>CM035605.1:4116544-5536544 GCA_020496755.1 Channa maculata | reverse complement strand
TCCACTGTGGCGACACTTCAGCCGAAAGGACAAATAATAAAAATAAATAAATACACTTTGAGTTCTGGAAAAGAGCACAGTGAAAAGTAAGGAGACAAAAAATGAACAAAACACAGAGTGGAGCCTGCCAAAGACCAATTTACATTCAGTAGTAAGACAGTTTTACACAGTAAAGTCCCAACTTAACTCATAATGCCAAAAAGGCATTTATATCTGTAAGAATTTGAAGGTTCTGTTTTCAAAAGTCAATCTGTTTCATTTTAGAAATGACAAGCATTTTATTGAGCCATCTCTTGAAGCATGGTGGTGATGGAGAGTTCTAGTTCAATAATACTATTTACTATTTTAGCTGCAATCATGTCTGTCATGATGTTCTACTTTACATGAGAGGAAAGTGGCCTTGTCCAGTCAAATGTCACTAATTATAGTCTGGCTGGATATTTATTTCAAAATGTCTAACTAAGTCTAACCTTAAGTCTAACTAATGCAGCCTGTGTAGGAATTTAAATTGAATTCATCTATATCTTGAAGTAATACAACATCTTTGTACACTGAACAGTTTATCCTCCCAAAGCATCTCTAAAACTGGAGCACCTAGTTCCATAGCAAAGTCATATAGAGAAGAAACCCAAAAGGACTTCTGTACAAAATATCTATCTTGAAGATAGTGGTAAAATGCGATTGAGGAAAGTGATATTTGGCCTGAGGCAGAAGGAATTAGGTGAATTTATTGTCAACATTCACTGTAGATCCCCAATACAGTGGCATCTCCTCTGATTCCAGTCCAGAAATTATATATTGGGATATTGGGCAATTTGAGAAATGTTTTTTATTTGATTTAAAATCATCAGTGAGCTCATGAGAATGAAGTTGTGGCCAAATAGTTAATAAGAGCGCTGTACTCACTGGGAGAGAGGTTTCTGAGAATGAAGTGGATTCAATCTTTAACCAGTGTGGGGAGAAAGTGGACCACTCATTACCAGGGGAAGTCCATTGCCAGTTGGAAAAGCCCCCCTGCATTTGCTGCCCAATTTGCCCACTTGTAAATACGGGAAGCCCTCACATTCACTTTCGTCTGCAGGTGGCCTTTGGAGATGTACAGGAGTTTGTTTGCCCATACAAATGCAAGAACAATTGGATTTAATGCCTTAAAAAAGGTTGGAAGGTTTTGGCAAAGACATAATTTGACTAGTCATCTGAGGGTTCTGGAGTCCAATGTAAGTAAAGTAGGATTCTTCCATGCCAAATTTCATACCCTTAATACCAGGGGGTCCCCTTATTGCTTTGCAAGAACATGTAAAGCATTGTCAAAGAGCAAAGGAGAAAAAGGATCCCGCTGTCTAAAACCACATTCTAGGTCAAAAGGTTGAGGTTTGTCTTAATTAGTGAGTGTGAAAAATACTGGACTGGAGTAAATTATTTGGGCCTACTTCATATATTTTAGCCCAAACCCAAATTGTTTCAATGTCTCAAACACTGAGGGTCACTGAACTTCGTCAAATGCCTTCTGGGCATCCAGAGAAATGACAGCAACGTGTATGTCTTTCTAACGGTCAGAGTAAAATCCAGTTTCCTCAGGATGTACAATCTTTGAGTTATGCTTACCTAATTCTGGATATTATTATCTGGCCATGTTTGTCTGATAAACTGAGCTGGGCAGTCTTTTATTTGTAATTAATCTCATGTTAACCATACTTAACATGAGAGGGACTGTGTCTCTTGGTCCTGATAATTTGCTGGTTGGAATAGCAGCTTCTGAAAATGGAGCATCTATATCATCTCTTGAAACAACATGTAATTAGGGAATATCTACTGCAAAAACCCTCCACATTGGCCTTAACCTTGCTGGAACACAGATTGATATAGAAATCTCTGCAGCAGCCATTTATCTTACTTGAATTAGTGAATAGTTTGCCACATTTGGATTTCTTTTTGTGGATTGTTTGTTTGGCCTGCTCACCTCTGAGTTGGCTGACAAGTAATTTTTCTATTTTTTTAACCAAGCTTGAAATGTTTTAAAGTTTCAGGAGGAGGCTACTGACATGTCTATTAAGAAGTGTGTTATTGTGTTGGATTTCAATTTCAACAGCTTATTGGGATCCAATTGCGAGAGGGAGCATTCATAACTTTCAAGTGCTAAAAGCTTTTCTTCAATATCTGCAATATCTCTGTTAAGAGCCTGCAGTTTGGATGATTCAAATGAAATGCTGTAACCTCTTATGACAGTTTCCAAGGTTTCCCACAGGGCAGAATCAGAAACTTCATTCATTATCACTGGTGGCAAAAAACTCATCTATTTGTGCTTTTAAGAATCAGTGAAGTAGCGTAGAACAACATTTGACTTTATCAACCTGCAGAAGGAGGACCAAACCCCCAGGCCCCTCAGCATCTCAAAGAGATGCTTAAAATCACCTCCTTCTACATCATTCGAAGGAAACCAGAGAGTAATTCTAGTGATAATATGTGTTTAACGTGTCGTCACCAATTCAATTATGTCCATCTTTGTTCAAGAGAAAACCTGCCTGTTTTGATGTCAGCACATAAGCTGAAGAGCAGCACTGTGGGGACAAAAGCCTAAAAAGCATTTGCTGCACTAGAATTATGAGAAAGGAAAATTGAACAGATGGAATATTTCCCCACAAAATGTAGAAGAGTAGAGGTACAGTATTGTTACTATAGGAAAAAAGGTTTTGAAAAACTGCTACTTTATTTGAACCTCTGTTAATTTAGAATAGCATTTCAGGCATTTATATCAATGCAAACCACTAGAGAGTGGTTGTAAATTCAGCCAATTACGATTAATTTATTTGTAGATAGTGCAGGTACATGCCAATTATCAATTATGTGGGAGAGTAAATTATAAAAGCGGGGCTGGTGGATCAGTGGTAGAGCACTGGGTTGCAATGCAGAAGGCCACAGGTTTGAATCCCACCCCACCAGGTGTGGCCCCACCCAGTCACCAAGGGCCACCCCAGTGCCAGGCCCATAAAAAACTCAGTGCAAATCAACGTGTGGAACTTAAGTAAAAGTGAGTACATGATTTATAATTTCCTAAGTAGAAATGTCAGTGACGTACTTTTACTAGAGTACATTTTTGTTTATTTGTACTTTTACTTAAATATTGTTTTTTAATAGTTCATCCACCTAGAAACTTAACAATGAGCTACTTGTCATTTTATTAAAAGCAGCTGGCCAACAATCACCGGGAGCAACTAAGTTGGGGTTCAGTGTCTTGCTCAAGGTCACTTTGACATGTGACTGAAGGAGGTGGGCATTGAACCAACAACTGTGAGATTGGTGGACAACCGCGCCACAGTCGCAGGAAGTCTATAAGGTCTATAAGGTTTTATTAACAGACGGCCTGTGCCTTAGTGGCGATGGACTCGTTGATCTTACGTAAGATGTTATCCTTATTGGTAGAGTAAGGTCGGTACAAGTCACAGAAGAGAAGCTCTTTCCTGCGTTATCTTGCCCATAGGTGGTTTGCCATCTTGACTCATGGTGTTGTTTTCACATAGGCTGCTTTGAGGACACTTCTGACAACAATTCAACCTATCAGGGAGCACTCTTCTCTTCTAAGTCCCCTGTGTAGCTTTTCCTCTTGCTATTAGACACAGCACAAAATAATTGTATGGATGAATTAATTTTGTCCGTTGGCTACAGCAGTGGAATTTCAGGGGTTATATATATATATATATTAAGGGGTTATACTCTCCTCCGCATTTCATTTGAGCTTCTTCCAGAAAACAATGTGTAC
This sequence comes from Channa maculata, assembly GCA_020496755.1. Classification (NCBI taxonomy): domain Eukaryota; kingdom Metazoa; phylum Chordata; class Actinopteri; order Anabantiformes; family Channidae; genus Channa; species Channa maculata. Next base: position 5,532,787 of record CM035605.1, on the reverse strand, counting down.
TCCTGGTCTGATGTATATATGAGGTGCCTAGTTTTTCTCCATCTAGCCTGTGCTGTTTTGGAAACCTGGTTGTCTAGCCAGAACAATTTGGCCCTGTGTCTACTCTGATTCTTTTCCTCCCACTTCCAAAAAAAATCATTTTCAAAAAGTCCAAGTTGTTGCCTAACACATGCCACCATTTGACATGTGCTGTGAGTGTAACAAGTGAATGAGTGTATTCACTTCACCTCTCACTGGTATCAGTGCTGGGGCTGGTTGGTGTTTGTGATGTGTTTGATGGGGACACTTGACACTTGCAGCAACAGACTATGTGATGCTGAGTTCTTTGCAGAAATCAAGAGACAAACATTCAACACTCTATTCTTACCAGCAGATAAATCAAGGCTTTTTTTTATATCATCATGCTGTGATTTTCAATCTATAATTTAAACATTTGCCCACATGTACTCCCTCACATTGAATTAAACCTTTAAACTTGTACTGGCAAAACAGGCCCTCAGAGGTAATGGGTGGTCTTGTAAGAGATGCCTAATCTACTCAAAGTGGTATAAGTTGGTCATATGATTTGCAATTGGTTGAGCCCCTGTGACTGATAGGAGGCTTTAAAAAGAGCCACCTGTTATATATCATTATAGAGCAAGGTGTAACAAGTTGCTTGCAGACTGCTACTAAAGTAAAGATTTAAAAGTCCATTGAGTTCACTGGAATTTTTGACAATAAATCTTTTGTATTTTTCTGCTCCAATTTTCCACCTTAGATTGGTGAGTGCAAGGCTTTGCTCAGGATTATTATCTTTTGATTTACTTCTGCATTTAACGGCTTTTTGGCTCAGCAGAGAGCGCTGTGTGTAGGTGTTTTGAATATTTTCTCCTGTACAGGAGATAGAACAAACAGCCTCAGTTTGTCTTTTGATTTTCATTCAGACAATAAAAAAAGAGATACTACAAAGTACAGTAACTTACTCTGGTTGGAGTGGAGCACCCGCATAATCAATGTTTCTATAGGGGGGGACTTACTTACTGACTTCTTTATGGCCTTCCCAGAGGAGAGCATAGTTGCTGGGTGCTGGAAAGGAGGCTCCAAACGATTGTCGCACCTTGTAACCAGGAGGAGAAATGTGGATTTCACCCTGGCCGTTGAAAAGTGGGGTTTTACGGGGAGTATTGCGTTTGGGGTGCTGGGGCCGTTGTTATGAGCCATCCAGTCCTTGTACAGCCGGAGTGCGAGTTGTGTTCGTATTCTCTGTAATATGTCAAACACGTTTACAGTTGGCGTTGGCCTCCATCAGGGTTGCCCTTTGTCACAGATCCTGTTTGTGATTTTCATTGACAGGATTTCTAGGAGCAGCTGGGGGGAGGAGAGGGTCTGGTTTGGGTACCTTAGAATCTGTTCTCTGCTTTTTAATGATGACTTGGTTTGGTTGGCTTCATCAGACCATGAGCTTCAACATGCACTGGGATGGTTTGGAGCCGAGTGTGAAGCAGCTGGGATGCGGTTCAGCACCTCAAAGTTCTCCCCTGGAAAACAGTGGATTGCCCCCTTTGAGTTGGGATTGAGTCACTACCACAAGTGAAGGAGTTTAAGTATCTTGGGGTCTTGTTCACCAGGGCCAGTAAAATGGATCGTGAGATTGACAGGCGGTGCGGTATCAGCAGTAATGCGGACATTGTACAGAACCGTTGTGGTGAAGAGGGAGCTAAGTCGCAAGGTAAAGCTTTCAATTTACCAGTAAATCAATGTTCCAACCCTCCATGGTCATGAACTTTGGGTTATGACCGAAAGAATACGGTCCATAGTACAACCGGCCAAAATAAGTTTCCTGCGAAGGGTGGCTGGGCTCAGCCTTAGAACTAGGGTGCGGAGTTCTGACATTCGAAGGGAGCTCAGAGTAGAGTCGCTGCTCCAGTCAGTTGAGGTGGTTTGGGCATTTAATAAGAATGCATTTAATAATGCCTCCTGGGCACCTCCCACTGGGGGTCTTCCAGAACATGTTGGAAGGATTATATATCTCATCTGGCCTGGAAACGCTTTGGTTGCTGCCAGGTGAGCTGGAAACCATTGCTGGGGAGAAGGATGTCTGGAAAGCCTTGCTAAACCTGCTGCCACCGTGACCCGACTGAGGATAAGCAGAAGATAATGAATAAATGTTTTAAACTTCAGGTGTTTTTGTTAGGGGTTAAACATATAATGTATGTTGATATATCCTGTCTGCACCTCTTAACTCTCTCTTGCACAGAAAAACAGACACACACACGTATATCGGCCTCAGATTTCTGAAAGTTTCTGTTCAAAAAGATTGATGCAAGTTTTATCACAAATTTGTCAAACTATAGCTCCTCATACCGGACTGCCAGCACAAAGCTTAACAGAGTCTCATTTTGGTCTGAGGCTACAGTACATCCACATTACAGGCCTTAAGGCTCAGTTCCAATTATTTCCAAGATCTTCTTTGGTGTTTTTGAAGATTTACATTGTTGTTTTTAAATGACATGTGCACAGTAACCTCATCTCTTTTTTTTTTCTCCTGTTCCAATGGTAATTTCTCTTACACGGACCCTAGATGTTGCTCCACATTTATCATTGAGTGGGTTTAAGTTCGGTTTCAGAGCACTCAAAATGAGATCATGATCTCCTTCTCAAAAGACAATGGAAAGACAATTCTGATTTGCACTGTTTTCCTCTGGGTTTATTTTGAGGAGATTGCAGATATTTTTAGAGTAAATAAGTACCAGGAAAGAGATCGAGAGATCTGGATGAAAGCACAGAGGTGGCTCAAGCTTTAAACACCTGCTTGAAATCTAGGTACTCAGAGTGGTCATTAGTCAGGTCAGTAGTCTTTAAGTACTCTGAGTTGGGTTTTATTTACACAGCAGAAGATAACCCAGTTTGAATGTCAGTTAGGGTGAATCAATCATAACAGGTCAAAAAACAGGTAAACAAACATTGGCAGGTAAACAGACAATATTAAGTGTGCAATGATGTCTTTAACCAGCTGTGATTAAAACATAATTAAAACAGAAGCAAATATACTTACTCCCCAGCTTAACATTTTACCATGCAATTCTAATGGTTTTATCTATTGTTATGCTTCCCATTCAGAAGATCCAGGCCATGAGATACCTGCTCTATTCAATGGTAAGCTACTGGTACAGTAGGTGGCTGTAGCTTAGTTTTTTAGAGCAGTTGTCTATATCCAAAATTTGCCCTAGTGTTTCTTTTAGATAGAAAAAAAAACCCCACACATACAATTATGGTCGGGTTTAGGCAAAACAAGAACGTCGGGTTTAGGGGTTTGTGTTAAAATACACAAAGTACACTCACAAAGTAACACTAACAAATGCTTTGAAATTCCATTAAAAAAACCTAACTAGACAAAGCTATGATCGAACTCACGAATTGTAGAAAAGTGCTAGTGGTCGGGGAAAGGACGGGTAAGATGGAGAAAACATGTCGGGACAAACAATGACACAATAGCAACTAAACATTTCACACATAAGACCTTAAATACACAGAACAGCCAGGGGGTGAGGATGATGATGATGATCAGGAACAGGTGAGTGAACCCATAGCCCAGCCGAGGAGCGGAGACCAGGAAGGAGCAGAGACAGACAGAGAGGAGGAGTGGTGTGGCGAGGGAGCCTCGGCTTGCAAGGAGGGATACTGCAGTGGGCACACAGGACAGAAAATAAATGTAAAAAACGAAAGACAATGGCAAAGATTCTAAAACAGAACAGAAAGAAGATATAACAAAAACAAAAGTACAAAAGCTGTATACTCGTTCACACACATTTGTCCAGAGGTGGTGAAGTGGGGTGAGGACAAAGTCAAGTCTTGAATACAAACAAAGACCACGTCATAAACTTTATGTCTCGAGTCATAGACAAGTCATCAAGATCAACTCACTAAGTAATGATTTCCAAACATAGTCACAATTAACATAAATGAGTACTGATTAGAAATAATTACTACTAATCAATAGTTCAAAGTTATTATATCAAAATAATAGGTGAGGTAGAAGAGTGCTTGGTGAGTGTAGTCAGTGTGAAGATAAAAGAAAAGAAAAAGACTTGTTTCCTGAGCTTGTCTTCAGATGCAAGCATTTGTATCAAAAGCTAAAAATAAAACATCACATGTTGCATCTGTGTCAGAAATACTACAGTATTACAGAGAAGCATAATTACTGATTACAATCTGTAGTAAAACCAGAGAATGAGATGAACAGCAGAAAAAATAAAATGCTGATCAAATATGTATCTGACATTAATAACATCTGTAGTCTTTTACAAATTATAGCTTCACAAACTAATTGAGGAGCCTGTTTTACAAATACTTTGTTTTAAGTTTGTAATGACACCTTGACATGACATCACGACTGTTAGGTCACCTTTAAAAATGCATAAGAAGATACATAATAATAATAGCTTCATTTATAAAACCAAGTACATTAAAAGGAAAATAAAGATAATTTTAAAAAATAAAATCAGGTGAAATATAAAAGAAAAGCACAAGGTAAAATAAACCAAGTTATATAGATAGAATATACTATTTATATTAAAACAAGAATCTCACATCTCAGGAAAGGCTGAGATATGAGAATCTATATGAATCTATAAAAATGCGTTTTCAGATGAGACTCAGAGAGTCAGAGAGCCTGATTTCCTCAGGCAGGTTATTCCACAGTTTTGGAGCCATGATGGAAAATGCTCTATTCCCCTTGGTTTTTAACCGGAAAGTTGGAACAGACAACAATCCACTGTCTGAGGATCTTACATTTCGTAATGCCACATATAGAATCAAAAGATTAGAAATATAGGATGACGCTAAACCATACAGTGATTTCCTGGTTCTAATCAGGAGCTGAGCTGCTGAGTTCTGAACAGTTTGTAGGCATTTCAAGTCTTTTTGGTGACGTGAGGAAAATAGGCTATTGCAATAATCTAGACCAGAGGAGATAAAAGCATGAAGAATAGTCTCAGCATCATTAAAATTTAACATAGGTCTGATTTTTGCAATGTTCCTAAGATGATAAAAGCAGGACTGATGTAGTTTAGTGACATGATGCTCAAAACTCAAGTTGCAGTCAAATAAAACACAAGGTTCCTGGAAACTGGCTTAACGAGCTAGGCCCTCAGGATGGGAGTATATTACTGAAAATATTTTGAGGTCCAATTATGAGAATTTCCAATTTATTTGAATTTAATTAACGAAAATTTAAATACATCCAGTTTCTAATATTGGACATACAATCTCAGCCAAACTCAGCCTACTATGGTCCATAGGAGTAATAGGAAGATACAGCTGTGTCATTGGCATAACAGTGAAATGAAATATTATGTCTGCATATAACATCACCTAGTGGAAGCATGTAGATTGAGAAAAGAATTGAGCCGAGTATCGATCCTTGGGGAACACCATACTCAGAGGGGGAGGGGGATGACATATAATTGTCAATGGAGACACACGATTTCCTATTAGACAATTATGAAGCAAACTAGTTTAACGCCGTGCCCGATATACCCACCCGGTGCCTCAGTCTATCCGACAGAATATTATGATCTACTGCGTCAAATGCAGCACTTAAATCCAACAGCACTAGGATAGAGCACAAGCCAGAGTCAGCATTAATTAGAAGGTCATTTGTGACATGTAGAAGAGCTGTTATTTGTTTCCAGAACTGTCAGCAACTGCTGTGTGACCAATTTTTCTAGAATTTTAGAGATGAAGGGCAATTTGGAAATGGGGTGGTTGCTCTCCAGGATAGAAGGATCAAGACCAGGTTTCTTTAAAATGGGCTGTATGCAGGCAACTTTGAAATAATCAGGGACACAACCACTACTCAGTGATTTGTTCAATATGATAAGCTGGTATGGTGCTATGCAGTCTAAGACTTCAGGTAAAAATTTAGTTGGAATAATGTCAAGTGCTCTTGTTGATTCTTTCATATGAGATATTGTATGAAGTAGGTTAGACAGTGTAATGGGAGAGAAATCATTCAGGGAGCTCCGATAAGGACAGACCACATCCAGAAATGAAGGATTTTGACTGATACCCCCCCTAATTTTCTCAACTTTGTTGATGCTGTCTCTCAAAGAGGGTTTTAAACTAAGACTACACCTCAATTAAATGGAGCCCACACTGTTACATTGACTGCGTTTACATGCATGCTGGAAATCTGGGTAATCTAAACCTCAGATTTATTTTGAAAGATATTAAATATAGTAAAGCTGCTTTCTGATTTTGCTTTTTTTCTCCTTTGGCTGTGTTCATGGTCTGGCAGCGTGACATTGTGGGGGCACACAGCAGATCCACAGTGTGAACTGTGTGAATTTAAACTAATCCCAAGTGTAAAGTGGTAGATTTCTAAGCTCTTTGTGTGAGTTACATTTTCTGTCAGACTTTCAGTTACCTTAAAAAAATGGAGCAGCATCTCATTGTCAACAATCTGTCTGCAGCCTTTTGTTACACACTTGTGTGAAACAAACATTAGAAACCTGGTTAAGCAAAGAAATAAACATTCTCAGGTAGAAATACAAATGGGGAAATCAGGTTGTCCTAATCCCTTACAACGATTTCTGAAAACCAGCTTTCCTGTTTACGTGAGAAAGCCAACTGTAACCTAGTTACTTAGGCCCATATAAATGCATTGATTGTGAATTTAAAGAGACAATTTTAACTGGAAAAGAAAATGCATCTTGCTTAAAACAATTTGCTAATTTATTTGCTTTTTGTTGTTGTAGATATCAGTAAATAGCAGACGTCCCTTAATCAATCCACCAAGCTGCAGAGATACCTGCAGGTAGAGCCTGTGTTTTCGATGGTTATTTATAGTACTTCATAGTGAAGTTTTAAAGGTGAAACATTTTTCAGCCATCTGATAAAATGATAAAACAATCTGAGACTTCATAAGTTTGTAATAAATTGCAAAGAGGTAATGGAAACATTTCCATTAAAGGATCAAGCAGGACTTAAAGAATTACAGACCTCGACCTAGGCACAGACATTTTTCCCAAGTGTTAGACTCAGCTGAGATCTAACGAAGGATATATTCACATATTCAGATAAGCCCTTAACATCTCCACAAGCTGCTCATACCAGTCCCAGATTAGAAATGGGGACTGTTCTTGCCACTGAGTTAGCAAAGACTGTCACAAGTGAATATCCATCCAGAGGCTGTGAATTTCTACACCATCAGCATTACATGTTGTTTGGTTACATCCATAACCAAACAAGGCGTTCCGATGCACACCTAAGCACCAGGATACAGCAGAGCAGGAGTTTCTCAAGCCCAGCACCATGGAATTATGTCTCTGCAAGATACAACCCAGCAGACTATGCCACTCGCTCAGCTAAATAGCACCACATTGGCTAACGGGACCTGCCTTTTTGTCACGGACAAAAAAAAAAAAAAGATCAGGTCTGGAAGAAGAATTTCTTATAAATCTGAGCCAGATTCTGACAGTTTGACTGTCTTTGTGGGACTCTTAGATTAGAGCTACAGCCTCTGTCATTAACATAGTCAAGTTCCAAGTAAGAAGACAGATAAACATGTTGAGTAAATTATGGCACCACTACACCAAACCTTTGACCGTGGAAGAACTTTCACAAGCACAACCTGTATGTCCTGTACAGTAAGTGAGGAGGCCAAGGAATGAGCGTTTAATGCACCCCATGCAGCCCACGTGGCAGGAGCATGTGAGCATACAACAGGTGTCTCCAGATGGATACTCGAGTCAGTGCTTGTGCAAGGTGGTCCATCTCACCTGACCCATGAAGTCCCGTGTACTCTCATGGGAGAAGAAACAGAAATTGTTAACTCGAGACCTCTCACCCCCTTTCTCGACAGATATAGATTTGCTATTTCTGTAGACATCAGCCATACTCCTGACTCAAAAGACCTGCACACTGCTTTCCCCTCCAGGTGACTTCAAGGACCCTGATTTTCAATGGCACCAAATAAAGCCTGTGCAGCACCTTGCTGACAGATTATGGAGTAGGTGGAAAATGCATACTTGGTGAATGCAAGTGTAAAAAGGAGAGAAAGAAGCTGAAAAAGATGATGTGGTCCTTAAAGTAAAATGCAATGACTGGTTGATGGTGCTTGTGACAAATGCTTTTCCCAATTTAGATGGAAGGATTAGAAAAGTCAAACTGAAAACTGCAAGACAAGATGCTCCTCAGACCAGTGTCAGAGATGACACTTCTGTTTTCAACAACAGACTAAGACATTCCTTTTTTATTTAGTACCTTCAACTGTATTTAGTGATATTTAATAAATACCAGATGGGGAGTGTCACGACATTGATCCCATAGGTTTAAATTTGTTCTATTGGCACCACCTTGTGGTTGTTTTAGTGAAAAATAAAGCTTGCAACAGGCCTTGTGGAATCAAGACTAAGTCTGAAAGACCTTTTCGGTGCTTGGAAATGCTCCAGTTTGCTTAGCATTTGTTCCTTAGAGATGCTGTGCTCCTAAGTTTTGGAATTTCTTTCTTACATTTTGTGCAAATTAATAATTATTATTAATATATAATAATTAATAAATCATTATATATTTGTTTATTTTATGCTCCTCACAGGTGCAGGACTGGTCATCTTCATCGGTATAGTTTGAAGCTGGGAGGGCGTATCAAATGCAGCTGTGAACTGAATTATCCAACGATCCCCATCGCAGCCAATGAAGATGCATGTGGACACATTGTGCAAGGTTGAAGTGTATCATCCCAGACAAAAAAAGGTCCCAGACAAAAGATGAGAAACAATGAAAAACAGTAGAATCCAGCTGGAAATAAGGGAGCAGACTGACATTGTGTTCATGAGTCTGAACACTGAATTAGTTTGTTTCTAACTCCAGTAGACTCTTCACTCAGCCTCCATCCAAATCATCTGCCAGGACAGACAAACTTCTTCCAACCTCCACCTAATGCTTTTCCTGAGTCTACTCCAGGTGCAGTTTACTCCACCTGAAGATTTTATTAGACAGCTCCAACCTTCAGGCACTGCCAGCAATCTGCAGTACTGCCTCCTCCTGCAGATACTGCAACTCTACCTACAGCCTTTTTTAGCAATCTGAAGTCAGTGATGAAGACCTGCCCCTCTCCTGTGGTATAACCTCTGACTCTGTAGAGGCTCAATTGAGACCTGAAAGTCAGCATTCAGGCTGTCATACGATGGTAAGTCAATATTTGGAGGTACACAGTTGAAATTATGACATAACGAGTCCAATTTTGACCTATGTTTATAACCACTTCCTCCACCACTTGTTTTATTTTTGTTATTTTACTTCTGAAAATGGGCTTTAACAGATTTAGCCTGTCCCTTTTGGGGGTGCAGGAGAGCTCTGGACATCACGTGACTAATTCTTTGTATCCAGAAATCGTGGCAGCTAGTATGAATTTCAAGCCTTCCTGGACAAAGACACTATACCTGTACATACACAAGTGTCAGTACCTGAGAAATGAATTAACTTTTTGTCCAGTGGATGTGGTCATTTATTTATCCAAATGTTTAGAAGACGATTCTCGAAACCCCTAAGAAATGAGATGAGTGTTGTCAAAGCAGATTACGAATACATTGCCATATACTGATTTTCAGCAGGTTATCTCTGTGACTGGAGAGTAAGTAATATATGCAAGGCAGAATCTGATGATACAGGGAGTGTATGTAAATGTGCTAACCAGCTGTAGCTTACTAGTCGGTAGTGTTAGCAGTAGGCTAAAACATAGATTTGATTAAGTACTGTGAACCACGGGATTGCTGTAGAAATTAATTTTGAAAGACCTTATATATGAAATGCTGCCTATATATCCATCATCCGCTTGATTGTAATCATTCTTAACTTTCCATAACTATGGAATTAATTTGATGACATAATTATTTGTATGTGTGTTTTATGATTCACAAATTTAAATGTAAGTTAGTGTAAATAAAATGTGTGATTGTTTGTGCAACATACATTTTTTTGAACAAGGTCACGTAAGTACATATCTTGTTTGCAAGTATAAGTTCTTTTTTGTGGCTCTTATCCAGAATATACAAATTCTCATACCCCCTTATTTTTTGGACGTTCCTCCTACCATTCAATGAAAACAAGATTGCGCTAACAGATGCTAGCAGGACAATTTAACTAACTAAACATCTTTATGGATTGTGGAATTAGCATAGATATGTCATTTACTACATGTGAATCTATTGTTACTTTGCCATAGGTGAAAAAAACACCAGCTAAGCAGTTAAATTAACATGATAGCATTAGCCACCAAACTTGGAGGATGCTAGTTAGCATATAGATACCAGCTAATGTTACTGTATCTATGCTATATAAATGGGCTCAATAGTTTTCTGCATGGCTGCCTCAGGTTCACCTTAAAGGATGGGCAGATGTACTTGAGGTTTGATACGCCCGTAAGGACTAGTTCTTAATTTTCTTACTAAAATACTTCCCGAAGTATTTAATTCAATTCAATTCAATTCAACTTTATTTATATAGTGCCAATTCACAACAAAGTCATCTCAGGGCACTTTACAGAATAAAGTCAAGATTATAAAGATGTATAAAGAGAACCCATTTAGCATCTTTAGTATCTAGCAGACACCAGTGTTTGGGAGTTTATGTGAAATGACACACATCAGCATGAACACTATTCACAGCAATGCGAATAATTGTTCTAACAAACAGTAACGAACCCGCTTATACCAAACAATAACTGTAAACATGACGATTTTACTGCCTTTGAACAACAAACACATTTTTGTCTGTTAATACGAACATTTAGTGTGGCTACAATGTGAGTTAATATAATAATTAAGAATACTGCTTTCATAACTGACAGTTAATCAATACTTGCCACCGCTAATGGGACAAAATTCAAGGACAGACAATTGCATTTACTAGAGAGATATTCATTATTAGTAGATAGACTCACTCTCAAACAGCAAACAGTTGGGCAGCAAGTCTTGCTCGGACACAGTTTCCCCGACAGCTCCCTCACATCTGCCTCATTGTCATCTGCATTTTCCTTTGTCACCTGGGACCATTTCTTCCTCCACCTCCTCATCATCTAAGACATCACCTGCTGCCACATATATGTTGTGGAGAATGTGGAATGTCCCTGTTACCTTAGGAGCAAACAGTGGTTGGATCTTCAGTGCCTTCAGGAATATGGAGCACCAGCGGGTTTTCAGGATTCCAAAGGTGTGTTCAGTTTTTCTTGCCTTGGCGTGGAGCCTGTAATATCTTTCTTCAACATAGTCTGTACATTAGCATAGAAATAGAATATATGCATGTATTCTTTCAAAGTAACCAATATAACAAGTTACTGTGCATTTGTATGTGTGTGCTGTATGCATGAGTGAGTGAGTGAGTGAGTGAGCGAGCATATGTGTGATGAGAATGAATAAGCATAAAGGAGTAGTGTTCTTACCTGCTTGTTCTCATTATTCCATTCACACACACACACACACACACACACACACACCGATGATGACAGCTGCCATGCCTGGTTCTCACCTGACCTACTTGGAGAAATTTAGTATCTTGCCCAAGGACACTTAGCCAGGAGGGACCTGGGAGTTGAACCACTGACCCTGTGGTCTGTGGACAACTGCCTTAACAACTATTTATTTTTCTATTTTCTATTTAATTTGTTGTTACTAACTCCTTATCTCCAAAAAAGTACGACTTTTCAGGTCATTGTCCCTTTAGATGTACAAATCTTGCCACACCCAAGGAACCCCAAATATATTTTAAAACAATTTTAAAATGATACACCTGAAAATCTAAATAAACAGTTTCAATCAGTTTCCGTTTCAATCACATGGTCCACATCAATGTGTTTGAGCCATGACCATGACTTTCCTGAGGGCGTCAAGAGGGTCTCAATCTGCTAGATTGGTAAACGGACACTACTGCATTAAACTTCCATTAAACATGGACATTAAAATGGCAAACAGCCATTCCTTGGCAGTACGTGTGGACAGAATGCTAAGGAAGGAGTTGGATTTACTACTGGAAGAGTCTGATATTGGACTGATAATTAACTGAATAAATAACTGAAAATAATACATTAGCAATGAGTTATCACAGTCTCACAGTGGCACTACGTAAAATCTCACTTTAATCCTGCAGACAGTGCAACAAGGGGTCAGAACAAGCCTTTTTACAAAACAAACTGAGTATATTTGGACCTGACTTTCTCGCGTAATCTCTTAAGAATCCACAGCACCTGCAAGAGCTTTAAACAGCTGATCCTGAGGTGAAAATAATTGTCACAGTTAATGTTCTTGCAGCTGAAGACAGCCCAGATACAATGCAAAGGTTGATAGAATACTACTCATCATAGACACGCCACAAAAGGGCTTTAGCCTGGCTCCTCAGATTGAAGGATACACTTGTAACTTTGTCCAGAAGGAGAAAGGAGCATTGGAAAGTATTGCTGAATCCATCACTGGCAGTGGAAGAATTTTCAGGAGGAAATCTTTGCTCTGCTAAAGGGAGAACCGGTGAAATGGAGCGGCCACATATATAAACTTAATCCAGTGCTCCAAGATGGAATTCTCCATGTAGGTGGTAGGCTCAGTCGAGCTGCCGTGCCTGAGGAATCCAAAAGGATCATTGAATATCACAGCTCATATTGCAGGAAATTCAGGAAAGGATAGGCCATGGTAGTAGCAACCATGTTTTGTCTGCTTTACGTCAAAGGTACTGGATTCTAAATGCAATCTTAACAATCAGAAAGATTCTATCTAAGTGTAGAAAGAAAGGTTAAAAGGTTACATGGAGCAACTGGGTGGCAACAAATGTCAGATCTCCCACTTACAGTCTTACCTGATTAACCACCATTTACCAGAACAGGTGTTTATTGCTTTGGTCCCTTAAATATTAAACGAGGAAGAACAACTGCAAAAAGATATGGTTTCATATTTACATGTCTGGCTACCCGAGCTGTCCACATCTTCGACACTTCATTGCAAGAAGAGGTCAGGTTTTTCAGGTTCAGACAATGACACCAACTTTGTTGGCGCTGAGCAAGAGCAATAAAGGACTCCAGAAGAATGGAACATGTCCGAAAGAATGAACATGTCCGAACTACAAAATACGCTGATCCAGCATGGCATCAAGTGAATGTTTAATCTTCCATCTGGCTCAACATGGAGGGGTGTGGGAGCATTAAATACTCACACTGAAAGATCAATGTTTGGATAAAGAGGGTCTGCAGACATTACTCTTTGAAGCAGAAGCCACAACAGTTGGCCGATAATATACACCTTCCAATGATCCTAATGACGTGGAGGCATTGACGCCCAATCAAAAATCCAAACATCTATGCCTCCAGGAATTTTCCAGAAAGAGAAAATTGAGCAGATTTAGTGTGATTCATTATATTTTTTATATTATAAGTATATATTACATTAAAGATGGCATTAAAAATTTAAACATACCATAGTTCAACCTCTTATCACGAAACCTGGGCTAGATCTCCATGTTCTTGCTAATTGCCTTTTTTTATCAAAGATTTTAGAGAAAATTGTTTATAGTCAGTTAATAGCATTTTTAAATGAGCACAACCTATTGGAGACTTTCCAATCTGGTTTTAGAACGAAACACAGCACTTAATCTGCTCTTTTGAGTGTTTTTAATTACATTTTTCTAGCCTCTGATTCTGGTGACTGTGTGGTCTTTGTACTACTTGATTTAACTGCTGCGTCTGATACAGTGGACTATGACATTTTATTCTCCCGCTTAGAAAACCAGGCCTAGCTCTAAATTGGTTCAGGTCCTATTTAAAGGATAAAACTTTTTGTGTTTAACTTTGGAGACTTCCAGTCCTCCTCTGCTCATCTGTCCTGTGGAGTTCCAAAAATCTATTTTAGGCCCAATCCTCTTTTCTTTGTATTTGCCCCTTGGCTCCATCCTCAGAAGACATGGCAGTTCTTGTCACTGCTATGCTGATGACAGTCAGATGTATGTTCCACTCAATAAGAAGGATGTTTTCTCTTCGTTACCACACGGCTGGATTACTGCAATGCACTATTATCTTGGCGGCACAGAGGCATTGATCCTAGCAGCACAGGAGCAGGCTCTAAATACAAGATCAATAGAGACTGGGGTCTACCATACCAGGCAGGACTCCAGATGTAGGCTGTGCAATGTGCAATACCAAGGGTTTAAAGAGGAGTTAGCAAAGTTGTGGAAGGTCAAGGGACAAGTGGTGCCCATAGTAATAGGAACACTGGGGGCTGTGACCCCCAAACTGGGAGAGTGCCTCCAGCTGATTCCAGGAACAACATCTGAGATCTCTGTCCAGATGTGAGCAGTCCTAGGAACAGCTAAGATACTGTGCAAGAGTCTCAAGCTCCCAGGCCTCTGGTAGAGAACCCAAGTGTAAAGGAAGGAATAAGATGCCCCATAAAAAGGAGCGAGTGGGCATTTTTTTTTTTTTTTTTTTTTTTGTGAGGTAACGTTTGCCTTAGTTTTTAGCTCTTCTTTCTCTTTGTCTGACAGACACTCGGACATTAACAACTTACAACTTTCTCTCTCTTCTCTTCCTGTCTTTTTACTAACACACACAGTGGTCCTGTTACTGAGGCTCTGCTCAGCTGTTCATTGCGAAACAGTATTACTATGTTTGTCCCTCTCCCCTATCCGTCCATGTCTCTCTCTCCTTTTCTCCCTCTGCCTCTCTATCCATCTGTTCTATGATCCATCCATTTAATAAAATGTTATTCAGCTCTGTTCACCCTTACAGTGCAGCTTTAATTATTTCTCTCTACACTCCTCTCATCCTTTCTTTGGATCATTTATACCTCCATTCTTTTTGTCCTTACATTCTTTAATGGTTCTGTCTTTCACCCTTCTTTCCTTTCTCTTTCCACATGTTCTCCATCCTTGTCTCATCCTCTTTTTCTCATTTCTTTATTCTCTTCCCTCCCTTCCATCATTCCTGCTCCTTGTCCTTCCTTTGCTCTTCCCTCCTTTCCAATAAAAAATAATAAAATCAAAATTTTAATTTAAAATTATTTCACCCCAGGTGGTACTTTGTCCTGGAATATTAATGTTAAAGTTATTGCTAGTCTTTCAGACATTAAGACTGTATAAGTATGAGCTATAGTATTTGATTCAAGGTGTCTTTTTTGAGCCTCTGTGTCATGACTCAGCAATTTCTTTTTCAATTCTTATCTCTCTCTCTCTGAAGTTTTCAGCCGAAACAACAGATGCCTGTCTCTACCTTGTGAGTTCACTTTCACAATAGAAATATTCTCAAAATGAAAGTCCACTAATTTAGGACCCTGCTGGAAATTATAATTTTTGTGTTCTTGCTAATTTTCCGAGGCAAAGTGCTTTTAGCTCCTCCTCTGTCTGACTCAGCCAAAACACACCTTTAGTTTCTCGATCACCCATTTCTCCTTCCTCTTTCCTTATTTACATACAGTGTTTATGTTACTGAGAATCAGCTCAGCTGTTTATTCTACAACACTGTCAATGCTGTGATTACTATATAATTCTTTACCAGTACTTTTGATAGTACTGGACCAGAACTGAAATGAAAGTAACTACACAATATAAAATTGATTTTAAAACATCGCTCTGTTAGGTTGTGTCACCATTGTATGTGCAAAACAATGAAGGTGAGGCAAAAAAAATAATCTTTTACAAAATGTTGTTCATTCACAAAGGTGCTCACAGAGAGATACTTTCTCCTGTCAGCTCAAAAAGGACATGGGAGTGTATTACAGTGGTGACATTACCACATCCGTTTCTAAACAAAACATGTCGAGGTGACAGCTTTACAACTAACCTGCTATTACAAAAAATTACAAAAACCCAGTCTCCCCTACTTTCGTACACTGTAAGCAGTAGGCTACTTGCAGTCTACTTGTAGGGGAATTACCTTATCGGCAAATACTAGTAATTCTACTTGTGTAACGAGATATGTGTAGTTTTACTTCCCCTGTTCCAAACATATCACAATCAAGAAAGGCTTCTTGTTAATAAGCGTCATCTTACCCACTCCAATATTAAAGCAATGAACACAATAACAGTTATTTTAACGCAATAAAATAAAGGTTTTTCATATCATTTAGATTTGGTACTTTGAATATTTTTGAGCTGTTACTTTTGCATTGTTTCTTAAATAAGCATGTTGAACGGAGGACTTTTAATTGTAACAGTATTTGTACACTGTGGTGTTACTACTTTTCCTAAGCAAAAGGTCACCACTGTGTTATTGTACGGTCTCCTCTACTGCCTTTTCTGTCTAATTAAACCTGTTCAATGGAGACGGTCCACCGAAACCTTTCTGGCGATCCCATTGGATCGTTTACCATACGTCATGACGTATTGTTCATGGCGGAGGGGCGGAAGCAGCTGCGGTAGCAGCAAAAGTTGCCGAAGGATGCTTACCTTTCAGGTGAGATTCAGCGGGTAAAATGACGATTAATTTAATGTGAGGGCAACGCGACGTACCTGGGCTTCTACTGTGTTACAGCTGAAGGGATGGACAGTGACAGAAATATGAAAACAGATTGACAATGCTTGGTCTGACACGCTAGCTGCTTAGCTAGTTGAAGCTAAGATGGACTGACGATGTGTGTCAGCTTTCAGACGATACAACGATATAGGCTTAAAAACTCTTTTGTAGCACTAAAGTAATCTTAGGCTGGGTTCGACATTGCTGGCCACGTTATTCTTAAAACGCAGCTAAAACATGTAACGCTACACAACGAAACACGGACTGTTTCACTCATTTGAACTCATTGGAGACTAATGGCCCACATTTTTGCTTGAAAAGGCAATCGATACCCACTTTACCCAAATGTTTGCAATGCAGTTTTCTTGCGGGTTTAATCGAGAGATTCCTATTAATGCAGTATAATTTTCTTATTATAGAAGGTCAAGATCAATGGCTTTCGGCTTGTCCGTTCAGGGGTCGCCACAGCGGATTGTGTTCCGCACGTTGAGTTGCCATGTATTTTTATTTTTTTACGCCGGATGCCCCTTCCTGCCGCAACCCTGCCATGTTTTTGTCCGGGCTTGGGACCGGCACCAAGGTCGACCTTGGTGGCTGGGTGGGGCCACGCCTGGTGGGGTGGGATTCGAACCTGCGGACTTCTGTATCCCAACCCAATGCTCTAGCACTGAGCCCACCAGGCCCCCCCCCATCTTCTTATTATAGAAGGTACCTTCTATAAATATTCTTTCCTTTATTTCTGACACTTAATGGGTATATGGGGGAAAGTATTGTTTACCTGTTTCCTGTTTGCCTGTTTCCTGTTGAATGAAAGTTTTAGTTACAGTCAGAATTTCCTTTGTCATGTTGTGATGATTTGCAAATATACCGTGTCAAAGAGTATACGCTTCACTTCAGGCATATCACTCATACAAAACAAACTATTAATAGTACCTATTGGTTTACTGTTGTGTACTGTTAGTTTTCTTCTACAAATATGATAATAAGATGAATGCTTTTAACATTTTTAATGATAACAGAACATATCAGAATAAGGCATTTGTCAGCAAGATGTCAGATGTGCTTAGGCAAATGTGATGACTGACAGTTGTCTTTTTTTCTTACAAATATATCTCATCAATGGGGATACATTTTCTGACAACTAATCAGTCACCTAGGGCTAATCCTTGCAGCTCGAATTGCCCATTAGATTTGGAATTTCATCTAAAGAATCTGGAAACGTGTTCAGATCACTTACGGGGAAGACAAAGCAAAATAGTATTTTTACACTTATAACTGACACCTTAATCAGATAATCACCAATGAGTAGGGACAGTTGGAAAACAATCAGGGCAGGGGGTCCATGAGGACTAACATTCGGAACCACCGATCTTGAGAACAAAATTGTGAACTTGTCTGTAACCCGTGATGTGTTCCTTTTCCTCAGCATGCGGTGAATGAGACTGAACCCTGAAGGCACCATAGGTTGGGGAGCCACAGCAGCAGCAGGCATCTAGCTTAGATGAAGGATGAAGAGCCCAGTGCACAGATGGAGGGATGTGGACCATGGCCGTGGGCAGGCTGGGGATGGAGCAGGACTCAACTCCCTACAGTCCGAGCAGCGCATCCCTATCTCCAAAGATGTTATCACTTCCTCATCTGCTTCTGCCATGTGGTTCATCAGGGATGCCTGTGGCATTGTCTGCGGTGTCATTACCTGGCTGCTGGTGTTGTATGCTGAGTTTGTGGTGCTGTTTGTAATGCTGCTCCCTTCCAAGAATCTGACATACAGCATCGTGAATGGGACCCTGTTCAACACTCTGGCCTTTCTTGCCCTCGCCTCGCATCTCAGAGCCATGTGCACTGACCCTGTAAGTTAAACATTCTTTATACACACAAATTAAAAATAAAATGACAAGATCAGGGCCTTTAGCTACAGTCTATAAAATACATATAACACATATAAATGATGTTTTTAGAAACAGATCATTACACTTGTGTACACACCACACATCATTGTGAAGATTATGTAGCTTCAAGTTACACTAAAGTCATCTTCTGTGTTGTTTTACTAGGGGGCGGTGCCAAAAGGAAATGCTACTAAGGAATACATAGAAAGCCTTCAGCTGAAACCCGGCCAAGTGGTCTACAAATGTCCCAAGTGCTGCAGCATCAAACCTGATCGAGCACACCACTGCAGGTAGGGCAGAAAGGAGAAAAACTTGTCACTGCAACATTTCCAACCCCAATTCCATGCCCACAGTTGCAGTGTTTACTGTACAGTGAAGTCAGAGTTAAGGTTTCTATTACTGCTGTCATTGGGCACAGTTTTCATTGAAGGACTGCTGCAGAACCCACTTATTTAAATCCTTTTTCCTTTACATGAAACCTTTTGTCTCTCTTACAGTGTTTGCAAACGCTGCATACGAAAGATGGACCACCACTGCCCATGGGTCAATAACTGCGTCGGCGAGAACAACCAAAAGTACTTTGTGCTTTTCACAGTAAGTTTGCTGCCTCCACGAATCTCTTAAAATATGTGCTGGCTATAAATTCACATTCAATTTTAAATTGAAGAAGGCTGCCGCAGATGTTTGTAACTTCATAAAGGTGCAGTATGTAAAATCTTGTTGCATCTAGCGGTGATGTTGCACATTGCAACCATCTTAACCAACCATCTCAAATCAAATGCGCAACAATTTATATTTAAGGACAGATGGGGTGTGGCAGCAAGAACAAATACACTTATGGATAATACTTATGGATAATAATCGTTTTAATAATTGTTTTGTTTTGTTTTTCACTTGGTGAGGTAACAGTCCAGTTTGACTGTGTGCTTGAATTTATGCCTAGTCTGCCCTTAAAGACCAGAAATATCAGGTTCAGCATAAAGTTAATGTTGCTTCATAGCTGTGCCTTTTTTTTTTAATGTAAGATATATTATAATGTTTAACACACATAATACTGTTAGTTAGCAAACATGCACGGAGCCATATTGAATCGTGACCTGTGAGTTTCAGAATTGTTCAGTAAATTAACTTAACAGTTAACAGCTAGCACGTAGCACGGCTAATGAAAACATAATTATGAATACTATTTCTGCTTATAGAGCCCTCTAAATCTTAAACACTGCACCCTCCGTTAAAGGGAGGTTTTCCTCTCCACTGTTGCCTAGGGCTTGCTCAATGGGGAATTGTGTGGTTATATATCTTTATAGTCTTGACTTTCTTCTGTAAAGTGCCTTAAGATGATTTTGTTGTGAATTGGCGCTATATAAATAAAGTTGAATTGAATTGAACCTTAAAGGAGTTACTGCACAGGAAATCATTTGTAGTGGCTGTTGTAATGCAGTACAGACGACGATGCAAGAGATTTGTCAGTGGTTACCACTTTTTTTGCCCCTTAGTGTGTCCTTTTTATTTTTATGCAGATGTACATTGCACTCATCTCTCTCCATTCTCTGGTCATGGTGGTCTTCCATTTCCTCTACTGCTTTGAAGATGATTGGACAAGTGAGTGTTTTACCTAAACCTCTATAGCAGTCAATTTTGTTAACTCCTGACATAAAAAAATAAATGCCACCTTTTTTCAGCTCTCTCATAACTGTAGTCCTGTAGTAACAGTGTAATTTCATTGCAACTATTCTCTTAAATGTTTCCAATAGAAGTTCTGGAAATAAAGAAAAACGTAATAGCAAAGCAATCCACTCCTTTGGGTCCCTGCTCTGTTATGTTTCCCCTCAGCCCTTTACCTACCTCACTGTACAGCGTTCTGTGCAAATGGAGTAGTAGACTAGAAGTGATGCATGTGAATTATTGTGTTGGCGCAATAAACTGTATGGGAAGATTAACAGTGTGCTGGCATAATTTCATTCTCGACTATGTAATATTTATTGCCTAAACACCTGAGATAAGATTTTTTTTTTTTTTTTTAGATAACTAGAGAGTTAAGTTTAATCAAAGAGTTTTGTCAAGCTATTTATGTAGGATTACAATGATTGGTATGCATAAAACCTCAGTTTTAGTTTATATTTTAAGCTACAGTAAAGAGATATTAATGTAAAGCAGAGAGCAGTTTATCATTCATATACATGCTCTCTCCCAAACAATAGGAAACCAGCTGAAAATTGGACATGTCACCCTTTAAGCTTTCACAACTTATTCCTACTGTTATATATAATAATATATATAATTATAATTATATATAATATTAAAACAACACAGTACTTGCATATGAATACAGGCCTTACTGGTGTATACATGTAGTTCATTAGATAATGACTTATAATACTGAAAGATGATGGCACATGTTTAGAGTCCACAACACTGTTTTTAGCCTACTGTTATGTAATAGGAACTAAAAATGCAACCAATCGTACATTGTCTGTCTGTCACAGATAATGGGCTCCTGACATCACTAGGGAAGCGAATGGATCTATTGTTAGTCTCTCTCATCTTTCTAACCATTCTGCCATTATACTGGAATCTAGTGGAACCTAGTTGATCAGATTGGTCACAAATTTTCCTAGCTGCCTATGACATCATTTTGAAGGAAGGAGCATCAGCAATTACTTTGAAGCTTTTGCATCCTTACTGTAGTACTTCAGATGAGTTAGAGCGCTCCACTTCCTTTGACTGTAGTGCAACAGTTCCTCTTATGATCCTCTCCTTTGCCCTGTCAATGTCTTCCCATCCCCCAGAGTGCAGTTCCTTTTCTCCTCCAGCAACAGTCATCCTCCTCATCCTTCTGTGCTTTGAGGGTCTCCTCTTCCTCATCTTCACCTCTGTGATGTTTGGCACCCAAGTCCACTCCATCTGTACAGACGAGACCGTAAGTGACCCATTCAGTAACCAGTACTCCTTGTCTCACTACTTTCTTTCTGCTTTTCAGACCTCCTCCCTGCTGCTAACATCTTTTCCTTTTTTTAATTTTAATAACTTGACCTTCTGTTACTAGACGTTTCTGAGGTATAGCAATGTCCCCCCCCCTCGGCTTATTCCTTTAACTGAAAAGATTGAAAAGTAACTGCCAAAAAGAAATCGTGAATGCCATAGAGGTAGATTTCTGTGATTGTGTAGTTCTCACAGTGCCGATGGGAAGACTAATCTCGTGCAGAGCAAGTGTTTAAAAGTGTGTATGGTAGCAATGCACTAGCTGTGAAATCACTGAATCTTGCAGACACATGTGTTGCTGCTCTCTGCACTCTGAAGAGTTTAAACATGCTACATGCTGTTAATGTGCAGTCGTGTGTACATTGTACATTATGTTTGTTAGGTTCTACTTTGACGTTTTTGTTTTTTTTTGTATCAATCTGTTGGGTCTCTTATTAAAGGGGCATTTTGGAATGAGGTGGAAAAGGAAGTGGTTGGGTCAAGGTGACTAAAATGAAATATTGTAATAGAAAGTTATCTCTTAGGAGTGAGATGGGGAGTATTGCTGTGTTGAGTACTGACATGTTGTACTCGATTGTCTTAACATGATCTACACAAAGTTTCAGGTTTAATGTGTGTAATTGAAGAGAGACAATGTGTTTGATTTTGAAATTCTGAATTTGATTTGCTACTTGGTTGGATCCTTTTATTTTGACAGTTAACCTCAGAAGCGCACTGCGTTAGCCAAATGTCAGCAAACGATAACCAAAATGTGTCACATGCTGTCACTCTCAGTGTAAAAGCTGATCTTTCAAACTGGATTGCATCTATATTTAAAGGGAAGTATGTCCATGTATCAGTGAAATAAGGAATCAATATCCCACTATGTTTGGTGTTTGTGTAAAATATTTGAGCCTAATGTATCGCTGTATTAGCTCACCAAGCCAGCCTCCTTTTGTGGCTCTGAACTTCTTTATGTCAGCAGCTCTAGATGTTGAATAAAGGAGTGGGGGGTTTTGACACTTTGAGGTTGTAAAACACCCAGAGGCAACAGAACACATGCAGCAATAGAATCCCTTTAGAGAATCGACACCTGACATACTGGATTTGTTGCCCAGATTACTTTCACAAACTGATAAAATTTTATGTTCATACTTTGTGGGTTGAAGAAATTGATATTTTGATCCTTTGATTATTGACTGAATGACTGACAGTCACCAAAGCACACCAACTGAAGTTTGGCTGTCTCTTATTTTCAGGGCATAGAACAATTGAAAAAGGAAGAGAGAAGATGGGCTAAAAAAACTAAGTGGATGAACATGAGAGCGGTGTTCGGACACCCATTCTCCTTATTGTGGTTTAGTCCCTTCTCCACCCCTGACCATGGGAAAGCTGAGACATACCAGTATGTGGTGTGAGAGGTCAGCACAGGGAATGAGGCAGCCAGGCCTAAACCAAAGTAGGAGGGCCAGCTCAGCCTCACTGAGCACCAGCTGCAGCAGTCTGTTGCTCCCGTTGCTCCCAATCGGTGACGGGATTTTCGCTGTATTCCCCCACACTAGCCATGGAGAGCATCTTATCTACCACTTTTGTTGCCGAACTAAGTGACCTGTATGCTCATTTCGTGTTGCCTCGAGTGATTCATGTTGCGAGAATTAAGAAACCTTTCCAGATTTCAACACAGCGATGACTGTGTTTACTTCTCTTTTTTTTTTTTTTTCCTTTCTTTCTTTTCTCCCCCTCTTTCTTTTGTATCGGTCTTTTCATTTCTTAAGGTTTATTTTAGATAAAATTCTGGGGGGGGGAACAAACATTTTATCACCTATTCCTGGTGGTGTTTGGCAGTGCAGATGGTTTCTGTTTTAGATGTTGATGCTTTGAAACCTCAATGGCTGCCATCCAAATACAATGGAAGAAAATGGCAAAGTTGTTCAGTTTCGATCCAAAGAAGACTAAGAAACCAAGAAATGCTCTCACTGAGTAATCCAGTAACCACGACATTATTTTCTGGAAAATCGGTTGTAAATAAAGCCAAAAGCATGGCTTTTAAGGCATTGTTGTTTTTCAAATTGCTGAAACAGCACAACCAATACTCTGTTTGCCATAGACTGTACTGGAATATAAGTGATAAAATGTATTTTACTAATTTTAGGGTGAACTGGATCTATTGAATTTTTCTCTGATCATACAATATGTCATTAGGAAGCATTCAGTCCCCTGCACGTTTTTTTTTTTTCCCCCAATTCATTTGTAGATTTCATTTGAAAGTGTTAAGCTATACTCAACCCATAATGACAAAGTGAACGAATGTCTTGAGAAATTCTTGCAAATGTATTAAATATCAAAAACTAAAATCTCTCTTCTTCATAAGTATTCAGATCTGTTGGTGTGAGACACTGATGGATGAAACATTATGGTCAGGTGTATTCTTGAGATTTGTATCACCTGGAGTCCATCTGTTGTAGATGTAATGCTCAGATTTCCATAGAGGCATGTGTCTGCGTATGAAAGGTCCAATTCACACTGCGTGTCATGACATAAACCGAGCCATGAAGTCCATGGAACATTTTATAAATCTCCTTGATTAAACTGACCAGGCATATTTCAGTAGCTGATACTTCCAGGATTCATCCTAGAGTTGGCCATCTGGCCAGGGAGGTTTCCAAGAAAGTGTTTTTTTAGAAGTCCTTCAGAATGCACTGTAGAAATGGGAGAACCTGCTGGAAGGACAACTGTCTTGGCAGCATCAGTTAGACCTTTGGATTGGAAAACCTGCCAAAATCCAGATGCGCTGGGAAATCTCAGAGCATATATTCTCCCAAAGGGGATTTCTACAAAATACTCAATTAATGGTAGGGATATTTTTCTAAATGAGAGGTTTCACTTTCTGTTTTTTAATAGATTTGGTTCCACAAATACAATTGTACTTTATTTTTCACTTTGTTGTTATGGGGTCTTCACTGTAGACTGACCTGAATGCTTTCTAAGGTTGCAGTGCAAGTTGCCCAAGTGTGGAACATTCTCCTTGATTCCTCTCTGATACATGGTTGATATGAGCAAAGCCACTGAGTATAAGCATGGATGGATTATTGAATGGGGCCTGAAGACACAGAAGACAACTAGAAAGATGCTAAAAAAAAAAAAAACTAAACTAAAAATAGACCCAAAAAAGAATAGAAAGAGATGGAAAATCTTCACAGACTGACACAAAATATTAATCCCAAACCGTCACGAAGCGATAGGTGTAAACACAACAAGTGGCAATGGGGCCCAATCCCAATTCTATCTCTTGGCCCTACCATTTGGTCTTGACCCTCATTTCTCTGTGGTAGTCTGTGTTCAAGATCTAAAGCGTGAAAGTGGAAGAGCTACAACTGTGGATAAACACAGTAAACAATGCACTATTTGTTTACGAGTGTCAGCACTTTCACTCATGATAGACTGTTTAAGCTTCTTCATTCCAGATGGTTTGGATGAGATGATGTTTAGATGAGATGATGAAAAATTAGACGAGCCCTCCATGTGTGCCCTCTTGACCAATTCAACATGCTGAATCAGCTGAAAAGCCACCAACAAGCGTGCAAAATGTCTGGAAAACGCAGCAAAAACTAGGGTCATCTAGTTTAAAGCCCCCCCAAAAAAGAACATGAACCAATTTCAATGACCCTTTGTCAATCTGTGGGTCTTGGTCCATTATAGGACAGATGTGTCTGCATCCAGGGGCCCTGGATGCAGACACACACCTGGATTTGTCTCATAATCAATCCATTCTTGTAAAAAACCAAAACAGGCCCGAGATGTTTCCACTCAAACAGAACCAAATGAATCGAATGCCAGCTGGCTTTGGTCATGGAATCATCCTTACATTACTTATTGAGGCCACATAAATCGGTCAGTACAACATTGTTTTTGAGAGAGTTGCAGGCTGTGAAGGACTAGCTATGCTGCAACATTATGTGCATCCACCATTTTTAGCTAGATGAAAGCTTTGGCATCCCGCAGTAACACCAACGCTCCCTCTGTGTGTGTGCATGATCAATTGCCAGTGTGCTCTGAGGCCATGTGGTGTTTAGATGTCGTCAGCGTGCGCCAAATTCAATGAGCCCCACAAGCACAAGATTATTTGGGAGAGTGTTGATACAGAAGTTGTTACAATATGACACTGATTTGGCTTTAAATTGCCTCCGCTGGAGAAAATGCATTAAATCCTATGTGGAGTCAGAAGGAATAAATGTAGAAAACTGTAACTCTGCATACACCGTATTTTGCAGGAGCTGGCTATTAGCTGGACAGTAATTTGATAGCACTTTATAGCATTTCAAGTATGAACTCAACTGTCACCTTTCACGTCAACACAAATACTGAAATGGCAAATTCGCCCTTTTGTATTTATCGTTTGAGATTTTCCCATGTTTGAAATGCTCTCTGTTATCAGTGTGCATCTTATTCTCCTCTTCATTACACTACGTGATATTGTATGTATCCTTTGTTACCTGAATGCATGGCAACAGTGAAGACTAGTTTCATAAAGTATGTGGAACATATGATGGTGCCAAGGGTTAATTGTGTTTTTTGTTTTTTTTTTTTGTTGTTTTTTTTTTTTTACAAATTTTAATTCTCTAAATTTTCTGATATTTCAGCACATGCACAGAGAATAAATACTTCTCAGTTGCAATGC
The DNA here is from genome assembly GCA_020496755.1 of Channa maculata. Taxonomy (NCBI): domain Eukaryota; kingdom Metazoa; phylum Chordata; class Actinopteri; order Anabantiformes; family Channidae; genus Channa; species Channa maculata. The sequence goes on along the minus strand of CM035605.1, from coordinate 5,506,794 downwards.
AAAATGGTGTTAGCTTGCTTATTTGGACTGTTTTTTTACTTTGACTAAGATATTGTGAACAAGTACAGTTGCTTCAGAAAGTATTTTGTAGATTTTTGCTTATAATTGTATCCATTTTTAATATTAGAATGTTGCCAATACAGCCTCTCTAAAATATGAAACATAAAACACAATATTGTGCAGTGAAGGTTTGATGCAATAAGTTGTGAGGTCTCAGATCAGGCATGTCAACAATTGTGTGTAGGTGTGTCATCTTAAATTTTTATATATACTGTTTTCTTTTCAAACCTTATGCAACTACGAGCTTCTCTAAGCGACTATTAAAGATTAAAATGCTTTTTGTATGCAAATCACTACAGATGCTCTCCAGAAATAAGGACAATGATAATTATCATAAAACTAAGGAAGGGCTGGTATTTAATCTGTGATATTTCAGCTGATACTAGTCTTTCAAAACATGCTTGAATTGGCTACAGTTACTGATCCTGAGGATGCAGTGTGGACACGTTTAGTTCCTGGTCACCTTCCTGACTTTGGCTCCCGGCAGCTTCACAGTTCACAGTGACTTCCAATTCAAATTCCTGTTGCCACTGTTCCTGGGAATTATTATTATTATTATTATATATGCTTGCTCTGCTCTGTGCCTTGCCACCATTTTATTGCACAGATCTACAATGAGTCCTTGGACTTAATGGACTTGTTTATGTCCTGGCATGGTGTTCGGCTTTGGGACTGTGTGTGCCTTTCTAATGCAAGTTCAGTAAGTTCAATGTGACACAGGTGGATTCCAGTCAAGTTCTAGATCCATCTACAAAAATGAAACTAAACGGGATGGACCTGAGCCCAATTTGGATTGCCACAGCAAAGAAAGTAAATACTTTTGTAAATGTTCCAGGTTTTGTTTGCAAAACATCTAAAAACCATGCTTCTATGTTTTAATTTTGCCTACAGTAAATCTTCATTATGACAACAGCTTTATTTGATTAATCTAACACACCTTATATTTCTGGAGGTAAATTATCCAAATACTATTTTATTTTTTGGAAATTACTGACATGAATCAAAGAATTACTGGGCAAATCTTTTTTTCTACAGCGCTTCCATAATGGCATCCTTAAAAGTGAGGATGAGTCACTATTGGATTTTCTGGAAATACAGAAAATCTCCACTTGTGGTTGTATAGTGGTGGTCAAACAATCTTTGGCTCAGTACAGAAACGAGATACAGACAGCACTTTAACCAACTACCACTGCCACTGAAACAACCTCCCTAAAGGGATTGGATTGTGTATTAATCCCAGTCCCTATATGGAGTCATCGCATCTTTCACCTTGTACTTTGGTCTATTTTCCCCATCATTGTCTTTCCCATGTGATGTCTATAATCTGCTTCTTTCCCAACCAGTGTTCTCTCTTCACTCATGCATTTGCTTTGGTTGATAACTCACTCTGCCAAAAGCTTTTTGAAGCTCTTTATAATGTTGACAGAGGTAAGCTTGCTGTAGGTCTCACGTTATTCATCCCATCAAGCTTAACATGTCACAAGCATGCAGATCCCCATCGAAATGCCAAAGTGCACTTTTATTTCTTTCTTTCTTTTTTGTGCAATTTCAGATTCAACCAAACACTATGAGAAATGCGTGAGCTATTCGGTGCATGCACTTTTCAAACGTTGGCGATGTTTTTCTGTTGAGTTTGATTCTTTGGTTTTGAAGTGCATGCAATTTTGTGCAGTGTTTTAATGTATTTTTGGGCATGTTCCTTAGAAAACAAATAAATCAGAACTGGCAAGAACATCCATATGATACAGTAGGATTTTTTTCAAGTCTTTCAAGTGTTAATGCAATTCTTACGTGTCTCACGTCCATTGAAAACAGCTCCTGTCCGTGCTAGCTGTAAAGAGATTCCTTTGGAACCATTTGGTCCAGCTCATGTGCACTTTGTGCATAACCAAGGTTATACATCACAGAGAAACTGGTGCTGGAGAATATGTACCTTCGGATTTCTGTAAAACCTACCCTGATTTTGGAAACCAGCTTTCTCTAGTGATTCTTACAGTGATTGTAAGAATTGGCCGTTAAATAAAAAAAAATCAAGTTAATTAAGTTGTTCAAATTCATTCCAAGACAGCTTATGTTAAATTATTTATTAAATATGTTTCTGACCCACTGACTTATATCTTACCTAATCGGACCCGGGGAAAACTCTCTGTTATAGCTGGGACAAAGCCACAAGCTACATTTGTCCAATTAATACACGAACCTCAAATTGGTCTTAAATGAATTTAGGATCATGTTTATATTTGCCACCATAGTAGCAGCAGCTGAAATATGGGTATATCGTTATAATATTGGTAATATTGGTTATCTTAAGTCCCAGTGACTTAATCTAGTTTTACCAGTAGATGACGCTTACCAGTGTCCACCCAGTGCAATCATAGGCTCAAATGTTAAATTTGTCAAGTACTTGTTTTAATTTATAACTAAACGTCTGTTAAACTGTCCCTCGAGCTTTAACTGTATTTGGCTTTAGTACTAATTAGCAAATGCAGCTAACATTTGAGGATTTTGTCCCTCAATTCTCAGAGTGTAAGCTATTCATGGCCAAAATGGACAGGAGGAATCATCACAGCAACTCTTTCACAATACATATGAAATGAGCGCTGTATTACGGTGGACTGTACCTGTAGTACATTCTACCTTTTTTTTTTTTTTTTGTACTAAAAAGATGTAAACTTAATGTAAAGCTTAAACTTTTTTTTTTCAGTCTGAAACTGTATTTGTCTGAGGAACTTGCCCACAAAGCTAAACCCGTGTGTTGTTGCCGTTTCAGTATTGTCATCAACTCTGTGTTGCAGTTGTGACTGATGATGCATGTAAGTGATGCACATCCAATCTTTGGTGGTTGACTTCCTTCCAACTCTAAGCCTCATTTTATCTTCCCCAGGGAATCGAGCGTCTGAAGGGAGAGACCGGGAAGTGGGGGAAGATCCCATGTTGGGAAGCCATGCGGATGGCGTTCGGAGGCCCGTTCTCTCTGTCTTGGTGCAGCCCTTTCACGGGGCTGAGCTGCAGGAAGACCCCTCCAGAGCATGTCATCATTCCACAGGGGGAGATCATTAAGGAGGACATCATAGAGATACCGCTCAACTAAAACTGCCTGCAGTCAGGAAGAGGAAGATTATCTCTTAAAGATCTCTTTCTGGACAAGAGACATTGTCCTCACTTGTAAGTCGCTTTGGATAAAAGCGTCTGCTAAATGTAAATGTCAGGGATTTCTTCATAACAAGAAACCACATGGAATCTTTTTGTTATATATATATTTTTTTCATCTGGGATTTATCTTTGTGAATCCCTTTTGAAACATGCAAGTCTCTCCTTGGGTCAGTGCAGCAGACCTAGACTTAATACATTTACCAAATTTCATTAACCATTTTTGCACACACAGTAAGAGGAAACCTAATAACTTTATTATAATTAATACTTATCTAATACTGCAAACACTGCAGTATTTCCTACAAATCACCAGCTGGTGACGTAAAAGGGCTGAAAGAATTCAAAGCTCTCGTTACTGAAACCAAAGTATTTGACTCAAGGAGGTAAGAAGATGGTTGGAAGCATCTAATTGAGCCTCAGGAGAACACGAACAGTAAAACTAGTCTCAAAATGAAGCAAGACAAATTGTTTTGATCAACTTCATTGTTTCTGCCGATATTTCTGTAATTTTTTTATTTCCTTTGTGCCTTATTTGTCCTTTGTGTGCAGATGTTTGAGTATGACAGACTTTGCATGATCTTTATTCTTTGAGTTGCTATTTTTAACTCCCTTGCTCATGTGAAAAATGGATTTGTATAACTGAATAAGCTAGAAATCAGCTGCTCAATGATAGGGGCACCGATCAAATGGGTGATGGGTTTTATGGGACCACTTTTGTCAAGTAAGCATACAAACTTTTATAATTGTTTTAATGTGGATTTTTTTTCTTCAATTGAAAATATTTCCTACTAAAAACTTTTAAAAGTTTTTTTTTTTATTAAGATAGCTTTAAAAAAAACAAACAAAGAGCTGATCTTTTTACAAGCACATCTGAATGGTTTTATAGCTTCGATCTAAGACAAGAAAAGTGATTTTGATGGCTGCTAAGGACGACCGCTGTCTCTCTTAACCTCACAAGTGTTTCTACTGGTGCATTAATATACTCTATTGTATCTCCATCGGGCTTTCGTTAAATTCCTTAAAACAGCTTTCATCACATCAACTGTGTTGGCCCTGAGATAGACTGTTGACCTGTCGTAAGGGCCAGCCGGGATAGGCTACAGCCCCCCCTGTGACCCCGAATAGCATAAGTGATTATAGTTTTTACAATTACTACATAACAGCAAAATGTGTAGATAACATTCATGAATGAAAATTAAATATACAAATGGCATGGTTTGAGTATGTGGATGAATGTAAATCCTCTGATGTGGCCTTTTGCTTAGTGCCACCGTAAATTACAGAACTGGTTTGCCATTGGAAAAAAAACACTCCACTATAAACACGTGTCCTGTGTTCACATTTCCAAGAGCCGCAGAAATTCCACTGAGTCCCTCTGAGAGAATCCGTTCGTTGTGACTGAAGAGCAGAGGCTGCACATCTGGGAGTTGCCACGTTACATACGTTACTTGTCTTTTTTGCCCTCCTCTTGTTGGAGGGTCTGAGGTGTGGATCCATGAAGCATTAGCAATCCACAAAGAGTGAGAGAGATGCCCACCCACCACAGAGCTCTGTGGATCTCTCCAAAGATCACCCTCCCGATTACAGCCTGCACACACCAACAAAAGGAGTAAATGGATCTGAATGTTCTCAGTTCAAAACCTTTCGAGTGCTGAGGTTCGTTTCAGAGCGCTTACTGTGGAGATGAAGTTTGATGCAGTGGTCGTGACTGTGGCTCGGGCTGAGGAGGAGCAGTGTCGGAGAGCCTTGGAGAAGAAGGCCCACATGACGGCATTGCAGGCGAACAGCAGACCTCCACACAGCAGCCGCAGGGGGATGTGAAGCTGGTAAAAGAGAAAGTAGCAGTCAGCCACACATGGCAAAAAAAAAAAAAATCAACTCCTTTGGCTGCAGTCTGAGATGTGGGTTAATATGCCCAGTATGATTTGAATTACTTTTACAGATATACATGCATGAATGTGTATATTCAGTCTAAATGCAAACATGCAGTGGCATTAACAGTAGGAACTAGTTTTTCAAAGCAGACAGGAATCATGGGAAAAGCAGCTGCAACTGACTGAGTCAGTGGACTGTGTGTAATGTGTTCTGACATTGTTCTCACTGTGCTGTGAGAAAAACGAACACAAAACGTGAGGGAGAATTTAAATAAATAAAATACGATAAAAAACAACAACAACAACAATAATAATAATAAAAACAAGGGTGAAGCCAGTCTGTCAGTCTCACCCAGGAACAAGCTGCAGCTCCGTCGTATGTTTCAGTCCAGCTGCTCAGCCCGGACTCACACACTTGTCTCAGGTAGTCTGCACCCAAGGACAACTTGGCAGAGAGGGAGGCGGCGGCTCCCAGAAAACCCGCTACTAACGCGTACAAACACCCTTGAAACATACTTAAATCAGACTGGAATCGTACTAAATCTATGGACGAAACACAGTGACAGGTCCATAGTGAGCTTAGTGACACCGGAACTTCCGTGTAGCGTCTAAGATGTAAAAAAACCCTCATTAAATATTAGCATTAAATTAATGCTCTGAACATCTGAGCACGGTGTCGTGTGTCTGGCTTGGTGCGTTTAAGTATGTTGGCTTTTTATAACACCAACGAATTGTTTTATTAGGCGCTGCTGTTGTTGTTTATTGATGAACTCCATTTCCCATGAGCCCTTACTGGACCACTGTGGTATTTTCAAAACAAAAGCCCGCTTAATGTAATCGAAAACACTGTCGTCTTTGGCGCATTTACCACCAACTGGTGGTTTAAATAACATAACATAAAACCCAGAGCTCCTCCAGGTGACTTCACAACATCTGGAGGAGCTCTGGAAAAGCAGGTTGACCATAATTACAAACTATATAGTATGAGCAACAAGATGAAATAATCTGAACTGAAGGTTCCTCCAAGCTATTTTTTCAGCTAGAAAGTGAGAGATATTTTAATATCGGGAAGTCCGAGGGAAGTGTATTGGCATTTATTTACATGTACTACTCAAACAAGAAAGAAAAGAAGCAAGTTTAAGCGAAAGCGTCCTTTACGGTAAATCATGCAGAGTTTAGAAGACTTATTGTACTATTGACCACATTTTCTATTGAAATGCATACAGAGAGAAGCAAATTAAAAGTTAATTATTTGTGTAACGTGCATAAATCTATGTTGGCAGCGCAAATAAGATGTCCATTTTAAAACATTTTATTACTGCAACACACTTTGCAAACTTGTTTTCTTTTATTGTTGTGGGTCAGAAAAGGAAGTGACGAAGCTTCGACGCTGCAGTAGCTAATGTTATTAGCTGCTCAAGTGTAGCGTTTGTGTTAGTTACTGCTGTGCAATGAGTAAAGGGAAACCCAGTGGCGTGTCGTGGGTGAAACCATCGGAACCCTCTTTTCTGAAGAAGTTTAAAAAGGATGTTGGATACAAAGAGGGGCCGACTGTTGATACAAAGGTAACTTAGCTAATCAATTTGTTTGGCTACTCGTTTTAGCTAACGTTAGCAGGAGCCAGGATACCGTTAACAGTTAGCTTATCAGCGGGGTTGACAGTCACACTGCGGAGTGAGACACGCTGCATTCTGGCCGCAGATTGACCTCCTTCGCTCCTCTCCTTACTTATTTTTGATTAAACTTTTATTAGCAAAATTACAAGCTTTTCTAGCCCCTCTCAGTTCTTAATCACTTTGAGTCCCGGATAGAGCTCCAAAAAAAAAAAAAAAAACCGCTCACAAACGAAGCACTTTTGGTCCTCACACTCAAAATCTTTTCTCTTGTTCCAAAAACAATCACTCTAATATCATACATCTATTAGGCCACAGAGCTTAACTTTGCTCGATAAAGTGTAATGGTTCACCAAACTGTTTGCGCTCTTGCCATTGTCGTCTAGCTGACTGAGCTCTTATTCCTCTCTCAGCGTCAGGTGATGCCAACACTGGAGGATGATAGTGGGAGTGATCGAGAGGATGAGTTACCTCAAGTTGTGGTGCTAGAAAGTGGAGACCTGTCCGCTGAGGAAGTGAAGAAGCTCAAGGGAGAAACGGGTACAGGTGGTGAGGAGAAAGGTAAGACAGAAAGACCCACGTTTATTTGACTTGAAATAGACAGTGGTACAGTTCAGTCCAATCCTGCTGATACACCTGTTTGTCAGGATTATTGTTTAATAAAAAACTAACTCGGACATGTGTGTTTTGTCAGCAACATCTAAACGAGTTAGGAAGGAGAATCACAGTCTTTGCTCGAACTGACTAATGAGTCGTACTTGTCCATCCTGTCTGCAGATGATGGGCCTCCTTCTGATGGTAAAATCCTTTTTAAGAAACCAGCCAAGCGCTCCTCCTCAGACAAATTCCAGGGGATCACTGCCAGCTCCAGCAAAAAGAGGAAGAGTGATGTAGCAAAGAAGGAGGAGAAGCTGGAGGTGAAATCTGGAACGAAAGTAAAGAATAACAGCCTCCTGTCGTTTGGAGGGGATGAGGAAGAAGATGAGGACTGAGTGCTCGTGCTCAAATGTGAGGCTGTCGATAACCCCTGTATCTGATGACTAAAGGAAGCTAAAGTGATATTTGATTATCGGTCACATTTAATGTGGAGTTCATCCACACTGGGCAGCTTGTTTCATTTCTTTTAAAAGGACAGGACCAGTGTTTCTGCCCACTCGTAACAAATTTGTAATCATCAGTTAGGTTTGGTTCACTGTGGAAAACAACCTACTTATTGTTGTGTGGGAGGACATTTGTGTGCAGGGATAATTTTCAGCTCAGGTACACTCAGATATCCACATACTGATGGTCTGCTGGAAAACAAAAAGCCAGCAAAAACAGATTTGTCTGACCAGTATTGAAATTAATAATGCATGTTTTATTATTTTTTTGGGGGAAATGAAGCTGCAGGCCTGTATTTACACTCAACCCAATCAAAAATGAATCTTGCTTCTACAAGATTTTTACTCATTTACTTGTTGAAAGCCAGCCGGCAACAAATTTTACCTTAATTCATATCTGAACTCATGTAGCAAGGATTTAGGAACTTTGCCTGTGTTTACATGTAGACTGAGAGTCTGTAAAGTACTATGGTAATTGTTGTGTGTGTGCACTGCTTTTCTATGCTGAAGGTGTGTGGTTTGTGTTAGATATTTGGAAATCAATATTTTTAAAAAGTCCCACATACTAAGGTAATTTTGTTGCTTTGATTTTGAATCCTACGGTTACTGGCATTTTTAATTTGTGTGGTCACAACTGTAATGGTGGAAGTGTATTTTTTTTAAAACATTCAAACATGTACTGAATGTATTCTAGCTTCGACAAAGGAGCTGAAACAGTTGCATTCTTATCAATGCAGTTCGGTGTGTTTTTAATGTAATTTAGTTTTTATTGTGTGCAATGTATTGGATATGGTTGTAAAATGCTGCATAAAACAATTAAATAGTTGTACAGTATCTTGCTGCCCCCTGAGTGAATGCATCACAGCATTGTATATTCAGGCTATATTAGCTATTGTGAACATTAGTGATCCTCAGAGGAAGAACACTACTGACTTGGTGCAGTACATGATTGACACATTTTGATGAAGATAATCCCTCAACTTTTTAAATCCCTTTTAAATTTTTTGTACTTTATAATTAAAGGCCTTCAAAACTAATAGCAGGTGTTCTGCCTGTCGGCCAAGATCTACATCGTCTGTTTTGGGAGAACAGCAATTCATTATTTTCTTAATGACAGTGATACATAATTGATACAACTGTCATTGTAAAACTACATTAAGCCACGATTTAGCATCAGCATGTTTTCAGCCATTTTAGCTGGACTGAATATTCCACAGATGCAAGTGACTAGACAATTGTCCAGTTGTTTGTTTGTGGTCCTTATGACCTATTAGGCCCCTCAGCATTAACATAAAGTTCCATGTAGTGATATTCAGAGTGTCTGAATTGGCACTATATTTAAGGAAAAATGCATCTTGAATGAAACAAGAGAGACAATCATTTCAGAGGCAAGAACTAAAAGCCAAAGTTACATAAACCTCTTTATTCCAAAAAGGCATGTTTCATTCTCACATGTGCACCCAAATCATTACAATTAATGGAAGAAGCCGCAGAAATCCAAACAAAACAAAAACCCTTGCATTTTCTGACACAATGCTACGGTCACGCAGCCTTCACAGTCCATGTAATAAATACACTCACCGATTGACTGACCGCTGAGCTCTGGAAAAAGAGATTTAATTTTACTTTTAAGGCCATGCTGTCCTCTCCACTTTGGATACCATGGGGTTTTCCGAGCAAAACCTACCACAGAATCAATGTCAGCTCACGCTTCGAAATTTCTCGGAATATCCTCCAGAAACACAACGTGACGGATACAATTATAAGAAAATTTGGTTTAAAGAGGGAGCCACTGTCAAAGTCATGCCACTGGTTGCATGACAACATCTTCAAATACTGAAAATCCGGCCAGTTAGAAAGAACCACTACAATGCATTGTTGTTTAATCTATGAATTTCTTTTTCTTTTGTGTAACACTAAACCTCTTGCTGACATCTCAAGAGGCTGCTGAACATTGTTCTATATCCACTGCAGAGTGTCTGCAGAGTGTTTAGATGTATTCTGTCAGACTGTGTGAGCAAGATGTTTATTCTTGAATTATTAATGACTAATAAAAATGTAGACCGTGGTTCTTGGTCTGGCTTCCCTGAAACATCTGTAACAACTGAGTTTTAGTGGAACACTGATGACTGTAGATGCATAGAAGGGGATTATGTTCACTTTAAAGTCACAATTCTGAGAAAAAAAACGAACTTTTAAACTCAAAATTTTAAATTTCTCAGAAATTGTTTTCTCACAATTTCGATTTGTTTTCCTTCAGAACTCATCTTGTCCCTAAATCATCGTCCACATAAAAGGATTGCAGTGAGGTTGAAAGAAATATCAGTTTTATAAAAAAGAATAACTTGTGCAGCTTTAATGGTAATGCATTTATTAGGTGCTTTTCTCAGAGTGTATGTCATAATTTCCATTAGTTCTAATAACACAATACTCAAACTTATGAATCTTGTGATCAGATTCAAGTTGTAAACAAATCACTTGAAGGGGCACTCAATCAGTTTTACACAAATTCAATTTACACATCATGGGAAAGTACGTTGCAGTGTAGTGACAGATTTTGAAATATTTCATTATTTAGAAGGTGAGAACGTGATAAAATGGTGGAATTATGGGGAAAGTAGGTTAGAGTGTTTTTTGGATTTTGAACACAACTAGAAACTAAAAGTCTGAAGTTGACAATTTTAAAGCAATCATCTGTAATTCAAAACAAAATTACTGAAGACTTGTTTTGCTGTTAAAACAAAAAGGGAATAAAACCTAAAACGTTGTTTATAGTTTCTGTTTTTAAAGATTTTTGTGTGCAACTTCAATATGTATAACTGTCTGAAAGCTGTAATGGATGTTTACAGCAGACAATTTGGGTGATGCTTTTATGTCTCTTCCAATAAGTTTGAATTAATTGAGGTTTGTTTACAACATATCTGATTGCTCGTGGCTTCCAGTTCCCAGTAATGGAGAGTACAGTGTTATTACTGACAGACACTAAGAAAATTACACCCAAGATGTAAAAAGCAGGAATCATCCTCTAACAGCTTGTGCAGTCTGGTTCTAAAATAATACGCCCTGTCAGTGCAGCAGTACGAGGTTGGAAAAAGGTTGATAGCTTCTCCTTGTTTGCACGTGTGTACATGAAATGCATTATAACAGAGTACGAGCACAATTTGATTGAATTCTGGAGTAAAGAAAAAAACAAAAAACAAAAACATGGTGCTAACTAAATGTGTCTCTCTTGTTTTTGTGAGAGTGTGGGGACTTTATGAACTCTGACAAGGATGGCGCGCAGGGTCTCAGCTCTGAATCGTTAACTTGGTAGAACAGGGGTCTGGGTGGTGCATAGAGCTGTCCCAAACTGAGTCCCTTCTCTCTCTCTCTCTCTCTCTCTCCGTGTCCCATCACTCATGACACATTCAAGTACAAAAAGAAAAGCGAGTCACAGTTCCAGTGTGGGGAGGATCTTGGACTAGCCAACATCTCCTTTATCGTGCTTTTCAGGTCGGCTGGGCTTCGACACATTCTCCTGGTAACGGTTCCAGCATGGACCTGCGGGTGAGGACGCTCAGGAGAGCCTCTGGTGTTCCTTATTCATCTCAGTAGGTGGATTTGCTGTTCGCTGCTTGTTTTGGTTGGAAGTTGGGGGGGTTTTTTTTGTTTGTTTTTTTTGTTTTTATTGTCTTTAATGTGCCTCAGTTGGTAGTGGGCTTTCTATAAAAATTTCTTCAGCAGTTTCTTGCCCTTCTTGAGAGTCAGCTTGTTCCTGATGTATCCCCTCTTTCTCTTGGTGGTCTGCAAAGGTTAGAAAAGGACAAAAGCACTGTTCAGTAAAGATTCACTGTATATGTTTAGCCACCCCCACTGCGAATTTTCCATTGGTATGAATAAAGAATCCATCTAGTAGATCAACGGCTTTCGGCTCGTCTCTTCAGGAATCGCCACGGCGGAACATGTTCCGCATGTTGATGTGTGTCAGTTTTTAAGCCGCAACCCTCACATTTTATCCGGTTTCAGGGCACCAAGGAGCCCTTGATGGCTGCGTGGGGTCACACCTGGTGGGGTGGGATTCAATCATGCGGCATTCAATTGAGCCACCAGGCCCCTATTATCCATCTATCTAGCAGAATAGAATCTATTTACCGTGACCATCTATATTAATCAAAAAATAAATCCGGTTTTCTCTTATTATTTGAACTCCACCTTCAAAACAGAAAAATGAGTAAGTTTGCATCTTAAGTGTCAAATTAAATGTAAGGAAGCTATTAACCAACAAAACTAAAAGCGTATTATATCATAATGCATCAGTTAAAATTAGTGTATACTGTAAGTACTGTTGTCCAAAATATGGTGGACGGTCAGTGTTGGACTAGACAGAGTCCAGTGGCCGTCGACGATGCCAGCTCACCTTTTTGGAGGTGTACTTCTGCTTGGTGGTGTTGGTGCTGCGCAGCTTGTGCTCCACAGGATCTCTGTTCTCCAGCTTTTTGACCTTATAAATTCTGACCAACCAGTGCTCCGAGGTGAATGCTTCCTCCAGGTGCTTCAGCTTTATGTCCTTGTTGCCAATCTCAGCGTTACGTGTTCGGTCAAAGCCCGGCGGAGTCCGGAAGTCCAACTTGACAGAAATGATAACCATTAGGCACAGCAATTACACCTTTTTCAGCTCATTGTGAGCAGATCAACGTCCCTTTTTATAGCAGTATAGTATTGTTCTGCACAAACACTAACATGCATGTACCTGCATCTCACCAAAGCGGTAGTAAGACATTTTGTACATAAGGCAGTTGAGTAGAGTGGGGGAGCCGGCTTTGTCCACTCTGAACTCTCCCTGTGGGGTAAAGTAGTCGCTTTCCTGGATTGGGAGGCAGATGGTGAGAGGAATAAGTGACACACTTTGAACCGTGATTTTATTCGGCTGCCAAACATCTCAAAGCACACTTGTTCACTTGGCTTTGGTTTCTCCCCGCAGGTCTCAGAGACCACATTAAACATTTATAGAAATATCACTTTGCAGGCAGCCCCCATGTCTTTAGTTAATATTTCAAACCTGCCCCGTAAAGTCACCGAAATACAGTTTGTGGGACGTGTGTCTCTCACCCTGATGTCCCTGGGGTGCTCCCCCTCTGCAATGCGCACCATCCACAGGAACTTGTTGATGTCATCACCTGAGTAGCCAATCACGCCACCAAAGATGATTAGGACATAGTCCACATCCAGTGACCTCATGATATCATAGGCTGCAGTTTCATTAGAAGACATTGCTTTACCCACCTGTATACAAAGACATGGTAGTTCAACAATTTCACTTCAAGTACAACTCAGATAAAAAGACATAATGATGAAAAGGGTGCAGAGGTGCACAGGTGGCATAACAATGGGTTTATCCTCTAGCAATCGACAGACAGGAAAAAGAACTATATTTTATTTCATCTCTGCTGTGTTCTGGTGAGTGCCCTTTAACCAGAGATGGTAGAAGTATGATTTACTTAAGTAAATGTATCAATACTACAGAGTAGAAGTACTCAGTTACAAGTATTGCAGTCAAATGTATTAAAGTTAAATGTTTTTAATGTACTTATAATTTGAAGGACTTCATATACTGCTGGGTAGCAGGTGGATTTTACACTGATATTTAATATTTTTACTGGTTATATTGAATTTTAGTTAAAAAGAAACTTGTAACTATACAACTGCAAAAAAAATGTGTAGAATAAAAGTAGAATATTTGCCTCTGAAATATAGTGAAGCATGAAAATTGACGTATTGAAAGAACTGAAGTTCAAATCCCTCAAAACTGTATTTAAGTACACTACTTAAGTAAACGTACTTTGTTACTTTCCACCACTGCCTTTTACCACCTAGTTTATAAGATACACATTCACTGGTGTAGATGCCAGGGACACACTATGTCCACTTGGTGGAGCAATAGACCAATGCTACAAATCAGTTCTACAAAGTGGTTGAAAACAGTAAACAACAATTTTTAATGGCTGGATAGAACATCTCATGATGGGTGACCCAATCTTCCTGTGTGCCCCTTTAATCAAAGGCTGAATTTAGAGGATGTGACAGTGTGAAAATAGATCAACATTGGTAAAAAAGTACAGCAGCTCTGACCAGCGCTATATGACTGTTGTTCCATGTGTTGTTGTCGACCAGCGTGGTTCTGTTTGCCATGCCTGCTATCTGGTAGCCGTAGTCCCACCATGACATCACTCGGGCATGCTCCTCTGTGTTCTGCCTCAGCCAATAGTAGGCCTCCCTGAAGTCATCCAGGATGTTACGGGAGCTGGTACAGAATGTTACAGATGGGTAGGGTGACACAGTTTGAGACAGAGATACTGTTATAAATAGAGATTTGATATTATACTAAGACTTCTCTAAGTCTAAGTCCATTAGCTCATGCTGGCTATAAGATTATAATAAATAAAACCTGTCTGTTAGCCTTAAAGGGCCAGTTCCCAAAAATGTCACTCTCCCAAGTGCAGGATTTCTGTTTTGGTATCGAAAGATAACTGACATTTCTACCTTCTCCCTAATACAACTGAGCATTATGAGCATTTCTTGTTAAAAAGAAAGTGCTTAACCAAAAGGCCTGCCTTGCTTGTTATTCTAAGGTTTTAATAGGAGAAAAATATTGAGTTTGTTGTCATTTGATGTGAGTGAAATCGCCCATTACGAGCTGCTAATCCTGCAAGAATCCCATTAACTTCAGCATGAACATTTTCAAACCCAGATTAAATCTTCTATTGTCCTTTTCATTGCCGTGACAAATGCAAATGCAGGGTATTATTCTCACCCATCGTGATTGTAAGATGCCAGTACTACACTGGGGCTGGAATAGGCATTGCTGGTGACCCAGGTGCAGTGGACAGCAAACATCATTAGCAGCATCAACATCAGCATAGTGACTATGGATTTGATGTTGGGACCCAGGCCCTCTTCAGCCTTCTCCTGCTCCGATACATGCTTCCGCACCTTACCAGCCTGTAAAGGACACGGTTTGTAAAGTTTTACTGAAGCACATTAAAGAATAGTGCATCGTAGAAAAAAAAAAAAAAAAAAAAGAGCTGGTCCAAGAACTGTGTCCCCACTGAGAGAGTTCTGAGACAGGACTTCATGAGACGTGATAGTTTAGTAATGGATTATTCCCACTGTCTCCATTTAAAAGAAAAGAAAAAGCAGCATGTTAGAAACAGTGGTCCCCAGAGTTATTTGCTTTCCCAGAGGAAGGACGAGGAGAATACATTCATCCATTAGCAATAGCCACTTATCCTTTGAAAGGTTGCGGGGGAGCTTTTTACTTTTTCAGACTATAATTTTTTTTTTTTTACATGGTGGCTGCCCTTTTGTTTGTTAGACAAAAGCTATTGTGTCATTGAATATATAGCTGCAAACAGACACGGAAAGCTAAATGTCTGGGAGAAAATAGTGCATATTGTATGGTGATCTTTTTCGGCTACTTGTCACCTTATAAATACTGTATACTGTGGTTAATATGGTAGCAGATAGCTGCTTATTTAAACATACAGAGGAGAGAAAGGAATGTTAAAATTCACGTGGGCTTGTGTTTCAGTCTATTTCTGCCTCCGTTATGGTCTCAAATTCCTGAGAAAAATATCTGGTGACTCTTAAGCTTCTAATGCAATTTTGTAGGAGATCGTGGATGTGTTGGAGCTTTTTCACTGCAAGTTAGCCGACTCCTTTCATAAGAAAGCAGGCTAAAATGAGCAACCACGACAAGCTGAGACAAAGAAGTAAATTTGTGTTTAAAAACTAAAACGATGAGCTGACAAATACTCAATAATGGGAACTGCAGAGGGATGATTTTCTGCAGGTCTGTAAATACTAAAGGCCTATAACCACTGAAAGAAAACCTTCACCTAGGACCAGGATTTATACCAGAAGAACCAGGGTCTACATTTAGTCCCAGGCCCTAAAATGACACAGATATATATTTGGTAGGTGAATGTACATGAAACAACAGGATTGAATGTCTGCTCATTCTGATGACCCTTGACCTTGTCGTAGAGGTTGCCAGCGTTCTTCCGATCATCCTCGTCACTGCTGTCCTCTGCAGGTGGGCTCTGCCTCTTCAAGTCATCGCCCAGGTAGTGTTCAAAGACGCTGGAGAAGGCAACAGCTGACAGCATGCACACCACCGGTGTCAGGGTCAGCATCAAGCGCACCATCACACCAGCAAAATACACTGCGCTGATGGCATAGAGGGCCACTGGTGTGATTAAAGCACAGAGGGAGATAGATGAGAGAAGAGGTTACAAGCTGGAAACAGTCCAATAAGTCTTACAGAATTAAAATCAATGTTTCTTAATTTAGTTTAACTTAATGCTGTAGTCATGTTATGCTCTGCTGACTGACAGCGACAAGAAAAAGTATATTTGTGTTGTCGCATGGAAAATGTGGCTAAGAAAAATACAGCCTAAAAACACTTTCAAACAAGTATAAAATGTATATAAAATGTATATAATTAAAATGTATACAGGCTATAATAAACACTACATAGAGGACTGAGGTTTGTGAACAAACCTATAAAGAATTTCTAAATGACCTTCGGCTACTGATACTGATAAGGACCGTGTCTATGCAGCAGTTGGACTTTACAATATAAGGATATAAATACCAATACACTTCCTAAAGCCAAACAGATTTGTATTTGCACCGCATATTAATAAGAAAACTAAATGAAAACCTAGAGAGCTAGTCATTCTCAAGCTCACCGTAAGCTCACGGATTGATAGGCTGGCTCAGCTGCTTTTGTGTTTCCAAAAAATGAAATGCCATGAAAATGGTGGTTTTAAACACTTCAACATAGCAAACAACTTTCATGACTTCATTGGAAAGGTTTATGCTTTTAGTTTACATTTTTTTTTGAAAGCAAGAATGAACAGTTTAGGTCAGTATCTAAACAATACAGTGTCCAATAGAAAACGGTCAGACAAATCAAATCTCACATAAAGGCCGTTATTTTACCATCTACTCACTGCTTTGTTCCTTTTTATGCTTGAGCAACATTTCTATAAAATCATGACAGCTCCATATATTGCACAACCTGCGATTGCAGCTGAAGTTCTATACTTTTGCTGCATGGATAACAAGTGAGCGATCTAAATGAGATTGGAGGAAGACCAGATGATGCACTTGAATGCTAAAGATAGGCATCTTCAGAAGACTAGTTATAAGGTGACTTAAGCCCGATTTATAATTCTCCGTCCATACACATAAACTTCAATGGGACGAATGAAGAGAAGGGAATTATAGTTAACTGTAGGTCGCAGAGGCCCAGACGTGCACGCAACTGAAATCTCAGCCTCGACCAAGCTTTTTGGATAATGTTGGAAGTCGGGATTAAAACAGCAGTAGAACTGGAAAAAAAAAAATAAATAGAACGGAGTAAAACAAGAAATATCCAGTGTCCAGTGGTTCGCACTGATTTAATATATTATTTATGTATGTTGTTTAATATATTCTATTGTTGTGCTGCTACTTTATTCAGCCTTTAGTGTATTAGTTTTGTTTGCACTCGTGTGTTTAGATGTGTATTTCAACTTACAGTATGACTTTTTGTTTCCAAAAAGGGGAAAATGTTTTTAAATTAAATAAGGATAAGTAAAGGCCGGGTTTGGTCAATGAAAATTAAAGAAGTGCAATTTACCATTTGGTCTTATCTCTCAAAAATATTCATAGGTTTATTCAGTAACAACAAAGGACAGAACATTGTAGTTCACTTTGTTCACATTCTCCCCTAACAGCCCATTCCCCCTCCCCAGCTGTGCAGTGCCGGTCCAAGCCCGGTAGAAATTGGGGAGGGTTGCGTCAGGAAGGGCATCCGGCGTAAAAACTGTGCCAAATCACCATGCGGACACCATAAGCCGAAAGGACAAATAAAATAACTTGCAAATAACTTGCTATAGGTTGTGCTGAGTGCATGGGCCCAAAAGGGGGTAGTTCTGGGACAATGAATCTAGTGGAACCTGTTATTCAGTTGTCTGAACAACCACAACCAATAGTGGGGTGTGACAGTTACTGGAATGAATGGTAAAACAGGTAATTAAGAAGATTTTCAATGTTAAAAATGTATTTCATTCAATACAGGGGGGACTAGCTCTATGTTTGATCTCTCTCTTACCAAAGACACGTTCATCGTTGATGTTCTTAATGCAGAACCAGAGGCCTGCTGGGAAGGTACAGACCAGGATGTGAAGGTCAAAGAAGAAGGACACCCAGGTGGTGGGCTGGTGCTCAGATACTGATGCTATAATGGGAATGTGGATCTTAGCATAGCTGTGAATAACATGAAGGACAAAAAAAAAAAAAAAGTGAGACACTCATGACAAGTAGGCAAAGGCAAAGAAAAAAATGTGGTCTCTGTAAGAACAGTATCAAATTGTGAATATACTCTAAGGGTCAAAGTCTTTTTATTTAAAATAACAGTTCACGTTACTTCCCTTTGATTGACTCATGAAACAGGGCCATGACGCACCAAACCAATAGGAAAGAACTAGTACCGACAAAGACAAATAGTTGTATTGGCTCATGGCACTAGGACAAACCGCAAGGATGAGACAGACGGAAAGTCACATTGGCAAACGGTCGATGGTCGGCTTGGTGTTTCGTGGCCTTTAGCCCCACGCCACCACTTTCTATATACTTTAAAAGGGTAGTAGGTTAATGTGCTACTGTACTTTCAAACCAGTTAATGATCAGCTCTGTTGTCAGGTGACTTGAATCCAGTTTGACAGCACAACACAAATTCTGATGACTTACGCAGTATCCCAGAGGGAGTAGAAGCGCCCGCTCCATGGAGCAATGTACCCTGAAGGTGAAACACACACACACACACACACACACAATATATAGTAAAAGGTACATTTAAAAACACTTTGAACCACCATTTTGACCATTTTCCCAAACCAAATGTGAACCAACCGGTGTACGTCAGGTAGATGACAGAGAGAAAAACCACCCCCGCAGCCAGAGAGACTCCCACGAAGAACAGAGTCTGGAACTCCTGTTTGGTCAGTCGGTCCTTCAGGTACTGCAGGAAGGCATAGACCTGAAGCAGCACAAACACACCTGCAGGGGTACAGCACGAACAAGAGTGGGATTATTATTTATAACGTTTTGCTGTGCAAGTGAGTAGAGGCCCATGTTGTGATTGTTTAGATTTTTTAAAGCATTTGATTTTTTTGGAATCCAACCAATTATTTGTTATATGGACATTTGTTCATTTGTTCTTGAAGATGAGGCACCCAAGTAACTGTGGGCAGGAACTATCTTGCAAATGACAATGATAGTATTTTTAAATAATATTAATTTAGAGAATTTAGTGATGATGTTTTACTAATTCTTTAGCATGAAACTGTAGAGATGTTTTAGCAATGAAAATCAGAAATGAGATTTACTCCATAGGGCACAATGCTACTTTAATGCTATTTTTCTCTTTTTGAAAGCGTACTGACCTGCAGCCGCCATGTGTTCACTGGTCCTGATCGGCTGGAAACCCACAAAAGGGATCTGCATGGAGAGGACCAGGCCGACAATGTAGAAGGTGCTGTAGGCTGCAAAGAGATAGAAAGCGGTTACAAACTCCTACTACTACTTGCAGTAATACAGTCCATGTGAGTTTCCATTTAACGACTCCTTTTTGTCATTTGACCTAAAAGTCCCCTTCTTTTTGATTTGTCAGTAAAAAGTCGTTTATAGTCATTTCTGCACATTTGGCAGCTACTTGAGGATGTCTGCATTTTCTGTTGGAACGGCATCAAAACTCAAGAACGCTAAATACGATGACACCAAACAGTTTGACAAACTTATACAAGCCACCGTGGCAGTTATAAAGTCGGCGCCAGGAATAGTCTCTTAAGACTCGTTTTTTTAGTCTGTATTTTTATTTTATTTTATTTTTTACTTTTTTTCCATTAAAGGTAGGCTACACTCGTTGGTAGCAGCTCCTGTGTGCAATGTATGGATAGCTACTGGATTACTCTGATACTCAATAAAACTCATATTTTAAAGTGTAATTTTTCTATGATTTTCAAGAGAATAAGTGGTTGTATTTTTGCAATTTAACATCCGAGATTACAATTACCTTACCATTCCATACCATACCTTACAATTGGAGGGGCTGGTTTGTGTTTATGTTGTGTGCACCACAGAAAGCGTAAAGCACATTGTTTGCTTTAACACCCGCTGATTGTGACCAGTTTTAAATTATTCCCATACTGACCACCGTCCGCCACATTAAAACGATTTGTTGGCATTATTGCAGTCACTGATGGTATGGTCATACTCAATGTGATTTACCTGTGTTGTTTCATTCATGCGTATTATTTTAGATTTATTTATCATATTTTAAATATATATTCATTATATTCTAATTTTAGAGGTATTATTTTTCTGTATTAGGAGACACTGAGGTCTACAGTTTTTCACTGTCTCTCTTGGCTTCATCCTGCTGAATGTCGAGGTCTTTTACAGACTAGATCCTACACTTTTAAAAAGTGTAAAATCCCATCTGAGCCAGAAGTTAAATTACTTTGGATAACAGGAATATTTTAAGTGTCAGCCCCTCTGCTAATGTTTTCTGTTCTGCTACAGAGTAGACACTGCTAATGAGATAATGGAACTTCAATTATATTTCATTATAATATTTCTGCTTTATTAGAGAGGGAAGATGGAGGAAGAGAAGGGTACTGTGGGACAGCAGGTCACAGAGTTGACTCCAAATCACAGAACAAGGTATGCATCACAGAGCACGGTAAGCTATTACAACTTTGAGCCAACTCAGTTACCGTGTAGCTGGAGGCAGAATATTCAGGGCAGAGAGGGTGAAGGGAATAAAAACTGTTGGGGGACGGGGGATGGAGAAGCCAGGAGTGGGGACAGAGATGGGAAAATCCGCTTGATGCTAATTTATTCGTTTTGCTATGTTAAAGGAAGCAGAACCCACCAGTGGCCCTGTCTACTCTTCTGCTTGCTTTCCTGTGCTTGTCCTAAGTTCTAGCAGGCTTCAGTGTGGGTTGTCTTTGATTCCACACTTCACTGTCAAATTCATCCTTGCCCTGCTGTGTACTTCATATGTTATAATGTCAATATGGTATGTAAGGGCTGCTGATTTGGATTTGAAACAATGGTGAGGTGTTGCCACACTTGCAGGGAGTTGGGGTCAGAAATGATTCATGTTGAGTGAGGTGAGTTCAGAGTGTGCAAGGAGGCAAACTCTTTGAAGAGAAGACATCTTTAATCTTTTTTTCCTTCACTTTTTTACCCCCCTCATCTGCAGGTCCACTCTCCATCTCTCTGCTTTTATCGTGTCTCCTTCCGCCCTTGTCTGGGGATTTGTGTAAACCCAATATCTGTCTCATTACAGACACAACATCAGCTGCTAATGGGTGCTGTTAGTCATCAGTAACAGTGTTTATACAGTGAATATATGACAACAAATAACAGGCTACACTGCTGGTGTCCCTTCATAAATGTGCACAGCTTTGGGTCTTGTGTAAGGAGAGAAGAAACAGCACTTTTTAAGTCTGTCTGTGTGTGTGTGTGTGTGTGTGTGGCTGTTGACTGTAGTTACCTCGTCTTTTATGTTGTCTATTTGCCCTAAAAGTCAAATGAGCATAACTTCAAACTATGACAGTTTCTAGGTGTGAGCTGCATCTCACCTATGTAGACTCTCCTACTGAATCGTTGCATGAGCAGCAGGACAAACACATGAAGAGGAATAAGGTTGATGATGAACACGTAACCACCCCAAGCTGAAACCTGTAAAAACACAACACATTTATTAAGAGCACACATTACTGGAGAAGTGTAATTTGGGGGGTTATGGCTGTACATACACTTGTATGTGCACATAAACAGAAGTGCACTATTAGTTTACTGCTTGTTGTTAAAATGGGATTTTGAGCCCAGCTGGATCTGTGCAATGCATTCAGCTACAGCAGATAATCACTACTGTAACCATGAATCTCTGAAACCCAGAAAAGTAAGGGTGACTCTCTTTTTCACAACACAATACGCACAAGTTCATAATGAGACACATAGCAATAAAAGACAGGGTGCAAAGCCGTATGGCCCATCTGAGACCAGTGAAATCATTATGAGCTAGAGCATTTAGCCATTCAACTTATAACCAAGTTTACACATGGTTACAACAGCAGACAAACCAGTGTATGTCTTTTCTTTTTAGAGCTTACTTATCTGTAAGCTTTAACAGATAAACAAGCTGCCAGGCAGTGAGCATCTGCCACAGAGGATGCGTCAAGCGTTTACAGCATGATGTGTTCAAATGATTCACCAAAGCTGTGCTGAATGGAAAAGGCTTCCCAATAGAATTGTCTTTTTCTGATGAAAATTGAGCGCAAAAAAGTTTGATGCTGCTATTGTGTTTTTTTTTTTTTTTTTGGGGACTGCATGATCTTTGCGTTGCTCTCACTCTAGCTTAGAGTTTGGAGCAAATACTTAGTTTCACTGATTTACCAAGCAAATGGCAGAAAGACATCTAGCCAACATGAAGACCAACTGCTGTGTCTGCTCACATATCGTCTGGACCAACGAGCGGCACTTAAATAAGACAATAAGACAATGGCTGATGGACAACTAGCACTTAAATTCTGCACCTGCATGAGAGTGAGGGAAAGTAGAAGACCCAGGACACCAATTCAAGTGTAATTGGCTAAAAATCTTTTGACGGGGTCAGACTATTCCCAGCAGTCTAAGACACATCACAAAAACTAGGCAGTTGACTGTGTAGCTTGGTGAGTCACAGGCCTACGAGTAAAACTTTAAACTACTTTACTGTATGAAACATTCTACATTGACTTCCGGCAAGGTGAGAGAGTTAACACATGGGTTAGCATGGGCACTCTGGATGGTCTGCAGCTACACAGCCCCAAGATATGATGCACTGTGTTTATTAGGTTACAGAAACTACAACTATATTTAAATTTATATACTGAAAATTTAAAGAAAGCTCGTATAAATAGCTAAATTAAAACCGAACTGAATGTATCTTGTTTCAAAACTATAAGTACATAGAAATTACAAATGTATTTTTTGGCTTTAAAACAAAAATGTCTGGAAGAGGTAAAAAAGTTTGTAGAACAAGGTGCATGCCCCTACTTACCAAGTATTTTTAGAAGGAATATACATATTTAAAAGAATAAAAATAAAATGAAAACAATAAAATATTTCTTTATAGTATTTTTGACCAAGATCAAAAATAGATTTCCTTGAAAATCAAAAATGAACAAACTCAATCGCCAAATTAAACTAAACTAAAATCATATTTTCAAGTGGAAAAGACAGACAAAAACAAAGAACAGAAAAAGTTCGGACACCTGTCAGTGGTCAAAAGTAAATCTAAAAAATTATAATTATTAGCTGATTATTTCTATTTGATCACAAAAAGAGACTGGTAAGACACGAAAAGGAACTAAACAACAACTGTTTATATAATTTTAACATGTAGGGTAGATTGTCGCATATAGTACGACCTAATGAATCATTCTAGACTTTCTGCAGAACTTGTAATAATTAAGTAGGGTTGTACATGATGCAGCTCATTTGGAAATGACTTCCATTATCCACGTTCAACTTTTTTTTACTTTTCCTTCAACCTACATGGTTGAAGGTAACAAGATAAACAAATATAGCTCAACAATCTGCCATAACAATCAAATGAGTTAAGAAAATAACTGTATTCGCATGAATGCAGCTTCTTTGTCCCCAACTTGATTTTGAGTGGCAGAAAAGTTTTCTTTAGTGTTGCTGAAAATGTTGGATCTAAAGAATTACCATTGTTAAACAGCTGCACGTCTCCTGTTTGAGAAAGGGTAAAAGTGAAAAGACATTGGTTTCTAAGAAGTAATCATGTGTTTTCCTCTGTATCCTTTTCTAGGCCAGTTACAATAGTTATTCGGTTAAAAGAAATTATAATAAGCTTCATATTACAAAGCATCCTCTAGCTGAGGAGCTCTGACTAAATGCCATTAACTACCAACCTAGTATTTGAAATATTTCAAAGAAGAGTTCAGATTCCCATAGCTACAAAAACCTGAATATTTTTTTTAAAGTAGAACCAAAGATATATGAAGCTGAAGTTTTTCTAGCCTGACTTTCTTTCTGTTATGAAGGGCTTGATTTGTATTTAGTTAGCAGTTGGTTAGGGTTGAAATCAGATAAAATTATAAATGCAGGTGATATTTTCTCAGCTCATTTTTGTGTGTTCTCACCATGTAGAAATAGGACAGGCAGCATCCAATGGCCCAGAACACCGACCCAGTCTTCACTGACTTCACCTGTAGTTTATATAAGATAGCATTCAAATTAAAACAGGTCATGGACAGACAAACACACAAACACACACAATATGCACACATAGGAACAGACAAGACAGAAAGACAGACACAGACACAGACACAGACACACACACACACACACCTGCATCAGATGCTTGTATTAAGCTGAGCTGCTGTGGTCACTATTTTTCCTTCAGGATTTAGCTGTGTTGCTGCTAAATGAACTAAATGAATTATTCATTATTATGTTTCCCTCTTTAATAACCCGCACAAACCAGAGCACCATGTTCAACATACTGTATCTTCAGATCCCTAACTGCAGAGAACAGCAGCTGCTAATGAGGGCCTAACAAGGCTAACATGCCCTGGCTTCAAGGAGACACGGGCAGGGAGGCACCACTACTGATAGATAGGCAGATACTAGATGAGGCAGAGAGTATAGAAGTTGAGCATCAATCATTATCATTTAATACAGATTTGAAACTGTGACACAACTGTCATAGACAAACTATCATAACTGTAAATTATATCCTCAGTTATAACACTTGATTGCGAATCTTTTGCAGCCACTGATGCCTAAAGCGTGGAACCCATAGACATCACCAGATGCTGAGTTTCTTCCCCGGGGATGCTCTGAGAAATCTTTACTGCAGCTGCTTTCACTTCTGTTTAATTTTAGGAGTGTTTTGCTTTCAGCAAGTGAAATTGAACTCTGGTGGATCCAGGTTAGGTGACTGGCTTGGCCATTAAAAAAAGTCTTGCCTTGCTTTTAGCTGAATCCAAACAAATAGTACAGCCCTAAACCCTTCAGAATTCATTCTGCTGTTTTTGCCAGCAGTCACATGATCAATAAATACAAGAGAAAATGTTTGTTTGGCAGCCAACTGTGGTGAAAGGGTCTTTTTCACCAGGGAACACATTCTTCTTTCTTAAAAAAAAAGTCAGCATTAAATTCAAAGTTAGTTGCTCCAACAGCCACTACAGTGTCTGTGTTTACTATTTAACTTTATCCTCAACTTCTAACAAAAAGCAGCCAATAAAAACAGCGCGAAAATGGTTATAAATAGCTGCATAATGGAGTGGAAAACTAATGAAGTATGTACAAGCATACCCAGAGGTAGAAGGTGAACTGCAGGGCAAAGATGGCAATGCCTTCGTTGTCAAAGGAGCCAGCCACAGACCGTGAGATGTAGCCAGGAACAATGGCGATGAAGCAAGCTGCAAGCAGCCCTGCACCCTGGTTCCACAGCTCCCTTGTCAGCAGAAAGGTGGAGATGGATGTCAGGCCGCTGAATACTGGGGCCAGGAAAACACACACGTCCCGGATGTGGACAGTGATGTGCAGCAAATTAAGCACATAGTGGATGAGGCCTGCTGTGACCATCAGTCCTGGATACACCTGAAAGGGGGAGTGTTATTAATAAAGTCTGAACACAGTCTGTCCTGCATATAATATTATGTATCTGATGTGATGAGCTGCTGAGAGCTCTGAAGAACTCTAAATGCTGATTCCTGCATGTTTTCACTGCTGTGGCTGCAAAATGCCATAATTAACAGTTTAAATGTCCAATTTAACAGTATTTGGAGCAAATCTGAGTTGTGGTATGTCAATGAAGATGAAAAACCTGGAAGGTGTTCAGAGGAAGTTACACTATATTGCCAAAAGTGTTTGCTCACCTGCCTTTAAACCCATATGAACTTTAGTGAAATCCCATTGTTAATCCATAGGGTTTAATATGACGTCGGCCCACCCTTTGCAGCTATGACAGGTTCAACTCTTCTGGGAAGGCTTTCCACGAGGTTTATGAAATACATAATACACAGTGCTCGCAGTCTTCGCTCTAACTCATCCCAAAGCTGTTCTATCGGGTTGAGGTCAGGACTCTGTGCAGGCCAGTCAAGTTCTTCCACACCAAACTCACTCATCCATGTCTTTATGGACCTTGCTTTGTGCACCTCAATTCATTTATTTGGAGGGGTGAGCAAATACTTTTGGCAATATAGTGTATATCTAAAAAATGTCCCCACAATCAGCCCTACCCGCTTAGCATTAGAACAACGTACCGTGCCCCCACTATCCTGCCCAGAGGGTACCAGGCTCGTTCATCAAACCAGTTGAGGAACTCATAGAAGCCATTTGTGGAGAGGTAGTGGGTTGACCTGTAGTTGAACCTGGAACATTGAGAAATAAACAGAGTGAGGGCTGTTAGACAGGGTACTGAAAAAAAAAAACAACTAAAGAGTAAGCTACGAAAAAAATAGAAATAACAAAACAAACATTATTGATGCCTCATTGAATCAGATATCCTGAGTGCAAATCATCACTATAATTAAGTTTCATGGTGTAGTTTTAAGCTTCAAACGAACAAGCTGCATTTAGCCATTTGGGCTGACTTGTTAAGGCTGGTGTGAAACCAGTCATTGAACATATAAAACAGTGCATGTAAAAATTAAATAAAATTAAAAAAAAATGTAATAGAGTAAACAAGAAATGGCCCAGGAAATAGCCAAGTCATCAACGCATTTGCATTTACAGCTTTTTATACAACAGACAGACAGAGAGAGAGAGACAGAGAGAGAAAATTAAGAGTAGTTTATTAAGACTAGTAAAAGAGTAGATTATTTGGTATTTGTATCATTTATGGAGTGTCTGCACTGAGTGTCAAAAAAAGGGGAGGAACTTTGGCGAAATAAATTGCATGTTAAACTGCAACATTGCTCTTAACAAAATAAATAAAAATCGCAATTCCATTTTTTCCTAAATTGCTCAGCTCTTAAATATAGATGTGATGTGGTCTGTGTAATGCCTGCGTTTAATGTGATATTTACAAAATGAACAATAAATTGGAAAACTGAATTGAATTATTTATTTATGTTTATTTTTTAAATAAACTCTGAAATAATCTAATGAGGATTACACAAACAAATGTGTTTATTTAATCTAGTCCAATCTTGATAGAAGTTGCAATGCGTAATACATATATACTTGATTATATTACCTACATTTGTGCACTTTTGGCTGCGAAACATGTTGGTTACACAAATACATCTCTAAACACAATCAACCAGATCAAAGAAGGTCTGCTGACCTTATTTGGGTTAGGGTGTTAAAAAAAAAAAAGTACAAACAGTGCACTGTAAGCAGTTTCAGCAGTAATTTGACAACAAACAAGCTTAAGCTGGTACTATTTATAGTATTTATTAGAATTTAAAAGTCTCAGCAAGAAACTTCACTATGCTAACTGTGAACAAGATTTGATTTCATGTGTCACCACACAAGTAAAAGCATGGAAAATTATTTCAAAGTTGCAAAACTACAGAAGTGATGAAATACAGGAAGTGCAGAATAACTTCTACCAGCAAGACTGAGGCTGAAGTTATAACAGCATAAAAAGAGCTCAGACACAGAGATGCCCTGAAAATCACTGGCGACATCAGCGCTGTGCCTGCAATCAGCTGCCAGCTTTAGATGTGACAAGAGATGTTGTAAATTGCTGCTATTACAGTAGATAGAGTGCTGCCATTGTATAAAAGCTGCATTGCCCCCGGCCTGTATTGAGACACTACAACTAGTCTGCTTGCCCCCCCCCCCCCGCCAAGGGTAAAGTGCTCCACAAAACGGTCCATCCATTGAAAAAATAAAAAATAAATTTGATTGTAGAGTACAGCTTGTTCAACCTCTGTAGGGGGGTGTGATGGAGGGTTAATGCTCCAGTGTTCATGCTCATAGTCTTTGTATAACTGGACGTGTATAGAAAACAAACAAAAAAAAAAAAAACACTGCGGAACATTTTTTTATTTCACCCAACATGGACATGCCCACTTAATCTGCTGTGTCTTTGGTGCACTGATTACTCTGACAGTCAAGGACCTGGAAAGCCAGCAGTATACTAAAGCTTCCAGTCAGCATGCGGTCAGAAAAAAAAGACCCCAATTCCTACACACTTAACTCTCTGGTTGATATCCTGGTCAGCCTGGACCTCACAAAAGGGAAACTCAAGTTCTTCAGGTCATCCAGGTGGGACTGGCTGCACAGCAGGAGACTGACTGTTTTGCAGTCAGGAAAACAGACAGGTGTCATTGTGTGTTCATGTGTCAAAGTTTTTATAAAAGTGTAGAAGTGTCCAGTAAATTAAGTTGGTGCTCCAATTAATTAAGGGGCTCTACTAGAAGACTCTGAGCACTGGGACTCTGACACCAAACAGATTGGAAAGAACAAATGGAGACAAAGACCAACTGCTACTGTATGTCGGTTCGTGCACCTTTTGTCTAGTTTGAGTCTTGGCACTTCAGCACACCCCAAAGATGACAGACGTTCTGTGTTTGCAAGAGGACAAGAAAGCAGAAGACCTTTCACATTTTTTCATTTTCACACCACACCATTTTTAGTAGCATGGTCTCTTCTAATGACTGGATTCGCTGAGATGAACAGCCAATCATAGCGATTTCCTTCTCCAATAGGACTGACGCCAATTCAACATATGGCTTGGTGTGTCACAGCCCTTAGGGAAGAAATCAGCAGTTATGTTTGGACCAGATGACAAAATTTTGTATGAAAGAGGAGCTGGAATTACTATTTGTCAAAGTGGACCTGAAGCCAGATCAGGGACTCATTCTAGTTACACTAAAATGTATCAATAACATCTTAATCAAAGACTCTATAGATGGTCAAAACAAAGCGATGTGTTTAGAGTAAAGTCTATGAATTATCAGCTCTTTCCTAAAAGCGTTAGTGAACAGGGTGAAATATATATTCAGATTTCATGTTTTCTAATACATATAAAATACATTGCTACCAAATACAGTGGTAAACTTCTGTTAGGAGCAGTGTTCTACTTTTAAATTTGAATCCATCTTCAGAAGGCAACCACTGCAGAAAATCATCAATTTTATGTCAATTGTCATGTGTTTGTTAGATAAATTAGTTCAGAAAATAATTTAGAGTCACTATCAAAAGCATCATTGCACAGAAGTAATATATTTCACTACACACCCCATTGTGTCTCAATCAATTGCCTTCTCTAGCCCCAAGGGGGTGGATAAGCATCACGCTACCAAATCACCATGGTAACATTGGAGGTCGCCTGACACTGAAGATAACTTTTATTATGATGCATTAGTTTGTGATTAGCTGCAACACCAGCTGGTTTCAATGTTTTAGAGGACAGGGGTCAATGTGGGACAAATCTGGTCATGATTGCCATGTGTCAGAACACACATTGTATCACAGCTTGCTCAGCATGTAGCTACATAGCTGCAGATGTATCAGACTGCCCATGCTGACCCCGGAACACCACAACACCAAAAACCTAAAACATGATGCTATGGCGGGATTCATGTACATCTAATGGGTGAATTTTATAAGTGAAGGCTCAAATAAGACAAATTGTTATAGTATACTTTCATGTACATAAGAGTCAGTCAATTTCAAATTAAAGTCTCTGTTTAGGGCAATGTAAGATGTTTTTTTATGGATGGTATGGTATGGTTTTTGCCAACCCTGTCTTCACTGAATGTCCATAATGCGATCTCTCTCTAAATCATCTTTGATTTACATACAGTGGTACTGAAGTCTGTTTTCTCACCAACTAGCATAATGCATACAAACTGGACAAGAGCAGATTTAATTTTGAACTTTGATTAATTTGGAATTAATGTTATTGGACAGCTGACCTGAAATTATGTCAGTGTGTTGGGGCTAGTGGCTCAGTGGTAGAGCATTGGGCAGAAGGGTTTGAATCCCACCTCACCTGGTGTGGCCCCGCCCAGCCACCAAGGGTGACCCTGGTGCTGGTCTCAAGAGGCTGGCAGGCAGTCATTTCATGGCAAATGCTGTGGTTAACCCCCTGAAGGGACAAGCCGAAAGCCATTGATCTTTTTAAGGTATTTCAGCACTGGGCTTGTGTAAATACACAGACACTCAGTGGATGACAATTAGACAAATAATCACTAATACCTGAAGGGCTATACAGTGCATATATATATATATAGATATAGATATAGATATAAATATATAGATAGATAGATAGATATAGATATATAGATAGATAGATAGATAGATATAGATATATAGATAGATATAGATATAGATATATAGATAGATATAGATATAGATATATAGATAGATATAGATATAGATATATAGATATATAGATATAGATATATAGCGAAAACCCAACAAATCCTTCTTTATAATATAATCTATTATTGTAAATTCAAATATAGTTAAAAAATGGTCAGACAGAGGAGAGTTGTGGGGAAATA
This sequence comes from Channa maculata, assembly GCA_020496755.1. NCBI lineage: Eukaryota > Metazoa > Chordata > Actinopteri > Anabantiformes > Channidae > Channa > Channa maculata. Next base: position 5,476,417 of record CM035605.1, on the reverse strand, counting down.
CTGTTAACTTATCCATTTCAATGCCATACATGAGGACAAGGTCTAAGGTGAGACTAAAACAGTGAGTGGGTTTATTTGGGAAAAACCAATGGAATCTAATAATGAATTAAACACAGTGTTGAGACAGTTACTGTCAGCATCTACATGAATGTTAAAGTCACCCACTATAATGACTTTATCTTTACTAAGCACTAAATCAGATAGAAAATCGGAAAATTCAATCAAAAACTGAATAAGGGACTGGAGGACGGTACACGATAACAAATAAAAGTGGTTGTTGAGTTTTCCAGGTTGGTTTATATAATTCAGTTGGTCAGGGAACAGACACAGTCTCTATAGGTATTTCGGGAGCTGTGGGGGGGTGAAGGCTGTAAGCACACTGGACTGGATCTCTGCTGCTCTGTTATGTGGGAATGATAATCTTATTGTAATGAGGTTTATGTTTAGCCTGGAGTTTCAAATATGATTCAACGCCATATTGCCTGTCATATTGCTTTTAAGTCTTCTTCTAACCCCATCTTAAATTAGTGTAAAAATTGTAGCTTGAATCTGCATTTAGCCAGGTAGATCCCATTTATTATCCTAGATTACCATTTTTTTAAAGAAAGCTAAAGAGCAGCTACACCAAGGGACCAGACAACTTTTAATGACCCACAAGACTTTTCCAAGAATAGGGAAGGCAATAGCAGCCTCTGCAGGGTGATCATGCTCCCTGATGCTTTCAAATACCGTGAGTGGGAGGCCTGACACAGGACGACTGGAAAACACAGCTCTGAGGACATGACTGGAAGAGGTATCAAACAGAATAACGCTCACACGCTACACGTTTTATCGCAAATATACAGACACGTGCTTGCAAACTAGCACAAAAACAGACATAGCTAAAGAGTATGACATGGGAGTTTTTTGAAAATAGCTGAGAGATGACAGAGGAGCAGGCACCTGCCTTTCGATGAAAAGTAAATCATATGGCTGATCAAAAATAGTTCACCTATTCAAATTCTGCTTTGTTCCTTTAAACTGCATATATCTTTGTAGATTCAGATTTTGCATTAATTAATGCACATGTGGATAATATCTGACATTTTTTGACTTTCATACATGCTAAATATTATAAACAGAACAAGCAGAATGAAACACCCGTGCTCTTAAAATGTGCAGCAGCAAACAGCATGACGTTACAAGGTAAAGTACTTTATAAATAAAATGAATTATTATTATTATTATTAAAGTAGCATCTCTTCTTAAGTTTAACCTGTGCTGTCAGTTGATGACTTTTGGACACAGGTATTTTCACTGTATGAGTAGACTCATTCAGCATTTTCACTAGCTGCCATTTATCATTGGATTTAGTTACCAGACTTGAGATCCATTTGAGAACACCATCACCACCACTCTACTTTATCAAAAAGCTGTATTTTTATTTATTTATTTTTTGTCCTTTCGGCTTATCCCGTGAGTTCAGGGTCGCCACAGCGGATCATTGTCCGTATGTTGATTTGGCACAGTATTTACGCCGGATGCCCTTCCTGTCGCAACCCTCCCCAATTTCTACCGGGCTTGGACTGTATATAAATAGTGATTCTGCATTACAATCATTACAATCAAGAACGAAGACTGTGCGTGCATCTGATAGTTACCATAACATTCTGAAACCAACAATTAGATAGCATGGCCACTTTTTTTTTTTGTTTGTGAAGCATGTTTGTTTCATATTAATGTTTGCATATGAATACATTATTTCACGAGCTTAGCTCAAATCATTTGTTAAAAGGCATCACATTCAAAATGAGCATATTAAAAACAAAATCGAATGTCTCAGTTTCAACATCTGATTTGTTGTCTTGTTGTCTAGCAATTAATTTACTAATACTATATGAGTAATACACATCTAGCTGGGTACTTGCAGCACATCTTACTATTGTGATATTGTATCTGTAAGCCCAGTAAAAGTACCTGAATCACTTGTTTATGTTTAGTGTATCGTTACAACCCAGCTCAGGTAGGGCGAAAGGAAACCTACATAATACCAGACAGAATTAGAATAGAATTTATTGCTTTGATAGATCATTCAGAAAAAGGGGTGTAATGGGGGACAATTGAGATATTAAAATGTAAACATTGATCTCATGTTAAAAATACACAGTACCAAATAAATAATCCAGAGCCAGAAAGTGTCTGCTTAACAGACAAGAGCATAGGAGGTTTCTGGATTCCAAAAAGGCATCTTAAACGATGGATTGTTAGACACCCCAGTCTGTGGGAAGTGCAAATCAACAATAAGTTTAGCACTGTCACCTCCTTTATCCCGTAGATTGTGAAATAGTAGAGAGAACACTACTACAGTTACTTTGCTAATGTTAGACCTGAAATGAGAAACCCAGGGATTCATCTCAGCTAAAGCTGTGTGAGTCAAGGGATGAATAAAAACGGCCAATAAAAAAAAAGAACATAATGTTTTAAACTGTAGCAAGACCAAGGTTTAAAGCAACAACAGGCAACCAGAGCTGATGTAGAGTATAACCACACTGGGATGTTTAACTGTATCTGTCACTTCACCGCTGTCTAATAACTGGTAATTACACTAACAGTTAGCTTAAATTATGAATGGTCGTCAGGAGACATGTTCATATTACAGGTATCAAAACACACTAAAAAGTTATTAGAGACCACCCCCTAAGAGCAGGAAAAGATGGAGCGGTGTACTGTCGGTTCTTGCTACAATTGTGAGGCAGGTGGCAACTGAAGATGTAACCATAAAGATCTGTATATTATTCTATTGTTATCAGCTCTGTCTGATGAGAACCATTCAGATAAGTAGCGAAGCACGGGGTCACAGAGAGGCGAAAGGAAGCAGTGGTCAAAGTCAAGTTGTCTTTATTATCCCCGAGAGGAAGCCTGATACGGCACAGGCAGCCAGGCAGGGGTGAGAAACCTAAAATATACAGAGCTACACACCAGCCTGTCCTCTCTCTTATACACACTGATGTGAACAGGGGTCACAGGCCGGAGGTAAATAACAGAAAATTACATCAGCCCTTTTTGTTCCCTTATCTGGGATGCCCTGGAGTGTAAACATCTATGTTGTGTAATTTAGTTCAGAGCCGTATGAGTGCTTAATAAGATGGAAGCAACCAACATGAAAGAAATTAGACTCCTGTCTGCCATCGAAAACCTTCACACCCTTAAAATCCCTTCATCATCTCCAAACTCCACCAGACCCATTTTAAGTAAAACCTAATTTCACAGTCCATGAAAACAGTAGTGTAGTTGGGAGGCAACATTTGCAGTATTCTGGGATATGATGAGAACTCGAGAAGATTAGGAAGAACAGTACAATAACAATACATACAATAACAATTAGGGGTGAGGCAACGCATCAACGTAATCGATTGCGTAAATACGCAGAGTAACGTAACGTGTGTCGACCCTTCATAAATAGGAAGTAAGATGTCTGTATCTGGAATCTATAACGTGCATACTGTGTGTGCTGCCCCATATACGCAGTGAAATAGGCACAACTCCCATTTACAGAGTGCCTGCAAACTATACGCCCCTGAAACCATTATTTAATTGGAATATATATATATATATATATATATATATATATATATATATATATATATATATATATATATATATATATATATATATATATATATATATATATATATATATATATATATATATATATATATATAGGAACACACACCAACAGTTTTTTGCAAACATAATAAAACTTAAGATTTCCCATGTTGCTGAGTATGAACGTTTGCTACATTTTGGGAAAACGTTGTTGCTGTAGTTTATCAATCTTAAATCGGTTTATATCATTAGAATTGAGAGATTTTCTGCTTTCAAACAACGTATAGTCATCGAATTTTGTTCAGGTGCAATTGTGTCCTGCTGGCGACCCAGTGAATAATAACAGGTGGGAAAATAATCTATAGATTAATGTATCGGTCCAGCACTTATAAAAATGTACTTTTAGCTAGTACAAATAATCTTTCATCTCCAGAACAAAAATGGTTGAGCGCATATATCGTAATAATTAAAAATTAAATTAGTATACAAGTTTGCATTCTCCTTGATAAATAATTAAGATTTAACGTAATTTCTAATGAAGAAACATGTAATAGCTAATTGTGCATTAAATATTATGTTGATGAATGGAGTACTTTTGCACATGAATGTACACAAACACACATATATACACACACAAACGCACTGAGGTAAAATTTGTAGTGGATAATATAAATAATAAGGCAGCACCAGATATCATTTCAACATCTTTCAAACTCCACAAAGATGCTGCAGCTGGCAGGTAGGTTCGGGGAGATAGGAGGCAACAGTGTAAATACATAATTAGAGATCATTATTTTATCCTAGAATAAATGTTACTGTAAATTGCTGATGTATTGCATGCATTATACAGTTAATATTCATGAGGATGAACTTGTTGCAGTGCTACAGAACATGGGTGATGGGTCCGATGGGTCAAAAAAAAAAAAAAAAAAAAAAAAAATCAAAAATAAAAATAAGGCACTAATCCTTTTGTCCATATGTTGAAATCATCATCATTAAGTTGCTCCAGGTGGACAGGCCAGCACCAGGCATGGCAGCTGCTGTCACTGGTGAACATGAAGAAAGAAACTAAACTGAAACTCAACATGGCATTTTCAAATTGCTTGCAAATATCCACATCCAAACAAACTCAATTCACACACGTAACATTAAAATGTCAAAACTCTTACAAACTGAGAATTTAGACAATAAAAGTTAAAAATGTGCTTCAAATAAATTAAAAAACTGATCTTGGCCTAAGACCAACTAGTCTCAGTAAGAGTAAAATGGCAGATTAAGCTCACAGATGACCACTTAAAAATGTGGTTAAAATGTTTTTAATATTAACTCAAGACAAGTTAGAACGGAAGAACTCAGTTTTTACTAGGATCTGATCCAACTTATAATTTATAAAGTTAAAATTAAGAGTGCATGACCGCAAAATGTTTTCATTTCAGGGCAATCATACATAGAAATAACCTAGTAATAATTATGCTTTAAAGAACAACAGTAAAGTTTCATTTAACTTGCATTTGTTTTGGGCCAGATGCAGAAAGGAAGTGCTTATCCTGCAGAGTGGTTATTTTGGAGAACTGACAACACAGTGAAAATGCTTTTCCCCCTTGATGTGAGACACTATCATACATAGATTAAGCAAATGTGTCTTTCTGGAGTTTCAAAGCAGGTCCTGAAACTGCAATCTAAGAGAGTGGTATGTATGAAAGTGCAGAGAGAATATGGAGTTGCTGCACTATACTGAAAAATGTTTTTACCTTGAATATATATAAACTGACAAACCAAATATATAAACTTTACCCCTTTATAGTAATATAAGATTTGATTATTAGATACTTTTTTATTAGTTATAATATAATTCTCAGATGACACACAAACACACATACACAAAAACACACACAGAATAAATGCTATGCACTATTAGCAACACAACACTACTATAGCCCATTGCAGTAAAGATGATTATTTTTTGAGAATTGTGTTAGTTTTCCAACTAGCTGCTCAACACATCTCACTGCCTCAGGAGCAGGACAGAGATAAAAGACCAATTCTGCATCATTTACCACTGCACATCCATGATGCAAATCTCCGGTTCCATCACATCCCAAACGCGCTCCATTGGTTTAAGATCCGGTGACTGTGGGGGCTACTAGAGTACAGTGTAGTGACTGGTACAAACTGAGGCATGTCACCACACACGACTTCCAAATCGGCCTAACAAACACCTGGATATTCCATGAACACGGAATTCTTCCCCACAGGAAATGTATTTCTATTGTGGCTGAACACATGTGGAGTGAGAAGTGGTAAAGTTGAAGACAAACTGAGAAGAAGCCGTTTTACCCTGTAGTTGATCACGTTGTTAAGCCCATATAAACTCATTGCCAGGTTTAGAAACCAGTTGGAAATATTTTTAGCTTTGTGACACAGCATGTTTTCCTAATGGAAGTTACCATCAGAAGATTGGTACACTGTGTTCATAGAGGGATGGACATGGTTAGCACACCACCACCACCTGAAGCATTCTTCTGCTGCTGTAGCCGATCTGCTTTACAGATTGAAATCCTGTGCATGCAGAGATACTGTTTTGCAAACCTCGATTAAAAAAACAAAAAAAAAAAAAAAACAAACAAAAAACGGCTTTTTGAGTTAATGTTGCTCTTTTCTCCGCTGACCTCTGTATTATGCCCTGTCACTCGTAAGAGTAAGAATCCTACAACACCCATAATGCATTGCACTCTGACAGGACCTAGGCCTAACCAAGCGTGGTCAGAGGACAGTGCTACTCCACACAACTTCTGTTTGTAACATGTAGTAGTCCACATGATGGTGGTTCAGTTTGTTTTTACAGTTGATTTATTATTAGAACAAAAGTTTTTACTTGGCTCTCGTTTGTTCAGAAAAACTTTTTGGCCGCAGTGGTGTCGACCTGCATTGCACCGAGCTAGAAGTCCGCTAAGAAAAGAATATCTTAGGTAGTGAAGGGAAGTTGGAAAATGAAGTTTTAACTTCCACTTCAAGCCAGGGGACTTTAAAGGAAGTTTAGTGGAGTTTAGTAGAAGCGATGAGGTGGAGGTAAAAAAAATAAAATAAAAAAAATACTGCTGTTGCATCGGTACAAAGACCAGGACAAGGACCAACCTCTGCTCAGCTCCAGCAGCAAAACGCAGCTGCGTTCAGGTCAGATTTCTGTTGAATCACAGTACCATATTATTTCATATTACGCCAGGGTTATCAGAGCTTATTGTTTCAAGATTCAGTGGCAACATCCCGAACAACAACAGAACCACACTGCAGCTTCCTGAGCTTCAGCTGGCTCTCAGCTAACCCCCACCCACTCCAGAATCACAGGTAAGTGTGAAAAACACTGTTGTTTAGTCTTATAGTAAACCAAGTTAAATGGCCCAGCCACCTAAACCTATTTTACACTCCCACATTTACACATATTGTTAATGTGAAAACACATGTAGTAACATAATTTTTCTATTTATTACAAATGTGGTTCATGCATCATTTCATGTTGCTGTTCATCTGCAATGCATCATACTGTACACAGACAGCTATCCGTTACTAAGCTCAGTTTGTTGTCAATGATGACTCCCAGATTTTTGGCTGACTTAGTGGGGACAATTACTGCAAATCCAATGTAGATGCTGATGTTGTGTTGTGTCGAAGGTCTGGCTGGGAAGACAAGAACTTTATTCTTGGAGAGGTTGAGCTGAAGAAGTATTTCTCTCATCCAAGCAGAGATGTCAGAGACGAGCAGAAATGCGTGATGAGACAGTGGAGTCATCCTGTAGAAAAGACTGTGTGTCATCAGCATAGAGGTGATAGGAAAAGCCATGTGAGTGGATGATAGAACCTAGGGATGTAGTATAGATGGAAAAAAGAAGAGGACCAACAACTGAGCCTTGAGGCACACCAGTAGAAAGGCTATGAGCGTTAGAAACATGCCCCTCCCAGGATACCTTGAAGGTTTGTCCCCATAACTAAGACCAAAGCCAGGCTAGAGTTGATCCGGAGATGCCCAAGTCAGAGAGTGTGGACAAGAGGATCTGATGGTTCATAGGATCAAAATCAGATAGCTCAAGTAGGATTAAGACTGACCTGTGACTTTTGCAGCCCAAAGAGATTCCATGACCATAAGGAGTGCTGTTTCTGTGGAGTGACCACTCTTGAAGCCAGACTGGTTGACATTGAGGAGGTTGTTCTGGGAAAGAAACTCAGAGTTGATTAAAGACTGCACGTTCCATGGTCTTGGCCAGAAATGGAAGAAGAGAGACGGGTCTGTAATTCTGCACAAGAGATGGGTCAAGAGAACGCTTCTTAAGCAGTAGGGTAATCTGGGCCTGCTTGAATGAGGTCAGAGAGTGGAAGGGATCAGATCTAGAGAGCAGATGGTCAGATGGTTAGGGAGGAGGAAGGTTGATAAGTCGTCCTCAGTCAGAGGTAGGAATGAGGAGAGAGCAGAATGTTAGAAGTGTGGTAGATGAATGCAAAGGTCTAGGAATAAAGATTGAACAAAGAAGTGATGCAGAGGAGAAACTAAATTGTTGTCTGTGGTGCAGTTCCAGTTGAGAATGAGGTCCAGGTTGTGACCAGCTTTGTGGGTTGGGGGAGTGGAGACCAGTTTCAGGTCAAACGGGTTTAGAAGAGAAAACACATAAGCTACCTGAGGTTTGTCCAGGTGGATGTTCAGATCTCCCACGATGATAAGGAGTGTTGTCTTCAGGGAAGAATGACAGCAGCAAATAAAATGTTAGCATTGAGTTGCGGATATCTGCTAAAGCAAAGCTAACAGTACAAACTAACGCTAGAAATGCTAGTAAACCTGACATTGTTAATTACTCATAGTGTGTTGACACAAATGCTGATTTGGTAACTTTACAAAATGTTAGCAACAAGCTACAACAACAAAGCCATAGTAGTAGTAAATTGTACTTATATGATGCTTGTCTGCAGACTTTAGTAGCTTCAGTTTACTGAGTATGCTTAAGAATTCCCTTCAATATGTGGCTCAAATCTTTTTTGCCCACCCCCCACAGCAAAAGAAGCAAGTGGAAAAGGTAACGGTATAATTTGTTGCAACAGAGGAATTACCAAAGAGACACAAGCAGCTGTCCCCAACATGCAGCAGTTCATCTCGAACTGCGAGTGTGACTTTGGCAGCCTCTACCCTCCTCTGTGCATTCGGCATAACTGTATAGTGCTTTATTGCAGCTTGTAGAATTAGCCCCAAATATCTGACTGTGCTAACACATTGTGGAACTCGCTGTTATCCAAGTACTCAGTAGTAGGAGCTTCAGCTCTATTCCACAGGTGTTGTAAACTCCATTTGAAGAAACTATATTGGAGAGACCGGTTGAGCTGCAAGCGGGTTGGTTCCACCACTCCTCAGCCTGACTGATCCCGGGGCAAATTTCACCCATTTCTCGACTGCATTCGTCAAATGTACTGCTCTCGTAACAGAAACGCTTTTAAATGTTTATAGTGTCTACTTCAGTTTTCACATTTTCCACTGAGCGATGAGTCAATTTCCTTTCATATCACTGCAGTCTTGGCCCTGAGGGACTCCTCTGCAATAGCACAATAAAGATCATAAGGTTTATCCTAAATACAGTTGATACTGCAGGTCGTGTATGTGTGTTTGTGTGCTGTAATCCAAACCAATGAAATCTAGCTTCCAGGAATATGGAGTCATCCATGAGAATGCACTGCTGCACTGCTAGGCTCCAGACTATCTAAAAAAATAAACTTGAGCCATTACACAATGTAGTCAAGAGATGGTGGTTGGCTGGACTTGCTTGTTTACTCTATTCTGATATGAATGTAACCAGGTAAAAAAGAAAAATATGCTTTCTATTTAACTCTTGGCCATAAAAATGTTACAGCCTAAGCAGGTGGCTCATCTACTCACACTACAGGAATGTAGAGGGCTGCTGCTGGAACCACTTTCAAATTAAAAGCAGATCACTGAAACTAACCTAGGGTTGCTGTGAGAGACTTTTCAGCTTAGAATAAGGATCTTCCTGCTTCTTCAACAAAGAATACTTTGTATGTCTAGAGGATGTAAAATGTTTTTCACCAGAGGGCAGAATCGGGCCTAACCATCCCTGAGCAAAACCAGATTTAATTTCTTGTGAACTTCTGCCTATCCATAACACAAGCAGATAACAAAAAAATGCAGGTATGTAGATGTGGGTAAATGTGTAAAACCTCAAGTTCCCCCACCGATACTTCCTGGTATTGCTGGAGATTCAAAGCTGCTGCCTTTTTGATATTGCCCAACTGGTCCTTCCTGGGATTGCATCTTGCAAGCAGGGTATGTAATGTTGCCATAATGTGAATGTGAGCCAAGACTAAATGTGAGTTTATTCTGGACATACCAATCAGAATGATGATCGTGGTATATAAATGCAACCCCCAATTCCTATCATGCGGACATGGGGTTGCATTTGCAAGTTGGTTTGAGCAGGATACCCACGCCTCTTGATGAAGGGCAGACAAATGCTAATCCCCCCCAGTGTAGCATCATGGACATCTAAGGCCACTGCAGAACTGTTATTGCTCAATTTCATGGGGCTTAATTGCACTCGTTCCTTTGAGAAGCTGGATGCTGACTGCACAGGGCTGCATAACTGGTTAGTCTCATTTGGAATGAACCAGAAAAACTGTTCAGTCTAATCCATGTACCAAAACCTATGTGGACATGTTGGGTCTAACTGCTAAAAATGATATATTTAGAGGATTTATATTATACTTATAGTAACTAGCACAATTGTAGTTTGTCTTTGTGAGATCTGGAGATTTGCTTCTTAAATTAGAGGTCATAGGCTTATCCGAGGTAGGTGGCAGCCCACAAGATCAAGGAGGCAATATGTTTTGTAGTGGTGGCTTCTGTCCCAAGACTGTCCCAAGACTGTCCCATTTGTCATTTGGCTCTCAGGTTCAAAGGAAATTCACAGCCAGCTCTTCACAAAGCTTCTCCCTCAACTAGTGCTTAATGAAACACTTTTTATTTTCACTTACAATTTTTTTTAAAGTCACCTAGATTTTTAAACGGGGACAACGCTTTTAAAGTGGAATTTGCACTACTAATATTTGTAGACTCAACTCTCAGTTTCTAGGCATCAGGGCTTAGTATGTAGCTCAAATTTGCATCCATGAACTGTTAACAACTGTATTGAATAAATATTGTTTTGGTAAATTTAGGTTGGTTGGCCATAAACACGCATGTTTTAATGCAGACATACGTAACAGGGACTATAACAATCATCACACTGGTGTGGATGTATGCATTAAAGGTTTAAATTGAGCATTTATAAACGTTAATAAATTAAAGTACACAAGAATTGATATTACTAAAATCAGCAACTTCTGGAAGCCACCAAGCCAAGTTGTTAATTTTGGGGGGGAAATCCCAATGAAAAGCCAATCTCAGTGCTTAAAGCTTTCATTATAAAAGAAAGGTAGTATTCCCAAACTCCACTGGATGTCTTTACTGACCTACAGGTCATTCTTCTGTGGTAACACAGGTCACCAGCATCCAATCAGCAGCACTGAACAATGTCAAAAAAACATATCGGATGTTGAAACTGAGACATTTTACTTTTTTATGAAAAGGATTAGCTCATTTTGAATTTGATGGCAGCAACACTTCTGAAAAATAAACAGGGTGACGTTTACCATTGTGTAGCATCCCCTCTTCATTTAACAACCAGGTGTACATTTCTAGGAAGTAAGGAGACCAGCTGCTAAAGTTTTAGGAGAGGAATGTTTCCCATTCTTGTCTGATGTTAGATTCTAGCTGCTTAACAGTCCTGGGCCTTTGTTGTCGGATTTTTTGTTTTATGAGGCACCAAATGTTTTCAACTGATGTTTTTGTTCCGCAATTTTCAGCCACAGATTTTCGCGGATTGATGAACCTTTGCCCATCTCTACAGTCGAGAGGCTCTGCCTCTGTGAAATGATCTTTTAATACCCAGTCATGTTACTGACCTGTTTTCAAATAACCTAATTAATTATCAAATGCTCCTCCATTATTTATTTATTTATTTTAATTTACAGCAATTAATTTTCCAGGCTTTTGTTGCTCCTGTTCCAAATTGCTGAGGAGTCTAAATTGCAGTTTGTGCCAACTCAAGTTTATAATAGTTTTATTAGTTCTTTTTATTTAGATATCTTTATTTATTTCTTTTTCTTAGATTCTTTGTTCTAACTTCTTCAATTGGTATCTTCTATTAGTAATTAGAAATTACCAACTAAGAGTTATGTGTTGCACAAGATATTATGTAGCGCATTTGCATAAAACTTCTATCATTCTCTTGCCACTGGCCTGAAAAAGGTTTTAGGGGTAACACTGAGTGCTAATAACACGCTCATTACAAACTGAGAACTAATTTAGAATCAACATCTCTAGGAACTCAGCCACTTGCTAATTTTCAGTTGCAAATGCTCCGAGGCCATGAGACAGAGATGACATATGGTGGGTGTGCAGAGACGAGATCGCATCAAAGAGGAACACTGCAATAATAACAGTTATGCTTCAACAAATAATTATGAGTCGATTAAAACCGATGACCAAATGGTTGATTTGTTTGTGAGGTCATTGCATGTCTTTCTAGCAGCCTCCAGAACACTCAAACCGAACATCGCAGCCATCCACGGCTCCCCACACTCAAATAGGATAAAATACTCCTGCAGCTCTTTTAAAAGCTCCACGTGATACTGAACCAAACGGCCTGAATCTGATTCAGAGTAAATTGCTAAATCTACAAAACCCGTCTGTGCATGTCTGCCCATTGTGGGTTAAAATCAAATAAATCTTAATCATTTGAGAGTTTGTTTGCCCCTGTTTGAACTTGACTTGAAAAAGGAAAAGCCCTAATAACTCACATCTACATGTATCGTGAAACCCTAATTTCAAGATTAAAACACTGATACCTAAAAAAAAAAAAAAAAGAGCCATTGAGTAATATATTCAGGGCAGCCTGTTATTTATTTGTTTCAATGATCAATAAATTCTTACATTTTTGAGTTGTAGCCCTTACTAAAAGGATCTCAATGACTGGGAAAGGAAGCATGAAATGGTGAAGAATAAGGAAAAATATAAAATACAGGGAGAGGATAGGAGGAGGAAAAATTATAGGAATGAGGAGAAATGAGTGAAGTGTGGTGCAAATTATAATGTTATGTAACACAATACAAACAGACCGCTTTGTCTTTTTTCTCAGTTATAAAACTGGGACAAAGTATGGGTAAGCCTAATGAATATTTATCAGCAACAGAGACTGTTCAGTGTTACAACAAAAAGGCAAGATTGTTCATTTCTAGTTGGTGGTATGTTTAAAACTTATCATGTGGATCTTAAAAAGGAAATGTGGGTGAAAGCCAAAAACCTTGCTGCAAATCCTCCAAACAAACTTGCAAGCAAACATACTGTATATTAGCATGCCACCATATTGGTGTGCTATTATTTACTGACAGTCGCACCAGTACGTACAGATTAGACATTCAAATTTGAATAACTGCCTTTTCCCCCCACAAATGCAAGGGAGGAAGATAAACCAAATATTTTGGAGTGAAGGTCATGAATTCGACAGAAATACCAAACAAATTTGTCTAAACTTACTGCTGTAATGGCTGCTTTACTCTACATCCCAGTCCTCCTCACTATTCTTTTATATCCACTAAACAAGGGGGCGTGTAAAGTGTATAGGGTGTATAAAGAGTACAAAGTCTAGACTAAGAGAACTAGACTAGTAAAAGGTAAAACCCCAACCTGCATTTTTAAGATGTTGGCATAAAGACAGAATTGAACATAAAGAACAGACTGCATCTAGCCAGCACTTCTGGGATGTGAATAAAAATAAAGATCACATAAACTAAATGTGTTAGCGGTATGAAGGCACACTGCTAAAATGGCAATGCTTTAAAACCTGTATACTTCACACTGTGGAAAGAGTGTGAACAGACTGATGCCACAGACTGTTGTGGTACCAAGTCCCTGCACCACTGCAACTGTGTGTCTTGAGACATCCAGGATGGGCTATAACCTGTGCTTATATATGCTGCCCTCTAAAAGTATTGGAACTGTGAGGCCAATTCCTTTAATTTTTACTGTAGACTGAAAACATTTGGGTTTGAAATCAAAAGAGATCTACATTTCTGCTTGTATTTACATCTGGATCTGATGCACAACTTTGAACCAACCCATTTTTAACTGCATTTATATTTAAGAGGTGTAGCCAACATAAAAACCATGTCTACCAAGTCAATGGGTAAAAAAAAGCAATTGTGAAGCTATTGAACAATCTACTGTTTGCAGAAGGCTTTATGAACAAAAGTACAGAGATTACACCAGAAGATGCAAGAAGAATAGGAAGGCCAGGCTGGAATTTGACAAAAAGTGTAGAGATGAGCCTAAAAAGGTAAACATACATTAACTCCCAGGCAGGAATCACAAGCCTTCTAAACGTTCACTTTCATACCATCTTTTCAAATTATATAAACTCTCCTTTCATGTGTTAAGTTGGTGCAATGCTCCTTTAAACAGAACAGGAAGCCTTAAATGCTTGGGCAACAAAGCGTGACCTGTGTTTATGATGATCAAATATAACACTGATGAAACTGAAAAGACAAGTTTACTCATTAAAGAAACCACATTGGTTAAACCAAGACAGAGCAGCTAAGAAGGATCAAATGGTCCTTTTTAGCACCTTTCTAGTGTTTTTCTACCATAACTGACAAAAAGCTTTAAAAACTGCCTCTAATTCACCAGTTCACATCCACCAGTCTCTTGGATGCCAGCATGGCCAGATCAACACACCACCATGCAATGACAAATGTCCCACAGAGAAGATAAGGAAAGTCAATTACTTGCTGACAGGGGAGAACACAGTCAAGCAAGGTAAGAATAGTGAGCTCAAAAAGGTGAGGCGTTCAGGTTTGTGGCGGTGTACATCCTTATTACAGTGCTGGAGCCTTCTGCATGTTCCTTCAGTGATAGAGTCAACTAATAACTGGTTGTTGACTTTCGATAAAGTCTACAGTATCATCTATTCATCACTAGATGGTGATTAGCCATTTGCTAATTCTATGCATTATGTAAACTGATACTCGTCCTGGAACTGCACATGTGCAATGACGACACTCAAATGATATCGCTCATCCCCAATGCAAATTTAACAACTTTAATAAAGTGTTTTTGCCAAGTATTTTTTTTAGACATGTCGGTTTAAGCATTTGTTGCTTAAGCAAAATGCCATTAGGAATAATATATCAAACCTTGTGGGAAAACATTGAGTGAGCACTGCTCACCTGGTGCCATCCCCACAAACAAACTGATGAAAACCATTACTCTGTTTACCATCCAACAGAGGGAAAGTACACAATGTCACTGCAACAGAAATTGAGGGATCACGCAAAGATGTTACCAGTGTCAGACTAGGACATGAAAGCAGCTCTGGAGTTTGTTTTGCTTCCAAAACGATAATTACCCACATTGTCCCCGACAACCAATTTTGCTTACTAAAAATAATAATAATAATAATAACATTTTAAAAAAGAAGAGATGACTTATCAGTTTATTGTGAGAAATGATTCTTGGTTCGTTGGCCTGGCCTCTGTCTTACTTCTTCCCTCTCCTGCCTGGCTACCGGTGTTCTACTACTACTGCTGCTGCTGCTGCTGCTGGCATTACTCCTACTAAATAACACACTTGAATTATTAATCTTATTATCTCCTGGCCACCCTTTACTCAAATTTTTCTCTCGAAGCTCAGAAATGCAAAATGTTGTGTAAATTTACACGATTTACATGTATTTTTTTGCATGAGTTGCGGCCAACTATAATGCAGTACCAGTTCACACAAGGTGGGGAATTTAACTCTGTTCAGAATGAAGTACATTTGGGTAGCGGGAATAAATAACAAATAATACAATGCACATTTCTTTAGTTGCAATGCTAATAATATATTTTTAGCATTATGGTCAGTAGACTTGACAAATATTTATGATAAATCCTAATTTCCAGTGCCATAGAGAGGATACTCACAAAGAATCCACAAAGAGGATGTAGGCTTATGTCTTTGTAATTATTTATAATTGTGCGTCGTCCGTTCCGTAAAAGCAACCTACTACATATAATGCAGGATATATCAAGATTAAAGCTGGCCCTAGCATGTGAGAGTTTGCAGCTTCTCTAATTTAAAAAATGATGTTCACTTTAAACGGGATCTGAATTTAAAAATTATTAATCTTTTAGCCTGAGGAACATCCATTATGTTTTCTCTGACATAAGCTCCTCTGCTACGAAATCTACACACAAATCATGGATTGAGTAGCAGGTTTTGCAAAGACCCTATCAAATACGCAAAGCTAGAAAATGAAAATGACTAAACAAACGACAAAACACCAAAAAAAGAACACCAAAAAAAAAAAAAAAGTGCTTTGCATGGCTGTTTCATCATCACATCTGTCAGATTGTTTATATGGTACTGGTATTTTGGGGAGAAAGAATCTAGGTCCAAGGTTAAAATCCTGCACAAAAAAATCCTACAGCATTTCCCAGTTGTTCTTGCAGATATGCACGTGCCCCTCAGACACACACACACACACACACACACCTCAGTATAGTTATAAGGACAATCGCTGAGAAAGCAGTCCCTTACTATTCCCTAGGCCCTCTATTCTAATTCTGAAACCAAGGGGACACCAAGTGTGTTATACAGTGTTTGATTAATCACTGCTCTAACAGCAGCCAAATCACAGAGCTAATAGTCCAATGTTCACACAGATATTTGATAAACTTGAACTAAAGTGGAACTTGATAAACTGTGATAAGTGCATCTACAACCTCTGACTGCAGTTTTATCATTAACTGGTGGTGACTTTAACAGAAAAAAAGGCAGCTCAACTCTTATTCCACATAAACTAAATATGATAGACAGCTCAATGCAGCAACACAAAATGGGACTGAAAAGAAGCTTGTGAAGGCCAGTGACAAATCTGACCCGGTCATTGCTCTAGGATTACATAAATAATAGCATTAAACTGTGTTTGAACAACGACTCTGGACTTGAGTATTTTTAGAGAGACTTGTGCACCAATGCAAAATAAGGGTCCAACATTACTGCATCTCTTTTCAAACTGTAAATATTTAACATTAAGCATTCAGTGTGTATAATGTGCAGGGGCAAACTGACTTAAAGGACATTAAGAAAAAATTCAATGAGTTAATAGAAATTGAATTAAATTAAAATTAAAGGCGACGTTGAAAGTAAAATGTACAATTATGAGTGCAAATTTCTTTACATTTCTTTTAGTAAGTGTTAAATCTGCATTTACATCACAGTTTCAGTCCTAACAATTCATACTGCGTAACAAGCTAGAAGATATTTGACCAAGGTAATCAGCAGAGGGTAGGGCAGGATTAAGTACCCTTGCTTTAAGTTAAAGAGCAGAGTGAGTGGAAATCACCAATCAAGAAAATATTCAGAGTTTATATCAATTATTGTGAATATAATGGACAGCTGGAAAAACCCCTAACCTGATGTATAGGATATGGTATTTCAAAACAAGTCAAACTAAACAGTTAATCATACTCAGCAGGAAACACAGTGTGATGCTGTTTTCACATACCATATGAACGCCGGAAAATGTTGACAATGTGCACACACCACAAGATTTCAGAGGCGTTTTCACATGGGGAGAAACTCCTCGATTTTGTCTGACTGACTGACTTACTCGATATTTGTTCTTTTACATGCAGCTCCTCTGGATAATTTCTCCAGCAGACCTTTAAGGAGGATTGCAGAGCAAGTATAAACACTGCTCCAGTGCAATATAACACACAAATACAGCAAAGAGCTCTCAGTAAAAATAAGTAGTTTATTTTTCCTCGAAGATAAAGACAACTAACTCTTATTATACTAGTGTTTCACAGTGGACATAAAACAGATGCAGAGATTTCTACATTCTATCATCTTTCAGGCGACATGTGGAAGCTTACCGGAGAAAAGCTGTGTGTAATGTTTTACACAGATACTGTGAAAGCATAACATGTAGCAGCACAAATGCACTGCAAACACAATAAAAGTCGCACCCTTATTGAGTGAAGTCTGATATGAGTTAAATTCAACTACTGTGAGGTCAACATTCTGAGATCCATTATATCTGGATTAATTGAAGTCATTGCAAATGACGGTTTTAATGTACAGAAATGTCTATTTTTTGGACAGATTAGGCTGAAAACCAAAAGTCAAAATAAGGAAAAATTGATTTTATTTTGCAGTAAATAACATCTCTGTTTTGAATGTGTAGTAAGTGAAACCACACAGGGTCACAGCCAGGCACTGGGTCTGTGAGTGCATCAGCCCATCTGGCCTTCACCTTTTTGCTTTTTAGGAACCAAGAGGACATTTTGCTCTTCTGTCCAGAGGAAGTAGGGCTGCTTGATTGATAATTATTTTTATTCATAATTATTTTTTTTCAATATTGGGATTGGAGAGAGTCTCATGTTATTGATGGTTTTTCCTGATGCACCCATTGCACGTTCAGATCTTCAGATCTAAATTTTCACAGCCGTAGCAGAGCAGGTTTATCTTGCCGTTTGTTGTAAAGGTGTGTGTGTTGAGTCCAAGACCCAGGACCAGCTTTTGGGGGAAGTAAAGTCTGTTTTTACAATACATAAACATATTTTCTTACCTTAATCTAAACTGACCTTAAGATAACCAGTTGCCACTGACTACTCCCTACACTCGGGATCTAACATTTACTGTAATGTCTGTAGTGTCTAATACCCTGACTTCTCATCCCACTGACTGGATAAAACACAATAAAAGTAGCACCCACACATTTTTGCTAAGATGGCCATGCTGTGCTTCTTAAAAATAAGCCTTAATGTGATACACTTTGCAGTTGTTTGACGCTTTTGGCTCTTCTTTTATGGCCTGAATGTGTGACAGGATGCTAACCGGCTTTGGTAGCAGGTGAACCATCTTGTGTAGAACCTTTGGATGAACTTAACATGCCACAGCCTGGATACATGCGTAGTTTTTAGTGAGGGGTATAAACACATCGCTGTAAAGAAAAGAGGTAACCCGGACAAACACAAAGCAGAGGGAACACTGCAAATTGAAAAGGGGCACAATAATCTTTTGATTTATACTATTTTGTTTACATCATCATCATTATCATTGGGAGCCATGATCATAATTCAAGTAATTGCTGTGTTTGGTGGAGTCACCAAAGAATCAGGCTTCTGTATTTGTTGACAAGTCAGCTGAAGAAAGTAGTAAGCTGCCAGCCAGTTGTGTGCTGATGCATAAACTGATTCCCACAATAGTGTTAATGACTAACATAACTAACCATTCCTAGGATTCTGAGAAGTTTAGCCTGCACGGTTATTATCTGATGTAAAATAATCCTTACTAAACATGACTGAATCAATTCTGGACTGTGTGAATCAACACTGACATCAATGCTAATTTCTAGCCCTACTGACAAGATGAGATGATGAACCAGTAACAAAAGTGAAATGAATCAAATATAGAGAGGCAGCCAATGTAAATGAATCCGACAGGCAAAAATAAAGATCTGCTTTCCTATTCTGTTTTAAGCTGGCACTCTTCATCTCTCATCCGAAGTCTCCCTCCCTTTTCATTTTAAATCTTTAAACCCACCTTTATCCCTCAAGAAAATACAAAGAAAGAACTAGATATACTAAAACAGATGTACAACAGCTACACAGCCCAGGTCTAAGATTTGTTTACTTCTCAACATATAACCTCTTCTTATTCTCCAGGTACCTTGTAATGTTGCACAGCTGATAACACACTGCACTATACCCAAAGATTCTTGAGTAATACATTTCCCCTTCTTTTTGCCTTACATAAGCCTGATTCACACATGCACGGAAATACTGAAATTCTCCAGACTTTATCCAGAGGCACTTCATTTGACAACGCAATTGTCTGGGTGAGACACTCTCAAGATTATCTGGAGTTTATCCTGCAAGGCCCAGAGTACAAATTCCAGATTATGTGCGTTACATGTGTGAAACACAACTCTGGGGGGAGCTCTTCTTTACAGTTTAAAAAAGGGTTTCAATTTGAAAACAATTCATGCTTTCAGCCCTACTAGCAAGTATCCATGTTTTTTTTTTGGTATGAACATAACACTGAAAATAATGATATCGCAGAGTAGGTAGAGATGTCACAATTTACAAATGATTATTCTTGCAGGCCTTCTGATGGCCATAATTGTCAGTGATGATTCCAAACAATGTTAGGGAGCAGGGCCACAGACATTTTATGACTTGAACTGTTCATTTGCACTTTGTAACAAAATGTGCTTACAACACTATTTTTCTCTCTGGTGCGTAGCCCCCAAAAATTTGCCGTTTTATTGCTTCCAACTACATTTCTGAATAGAAGAAATTAAATTGATGTTCTACATTTTTTCCAATGAAATACTCAGAAATAATTGTGGACTACACTCAGACATTCATTCTGTAAACAGCATCAAGTTAATAATTCACTCAGATGAACCGATGTCCACAATGATCAGTTTTTTTAGTGGAGTACTTTTACTTTTGTGCTTAAAAGTAGATTTGGAGTGGTACTTCTACTTGTAATGGAGTTCTATTTTCAAGCCAGCACTTGGACTTTTACTTGGTACAGTATGTGGAAGAATTGTGACTCCTTCTTCTTTGCAAAATTGCTTTTTGGGACATTCCCTTACTTACATTTTAAAGCTGTATTTGGCTGACTATGATCTTATGATTTTATTGTGTTTTTACCCTAAATAACATACTGTAGAAGTTAAAAAGGGGATACTAATAATATACACACTGTATTTTGCACAAGCCAACAACTGGAATGTTTCCACAATTTAAAAAAAACAAAAAAACAAAACACAGTAAGATTTGTCTTTAAAAATTAAAAACTTTGATATAAAAGTGATTAGAAACTTGATTTATATTTGCCTGCAGATATCAGGCTGATGGACCAAAACAAACACTGAAGATTATTAGTGACCAGACCTACATTTCTGACTGTTTTCTAGTCAAAGTGATCATTACAGGAAATGTCTGAACTTACAGCACATGCATATCTGGATGGGACAGCATTTATTTTATTTTATTTTTTTATACACATGTATAATGGGGACGTTCTTGTAATGGTGCAAGTTTACTATTTTTCCTCAATCCTCTTCGTCCAAAAATGATAAACGTGTCTTTTTTTTTTTTTTTTTCCCATGTGTCATTTTGCTTTTACTAATCAAAATAAATCATTGATCTTCATTTTTATTACTGGGAAATGCAGTTACAATAGTTTGTGCACATATTTCTGTTCAAAAAGAGCTAGAAATTCAGGTTCCCAAGACAAGATCTAAGAAAATTTCCTATGCGCCAAAAGAGAGGGCTTCAAGTGAAAGATGACAGATAAATCAAATGCAGTCTCTTTGTTAGACCTTGCTCTGGGGCACATCTAGCTCTCCAGCATAAGGCAGAGACATAAGTACTAATTAAGCAATTTGTTTCCTAACACTGTTTGTTTATAATTAACAAAGTCTGCACTCATAAACTTAGCATAACTAACCATGTGCACCTACTGCTGTCAGAAAGTGAGAGGTACAGAACGAGCAGCAGACGGGGTGAAGGATGGTGAAGGACCCTGCAAACCTCTGCTACACCTCACAGTAAGGTTAATCGGATCCGAAAATGCTGTATACCCCACTGCCCTTTAAGTGGACTCATGCTCAATGCAAACGGTGGCACAAAACCCTGTGAGCCCAGCAATTACGTCATCCTAGGCCGCACATGCCGGTAATTTTTATTTTTTTATTTTTTTATTCTGATGGATGTTGACAACTGGCTTATTGTTCAGAGGGAACCCTGACCCAACCACTTCCTTTTCCACCTCGTTCTTTTGGCTCAAGTTTTAGCCTTCAGTTTTCTGTCAGTTACTCATTTATGAGGCAACAGTGTGCTACTCTGCTTTCATACACGCAAGTGCACGCAGCTGCTCCCAGTAGCACAAAAACATAAACGTGGGGTTTCCCCCTTTGATTTCGGAAGATACTGAAATCACAATAGAAATCAGATAGAAATATTATGAGAAAGATGTGCTCCATTTTGTAACCCATCTTAAAATATATAGAGAGTTTGTTAAATAAGGTGTTACATTTCAAAAAATACTTCCTGCCCTTAAACAGATTTTATCATCCTGCAGGGAAAACATTGATGCGAGCGTACATACGCGCACACATATTCACATACAAACACACACAGACCATCTCACACTCCTCAGCCATTCAATTACGAAGTGTGCATGATGTTGCCAGTCTGACAGCAAAGGGAGAATAATTGAACAATGCAACAGTGTAACAATGAATTTCACTCCAAGTCATACCGCATTAGGCTGTCAGACAGCGACACACAGAAACTGAATGATTCTCTGCAAGCCAAAGCTTTCAAGCCTCCTTGTTTTCATTCAGCAGACAGACATGAAGCTGGCAGTTTAATCCACAGCGGTGGTCTCAGAATATTCATTAAACGCTTCCAGTGATGAAATGCAGGTTTGGGTCAGGCAACCGTACTTTGGAGTAAAAATGAAACACTTGGACAGTTTCTGACAGATAACACACTGGTAGTGTTTTCTAAATTAACTGCAAACTCTATGATGGTCTTTGCATAAAAAAAAAAAAAAACATCAGCTGTGTTAAGGCAGAGCCCAGGCTTGTTTAATTTTAAGTATTTCTGCATCTTTGAGGTAAACTTTGGAAATCATACATAATGGAATAAAAACATGAAGTAGTACACATACTGACTGCTTGGCTAGAAATCCCAATATCTAATCTTGGAATTATGTCTGCCAACCTTATTATCCAACTGTCAGTTGCACTAAGGCAACGTGAGAAAACCCTGTTCCACCACCAGACACGGTAACAAAGGTACAGCAGTTAAGTGTAATGGAAGTCGAACTTTCCAAAGACATATTAATGTGAAAAACAAAGAACTGTATCCTGTAACCTCAGAGGACAACTGTTCTTATATCATACCAAAGCCAGTGCAAAAAAAAAAAAAAAATCCATGATTTGCATGGCACAGGACTGGCACACAGACCCATTAGTTAGTAATATTCATGCCACTAATAAAAACATAAGACCAGACGTAATCTGCAGGTGAATTAAAAAGCGTTCAGGAAGCTTGTCACCTGGCAGATGCTTCCTTTTGGGTTCAACCCTGTTCAGATGGAGCTGTCCCCACTGTCTTTTTTTCCTCTGCTGTGACATGTGTGCCCCTCCCCAACCTTTACATCAGACATACCTGTATGGGACTTGGTGCTGAAACAATACACCCACATTAAGTGATGCCACGTGTTTTTATCAGCACCCTGATGAGGGAGGACATGTAAAAATGACAGGAGAAGCTGTCAGGTAGCTGAAGTCTAACTGCAGCCGTTACCCATAATGCTGGTCGACAAAGGGAGATTTTAAAGTTCTTAGCAGCCAAACCAAAGAGTGAGGACACTGTTTAAGTGAAAGCAGGTGCATGGCAAAATGTGCCAAACCGTTCACTTGGTACATTTACTGCAGCCAGGGCTCACTGGCTATTTAGCCCAAAGCAGCTCTGCGTGTGTGAGGGGGGAAAAAAAAAAAAACTCACCAGGGGTCAAACTCGTGAATGATGCTCTCGAAGCGAATGACAGCGAAGAGCCTCGAGCTGAAACCGGCCAGCCACGCCAGAAACAGGATGGTGAAGGACAGCAGGGACTGCCACCCGGCCGGCTGCGACAGGCCGCCGGACAGACCGCCTGCGCCGGTATTGCCGCCTCTCTCCGTGACCGTCGTGCTGCTGCGCCCATTCCCAGAGTACGAGCCTCCGGAGTTGAGTGGTGATTTGTGTTTGTTGTCGGAAACCGGGTGATGCTCCGCCATATTCCACGTCGGTCCCGTCGGTCGTGGCAAGCAAGCGAAGTGAGCTATCTGGTATCACACAGGAAAGAAAAGCCCCCCCCCCTTCTTCCTTTTCTCTGCCACGCTCCACTTCCCGAAACCACTTGCACCACCTTCCCTACTCTCCCCGCATCCCCAAAAAACACCTACTGTGATTCCAAACTTTTTAGTCTTTACTCCCCACCGACCACAAATCCAGTGAAACAATCCCAGGGAGTCACATTGCAGCACGGTTCTGCTGCATACTGGAAGTGACACAATCAGCTCCAGCAGTTCCTCCTTCCTTGGCTAGAGCTGGAGGAGGGGGTGGGAGCAGCGCGTGGAGCAGGAAGAGATGTCAGCCTGTCACAGCGAGACAGGTACAGCCAGAGATTACACGGCGTCCGGGGAAGTCCAATCCCGCCCTAGAACGCGTTTGACAGACAACCACATGGACCAATGACAAACGAGTACCCTGACCATTGAATCATGTAGCGTGAGAGGAAAGTGAAAAGCCGCAGTCACACCAGAATTTGCCTCCCAACCAGTATCCGCCAAAACCAGAAAAGGACAGTAAAACAATAATGTGGGGAAGGTTGTAACAACCTTTTTCTACTCGTATGATTTAACTTGTCAGCTCCTACGGTGAAACTGTCTTTGTTTTCTCTTTCTTCCAAAAATAAAGACAATTCTCCACGTAAATTGGACCATAATGCAGCCCTGGGCCTTCTGGATTAAGGTGCTCTCAACACAGAATGTGTTTAAATACACAAATAAGCACAAATAAGTTAATAAATAGAATACACCCTGTCAAAACCATGGATGGATAATTAGGTCCCCTGGGAACAAGCCTAGGGGCCAGGAAATGAGGCCCTGGAACCTTTGTACAAAGTGACATTGAAAAGGAACAGTGCTAACACTAAATATATATCATTTTTCATTAAATGCAGTACTATAATGCATTACTTCATATGTTTGTGAGGGTACTTTATGCAGTAACACATTACCACGTTCAGCAACCATATTGCGATGTTTTTTATCGTAAACAGTAACAAGGGATACTTGATGTCTTCTGGACTAACAGAATGTGTGTCTGGTATGTTTTCCTGGTTCTTGCCAGCCCCCTTCCAGCAGGCAACAGTCTGTTTCTACTAGAAAATCACTTTTTTTGCAGGTGGTCGCTTTTTGGCAAGACACTAACTCGTCAGACTCCTTAGAAACACAAAGCTAACGTCTCGCTGCAGCAGAAAGGAACAAAGCCGGAAGTTGAAGTTGAAGCTGAATCCTCATCATCTGTGAAAACAATGTGGTGCTAAGGTGGCTTGTAGTGGAGTAAGTGGTAAAGGATGTGCAGCCAGTAGCAGCATGGGTGACCATATCCAACAATGTCACAAAGAAGCAATCACCATAAATAAACCACTGTTCTGGGTCTACATAATAATAATAATAATAATAATAATAATAATGACATTAATAATGGCTTACTAAAAAGTAAGAAACTATATTAGCTACATTATATAAACCACATAGTCTTTTTGAGTTGGATACAAGTAGAGGAAACTTCTGTTAAAACCCATCTTCTCTCAAAGAGGAGAGAGACAGTGCTCACATGAAAGGAGCTCCAAAGCGTGCTAATTCATCAAGTGTCTATCAAAAGCAAAGGAAGAGTTTTTTGAAGAACAGGAAATGTTTAGAGGCTATAATTAGGTTCTTCTCTGTGCTGCCGACATGAGAAGGATCAGCTGACAATGAAAAGATGTGACTGCACTGTGAATGTCTAGCTATAGGGTAAAGTTTTTACTGAGAGTTAAATCAACTCAGATTATTCATATGTTTACTAGTTTAAACACAAATATTACAGATTTAGTTTCTACAGTTTCTAAAGTTAATTATCTTTAGCCTACTTTTTATTATATATATATTATTTCACAAGAATTATAAAAACAGAGCAAATGTCATTCAGAAGGACAGATCAGTTTCCAGGTTCATTCTCCTACTTGCTCCTATTACTACTCCTACTACTGCTTTCTGTTTTTTTCCACTGTTACTGTTTACAGCATTGAACCTGATATTCTTACTTCATTCTTGGTTTTTCACTGGTTTCGTCTTCCTACAACTGTCATTTTATTTTGTTACAAGCATTGAAGATCTCAGTGAACACAAAGAATTGTTTTCTATCCTGTTAAAAAAAGGTGACTTTGAAATGCTTCTCAGTAACATACAGTATGCAATTAACGTAATCTTGTTCAGCCAGTATACATGCACCACACGTTATGAGCATTGGAATAAAAATATTCTGCAACAAATGTAGTAAAGCAGTAACTGTTCTTGATGCTGAATCTTGTACAGCAACATGCACAACATGCATTGATTTCCTTACTTATAAAGGCTTTGCACCAAATTAAGCACTTGTGTCCTCTCCTACATCTGAGATCTTCAGAGGCCTCTCTTCCTTATTCTAAGGTCTACTTTTAAATACAAAGATGATAGCCTTCGCAGCAAGAGCTCCTAGAACTTGAATGACTCACCTGTGGAGGACGAGATAAAGGCTGCAAACTCAGTTTCATCTATTAAATGTATACAGTATATAAAAAATATTTTTTTGAATCAATTTTATAACTGTATTATTACTTTGTTGGTTTTATTCAGGTTGCCTCACAGCCTGGGTTTGAGCCATGGCATAACCAAGTCAATCACCAGAGGCGCAACCAACTGAGCATGTTTTTTTTATTTCCTGAATGCAAAAATGAAGGCAAACTGCTCCCACAGAGGGCAGAATCTAAGACAGCTGCAGTAAAGAACTGGCAGAGTATCGCTGGAAAAGAAACCCAGCATCTCGTGATGTTTGTTTTTTTTCCAGACTTCAGGCACTTATGGACTGCAGAAGAGCTTGAGAATTAAGTATTACAAATGACAGTTTCATTTATGATTGTTTAGTTACTTAGTTAAAAATAACTACCATACACTTCATACAGGCCACCCTTTAGGAGGCGAGTGCAAGTAGGTCAGAAGGGGTGGAGAAAAGTGTCAGGCGTGCTATGTGATAAACGTATCAGCGAGAATGAAAGGAAAGGTGTTTAAGACGGTGGTGAGACCAGCGATGTGGTTCGGCTTAGAGACCGTGGCACTGAAGAAAAGACAAGAGGCAGAGCTGGAGGTAGCGGAGGCCAGATTGAGGTGGTTTGGACCTGTTCAGAGGAGAGACTGTTAATATATCGGTAGAAGGATGCTGAGGTTGGCGCTGCCAGGCAGGAGGTCTAGAGGAAGACCAAAGAGGAGATTTATGAAGGTAGTTGGTGTGAGTGAAGAGGACATGCCATCAACATTGTGCACACTAGTCCCTGTTATGTGACCCTCCTCTGCTTTCTCTGGTGTTTGGCTTTGTTGTTTTTTTTTTGTCTAGTGTGCACTAGACATCATTAACATACTTTTAAAAGTAGATCAGCAGCAAATATTAAATATTTTTACTTCTCTTTTTTGGTGCCCTTCCAAGGAGCCATCTGGACCGTTTTCAAATTTCTTTGTCTCTCACTCTTTCTACTGAAAGTCCTCTGGTATACCACTGAAAATGCTTTCACATTCTATTTTTCAAATTGTGTTTCACCTGTGCAATTTGTGCGAGCACTTTTCGTTGTGTACTGTGGGGGGGCTGGTGGCTCAGTGGTAGAGCATTGGGTTGGGAGGAAGAAGGCCGTTTGTTTGACGAGCGACCCCTGAAGGGACAAGCTGAAAGCTGCTGATCTTTTTTCGGTTGTATGCTGTATGTAATACAATGTTTCAGAATCAGAGCTTTCTCAGTTGTACATGTGTGAACACTTGAAATCACTTGAAAACAATGTTACTTCATGTAAGTGTTACTTCACAACTTAATGTAAGATTAGTTAGGATACGAGTGCTCACACTGCATAAAAGTCTGATATTTGGGTTTAAACATAATTATTATTTTCCATAAAGTTGTTGCATCATTACTGTGCTAATGCACCATAAATTGTTGCTCTAAAATATAGCGAAGCCCAATAGGGCATGTAAATTATTTCACATTAAAAAGGCTGGTTATAGTTATCTTATTGTCTGCCTTGTTTACCAAACAATGCCGCAGTCTTATCGTTTCACATTCCAACTTTACTGATTTGTTTCTGCACAGTGAAACTGTTGTCATGTTGAATCTGAAACACCATAGTTGGCAATGATGTTACGGCAATAGAAGATGATCCCTAAAAAACAACTTAACTCTGAATTAACACTTCATGAAGTAAAACGGGATGAGGTGCTCATTTAGAAAGCCAGCGGAGTGAACTTGGATGCGGTCTCAATTGTTTTCTCTTTCCCCCTAGTCATCTCCTTTTGCATCACTCGTCATTTGAACAAGTTGCCATTGCATCAAATTGCATCACCTTAACATGGCAAGTGCCACTAACCTCAAGCCTCAAGTGTCTTTTTGAATTAAACTCACTGTGGCATTTTGTCAAATTTGGGTCTGACTTGTGTGTGAGGATTGAGGCGGCAGCTCTATACTACATACTATAGTAATATAAATAAAATATTATTGTGGTTAATATGCTTGCAGCCTACCATACATTGAGACGCTATGAGTCAGCCATTGCATCAAAATCTGCTTGCTGTGTGTTATATATTCTTTATAAACAATAATGTATGTTTTCCAGCCACTCAAAATGGACAGCAACACAGTAGGTGGAGTTGGACTCTATAGTGTGGTAGAGTTAACGTCTGAATAATGTGGAAGAAACAGCAGGTTGGCTGTGCTTAAAGTAACATGAGAAACTGCCCCACACAAAGTCTGACTTTAATAAGGAAAGTGAAGACGGCACAGCATAGCTTCAAAGATATTTTGTTTTGTAGATGGAGAAAAATGGACAGTTCAGTCACTCTAGTATATTTCTCAGATCAAAAATAAAATTCTAACTACTTGTTCAACCTCCACATCAAATATTTCCAACGTTACAGCGTAAAGTTTAAAATTCTCTCTTTTTGTTAGTTTCCTTTCACTGCACCTCAGCTGAGAAACTACTTTCTCCTCATTTTAGATTTAGATACACATTTGAATAAATTATTGCACAGAACAAGGACTGTGGATTTTGACCACCATCACTTCCCATAAAATGTCTTTTTGGAAGAGAGCTCTTTGTGTGGCCACTATGAAAGGGAGGAATGATATTGTTCATGACACGTTTTTAAAAAATGTGAATCCAATCATTTACTGTTTATATATGTAAAAAAAAAAAAGGAAAAAAAAGAAATGCATACCAAATGTATGGTTTAATATTAAACAGGCACTAGTTCCTCTTCCTTCTTGTGCTTATTGATTTGAATATGAGTTGCGGGGGTCCATGTTCTTGTGCCATCAGACGGGAAAAAGGTTTGTCCACACTGATCTTTATTGTGAAGTCTGTGGCCAAACATTAAAAGGATCCTCATTGATCTACAGTCTGCTGCTGTAAACGATAATCAGGACACAACATGCAGACCATCATGGAGGCTTAAAGCCGTTACAGGCAATGAATCAAATCTAATAACATCCATATATAGAGTAATACAGTTTAAATGTTAATGGAATTGAAAAATAAATATGAAGCTTTATATGTTTTTATTTGCCTCTATTGAGTTTGTAAACTGCAATATGCTTTATACCATCTTTACTCATCTGCTAATAGTACATTTAATCCACTAGATGTCAGTGGCAATGTACTGATGCTCCAAAGATATAAACCGGAGAATGAGAACAGGTTGAACCCAAACAGAAAGTATTTTGACTGAGGGCTTAAGTAATTTAATTATTTTATGAAGACATAGATGATTTCGATTTGTTTATATCATATGTGTTTAATGCATTTGGATTACATTGTATGGGCTTATTCAGCTGTACAAAAAGTCTATTCAGTGTCTTAGTTACAGTAAACACTGTGAGCACAGCAACTTCTTTATCCAAATTAGGACAGGACAGACACGCCTGTGAGTCTGAGTGATTGAATAAATGTATTCATAGCTCTGACTTGGACATGGTCTTGTCGACGCTGTGGTGCCTTGGGCTACTGGAGGATTTGTCAGATTTAGTCGCAGCTGCTGCTCCAAAATGGCGTTTAGATGCTCCTGTAGTTGCTCCGCTCAAAGTGGGGGACGTTGTGGCCTCTCTCACTACTGATGGCTCCCCCGGCCTCCAGAGGCCAATTTCCTATAATCTCACCATGTATGTGATTTATGTTTTTAGTCGTTTGTAGATTTTTCCAGCACTGTTAACACACTTTCAGTTTTTAAATTTTATACATTTTATTGTTACTCAATGCACTGATTTTAGATTTAGTGATTAGCTACATTACAAAGTCCTATAACAACATCTATTCCAACAGTAAATGCTGATGTCATCGTTTGGATTCAGAACCCGTCAGCACATAACATGGTTAGCTGCTGTTTTTGTTCAACATCAAGAAAGCCACTTTCTGAATAGAAGAAATTAACAGAATATTGGGGAGGATTCTTTCCAATGAAATTGTTAGTCACAGTATTCTGGCCTAAAATTGTGTGTTTCTAAACTACAGGAAACAGATGTTGTGAAATCTCTGAAAACCAAACTTATTTCCTTCACAGGTGTTGTTTGACGCATCCATTTGTGAACGGGCTCTGCAGATCTGCTGGCACATTCTCTCGTACAAGTCTCAGGTAAGAGAGCAGTTTTTGGACAGAATAGTTTTCATGTCTAAACCCATCTGAAACAGCAAAGCTTCAGCAAAATAAGCGGCTCCCATCTGAGGTGACTGCTGAGGATATGACTGAGCTGCTGGTGGAGGAAAGCAAACACACACTGAGAGTGAAGTGAGTTACTGAGACACACACACACACACACACACACACACAGTCCAGCACTACACAGGACCTTAACTCTGTTCATGTCACACCAACATGTGTCTTAAGGAAGAGCGGAACAGTGGAGACGAAGCTTGTGTTTACTTTGTGTTTGAAGGCTCTGAGAGTTGGAGGACTTTGAGGCGGATGAGACCAACCTTCTTCTCAAGCTGGCAAGACCACAAACCTCAACACGACTTCAGCCTAACTTTGACTCAGTGGTTCCAGTGCAGTGAGCCAGCAGACACGGGGGATGGTGCAAATGTCAAAGCCAGCCATAAGGACAATGTGAGTGAGGAGTCTGGTCTAGAGGAAGACCCTGAACCAATCACAGAAACTGACTCTGCAGTCACTTGCTCTCTCAACCCTCTCCTCTGAGCAATCCTCCTGCTAACACTGTTGCCAGAATGAAGCCAGCAGCAATCTGGGTGGTGACAATATGAGAGTGGAGCCCATCAGACAAGCAGAATCTGCTGTGGTTTCAGTTCCACCAGCTCATTTCCCTCAACCTAATGAAGCTGCTTTTACCAGTGCAGATACAGGTCTTGTAAAAAAAGACAAAACCAACTAGTGATTGCGATAAAGAATAAACATGTAGCTTGTATTTAGGCCTATAAATTAAAGACAATGCAATTTACACTGTACTATTCAAGTTTTCCTTTATATAACCTTTTATTTTCACCTATTTATTTCTATATTGATTTTAATGAATCCAAGGTCATTTGTAATATCCAATAAAATATGTCAATTTTCCTTCAAACTGGCAGCAACATATTTCAAGATGCTTTTTGTCTTTCAAAGCGAATAATAACATACATAAAATGCTACAGGCAACAGAGCTAGTGGTAAAACAAACCCCGGCTTCCTAAGATAAATCTGTGGTCCCCCGGGATGATGGTGAATGTTATCCGTCAGATCCTCTCAGAAGCTGTGCTACAGACTGATGACATGACCACTGTCTCATCTGGCAGAACAGTTCTCATGGTGCCGAAAATGTCAGATCAAATTAACAGAAATAACTCGGACAAACTGACAACATATTACAAATCTAAAGTGGTACTTTCTCCCATGAAAATATATCAATACGTAATAAATTGGTGCAATAGCAGTATGAGGATTAATTTGTAGTAAGGTCTGAACTTGGCATAAAGTCCTCGCCAAGACTGCTGGTTGGTGTGCAGGGCATTCTTGGAAACCCTGGCTACCACAAGTCCACAAAAGTCTGCTCCCAAAGCGTGCTCAATAAAACAGGTGCAGAGGGAACACTTCTGGGTATTTTATCTGTACTTGGTTAGATGCAAACATTGAACTGAAACAGTACTTTGGTTTTGACTGATGACGCATCACAAGTCCGTGTGATCGCAAGTACAGAGAAGAACGCATATTGAGAATTGGCTTTATTTTTTGTTTTGGTTGATGTTGTTTTTTAAATTTGCATGTATTTTCTCTATGTGCTCTCAGAGCCACCGTATAACACAGATAAAGACAATGATAATTATAATATGACAAAAATTGCAAAAGAGAATAAAAGCAAGAAAATGATCAAGGACATGATATGTACATAAATGCTATAAATCAATAGCGCAGATCTGTCACGAATTGTGGATTGATAATTTAGGACCGAAATGAGGTGTCAGGAGGGGAGGTATTATAAAAAGGATTAGGAAACAGAAGGATAGTGAAAACAGAAATAATAGCAAAATTAAGGAAACTAATTATAACACTGCCAAAACAAGGGATCGATCAGAA
Organism: Channa maculata; assembly: GCA_020496755.1. Classification (NCBI taxonomy): domain Eukaryota; kingdom Metazoa; phylum Chordata; class Actinopteri; order Anabantiformes; family Channidae; genus Channa; species Channa maculata. The sequence goes on along the minus strand of CM035605.1, from coordinate 5,444,291 downwards.
AAAACAAACAATGCACTGAACAAAATGGACAAGAATAAACACATCACCAAGCTCAGTGCATTAAAAGACTTGAGACTTGTGACTTCTTTTGACCACTGGGGACAGACAGGAGCCCTGCAGTCTGAGAACCAAGAGCGCCACAGAGAACACAACCTTTAAAGAAAGACAGACAAGAACAAAGCAGCATGTCCATTTATGAAGCTGAATGTCACCAGATATGGAGTTTGTATGTTTTTTCTTCAGCTTCATCCAGTGATACATAAGCAACCTCTAGAAAAACAGGCCATTTCTTCTATTTTTCTAATTCTGCTTCTACTGTTGGGAAAGGGTTGAAAGCTTTTACTACATATTCATTGAATGCATACTCAATACATAAGACTGACAGGTGAAAACTTTTCATTATACTGTTTAGAAGGGTCTAACCCACCTTAACCAAAATGTCATGACAATATTCAGATACTATATGTTTCTTAACGTTTATTCCGTGACCCAATACTGTATGTGTGATATTCTTAAATACTGCTACATTTATTCATGTTTTCTGTACTTTCCAGAACTTGACCATTACCCGAACGTATCTTATACTTGTTTTAGCAACAAGAGCTCAGGACAAATACAAGCTTGACTGAAATAATAAGGCTGTAAGACTTCAGCTCCGACTGTGCTGTACTACCCTCTAGTGGCTTAAATCCGTGTGCTCGGCTGTCACAGAAACTACCTAATCCCACAATATGATTATATCAGTTCAATTATACTTCAGATCAGGGAAGATTGAACTCTGTATCAGATGCTGGCTTTATTTTTATAAATTATACCATGCACATTATCTATGAGATGCTTCAGGCAATGAGACAGTGTCAGTGTTGAAACAAGCCCTACATTTTTCGCTTCTGACTTTTGAAAACTGCCATATACTGTATATTTATAGATAATATACATAAATATCCATAGAGATATATTTATATATAATGAACAAACAAGGCTTTCTTGTTGTATTTAGTTCAGCTGACTGAATCTGACAGTAATGAATACAAGATCAATGGGATCTCTGGGATCAGCAGCCATCATAAGTCCACCCACCCTAATCCATAGGATTGTTGTTCATATGTGCTTTATACTGTCTGCAGAGTTTTTGCTTTATTGCAGATTCCAATTGGAGGAAGTACAGTGCCATTATGCATGACATGAAACACTTTTAAGCGCCTCGGTGAGCCCTTCTGTTGCCTCTGCCATGGGCTGCTGCTATGTGAAACAAACAAAAAAAAAAGTAACATATTAATGCCCTGGTGACCAGTACCTGCCCTGTAGTAGTAGTAGACATGTTAGTATCTGTTAAGAATCAAACTCCTTAACTAACTTAATTTAACTTCATTTGTTGTCTCCTGACTTCCTTAGAAGGCACGCGCCACTTCAGACTCTGTTGTTTTACTGTTGTGCTTTCCCACCTGTTTACAGGCACCACGAAGTCTTCATGTGATTCGGGAAAATGAAAGAAAAACACATTAATCAGGGCCATCTGTGTAATAAACATATTAAATATGATCACAACATGCTTATTAAAAGTTAGAACAAGAAACATTTGATAAATAAAAACATTTGATTCTGTACTTCATTATGCTGCCTGTTACTATAGATGAAGGTAGGTACTTTGTATATTGTGTTTAAAATTTAAAGTCCTGTATTGAAAACAGGACAAAAGTACTAGCATCAACATAAAGTACCAAACCCAAAAGTACTAATTTTGCAGAATGGCCTGTGAAGCTACTTTTATTTAGGCAATTTTGTGTACTGCATGGAGTCGTATTCCATATTACACAGTATTACTTATTAGTTGATTCTATGTTGCATCTATACTCTACAATAACAAAGTAAGTGTACAGTAGTGCAGTAACTTAAGTAACTTAAGTAAATGTACTTGGCTACTTTCCACTACTCATAATTTCTCACAATTTTCATTTACCTTTTATTTCATTTTCATTTTCATTTGTATGTTTTTCTTATAATGACAAACTTCCCCAAGCGGTGGAATATTGAGCTTCCTCACATTAACCAAAATCCCCGTAGAGATGATTTCACGTGGGGTTGATTCAGGAGACCGTGTAAATTTCCGTTTACTCCTAAATTCGTACCAGGCAACAGTGTATCATCGCCGATGAGCTTGAAAATACTCATCGGTGAAAAATAAATTGTTTTATCTCTCCGATAATTCAGTAATTTCTTACGCTTATACAGTCATTATCGCTTACAAAGTGCTTGTTTGAGATTCAAGCTATACTATCATTTCCCGCTGTGATGCCATCGAAAAACTCGAATAAACAAATGAGTCGATTTCTGTTAAAAAGCTTGTTAAAATGTTTCCCAGCGTTCCATGCAACCCTGAATGCAACACTCGCCTGACGCGTTGGTTCTTCTACTTTCACTTCCTACAACTGTTTGCTTTTGATTCCACATTGTGGGAGTAGTTTACAGAAAGCAAAGAAAATTGGCATTTCTGATATTTGAATTTGTTAGTTAATTTAAATACTAGGTTTTTTATTTTGCAGTGCAGTGTTGACAGCGCTGGGGTGTCGACGCCAAGCAATGGTAGGATACAATCCTGTAACATTACTGTGACATTACTGGAGAACAGTACAGATACATTTAGGCTTTGTAACAAAACTGACCTAACAAATATTATGAGCTCTTTCTAATATTCATAATACTTGTACAGTAACTGTCATGTATTTTCTCAACACGTCGTGCTAAACTTAGCAATGAAGGAAACTATTAGCTCTGAAAGATGTGTAACTTCATGGACCTTAGTGAAAATGAGATACTGTACCTGTTCTTCACCAAGGCGTGAAGTTTAGACACGCAACGGACGGCAAGTTATGCGGAATTATTTGGATTCACTTTACTAGAAAAAGTGTAACCAGATTAAAAGAAGTTTATGTTACACATGATTTATTTGTATTTACATTTATTGTACTTATGTGCTAGTTTTTGTAAAACCCGCCATTGCCAATGCTGTTAACTAGTGGCCCCCTGATCAGCAATGTCTATAGACAGTATTCTGTCTACATCAGACTCTGGGTAATCACCATCAGATCACAAAGTCATTTGGACTTTATCAAAACATACATACAGATTTTTAAATTTGAATACGAGTCTGTGATATTATCAGTTTAGAGTGTATCGAATTGTCACTGTGGCTGCTCTTACTGTTACTCACCTATCATCACCATTTGTCTGAGATTTGATTTTAGGCTCGTATGTCTCACAGTGCGTTGTACCCATGTGTTATCCCACAGAGTCGATAGTTTAGCTGTAACCATGGGTCGGATAGAAGAGGAGAAGTTGTCCTTCCTTAACATCCTCACCTACCACAGAGAGCAGCTGGTGTCTAAGTTGAGGAGCATTCAGTGTATCCTGGACAACCTGTTGGCTTGTGGCTTCCTTTGTGAAGAAGATGTCGAGATTGTGCAGCGAACTGTTACCAAGACCGATCAGGTAAGGAACCCAGGCTAATCTATTAAATATGGACTTTTTAGTTAAATTCTAATGTAAAATGCACTGTGTTGTCTTTCTGTCAAATATCTTGCTGCCTTTTGTGTGATTACCTCTAGGTGCGAAAAATCTTGGAGCTAGTGCAATGCAAAGGGGAGGAGGCCTGTGAATACTTAATTTTTATTATATATAAAGTATGTGATGCATACATAGACCTCCAGCCATGGCTGAAAGAAATCAACTACAACCCAAGGAATGACATAACAGTGATGAAAGTGGTTAACACAGATCCCAGTAAGTAATAGTATCACTATATCTGCTCTAATACGCCGAAAAGTTCTTTTTTAAGAGCTTTATGTTCTTGTCACGAAAGATCAATAGGCTTCTGGCTGTGTTTGGACATTCTCTCTTAACTAGCGGTGAACAGCACCCCATTGCATTGTGGGAGAGCAACATCACACAATGCAACAGCAAAACTCTAATCATGTCACAATGGCTACATTTACTTCATGCAAATATCTTAAATAAGAGCCTATCAAGTTTTGTGGGCAAGGTAAACCTATATCAGTAAGTGTGTATAAATACTTTTATGTTTTCATTGCCTCACGCAGACTTTCCACTGACTTAATTTAATTGAACCTGTCCTTAAATATAACCACCATGTCAGTGTAAACCATGTCACCACTGCAAAATTCTGTGAGTTCAGGAGGGCAAATCCTCACAAGTGAGTATATAAACAGATAGAGGGAACTTCCACGTGATAAAACCATGTACATGCTTACACATAGTCCTTCTACAAACCAGGAGCACTAATTTGTATGTACTTTTTTTTTACTTCAAGTCAGCAGGTACTGTGAAAAGATGCGTTGTGAGATGAGTCGAGACACCAGCTTCATCATGTCATACGGACAGCAAGAGGAGACCCGTCTGGAGGACCTCTACACTGACACTCTAATGGAACTGTTGAATGATTGCAATGAAAGTCTGGGCTTCATGGAGAATCTGGACCAGCTGCTTGGCGACCATGCTGTCTTCAACCCTGAAGGTGAAACCATTTATATGATTGGGGATGCTGGTGTAGGAAAATCCATCCTCCTGCAGAAGCTCCAGAATCTTTGGTCCAAGAAAGAGCTGCAGACGGATGCCATCTTCTTCTTTAAGTTCCGCTGTAGGATGTTCAGCGTGTTCAGCAAAGACACAGAGCAGATCTCCCTCAGAGACCTTTTGTTTAAATACAACTGTTATCCAGACCATGATCCAGATAATGAGGTGTTTGATTACATTCTGCGCTTCCCTGAGAAGGTTATCTTCACATTCGATGGCTACGATGAGATTCAGGAGGATCTAGACTTGATCAATGTCCCTGAAGTGGTGTCACCCGAAGACAAAGCACACCCCCTCCAGCTGCTCATCGGCTTGCTCAGTGGGAAGCTACTCAAGGGCTCCCAGAAAGTGCTGACGGCCCGGACCGGGATTGAAATCCAGAGTAACTTCATCAAAAAGAAGGTGGTTCTACGAGGGTTCTCCCCATATCACATGAAGACTTACATCCATCTACATTTTAAGGAGCAGGAGCACAGAGACATCGTGTCCATCCAGCTGGATGCGAACCCCCACCTCACTGGCTTATGCTCCACCCCACTGTTCTGCTGGATAGTATTTAAGAGCTTTAGACACCTGCACTCCATGCACGACAGTTTTCAGTTGCCTGAAACCTGCATAACACTCACAGACATCTTCCTCCTGCTGTCCGAGGTCTTCCTCAGCCGCACAGCCTTACCTGCCGCATCTCTGCTGAAGAAAAGCACCCGGTGTGCCTCAGAGACATTTAGATCAGGGCTAAGGCCGCTCTCTGCATTTTCCAAGCTGGCACTTCAGGGTATGGAAAAAGGTAGATTAATATGCAGCCAGGAGGAGATTGCTGCATGTGGCCTTACAGAGGAAGACCTGCCCCTGGGCTTTCTTAGACCTGTCAGTGAGTATGGTTCCACGGAAGCCCCTGCTCACTTTGAATTCCTCCACACCATGCTCCAGTCATTCTTAGCAGCGTTTGCTCTTGTACTGGATGAGCAAGCACCTGTGAACTCCATTCTCAGGTTCTTTGCAGAGTGCAGCAGAAAAAAGGAACATTTCTGTCTGTTATTTGACTCCTGTACCAGAGGCGCTTCAAAACCCAGCGAAAACAAGCCTTTTGCAACTAATGAGCACCTTCAGTTCACTAATCTATTCCTGTGCGGACTGCTGTCTAAGGCTCTTAGGGGCTTCATGGAGAATGTGGTGTCTCCTGTATTACTGAAGAAAAAACGTTACTTACTAAAATCTTACCTGTCCAGTAGTGTCAAGTCCCATCTTCATGGTTTACCACACCACAGTGTTACAGAAGGCAAGAAAGTCCATGTTTTGCCCAACTTCCTGTGGATACTGAGGTGCATCTTTGAGACGGGCAGCAAAGAAATTGCTCAGACGACAGCAAAAGGCATCACAGCCAGCTTCATCAAGCTGGGTTACTGCAACGTGTACTCGGGTGATTGCACCGCTCTGAACTTTGTGCTACAGCATCGTCAGAAGCTCCTGGGGCTCGACATGGATAACAACAACATCAGTGACTATGGGGTGAAACAGCTACAGCCGTCATTCTGTAAGATGACAGTAGTGAGGTAAGAAGTCTAAATATGCTAAGCTACTTTAACATAGAGTCAATACTCAGACTGATTATATAATGTGTGTAATTCAACCTGCTTGTCTTCAGATTGTGTGTCAATCACCTGTCAGACAGCAGCATTGAGGTGCTTGCAGAGGAGCTGTGTAAACACAAAGTCGTGGAGGTTTTGGGGTGAGTAAAAGTACTCACACCGTTAAAATTGAAAAGAAGTGACCGATACAACATTCTTAAGCCACTGCGTTATGGGTTATGCATTTAGAATCCTGCTACAAAGTTATAAAAATCAATCTGCTTTGCTCCACCCAGCCTTTCCTCCCCCTCTCAATCCCATCCTCAGTACAAATCCTAGTGAAAAAAAAAAAAGAATGCTACTCTGGACGGAAATAAATGTTGTGAAATTGCATAAGCTCATTAAAACGTTGTCAGGGCAAATGTATGCAGTTATCAATGCTAAAGGCCGTCCAATTAAATATTAGAGTGTATAACTTTTTGGGGGGAGTGTATTATCATTATATACATTATTAGACACGATTAATACTAATTAGGTATTAGCAGCCTAAAGCCTGCCTTAATATTTTCATAACCGTTCAAGGTGGAGCTGCATTCAAATTCATACGGTAAACCGGTTGGTCCAGTCGCTAGCAGTTGGACCTCTCCAAAGTGTCATTAATAAAAATTGAACTTTTAATAACCATATTACAAAAGCACGTAGCTCAAGCTTTTAAAATAGTGCAGCACTTGAGCACCTGTAGGGTTGAGTTGAGTAATAAACATACAGTAGCTTGGTTCAGTGGCTGTTAGACACAAATCTGTGAGTTCAGATCTGAACTACTGTACTTTTATACTATTGCTACCAAAAAGAAACGGATGCCCACAAGTGTATGTCAACTTTCTTAAAGTGGATACACAATTAATTGTTCAATTTGAAAATCATGATGCAAAGAGCTGCGTAATTCTGCACTGAAAATGAATAAAAGAAATCCCGATTAAAATAAAAACTAAAACATATTAATAAACTGACAAACCTAGTCTACTAAACAACGTAAAGTAAATAATAATAATACTAAAACCAGTAACTTGATTGAATGACATTTAGTCGATCACACGTGGATTTTTGTGACCTCAGCCTTCAGCGGCTGCCCCCTTGACAGGAACTGCAGTGCTGGTGGAACTGGCTATTCTAAATGGGAAGGCAAAAAACACAGTGAGTACTGTGAATAGGTACAGTACTCATTAGTTAATATTGGCCAATGTAGGGTTTTGGTTCAAAGCTACATTTATGTCTCTTGGGTTATAAAAATCAATCAGCAAATAAAGATAGGGGCACTGCCCCTACAAGTGTTAGTAAAGTGAAATACGTTTCTGGTTTATGTTTTTATGGGAGGAAATTTATCTTTGTATTTTTGCCCTCAGGCTTTACAACAATCACATCACAGATGTCGGAGCCAAGCTCGTGGCTCAGATTATTGAGGAATGTCCAAAGCTGCGAGTCGTCAAGTATGTTTCTAACTAACTAAATATATTTCAGACAATAATTATAAATTAATTTGATATTGTCATTACCTTGTTCTTAGGATTGGTAAAAACAAACTGACTGGCGTTGGTGGAAAGTATTTGGCCAGTGCAATCAAGAAGAGCACTTCAATATTTGATGTGGGGTAAGAGTTCACTGCTGTAAAATGTCTAATGTTTGTTGGAATCACAGCAGAAGTGGCCAATAACATAAAATGGCTGTTTTATTATCACCTTATGAAAATGGCTGGATGAGCTCAGACGGTCTTTGAAAATATTACGATTCAAATGGAAAATCAGTATTGAACCTAAGTTGGACAAACTATTAGAAATAATTAGCAAGTCAAAAAATGTTTCTTGTTTTTTTTTTTTTTTCAAATAACTTTATAGGTCCCAGTCAAAGAGCACTGGTGAATGTTGTTTGACTGGATACATTTTGGTGATGTGCATCCAATGTGAAAATAAAAGCTAAAGATGTGCCATTGCATCAGTAGGACTGGTGCAGATCACACGAAGGTTCCAATGTTTTTGTTTTCAGAATGTGGGGGAATAGTATTGGTGATGAGGGAGCAGAAGCGTTTGCAGAAGCTCTGAGGCACCACCCCAGCCTCACCAACCTTAGGCGAGTACGCAGCTACTGTAGCTTAAAAAAAAGATGTAGCGATTTAAAGTCACCGTCTAAACGGAATCATTTCTGCCTTCTAGTCTCTCAGCCAATGGCATCACATCAAAAGGTGGTCAGTTGCTGGCAGAAGCACTGAAAGAGAACAGCGTCCTCAGGATATTTTGGTAGGCATGTGACTAGTAGTTTGAGGTTTGAGGTAGTTTGTCCAGAAGTACATACTGTATGTGTTGCTGTTGCAGGCTGGTGCAGAATGAGATAAATGATGATGCAGCTCCACAGTTGGCCGAGTACGTTAAAGCAAATACAGGTTTAACCCACCTGTGGTAAGGAACGACACTATTTATTTACTTGAAATCATGATGCAACGATGAAAACCAGGGTAAGACCCTCATCTGCTTTGCATATTTGTCTGCAGGTTAATCAGTAACCAGTTCACTGTGCAAGGAATGCAACAGCTGGCAGAGGCCCTTACTCATAACACAAGTCTTAAGGAGATATGGTGAGTAACACTGTGCCTCTGAGGAATTGTTGTGTTTTTTTTAATTATCCCAACATTGTGGGGAGCAAATGTTTTTAGTTACCGGTGCGCAGCCTCCCATCTGTGACTTCTCTATTTTTTTAATCTTTTTTTTAACTTTCGAACAATCAATCGACTTTATTAACTTTTAGAATTTTTCTGACCCACAGTGACGTATGTCACTGAGCCATACTTTGCTACTGGTTGTACCAGATAAAGATAAAGCAGTAACTGAACAGTGGTGGTTCCTTAGTTTTTATATTAAACTTTGTAGACTGTGGTATTTCCTCCGTCCAGAAAAGAGCATATCAGAAAAGTGTGGATACGATAAAATGTAAATAACAAAACAAATGTAAACCGTTTGATTGTAAATAGTACAGACAGAATTAGTAAGAAGAAGAAGAATTGTGTATTTGTACTCCGCCCATCATGTTCAACCCTGGACTGAATTGAATGAATATATGAATGAATATATCGTGAAAGAAAATGTTGGTATTATTTAACATAAATAATAAAACCTTGATAAACCACATTGTTGATGGTGGTGGGGACAATCCAGTGCTCCATGTTTTATTGCTGTGGCACTTTGTAGATGTAAGGATGGCAAACGCTTTACAGCACCAGGGCCATTTCCATGTACAGCATTGTCTCTGTGTGTGCATGACTTGATTGTGTCTCATCATGTTTCTACAGCGTGAAGGGAAACCAGCTCTCTGAGGAGGAAGAGAAACAGTTTGTGGCAGAGAAGAGACTGCAGTTCCACTGAGTGGGCACTTGCATATTAAATTACGCCTGTACAAATCTAAATATATAGTGTGTGTGTTCAGTGTACGGCATCCACAGAGGAAGTATTAGCAGACCTCTTTTGTTCTGGTGTTACACATTTTGATTTAATGTGGCTCCACCTATTTGGACCACAGCAGTCACAAAGTCTCGTAAGTATAGTCATTATTTGCTGATGAACCCAATTGTTCAGGTGAACGACATGAAATGTTCTTTATGAGCCCTTTTGCAAAATTGGTGCACACTCTGCTTTCTATGAATGTATTCTGTGAATGTATTTTATTTATTACTGGACTGTTACACAAAGTGCTGTTAGTTTGCCACATAGGCGGTGGATTGGTTTATATATAGTCACATCAGAGACCTCCTTGTGTTTTCAGAATCCTCCCTCCCTCCCTCCCTTGCCATGCAATATTAACTGGTTAGTATTATAGTACAATAGTAGTAACCACTAATAACAAGCTGACTTTATGTTACAGATATGTGTATGTGTTTGTTGAAGTGCCCCTTTATTTAGGATAACTGCAACACAGTTACAATATTATTGAGTCTGTGTGAACAAAGTGTTTTTTTTTTTTTTGGCTAAAATAAAACAAGCATTCCAACACATAAAACAGGAAATTTGCTAATGGTTTTATCACTGAACTCCATGTTTGACAGAAACTATATTCCTAAGGCCAGTTCGACCGCTAGATTATAAAGATGCTTTGAATAATAAATGGTGCTGAACACTAAAAAAAAAAAAAAAAATTCAACTATATTTACAAAATCTGAATATCCAGAGGTTTTCAAGCAGAAAAGAAAGAGTAGATGAGTTGATTTTCAAATTGTGACTGACCAAAACAAAGTCTCCTGGAAGTTACAGTTGTTGTTCAGATCCCTTCACTTTATGCATTGTACTATGTTGTTAATTTATTTTCCCATCAATGTACACACAGTAACCCAGAATGTTGGAGAGTGAAAACATATTTGGATCATTTACTGTAATAGTCCACATTGTGGTCAATATTCAGTTTGCTTGATTTTTTCTTAGGATGAATCTAACTTTATGCACTTTTGCAGTTTTCATTATTTTGTACACTCCTGCATCAGTTTGTACTTCTGATCCTAAGGGGATGCAAACTTAACCTTTAACCTCACATAATAACTGACGTTCTTTCATAACTAGAAGTAACAAAAATGCTAAAATATGTATATACACAGCAAGCAAAAGATTGCATCCCCCTTGATAATTTAATAATAACTAATTAACTAATTAAAGACATTTGTACCTTAATACTGATACATATTATGTAGATTAAACAAATATTTGCTTTAATCTTCCTGCCATTTAAAAATAAGGAGATTCCAGCCTTTGCGCACATCTATATAATGTCCCGTGTCATGAAATCCAAGAAATTGCCTGTAGCCCTTTAAAATAATGTGATGATGCATAGTTCAGGGTTCCCAGGATCACAGTGGACTCAATAATTGTAAAACGAAAGTCTGAAATTAAATTTAAGTCTGGAGCCTTCCTATAGTTGCTTGTCAGGCCAAATTTAGCAACTAGACAACAGGAACCTTGATCAGGAAGGTGACCAGGAACCCACTGGTCTTTTTATTAAAAAAACGAACCTGGAAGAAGAGCGATCATCTCTGATCATCATCAGATTGACGGGCAAAAGGTGTCATTTTCCCCCGTTTTATGATATATTTGCATACAGTTTAATGTTAAAAAAACTGGAGGACTGGAGGTTGGCCTCCAGTCCTGCATTTGTTGGTTCGATCCCTTGGTTCTCTGGTCACATGTCGAAGTGTCCTTGACCAAGACACTGAACCCGAATTTAGTTGCTCCCGGTGAGTGTTGGCCAGCTGGATAGCAGCTCCCCCATCAGGGTTTGAGTGTGTGTGTGTGATTGTGAGTGTGAATGGGTGAATAAGAAGCAGTGTAAAGTGCTTTGAGTGCCAATAGCTAGAAAAGTGCTATATAAGTGCAGAACATTTACCAGAAAACAGAGACGACACAGTAAAATGAACTACAAGCAAAGACAAATTTCTCAGTGGACTTTAAAAATTCAGATTAGCTTCAACCACAAAATAACAATGCAAGAAATAAAGACAATGGTCCAAATAATCTACTCTTAAATGTTTAGTTTTACATAAATATTTAAGAAAAAAAAATGATGCTATGATTATCTGTTGTTGTCAGTTACATATTGAAAAACAAAAGTGCTTGACAGATTCTCCAGCAGCTCAAATAAGGCTTAATGTATCATCAGTGCCTCATACTCAGTACATAGTTTAGTTTAAAGAGTGGATATGGAACCTTCCTAGTCCCCAACAACCACAGCTACGAAACCACTGTTTTGTAAATGTGGTATTAGGGGAAAAACCAACTCAATATGACAGTTACAAACAAATTAAAAATGAAATTATGCCAAACACAGAAGTTCAAGTAAGTGTTGGATGGTGAAGGTCACATGTTCAAGACCGAGCAAATACTTCCACAAAGATTTAGGAAATCCCGCAAACAAACAACATCTAAGGTGTCACACTCAAAATTTTTCATAGTTTTGACCTAATTTATCACTATCTCTTTCCTCTGTACTTCTGCATTTTCAGAACCAAAAGGATTTGGGTGTTGCTCTTTGGTTGGGGGCATGAGTCACTGTGCTGCTAGAGGGGAACAAAACGAAAAACATTTCCGCTAAGGCCTGATCTGTTTCCTCTAAACAGTAGTTGGCGAGTGACAATGTCACCCGCTGAGAGCCAGTGACAATCATTGGCGAGTATTAAACCAGTGGTGTGATCAGTTATGAAAACTATAATACTATGAAATAATAGCTGGTCATCAGTTCCGTCAGTTAACAGTGAGACACGAGGGACCAACATGAGCCCTGTAAAAATTGTCCATCACTCAGCCAAATGAGGACACTATTGCTACAGACAACACCATGAGTCCAAGCTGCTCTCACCTCCATCCACTGCACAGAAAAACGACATGTCTCTGTAGCACCACTGCTTGATCGGAGGTGGTATTGCAGGGCTCAGCTAATCTCTGTGTGGCTGTCAGGTTACATCATATAATAAAGCAGTAGTCACAAGTGTGGTGGATCCCAAAACTCCAAGGTTCACAGTTTTCTCCAGTGAATCAGTGATGGATCTTCCATCCCAATTAGAAAATGGCACAACTGGCAGGACGCCATTGAGGATGGCAGTGGATTTAGTGTTGAACATCCATAAATTTCAGGGACTCAGAGGAAACATTCATCAGAATCTAGAGTGCAAGCCAAGCTCCCACAGATCTGGATCCTCTGTCCATGATACAAATGGATCTGAGCCTTTTTCAATAGGTTGTGGTTGCATCTGTTACAACGCATGGTAGCAATGTGACGGACGTTCGTATTGATGGTATGAAAATGTTCTGACAGAAAAATAGGTTTGTTTATTTAGAATCCTGTGTATTTTTTGGAGCCGAGCTCAGTATTTAAAGAGTTTTTCAGAGTCTTGAAACTTGACGTGCAGTCAGAAAATGACATTTGCATTACATTTAAAGCATTTATCCCCCAATTGGGAGTTTTCCCCTTTTATTTGTTTTCAGCCTTAAATCAGGGTTGATTTAATTTGACTTTTTTGTGTGACAAAAAAATTTACAAAAAAACAAAAAACAAAAACATGTCAAAGTGAAAACAGATCCCAAAAAAGTAACGTAAATAATTAAAAATATAAAAATAAGTGTTAACATAGGTATTCAAGGCTTTCAAATGAATATTTAGCTTCAAACCATTTCCCCATTCGTTTTTATAAAAACTGTTTAAGCTCTGTCGAATCTTCCTTCAGCATTTCCCTAAGTTACAGAATGCTGCATTCATTTTACCCTCTGCCTTTACAAACCTTCCAGGGCTGCTGCAGAGAAGCATCACTACAGTATGATGCTGCCACCACCAGGCTTCACTGTGGGGATGGGGTGTTTGTATTAATGTGCAGTGTTTTGTCAAACATTTATTTTCATCTGATAGTCAAAAAGCTCGATACTGGTGTCATCAGACCTAAGAACTTTCTATCAATTGATTCTTCCACTTGCCTTGCGACAAACTCTAGCTGAGATTTCGTATGTGCTTCTTTTCCTCTTTGCTAACATCCAATTAAACCCCAAAATATTTGTCTGTGCAGTATCTCCAATCTCAGCTGCCACTTCAGAAGAGTCATGGGCGTTTTGGTTTCCTCATTCACTAGTCTTCCTGCCTGGTCACTCAGTTTTTGAGTGCGGCCTGCTCTAGGCAGATTTAATGATGGATTTAACTGTAGTTCACTGTTACTTTGACAATGACACTAAATGGGGGGAGGGAGGGATTCTTTTTATAGGCACTGTTGTCACTATGTGACTAATTCCTGTAACTTGCGACACAGGTTGACAAATTTCCCATTGAGAGCTTTGAGCAGTCTCTGACAGTTTAGACACCCATCATTTACAATGCTGTTTATTCAGAAAGATGTATTTAATGGTGAGGATAAACTGAATAAATGTCGACCGTGACTAACAATTACATAGGGAGTGTCTATGGAGTCTACGTCAGCTGTCCCAGTCAGCCGTTTGCTGACTGACTGGAAGAAAAACCCTGTACACGAATGTGTACAGTTCTACATGCAGCATTTGATGGGTCAAAAATGTTCAGAATTGGAGCATCACAAAAAAGGTGGTGATCAATTCTCTCCAAAATGAAGCTCTATCTTTGCCCTACCCTTGTCTTTTTTTTTAGTCCATTATCAAATTTTGTATAGTGGTGGGACCAGCAGTAGATTCTGAGTCATGAAAACGAACAGGTTGTGAAGGAAAGAGGGGAAGGACTCTGGGATCCACACTCAGTGATTTCACTGATTAGAGAAGTGAAATCAACAGTAATAATTTTCATTGTTTTAAAAATCTGTACACTATTGTTCTTAGAAGGTACGAGGTCTTTAGTTAAACCCATCCCCAGGGATAGAGTCGATCAGTGTGTCAGGTGGATTTATTACAGTACCCCTCAGTCCCCCTATAATGCATCTTAAAGTGATTGGAGATTTGACTGAAGCTGCTGGGACCAGATAGGAGTCTGCTGTAGTTTGGTTGACCAATCAACAGGAAGGACCACAATCACAAGCACTTCTACCATAACCTGCTCAAACCATAGAAAATCTAAAAAATTATGCTTGTAGTTTCTAAATTTGTGGGAAAAAGTTTGGATCGCTTTATGTGAAATTGGCATAAAGAGTATAACAAAAATTGCTTTTTTTCCATCAACATAATATTTATTGCAGATTCATTGCGTACAAATGTTCCTTCATCTTCAGAAGTAAGAAAAAAATGGTCATTGAGTATGAAAAAGGAACTTTATAAAATAATGAAAATATATCAGTGCAAAACTTTGCATCCCCCTTCATAAAGTCCTCTAGGTTACATCTGTAAAAACAGGTGTCTGATCTTTAAAAGACTGTCAACACTTCTTGTCAACACCAGTACCTGTAAAGACCATAATAAAGAATAGAATAAAAGGGGACACAATGAAACACTTCTAAGAAGTGGAAGCCTAAGAAAAACAAGATTATGTGCTCTGATTAGACCAAAGTTAAAATATTTGGTCAGAAATTGTACAGGAATGTGTGGCAAGAAAAAAACTGCATAAAAAGGAGATTAACACCATAGTCACGGTCAAACATGGTGGAGCCACACTGATGTTTTGGGGTGTATGTCTGCATCAAGCACTGAAGCTCTGCATAAAGTGGAGGGAAGAAAAAAGGCTAGAAATGAGGAGGCAGTGACAATGATGACAAAGCTAAATCAACTCAGGAATGGTCCAGAATCAAACACCATTAAAAGCTGTTTTTAAGTTGAAATTTGAAGAAGCCTGACGAATGACACCTGAAAGGGATACAAACATTGCTCAGAGGGTGCCCAAAGAAAAAAGGCAGACACAGTATAACATAATATTTCATAATTTATAGTAATTTCATTATTTGAATATAACTCATACACTCGTTGACAATTTTCATTACTTCTGATGATGAAGAAACACTTGTACTGCTGTAGCTAAATCTGTTGCCATTTCAACATAGAGGGATGCAAAGGTTTGCTCATTACAGTAAAACTACTATAAACTGCAGTGCCACATGTTTTCCACCACCTACATACATATCTACATCCTGCTGGTATGAAGAGTATTTTGCACCTGTGCAGGTGCAGAACATACATGCTTGTCGGCTGTTGGCTGTAATCTTTGCAGGGTTTACAACGTGCCCTTTTTGGCCCAGATGAAAGCAAGAGTTTTTTTTTTTTTTTTTTTTTTTGCGGTTGACGTGATGCGTCTCCACCCTAACCTCCAGCCTACCTGTTAAAAAGAGGCTGATGGACTGTGACAATCATTGAGAAAAGTGTGATTTGAAATGACTTAAAACTCTTTTTCATCACAAAGCTTTTTTCCTCCGTAGCTTCAGCTGCTACAACTCTGATCACGTTAGAATTATTACACAGACTTTAGGAGAATACAAGCTAAAGTTCCCACAAAGTAAAGCAGAACTGTTGATGAAACAGAAACAACAACAACAACAACAAAAAAAAAAAACTAGAAAAACAAATTTACCCACAAATGCCACAAGTAAAACTTTCCATTTTCTCGTTGACATACAAAGTTATTATCAAAGCCTATTCATGTTACCACAAGATATTTTCCATGTTATGGCATCCGTGTTATTACTAAACAAAAACAGTTTCTTGTCACTTTATATTTTTAAATTACTAATTCTTATTTTTTTTTTTTTTTAAAAACCCAACATAACCATTAAAAGTTACTCTTAAGAGACACGTCCATACATTGTCATATATTATTGTAACGTGAAAAATAACTTGTTACAAGTATCTAATTAAAGCGATACAAAGTTCTGGCTTTGACATAAAATTGAAAAATAGCAGCAATACACTGCTGTCGGTGCAGGACTGGGGATAGGTTTTAATACCTGAAGACCTCCGCTCTGTGCTTTTTGATTAAAAAGCACAACTGATGATGTGGTGTGTGTGTGTGTGTGTGTCTGTTAATATTCACAGTTGATTGGCACCATGATTCTGCAGCAGCTTCAGTTTTGACAATGTCCAAGCTGCTGATGCAGACAGACTGCAGACAGTTCTGATGCTCTCCTGTCTCTGGCTTGTTTTACATGGACTGGTGACGTGGCATCTGCGGTGAGGTGGTCCTGCAGGTCCAGTCAGTCCAGCTGGCTCTGCTGAGTCCTCTGTGCCACCCTGCAGTAGCTGGGCATCATTACAGCAAGGCACTGGTAGACAAGAGTAAGCGGGAAAGAATAATCCACCACTGCCCCGACACCCAGCCCCCATCTACAGAACTGTTTCCACCTCCTCCAGTGTCCTGGTCTACAGTCTGCCGGCATCTGTTGTCTAGCGTCCAGTCAGGAAGAAAAGCCATGACTGTCACTATGGCCCATGGAGCTCTGTCAAGTGTCAAGGCTGTAGGATGTGAGGAGATGAGTCTATTCAGCCTCAGACTGAGGGTCGATGTGCAACTTAAACATAAAGTCTGTATCCCTGAAGATAAATGAGATTTGGCACACTGTGGTACTACATTACTGGGGGGAGGGGGTTTGGGGGTCGTCACAGTGGTCACAGTGTCCAGCAGCTCACCATTTTCTCTAGCAGGTCACTCTCACCATGGGGTACCTGCCGTCAAACAACCGACAGAGAATTTGTTTTGAAGAACTTTATTCATTTATTGTTAAAATATGCAAATATCTACACCTATCGCATCACTTAGGATGCTGGGAAACATGTTACCTGTGCAAGAAAAGTAAAAGCTTTAATCTGATGGATGCTCTGGACATGATCTGTTCACTTCAAACCACTCATCGATGCAGCTGGAAGAAAAGCAAAGAAGAGACGGGAACAGAGTGTTAGTCCTCACCATTTCTGTTGGTGTTACATATTCAACAAAACCGTGTTGAGTCCTCAGGTCATAAAGGTTGTTATTTACTCAACTGACTTGTGTCTTGTTTGTGTTAGTGTTTGGAATGAGTGATATGGATAAAAAAAAAAAAAAAGACTAAAGATGGATTTTTATATTGTGTCAGGAATTCCAGAGACTCAACTAAGAATTTGTTTATGGATGGTATTTGTTTTGGTCACTCTTATGTAAATTTCTATAATCTGTCTATAATCAATTGCTCAATTGCTTGCGGAGGAGACAAATACTATAGTTTTGATTTTTTTCAAAAATACAGCTACTGCTTTGAATGTTTTCAGTGGGTGACAGGTTTGGACGAAAGACAGGTCAGTTTAGCGGCTATGCTATTGTAAAATGTGCAGGGGTTGGTTCTTCACTGTGTTGTTGAAATAGCCAAATTGTACCTGAAAGACATCATCTGGATGGAAGCATATGATGCTCCAAAAGTATTTAGCATAGCTGTTTCTTTGCACGGTAAAGTTTTAACTTACATTTGTAGGGACAGTGACAAAACTGTTTACTGACAGTAGTTCTCAGTGGCTACAGGCTAAAATAACACACAAACACATCACCTGTTCTGAAAGCAAAGAAATTACATGATGCAGCCTTTCCTGAGCCACACTTCCTACCCTTTATGATAGATGCAGAGGCAGGGCAGCCGTGCAATGGTATCTCCCTGTACCAGCTCCTCCAGGCAAATTGCACACTCTCCTGCATCCTTAGTGAGGACATCCTCTGCAAGACAACACACATCATAGCATAAAATGCTTATAACACACAGCATCACCCAAAGAAATGGGAAAACGTCGTTCATAACCAATATTAGTATTTGATCATGTCAGTCTGCAGATGCATAAGACAGATAGCGTCCTATTATTGACAAGAAAAACATGACTGAGTGTAAAAACACTGCATTCCCTTTTTAACAAACCAATTATAGATAGTTTTCACTATGATTTCACTTCATAAAGAAATGGAAAAGGGCAAGTTATTACTGCCAAATATTGAAATTTGTGTAAACCTTAAATATCATGTACTGATGTGACTAGCTTTTTTTTTTTTTTTAACTGATCACATAATTTTTGCTTGAGCAAAAGCCTTAAAGGTCATAATGATCAAAAGGTTTATTAGTAGTGTTCATGTGTGCAGCTAAATTCCTTTTAACCTGTATAAATAGTGATGGTTTGTGTGCAAAGTTCACACTTCGTCCTCAGGGTGGTGCTACAGGAAAGACTTTAAGAAATTGTTTTTTTCCCCCCTTTTTAATTCATGTGACAAGAGCACAGGGACAGACTGTGTGGTAATAAAACAGATAAAGAAGTCTTTGAATAAATCACATTGCTTCATATAATGAAGCTTGAAAGTTGGTGAACATTTTCTCTAATGTCATGCAAGTCCTAAAACTAGTTAAAGTAAACCCAATTAACCAAAGAGAAAAAAAATACACTTGTTCATTTTCTTACTGTGGAATCGGATCTTAATAATCTTAACAATTTTAAATGATAGTATGTGGTAAAAGTATGAGCACCTAGAATTACCGATTGATTTTAAAAGCGAAATCAGAGTCAGGTGTTTCAGTCAATGAGATGATAAGAGAGTCTGTTACTACCCCCTCCAAGGCCTCTCTTGGAGTGGCTAATAATGTTCATAAATCCATGAGGAGAACATTAACAATCATGTGCATGGCAGAGCTGCAGGACAGAAGCCACTACTCTTCAAAAAGAACATTGCTGCTTAGTTACAGTCTGCTCAAGACCGTGTGGACAAACCAGAAGAAATGTCCAGCAGGAACTATAATAAGAGGAAATTGTTTTTTGATAAATATTACCTGTATTCCCAGTTGCAAATCTAATATTTTCAGAACATCCCTGAGGGCAGCATTAATGTGAGCTCACTTTAAAAGCTTTTAATATCAGTGTTGCTACACTCACTCTTGTACTGTCGCTTGAATGGCCATGAGGAAAAATCCGCCGTTTTCCCTTTATGCAGTCTCCGTGTGTGTGTGTGTGTGTGTGAGAGTGTGTGTGTAGATGCTTTCATCTCATTCTGCTATGCTTAGCACTAGACTGAGAAGTGGAAGTCCGTGTGTGCACCATTAAACCCATCACCTGCAGCAAAACACAGTCATTAGGACCGGCCTTACGTAACAGTGGATTAACCCACATAGGCCTGGAAAAGCCAGTTATTATGGGCTGCAGCACATGACATTCAGCTCAGCTGTGGGAAAACATCTTTAACGTACGGACAGCATCGGTCAGGCACAGATGGAAACCAGGTGCAGGTAACTTGCACTTAGCTTGATCCATCCGTCACTACACGAGGATATATACAGTGAGACAGGAAGTCCCAAAAAGACATCAAAGTGCAAAGGGTCTGCACTTAAAGCGCTTTACACTGCTTCTCATTCACCCATTCACACTCACACACCGATGGCCCCCAACACTCACAACTAAGTTGGGGTTCAGTGTCTTGCTCAAGGACACTTCCACATGTGACCGGAGGTGCCGGGGATCGAACCAACAACTGGGGGGGATTGGTGGACGACCACTCTATCTCCCATGTCACCCCAACCTCACACCTCAGTGCCTGCCATGTTGGCCATGCCACAATTTGTCCCAACCATAGGACAACCACATGCACAGCCCAAGGTTCCAAAATTCAGGTGTTCATGGTCCCAGACTGGCACACGTGTCGCTTTTTTTGCATGTCCCACATGGATCCTCATATTTAAAACACAGCTTTGTGTTGCAAGCCCTTGTAGGCTTTTAATTCCTGATTTGTGTACGGAGATGGGTTGAACATGATATGACAAGTAACAGACAAGTGGCAATGACAAATCCACTCAACAGTCTATTAAGTGATAATTCCCATGCTACAGGGGAAACCGCATGAACTGCAGGTCAAATAGCTATAACTCAGCAGACAGTATCACATGTGCACTGCGAGTCCAAGTCAGCCATGCATGCAATATGGAGGGCAAAACAAAGTCTCACATGACTTGTTTGACCTCAATAGCTCAAATGTTTTGGGGTCACTATCTTGTCAGTCGATTTGTGGAGGAGCTTTTGTATTAGGTGGATTAAGGCTGCAGCTACTGCGAGTCCAGGAGACCACACGTGCTAGTTATTTTGTTATTTACAACCCAACATATGATGCATGGTCAGGGAAGAGCCAACAAGAAGTGAGAAAGAGAGGACAAGACTGGGGACGGCTGAACTTATATGCCTCCGCCTACTAGGATCTGAAGGAGAACTTAAACATTTACCAACTGAGACACTGCCACCGGATTTAGAGTGGACACCTACCGACCACAGGGTCATAGGTTCGCCCCCGCGCTCTTCCCGAACGCATGTTGAAGTGTCCCTGGGCAACATACTGAGCCCCCAACAGCCCATCCCCATCCCAAGCCGTGTAGTGCTGGTACCAAGCCCGGTAGAAATTGGGGAGGGTTCCGGCATTAAAAAAAAAAAAATGTGCCAAATCAACATGCAGACAAATGATCCGCTGCGGTGACCCTGAACTCACAGGATAAACAGAAAGGATTAAAAAAGATTTAAAAAACAAAAAGGTGACCCTTTAAATATTACTTTGAAAAAAGACAAAAATATCCAGTTTACAATCATTTAAAAATAAAGATGAAGAAAATATGCTCATATTAGAGGAGATAGAATGGAGGTCATTCTTAAGGCTTTTTAATATGAAAGTAACTGCCTATGTGTAACTTACCTCAATTTTACATGACAATAAAAATGCAATTACATGTTTAGGTCAATCGCAGTCAGAGTATCATGTGCAGTTCCCCTAAACTCATTTGAAAAATTTTGACCTAAATTCTGACCTAAAAGGTCAGAAAGGTGAAGACCACATTTCAGTGCAGCACGTTAGAAAGGTCAACTGATATGAGGTGGAAATCCCCCAGACCTCGCATGATTTCCTGTGTTTGGCTATGCTGATTTCTAAAAATGACATTCTGGTTGTGTCCGTCCTCATCAGATTATGTCACTGACAGATGGCTGCTTGTACGAAGTCATGCGTGACAGAATTTGCATGGTGACAATATCGTCTCTGTTGAAACAAATTACTATGACGCAGTTAACATTTGATTATAGTTTCAATGCGACAGCATTTTGTTCAGGGTGAGGTTTGTGTGATTTCACACTGGATATGGTGAACATGACAGACTCTTTTCATTTACTTCTGTACATCTGTGAAATCCGTCAGATATTCTCCATTGTGAAAATGCCAAAGGATTCATTCTCTGCTCACTATGGATGTGTGCTCCAATGGTAACGCTTAACCTCTCCATCCTCCTGGATCAATATTAATGTTTTTCCATTGCATCACTTTAACATGTTTTTGTTTTTCAATCTCTTCAGAGACCGCAGACGTAACGACAGATTTAATTACCTTTTTAATATTGTAATCTTTAGAACACAAACAACAGAAGATTTAATCAAGAACTCAGACCACACACACCAAGGGTTTATGCTACGTGATTTTTAGACTGGTAATTCCATGAACTTCTTACAGAAAGCTGTGTGATAAAACGTGACCTCGAAGAGCTGGACTGTCCTAGTCAATGAGCAAGTCAGCTACTAGCACTTGTTTGTGCTGTTTTATGCTGAGATGAGGATGAAGTCATGGATGAGATAATGGACTAAGTAGCGCGAAGCAGAGAGAAGTTACAAATAGTTGTATTCTTACTCTCAAATAAGTCGAGTGCTACAAATAAACACCTCAGTCTCAGCTCGCTCTCATTGTCTGTTGTTGCTTTCTGCTGAAGTGGTTCATATCACACTACAGGATTTCAAATTGTAACCATCAAACCTGTCTGTGACCCCCTCACACTACAGAATCATTTGAGCTGCTAATCGTTTCTGACCAGCCTTCAGTCAGTAAGGCCCACCTGTCTAATGTTCACCCAGATGAAAAAAAACATTATAAGGCTTTAACACCAGTGTGAGAGGAATTTCCTAAACTGAGAAATAATCACTGCTTGTCCAACACTGATCCTGTAAGTTTATGTTGCAGATTCCTACCTCACACCATTTGACTGAACAAACTCAGCTTTGGAGAGACCACAGAGCTCTAAACCTAAACATTTTTGACATGCAAAAGTGTCAGATCTTCCAAGATTATGTAAACGTTTTGCCTAAAGTTAAATGTCTCACAGAAAGATTTAAGCTCTTTTTTATTTTTACAACTGTCAATGATCAAAATCTCCAGGAGAGTTATTTAGTCATGCCACACTACATACAATAGTCTTTTTTAACTGAACTTGAGTCAGACTAAATCAGAATTGTATCAGAAATCACAATGTTTTATTATATTTTTATTATAGGTTCCTTGCACTGCACTGCACTGACAGCAGAACATGTAACAGACTCTGATAGATCATCAGGTAACTGAGCAGCAAAAATCAGGCAACAATAAAAAGACTCAATTACACTCATCACTGAGGTGGTTGTGATCTGTTTTACTGGAGTCAATCTAAACTCAGACTGGCCCAATCAGAGAAGAGCTTGTTAAGTTCCTGTAGCCGTAAATGGTAAATGGTAAATGTTCTGCACTTATATAGCGCTTTTCTACCTATTGGCACTCAAAGCACTTTACACTGCTTCTTATTCACCCATTCACACTCACAATCACACACACACTCACACGCTGATGGGGCAGTTGCTATGCAGCTGGCCAACACTAAGTTGGGGTTCAGTGTCTTGCTCAAGGACACTTCGACATGTGACAGGAGGAGCCGGGGATTGAACCAACAACTGTGAGATTGGTGGACAATGGCTCTACCTTCCTGCGCCACAGTCGCCCGTAGCAAGGTAAAAATGTCAGATAAGGTATCATCAATAATTAAAACAAATTTGACACCATAGCGATTTTAAATGGCTTTAATAACACTTGCAATTTTTTTTTGTGGGTCCTACTCACACAGCCTTTAACTTCACATTCACTATTCTTGACTCAAAAGACCAATTTAGGCGTTTGAGTGATTAAATGTACTAATTAACAGGGGATTTAAAAGCCTCTGTTTAGACTTGGTTATTAATGTTTGCTGAATCACATTAAAAGGCGACCTCAAGTTTAAAATAAAAAACTGTGCCTTGGAAAGAGCAGCACAGTAAACGATCACATCGTCAGCATAAAAATTAAGACTTCATGAACACATTATCACAACTTCACTCATTAAAAGAAGACTTTTCATACATTGCAGGACACAACTGGGGCAAGAGGGTTCAAAACAGAATTGGTTGACCGAAAGCACGCATCATCTTTTAAAACTATAACACTTTTTCAACCCTGCATCCACGAAGAAGTAACTTGTCTTTTCTTTTTTACGTGTTGGGGAACCAATCAGACCATGATCATCATATGACAGAGAGGAATCTTTCTTGGCTGAACAGAAAGTCAGCTACCCCAAAGAGGAAGCTGAATTATCACCGAGACATTCAGCTGACAATGAAATGCGGGGGGAATGTTTGTATGTGAAAGTTTAACTGTCTTGAGTTATAATGTAGAGAGAATAATTCTAATGCTAATTTATATGTATAGTTACACAGCTGCATCAAGAGCAGCTTTCTTCACACACTTGCCTGTGTACTGTGGTGTACCTGTACAAAGTATAACCACTAGGCTTAATCATTTCTGGCTGACACTTGATTAGATGTTTAGCGATTCTCCAAATCCCCGGTTCAGTTCAGACCTTGAGTTTTGGTTTGTGAAAGAGTCTGTTAACAGTGGACCTGGGGTGGTCAGGGGCTTCTGAAACCGCAGTACAAAGCTGTGCACATTTGCATGCAGTTTTGGTCTGGGTTTCAACAACCGTTACACCCATACTGACGACGTACAGGTATCTGCATTGAAAACGTCCAGTTGTATGTGTGAGGTCCTTTTGAAAAAAATGTATGAAAACTGTTTTTACACATTGTTGCAGTTCTCTGACACAGCATTCTTTAAAATACGCATTAAACCGGATTATATCTACTACTATTATATACTCCTACTATTACTACTATACCTGTAACTACAAAGAAAAAGAAATAAAAAAAGGTCTTTGCAAAACTTGTACACCAGCCGATATTTAGGCTGGATCTCACTAGCAAATTGCAGAACACTTCAGTAAAGGAAACAACAAAAGCGAGTGATGCAAATTTGCTCCACTCACAGTCTCCTCTGTTGTTACATCATTAAAATAAAAGCAAGTAAAACAAATCACTGATAAATCAAAGAAGCTGCCCACAGGCAGCCATTGGAACTATTACAGCAAGATTACACAAGATTTCACAGGGAAGCAGACTGCACAAGGAAAAAAAGTTATATAACGAAATATTTATTAAATTCCTGCTTTCTTCTGAATCTAACTTAACATAGGATAAAATGTAAATTGAGTCTTATTTCATGAAATTATTGTCTTTAGGATAATTATGAAAAGAGTCATATTGGCAAGAAAAAGAAGCTGGAGGATAAACATTTGGTCCTAATTGATGCATGAAGTGTTGGGCTAATAATGTAAAACAAGGGGCCTCATTTTCCAAGGGCTTCCTTTTAATATTTGTGTGAACTGGAAATACACCTGGAAATTGTTTGAAACGTAATATTCACCTGAAACAGCTGCATTAAATATTGAAAAAGACTAGAAATATATTTAATCAACAAATACCACACACCACAACAACTAAATTCGAACCAGCAACTATAATCACAGAAGTTTTCACTTAGTTGTCACCATGAGCTACTTAGCTATCAGCAGCTACTTAAAGTCGCTTATTTTTCTGCACTGCTGGCTCAGGGCTTCCGCTTTCCCTCCATGTTTTGTTTGACAGAATAAGCAACAACCTGCCAATTTTCATCATACGTTTCCCTTGTACTTCTTTTCTTTAAGGATGGCAGCACTGCTTTTTGTTATGCAAAACCCCCTTAAGAGAATAATACCTTATTTTAACATCCTGTCCTTTGTAGCGGGATTTTTTTTTCTGCATAGAGAATTTTGAGACCAGTCTGGTGTGTCGATTCCTGGAAAACACAGTTTTCTAAGAGGCAGCATACGCATGTCAGCTTCACCTGTGTAATGCTGTGCTAATCCTAGTGGATCTATCATCAGCCTTTGACACTGAAACAGCTCTGTGTACAGCTCTGACCTATCTGGACAAGGTTTCTTGGCAGGAGCAAGTTTCTTACTCTCACTGCCTCTCCACATGTATCCCATAAGTTCTTGGTCCTAATCTTCAACTGATTGTCTCAGACAAAAGTTCTGGTCCTTTCAGCCAAATCTTTCATACAGCTCAGCACAGCACAGCTGCACCATCAACTTAGGAAATTCAGTCAGCCAGAAATACGAGGGAAATCACTGACAACCCACCGACCACATCTCCTTCATCTCTAGAGTAAGCAGATTTAGCCTCTACAAAATCAGAAAGATCAGACCCTAGATTTCTGAACATGCAACCCAGCTCCTTGTAAAGGCACTGGTCACATCTACTGCAATGCCCTGCGAACGGGGCTACAACCAGCACAATCCAACCCCTCCAGACCACCCAGAATGCAGCAGCACGTCTCATTTTTGATCAGCCTAACAGGACACACGGCAGCCCACTGTTTAGATCTTTGCACTGGTTTCCAATAGCTGCCTGCAACGGGGTGGGTACCAAACTATAAGACATTTATGACACCTACACAATTATATATTTATTTTTTATATATAAAATTTGTTATATACTTATACATTATATATATACTTTTACAGTATCCCAGTTAAAGAAATGTTTAGTATAAATACATCAAATTGTAAACCATATAGATTACATTTATTATTACTGTGTGTACAATTCCATTGTGGCTCTGGCTGTATGTTTAGGGTCATTGTCCAGTTGGAAGTTGAACCTCCGCCCCAGTCTCAAGTCTTTTGCTCACTCTAAGAGGTTTTCTTCTAAGATTGGCCTGTATTTGGCTCTATCCATCTTCCCATCAAGGTTAGGTTTTAGCCACACATAGTGTTTTGCATTGAGGCCAAAAGCTTCAATTTTGCACTCATCTGACCAGAGCACCTCCTTCCACATGTTTGTTGTGTCCCAAACTACAAACTGGACTTCTTATGGCTTTCGTTCAACAATGGCTTACTTCTTCCCACTCTACCATAAAGGCCAGATTTGTGGAGTACACAACTAATAGTTGTCCTGTGGACAGATTCTCTCAGCTGAGCTGTGGATCTCAGCTCCTCCAGAGATACCATGGGCCTCTGATCATTGCTCTCCTCGCCCAGCCTGTCAGTTTAGGTGTTCGAAGCTTTGGAGATTTTTTTTATAACCTAACCCTGCTTAAACGTCTCCACAACTTTATCCCTGACCTGTCTTTTGTCTTTCATTCCTTTGACTTATGTTCTCTAACAAACCTCTGAGGGCTTCACAGAGCAGCTGTATTTATACAGAGATTAAATTACACACAGATGGACTCTATTTACTAATTAGGTGACTTCTGAAGACAGTTGGTTCCACTGGATTTTAATTAGTGGTATCAGATTTTGAAAACCATCATTTTCCTTTCACTTTAAAATTGTGCGCCACTTTGTGTTGCTCTATCAAATAAAATCCCAATAGAATACATTTACATTTTTGGCTGTAACGTTAGAAAATGTGGAAAATTTCAAGGGGCATGAATACTTTTGCAAGACACAGTATATCTACATAACATTGTTAAGGAAACCTGGACTGAGAAAGTAGAGAGGTTTTAGGGCAGTTTTCTGACATGCTAACCCAATATTATATTTATAAAGTGAGTTTATAAGGAATGGTCAGTCTTACCGTTGTATGTCACTCTGGGTTTGGTTAAACACAAGACAAGGTGAAGATCCATCTCATCTGAAGACACAAACTTAGAGCACACTGGGCACTTGAAGCCTGGAAGAAAGAGAGGAGAACACACACTGGACTGAGTAAGTGGATTAGCATATCTATGAACTGATTGACAAGTGGAATATGTGAAAAACATCACATCCATACAATAATAAAAAACAAAGAAGTGGCAAAACACAGTTTTCTCATGTCCATGTTCTTCTGCTTCTCTTCAGCACCATTTGTTGAGGCGTTTCTGCGCTGCTTTCCCCCGGCAGTGCCTTTGGGAATGTGCTACGTTGCCATCGCAACAATTAATTCAACCAATCCCTTATGAATTCTGCATGACCTTGCAATTTTAACCATAAGAACATTGCAACATGCATCAGAATTTTTATTGGAAAAAGTGCGGATGACTGTCCGCATGTTGATTTGGCACAGTTTTTACGCCGGATGCCCTTCCTGACGCAACCCTCCCCAATTTCTACTGGGCTTGAACCAGCACTGCACAGCTGGGGATGGGAAAGGGCTGTTGGGGGTTCTCGCCCAGAGACACTTCGACATAAAGCCGGGACCAGGGATCGAACCACTGACCCTGTCTTGCCAACTCAGCTACAGCCACCACTACTAGGTTAAACTACCTACTGATAGTGTACACAGGCATTTCTACAGTACTTATATGAATGTTTAATATTTACTAATATTTATTAAACCTGTGATTGTAATTGAGTTTTTGCTACCACAATAACACTGTCACAGAGACAAGAATGAATTCTGCAGCTTCCCCCAACATCCCTGGTCCCTTAGTCAGAAATTACCCTCAGAGCACTTCTTATCCTTTCATCTATCATCTGTTGGCCTAATGGTTCTGCAGCAAGGGGCAAAATGTCACATATCACTGGTGACATCAGACAGAAGAGTGTAAACGTGTGTGTGTGTGTGTGGAGCTTCCACAATGTTAAAATGCATCCACATTGCTGTGATACTGAAGGGATAAATAGATTAGTGAAGCCAGAAGCAGGCTTTCCACTGCTTGTCTGACCTATTTAAGAGAATCCCAGCACACACATCCAGGATCCCATGTCGCAAGATCTTCTGGCCATCTGCTGACAATTAGGAACTTGTATTTTATGTGTATTTATTTGAAAGAAAGATGAGGATGAATTGCAACTCTGCACAACACCACACAACAAGTCAATCTGAAAAATATTAAAAGCCAAAGCTGCACACTCCCTGTGAGGCTGTGATGACTCATCCAGTAAACTATATGGGATGCTCTCTTCAGGAAATTACATTGCTGTGTGTCCCCTCATGCATGTCTTAAGGTCAAACCAGCTCTAACATTAAATCGTCTTACTCTATATCCCTTCTAGAGTTATGTACACCAGCAGGAATATGTTCAAAACAAAGCTCGCATAAGTGTTAATAAAAAGTCTCACAGTTTGCTTCTATTTGTGTTACCCAACAGCAAAAATCTACAGAATGGATGCACATTCAAACTAAACAACAACAACAACAACAACAACAAAAAAAAAGCATCATCTAAAACATATGCTGCTTCGGGGCACAATTGTGAAAAAGAAGCAAATTCTTAAAAATGACACAGAAGAAAGGAAAAACATTTGCAAAATGATTAAAAGGGTGCACTCCGTTCACCCTTTAACCCAATTAGGGCGATAAAAACCTCACAATTACCATGGTTTGATAAAAGCATGGGCATAAAAAAAAATTTTTTAACGGCCCAAAAAAAAAAGAAAAAAAAAGAAAAAAAAGAAAAAGTACATATTTTTCCTTGCTTGGAGAAAAGAAAAGAGCCTTTCAGATGCTTTTGGTTTCAGTAAGAAGAGGAAGAACAAAAAAGGAAGGGCTACGACATTGTCATGTTACGGTTCTTATCAAGAAAACGGAGCTTGGATGGTTTCTGTCACAGTGTTTCACTTTCAGCATGAAAACCTCTTTTGTTGTTTGAGAAAAAATGTCCACCACTGAGACATTTGTTACACCAACTACAGATACATCAGTTCCTATACGTAGGCAACCCAAATAACATTTTCTATTACCCAGTATTACTAAGATGCATTTTATCTGTCACACTGGACGATATTGTCACACAATACATGAACATTGTTCTCCTTATGCAGTACTTTTGACAGCTAGGCTGGTGGAAGCTTGGGACTGGTCTAAGATGAAATATGAACCACAGCACAATGCCACACAGATTAAGTGCTTAATATGAGCCCTGCACTAAACCATGCATCATCTGCTCTGTGCCTGTTTGTAATGTCCAAAACTATTAATTACTTTAGTCAGATGCTTTTGTGCAAAGTGTGACATGATGGCTATTTTCACACCACCTAGGAGCGAGACTTAGAGACCACAACAGAATAACAGGTGTTCTTATGGTGGCAACTTGATGGCAACCTGTGTGAAGCCGAGTTTCAGGGATCTTTTTGTACAAGTCGATCGTTTCAGAAACAATTCCAGTCTATTCAGTGTTCACAAAGAAGTTGAAGTACAGAACTTGTACGTGAATGTGTCGAGCTTCCTCAGTACCCAGGTTTGGTACTATTGGGATTTTACTGGTCTGTACAGAAACCTATTATAAAACTGACAATCTGGCAACCTGCATTTAAGCTAAAAACTGACATAAAAGCTACAGTCTCCAGTGTGTGAAATTGTATAGCACCAGAGATGCCTTGATGGTGAGGAAGGTGCAAATCCTCCTGATGTCGTAAAAGGAGGATTTGCAATGTTTGCTTCCAATGACTTCCACCATTAAGGGTCACTATCCGTGGTCCTCGTCATCCAAATTGGTACCACCATGTTATTATTGGCGATGGACAGATTTCTGTGAGGGGTTCCTTTTCCTTAAAGAAGAAAAGCTTGGTCTTTTCCAGATTGGCCTTTGGGTATTGTGTAATAAATAAGATATTGTTCGAACATTTTTATTGCGACCACTTAATGGCTTCACTTTCACGTTTGCAACCTCTAGGAAGAAATCTCAAAAACAATGTGACCACACATGGTGAAATCCTGCTCAAAGCCAGAGGTAAAAAAAAAAAAAGAGAATCTAGTTGAACCAAAAACCATGTTCAGTATGAGTTTAGACCAGATACATAAGACATCTGAGGTATCACAAGGTTTGGTAAGATAATAGAATGCCAGCTTAACATCCTGAGAATAAGCAGAAATGGGATTGGCTCTGGATGTCGACATGATTGATGAAACTGGAAGACTATAAATGACAAAAATGTGATGGATGAGCCAGCCCAGATAAAAATAACTTGGGTTTACGCTCAAGGATAGGGATCAATTGAATACGTTTACAGTACCATAGCCTCATGGGCCTCAGGGGGATGAATAATAACACGAGTAGATCATCTCAAAATTAGGTCAAATAAGATAACATTAAATATTGTATGACTTGCACCGAGTCGTTTTTTATAATGGGGGTCGGAGTTTTACACCTCATATCAAATCTTAGTGGGAACACACATAACGTAGGGTTTGTGTGCTAGTTTGTTGTGTAATAATTTGCGGCGCTCCATAGTGACTACTTGTACAAACAGTGCACTGTGTGGTGCAGTCAACTCTTCCTTTACTTGTTAAAGGAAGTAAGAATATTTTGGGAAAAATGGCCTCCACAAGTCTTAAACTGATGGAAAGTCTAACACAGAATGCATGGATGGTCCTTGGAGAGACCTTTTAAACAAAGCTGTAGATTTTAGTAAATATATTGGTCATCCGATGCCTCGATGTGGTTACTAAAAAAAAAAAATATATGTGATTGGTTTCCTTTAAATGCAGAGGCCCTTGGCCAGTAAAGTGTAATTTTTAAAATGTCATCACATCTTGTGTGTTATGGACAAATAAGAGACCAAAAAGTACAACATACAAACAAAACTTTTTTTTTTGTCTGAAGCCTCCATGATGGGCTATGCAGGCAAAAAGGTCTCAGATGATGATGAAAAAGAGAAATGTTTCATGTTTATTCCCTGGCAAGTAACTCACAACCCCTCAAAAAGAGGAAGTAGGAGTCTCACTTATAGTTTGGTAAAAGGACATTACCCCAAACAGAACACGTAGCTTAAAAATATATAGATGGACACTTCATGTATCTATGTATGTATGTATGGCTTTATGTACCTTTTAATGTAGAAGACCCCTAAAATGACTGCCTTGATGGGGCCCATCATTTTAATACATCCTACATTTTTGTATAACTAACATACTGTCCCTTCAGAGACATGCAGACCAACACTTTAACCTGCTGTGGACTCACACCATCCTCACAAAGAGCATGTGCTCATTTGTAGTGATAATGTACTGTGCTTCTTTCTAGAGACTGCATCAATCCACCTAAACTTAACACAGTACACAACATCTCTGTATGTGGAAATAATATACAATAAAATAAAAATACAAATAAAATAAAATACATTTTATTTAAGGCAACTCCACCACAAATTGATTTAAGTCTTTCTAAAATCTGTCTCCTTTATTGTGCTGACAAAGACCAATGTGACACATTATGTGGAGCTTTTCAATGAGTCCTCAGTGTCTTAAAAGCCATTGAAACACACTGTTAAGCTTTAAAACCTCAGCACTCTTAATCTAAACTCCCGACAGTTTTCGCTGTGCATGCACCACATAACTGCTCTACATCTAATCTGCTGTTTGGAGAGCATCCCATGGAAGCATGTTCATCATCTCACCTTAACCCAGCTCTCCTCCAGCTTTTCAATCAACTCCATACTACTGAACTGATTTTATTGATCACTTCACAGTTCATTGACCGCGTAGGATGCAGATCATCTCCCTAAGTCAGTGTATTACACACAAACACCTTCTGTACAAGCATAAGCACAAGCACTTGGAATCACTTTAGTCTTCACTTTACTGTCCTTTGGAAAAAAGGCAGGCAAAATTCTCAAACAGAAATCTGGCAGCAATAATGAGAAGGTAATTCAGGTCATTCTGAGGGCAGATATTAGTCATGACCCAGCAAGTCACCCCTCTCTCCCTCTCTCTCCCTCTCTCTGCACTGCGGTTCTCTGCCATGTGTACTGACAGTTTGGGGAATAAGGGGGACATTCAGATTCTTAGCTACAGTGTAGGAAAGTATATTTCTTACTCCACATTGATGAGTGGATTAAACAGTTATTCTGTAGAAATGATTCTTATTAGATTCCTATTTGATAAAATGCTGTTGAACCATGTCCCTTTGTCTGTGTCAAAGAAGACAAAAATGTTGGAAGCTGACAGTTGCTGAGCTGAGAAAGACTTGTCCTTCTGATAAACCTCTAAGTCATTTTACTGGCACCTGCACTCCATGGGACTTGGAGAAGGTAAAAACAGGCATCGAAGAGATCGGGCTGAAGAGGCCAGCCACATAAAAGATCTATGAAAAAATGGGTTTAAGTGGAGAACATGATGAAAGAGCTTTCTAATGTCAAACTAATACAACATTGCCTCCTGCCTATGTGTCTGTGTGTCTTTGTCTCTGCCAAACACAAACACAGAGCTCCAGCTGACAGCAGTGAAATTATGCCCAAGTAAATAGTTTTAGAAAATAATAAAACCTTAAAAATGAAAACTTATGGACATTCCTAAATAACAAATTTAAAAAAATCTAATTTTAATTTCAGGCATACTGTAATAAATAACATCATATCATTCAGGTGCTCATTTTATTCTGGGCTCTCAATGGTTTTACATTTAGTTTGTCACCTCTATAAGGAAGCCTACCAATCATAGGGTCGGAGGTTGCATCAAAGTGTCCCTGGGCAAGACACTGATCCCCCAACAGCCCACTCCCATCCCCAGCTGCGCAGTGCTGGTCTAAGCCTGGTAGAAATTGGGGAGGGTTGCGTCAGGAAGGTGATCCGGCGTAAAAACTGTGCTAAATCAACATGTGGACAAATGATCCGCTGTGGCGACCCTGAACTCACGGGATAGACAGCAACATTTATGAAATGTGTATTTGACACATTGAACTAACGACGAAAAATAAGTACTCTTTGCCCAAACTGCAACATGGCTACTAAACGTTGGTTGGACAGCTGTTCCACGCACAAACAAGCTTACATGTGGCTGACAGTTAATGGAGCATTGCCACTATGACTGAGGTGGCAAATTCTTTATGCAAAGTAAACAAATCTTTCAGACATATAAAAGGCTGTTGGATTTTCAAAACCAAAGGATAAAACCACCCTAAAACAGGAAGTTCTTATGCAATAACAGAAAAGGGCAAGGGAACAGGCAGACCGAGGCACCAAAGTCCCACTACCCGATGCTGCTCTAATGATTAAAAAGATCTTAATGTAAAGCATGCAAATACCAGGGTGCATAGGTTCATATGGTACCAGTATGGTTCAGAGATGGAGACTTGGTGCAACATACATATGAGGAAGAATGTGCAACAAACACAAAATATGATGACGGCTGCTTCATCCACACATTAAGCTACCAGAACACATTTCCTGCAGCATTCAGATGAAGCGACTCAGCAGCAGAGATTAGGAGAACAGGTTAAGAGCCACTTGGCTTATCTCATCACGGCAGATTTCAGCTAACCGTGACTGACTACTGAAAACACACCTGTGGCCCAGCTCTGTGATGCACGATTTCCTGAAACCTCACACTGACCTGTGAACCACAATGGTATTCGATAGTTTATGATAGATCGTGCCGGTTTCATATCTAATTTGTCCTCGCTTATGAATAATAAAAAGAATAACCATCAGAGCGCTCTCTCTCCCCACTTGCCTCTTTGGCAACTTCAGTCTGACTTTCGCTCACTGCAGAAAACAGATGAGCACCAAATCTATCATAACTGCAGATGGACTACATGAGCCAAGTTCTCACACAGAAGAAACTGCCTCCTCCTGCTCATTTTCAACAATAGCAACAAAATAACACAGATACTGTTGCCAAAAATACACAGGCAACACTACAAATGGCTAGTACAATGAAATCAACCTGATTTGGACCACCAGTTAAAATTCGCAGTGAAACGAATCCACAAGGTTTCCCAACCTTGGTCCTACCAGCTTCTAACTGACTAAACACACGTTGCGGACAATAAATCTGTTTGTCGGTACCAAAGATCTCCATTGTTGTCCAAAAACACAAAAAAAGAATCGAGCTGACACATCGCTCCACGGGTCGACATATTTCTTAATTCTGAAACCAGTGACCTTATTATCTTTAACAAAAGTAGTTCCGATATGCAGGTGTAGTGCAGGTGCCAGTTGAACACTTTTTTGCTTTTTTAAAATTGCACTTCTTAAGTAAAGTGCTGAATCTGTAAAAGGTTTTCAGAGTAAAACCTGGACCTGATGAAGACAGTACTGTTAATTGTGTTTTCCCCCCAACTCAGTCTTTTCTAGATTTGAGCTCGACTTGTTTTAAGTGTCAAAACCAATGAGGGAAATGTTATTTCATATTGTTCTCTTAATTTCTCTACATTTCTGAGCGGAAAAATGCATTTCCAATCTATAAAGTACTACACTAACAATAGCCCTGTAGCATCTGCCTCTTTAACGACAATTTTACAACTCAATCAAAAGAGTTCAAACAATCTATGATTTAAAGTTAACATTGTCATGAAAGTGTCTGGTGTGTCAACCTAACCATCAGACCTTGTATAAGGTGAGCTACAGTATTCCACAAGAGCAGGTACTGTTTAACCTCAGGTCAAACAGGGACAAACGCTGCATAAGCTGTTTGCAGTCTGATCTTTGTGTAATGATCTACCTATTTCTGTTACGTAGTTCTAAGGATTCGGTCCTACAAATATACTGCAGTATTACTTATGTGCCTTTTAGGACTGCAGTGTCCTCTGCACTGTACAACTGACGTCCTTCACATTAAAGGAATATTAAAGGCAACATTACTAAATGTTTTGAGTCACATGTTTTAGCTCATTTTAGATGCTCTAGTGTTGTTATATCAACAAGTGGCTATAGGTCATGCCACACTTCCCCATGTTTTAATAGATTGTTTAGTGCTAGCGTGATATGGGTTAATATGTAGCTATGACAAGCTCCCTCAGCATCAGTCTGTACCGAGGTATAATCAGCTATAAATGATAACATAAGTTGGCATGCAATAAAGTGCTTGTTTAACAGTGTTGGAAACCCCTGCTTCAATGTGGCAATAAGGGGGCTGCACTCAGAAAACTGAGTAACTGTGAAATAGACGATTGAGCAATTACAGCCAAAACACCATGACTGGTCAGATGTGTTGAGATGTGAAACTAAACAGGGCTGACTTCTTCCTCATGCCATGTTTTCACTTCACAAAAAATGCTTTGCTGCTTTTCACGAGATATGAATATAATCTTTGACTACAAGGACTTTAGTAGTGTGATGGACACTCACAATCTAAGGTGATAGTTGTACTATGTGTTATTATTGAGGTCCCAATGGGTGGTGGGGTTGGTATTGAAGTGGTTTTATTTTAAAGAGATGGTTCCAATGTTTTGACCACCCAGTCTAACATGAATGAGCTGTGAAAGTGTTTATTTGTAAAAATTCAATGATAAACAGAAATCGCTCCTAACAGGAGGGTGCAAAGAAAAAGACTCATGGCAGGTAAAAGACTAAACACAAACCGTCAGCTCGCCTGAACACTAGGGAAAATTAACTTAAAGAAAACAAGACGCCAAACAGATGAAATGTCGACAACAGGAGTGAAATATAGTAAACCAAAATAAAACGCTAGCAAAACGGCTGAGAAATAAAATAAGATACGGACGAGAAACATAAAGTGAAAAGACGAAGGAAACTACACAACAGAAACACACCAAACCTCAGACCAAAAGTTGCTTGAGACTAGAGTCCATTTGAGGGGAGCCAGGATTACTCCGGTCAGGTAAACCAAGAGATCGGCGTGTTGGTAAGGGGAAAGATGAGGATCTGGCAGGGAACTGTGGGGAAGGCTGGACCTAAATACTGAGGGAAACAGGTGCAAACAATAAAAGAGGGATAACGAAAGGTAAAGTTAAGGGTCAGGACTAGGAACAGGAAGTGGGGAAAAGGGGCTACAAAATAAAGGTCCAAAGGCAGGAAGTGTAACTGAGGGCCAGATTGTGACAAAAACTCCCTTTAATTGAAGAAGCTTCTAGCAGTACCAAGCTCAAGGTGGGTTGACCACCTACAGCAAGGTTGCTGAACAATTGGAACAAGGCCCAGTGCCACTGATGGTCAAATACTGTGCAGCATTTCACACTTGAACCTCCCTAAAATGCTCTCACACATGTTAGATGAAGATGCGTAGCATAAGCGTTTATGAAAATATTGGCCCTTAACCACATTGTGTGGAAATGTTTGCTAAGGCTTTTGCTGGCTGAGATCTGGGAGGACGAGGTGGCAGGATACAGAAGTAGTTTATACCACTATAGTGTTGCCTGTTGGGAAATCATTGTGTTAATACTCTTTCTGAATGTCCACTGCTCTCATTCACTGTTAGGTTTTACAGTGCATCATTCTGCTGCATAAAGTAAAAAATGTGTGTGTGTATATGAAAACTAATTTAGGCAAGTGACTCAGACATTGAGGTTGACAAAACGTGCTTAACTCTGGCTGTAAAACATTTAGCAGCTGCTTGTCATTTTTAGCCAACGCTGACTGCTGCATTTGCTGATTAAACTGACAAACCTTGCTGGGACTGGTCCTTTCAGCTGTCACTAATACCACATTAATTCCGTGAGTATCTTATTTGTTAGAGTGTCTGTCAGCCAAACAGTGTTTGGGAGAGAAGATCCCCCACAATTGCAACACCACTATACAAGAGAACTGAGTGTTGATGTACAGAGTGATACATCTTCACCCCAGCCAGTCTCTGCTAGAAGACACACACGGTGTAAAATATTTCCAGCAAACTGGCTCATGTGTTGTGCACTTCACTTACATTAAAAAAAAACTAAAATGGAGCAGGAAGGAACCAGTACAAAGGTGAGACTGACAACGGTTTTATGCAAATGTCATATTCCAGCTGGTGCTGCTGTCACTGTAGAGACATGTCGAGAACCTGTTTCCGAAAATCAACAGTTACATTCAAGCTTTTCAAAAGGCTGAGCCCAGTTTACTATGAGCGTATTGATGAAAGATAAAAGTTTGCTTTTAACTGTCCAATTTACTGCTTTGTTATCAACCAATTATTCAAATATCTCACTGACAAGAGCAGAGCACTTAACACTATAAGCTTCCAGCTTTCAGTCAGGGAGGAGCAACAACTAAATCTAGAAACTACCCACATGTAATAGTTACAGACTTTGCACTAGGACAATATTTCTGCGCACACAGGCTGCAGGTGCAGGAAATTAACTCAGAGTTTTTGAATGTGTTGGATTCTAGGATTCAAAGACATCCAGAGATCAGCCCAAACCACTTTATGGCAGCCTGAGGGCATAGTGTGCCTTCCAAGAGGAAAGGTTTGTGTGTGTGTGTGTGTACATGATTCAGCATGTTGCTGGTGTTATCTACGAACTCGAAAGCCTTGCAAGCACTGCATCTTGTTTCACTTGCTGCCATTTCCTTACTGTGCCGAGAAGCCAAAATGTTGCCGCAAAACAGACTCATTAAAGAGTCTTTAGTTTCAGTGTGAGGCAGCTAATACCAATGAGGGGCGAGTACAACACAGGAGATGGACCCGGTGGACAGGCAATGTTTTCTGAATGATTCTCCGAACAGGGCTGTTGCTTTCAATTTGAAACTTTTCACTGGGTTTTTAAAGTTGCTTCGGATAAAGGGATCTGCCAAATAACTGTCAACACAACCTCAATGACACCACCTCAACTGGCTGCTTTTGAAGAAAAGAAGCGGCAGCGCTAGTCCGAGCTCCATCTGAGCCCTGCACCATACCTCCAGTATGAAAGCCAATTCATTTCATAAGTGCTTTCCATATTTGTCTGCTATTGTTATTCCTAATGACTTAAATCTTATCATCAGGGCTGGGGTGAACGCTCTGTGGAGATCTGCATGTAGCCCAAAAATTCCTCACAGACTGTCTGCGCATGTGCGAGCCAAGTAAACCATTTCATATTTTAAATATTTTGACTTTTTAACATGTTGTTCAGTCAAATAAAACAAACAAAGGAGCTCTTCTTCTTGCAGTTGCTATAATCTTTCCTACTATGCACAAGTATAGTGTGTCTGCGTATGGATCCCATGTCGATCCAAGCGAAGGGCGGATGGTCAATCAATCAATGGTACTTGATAATAAAATGACACC
The DNA here is from genome assembly GCA_020496755.1 of Channa maculata. Taxonomy (NCBI): domain Eukaryota; kingdom Metazoa; phylum Chordata; class Actinopteri; order Anabantiformes; family Channidae; genus Channa; species Channa maculata. The sequence goes on along the minus strand of CM035605.1, from coordinate 5,405,671 downwards.
ACGCCCATCTCCATAAATAGGAGTCAAACGAGTGGGATTTATTTCGTGACAAACCTTGATTTTTCATCTTTGATTTCATTATCTTCACCTGCTGAAGCCGCTATTACTCCAACTTGTTGACTAGTAAATCCAACACACATTCTAACATCTTCAGGGAAACAGTGACAGCAGTGACAGCGCCGTTTGTTTGACAACAGTAAGAACTTATCTTGATCAACATCGTTCATAAACTACATTGATTTGATATATCGCCAGCCTTAATATGGGTTGTGTTCCACATATTTCAAGCTTATTATGCGTTAGTCTATCAATATCAATCAGTCTTAAAAAGTTACAGCCCAAGTCTGAGACAAATATCTCCAAATCAAGAACATTTATGACCAAATCCTATGAGAAATACATGAAAAAATGTTTTTGTCAGCCACCACTTTACCTTGTACTGTAACAATTGTTTTTAATTTTTGGCATCACTGAATAAACACATCCTTCTCTCTGCCTCACACACACACACACACACACACACCCACACACTCCCAGAGTGAAATACAAGCTTTGCTATGCCACTCTTGAAAAGTGCTGGGGAGAATTCAATTGGTGCAGATAACACAAAGCTGTATTTCTCGCATTTTCATCTTATCACAGTCTTTAAGGCTTCGAAACCATTAACAAAGAGAACACCACACTACCTGCAAGCACAGCCTGCATGCACATTGTGTGTGTGTGTGTGTGCATTGATGTCTATGCTTGTGAGATCACATTTGAGTTTTCTTACACATCTTCAAATGCTGCCTGAGGGTAAGTATAGACCTAGCTACTGATTAAGGTCTAGCGATAGGGAATTCATTATATCAATTATTGTCATCACAGCTATAGACAAAAAATAAAATAATAATAATTTGAGTGTGTGAGTGCAGAATAGATTAATCCATGCGCCCAGTGCAGAGGAAGGAAACTTAACAAGTTAATTATTAGGCTCCTGTCTGCTGACTCACACTCCCGTTAACAAGCTGTGTACACAACCTGCTGCATGTTTATTTTGCATGCACGTGTTTGGTTTAGTGAAAACAATGTCTGGCATGCACGTTGACATGAAAACCCCCCCCAGCACGGTCTTCGACTGAATAATGCATTATGCTAAAACAAACACTAAGGGACTGTGAATGTCTCACAGTTAATTATCACTAAAGTGATACTTGTTAATGGATTGTCTGCTATGTATGCAGCAGAGGACACTCTCATGATAACTTCATTATGGACATTTTCTGGATTCAAATAGGTAAAAATATAAAGACAATATCATAAGTGGCACTTAATAGTTCAGGATTTTTCAACCTGGGCTTCCTTCAAGCTGCTATTTATGCATATGAAACGTTGAACGTTGTTTCCACTCAGAACGGGCCTACACTGTAAGAAATGAGGGCCACACGGGTTCTGAGATATGGAATTCCAGCAGTCTATAGGCCACATTGAACTGGAATCTGTCAACGTATCAGTATTTCAAAAGATGACCACCTTCTTGCATTAGTTGTGAAGGAAAGCATATTTGTACTTTGCAAATACAACAGCTGGAGTCATTTTGCAGGTTGACGTTTTGGAACACACATAATATGATAAGACTCACTCCCAGTCTCCCGTGTCTTTGGTTGCCATCCAGACAACGTGGATTTGTTCCTGCCAACAAGGATCAGGTGTCTTTTCATCTACGTTGGCTTGAAAGAAACAAACGACTGGTGAAAGTGTTCCACAGGTTCCCTCTGAGAGACCTTGGAAGGAGGAGTGATCAAAACTGACATAATTACACCGTCTATTTCTCAGAGGAATGTGAGAAAAAGGTGCTGTAACATCACAAACTAACAACAGCTGATAGAGGGAAATAGATTATGCGTATTATGGTAAACAACAGTGATTTGGATACTGACTTCGCATTTGTGTTTTGATCAATTCCCCTTATTCTGACTTTTTCATCTGCATACTCTGGTTCATATGTGTGCTTCATCATATAATGTGAAATCCATCTAAACTTAGTCTCGTATAGCTAATATAAAAAGTCACTCGATAATCGCCCTGTGCGCTGTTTTTACAAGGATAAACTTTTCCTTGTGGACAACAAGATGTTTCAATCAAGCCATCATATGAATTTATAAATCAACATGAACTGCTGTGCCGGAGTTGAGTATCGCTGATTAAGAGCGCGTTTGATTCAAACATTTACTGCTTTTCACTTGTTTCTTTGCAATTCCGACTACAGAATTTGCCGTCAATGATAAAATGTCCATGATGTCAAACAGAATGACAGTTTGGTCCGAGCGAAGAAACACCACGATTTAACTTTGTACTTCTTTTTCCTCATCTGTTCCTCGCTCCCTGTGCCGACTGTGCTTTGAATCAAAAGGCAAAGTAAAGTGGGAACTTCAGGAAAGCGCTCGAGCGCACGTATAAGCACATAGTAGGCTGCATGTTTAAAGAAATGCCACTATACATAAATCTGTAAGACTTTAGATGAAATTGCAATTTTCCCCAATAATCCTGCTCCCCGGGTGACACCAGGGAAAGCAGGAAAACTTCAATGACCAGCCTGGTCCATATGCACTAATTGCACTCCGGAGTAAAGTTACATTATTATCAACAACAATTCATCTGAAGCTGTATAATCATCAACAGTTATGAAGTTATGATTAAAAAAAAAAAAAAGATAAAGAACTCCCTATGTATTGTGATACATATTGTATCACTGTTGCACAGCCCTATTTCTCAACAAGCAGATGGAAATCACGTGATAGATGCTCACACTTCGGGGAAGGCTCCGTCCACCATCATTGCAGATTTTGTCAGTTCTCCCACAAGACATTCACAAGTGGGCTCGTGCTGTTTAACTTAACAATGTTTTGCTCAGCTCACACACATGAGTCATCATCCTCACACATGAATGTCATCAGAGCAACTGGGTGGGTTCTCACTTACTGGACTTGATCTCCATAGCAAGTTGCATCATCACAACAGTGTTTCCCTAGAGCAGGGGTCACCAACATGGTGCCCGTGGGCACATTTGATAGTTATTGTGAGAAATCATTAACATGATCTGTGTCTTCACATAGATGAATATCATTAATTTAATTAATTATTAATAACAACAACAACATATAATTCAATTTGTTATGTATTTAAACTGGTAGCCCTTCACATTAGTCGGTACCCAAGAAGTAGCTCTCAGTCTTAAAAAGGTTGGTGACCCCTGACCTAGAGGTTTGATCAGTGCCCATGAACACCCAGAGCATGGATCCTGTGGAAAAGTTGCTCTGTCAGATTCTTAGGCTTGTTTTTTGATCTGATATTTAATCCCCTTGTTTGGGCAAAGTGTAGAATTGTTCATACATGGAGAAGTCTGACATATTGTGTTAAAAGAACTAAACGGTCAACGTGTTTTAAATGACCTCAAACCACCAGACATATGGTTCTAGTCGATATTATCAGCTGATTACTTTTTCTGACAGTCTCTCAAATAGATTTTACATAATCAAAGTAAAGTTTGTCAAAGCTTATATTGGAGACAGTCATCCTGGCTGCGGGTCAGTGGGACCTTGAGCTGGATCAACACTACATTACCTCCGAACAGATGAGGCGAGAGGTGTGCGGGTAATGATCCTATCAGCAGCCGGGGACCTTCGTGCCCTCTGCCTGAACGATCCCTGTCCGCCGCCGCCTCCTCTGGGCTGCTGCCCGCGGACTCCGGGGAGCTGTAGGCTCCGTGGCTGTTCGGAATGTTGATGCCGGACTGGGGTCTGGTCCTAGAGGCTCCGGGGTCGCCCACAGAGCGGGCCCTTGCTCCGAGGTGCTGGCTGGTGCTGGACGAGGCTCCGCTCGATCCGGACGCGCCGTGGTACCGCGCAGTTCCGGCCGTGGTCCGGCTAACGTTGCTTCCGTTACTGCTGGAGGTGCTGGACGGTAGGTCCGAGCCGGAGTAGGCTCTGGTTCGTCCGTTTGCAGCTGGATTAGCAGTCGGGCTGCTCTGCTTTGCCCCCATGTTAACCCCCACGGAATCGGCTTTGAAATGTTAAAGAAGCGCAGTGTGAGCCGCTGCGGGACAGTGCGCCGGATTTCCGCGTGAGGAAGAGGGCTTTACAGGACACACGTCCTGGAAGAGAAAGGAAAACCAAACAAACTCTGCGTCGCTATGATCCCATCGAGATTAGCAACATGCCACTTCGTGAAAAGTTGTGCCGGTCAACCGCGACAGGAGCTAAGGACGTGCGGAAAACTTTACACGCCGTCACCATTGTGCTCCGTCAGTGAAGGCTGTGCTGGTGCTGCAGGGAACGCGGATCCTTCCTCGTCTGAGCTGCTGCTGTGCCCGCTCTGCTCGCACCGCTGGGTCCTCGTCGGTGTCCGGTCCGCCATGGCTCCTAAGCAGCGTGGAGGAGCAGAGTGCTGGGCTCCTCACGCCTCCCCGCCTGACAACACATTGCTCAAAAGAAGGAAGTGATGCAGGAGAAAAGTCCTACAAACCCGTTAGACAGCGGCAGCAAGGAGACTCGGTGTGCGGACATGTGTCAAGCTGGATCAGCGCACAGGTACTTCCGCACAGAAGTTTCAGAATAAAACTAGAGTGGTTTTATTACACAATTCTGCAGTTATAGCAAGGATCTTGATTGGTGTTCTTAAGTTTGTTGCAACTTTTTAAGAATGTTCTAATTTGTGGTAATTAGCAAAATAATGCTCACATCTCTGAGAACCTAGGTTCGGTGTGACATTTGCCTTGAACTAGAGTATAGAATATGTCAGACTGCTAATATACTCAGAATGATATGTCCTGGCTTCCTCTCACAGTCTAAAGAAATGCAGCTTAGGTTTAACGGTCACGTCAAATGGTAAATGCTCTGCACTTATGTAGCACGTTTTCCATCTGTTGGGACTCAAAGCTCTTTGCTCTGTGTCTTATTCGCCCATTCACACTCACTCTCTCACACACACTCATACACCGATGGGGGTGCTGCTATGCAGCTGGCCAACACGCACCGGGACCGACTAAGTTGGAGTTCAGTGCTCGAGGACACTTCGACATGTGACTGCAGGATCCGGGGATCGAACCAACGACTGCAGGATTGGTGGACGATTTAAAATTTCCAGTTTTGTGTGAATATGATGATGAATATTGTGTGTGTCAACTTTATGATAGACTGGCAACCTGTCAAGAGTGTACCTCTGCTCTCACCCAATGTCAGCTTGGATCCCCCCTCTGACCTCCAAACAGAAAAGCTAATGGATGGACCATGGTTAGTTTTCCGTAGCACTGCCCCTCAGCATTCACTGCCTTCTGCATGTTGAACTTGTCCACATGATCATAGCCTATCAATGACAACAATAAAACAATCGTGATAATTATTAATAGTAGGTTATGTATCAATGATCTGTGCACAAGTTAAACAATGCAGAAACACTTTGTCTTGTCAACGAGAAAAAAACATGACACTTAGTATGTGTAGTTATTTGATTTATTTATTTTATTTAGTTTGAATCTCTAACATATTTTTCCACTACGCAGGTCATGCTCTTATTTTGGGATTTAAAGGAATTACCTTTGGTCTGATGGTGTGTACAATGGGGACTTGATGACGTTTTGGACGAACGCGTCGATAACGTCAGCAGCAGCGGAGAAACGTCAATAAACGGGTTTTGCGTTTACAAACAATCAAGGATGCGCGCGCATCCTGGAGGTAGCAACCGCTCAACGATATCAGAATTGTTCTACGGCATTTGTAGCATTTCAAAATGAAGCCACTTGCTTTAATAAACAGGTTGTAGGTGAATTTGTGTGCCACACTCATGCATAGTTTTTTTTTAACATTTGTTAGACAAATGCGCCAGATAACAGTGTGAATGGGCAGATAATTTCAGTAACTGTCAGTAGATTTCTGCTTCAGTAGCTCCACAGGTAAAAGTAACCGGTGTGTCCAAAAACATCAAAACACTTATTAAACTTAAAACCACTGGCTTTTTCTTATACTATTCATTAAGTAAAACGGCATTAAAAACTTAACATTGAAGAAGGTTGGATTGCTTCAATCATATTGAAATTGTTCTAATGAGAGATTCCTGTTTACATGGACACTGATTGGATTAGATGTGAGTTTCCATTCTCAAAGAATTTAATCAAAGTTTTTTTATCCAGATTTGAGACATTATTTAAAAAAAAACAAAACAAAACAGAGAAGCCCTGAGCCACACTGTATAACAGGAAAGCCCAGCAGAAGGCAAATATTGTTTCCATCAATCCCCAATTTCCAGAGGACCTTTACAGCTTGTCAAGAAAGAAAAAAAACCTCTTCTGTCACCTACTGTTACGCCCACGTACGGCTAAGGTGTGCAGAAAAGCATATTAAGAGAATAGAGAGATCAAATTAACGAAAGTGTAAACCACCCATCTCGTTTAGATAATTTTTAAAAAACTGTTTCTTAAATTTAAATTTTTTAAAACCTGTCTCAACAGAGGAATCAGGTGATGGAGACACTTGTAGGCAGAAACAACAGTCAGGTCTATAATCTGAAATGAACCAAATTCAAAGGACAAAATTGCACTCTGCTATAAAATAGCATATAAAAAAAGTCATAGGAATTTTAAAAGACGTGTTTATGATAAGGGTGTTTAACCAGCACAAAAAGAAAACCACAGTCAAACTAAAATCAAATTTAAAAAAATTGTAATACGCTTGGCTGGTCTGAAATTGTTGTGGAAAATAATGATGGTCACCGACCGACACTCACCGGGTGACACTCACATGGGCTGTTCAAAGGGTCAAACTCTACAGCTGGTTTTATGGCCCAGCCGGCCCCTGTCAGCAACACAAGTAAAGAACAAGCCCGTTCAGGTGTGTCTATCTGAGAAAAGTTTAAGTATACAGATGTGAGATATTTTCTACCCAGAGCCATCGGTCACAAATGCGAAACACAGAGTTTCAGCAATGATCATCAAACAACCTCGAATACACAGTAACTGAGTGAGTCTGACCTCAAAGCTGTGTCAGTGTAAAACCGTCCAGCGCCATGACCAGGGCCCTGTTCTTTATATGTGGATTAAGATGTTAGCGGGAAAATATTGTTGGAGCTTTGACCTGATCCTCGATACGTCGGCTTGTCCAAAGTCATGTTGAGCGTCTTGTCCCAGCAACACATCTACAAGCTCAAGCCTCAGCTTGGGTCAGTGTAAACAAGATAACCTCTCAGATTTAAAAGAGGAGATCACCCAACTATGAATGTGCAGTTCTCAAGTAAGTTTTGTTGTCATATTGGAGTTAGCGTATTTTCTGTTCTTCTTTCAATCCAGAAAACATTTTATAAACTGAAATGTTTTTTTTATGTAAATTATACTAACTAATTTAATGTATAGCACTTATTGAATTATGTTGTTTCGTTTTCTCTCTTTGGAACCTCCAGAAGGTAATTTATACTTGGTAGGCAGGTAGCAACTTTAACTTTTAGGGTATACTTTTGAAAAACATCAGAAAATAGTCAAGTTGCTAAAATGTATTTAGTCATTTTCATTTCACCATCAGCAAAATTCAATACGAATTCATTTGTTGAGCTGGTGTTACAAAGATAAAACTGGCTCTTTATTGGATGGACAGTCCTGCTCAAGCTGCTGCACAGACATTTGTTTTTCTTCGGGAAATCTGCCTCAGAGGGACATTTTGGCAAAGCACTTGGACACGAACAATGAAAATAGTTCCCAGATGCAAGCAGCAGAAAGGGGACGGCATGCTGCAACGCTCCACGTACGATCTAATAGACGAAAAAAAAAAAAAAAAAAAATGATGATGACACAACTCAGTCAGCAGCAGCTTGTGTTTACAGGAAACACAACAGGACAGCAAACCCACTGTTAGAAAGTACTGTTGGCTCCCACAGAGACAGGAAGAACTACTACCAGACAGTGCAGTTCACCTCAGCTTGATGAATCTAAATGTACACAAAAGTACACATCTTCTTATTGTGGGTTTTTGGTCAGTGGTTGGCAGTGCCACGGTGAATTAATTACATTTGTGCAAATTGAATGTCTAAGTAATTCTTCAGGAGACTTCAGTGCCCTCAGAGACCCTGAAGGTCTCTGAGGCTTTCAATGCCTAACGACTTTGTGTCAGCAGCAGCATCATCATGTCGACATCTCCGCTCCCAGATCGGCTGTGAAAAGTGAGCGTGCTTCTCACTCTCAACTGTGTTAATCCTTCGAATAGCCACTGTCTGCAAATAGCCTGGGTTATCATATGATCGATAGCCGCAACATCCATCACCGCCGACATAACAGAGGGGAAGGACAGCATAGCTCAGCAGCACCACGATTACAGTGCGTCAGCCGTGATGGCTTGTGTTTGTTTCAATGAACTGTCGGTGTGGGAGCAATATGTGGGTCTGGTTTGTGTCATTTGATGAATCTGGTAGATTGGAAGGGTTACGTCATAAAGAGCTGGCTACAAACTCAAGGGATAGAAACACTTCTCAGAGAAGAAAGAACTTAGAGAGTTATAGGTTATAAAGGCAAACACAGGACATCAAAGTTATTAAAGACCATTTCATAAAGGGGGAGGCAGACTTTTACTTTAACTTTCATTTTATAATGTACACTCCTTGACCATTTTTGTTTCTTCTGATCAAGGAACATTTGCTCTAGCTTAATGTGCATTAAATATTATTATGTTAATAATTGTTGCAGCCGTAGATGTTTTTGTTCTGCGTAGGTACAAAATGGCTTCAGCAGCTATTCATTATTATTCATTTCAACTTGAAGAAGTGTCTCTCAATGTAAAAAGAAAGAAATTATAGGTTATGACTGCATGTGACCAAATAGTTAAATCAATTTAATGTGTTGAGCTAAGTGAATTTCATTCTCACGTTCAAACTAGAAAAAAGTGTGAAATGAAGCAGGTGTCTGCTTGTGTATCGGAACGGGGAGCTGGTTCCACATTTAGAAATTCTCGGCACCACATTTGGCCTGCACTGTGGCAGCAGCGTGTTCTTTTGGGATAGTGTAGGACTGTGAGGCATTAAGAATAAAAAGGAGCTTGACCCTTTAGAAGGGTTTTATGGCTTTTACAGAAGGTTCTCTTGTTGCAGCGCCAAGTACCATGATAGCTTTTAAAAACAGGAAATATGAGAAATTCGATTCATAATTGTTGTTGTTACATACACACTAACTGTGCTCTAACTCCCATGCTATTACTCACCTAAGCAGGTAGCTTAAGGAAAAGCAGGAAAGTAGAACAAAGGTATCAGTGAGACATTAAACAACCGAGCATTTCATCATTCGGAAAGTTGTGGAATCAGGTTTTGGTGAAAGCTGCAATCCTCCCTGATCCCATTCTCTCTTTGAACAAATTGAGCTGTCCTATTACAAGGTAAAGTCCACAAGTCAAACACACACTCCTCACCTCCTCAGCCTAAGATCACACCTTTACAGCGAAGAGGACTCCAGGTTGCATCATGAAATAGCCAATCCCGACTAAGTCCCAGCACAAAGTTACATCACTCACGCATCACAAATGTTCCAATGGCTGGTTGATTAGGGCTGTTAGTGGACTTCACAGTTTCGAAATGAGTTCCCAGTAAAACAAAGCACCTTGTCAGTAAGATAAAAAGCGGTAATAGGCAGGACTCTGCTGGCCAACAGAAGACACTACAGCTCAAACATTAGTTACTAACCCACTAACCAAGTCATCCCTGTAACTAGACCAAGGGGCAGATCTATAGAAGTGTGTTTTTCTGGGGTGGCCAGACTTGGGCACATTCTCAAAATAGGGTGGCACATTTGGAAAATGATTTAAAAGGTTTTAAACTCAAATTTACAAACTTTTTAATAAACTGTGTATTTATAGGCTTATAGTGTGTTTATGAAGTGTTCAGTGTCAAAATTGTCAAATACATAACCATTTTACCTCAGTCATAAGGTAAAAATCTGCCTGGCTGCAAATGCTACAAAATTCTACTGTGACAAAATAAAGTGTATGAAATGTGCATAATAATAATAAAATGTTTAACTATTTATGATGATGGTGATTTATAACAGCTTCTGATTTGGTCAGTTCATCCTTGCTGACATGTTAAAATGAGGAGGAGACAAAGACAAACTCCTTTTGATTCCTCTGACCATGAGGGTGGGAACTTTTCTCTTTTACTGGAAAAAGAAACTGGAGTGGACCTTGACATCTGTTTTTAACGTTTCATCCAACTATTTATGGTGTAAAGTTACTTTCTGGTTCATAGCTGGATAGTTGGCAACAACTAAACACAACTAAAAGCTCTCAACTTCTCCATTTTACGTTCCGGTGTTAACAGCAATTAGGACAAAAAACATTAGAACCAATAACTAACAGTGGTACAAGATGGTAAGTAACTATTATAAGAACTCTGTTTGAGTTAAATGTACTTACTTATCTTACTTTTACAGTTTATTTGCATTGATACTTAATATAATATATTATTGACAAATAAATTGCCGTTACTATGAGTAAAGCAGTTGTCACATGTGACTGTGAATATAATCAGCTCCACTTTTACCTGGTAGCGTGCTTGTCCTTGTTTATTATTATTAATTAGAAAGTTATTTTGACATATTTTCACATTTGAAAGTATGTTTGTGGTTTGGAAATGTGAAATGAGATGACAATAAGTATTTTCCCCCTTTTTAAAACGTTGAGTTTCACTGGTGTTTATCTCTCATCATTTGAATGTTCTATGTTACTTTGAATTAGTGAATGGAATAAATTAAATGTTTTTTTTTTAAAGTAAATAATCCTAAATTTGGTTTTTGAAGTGGTTCTCTCTTTTAATCTGTCCATGAATAGAACATAACAAGACTTAAACACTTTGGATTTGTTCCACATGTTCCTCATAAATGAGGTTTCTGCAGAACTCCTGACTGTTGATACATTCATGTTTTCAACAGCATCAAGTTCAGTAATATTAAAATATTTTGCTCTTTGAATAGACTCCTTATAAATTTTGTGTACTTTGAGGTCTGAACTGAAGCGTAAACTGAAGGAACATTCATACTGCTTAGTAACGACTCCCACAAACTGTGAGGGTGAGGTTTACAGCACTCAATCTTTATGACGGTAAAACATGCAAGCCCTTTGTATCCAAGCATTTTACAACCTCTAATTGAAAAAGGACGATAAGAGTATAAAAATGAGAAAACCAAGAATGCTAGTGGCTTTTGAGCAGAAACATATCGGATCTGGTGACTGTGACTGCCGCCAGCTGTTTCCTCCAACAGATCCAGCCTAAGGATGAAAGTGTCAGACAGGAAGCAAACAGACAGAACAAACATCCTTCGAGCTGTAATCACACAGACAATAGAAAAGACCCTTAATGCTCCTCATCAGTGACTCTAGCCACATTTCCCCAATACTAGACACATGCAGACTTTCATGAGCTCGTTCAGAGCAAAATGTGCATTGGTGGCTTCTTTACACCACTGGGTGGCAGTGTTGCTTTAATAAAACGAGCCTTTTGAAGACAAAAGATTGAAGCTGTTGACATTACCCAGTGTTCCATCCACATCATAACGTTGCCTTTTACACCATTGGAGATAAGCATAACTCTGTCTACAGCTGCAGGTAAGGTTTGTGATGCACACAGGAAGCAGAAACAACTGCCCGATACACCATGGACTTTATGACTCTTTGTGGTGTCTTTGCTGTGAATGGATAACATGTTTTAAGGTTTACTGCATGAGTCAAACATGCACAGCCTGGGCTGCAACAGTAGGTTTCTTTATCAATGAGAGTTTTTATAATCACCATTATAATTCCCACTGTACTTACATAGAGCAGACGACACGCACTGATTGCACAATTACCAACACTTCTATGGATCAAATGACTTAAAGCGTACATTAGTTTCTTGTATGTACCCACAGTGCGGCGAGCTTTGTACGGCCACGTACTATCCCATTACACAAGTGACCACCGAGTGACCCCGGTAATACACCAGCAGTGCCTCGGTGTGTTGTGACTCCAGTTACCACCGCTCCGCATTCCACACGAAAACGTACAAAGGAGAAAAATGCACTTAATTAATTGCCTGACATATTTCGCAGTCTTTCTCCCAGCCAGTTTTAGTGGGACATGTCAATCAGGTGGATTAGGCTTGTTTTTCTGCGAGCTTTGTGCTGACAGTGGAAAAATGATTAAAAGGGGAGATTATGTGACAGCAAATTTGTGTTGATATCATTAAACTTTCATCATGGACTGGGTTTAAAGCTCTAAATTGCTTATTAACGTGGCTTTTTGTGGCTGTTTGCCTATCAACACTTCAAATGAGCCAGATATCAGAGCAGCCCCTCCCCACCAGCCCGCCATGTTCGCCGCTGTTTGCAGTGGGGACATCTTTTTGTATTACTTGGAGAAAAACATGGACACACATACAGGGATTTACTCGCATTTTTCTCCTGTTTTCAGTCAGTTGGTCTTGTACAGAGCCTTTCGTGGTTGTGACATGTCTATCAGACAGCATATATAAAATAAGAGGTAAAACAAGAGGCGTGTCATGCTGAGGGACTTCTGTTCATTGCATGCCCAGAAATATACCTAAGGACCAAGACAATTCCAAAGTACAAAGTTTTTAGTGGTGAATAAAATCGCTTGACATGTCACCAGATCAAGGTTTTATACTATATAGCAAGCCAGTAAAATGACGGTACCATCAGAACCTACTGAGCAGATTTTGAATTTACTTTTTAAAATCATGGTTTGAATGTCCATTAGTGGTACAGTAACCTTACAGATATGAACTAAACTGAATGTTTGGAATCAGAATTAGGAACACTTCACTAATCTCCAATTTTCCAAAATTCCTCAAAATAGAAGGAAAACGTAATGAAAAAGGCAATAAGACAAAAAGTAGGAAAAATATAAAAAGAATACAGGCAGGAGCACCTAATATATATACATATATGTATATATACATATATATACTATTATAATAATATGTAAATATAAATGTTAAATGAAATATATATGTGCACACTATGAAATATATATGTAATATATGATTTTATATATATAGAATCAGATGCTTCTTGTTTTATTTCTAAACTGCTCATGTCGATTGAGAAGAAGAGGTGAGCAACACTTGCATATACTTCTCAATCGAACAACAAACAAAAAGCATCAGATTATATAGTTATTCAGCTTCAACCCATCACCCCATGTCTATTATCATTAATTCATTATTAATTAGTTAATGTCCGACCCAAAATAAAACTGCACTGGTCCACAGAAAAGGACAGAGAAAGTATTGTACAGTATGAACTTTTGTTACTTTAAGTACAATATAAATTATGTACTAAATTATGTATTACTTACTTTTAATTAGACATTTCAGCATGTACTTATACTTTTACTAGAGTGCATCATAGTATGTTTATTTGTACTTTTACCACAGTTTGTGAGTTATCCAGCACTGTGAGCCTGTGCTTACAAATGAGTAGTGGTACCAAGCTTGGTGCACTAAACTTGGATTCGGCCGTGGAGGAAATGTAACCATCCTCTCTAGTTGCAGTCACAAAAGCAAACACAGTTCAGCTCAGTTTGGTTGCTTAGCCTAACTGCCTCTTGCCACTTCACTGAAGGATTATTTAGAATAACTACAGCATCCCGGGCTTGGAAAACATTTCTTTAGAGTGAGAATATTCTGTCTAGTTTTTACAAACACACAAAAATTCAGTTTAATGGTATGAGTGTTAAAAGAATAGAAAAATATCCCAATAACATAGTTGATCACTCATTTTTTTCTCGGTGTCTTCATTTGCAAATGTGTCTATGTTGTATTGAAATAATTAATAAGCTTCTCGTTTATTAACACCTAAATAACGTTTAAGCACTGCACCTTGAAATGTCTCCTTCTTCATTATTACATTTATAAACCAAAAGATGTCCCTGTAATAACTGGTTCGACATGCCAGAAAAAGAATTCTGTATATATCATCGCATACATTATCATTGTGAGCACAGCATGACTTCACTGAACACTACCTGTTTGATTAACCCACAAAAATGCTTTGCGCACAGCAGTCTATTGTAGATACAGAAGATTTAAGCTGCTGTAAAAAATGTGCCCATCTTTTATCCCGATTTAGAGACAAGCGTATTGATCCTGCTGCTGTGTGATAACCCCAGTTCTTTAATATTGTCAAATTAAAGGGAGCTACAAGCTGCTATGTTCATTACAAATGTGTGTAAGTAACTCAACTGTGTTGCTTAAAGAGAAGGAGCAGAGAAAACCAATTCTGGTGGTTTTCCCGCTCCTGGCATTTTGTGCCCCGTGGCAAACGCCTATATTACCTATGCCACAGGCTGCCCCGCTCCCTCTCCTCATCTAAGAAATAGAAAATCACATTTTGTGGATATATACTGTAAAGGTATTCTAAAGTTATTTTTTGCAGTCGTATGGTTTGTAGAAAATGGGATGAAATTTGGTGGTGGTAACTAAATAAATGAGCACTGAAGGGGATGGTGGTGTTTTTGTTTGGCTGTTTAATTCATCTTTCACTGAAATCATGGATTGTATTTTCAAAGTTTGTGTCTAATGTGTTTTCAGTGTTGTGGCTGCTCAGTAGTTTTTTTTTTTTTTTTTTTTTCAAATTTTCCATTTTTCACATGTCAGCATCTTTGCATGTCTTTGGATTGTGGAAGGAAACTGGAAACCGTAAAGAAAGGCGAAGGGTTTGAACCTTAGGCGACAGTGTTAATCACTGGAAGTGTCTGGTTCTCTTGTTTTTACATTGTTGTTCCATAATGCAACTTTCCTGAAGGTCACTGAGACTTTTGGTCTCTGTGACATCGGAACAACGTCATTTACAGTAAATGCTACTGTTTCCTATTGTGTACTGATGTACAGTAGCACAACAAAGAGTAAAATCTGTGGCTAAACGGAGTTAAAACTAAAACAGTGCAGAAGAATCCAATCAAAGTTCACTGTTTCCTACAGTCAGATATTATTGCAGATGTTCTGACAATAAACTCATTGATTAATTGGTCAATCACTGGACTTTACGATAAAGTTGTATGTGCAACGTTCACGCGCTTCACATGATAGTCAACCTGTAAAATACAACTATATCATCCTTTTAGGACAAGCGGACAAAAACAACCCTGGGTCGTAAGAAACGACTGGTGTCGTGTTAAGGATTTGTTGGTCCTCAGTCAGAACCAGCATTAAGTTATTAACTGTTTTTCCTTCGACACAGATGTGAGTGCAGAACAATTCCAAGATTAGAAAAAAACATAAAGAATATTTGGTTTAAATTGAATTCACGTGTGACTCTGTAACTGGGAAAAACACACTTGCAATTGGCACCAGTCAACAATCAAGTATATAATAATCAGTAACTTAATGCCTTCTCAATAATACACATGTTTATGAGGGGAATTACAGGTAGGCTGAAGTGCTTACACTGAGTAAGCAGCATTGACTTTCAGTTAGGTAATTACCAACTTGTCTAACTTACAATTAGCCCTGGCTGGCTTGCATGGGAACAATTGGAGTGTGTTGTGTTCAGCCTGCAGGCCAGGCATCCTACACCATGGGAAGATCTATTCTCCTTTGTTTGGTGTGTCAACACATCATGTCATAATTTAATAAGAGTGCTTCAGCCAGTGGCCAGCCCAGCCTCCGCAGAGAAGTTCCCCCATTGTAGGCTCAGCTTCACCTCAGGACGTACTCAGACACACACAATCCCAACACCAGAGTCAGATCGGAAACTGCACTTGTTTGAAACATAAGAAAGGGCAACAAAGAGCTTTTGTGACACAGCACCCTGGTGACTGTATTCACAGTGCACGGCTCAGAGAATGACTGTTAACCGACGATCACATTTCCATACACTACGTGTTACCAGGCTTCCCAGACAGTGCTGCATATTTATGTGAATCCAAGGTTGTGTTGGAATTTACATTTACTATTTAGACAATATAAGTGAACAATTTTGCTGGTATAAACTGCTATAATCAAGTTCAATTTAAGACTTTTAAGACCTTTTTAAATTAAATAAGTAGTAAACACATTGATCTCAGTTCAAAATGAACAGTGAGATTAAATGACAATAATTGGTAACATGTTATCCCACCACCTTATTTTCCATTTTCATTAGTTAAGTTGAGTTTTGACTTGAATCCACTTTGTGGTTCCCTCAAGAACTTCACAATGGAATAAAAGATCTTACTAACACTCTCACATTTCATTGCTCTGCATTTTATGGATGCTCTTGAGGTAGTGTGTGTGATTTCTGAGCCTGCAGGAAGTTTCAATCAATCAAAAAGTGTCAAGCAGGTAAAACTGTGTGTTGCAGATGGTACCTGCTCAAAAGTATTGTTGCAGTTCCTTTTTGTTTTCCAACCATCCGTGACCCTATCAACTACAGATTTCCTGGGTCAGGTGGGTTCAGTCCATCAGAAGGTTGATGATAGCAGTTCACTCTACCCCTTTTAAGAAATGGGATATGTAACATTGCTGCCTTTTGAAGTCTATTGAAGCATCGGCTTTCTGTCATTATGTTTGCAACAGTTACTGTCATCTAAAAAAAATATGGCCTGAAACAGATGGACTTTGCAGTGTGACCTACCTTTAGCTTTAGTTTTATTACTTACTTAATTACTTGTATTTTTGTTTCAGTTAACAAAAGATATTTGAAAAACAGTTATTTTTCATTATATTTTAGTATGTGATAATAACCTTGAACTTGTCTGTTAATGTGTTCATGTAGTTCAGACTTGTGCTGTGTCGAATCTACAGGTAAGTCCGACTTCTAAAAAAGTGACCAGGATGGTAATTTTTTTATAAAGCTGACACGTTCAGCTGCTGTCAGATTAATGGAAAGGAGTGCGTGTCTGAAAGTCTTCCCCCACTACACTCTAATCTAAGATAAGATCTTAAACAGTCTCTGATCGACTGAACATGTCTGATCCGGGTCATTAGCAGTGAGCAGGGCAGGGTTTCAGCATGTTGACACAGTCACGTAAGGATTTCACATGCTACCAAACTGTTGGTTTAAAAATGCCTTGAGTTAGATGACGTCCAGTTGGAACTGAAAATGAAAGATGCAGCAGTATACATGAAGGAAACATGAATAAAAACAAAGTCTATATGGTGACCTTGAGTAGCCTGCGTTGAATTTTGTGATCAGTGCATCACAAACTTGCACTACATCTACTACATGTACATGTACCATTCTTACATATGGCCAGTGGGGCAGAGTCAACAATTGCAGAAAACACTGAAGGAAAACGTTTGTCCACAGCTACTGACATTTACAATTTCAACATTTACATCTTTGAGTTTTGCCACGGCTTCTGTTTATTTTGGGGAGAAGCAGGAAAATTTGTGGTCAGTCAGACATGAGTCTGTCCCCTTCAGCTATACTGTACACAAAGTGTTCAAAGAAGTGTGTCAACAATCACGCCAATGTCTAAGTGAACTAGATGGTGAAAAGCAAGTATAACCCCGCTCTTACACATGGAAATACTTATGCAGACATGGACACTTTGCACATGCACAGAAATGGTTAACACAAAGCTGGAAGATTATTACAGTTTCAGATTGCCAAACATCACTTGCTGACAGCTTCGCAACACACTATAGGTGCAGTGAAAACACTTGCTAAAGGTAGTGGATGTGTCAGTGATCAGTGGTAGAAAAAGTGAGCTTTGCTTTCGCTGTGACAGAGACCGGCTGAGGGCAGGAACTCTGCCAAATGAGCCCTGTCTCATTTGCATGAATAGATGGCATAGTATTAGCATAGTAATAGCAAAGAAAAAAAAACTCGGAGAACTAACAGGAGATATTTGGCAGCTGATACTCAGGGCCCAATTACAAGCATTCGCCTACATTCTTCTTTACTCAGGGGCTTTCTCATCTCACAGCCCTCTGCTCTGCTCTGCTCGGCGCAGTGGGCCTATCTTCAAACTGTCAGCCTGTTTTGAGCTGGAGATTGCTCTGTATGTGCTTGTGTGTGTGTGTGTGTGTGTGTGTGTGTGTGTGGGAGAGAGAGGAAACAGACCGGTTCTGCACTAATGAGGACAGGGACAGAGACAGCTACAATCATCTCTGCCGCGCCTCTGCAGCTCTTCCCACAGGATGTTGGAATGTAAATAAGCTTTCCATATTCTGACTAAGTGGTCAGGATGGAGACCTGGAAGGTGTTCTAAGGATGCTGAGGGAAGCCTGACTTCAGGTCACCCAAACAGCCTATTGGTTTGAACAGTTTGAAAACACCAAGTCAGCAGTCAAAGCTAATAACAAGCTGATACAGCGATCGTGGTGTAAACAATCAGTGACGTAACAGACCTGCACAAGATGTCGGGCACAGATGATCTGTTTACCATGAAGACCTGTGGCTGCATGTGTGGAGGGGGAGCCAATGGAAAACAGATGGTGGTGAGACTACAACCCTGTTTCCAAAATAGTTGGGGAGCTATGCAAAATGTAAAGATAAAGATAATGCAATAATTTGTTAATCAATTCAAAGTTATTTGATTGTAAATAGAACAAAGACAACATGTTGTAACTTGTAACTTTTGCACTTTAAAACAACTGTGTTGACCAAAGTGCTGTACAGGTTAAAACATAAGATGAACAGAAATAAATCCAGCACAAAAGTATAGAATAGCACAAAAAGTATACAATAAAACAGATAACAATAAAAATCAGACAGATAAAAAAAAACATCAACAATTCAAGTGGGTTTTAAGAAGGGATTTAAAAACATGATGAAACCTGTCTAATGTGCAAGGGCAACTTGTTCCACAGTTTTGGAGCAGCCACTGCAAAAGATCGGTACCCTCTGAGCTTACGTTTAGTTTCTGGTGCACTCAGGAGCGGCAGGTCAGCTGATCACACTCCGCGGTGGAATGCAGGAGCTCAGAGAGCTACGGCGGGGCAGCCCCATTTAAACATTTAACAACAAATAGAAGAAGTTTAAACTGATCCAGGCAGCCAGGGAAGTGAGGATACTAAAATAGGAGAAATGTGCTCATATTTCCAAGTGCCAGTTAAGAGACCAGCGACTGACTAACGCCAAGATAAAAGTGCATTGCAGTAATCCAGCCGTGTGGTAACGAAGAGAAAACATCCTTCTTATTGAGTGGAACATACATCTGACTGTCATCAGCATAGCAGTGACAAGAACTGCCATGTCTTCTGAGGATGGAGCCAAGGGGCAAATACAAAGAAAAGAGGATTGGGCCTGAAATAGATTTTTGGAACCCCACAGGACAGATGAGCAGAGGAGGACTGGAAGTTTCCAAAGTTAAACACAAAAAAGTTGTATCCTTTAAATAGGACCTGAACCAATTTAGAGCTAGGCCTGGTTTTCTAAGCGGGAGATTAAAATGTCATAGTCCACTGTATCAGACGCAGCAGTTAAATAAAAATAATAATTAAAATAAATAATTAAATAATATGGAAGATGGCATGTTTTGTGTCTGAATGTTTTTGTGTCCCACATGTTTAGTGAGCAAAAGACATCACCAAACATCAGCTAACCTAGTGGTTAGGGAAAAATATAAGAATGGGCTGATGGGCTGAATTAGAGCTGATGAACCATAGTGCCAACTGTCACTGTTTCCCTTTAATATTGCATTGAAATAATTTGCAAATCATTGCAATTTCTTGTTCTTCATATTTTACACCACATCCCAACTTTTTTGGAAATAGGGTTATGTGAAAAGATAAAGATTAAGGTAAAGATTTTAGCGTGTGAGTGACCAAAAGCGCTGCGATATACAGGGCCACCTCCTAGTTAAAGGTTCTTTGAAACCTGTTTTGTCCCTGTTTGATATTAACAGTCGCTCAGCTGAGAAAGTTGTACAGGAAAGTTCATTCTTTGTTTAGTTATATGGCTGTTGAAGATCATGAGATGCAGTTGAAAGCAACATAAATCGGAAGCTACTGTATGAAACTATGTGAACTAATTGAACTAATTAGATTTTGGTGGTCAAAGGTCAAGGTCATTGGGACCTCACACCTGCCCCATTCTTGGGAACATCTGAAGGGTACATCATTACATCTGGCCCAAACATCCATTTCTGGACTGTGTGAGGGGTCAGAGGTGGCACACAACACTCTTTTCACTTTCTTCCAATAGTGGGAGTAATTACTTTATCGGTCATAAAAGGAAATGCTCAGGTCTGACGGCCTAGTTCCATTGTTTTCTCAGTTATTGTTCTTACCAGCTACACTAGTTAAGCAACTAGCCCTTTCAAAGCAGTCCATGCTTGGTTTGAAAGGTTAACAAGGTGATATTTTCAAAGTCTTGTGTTGTGTTTTATAGCAGGTCGCCAGTAATGATTGTTGTCTTTGTCATGGTTACTATGAGCACGTAAGTTTGCCTAATCGTACTGATGATACGCACACTAGTTAAGTAAAGTTAGGCTCCAGTGGAGACTAATTACTGCCATGGTAATGGGGTAAGAAAAATTCAAATTCACTCAACAGCTGACTGACATATTGACTACCTCTAAGTTTGACACAAGACTTCATCAACTATGTTGATCACAAAACCTAAAACCTCCACATTTCAGTTCCCTGGAACCTGGATTTACAGTTCTCAGGCTGTTTAAGAAGAAAGCGTGGCTACAGGAGAAGAACCCAAAGCAACAGGGTGGTCTCTTTCAACATCCAGCTATGCTGTGGGGTAAGTCAGACTCAACTCTTCTGGGCCAAGTCACATGCAGCATCTCCTCCATCTCTGTTTGAACAACAAGAGCGGCCCCTGCAGCTCCAGAGGAGGAGAGAAATGATTGAGTCACCTGGGATCTCAGTAAAGAACAGAGAGAGGAAGTCCCACAGGACCACAGGTCAATATCAAAACAGACAACTGCTCCTATTTACACACTATTACCCATAGGCAACATCAAACTGACCCAGAAAGTGAAATCTGGAACAAAAGACTGAAAAAGAGACACATTGAGTGGTATTTAGGCTTAAGGCTCTATTTTAATGAAACTAGGAGCTTGTGCAAAGGCAAGTGCAAGCTATTAATTTTTACCATTTTTATGGCCAGAGGCTTGAGTGCAGCCCTGTTTGGAAACGTGAAATAAATGAGAATGTAAAAAAGGGAGCCGCTCACTCATTCTGCATCTGTCTGACCCCGTATCACTCTTCTTTTTCGGCTCTGTGTTAGAATTTGTTGGAAAACTGTTCAAGAATGCTGCTCATTTTTTTAGGGGGGTAACAGATGTGAAATCTATCTGACTAAGAACATTGTGAACATTGTGTAAAGACTGTGGTCCCCAGCAGTTTTTAAAGAAACTGTACCAGAAACCTTTATGATCCCTCCACCACTTCATTAAAAACTGATATCTTACTACTAGAGTTGAATGGATTATTTTGGAAAGTTTTAACATTAATGCCGTCAAAGTGAAGAATCTCACCTTGTTTTTGGTGAATCCATTTTTTTTTTTCAGTTAACTTAATTTAGTCAAATTCACTCATCTAGTGAAACGTCAATGACATCTCTTGCAGTAATCCTTAAATAGTCTTTTGTAGTGGCATCAAAAGGATGCCATTTATGTACAATGTTTAAAGATCTCTTAGATGGATTGCCATAAAATTAAAAATATATGTTCTTCTTTCCACCTTGATGCTGATTCTTGGGTCGAAATTACAAAACATATTCTGTCATGTCAAAGTGAAAATAGATCACTACAAAGTCATGTCAATTAATTAAGAGAAATGTAAAATGTAAAATAAGTGATTGTATAAGATTGACCCCATAAAGTCAATATTTTGTAGCACTAATAGCTCTGAGCCTTGTTGATTGGTCTCAATTCGTTTGGAACATCTGGACACTGTAACTTTTCCCTTTGTAAAACTGCCCAAACTCTGTTAGGCTGCACAAATTCTCAGTTGGACTGACGTCTGGGTTCTGACTTTGCCGCTCCAGAACATTAACCTTTATTCTCTTAAAATTAAACCATTTCTGTGGCTGTTCACTTTGGGTTATTCATCCTGCCCAAAAAACTAATCTTCTCCAAAGTGGCAGTTCTCTTGCAGACAGCATCACATTTTACTCCAGGATTTCTCTATATTTTGCCTCGTCCATTCATCCCTCACCATTTGCTACTCTTTCAGGACCTGCTGCAGAGAAGCAGCCCTACAGCATGATGCCGCTGCCACCGGGCTTCACAGCGGGGAAGAGCTGTTTGTAATTATATGCATTGCTGACTTTTCTTCAAAAATATTCTCATGTTCTAAAAGCTAAATTCTGGTGCCATCGGACTTAAGAACCTTCTTCCAATCGACTTCAGAGTATCCCATGTGCCTTCTGACAAACTCTAGCTGTGATGTCATATAATCTCTTTCTCCCATTGTCCTCTGGCCCTCAACTCCACTTCCTGTTTTGAACATTTACTTTGTGGCCTTTCTCTCCACTTCCTGTCCCCTGATCATTTCTTCCAGCCTTACCACTCATCACCACTCATAATCGTTTACACCTGTTCCCCTCACTATTTAAGACCTTCTCCACAGTTCTCTCTCCAAAGCTCCTGGAAAGAACACACAGCTTGGTGACTCTACCTGGCTTTCAGAACTTGGACTTTGTTACTGCCTGTCTTTGGTCTGAGGTTTTCCTCATTGTTTTGTTTCCCCTAAACAACCATTTAGCCTTGTGTCTGTGCCTACTTTTTATGATTTACTCCTGGTTTTCCACTTGTACCTGGTTAGTGAGCACTTTTTCAGTTGGTTACCATTTCTGTACGTATACTTGTTTATATGTAGTTCTCCCAATTCCCCCGTCTCACTCCCGCCCAGTGCACCCTATTCCCTGGTTTACCCGGCGTGTTTTGAATTCCCGACTCATGTTTCTGAACCCGGTTATCTGTTCCCGAACTGAGGTTTGGTGTGTTTCTGTTTTCCTGGTTATTTGTCCTAGTGTTCATTTGGGTTCGGTGATTTAAGCTGCTATTTTTGTTTGATGTCTTGTTGCCTCCCGCGTGCTTTTATTTTGTGCTCCCAGGAGTGAATTTGAGTTAGTCTCTGAGTTTCTCCATCAATAAACCTGTAAATTTACTCCCTCTCACCGTCTCTTCACTTGGGTCCGTCTCTGTACAAATCCTGACACCCGTAAGACTTCAACTGCTAAGGAATACAAGTAACTGTTGGTGAGACTAAACATATTTAGTCTCTCCAAGCTCAGCTGCTGAAGCTTGTAACTCCTTCAGAGGAGTTATAGGTCTCTTGTTGGCTTCATTCATTAGTCTCCTTCTTGCATGGTCACTGAGTTTTTAAAGATGAAATGCTCTAGGTAGATTTATACGTGTGACCTAAATTCCTACAATTTGTAAGGTTTCAATTATTTATTTAATCAATGTTCATGTTTGAAACACACTAGTAAAATCCTCCTACAGCAAACGTTGCCTTGTTTCTGTGTGGTGAAATGTACAGTTGGAACGTGCGCCAACCAGATTGGGGACTACTGTTTTAGAGAAATCAGAAGAAGAAATCTTTCTGTAGAGTTTATATATTTGCAAAATTATGACATTCATGGATATATGTGACTCTCTGGTCTTGAAATTTACTACTTAAGTACTTATAAGAGAAGGAAGGAAAAAGTATAAACCCATGTATTTTATTGGGTGGGAATTTAACAGAAGATAGACAAATGTTGATATCCAATCTTAATACATAATTTGATTTGTGAAAGAACAATTTACCTGTGAATAACTATTCTCTTGAAGTTGTTAAACACATTTGTCAGCATTCCAACACGCAAACATATCAAATACATAAACAACACAATATTTTGTTCTTCACTGTTGCGTGGAGTCTGGTGCCGTGATTAGGAACAGATTGCATTTTATGTTGCGCTGGACTTCAGCCTGCGAGTGCCACATATGCTAACAATTAGCTGAAAGCCGAATGTCCGGCTGTGGTCGGCCTTTGGGGAGGGAAATCACGTGTTCGTGATCTTTAAGGGATTTTAAAGCTGCATCTTAAAGTACGCACACACACACACACACGCGCGCACGATCCCATCAGTTTCTAAATCAAAGTGACTCCTTGTCCTATGTTGCACTTCATCACAGCATCCTACAATTTACAACATGGGTTGCAACTGCAAATATATCTTTCACATTTTTATATATAGTAGATGTATGTGTACATAACCATATCTATGTACATATTGATAAATTTAGAGTATATGGTTGTACATGCATTAAACATTACAGTATACAGGACCTTTAAAAGACCTTTGAACCATTAGATTTTGCAAATCACAACATATGTTTTAGATTACATGTGACCTTATTTTTAATGCACTGCACGCCATAACGGCTGCATCACCACTGACATATAATACACACTAAACACTGACCCAGATCCAGTGTGCATTTGATACTTTTGTGTGTGCATGTGAAAGCCCTGTTTGCAAAATATACTAATCTAACAGCATATCAGGTTTGCTGCTCAAAGATTCACATGTCAGTTCATTCTTGCTGCTGTCTGATTTACTGACTGCCAATGGTACAACAGCCTACTCAAATATCAGCAGAACACTGGAACATCATACAGCCGCCAGAACGGGGATCTGAAGGGGGTTGCTTTTTGTTTAAGGTGTTTTCAGTAGCAAGTGTCAGGTCATACAATGCTAAAAATAATTATGGTTTTCATTTGACTTTAAAGCTGCTCTAATGAATAGGTGCAATGCAAAAAGGGTTATTATTACCTGACAGTTCAGTCGAGCATTTTTAGAACCTTTCAGTTAATTGTAATAACATTTTGTGGCCCCAACTTCATAGTTTTAGTCCAGCATCCCAACTCTCATCAGCCTTGATTGGAAACGGCAGCAGCAGGTAACTGTCATCAGAGACAAAGTGACACTCCACCACCCTACTAAGCAAAAAAACAGCAACATTCACTAGCTGGTGAATATACAGTTGCTCAAGATCTTTAGACTTATTGGTGGGAAACAACAGGTACAATAGGAGTTAATTTATTAAATATTGAGGGCCCCTTTTTGTTTCTTTGAGTGGGTGTGTCGGCTTGGCTAAAGAATTCCTCTGTCACACATACAGCTACAATAACACAGGGTTTTTATTCTATACTAAAACAAAAGCACAAAAATCACCATTTTGTAAATATGTTTGTGAGCTGACATAAAATATTTGACCAGAAGACAAATATAAAAACATAAAGTAAACGTAGGCAAGATAGCACAGTCCATCAGTTTCCACCCAGTTAACAGTGTCTACTGTACAGGAATCAAGCCCAAAAAATTATAAAGTTCATTTTGAAGTCACTATTGAATGAAACTCACGCTGCTGGAAATACATGAAGGGGGAGAAAGAACACAGATGCAAACATCTGCATCCTGCAGCTGCAGTACTGAAAAGATCAGAGGACTGCTTGATAGGTTCCAATCACCAATCAATAACACTCTCATCAGTCTAATCATTGGGACTCTATGCAGGCCAGATTAAAGTCAAGCTATTAAAAAATTGTATGCTGTGCTTGATCTGAAATTAAAAACTGGTCACTGTGCACTTTACGTAATATATTGCACTGAAACTGCAGCTCAGCTGTTAATGACATTTTTAGTTAAATACAAAGAGTAGATGCAAAACAATGGATCCATATTCTTGGTGCATAAAATGCATTGTTCAAATAATCAATCACTTTGCTGCTTTTACAGTCTGTGTAATAAAAAGCTTTGCCAGGACGAAACAACCTGAGCCTATTTTTCATGTTAATGAAATCTGGTGTTAAAATATTAACCATTCATGTTCTGTAGATGATTTGTAGATGACACCACACTGGTTCTTGGTTATTCTATAAAATTCTCAACTAAAATGACTAAAACGAAAACAAAAACTGAAATAAACTCGGATGCACATGCAATACACGTGTACTGTGGATCTTTCCTACACGGTAATGGAAAAGTCTGAATGAAGCCGTGAGGAACATTATTAAAAGTGATCAATGTCTAAATGACACAAAACCATTGCTTTAACAGAATGATGAGGGCAACAACTGTCAAAGCCATGAACTAGTCCAAATTTATGGGCAATCATATGACCTAACAGCCCCACGTCCACCACAAATATCAGAAGACAATTTTTGGCACAAAGTTACATTCAGCATTAACCAGCTTACTGTTAATGTTAGTTAACTGTGTGTTTCAGCGGGATATTAGTTTGATGTTAAAATGCTGACAAACAGGTTAACTCACCAATATGATGCAGGTTATTGTTAATATCTTTGTTAGTTGTGTTTTATTTTGAAGTTACAAACAAATAATCAGTTATAAGGTTTATTGCAGACATGTATAAGGTCAATACTGTATATAGAGTATGTGACTTGCATTTAAGAGGAAAAGAAGATTCCAAATGTCCCCTCTGCTTGTAAAAGAGGATGACTGAAATGCATCCTGCTTTTGTTTTGTGACATGGAGCTGGACAGGCTCTGTATTGTTGAGTCAAACAGGTGGACAAACACTCGGTGCCACCAGTGTCAACCAAGGTTGGCTTGTGTTGCAAACATGGAGGTCGGGAGTTAGAGATCCAGTGACCTGGAATGACTGGACTGGGGAGTCAGTGTCTTCCTTCGTACTAAAAAAGAAAGCTGTATCAACTGGATGTGCTGAGGCTACTAACTCACATCGATGACCAACAGCTGGTGTAAGGAAAGTTACATTCAGTTCCTTTAGTCATTAAACAGCTCAAAGGTCCACATTACACGCTTTGAGTCACTTTGACCTTCAAAGTTTTAAGAAAATGTACATTAGTGCATCGGCTAAGTGGGTTTTAGGCAGTGCTAACTGAAACTAAAACTAATATAAAATATGAATGGATGTGTAACTATTTTACTGAGTGTGATTAACATGACCGTGATGACCCTGTAGCATTAAGTAAGTACCTATTGACCTATTTAAAACCCATTGTCTTTGTGCTGCAACATAATCAAACATCAATTTCCTAATCTTAACCCTGTTTGATTGATTGTTTCCAATTTGATAAAGGGTAAAGGGTTAGATGCTATTTGGCTGCAACCAGTGACCAGCACTAAGTCAAGAGGATCAGCTGTTGACTGCATTAGAGGATGGGGACAAATGACCTGTAGAGATGTTTAGCAAACCATTTCACATATCCCTTTTTGACCAATGTAAACTAGGTTCTAGTGCTGGGCTGGTGCTAGAGCCAGTTTAGCACTTGTTCCAAGAAACCTTTTGGTTTTCCATTTGTAACATCACTACATATGTTGCCACTTTCCCAGCAGTGCTAATGTTAAGCACAGCAGCAAGCCCTGCAACATCTCTTCACAAATGTTGCTTCTGCCTTTGTGAGCCTGATCTCCAGCCCAAAGAAGCAGTTGCTTATTCTAGACCAGCAAAAGCATCGGTGCCCTTCTGGAACCAGTTTTACTCGTCAAGAGACGGTTCTTTGGCTGTTGAAATGCAAAGAATTTGTTCTAAATTAGGCTTTGGCTCTGAACCAGCCTTGGAACCGGCTTGGTGAAGAGGGGTAACAAAGAGAAGTAGAATAAGAGCTAGATGTTAAATTTGAAATAATCTGAAACTATTTAAGTAGCCCCCAAATAAAAATATGAACCCAATATTGTATACAACATCTCTCTTTTCTTTCTTTGAAAAGGAAAGAAAGAAAGCCACCTTTGTTTACCGGAGCCTTGGCACAAACCACGCTGTTAAGCCCATGGAATTGTAACTCTTACACATCCTGACAGGGTCACATTGAAGACTTAGTGGAGAGAAGAATTAATTCACAACCAGTCACAGCAGTTTGTGGCAGTACACAGCTTTGTTTTTTTTTTTTTTTTTATGCTACACACAGCAGCATCTTGAACATCTTCATATAGTCTCCTTCACTATTAAGGCAGAAATGCACACACTCATGGGCGTGTTGACAGGAATCTAACATCTTAGTCCCTTGCTCTGCATGTAATTACATACTTGTTGAAAACCCTCCAACTTTGTTTATGTGAGACTTGGCCGAGTGTGCTCTCACAGCCTGCTAATGAGCAGACATGGGGATATGGGGCTAATACTGAATTTGTGGAGCGACACACACACACACACTCTCTGAAGGCTACCTATCAGAAGTACAAAGCAATGAAAGTAGCTGAAAACCTGCTGTGTTTTAGTGCTTGTCTGTGAAGACTTGTTTTTTTTTTTTTTTTTAAACTCAGGACACTTTAACCACAGCCAATTAACAGACTGCATATTGCAGCCAAGCAATGGTAGTTATGGTAACATTATGATAAGACACATATTTCCCAGGCATTTTTGTTTTATGGGTGCGAATTTGCAAATGTTGCTGTGCAGGCTTTTTCTAATTACATGCTTATCCACAGACCCCAGGGGAGAATGCAGAAGAGAATTATACTGTTGCAGGAAACATGCACTTTAGACCTGTTTTTAGACCTGTTCTTAACTAGGACCCAAATCCAGGAACCTTCTCTGGTGTAAATTAAGGAAATGATGAGAAACATTTTCAAAGTCCTATAGTGATGAAGCGTATTAGCCACTGATGTATACAGCTATTCTCTGTCCCTTTTTATGTGTGCAGCAGATTTTTTTAAAATAATGCCTGGTAATTGACCAGGTTTGACCCCTTCAAAAAGGTCCTCGAGAATCAGACTCAGACCCGTGACTTTTGCAACTATGGCCCTGGAACTAAATTTGGACCCTATTTCTTCATTAAAAGCTCTTCTTGGTCCCTGGGAAAAGGGCCTGTGGTCAAAACGGGCCATTTGTTAATATTTCATCAGCAATCAACAATCACTTTTTTTCATTTACATCAAAGATTGGTAAGCACAGAGTGGGGGAAATTAAAAAAGTACAAGTACTTTGTTACTGTACTTCACGTATCTGTACTTTACTTAAGTAGATTTAATTATGACTACTTTGACCTTCACTCCACTACATCTAAGAGCAAATATCTACACTATTTACTCCACTACATTTCTAATCAAAGTTGTTTTAGTTTAGAGATAAAACTGAAACACAGCATCAGATCTTTAACCTATCATTCATGTCTATTACCATGAATTAGTTAATGTCTCCCCAAACATGAAGCAGCACTGGTCCACAGAAAAGAACAGAGAAAGAAATATTCAAGTACAATTACAATGAATTACAACATCAACAATGAATTAGTGACCCAAATGTAATATGAAATAAATGGCTAGATTTTTTTTTTCAAACCTGACTTGGGTCACTTTCAGTTGTGGTCCTAGACAGAATTCATATGCCATCACTGAAAATGTGACCACTGTCTGAGGGGTCAGAGTGGAATTCATGTGTTCTGTTTTTTCAATGTGTCCCAAACGATGCAGATGGCTTCAACGGAGAGACGAGGAGTTTCAAATCTGTTGGACATTGATGGAAAAGCTTCTGTTCTGGATAAACTGAAAAGAGCATATTGTAACATCAGTTCCTAATGAAATTGTGTAATTTGACTGTCACACAAAACACACAATTGTTATTCTTGTATGAATGTTGCTCATTGTTTCCTCCTTAAAATCAGCTTACAGCACAGGTTATTTAGAAAAGATTGGCTGTTCTTCTATAATGTGTGCAGTCTTTAAAATGCTTTAAATGACCATAGTATATGTCAGCTGAACTGACTTCTAGTTCAGTTTGAAGATTAACTCATAAAAACATGTGTTTGTACGTGTATCAAACATCTACAGTAGGAGTTTTGTTTCCACAACTCCAAACATTCCCACTCTTTTAGTTCTGTTTTTGGTCCCTACCAACTTCTGGGAGAAATACACTACTCTTTAACCACTGTAACTACTGTAACTACAGTAGTACAAATAATGGCCAAAAGCTGAGGAACGTAAAATCTGATATCAAATAAACAGTTATCTACAAGGATAATATTTTGTAAAGCTCAACTGCGCAACAGAAATAATTCTGCACCACAGAAATGATTCATCTGGTAGAGAGCACAGATGTCTAAATAAGACCCCATTTATATCTAGTATTACCATGCAATACAGTATGTATCTAGATGCTGTCTCCTGGCTTCATATGGAAAATACATCCATTTTTTTAGGGACTAAATGCACACAATATGAATTTTATACTCCTTTGAACAATCCACATTTTTGGGTTCTCAGCAAAGCTCTTTTTTCATCAACTCTCTAGCTCAGACCACTCTACACACTCCACAGGACCACTAACATTACTAGTGCATTTAAAATACATAAGTACATTGAAAAAAAAACAAAACTCCATCACTAGGACAAAGTAATAACTTCACTTTAAATAACTTGGCTTAGAATGAAACCACAGCTATATTGACAAGCACTCTAGCAAAATGCCTAAATATGATGTTATAGATTTACTCAAACACACCAGCTGAGCGGCTGTGTGGATCTACAAGATTTTGAGTTTGAGAGATAACATTTAAAAACAAGGTGTAAAGAGGTGAAAACCTGAATGTGTAGATATCAATATACATTTTATATTATATTATATTAGTCCACTCCAAAATGTCAACATTTTTTTTTTGCTGTACACTGTAGGCATTTGGGTTTAAGATCTAAAGATAGATGTCAGAAAAAAGTTCAGATGGTATTTGATGGTATTTAGATCTCAATAATTTAAATACCAAAGTAGATAGCACCTTTTGTATCTTGTCATCTTGTGAAATGGCCCATGTTTTTCTGTTTATGGAGCGATGGATTGTGAGAAGCTGGATGTTGATACCAAAAATGATGTTTTGGTGGATTTTCTGACCTTTTGTATGTACATTGCTTAGTACACCTGGGGGTTACTTTCATTTTTAGACCATTCCAAATTATGGTCTTGGCTATGTCTAATGTTTTCCCCTCTTTATCTCAGATCCTAATTGGCTTTTCTGGAGCCCCTGTCAGTGGTTGGCTTCTCCAATAGACAGCTCTCTGACATTCATGTTGATTTGCAAATTTGTAATCAAAAACTACAAGGTAAATTCAGATGTTATTAGAAAGCTCAAGGAATCTGAATAAAAATCACTCTGATTCAGCGAACAGAAAATCACTCCTGGTCAAGGGCCCAAGCATACATAGGTAAAATAGCAGGGAAACCAAAGAACAAGCTGGAAACACAAGCCAGAATTAAACTAAGTCAGAGCTGGAGCAAAGCAAACAGTAGTAGAAAAATGTGGACAAACAGGCATGAGGGTAAAAGTGATTTTAAGCATGTGCTAAACAAACAAAGATAGGAAAGGGGCCTAGATGAACAGGACACAAATGTTACAAAAATAGGCTTCAGCTTCAGCAAAGAGTGAGCTAAAGACTACAGAAGAGAAAATGAAGTGATGTGACTTAACATGTGCCAGAAAACTTGGGCTAGAATGGGATCTTTAGGGTAAAGCAGAGTCCGATCTATGACAGTGAGCACGAGTAAATATGAAGAGCCGATCAGAAATGATATCCCATTGCAGGATTTTTGTGATCGTTGCTGCCTAAAATGCCTGATTTAGCTTTTCTTGTTCAGCATGTTGCACTGATTTTTAGGATGTTTTAAATTGGAAGGAAACACAGAATTCATTAGGGATGGGTTAAATTAATTGTTGGAACCTCAACATCACAGTGTTACAAACTATCAACAAACACAGGAGCATGATCTGAAACCATAGAAAGGCTGTCGGGCTGTTGAGAGTGGAGTCTGATGCCCTGTCTACACTGGCATTAGCATTACGGGTCACGAGTGACACACAAGTCATCAAATGGGTTAAGACACCTATGTACACTGATTTAAGACAGGAGCACGTCACACGCATGACATATCAAAAATGTGCGTGATGTGCTTTCAGGTGGGTAAACAATGCAAGGAGCAACGTGTTCTTGGCACAAGGTCTGAAGACAATCTGGCAGTAAGTTGAGAGTGAGCGGCAGCCTAAATAGTTAAATAGTGAGGCTGATCAATTGAGCAGCTGCAGCTGTGCAGGGAGGAGCTGAAGATGTGCTGCTGCTGTGGAGAGTGGGGACAGCGAAAGGGGAGTGGCCAGGTGACTGGGGGACAGAAGAAAGCAATGCAAACCCCAGGAGCCGAGCTGTGACTGTCATCGGAGACGAAACTTTTAGCATATACAATACAGTGATTTTCAATAATATTCATTTCTATTTTGCAACCCAACTCATGCATTTTGCATCAAAAGGTCACTTTATTTGTAACTCGGTCAGTGATCGCAGACATCTGCAGGAATCAGTGGACTTTACTCTGTGGAGTCACGTCTGATGTCTGAGGGCTGCCTAAACATAAACTGTTGACTTTGCAATGGATGGTTTGCAAAGAGGAACTCTTTGTAGATAATGCAGCACGACCGTGCCCACACCTACAGTAACACGCTATCACCATGGCAACATTATAATTGTTTACTGTACATCAACCCAAGCATGGGCTGATGTACAGATTGAGCTCATGAGAAGAAGAAAAGAGAGCAAATGCTTAAAAAATGTCATGTTGAGGAGCCTACTATACCTGACTACTGCAAATGACCTTTACTGTGTCACATATCCATTTCAGTAGAATGGATGTATTTGCTTGTGAGGGCAAGTAAATGTGTTTGAATCTTTCACATCAAATATAATTTGATATGTAATTTGAGCTGTTGATGAATAACATAATAACATACCGCATGGTGCTGGCCAAAAAATTAACAAATGATTCATTTATACCGGTACTTGAATACGTGCCAGGTCTGCACTTAAACTGCCTCCAGGAAATAGTCATAACCTCCCTCTCTAAAGTATGTCATTGTTGAAAGCTGTAGCCTTCTCCTGCCTATTCTACCTATGTGTTACCAATCTCACTGTCACCCAGTTAATGGAAGTATACTGTGTACTAATACCTTAAATAGTGTAACAGTTGCACTCAGTGCTGTGTGACAAAGTTTAACTTTATGCGATGCAGGTGGTGACTGACTGAATCGTCCTCTTGGGGATTTGTCCACTTGATTCGGCTGCAGCTCTTGCACATACCGCTGCCCTTCATGCTTCCCACACATGCTGAACTGCAGCCTGTATGCTGAAGAATACCAATGTGCTTAGGGGCTTCAGGGTTTCAGGGCTTATCAGATTCATCCATGTAACACAGAGGAGATTCACCGCTTGTTAGCCTGTGGATATTATTCCTGCTGCCTGCAGACTACAGCTGCAGTCCGATGGTTTTACTTTTACTGGAGCCCCTGTCAGTGGTTGGCATTTTGATATAACTACTTTTATAATATGTGTTATTTCTTATTTCAGATATTATAATTTTTATGTTGCCTATAGATTTCTATTTTCAGAGGATAACGATACTCGATACTTTCTTGTCCTGTTACTGTCTCCTGTGCAACTTTTGAGAGATGTGCAAAAGTTTGCACTGCCTTATTTTAAAATGGTAAATGGTAAATGCTCTGCACTGATATAGTGCTTTTCTACCTATTGGCACTCAAAGTGCTTTACACTGCTTCTTATTCACCCATTCACACTAACTCTCTCACACACTGATGGGGGAGCCGCTAAGCAGCTGGCCAACACTCACCAGGAGCAACTAAGCTGGGGTTCAGTGTCTTGCTCAAGAACAATTCGACATGTGACTGGAAAAGCTGGGCATCGAACCAACAACTGTGAGATTGGTGAACGACCGCTCTACCTTCACGTGCCACAGTCGTTAAACAAAACATTTGATGCATAATTAGCTAGTATTCAGGAACTGATTAAAGTCGTGTTTAATTATCTTATCAAGGATTTAAACTACGATTTGACCACTTTTGTTACTTCTAATGATGGTAGAAAATTTTAACTAGTACTACTAGTACACCCTGGACACGTCAGTTTATCTCTGGTCCAACACAGAGAGACATCCACAGACAGACAACCATTCACACTCACATTTACACCTATGGGTGCAAAGAGTCACCAGTTATTCTGACAACGATGTGTTAGAGGAAACTGGATAAAGCGGCACAAGCACTGGGAGAACACTCAAACTGCACACAGAAAGGCAGAGGAAAGACCAGGGATGTGAACCTGTAACCTTTTAAGGGTAGCAGCACTAACCACTCCATTGCGGTGCTGCCCTGTGTTACATCAGTTGCAGTTTAGAAAGTGAAATATTTGCCTATTCTTGCTCGATACAAGATTTCAGCTGCTCAACAACCTGTGATCACTTTAAGCTGATTCTCCTCGTCATGATGTGCCAAAGACTTTCAACACGCGACAGATCTGGACTGCCGGCAGATTCTCTGCAATCTTGTTTTGTGAAATATTCTTTTCGAAATAACAGCTCTCTTACGAGGTTGGCACAAGGTGCAGAGCCATGACCCATCTTTGAATGCTCCTTTTATTCCCAGTCATGATGTCTGCCACCAATTAACCTGCTAGTTTTGGAATTATCCGGAATATTGTTACTTGAATATTTTTCTATATTTTATGTTTGACCTTGAGTGTGTTGCAGGCATGTTTTAAATTACTTATATTTACAAATTACAACTAAGTTTGTCAGCAAAAATGTTTATCTAAAAATTGTTTATCTGACATTGTCAGATATTGATAAAATGGGGTTCAACTCAAATGCTTGTCTGGAAATGTATTTTAGTTTTCAATCAGCATTTAATGATTTATTTTTGCGCTAAGCTTGCAGTATCCAGTGTTGCTGCCACGCTGAGTAGTCTTTTGAAAATAACAATCAATGGCTTTGAAACTGAGTTAACACAATCCAGATGTGTGGATTCATTCATGAAATGCAATACATTTAGCCTAATCTTTAGCAGCCTGTTCAATTTCCCTATAATTCAGCAAAATTAAAGCAGAACAATATTCGTGTCTTTAGACCTTCCAGCCCTTCTTGCTGTTTTCAATGGGCTTTTCAGCTTTCTCAGGCAGAAAGAAACAAGCAGAGCCAGGGTTCAGTTCACCTTGACAGCCCGGCCCCAGAGAGAGGATCTGGGTTCAGAGAGCTGGATGGGGGAACACTACAGAGGTATGGAAGACACAGGGCCAACAGGGTGAAAGAGCTGGAGAGGAGGGGTAAAAGAAAGGGGTGGAGTGAAGCTTTGGCTTGTATTTGACAGCTGGCAAGCTGAAAAGAAACACAATACACCAGTGGAAAGACCCCATAGGGAAAGAGACGTGCGAATTCATATGGATGGGTATAGAATGCACTTTAATGAGTGCTTATGGGCGAGTATTTGTTAGAACAAACCACCAGAGAAAAATATGCACATGAAATAAGCCAGATTCATAACTACTGTAGAAAGACAGATACTTGTCATGAAATTTACATGGCCACACAGAGCCAGGCTGGGTGAGCGCTGCATGCCCTGACACACCTTTGAAGTCTGAGCTCAGCTTTTTCCTTACCACTGGAAAATCTCCCAGCCTCCCCACCACTCTCACTCACTCTCTCTCTCTCACACACACAGCAACAATCATCACAGTGTCTCCCTGCGCTGGCCCCACATGAGCATTGTGGGAAGTGAAACAGTGATGAGTGTTGTTCTGCACATGTGAGACGTCCTGTAGCAGCTCGGCCTGCCGTGCACGGGTAATGGCTGCACATTATTATTCCATCTACGCTGGCGTCTCCACTCTGTGCTTCAGCAATCATTAAGCAAACTGGGCTTCACCACCTCAGAGCAGTTGAATGTTTTTATCTCAAGACAAGGATCAAAATGTAAAGTGTAGAAAAACTAGTTGCTGTTTTTCAACTATCTATTCTATTAATACTTGAAATGTACTTTTGCTGCAGACATCTGACTGTAGATTTTTCTGTCTGTTCTGGCATAATTCAACATAAACAAGAGCTGTTGGTTGTATTTGGCTGAAAAGCAAAAAGGAAATGGGAATATAACCAAGGACACATTACTGTATATGCATACAATACTCAAAACAAATGTAGCTCTTCCCAGCTTGTGCTCAGTTGCTGTGCTAGTCCTTAGGGTTTTATTTCACAAATCATTTCAGACCTCTTTATAGAAAATATCGTGAAATGTCACATTGAATAAGAAAAAAAAATCAAAGGTGTACAGTATTCAGAGCTACAACCACATAAAATCAGTCCTCTCTGCTCTGCCCAGTCTTCCAGGTCTGTGTTCTGATACAGTTTTGCTTCGCTCTTCATACTTTGCCACACACTCCACAGCCCGTCTTTGAGTCATAGTTATCAAATTACAATAATAAGAATGCTAAAGAACTTAAATCATTGCTCTTCTCTGATTGGGCAAACCTTGCTTAAAAAGCTTGTAAAAGGGAACATGTCTGAGTCACAGTGAGTCTGTGCCATGAGAGGCTTCAACAACACCTCTACACATTAAGTCATGGAGCGTAATTATATTTAAAAACTACTTAATATCTTAAAAAAACAACTGAGCTGATTTGAAGAACATCTGTGTGCTGGCTCACTGTCATCTCCCAAGTGAGAGATGGGTTGGAATTGACACATCCGTAACAAATTGTTTCACCTGCACGTTTCCTGCTGTGACATTTAAAAAAAGAGCATCATTTATTTAATTATTTTCAACATTTTTGGGGGGGGGGATTTAGTCATCCATCCATCCATCATCTTAACCACTAATCCTCTTCAGGGTCTCAGGGGGCTGGACCCTGTCACAGCCGTCATTTAGCAAGAAGTACAGGCCTCCAGTCTGTCTCAGGGAGACATACACAGACAGACATCCATTCACACCTACAGGCCATTTAGAGTCACGAATTCCCCTAACATGCATGTCTTTGGACTGTGGGAGGAAAAGCACACAAGCACAGAGAGAACATCCAAGCTACATGCAAACTCCACACGGAAAGGCTGCAAGCCGCCTGTGAATCCAATCCAGGGACCTTCTAACAGCACTAACTACTCCACCACTGTGTCCGTTTTTAAGCAAAATTAGCATTTATTCGGTGACTTTCTTAGTAGCTGCTAATTGTTCAAATACACATTAAAACTACTTTAAATTACAGTAAAATGTTTTTAGTTTTTGTTGAACAAAACTAAATCAAATTCAGGTTCCAAAAGTAACAGTGGTACATACAGTACCACTAGAGCTTCAAGTATACATGTAGTAATGCAATGATGCATACACCACCCCCATTGTGTCCTGATATAGTTGGGAGGACACATACGTGTCTAACAACTTACAGCAAACCTAATTCTAATAGGACGCCTGAAACTTGTGAGGACGGGCTGAAAATCCCAACTGTGGAATTAAACTAAAATTCTTTCAATTCTCCTTGGTACACTTGCATGCATTTTTGAACATACTTGGCAGGTGGGTTGTTCCAGTCAATGTGAAGAACTCATGCTCAGTTTTCTCTTTTTTAACTTTTAAATTGTTGGGCTTAATTGCTAACAGATGCACAAGGTTCAGCCTGGAAGAGCAAATCTGCTCCCCAGGTGTAGGTTTGTTTTTTTTTTTTTTTGTCTGTATCATACAAAGACAGTGATTTTTGGGCGTGAAAGACAAACAATAATTAGTTAGGTTTTGTTTAATAGGTTTTTGATAACCCACCTAGGTTTTAATTGTGTGGTTATAACAATAAACAATAAAACTACCAAGTGTTATTAATGTTATGGCTGATCAGTGTACAGAGTCCTTGTAATATCACACGGTACTCAGGCTTGCTGATGATTTTTACTAAACTGCTTCTCCTATGGGGTGGGGGGGCTCAGGAAAATCAAAGACTCAAAGAGGATTTATGGACACTCACCTGGGAATTTGGACTGCACCATTCTGTGCAGAGCTGACTGAGACTCATGCCACTCAAATAGCTTGTATACATTTAACAACTTTTGCACAGCTGCAGCATCTGAGTTGGAGCCAGCACATCTAATACAGTGTTCAAATTACATGCCCGTCACTCTCTGAGGTGCTGCAATGTGTTTGAAGTCGAGCGGCTCCAAATTGTGTCTGTTCTACCAGAGAAAATCCTTGTCCCTGACACATCTTTAACAGTCTCCTGAACCATTTTTTTAAGTCACAGCATGATAAGTGAGCCATGCTCCTGCATCTCTTCCCAAATATATAATATATATTATATATATATATATATATATATCATGAGATTTATCTGCTTTTTCCACATATGTCCACCTTTTCACCTTTTCAAACACCACCACTGAGAGTCATTACTCAAGGCATGCACTGCCTCACCCTGCCTACCCTTTCCAAACCCACCACTCCACCCACCTCCACGTTTAGCCCTGGGGCAGGATATCTATAATTCATCTTTTATCTGGCACTCGCAGTCCTGCTCGCTGTTCCACACAGCCGTTGCCCACTTCACAGGGTAAAGCTGCCTGCTGCCGCTCGCTTTAATACAAATCTCGCAGGGCACCTAAATAATGTTTGTGATCCAAGGTAAACATACTGGTTTGCATAATCACGCGTTTCACAAGTGAGCATCACAGGGATCGGGGCTTCAGCGCACAGGTTTTGGTTTCAGAGGGACACGGCATGCCAAACGCGCACCAGCACCAATGCTTTATAGGGTCTTAATAGCAACAGGGGCCTGACCCTGGATCATATCAAAGGCAAAAATGTTGTTAAAGGAATGTGAAAATGTGGGTTTTTGTGTGCAAGTGAGAGCTGGAAAAAGAAAGATGAATAAACACAAAGTTTGACCTCCCTGAATGGTGCACTTTATGGCTTTTTCCAGCTCAGGGTACACACAGCACGTTGAATGAAACTCAAACACGCTCATTCTAGGATTTTAGATCACGCTGTGTACTATGAGGTAAGCTATTTACTCGTTCTCATGACCGAGAAAGAAAAGAAGAACCAAATGTGAGGAACAATTCTGCAACACGGACTTTATTGAACTGTGCTTTGGATCAGGGCCGTCTCCTGGGGTTTATTAAATGTTGACTGATGCAGTTTTCATAGCACTCACTTTCTACGAGTAAAAATACAAGAAAGAGTGGGTTGGAAGAAATCTGTTGTATTTGTTGGCATTACTGTGAGATCTCACGTAATGTTAGTTTTATGACATTAGTCATGAAATGTGACCAAAAAACATCTGTTCAGTTCATGTGTTGCTTTTTGCCAACTTGCTCTAAATACAGAAATATAATATATCACTTATGCTGATGTATATTTTTAAAATAAGACTTATTTCATTAAGAAAACTCTACATTCTCATCATTCATCATCATCTGAATAACTAAACGCATTAAAACCTGCAGCACTCGACTAAGAGACATTAAGACACTAAGAGACGCAACATTTATAATCTGTAGACATTTGGTGACTTGTTGTCTTTATATTATGTTCCTGTTTACCAATTTGAGTTTTTGTCTTTTGAGCTGTTTCTGGACAAAAGAACGTTAACTATTTATTTATAACGAAGAAACATGTCACCCAGCGGAGCAGTGGAGCCAGCTGAAGTGCATGGAGCCCAATGGAGCTCAATGCAAAAAATGAATTTGCTAAATTCACAGCTGTTATAGTGAGATGCAATTAAATATTTGGTTTCGTACGTTCACAGGATTTGTTGATAAAGATGAAAAAAATCATTAACCTCATCCTGTAACTTCACATGACCTGCATTTACTATTGAGCTGACTATTGCAACACTGCAACCGGCTTCCCATCTCTTTGACAGGTCCCTTTGCAGCACTTGGAATGAATATTCTGCCACAAATGAATTATAAATTTAATACGCTCCTGATGTTTCTCAATCTCTCTGATTCATCAAGTTGAACAGTGTTGTTTTATAATTCTACTCAAAGAGAATTGTGGTTGTATCGGTTTCTACTTCTAAGCAGCTCAAACAATGGGGGATCTCTCTGACCCTGATTTTTCAGTAAAGTGTGTTTCATAAAACTTGCAATACATAATCAAATAAGCAGTTCAAGAACAAATATGATACTTTTGGATTTCATCAAGTGAGCTTTCTGTATTTTTATATATTGAAATGCATTTTTTAGTAGGGCACCACAGAGACTCAGAGCTCAGCAGTATGTACGTCCAACTTACTTATGTATTCCAGTGGACAAAATAGGTCACGGTGGTGAGTGGGAAAGATATTATAGATTCTTGTCCTTGTTAATGTTACATCCACATCTCACTGATGAAGCCTTACTTTCAAATGGGCCTCGAATAAACGTTTCTTGGCAATATCCTGAGTGATTCTGTTGGTAAATAATTCATCCGCAAGTCTGATTTTAAATATTCACATATTTTAGTAACCTCTGACTTCATTTGTCACAAAAGTTCTAGCAAAGGGTGTAATTGGGCTAGCACTTCAGATTTTTGTCCACAATGGAAGTGTTTTAGTCTTGTTTTACCTCCACTTTTACCTAACGGTGATATTTCAATCAGTCCAAAACAGCATGAATACTTGAATCTTGCATTTCAGTTGTATACGTGTTTTTCCAACTAAAGTCTATAAAAAAAAATACACTGTCCGTCCATTGAACAAGATGAATAAAAAGTGCATCTGCAATGTGTCCTCAGTAGGCAATAGATTAATTAGACAGTAGATTAATTAACAGTTATCAATGTGTGTGGTAAAGGTGTTGTCATTGTTTTTTTGTCAGTGTTGTTACTTTATTTTAACCCAAAAATGTTTGTGCCCATAAACTGACTTGTACTGTTGTGTAACGTGTAGCACATTTTTGCTGTGTTTTTAGTATTGATGATAAAAAATGTCTGGTACATGGCAAAAAAACAAACAAACTTCCTTTCTGCTGCTTCTCGCACTTGCATCTCATGAAACAAAAACACTTCTTCTTAAAGGACTTTGCTTCAATGTTTTCTCCTTGATTTTGATTTTTGCTTGGCTTGTACCTCAATTGTAAGTAGTTTTGGATAAAAGCATCTGCCAAACGACTAAATGAGGTTACATAAGGTTATTTTTGGTTTCCACCTTTACCAAATGGGCAGTTATCGAGTTTACCTATATGGACGAGCAGACGCTGTTGGTATTAAGTCATTGTGAATAGTTAGTAGTGGAAGTGAGCATATATACATATTGCACATACATGTTACAATTAAATTCTTTCTCTGCATTTGACCCATCCCCCTGGGGGTAGCAGTGGGCCACCATGGGGTGGCACCCAGGGAGTTAGCACTAAGTGACTTTCTCAGGGACACACCAGTGGGTAGGCCGTGATTTGATCCCACAACTTGTGCATCCCATTTTGCTGCTGTACCCATTGAGCTACCAGGCCAAGTAAGGATTGCATTGTGGTTGGTAATAGACTGCTCTGAAGTAGGGGGTTTGGGGATTGTTAAATTGTTTTATATATATATATATATATACTTGTCGTTATGTTTGTTTTCTGCTGGTGGGGGTTTCAGCTGACTGGCCAATGAGCGTCTCTTTGAGCCCGTTGCCTGCTAATTCTTGTGTGTTCGTTGCGGTGTACGTATGTCTGCTTCACTCTCCTTCTCACATCGTCAATGAGGAACCACAGGAACATCAAAGACAAGTCTCCACTGACCAAGAGCTCTTCAGCCAATTATACGAGTCAGTAAAAAAAGAAAGGGAACCTTTAATGAGAAGCCATAATGTGGAATTGTGTTTAGCATTCACATGATGGAGTTGACAGCATTAGTAACACTGAAATCCTCCTCCGTTGGTATCCAGCTATGCATAATCTGTTATGTTACAAAAAAATGTACGTTGCTAAATATTTTCCTTCCATGGGGTTTAGCATTTGTTGATATTGTTGGTGTTTCATGGCAGAAAAAAGGTTGGACACTGTCTTTGCTCAGGCTGCCCAGAAGCCATGACCTTGGGTGGGCTAAATTGGTTTCCGTTGGGCTGCTTTGTAGCAGAGATTTAGTCTCTCTGAACTTCTGCCAGATCAGTTTGGCACCCTAACCCCTTCACTGACTTTGTTTTTGTCCTTCTGCTGCCCTGTGAAGGTCAGATGGATTAGCACATACCTTTTAACTCCACAAGGATACAACTCATGGCCTGAGTACTATTTCCAGTGCCAGACATTGCTGCCATTGTCACAAGGACACTTTTAATGACAGGAACATGTACAAGTTGACACTGGCGAACTATTTCGGAACGATGTGTTAATCATGTTTATGCACGAATGACCTTTAACTGTACTTGAGTTGCATGTGAAAAAGTCAACAGTTAAGGTTGACTAGTCGAAGCTCAGGCCTTTGTGTGCTACTATGGGATTTGAATCACAGAGGGACATACTGTGTGGAGTGCTGTTATAGAACTGAAACATTACAAGAGCAAACATCGGAATGTAAAACTGTTCCGTGTCTTCCTCCCTTGACTTCCGTGACATCAATTTGTTCTTTTCAGAGTAGCATTATAGTATAATATCCTAGGCATATTTAAACCTGTTGCTTCACTGAGTACATGACTCGAGAACAAACATCATTTACACTGGCACGGAACTTAGGCTCGAGTCCGAATGGTTACTGCGTCTTTGCTTGTTTTCCCACTTTTAAACTAAATGTAAAGTTAGAGGCAGAACACACACAAAGGTTCAAGCTGTCATCTCAATATGAAATCCATTGAGTATAAAGTCACATTTCTGACCAAAATGTCAGAAATGTGACTTTTTGGTCAGAAATGTGACTTTCAGAATTATTTAAGCATATAAATATCACGACAAAGAACCAGACAAAACGATACAGCAACTGGATTGAAGGATTTATTCACAACACTGAAGATAAGATCACCTGGGAAGTGGTTGAATGGCAGCCTATCAAATATGTTTTACATTAATATGTGTCTCTGACTTTCTGTGTCAAAATACTGTCAATGTTTTGAGAAAGTATCTCAATATGCTTAGTCAAAATATTTAAAATGTAAGTCATTATTTTCCATATGGCAGAAACTGGCAGACAATATCAGACAATCGGTGAGATATTACAATGACATTCTTTCTCTGCATTTAACCTATCCCCCCTAGGGGGAGCAGTGGGCAACCACAGAGCGGCGCCCGGGGAGTTAGTGCCCCTAGTGTCACTCAGGACACATCTGGGGGGAGGGCTGGGGTTTGGTCTAGCTGACTTCTGCATCCCATGCTGCCGCTCTATCCATTAAGCTACCAGGCCTCCAAGTTCTATACCAAGTTCAGCTACCAATTATACCAAGTTCTTTGTCTGGGTTACATTTGAGGTTGTGTTTTATTTTATTTTAAAAAATATTTCAGTTTACAGACCTTAGCTGTAGTAACCTCAACTTTATATTTCTTTTCCAAAGTAGTGTAATTCTATTGAGTGGTTTTTTACTGTGGCATCTCTTAAACTCTGAAACCAGACTGGTTTCTACTGTTGCCTGATCTGGTTCCCTTCAACCTTACATGAACTCACAGTGACTGACAAGTTGAATAACATCAATGAGACCTGAGCTGAGCAAACTGGTAAATAAATCATGGAGCTCAGGTGTGAAGTGCAGAATTTCAGTAGGCATAGTAATAGCTTTTCAATTTCAGAAAGACTTGTGTTTGACTGAGCAATGACTTCTTGAAGTGAATTGAATTGAAGTGAAATACTAAAGATAAAATAATAGTATACCAGAACATTGAAGAGGTTGAGATTGGGAAAGGACAGCACATCCTTTGTTCAGATCTAAAGTCAATGAATAAAAGTATAAATCACAGGTGATCTATATTGCATATACATTTACAACCTTCCCAATAAAACCTTGTTTCTTCTTGGACTTGCTGACGAGAAGGTCTCATAATAAAATCATGAGTTCATTTTGAGGTCAAACGGATTATTCTTTGGAGAAAATACATAAAAGAGAAACTACACTGAACTTCCTTGTTGTGACAATATTCAAATAAAATGAAAGGAAATTATGTAAATACCATTTAAGAAGTAATCTCCTTTCAAATGGATTTCATTGGGCTTGGCTTCTCTTGTCTACTTTTAAGTGATTTGCAAAATCGTCATGTCACAATTCACTGCCCACATATTCTGTTTTATTGGAAACACACGAAAAAAACAAAAAACAAAAAAAAAAAAAGATCTGCCATTGACTTGAAGCACAGACTGCACAGACTGAGGAGTGTGGCTTATACATTCACTTGTGTGACAGCCGAGACCACGACTGATCTCAGAATTTACCAGACCCTCTGCTTTGTTCTGTCCGTCCAGATGTTTGGTCAGAGCAGATGGTTTTCTGGACAAAAAGCAGAAAAAAGGAAAAACCCCTTTGACTCTCTCCTCTAAATCTCGATGGATACTGACTTGATCATGCTGCCATAAGGACGGAGTGTTTGGTCACTCACACAGCTTTGCCTTTAGTAATGTATAAGATGCTACATCTTCAAATGTAATTGCTGCAAACTTGTCTCATAAAAAGTTATTAGTTTTTATGCACCTAAACTGCAACCCCAACAATTTGTAGGAAACATAATTACACATTGGGTTACAATCACATTTTTTTTTTTTTTTTTTTAATAAAGCACTTCATTCATTTATAGAAACAGAGTCACAAGGACGTAAACTCCTGAGTCCAATTTGTGGTTAGAATAAAGGCAACAAAAGCACTTTGGGCCACTTTAGAGCAAGACTGAGTTTAATAAA
Organism: Channa maculata; assembly: GCA_020496755.1. Classification (NCBI taxonomy): domain Eukaryota; kingdom Metazoa; phylum Chordata; class Actinopteri; order Anabantiformes; family Channidae; genus Channa; species Channa maculata. Next base: position 5,361,182 of record CM035605.1, on the reverse strand, counting down.
CATGTTGTGTCAGAAGTCACTTACATTTTTTCTTTACTAAGCCAGACCACAATCTTTCCTTAATCTTAACCAGGTCCCTAAACACAACCATAAAACTTTTAATGATGGTCTGGATGTGTGGATGACTATAGCTGTGGCACTGTACGACCGTTTTGGTGTTTAATATGTTGCCTGGGAATACTGGGCATCTTTCACCAACCGTTCTCAAGAAGCAGTCGTCAGTGTTTGGTTTTTTGGGATTTATTCTTAGATATGAACAGAATCCATGCACACGCAAGAGCACACCTTTGCAGGCAGTGCTGCGATATATGTGCAAAATAATACTAGTCATAGGATGTAAATTACAATTACAAAAACAAGCAATAATAAAGCATTATGCATTTAAATTAACATTAAATTAACACTTTGATTCACATTATTTGTATTACTTGAGAAACATGTATCACTTAAAAAAAGGTTTCAGTGCATATTTTTATTTAATTAATTTTTTTTTTTACATTTTATATCAATTTCTTTTAGTGTTTCTGATGAGCTGCCAGTGTTGATGTCATCTGGGTAAATGTTTGGGAGATCCATTCTTTTGCACGCATGGAGACGCAGGAAGGGACAACCTTTGAGGTGCCCCAGTTCGAGTGTGGTTGCCTCAGCAGGAGTTCACTTACAAATAAATTAGAATCTAAGCATTTGGGCTTGAAGTAAACTTATTCACAAAGTTATTACCTGCCTTTATGTTCACTAAATGAGTTACAGGGTCCCATGGATCCTTTCTTTGGTCGTTTGCTTTTCATGCCCTTCAGCAGCAGGACCTTTCACAATAACCAATTTAGGAAAAAAGCTTTAGGCCCATTGTGTCTTGACTTTATTCTGTAAAGTGCCCTGAGATGACTTTGTTGTGAATTGGCGCTATATAAATAAAGTTGAATTGAATTGAATTGAATTGTATTGATATGTTCAATGTTAAGTTGCTCACAAGTTGCCATGTCAATTACGTTATGTTCATTATCAGCTTATCCTCATTATCTTAACAGAAAATGTTGATCTACTTGCAACTTAATGCACATTGTTTTTAGGCTGCCAGGAAATCAACAGAGCACAGTTTTAAATCAAAGAGGACTAACTTTATGATTTTCATGATAACTCCAAGTTCCTCTTAGAATAGTGCCCTTATCACTATCACACTATAAAAGTATAGTGTAAGGAATGTTTCTCAAGCGTTACAAGTTTTGGTCTGCAGAATTCCTGTGTCCATTCTTGTCTTCTTGTAGTGGATATTACTTGTAGCTGAAGGTGAGAAACACTGACAGTCAGGACTGACTACAATGTTTCATGGTTGGAATCTATGTTCACTGCCTATTATATGACATATATTTTATTTCATAGCGTCTTATCAGGCGTGTCCTTCCTGTCCAGTGTCGAGGGCCGTTTTCTATTACAGCCACTATGCTGTCGGGTTGTTTCCAGATGTACTTATGCTTATGTCCAAACTGAATGCAAAAGGCACAAAGGTGGAGGAGGAAGCCAGCGTGTCATTTATCCAAGTCAATCTAGCAGCTGAGCTAATAGATGTGCTGCCAGATCGACAGGAAGTTTGAATCAGTCATTCAGCACAGTCTTTACATATGCAGCTGGGGCTGAGAAGACCGAGAAATGTTTGGAGCCTGTGCAGAGGAGTAAACGTTTCCTTTGACCGTCGGTTTTATCAAAGAGAGGCCTTGCATAAAAAATATCAGAGCATCTGCAAACAATTTTCAAATGTGGCTTCATTTAGTCTGACCCATTTCATTTGTGTTCCCAAAATGGGATTCATTACAGGTAAACACACTGTTAGGGATCAAAAGAGATTTGATTAGGAAAAATGGGGAATGTAATGAGGCTTGATTCGTACAATAACAATGTGTACACGCGCTGATACGAGAAGCCATGGGGTTCTGGGGTTAAACGGATGATTTAATCAGATCATCATATGTTGAATAGAGGGTGGAGAATTTGTACTATCCAACCACATATTTCGGTTTCAGTTAGGAAACCAAGTAGCCCGTACTGTGCAGGGATCGTCTCGTGATGTGTTGACTGATCAGACATGCAGCCACACTACAATGATTGTTTCATGCAAATCATTTTCTGCTGTGTCTGTTGAAATAACAACAAATGCAAACTAATTCAGTGTTAATTCCGGCTGACTCAGCACTCGTTTCTTAAACAATAAGCTTAGTGTTATAGTGTTTGTTTTTTATGGCCATTGAATTCCAAAAAATACCAAATCTAATGATGCAGGTAGTCTGCATGCGCAGTTTTGCACTCGGGATAACAATGGTGCTACAGAGGAAGAATTTTGTCCATTTGCAGCTTTTGAGTTACAATATTTGTTGGTAGAAAAGATTCATTGTTGATTGGGGGGATTTCATAGGATTTATTGACAATAAAAAAAAAGATAAAGCATCACCAGAGTTTTCCTGTGAATCTGAACAACGGTCCATTTTGACAACGAAGGTTGTGAAAAAGATTCAGTCTATGCGCAGAAGACACCAACTGAGCGTTGACCTAATCCCAGATCACTTTCTTATGTTCCATCATTGTAGACATTATCTCAAGTTCAGGCCAGTTTAAAAACAATACACCTATGACATTCAGAGGTTGGATGTTAGCTGTTTTTGTCCACACTACATGCTTTGTTATTGTGGTTAAAATATCTCGTCACTGTTGCTGGAATGTCACAAACACTTTTATGGGGATTGTTGCAGCCTAAATTTCACATTTTCAGGCAGCTTTTCTAAACATCCTGAGAATAAAACATTGTTCTACACTTGCGGAGAGACACTCACAGCTCTGTTACTTAGGTGGAAACTACACTAGTGTGACCACTAAACATGCATTCAGCACTTGCAATAGATCTGGATGTAACAGCCTCTTTCACAGTGCTTTGTCTTGTCTGTTCCTGTGTTTTCGACATTCTCCAGGTTTGGTTTGTCAGTTGATGATTTTCTTTTGTGTTTCTTTAGCAGCACTTTTTTTACAGACATCCCACCTCTCCTGGATATTCTTGGATTCTTCCGCATATTATCCAGAAAATCTGAAATTCCTTCTGTTCTTATCATAAGTACATTTTTGTTAATTAACAAGCAAACCAAAAAAACAAAAAAACAAAACAAGATTAGGACCTTAAAGCCCCCACTGTGGTGTGGTGCACGGTGTATCTTGCACAGTAAGATGGAGAAAAAAAGGGATGAGTGGCAGGGTGTCTTCGGATCTGATAACAATCTGAGCTGGCTGGAATTCCCAGGAATTCCAGCTGAGGAGACACAGAGGAGCCATGTCTCATTGGGCAGGTTTCTCTGTCTCTCTGTCAGTGACTGGTTGTGCTGACAGATACCATCAACACTCTGAATGTTGCTGTGCTTTCCACATCCTCACAACACACACACACACACACACACACACTGTCCATGTACATACATAGGCTCGCGATCATTCACCATCCTCTGACTGACATTTGGTCTTATCTCATGCAGGCGATCATTAGGCAGTGCGTAGTATATAAGTACATCGCATATAGAAGTTGTAAGCTCAGATATGTGGGACAGGTTTTCTGTAATGTGACCAGTTTGTTTGTGTTGCTTCTGCTTAACGTGACAGCCTGCTGTGTTTTCTCACACCCTCGGCTAGGTCCTGTCGGTGTGCTGTATCTATTCTTTCTTATCTTATTTTTCCTATCGGGTCAGCCTAACATGGAGCATAGCGATCTAAGATGTCTCTTTGTTACTCTGCTCAGAGTGAGGCTCAGCGGGGCTGGAAGAATGCAGCTCTTCTATCTCCCTGTCTTCGATGATTATCGTGTGCTTGTGTGTGTGTTTGTGTGTGTGTGGGTATAGTTAGTTTATATACATAGTTATATACATAGTTACTTATATACATAGTTAGGTTAGTTTAGAGAGCAACAGATGTGAGTATAAACACAAATAGTATATACTGTAATGAATCAGTGCATGAGAATGTGTGCATAGCCCCGAGCAGATTTAGGTGCAAAAACAGGTTTTAGTAGTTTCTAAAGCAACAACATGTATGTGTCTGAAGAATATAATGTACGTTAGCTAATACAAGAAGCAACATACGGCAACAAGATGCATTTGGGTGCCGATCTTTGCATCCCCTTATTTTGTAATGGCAACGTAACGCTGAACCTATGCGACAATGCACGTTCAGCCACACTGATGAAAAAAAATATATTTGTTTTATTCTTTTTGGCATTTCACAACAAGAGGATGTAAACCTTTGCACTCAATTGTAGCACGGACATGTCAAGCCTTTCTTGCTACCCAGACCCAATCAATGTGATTTACTCAGATGTACAACCCCAATTTAAAAAAAAGTTGTGAAGATATGTAAAACAGAATGCAATGATGTACGAATCTCATCAACCCCTATTCTATTCACAATAGAACATAAACAACATATTATATGTTGAAACTGAGATATTTTACCATTTCATTTTGAATTTGATGGCAGGAACTTATCTCCAAAAAGTTGGAACAGGGTGATGTTTACCATTGTGTAGCATCCCCTCTACTTTTAACAACTGTCTGTAAACATCTGGGAAGTGAGGAGACCAGTTGCTGGAGTTTTAGCAGAGGAATGTTGCACCCCTCTTGTCTGATGTAGGATTCTAGCTGCTCAACAGTCCTGGACCTTTGTCGCCGGATTTTTCATTTTTATGATGCACCAAATGTTTTCTATTGGTGAAAGGTCTGGACGGCACTCTGCATTGATGGCACCTTTCCAGGTGTGTAAGCTGCCCACACCATAGGCACTAACGCCCCCCCATACCATCAGAGATGCAGGCTTTTGAACTGTCCACTGATAACAAGCTGTTTGGTCCCTCTCCTCTTTAGTCCACAGGACACGGTGTCCACGTTTTCCAAGAAGAATTTCAAATTTTGATTCATCTGACCACAGGACAGTTTTCCACTTTGCCTCAGACCATTTTAAATGAGCTTTGGCCCAGAGAACATGGCATCATTTCTGGATCGTGTTCACATGTGGCTTCTTCTTTGCATGATACAGCTTCAACTTACATGTGGATTGGACACTGAGTTGTGTTCACAGACAGTGATTTCTGGAAGTCTTCCTGAGCCCATGCAGTGATGTCCAGTAGAGAATCCTGCCTGTTTTTAATACAGTGCCGCCTGAGGGCCCGAAGATCACGATCAGAGATTCCTCCTGATTCTCTGAATCTTTTGATGATATTATATATTGTCAATGGTGGGATCTACAAAGTCTTTGCAAATTTATGTTTAGAAACATTTATTTTTCTGAAATTATTCCACAATTCTTAGGACCAGTTTGTCGCAGATTAGTGAACCTCTGCCCATCTTTACACTCCACAGGCTCAGCCTCTCTGAAATGCTCCTTTTTTTGACCCAGTCATGTTACTGACCTGTTGTCAATTAACTTAATTACTTTTCAAATCCTCCTTCATTTGTTTTTTGATTAGCAGCAATTACTTTTCCAGCCTGTTGTAGAACCCTTTTCCCCCTGTTCCAACTTTTTTGAGATGTGTTGCTGCCATCAAATTCAAAATTATTTTCCATGAAATGGTAAAAATGTCTCAGTTTCAACATCTGATATGTTTATGTTCTATTGTGAATAAAATATGGGTTGATGACATTTGCAAATCATTGAATTCTGATTTTATTTATGTTTTCACATCTTCCTAACTTTTTTGGATTTCTGGCTGTATGTGTACCATCATCGTTTTTCTGATGTGATATAAGCACAACAGTCATGCAGAAGAAAAGTGATTGTTTCATCCCTCTGGAGAGCAGTCAAGTTTTCTCAAGTACAGTTGGAGAATGAAATATGTTCTTCTTGTTCAGTGAATCATGTGCCTCCATCTAACCCTGTCCTCTGCATCCTCTTCTCTCACACAAACTGTCATGTCCTCCCTCACTACATCCATAAATCTCCTCGTTGGTCTTCCTCTAGACCTCCTGCCTGGCAGCTCCAACCTCAGCATCCTTCTACCGATATATTCACAGTCTCACCTCTCAACATGTCCAAACCACCTCAATCTGGCCTCCCTGCTCTCATTACAAATCACAATGTCATCTGCAAACATCACAGTCCACGGAGATTCCTGTCTAACCTAATCTGTCAGCCTGTCCATCACCAGAACATAAAGAAGGGGCTCAGAGCCTTTCTCTAAGATACAATGCAACTCCCTCTGATCTTCTCTGTACTTCTCCATCAGCATCCTCAAAGCAAATACTGCATCTGTTGGACTCTTTCTAGGCATGAAACCATATTGCTGCTCACAGATGTTCACCTCTGTCCTTAGCTTAGCTTCCACTACTCTTTCCCACAACTTCATTGTGTGACTCATCAGCTTTATTCCTCTGTAGTTGCCACAGCTCTGCACATCTCCCTTGTTCTTAAAAATTGGCACCAGTACACTTCTCCTCCAGTCCTCAGCATCCTCTCACTCTCCAAGATCTTGTTAAACAAACTAGTCAGAAACTCTACTGCCACCTCTCCTAGACACTTCCATACCTCCACAGGTATGTCATCAGGACCAACTGCCTTTCCACTCTTCATCCTCTTCAACGTCCTCCTCACTTCATTCTTACTAATCTTTGCTACTTCCTGCTTCACACCAGTCACCTCTTCTACTCTTCGTTCTCTTTCATATTCCTCTTTCATCAACTCTTCAAAGTTCTCCTTCCATCTTCCCATCACACTCCTGACACCTGTCAATTACATTCTAATTCTTACCTTGGGGAATGAAATATGTTTTTTATTAAAAATATTTCCACTGCAGCTGTTCTCATCGCCATCAAAAAAAAGTTATTAGAATTAAATAGAAATGAAACAGAAAAAAACAGAATCTGCCAGGTTACTGCATGTGGCTATTAGTTCTTTTTGCTCAGCTATTTCAATGCATCACTTGTTACAAATTGGTCAAGCAAGATCATCTCATAATGAGTAGAGACAAATAACGTTGGCAATTGACTGATGCCCAAGACAAGATTTATCTAGAATCATCAAGATTTGAGGATTTACTCAGAATAATGGGCCAAAATCCTCTCTAAACACTGTTAGAGATTCCTGTATGAAGAGTTTTTTCTGATTGTCTGCAGTGGACCACTAACCATTTAATAGTGGTGATAATGAGATGGCACTGTGCAAAGGTTTAACAAAGTAGTACACCCTACTTTCTTATTGAGGCTGTTGCCCTGAGACTCATTTAGTCAAAGTAATAAGAGGGTTGTGTCAGCAGCACTACTAGATTAAGTAATGCACTATAATTCTGGTCATAGTTAATTTTTCTCTGCTTTCACATGGCATCTGCCACCCACAAAGCAGCACTCAGTCACCAGTATGCTCATGCACACATACACACACACACACACACACACACACTAGAACCAGTACACACATATTACCATGCCTTGTGGTTAAGCCTTTGCACAGCGGATCTCCAGCCCGGATTCTGTCCACACATGTAATCAACGTTGTCTGCAGAGAGACTGAAAGTCATTTTGGCTTCCTGACAGGGGAGAGCACAGACATCTACAAACCGACCCTGTCTACTGGAAATTCCGGTCACATACACACACTGTGAAAACCGGTGAATATGTTTTGCTGGAAATGTCATTTTAATCATGTTTTCATTCACAATAATGAACATTATTTGTTACTTTATGCAGACTATTTGTCGGGCTGCTAATATGTTGATATCAAACATAATGGTAAAATGTTTACAGACAATGTATTTGACAAACTATCCAGAATTCCAGTACATTAGCCACTTGTATTGACAACAGCATTGTTGAAACTTTTATTGTATTACTAAGATTTGTATGGCACTTTGTAAAGGTTAAACACTCATTGTCATTTTTATAAACAGCCAATTTTCATTACACTCAAATAAAGATCTTTGCCTAAACTTAAGCAAGTAGTTTTTGAGCCTAAATATAATTTATAATATAATTTTTCGAACTAAACCTGGCTCAGTGTAACCATGTCGACAACAGTCGACCATTTTCAAACTGCTTTTACCTCAGATGGTGTAGAACTACTTTTAACTGAGAATACGTCTATCACAAAGTTACCAATCGTACTATCATTTTCATGGTCTTTTCTCATGCACTAATTTCTTTTTTGCTTGCCTTGTACTTCAGTTGTAAGTCGCTTCTGCCAAATTACCAATAAATGTAAATGTACTGTAATTCACTAAGCTGAACAACCAATCAGAGTGACTGACTGGACTGACATCAATTCAACATGCAGAATCACCTGAAAAGTTGCCAACATGGATTTGAATAGTGCTGAGTGTGGGGGACACATCACTGACGGCCCATCTTTGGCTGGTGGCAAGGCCCTTAGATACCATTGTTGGCTTTTGAATGATCACTTATAATCTTTGAGCTGTCCTCAATATTTTTAACAAATACTGAAATGAATATGTTTAGTGAAAATTGTGAAAAACACACAATTATTACCAACTCTGCACATGCCTCAGCTTTACAGAGGGTAATTTAAATGCACAACTTTATTGTTCTGGTTCAGCATCATTGCTTTTGAGTCTTTTTTTCTAGCAGCAGGAGGCAGCTGTTTCCAGCAGACATATCTCTGTTAAACTCACTGTAAGAAAGTGTAGGCTATTTTTAAAACACCTTTTAAGACCAAACATCACAAAGTGCCTCCCTATAATGACAAGAATCAAATAAAAGCCAGAAGAACAGAAATACATAAAAAAACACACACACACACTAACAAAAAATGTATAAAATAATGTGCTATACCAGAGCATGGTGCCATAAAGAGTCCCTTTATGACTCTTTATGGTATCAGTACAGGTGTTGAGAGGATTTTTTTCTTTGGGACAAACAGAATGACACATGGCTGGACCTTCCAACAGGACAGTAAACTAAAACATACTGCAAAGGAAACTTAACTGGAGAGTTACACCCAAGGAAATTGGTGTTAGATATTGACTTATTGATGTTGGCTATTGACTTATGGTTCAAGTTACAATGACAATAAAAAGGTTATTTCTAAATATATTTCACCCACATCACTGTACTTGACAATTTCACTTTTAATTAATAATTATATTTTATAATATAATTTATTTTATCTGAAATAATGTCAGATTTTTCTTCTGGGCATGTCAAAGGGGATTTGATAATCTACATGGGTAACACAAACGCAGGCATGGCTTAAGATAGCAGCAGCTCAGATTCAAAGAACTGAGATGAGGGAGGTAAAATGTTGAAAAACCCAACAAGATGCTAAAAGATGGTGAAGCATGTCTTGCAGAGACACTGAATCAGAACCAAATGATACAAACTGATGATGAAATGCCACTCCGTGTTCTCTGCTCGCAGAAGAGCTGATGGGAAGGAATGTTACATGAAGGCTGCTCTAAAATGAGTGTGTGACGGCAACTGGCGGAACATTAGAACGTATATTTGAGAGCTTTCCTGGCCAAATTCTAAATTCAACTTTTTAAAACTCAGTCAAAAATTGTGGCAAACATTATGATTTGAGAATGTTCTGAGATATTTTTTGGACACCTGTTGACAGGAGACTAACCTTCTGTCAACCATTATCCATATGCAATTTATGCAAGGATACTATTACAACCAACAGTAACAATAGAACAAAGGAGAAAGTTGGGTTACATACTTCAGCGTTAGGCGAAGGTTGGGTAGATGAGTGAGTCAGAAAACACAGGACTTTCCCACAGCAAACTCATGTCCGATTCAGTTTGGTGTCTAAACCTGACCAAGTCATCTTTGTGAATAAATATGAGCAAACTGTGTTGGTTTTACAACCATAATGGTTTTTGGATTGTTGCCATGAATATGAAAAACATGGGACTAGTACAATGTCTGCCAGAAGGGCCCCATTTAAAGACATGCTCCTATGGGTTGTATGAGGCAAACAACCAATTTTAAATGTTGATTTAAGCTAGAGAATTGGGTAATGCGGCCATATTATGCTTAATTTATTCTGATGAGCCAGATTGCAGAAACCTGACCGTGGACGGAGCAGAGTGGTGCGCTGTGGATTTAAAATGAGAAGGGTAGATGGTAGATGAGTTTCCTCCGGTTACTCTGATTTCCTCCCACAATCCAAAGACATGGACATTTGTTTAATTATTGACTATAAATTGTCTGTAGGCCTAAATGTGAGTTTGAATAGTTGTCTGTCTGTGTATGTCTCTCTGTGTTGGACCAGACTGGTGACCTGTCCAGGATGGACCCCATCTCTCTCAAACTAATTAAGCACCCTAAAGAGGATAAGTGGTTACAGATGTATGTATGGATGTATTGATGTTCAGCTCATATTTTGAAAATTGTGCACCATATAATAGGGACTTTGAAGTTAAAAATAAAAACAAAAATTATGTTTTTGAAGATATAATTGATACATATTTTTGATTTCTGCCAATTTACTTGAAGAATGGAACCATGTGCTCACACTGAAAAAAAAGCTCAAGGCCTTGAAGTGCATAGCACATGATGTAGCTAAACACATAATTAAAAAAAATACTGCAAAGAGTGGACCAGTTTTTATTTTTTAATTAGAAATCACCTCATAATTGTGCAGCCATTTTTAAAGGTGAATAAAATCGAGGCAGCATTATTGTTTAGAGTTTCCTGTCAGAGTTCATCAACGATGAGGCTGATACCTTTTTATTTTGAGCAATGTGCTGCCCAAGCTGAACTAAATCATGGCAATATGTAAACTATGTATATGTATATGTGACTTGTACAAGTGAAATTAATTCGTGCAAAATGAGCAGGATCCTAACATATCTTTTATCAGCTAAAGCACAAATGAGTGACATCTGTTCCTGCAATGTTTGGTTGAAAACCTGCCAGTTTTAAATGGATTTTAAAGCTGTCACTTTTATCCACACACACACACACACACACAGACACAAAATGTAGTGCCAACCCTATGCTGGAGTCCTGTGTCTGTACTTGATGCTCTAGTGGCACTCCACAGTGGTTTGAGAGAGCACATAAACAGCATCAAGTGAAAATAAATGCTGAGCTAAATCTAGGACGAGCCTTTCCCACAGGAACCTACTGTGAATTATATCATTCAGTACAGTACAAGAAACACTCAACTGTACATTACTTATTCCCCTAGTACATTCAGTACTGTACAGTCAGAGAGCATGACATTGCATGAACATTCCGCTAGACAACATCTAGTATCATGAAGTATTAAAGTGATTAAAATAGAAAAATACAGCCATGTAACCACACACTTGTCATGACTTTAATTAAATTATTTTTCCTCAGTTGAATCTTGAAGCCGACTTGTTTAAATAAAGACACACAGGGGAGGCCCCAGGAAATAAGAGAGCACAATAAAGAGGTGTTAAATTAAAGAGATGCATTGTCACTGTGTCCTACTGTCTGTCATTGGTCAGATTATATGTGCATTCCTGTGGTTTCCTCAGCAACCCCATCTGCCTGACCTTTAATCCAGTGCCTTCATCAGGACAAAACAAGCATGTGAGAGGATGAACCCTTTCAATTACAGTCTCTGATATCGACATGACATGACAAACTTAGCATGCCCCACGTCTGGCGAGGTTATTGTTCTCTTATTGCAGTTTGGTGAACCGTCTCATCCCATCACGTTCAATGACAAAAGTTTGTACCTGCTCTTATGGGAAATCTACAGTGTAACATACAGGACTCAAAGAGTAGACCAGTAGTAGAGAGTAGATTAAAAGGGAATGATCATTGCATCAGATCCACAGAAATCATCTTTTTTTTGGGTTGTAAATTAAATAAAACATTGTATTATAAACAGTATTGAATGTGATGCTATTGATAATGTTGATATCTCATTTAGATTTAGAAAGTTACGTCCGACGTTGGTGTGTAACAAAAATAGCACAGCCAGTCATGTTCAAGCTGCTTTTAACTAATTTATATACCGACCGGTGTTAATTCCATAATACTCAGCATTTACTAGTGAATTAGATTATGTATTAAAATATTCATCGCAAATGAGTGGCAAGGAAGCTCAAGGTTTACAGATGAACACCACGTTATGATTTTTAGCCAGAAGTATAAGGGTACTGTTGGGACCACCTCTAAATTTCTCATTTCTAATTTGATTTTGCACTCATACACACCTTCCCCAAAATACTTTCTTATTATAGTGACCTGTTACATTAATCCTGATCTCATTTAGCCCACCAACCACACTTATCAACCACCACTTGTAAAAGCTCCACAATAAACATGAGTGGAAAATTTTAAATAAAGCATGAAACTCATTTGACCTTGTTTTAGCCACGGATCCATATTTAAAGCATCTAACCAAAAGCCCATTAAAACAAAAAATTCAGGACAGGAAAACTGGAAATACAACAGTGCTTGCTGGTTTCCATGTTTTTGCCTCACTTGCATCTTTTCTTATTTCCTCTCATTAAGGATGCGAGGAATGCAAAGAAAAGAAACACGTCAGCTGTCAGTCGGACTTTAGAGTCCTTGACTTGAATTTGCTCATCTACACGCTGTCCAAATAATAATTAGGATGTGTAGTTACCACAATCATCATCTGTCTTCCTGTGTTGAAAACAGTGACAAACATATTTAAATAAAAACCACATATGACTTCTAATGGTAGCAACATTTTTTAAATGCATCATTCAGCAGTCTTGTCTAGCTTATGATTTGATTGTTTTTTTATTATAAATGTTATAACTCATTTTAATTCTCTATCACCATCATGTTAATTATTCAGGCTCTTTTATCCATGATCGGATTATGAAAGTATAATAAATCTTAAGGAGATAAACCTTTCTAATGAGTGTAGAAAGTTGCTGATGGTTCAAAGAGGTGTCTAATAAAGAAGTAAAAAGAAATTAAAGGAGGGGACAGGAGTGACGTCCAGGTGGAGCAACATTAAAGGAATCGGTACATTAAGAGACTTAGGATGAGCAAGATACCTCCCGGTCATAAGCTTCAAGCTTCACTAACTACTGGGCCATTGCTCCATAGGCTATAGTACGTGCAAACACCTGTAAATACACTTTGTAAACATGCTGTACGAGTTTCCTTATGAAGCTTCCAGATCCAAACAAGTTTAATAATGCCGGGGGGCAGGTTACATTGCTGCTCTCTGCTCCAAGAGAAAGACAATGAAACACACCAACGAAAACAATCTGAAGCTGAATGAAATGAGGTTCACAATAAACAGCAGTGTCATGCAGTGCAATGAATAAGTGACCGAACAGTTATGATATAACGACATAAATAATTATTATTATGGTCCAAAATTAAATGTGAGGATATGATTGTACAATTAACTAAAATATAAGATATGAGAGGATGTTGCAGGACAAGCCCTTCAGGTACAGTAAGTCCTGGTGACTTAGTGGAGGTAGCAGGTTAATGCTAACACAGTAGTCAGCCAGGAAAACACTATAGGAAGTGATGTTGTTTTTAGTGGGACAATATAGGAACCATGTTCCATCTATGCATTTGTACCATGGAGCTTGTCTTATGTGGAGCACTGATTCACAAATGATCATGATCCTAATGATCCTCCGTGGTCCCACACAACTCTGCTTCTCTACTCAACAGTGGCTAATAGTAAACATGAATTCTGCAGAAAGAGTGTATGTATTAAGTTCTCAGAAGAACTGGTTTGGAACTTGACAGGGGATATGGACTTTTGGCTCTCTTTCTCGAGTTTGACAGGATGATGGATTGTAGCGTTGTAACATGGAGTTAGGAGCCCTGAGGGCAAGCACCACAACAGAGCTGGATGAACCACTAGCAGGGAAGGAGCACAGTTACCTTAGACACAGATCTGAATTAAAACAGGCGGAAAAACTTCCACACTTCCAGTATTCCTTAGTTTCCTAATGTGTTCTTGTCCAGGTCAGCTGTAGTGCATTACATGTGAACATACGAAAAGACACAGATATGTCATTAGACATGTTAACACACACACACATAGAGTGCAGTGTAATTAGAGTGCAATTACAGTAGTGGAAGTCAGTCATTGAGAGCCTACAGCTATAAGCTCTTAGCACAACATCCTGCCTGTGGTCTCATCTCCGGAGCCATGAGGGTGGTGAGGGACATTCATGCCTTTCCACATGCACTGACAGATGAAAAAAACCTTTCCTCCTGCTGAAAATGCAGACGCCGAGCTCTGCAGTAGAGATACTTGTCAGTGCAGCAGGGTGATAAGAGATAACCACATATCCAGACGTTCCGGGTTACTGCTAGAGGGCTGATCATAGGAAGGATAGGCGTGAGAACATGGGTGGGAGAAGGGTTGCAGGGCAGTGGGAGGTGTGGGAAGATGAGGTGGGGTAGTCACATTTTGGCAGTAGGCAGGACACGGTACAATATGCTGCAGTAGCTACAAGCAGGCAGGCTTCTCTCTCTAAACACAACCTAAAGGGTTTAACCCTGACGGCACCTGTTCAAGCTCTTTTCCAAGCATTCCTCCTCGTCAGGCCTTTTAAAAGTGGACAGCCAGGTCACACAAAGGTCCTGGCAGGGGGTGGGGTTCAAGCGGTCCGTCATGGATTCCTGGTGTAGTAACAATTTTCCAGAAACATATGGCTTCAGAGGGTTATTAGTGATACCAACATTTCATATATGGATCACTGCCTTTTGTTTAAGCTTTTAATAATAATGGTGAAAATGTCCACCTTATGTGCCCTGGGAGTCAAATCACTCCTTTGCCACTTTTCAGAACAAATACGCTCCGAAACTTAATGAGCACAACAAGGCTTTTGTGACCCCTGCTTATTAAACAGCTCGGCAGCAGTGAAACTCGGTTGAACTGTTTTTGAGAAAGGCTCATGTTTCTAACCAATCAGAGAAAATCAATTGTTTCTACTTGTTGGTAGATTGTGTGGATTGTTTTTTTGTTGAGCAGAAAGACAAAGGGCTGACTGAAGCAGAGTGGATTGAGATTGAGTCCAAAAGTTGCATATTTAGCCCTAATATTCAGCCACCACAGCAAGACACTGAACCCCTAACAGCCCATTCCCCTCCCCAGCTGTGTAGTGCCGGTCCAAGCCCGGTAGAAATTGGGGAGGGTTGCGTCAGGAAGGGCATCCGGCGTAAAAAAAAAACTGTGCCAAATCAACATGCGGACAATGATCTGGTGTGGCGACCCTGAACTCATGGGATAAAGCCGAAAGGACAAAAAAAAAAAAAAATGCAGCCACCACAGCACAGCCTGACGATTTTTTCAGAGCTTTAACTGACAATTTTGATTTAGCATCAGAAAAACTACAGTTCTCAATAAATAAAAGCACAAGTTCACTCCTGTCTGTCCTGGTGTTAATGCAGACTTGTCTAAAGTCGCTTTGGCCCACTGAGCCATGACATTAGCTTACATACGTCTGGGGCTTATAGACAATGGTGTTTCTTAAAGGCCTCTAAAAACCTGAATATTCAATATCTAGATTGTTTTAAATTTAAAAAAGCTGCCCTATGGCTGCCCACTGGCCATAGGGTCAGAGATTTGTGCCTGTCGAAGTGTGTATGGACCCCAAACCACCCATCCCCAGCAGTGCCAGTGGAAAGCAAGGTAAAACTGGGGAGGGTTGTGTCAGGAAAGGCATCTGGTGTAAAAAAAAAAAGTGCCAAATCAACATGTGAACCAATGGTCCGCTGTGGTAACCCTGAACTTTAACATTCACGTAGATGCTGACAGTATCACTGGGTTTAATTCATTATTAGATTCAATTGGTTTTTCCCAACATGTAAAAAAACCCACTCACTGTGGTCACACCCTAGACCTGGTCCTTTCATATGGCATTGAAACTGTTAATTTAACAGTATTTCCTCATAATTCTCATCTGGCTGACGGGTTTCTACGGGTCATCCCACTGTGGGATGAATAAAGGTTTATCTTTTCTCTTATTCTATTAACTTTCATTGCTATGCAGATGACACCCAGCTATATCCATCTATGAGACCAGATGAAAAAATTAATTAATCAAATTTCAAGCATGCCAACAAGACATAAAGGCCTGGATGCCGTACTTCTAAACTCAGACAAAACTGAAGCCATAATATTTGGGCCTAGAAATATACTGTCCAACCATATCATTACTCTAGATGTTATAACTCTGGCCTCCAGTACTACTGCAAGGAACCTGTATTTGTCCTTAACCTCACATATAAAACATATCTCTAGAACAGCCTTCTTCCACCTACGGTACATTGCCAAAATTAGGAGCATCCTGTCTCAAAGTGATTTTAATTGTGGGATACTACTTTCAATTAATCCAAAATGCTGCAGCAAGAGTACTGACTGGAATTAGCAAGAGAGAACACTTCACTAGCTTCCTATAAAATCTAGAATAGAAACCCTTCTTCTTACATATAAAGCTCTAAACGATCAAGCTCCATGAATAAAAGACCTCACAGCACCATATCGTCCCAGTAGACCACTTCGATCTCAGAATGCAGGCCTACTTGTGGTTCCCAGAATTTCCAAAGGTAGAATGGTAGATAGAGGCTTTAGCTATCAAGCTCCTCTCCTGTGGAACCAGCTCCCAGTTCAGATTCGGGAAGCAGACACCCTCTCTACTTTTAAGTCTAGGCTTAAAACCTTCCTCTTTAATAAAGCTTATAGTTACTGTATAGTTATGCTGCTATAGGCTTAGACTGCTGGGGGACCCACCCCCCAATGCACTGAGCTCCTTTCCTCCTCATGTCCCTCTCTCCTCTCCTCTTACCCCACATTTATTTGTCACCACTGGATGACATTAACTTTGTGTTTTCTTTCTCCCATAGTTGTCCTCCTTCTCTGTCTCCCTCTCTCTGTCCCTTTCTGCAGGTGTCCCCGGGCTTTGAAGCTGTGTGTTTTGCAGTGTGCAGCTACTGGTCCTACCAACCTGCCCGATGTTCTGTTGTTGCTTTTGTTGCTCTCTCACCCCATGCGGTCAAGGCAGGCCGCCGCTAACCCTGAGCCTGGTTCTAGTGGTTTCCTCTGCACTGTTGCCTAGGGCTTGCTTAAGGGGGAATTGTTGGGTTTTCTCTATAATCTTTATAGTCTTGACTTTATTCTGTAAAGTGTCTTGAGATGACTTTGTTGTGAATTGGTGCTATATAAATAAAGTTGAATTGAATTGACTCGAACTTATGGGATAAGCTGAAAGACAAAAAAATAAATAAATAAAAAATCTAAATACAGCAAGTAGGTTACACAAGACACTTATATGCTGCATTCCAAGGCTGTGTTTGGATTTACTATCAATGTTAAAAATCTCACCAGGATTTGGAGCGAGGCTTTTTACTTTTGAAACAAAACCCAGAAGTTTGGATTTTACTTGTTCTTTACTTGTGATGCTGGTGTATTTGACCACTTTTACAATCCAACATACATTATTAAAAGCAGACCCAGAAACTTTTTTTTTTTTTTTTTTTTTTTAACTCATACACACTTCTCTTCTGTGCCAAAACCTGGCACTCACATTACCCACAATGCAATTCATAGAGTTGGGACAGAAATTTGGCCGTGTTTTGATAGTAGTAGCTAATGTAGCCTGGAGACTCGAGCAGAGCTGGAAAGTGGGCTACAGAGTGCGTTATCTCTGGTTACTGTAATTCCACACTGCATAATAAAAGTTACATGTATCTACTTGAAATACACATGGTAGTGATTTCAGGATCAAATATTCTGTGGGTAAGTTAACAAGCAGTGATGAACGCCGGGCACGCTGTTGTGTTGGTAATGAATACACTAACTTAAGAATTTATTCAGATTAGTGGAGGGGGGCTTTCCAACACCCTCAACAGCCTTCCTACCACTCCGTTTATTCCTGATGTTGTGTTAAACTGGTTATTTGTCGTGTGTTGATTGGCTGAATGAAAGTGCAGCCTTTTTACTGTTGCCTGCAAAGCCCAGTAAAAACTGCTGCTTCTGCTTGTAAAGATGAAGGTGAAAAAAAGGCGAGGCACACCGGATGGCGTGGCCTGTGAGTGAACGTCTTCAGCGGGCTGACAGCACATTACACGCTGGCTTAAATCAGAGCGCTACAATTCTGCGATAATGAAAGTCTGAGCACACTGGGATGAGTGAAAGTTGACGTACTCCAGTTCCAAAAAACTGTAAGTGTCCCAGCCCCGGCTGTTCCAGTGTTCAGAAATGTCAGATTTCAACACATTAAAGCTCTGGTGACTGATCTTATTTCTTCCCAGAAGCCCCATTATTCCTCCCCTCCCGATGTATCCACGGTGAAGAAAGCAGCTCTAAATGCTCGGCTGTAACCTGAGTGTAGGCAGCTGCACTCTGAAGTGGGAGCCTTTAACAGATCACTGCTTCAGTCAAAAGCAAAAAGAGACAAAGAGAGCACAATACTTCCTGCTACACTGGAGCAAGACAGAAAATATACTGCTAATATTAAGTCACTCTATCATGTTGTAGACCTTTACAATTGTTGTGCACACAGAGATTTTTGGGAGATCAGGTAGACTGTTGTGGAAGATGCTTGATTACAGTGAATTCATTAAAACTTTACCCAAAACAAAATGGTTCAATCCAGCCACAAAGTGGATTGATTTGTTATTTAAATTCACACACCCAGACTGGAAACATGCATATATTCTGTGAAGATTTTTGAGTATCCAGTAGTGAGGCTGCAAACCACAGCTGGAGGCTCAAGTAGCAGAGGAAGAGTCTAAAAGTGCATTGCCATTGATGGCCACTCATTGATTGCTCCATAATATCTTGGGCCTATATTTTTAGGCAGCTTTTGAAATCACTGTTTTATTAATAAGAACATATGACTTACAGAATTACAGGCTTTGATCTCTGCCTTATACAATAAGTGCTGATTTATATTTGTAATGAGTTGTTGGTCCTTTAAACCCTTTCTTTGCAGACAGTGCTGCCATAGCCTTGGTTAAGACGTCAGGGCTGGACAGGCCTGCTGCAGACCAGCATAAGCTGAAGTGAGATCATACCAGTTCAAGCCTCACTCTTGTTCTTGCTTTTGCTCTCCAACACTGTGGTGTGCACACGGGAGGGTGCTGCAGAGGAGGAAGGCAGGCAGGCAAAGCCAAATGCTATAACTCTGTGTAAAATCTTTAGAGGTTTTCTTTTCTTCTACTTGCTGTTATGCTTTATTGGTCTTTAGAAACATAGTTGCTTATTATTGGTGCAATCAAAGGAGGAAGAGAAGGAAGTGGTTGAGTCCGGGGTAGCCTCTGACCAGTGAGCCAATCATCTATAAAGAGGCTCACACTAGCATGACACAGGTGTGTATATTATAGCCAGTCATTTTTTTAAACTAATCATCATCCTTTTGATTCACATAACTGACTCTCGTTTCCTCTTCATATCAATTGTTAATCCTAGAGGCTCACATACTATGGCAACACACGATCATTTTCACAATAAATATTATTTGTTTGATTGAGTTCCCGAGAGGACGTCTGCATAAATTAGGTATTGTTTTAGGAAATATTTATAGAAATATAGAGAAAATTGTAAACGTTTCAAAAACTTTAAAGTATGTGACTTTCGGGTGAAATTTATAGAAAATGTAAGAGGTTCATGCTTCAGTGATAATATATCATTTAAGTAGAAGCATGCAATAGTAATCTATTCATCTCAAACAATTTATTGGAATCAAAAGCTAACAACAGCTCAAACACGATCCATGAATCATGTTTTAATTTTTGCAGTTATTCACCTTCTTAGAGAACAGAATGTTGTGCGATAAGTACTGAAAGATCATTTGAACATATGCATTCAAATGTTTAGAGAAGGTCAGATTAGGTTCACCTGTAAAGGTTATAGTGCATTTTAGGTGCATTGTGAAATGAAAATTCGATCATGTGCTTATTCACAGCTTTTACTGCAAATCACATGTGAATAGTTTGCTATACAGCAGATCTAAGTTGAGATAAGGTGGATGGGCAGTGGGTGTGGAGGAAGTGACTGAAAGTGTTATAGAGTGAAGAGGAAATGGACAGTAGAAGGTATGATGAGATAAAGAAGAGGTGAACAAGAGGCTGGAACACAGCATATAAGATGACAGGGCTTCCTCCAGCAGGAGATGACCTGTCTAGGAACCATTCATTTGTGCTCAGATGCAACCTTCACTCTGCTGTGATAAGAGCGTAGCGGTGTCAGTGACTGAACACCTGTTCGCTCAGGCTGCACAGCGGAAGACAGACAACAGCAGGCAAGCAGAGACTAGCGCTCACTGCTGTCAGGCCTCACTTACTAATATAAGGGTGTTCTGCAGAGGTGGTCACACTCGGGTTAACTGCAACCACAGCACGCACACGGGTAGTGTCTGTACCTCTACTGGAAAATATTGTCTGCTTTGTTGGCTGTGCTGCTCCGAAATCCCCATCAACGTTGCATCCAAAGTGGAGGACAATGAGGAATCTGCCTTGAGTGTCAGCAGCTAAAGCCAGCAGAGCTTTGGCAAGAAGAGCCGTGAAGACAACGAGTTTAAAGACAGAGACGTGAAACGTGGCTTTTAGACCGAGTGTGCATGTTGACTATAAAACAATGAAATCCTTCTTTGTAGTCTGGGCCACCTGCTGTTGAGAGGCAGGAGATGAAGCCACACAGTGTGTGATATTTAAAGCTACCATGTGGAGTTATATTTAACCCCTTTTGGTGCGACACAGCGATGTTTTCCCACATGGGCCTCTATTCTGGTCTCTACATGTGGGCATTCCCTGGTGCCTACAAAGACAAATAGCACCAAAGAGCCCCCTCAGGTTCCGCAGGCATAGGGCCAAAAACTCAACAAAGTGACCTCTGGAGCAAATCAAGATAATGCAGTGCCCTCTAGAATACACCAGGTGCCCTTGATATTTTTTGCCCCTGCCCCTCAAACACAAGATACACATACCTGCTAATGGTAGGTAGTATGTGTAAAACATAAAGAAGGAAAAACAACTTACAGATCAGTTTCAACAATTTCAGGTCAAATTTCCTCCAGAACTTATTAGCTGCCGTGAAAAGGTCACACACAAACACCATTTCTAAGAGACAGAGTTGCTATAGGTCACCTGTCCTTCAGGCCAGGGTGGACTTGACCCTTCTGTGACACGTCTCCTCCCACCATTTCAGTTTATTTATCTTAAATGGCAAATTTACAACATTGTTCATAATTATTTGTTCATGGATGCTCCATTTAGCTTTTGGTAGTTGCATGATGCTGGGTTTCAACGACAGCCGAGCTTAAATTATTTCTCAGTCATTGAATTGGGTGAGTGGAGCATCTTAGGATATAAGACAAATGAAAACTTTAAAAAAAAAATACCATTTATGGCCAAATTATGTTTGGTAGTTTAGTTTTAGTTTAGGCACCTCAGCCAATTTCTGGTTTGTAAGAGAATTATGTTGGCGTTTTTTTGCCCTAAACAACAACTAAACACACTTAACACAATAACTACCACCTCTGCACACACAACCTTTTTTTGCGTGTGTTAAGGTGTATTCTTTTTATTTTGACACAATTTAGTTTTCTGAAGACAGTGGCCAGCTGTGGCTCACTTGGTAGAGTGGCTGCCCAGTGACCGTAGGGGCAAAGGCTTTGTCCCCTGCTCTTCCGACCACATGTGGAAGTGTCCCTGGGCAAGACACTGAGCCCCAAACCACCCATCCCCAGCCGTGCAGTGCCGGTCCCAAGCCCGGTACAAATTGGGGATGGTTGCATCAGGAAGGGCATCCGGTGTAAAAACTGCCGAATCAACTGCCGAATCAACATGCAGACTAAGGATCCGCTGTGGCGACTCTGAACTCGCAGGATAAGCATTATAATAATAAATGTTTCTGCAGACAATGTAAATATTTGAAAAAGCACAGATTAATTTTCATCGCATCCAGCCGTTGCTTATTGTTTGTGTAAAATGAACTCATTCCAATACCCTTTGCGTGTTTACAGAACATGCAGCACGCCGTCTTCCTGTCATCTCTGGCACAGCTGCATCCTCAGCGATCTAGAGATAATGGAGGTTTCAGAAGAACAGGGCAGCATGGTTTCCTAACAGGGTGTCAGAAGATCAGATATACTGTCTGGCAACTCAGACTCTGCCAGAGACTGACCTCTGAAGTCTCTGGCCCCTCGCTTTCCTGCAGGGCTAATGACACACTTCCATTAACCTCTGACAGACACAAACACAGCTCGGTGTGCATGAAGGATGTCTTCAGTTTACAAGGTAAACACGGGCTGGATGGGATTTATCTCGCATGCCTGCTCGCTGTCACACATGTGTCAACACCTACTGTTTACAGCATCCTAAAGCTGCATTGCATGAATTCATGAAATACATGAAGTAAAATGTTTGCAGTTAATGTCAAAGGCTGTTATAGCTAAACATTTGGTGGGTTTAAATGGTAAAACACATTAATCATTACAATGGCCCTCATGCCTTTGTATGCTAGTTTTTGTGTTTATTTCTCTAGTTGCTTTTAAGCAGAACAATCAAAAAGATATTAAGGCGGGGAGATGATATGTGTTTCAACACATTTCTTTTTCTGTGCTCTGCACACCAACAGAGTGAAGTTGATATAAAACAATCATGACATATTTAAAAATGTAGACTTTTGCCTTTAATCTAAGGGTTTGATCCAAAATGATGTATAAACTGTGCAAGTTTTGCTTCAGCAAATAAAACGCAGCTCAGTTGGGTTCAGGTCAGGTCACTGATTTGCCCATTGCACAACAAAGCCATGGGTTGCTTTTGCGCCATGCTTCAGGTCCATCTGCACTGTTAAGCACCACACAGTGAGTTCTGAGGCATCTGACACTGTGTACAGTTGTGAAACATAGTAAATCACAGTCTTTTATTGCCACACATTAACCTGGTCTTCCTGTTTGTTGACTTTGACACAGATGCATCTACCTCCTGGAGGGTGTTTCTGATCTGGCCAACTGCTGTTAAGGGTAAGACTTTTTCTGTCACCCACCACAGTTGATTTCCATGGTCTTCAATGCTTTTTGATGTTCCTGAGTGTGTTCTTTCATGCAATGAAGTGAAATGTAATGGTCCAGTTAGTCGCTTGATTTTAATCCAGTTAAGCTGCATTACAGTTCCTAACAGCAAAACAAGGCCAGAACTGAAGACAACTGTAGCAAAGACCTGGCAGCTCATCACCAGCTGCAGAACCCAGAATCTTGTGATTTCTCTGGAACCCAGAGAATTATGAGTTGTCCAAATATTTAATTATTTTTTGCGTTTCAGCTTTTCTCGTAAATTCAGGGTCGCCACAGCAGATCATCGGTCCGCATATTGACTTGGCTCATTTTTATGCCGGATGCCCTTTCTGATTAACGCATTATCATTGACCAAGCCATTAAATTAAGGCCGAGGTTTTGTTTCAAATCAACTGTGGTCGCTTACACACCCAATGTGACTGAAATTCTGTTGTTCAAATGTATAACAACCTGACAGAACTCAATGTAAAGGATGTAGTTTGTCCAAATCAGCAGTTAGAGCCAGTGTTATTTATGTACCTTTAGATCAAACTAAGAAGGTGTTGGAAAGAGTCGGGTACAGCTGTTTCCAGTCTTTATGCTAAGCTAGGCTAATCAAGCAGACTAAAGTCAAAAGCATTAATATGAGGAAGTGATTGTTAAGCAGTGGTGACTCTGCAGGATAAAGGAGGTCATCATATCAGTCGCGAGCTGATGAATGGAAATTTCAGCTTCTGCAGTGGTTTGACTCCATTTTCTCGAACAGGTCTGAACTCATTGACGCCTGATTGATTAGAATATAGATAGAAAACTAAAATAAAATTACACTTCATGTAACATTTCCGGATCGGTGTGATCAGTGTGCGATGTCAAAGCGTCTGCCCACAAACTGAAAATTAAACAGACAAACAGCCTATTAATTTTACGTTTTCCACCCAAGTAGCTTAAACACCCTGATCCTAATGAGGTGTTTCCCTCTTTTGATTTCCCATGTCTGACCATAAATGAACATAGTATTAAGATGCCCTTTAACTGTGATGTCATGTGATGAGTCTGTGGGGAAATCGTGAGGATCAAAGAAGGCAAACGAAAAATCAACCTTGATGTTACTCAAGGTTTTAAATATCGCGAACCTTCCAATATGGAACATTTTCATAGGTAAACACTGATAACATTGATTCTGACCCAGCAACACACACACACACACACACACACACACACACACACACACACACAGATACACACACACATATCAGTTAGCTTTGGGGAACTTGTGAAGGATTATCAACATCAAAGTCAATAGAAATGTCAGCCTGGCAATCTTTGGAAATGCCAGCAACCCTTTGCATATCCGCACCTCACAACCAATGATATACACAAACACACACACACACACACACACACCTGCCCCTAGCAGAGGAGGTGATTAAAGCTGCTCTGGTGAGTGTGGCTTTTGATCTCCAAACATACTGGAAAGCACTTAAAGGCAAAGCCCAGTTAGGCAGCAGAAAAAGATGACATCACACCCAATCAGGTTCTCCCATGGCACCTCGGGGCCCTTCCCTGCAGCGCTATCAGCTAGATTAACGGGATTAAGCAAATGCACCCAGCTCAGGTTGGCACTGAATGCATTAATAAAACTCAGGCATTTTCAGGTCATCTGAATGAGGTGCATGGACTATTAGGAGGTGACACAGTCGCGAGACCGAGGATGGGTTCCTGCAAAAACTTATGGTGAATGTCTGAGTTTCCAGAGTCGTTCGCTCAGACCAGGATTATATTATCAATGCTGAGATTTATAAGTGTGAAGCACCACTCTGGTGCCAAAATGACATTTTGCACAGGACAAAAGTCACATAATAAAACTCATAAAACTGAACACATGAATCCTCTTAAGAGAATAAGTCGAATTCGGAAAAACACACACACTGTTTACCAGTGAGATACCCCAACACTGCAGAGTCGTCTGGAAACTTAATGATAAGACTCAGATCTGTACTGAAATACTGAGGTGTCCAGGGCGAAGATGAACAATAACAGGATGACCCCAGTGCTTCTCATGTGCCGTTCACCACATGTTCAGTGAGTTATTGAGGAGGCTATGGAGCTGTCTGTCTGCATCTAACAGAAGACAGACTGGGTTGTGTTAAAGGCGGTAATAAAATCATGGAACAATATTCTCACAGTGTTGTCTGTTTTGTCTAAGTAAGAAACACACTGCTTAGCCAGGGTCTCCACAGAGATCCCTCCTTTCTCCTCAGAGCAGAAATTAAAGATGTGTGATAACCAAGGTAGAAGACCAGGGGAGGCAAAGGTCAAGGAGCAAGGAACTATTAAATAAAGGGGCTCAAATGGCAGGTATGCTCATATTCTTTCGCGTGTTAACTACAAACTCAGGAGGAAGCTTTGCTGATGTCTGACCCCAATTCATTCATCCCTGTCCACAGCTGGTAATAGGAGACTTCAGAGCTTCCTAAGCTGTCCTGAGATCTGCACTGCCTGGGGCCACCAGCCTAAACACACCTCATGTTCCATGCTCCCCTGGAGCTGCCCTCTCACCCCCTGCCCCCAGACTCATCTGTAACCCTGTGTGCCAAAGAGGAAACAGGCAGAATGAATGACTTTTTTTAAAGGCGTGCTCCAAACCGTCACTCTGTCCTTCAGCAGGAATCACAACACATGGAGCTCCTTAATAGAAACTTGAACTGTTTTCAAAAAAAAAAAAAAAAAAAAAAAAGAAAATTCAAGATGTCCCAAGATGAGAATATTTTGAAGCATCTGCATCAACTAACCATTTAAATTGGCTAATTAAAAAAAAAAGCACAACATAAAGTGTCCTACTAAGATGTTGAGCCACAACGTGGTGCCAGAACAGCTTGAATTCATCTTCTCTGAGTCTCTACAGAAGGGATGGAACACCTTTGACATTGGTGGTGGACACAGATCCGACATCTCCCATACGTAGGTGTTTGACTGAGTTGAGTTCTGGTGACTGCAACAAATATGATTTACATCACACATGCACATGAAAACCATCCTGGAAGGGACGACTGCCATGTGGAGAAGGCTGCTTCATGTTGTTCTGGTTTTATGGTGAACATCTTTACTGCTCTGGTTCCCACCTTTCATCAAACTAATTTCAGCTTCTTTCAGCAAAAACACCAACCCACTGCACACTACCTTTGCAACACCAAACATCAGCAGTTATCAACATACAGGATATGAGTTTACACACCAACCGGGGCTGGAAATTCTGCGGCTGCTGTGCAAGTTTTTTAACAACCTAATTGAATCCAGGAAGCTGTGAAAACCAAATTCTGCCTGTGTGGTTCACAGTTCGAGCAGCTTGGCCATGATGCTGCGTGGAGCAGTGGCTCCTTGGTTAATTAAAATGGACAATGAGAAAGTGCTTTTCAGTGGTGGTTGTGGCAGGTTCAGCATGTGTTTGTTATAAGGGCAGAAGCAGGGAGTCTCAACTGTCCATGCCCGGAAAATATGTAATGTTTTAAAAACAAGAAAGACACATGGAAAATGGCCATAAAGTATAGAATAGGCACTCTGTGCTTAGCTGCATCAAGAAATCCAACTCATTTCCCTGGCATGTACTTAATGTTTGAACGTGTGAGGAAATGTGTTATCAGATCCTTTATTGTCCCTGATGGAGCTCCTGAATTCATACACAGTCCGTCAGTGATGGCTTGCGCACATTTTAGTCAGTCATGTTTTTTTTAATACCTGGGATTAAAAGTGCAATCTCTAGGTTTGTATTTTACAAGGATAATGAAATGTTATTGCATGTTTCACTGCATTTTTTTTTTATGGTACAGTGTAAGAATACAAAAAAAAAAGTGAGTGTGAAACAGGTAGCAGCAACAGCTAACAAGCCTTCCATTCCACAAGAGATTTTTAGTGATTCATTAAAAATGAATAACACTCATTTGCAGAGCAGCAAAGAATGCAAATGCTTGAGAACCCTGAAGCACATCCGATGACATAATGGAGAGAACAGATTTCTAAGCAGACCACAAACCAGGTGGAAACAGGGCTTTAGTTCTGCAGCTTATTGTAAAATATCAGAACCATGATTTTCTTTGGGCAGCAACAAACTGCAAATTTTATGCAATTACAGTTTGGCTAAAGATCACATCGTTGGTCTAGAGGCAGCTATTCTTTCGGTGGTAAAGGTCAAGGGTTACCTGAATGATCAGGTGCACAGTGGTTGTATGATGAATTACAAAAGTATAAATATAGTTTTATTAACAATGAACATAAAACATAAAAGAGATTTGCTGGAACATTTCCAGGCTGGAAGAAAACACTGCAATCCCCCAGGCCTGGCCAGGGCGTTGGAAAATGTTTTAACTGCTTACCCAGTGGGTGACTCCAAAGAACCAATTGGCATTCGGGTGGTATTACTGTTCATTGTATGCAGGTTGTCTACTCAGGAATCAGGAAGAATGCCAGAGCCACAGTTTTAGAGGATAGAGTTTTAACTGGCTGAAAAGAGCTGGAAAGATTCCCTGACCCTCAGGTTAGAACAATATCAAATGAGCAGGCTCATTTTCCAATGGGTAATAAGAGGAAATAGTACTGATACAGATTGTGACTTCCTTCTCTTTGTGAACGGTCTAATGTAGATAGGTAGCTAATTGGCTGGTTGAGTGAGTGCAGAGATTGGCTTGATGTATTGGGCTAGTGGCCCTGCAGGACCCTGGCTACAGCAGGAGATAGATGGATAAGAGAAATGTGTCTGTATTGAACAGAGGAAAGCCAACTTTGTGACAGACATTAACAGACTTGCTACATTCGTTAACTCAACAATGCATTTGTTAAAAGCATTAGTTGATTTACTGTAGATTAATGTGCATGTGTGTGGTCGAGTGTGTCTCATAAAGAGTCCAGCATTGAGACACGAAACCTCATGTTGGCCACTGGTTAAGGACACGATGGTTACTTCTTTGCTTTGGCTGCGTTTACATGCACTTAATTTACCAGGGTACTCTGAGAAATCAGCTTTCTAGCGTATTTGCAAAAAATGTTTGCACGCACTTAGGAAACCTGGTTACTGGAAATCCGCGTATACATACAGCAGAAGAGATACGTGATTTCTCTGGGGGGAAATCAAGTTTCCCTAATCCACTACCCTGACCCTGTGACCCTGACTGCTTCCTGTTTACGTAAAGAAATCAGCTTTCCCGTACTCTGATAACTAATATATCCCTGTCCTTGTAAACACGAATGTCCTATACCATTGACTTTCACATAGGGTAGAGTGAGGTAGGACTTGCCAGTGGGTATGCTGGCCCACCCCCTCTATCTGGGAAACCGTGCACAGTTTTTGTCGTGACCATAGATTCAGGAAGCACCCGTTATTTCTAATTTGCTGTGAGGAAGTTTTGACAAAGCAAACGTATTCAGGTCTACAAATATGTAGAAAAAACTCTTATGAGGAGAGAAACACCATCCCCACAGTCAAACATGGTGGGGGCACGCTGGTGTTTTGGGGTGCATGCCTGCATCAGGCACTGCAGCTCTGCCTAAAGTGGAGGGAGGATCGAATGGACCCCAACATCAGAAGATAAAGGGGCAGAGGATCCTTCAGCAAGACAATGATCCAAAGCAAAAAAGCAAAGTCAAATCAGCAATAGTTGAGAATTAGGTGAATTATGTCTCCAGATTTAAATATCATTGTGGATCCATTTGAAAACGAGTGGACATTGCAGAGAACAAAGCTACTTGGAACAATTATACCATTAAAAATGGACTAAAATTACATCTATAATGGATACAAACATTTTTTTTGAAAGGGTTGATAAAACATCATCATAGGAAAAAGAAAAGAACAGGATGAATTGGAAGGTTTTGCCGTCCTGGGCCCTTTGCTGCTTGGTGCAGTTGAGTAGGGTGAAGAAGACATTGCATTAGGACAGTGGTCCAAACCCTGGGCAACATTTGGTAGAGTGGTTAAGGTTGCTGGCTCACAGTTACAAGGTCCCTGATTTGGAGAAGATGTATGTATTTATGCACGAATATATGGGTGGGTCAACAAAAACAAACTGTGCCAAATCTACATGCGGACAATGATCCGCTGTGGCGACCCTGAACTCACGGGGATAAGCAGAAAGGACAAAAAAAAAAATAAAAAAATGGGTGGGTCAACAGCCCCCTGGTGGTACATAAGGGAATTACAAGTGGTCAATGACAATGTAGCTTTACTGTGGGAACTTTCTTTTGTATTTTATTCTTAATCACATTTCAATGTATTAGTTATGGTTTATTGATAATACATTTCATGCAAATATATAACATTTAGAATAGGCAATATAACTTTCGGAATTAAAATAATACCTATCAAGTCTATCATTGGTTGTCTGTATTTTGTCAGTGTTGGAATGTGTCCCTAATGTTACATGCATATGCAGAAAATAACAGTTCACTGACCAGTATGTAAAAAGAGATAAACTACTTGAT
This sequence comes from Channa maculata, assembly GCA_020496755.1. NCBI lineage: Eukaryota > Metazoa > Chordata > Actinopteri > Anabantiformes > Channidae > Channa > Channa maculata. The sequence goes on along the minus strand of CM035605.1, from coordinate 5,331,751 downwards.
TTTGCTCATAAAAACTATTAGTAAGTTGGGTTAGGTTGGACTAACAGAAATGAGAGAAGATAAAAACCCCACAAGATTCCCTCTTATTCCGAATGGTGGTCCGTTGGTCACATTCAATCGAAAACCCCTTGGTTCAATCACCATTAGAAAACTGAAAGAAATTGACAAGCCACACAGAAGTAACATGACAAGCAGTCAGAAAATATATTTTCAGCAGGTAAGAAAAAAAAAAAGAAGATATGAATCATTCTCATTGTGTCGGGGAAACACTAACCATGTGATCTTTATAAAGGCATCAGGGTTTTGTTGTCTGCGTAAGAGGACTTTTTGGAAAGGCACTCAAAAGACTTTTGTTTTTAAATTCAAATCCATTTAGACACACACAGTGAGGATTTGAAGAAGGGAATGAGCACAGATCAAACCTGCGAGAAAGCAGCAATTCTTGCAGATGTGAGTGGTTGTTGTACATGTTTGCTGTTCATCGTCTGATGCAAGCTCCAGTCTGAGATCCAAACGTCAATTGACTGGTGAAACCAAGTGTAACATCAGCATGGTTTTGACTCATTTGCTCCACTTCTCCTTCAATCTGACATTGTGAACCCCTCTAAATAAACTATTTATTTTGGAAAATGCCTGTGTGTGTCCACAAAATAACAATCTGAGTGCAAATGAACATTGTATACAGACAAAAAGAAATTAAGGCCTTAAAGATGAAAACATTTTTGAGTGAAATCAACCCTCCTCATGGTACAGCCGCTCTTCCCGTGCTGCGGAGCTGCAGGTCTGGTGTGAAGCCAACCTGGCTCAGCCTGTGTTTTCTCTCTCCCCTCTCCAGACTGTGGCAGGGTTCCTCTGCACCAGAGGTAATGATGGCCTCATTTTTGGCCGAGATTTGGAAGGAACAGGAAATTCTATGGCTGTCCTTTGAGAGGTGGTTATATTACTGGGACACCACTAATAAAGGCTGGTGCCGGCCTGGGATTCCACATCTTGATTTCTCCCTCTCTTTCCAGCTCTCTCTCTTTCCTTTATTTCTGGCCCCGGCACAGAGCTCCATCTACAATAGAGAAGAAACAACAAATTGAACAGGGTCTGAATGTTTGCTGAAAGTCACTGACTATTACTTGTGCTACGATCCACCCCCCCATCCCCCCTCCCCCCAACAGCTGTTCTGTTTAAATCACAAAAGTCACACTGCACATTCTTCACTTCCCAAGTAGTTTTAACAACCGCACAATGAGTCTCCCCACATCCACCTCCTTCCTGCTCGGCCAAAAATAATATGAGTGGCTTTGTGAAGCAGGCGGAGTCTGCCCTTATCTCAGGTTGTGGCTGAATGTAGGGCTGCATCCTCGCCTGCAGGCTTGCTTTACCTAATGCCCTATCAATTTCTATTAGCAGGTTTTGGGTCTAAATGTTTAACTAAACCTCTATTTACAAAGTTTTTCACAAAGGGTTTCCAAGGTCAAGCATGATTATGCTGTAAAGCTAATGTGCCTCTGGATCTGCACGTGCATCCAGCTGTGGTCCACTGTCTGACTAGCTGTGTGTAAGGGTGTGTTCACACTATGGTTCCTCCATTTCATGCGATCTTGAAGAGCTGGACTCTCAGGTAATGTTTAGCTGGAATTGATACGCATGTAGTGTGATATGTAAGCCCTGTTACATTGTAGTGCTGCAAGTTTACCTGGGCACTGATCACTATGCACAATGTGAGCGCAGGTCAGCCTGAGGCCAGCGGGGGAGACAAACAAGGCAACTGTGCTTAGCGCGATTCTGACCTAATATTCATCAGTGCATAGTGTTTGCGGGCTTTCATTTGTTTCACGCTAGGTAGATGGTGTCCACTGAGCCCGTTGTGTGTGTGTGGCTCTCTGTGCTCTTAGGAAATGGAAAGGACTGAGAAAGTTCAGATGCAAATTAAAACCAGGAGCGACTTGCCACATTTTTTAAAGTCGCTGACAGTCAAATAGCAGCATAAACCTTATGAGTAAATACACTAAATTAGACACTGAAGAGCTGCTAAGTAATCCCAGGAATTCTTGTGGTAGACAACCCTGCAAATCCCATAACAACATCATTTGTCATGTGTTGTTGCATCAAAACACACATGGACAGCAAACAGTCCATTTTGTGCCGAAAAGGACAAAAATGTAGGTTTAAAAAAAAAAAAAAAAAACGAAACAAAGCTCAGCTTTGGCCCAATTTGTGCTTTCTGGCGCAACAACGTAGCAGCATACTGTATAAATGCACTGTTTACTTCTCAACATTGGTTATTAACCTGTTAACCTGTCACACACACACACTCCTCTTTTTTTGCCTCCACTTTATCCATTTTTCTGCCAAATACAGCCAACACAAGAGAGATTTTAGCCGTCAAGAGGTTGCCATCATGTTTTCTAGTCCATATCTCTATAGCATGTGTGCGTACGCATAGCCTCACTAAAGCACAAATAAATATAGATGTAGTAAGTCCATGACCCATCATAGGCCATATGGAAAGGATGACTGAGTCTTTTGGCATGAGAGCAACAGGAACACAGTTGTTACTCGAGCTTTCTACAGTAAACCTGTTTAAAAGAAAACTTTGGTTTATATATTTGGGTCTTAAATTTAAGTTGGCATCAATATGGCTCTGCTGTTGTCCAATCGCCTATCAAAGTCCTTTAGGAGCAGTACTGAGAACACTGTTCTAACCCAAACACATCACAGTGATACATTATAAACAAATCTGTTTGTGAAAGGGTTTTGGTTCCAGTCCCTGGAAAGCTGAGATTTTTGTGGTTGACTGGGGGGTAATTTCCCTTCCATACATAATTTCTTTAGCGATGCACTGAATAAACAGCCAGCTGTACTGATCAGCTCCAGGAGCTGGGTTGGGTTGATGAAGCGAACATATATAATGCAGTAGTTGTAAAAGTACTTGCATTTTCGAACTTAAAAATACCTCCGGATAAAAATATCACATTAATTAAAATGATTATATGGCTTGGAACTGTATGTTCCCACTGATAACCACAATGTGTTATTCAACTTTTGGTCATAATCATGAGCATCTACTCATGCTGTAGTTTAGACTAAACGCAAAGCTTATAGTGAAATGAACTGACTGCTGTGAGATCACATCATCTATGATCCCACACTCCATTTTGGGTATGGAGCATTGTTCTAGAATGAGTCATTTAGCAAGGTCTAACCCCCACCAACATGGTTCTCATTACCCTGTCCATAGCCTTGAGAGTGCTGGCATACACCCCCATGCTCCTCCTCCCCCTTAGCAACACACACACACACACACACACACACACACACACACACACGCACGCCAGAGCACTGCAGCGTAGATATTTATACCCAGGTCTGTGTTTCCCATTAGACGACTGTGCCTCTGTTCGTCACAGGGCTCACTGGAGGAAATGGAACTCTGGGTTCAATCACCTCACAGACAGTTCCCCGCGGTCCCAACACTTGTTATGAAGCAGTCAGGGGGGAAATCCTAAACAACATTAATACAATGATGGCAATCATTCTGTGTGAGGCATGAAAGACTGCTGGAGTCGGTCTTTCTTCCCACTAAAACCGAGCAACGTAACTGGCTAAAGAGTGAGATGTTCGAAAATAAAAAGACTACAGGGACTCACTGAAGCATCTGGACTAAAGCAACTTCAGATATTTGATTCTATGAGGATGGACTGTACATCCAGTGTATTATGGGTTCAGGCTTTTTGCATCCAGAATCACATCAAGTAAATACTGTAGAATTTATTTGTAAACATTTGAAATTCCCAAATGTTCTTTAAAACTTTACCAGTTTTAAGTCCCACAAAATATTCCTCTCAACACTAAAAAGCAATCACCCCAAAGCATCATCCTGGTATATTATATCATTTCTGAGAATATAGTTACTAGAAGACATATCAGCATGAACTGCTTGTTCAGTGTGAACAAACCTCGTCAGGTATTTGTGCCGACACAACGTGACCAATGCAGGTGGTGCTCGTGTCAATCAAAGCAAGTGAACCAAAGGCCAAACTAAACCAGAAAACCAACAGAAAACAATTCACTAGTTTATCAACCAATCAAATCATTACCGTTACCATTTACTACCACGTACAATTTACATAGTCATCCTTTTATCTTAAATACCTTAGGTAAATAAAACTATATCATAAGCTCAACATTTGAAATGAAACCAGAGCTTCTTTCAGACCTATGGACAAAATCTCATATAGAACAAAGGCAACCTGAGCAAACACGAAATACTTTTAAATGATAATTGTGTTTATTGCAGCAAAATAGGGAAACAAAAAGTACTAGGAAGAAGTATTAACCCCCTTACCCACTACATCTGGTGAGCTATCAAAGTAAAATCCGTCACTGCAGGGAGGGTTACTAAGCTACATCTAGGATATTTTCAAACCTTCAGTTCCTTTGCTCTGATTTGAATCAGTGGCCCAGTTTTTGATCTTGGCCTTTTTTTCCCTTTCACACATTCAAAAAGCAAAGAACCAAAATGCATCACGAGAAGTCACACATGACTTTGTCTTGTACGCTCATTGCTTAAACAGATCTGGAGTAGCAATACGAAAGTAAAGTGCAGATCTTGTCCTGGAATCTTACTAGGAGTGAAAATGTGCAATACCTCGAACACCTGCACAGTTACCATTTGTACATAGCTGTGATGAGTTGTCAACCAGCTGTTTAGCTAAAACATGCTGTTTTGTGCCAGATCACATTCTCACCGCAAACAAACCGACAGGGGAAACCGGACCGAGACCATGTCGAATAAAGGGTCTCGGTGCAGTTCTTTTGTCCGCACTGAGCAGTGAATGCATAGAATCCTCGTCATCCAATGCGTAATTGTGTTTTACTCTGAGCTCTGTTGCAAAAGTAAAGGAGGGAAGTTCACTTTACAGGACTCTGCCTCTCGTGACATCCCTGGTTCTAATCTCATCTTAACTGTGCAGCCATAAACTCTTTATGGAGCCACCAAGTTATAAACACTAGTTGATATGAACCAGTAAAACCATGTGGCTTTTTGTTTTGTCACCGTGACAATTCCCCTCTCCCTCTGTTGCTCTTAAACGGCATCTAGTGGGCTCTTTTTCTCTCCTTGTGTTCCTCTTAAAGGCATGAAACTGTAGCTTTAGTACACCAGGCTTTCTTCTCCGCATGGCTCTTATCTGTAGCTCCTTAACGGAACAGTGAGGGTGGAACACAGACTGGCTTCCATTAGGAAATGTCATGCCTGCATAGTTTCTTTCAGGTCGGCCTCAGACACAGAAAAGACAGGAATTTAAAAAAAAAAAAAAAAAAAAAGGAGCTTAATCAATTTCTCAGCAGTTTGAGTGACTCTCAGAGACTCTCCGACCAGGGAAAACACAGAGAAGCCTGACGGTTTCGTTTAATCTCAAAGTTTAAACTTGGCCAGTTGGCATCACTGTGAGTTTTTAAGAGCAATGTGTACACTTCTAAAGCATTTTATTTTTCAGAATTAGTGAAGGGATTTGGATATGGTTGGGGGCCCCTTCCCTGTACCACAAGGCTCCCGCTGCCATCTGTGGGTATAAAGCCACTTTATCAAAAAGAAATGTGAGAAAGATGAATGTTTATAGAAAGTTTGAGTTTGCTGGAATTTAGGAGGTTTTCTTAAAGAAAATTCTATTTAAGATGATCCCTATGGTAAGGAGCCAGGGGAAGGGACATGGTAAAAAAAAAAAAAAAAACACACAGAAACAGTCAGGACATGCAAGAGAGAAAATAAATTGCTGCACCGAACGTCATTTGACTGCGAGTTAAACTTTTAGCTCTACGTGTGTGTGTGTGTGCTGTGGTCTCACGTGTATGATGACTATACAAAGTTTTCCTGAAAAAAAATCAAAGTGTGATATTGTTTATCATATTGTGTCATATTGTGTGCGGTCGTGAAGGTAGCAGATAGATGATTGTTTGACAGGCACAAACGCAGCAGCTGCTGTTTAAATGGTTTGTTACTCATGATTCTCTGCAGCCACTTTTCATCAGCAACGCTACTGATTCCTATTAAATCGTTGATTATGATGTGCTGCTGACCCACTGGTAGATGCTTTGTCAGATTTTAGTGTCATACAGTGCTGAGCGTCACTGTTCAATGCAGGTGTAATCAGGCATCTGGTGTAAAAACTGTGCCAAATCAAAATGCAGACAATGATCTGCTGTGGTGACCCTGAACTCACAGGATAAGCTGAAAGGACAAAAAAAAAAAAAAGTCAAACTGATTTCAGTTTGATTTGAATTGTCCTTTGTGAGCATCAGGGGTGGGTGCATAATTATTTGTATACTTTTATATATTTTTTTAATTTTATAATTATTTATTTAATCTACAACATGGAAAATAAATGAATTTGGGCTTTATTTTTTTTTTTTGTATTTAACTGTGTCACTTTTGGGCCCCCACAGAGTGGGAATCAACCATAATATATAATATAATATCATGGAAATAATGCACTTAAATATTAGCACTAAATCAGCCAAAACATTAATACCAAACAAAGATCTGCCTAATGTTCTGTAGATCCCCTCTCACCTCTGTCGCCGAGGCAGCTCTTGAGTTGTCGACGCCTGTTGAGGCATAGTCTCAACAGCACCTTGACGTGTCCTCTTCTATCTGTCACCAAGATGTCAGAAGCACTTCCTTTAAGTCCAGTAAGTCGTAGGGTGGGGGGCCCCCATGGTTTAAATCTCCCATAGTGCATTCTGCTGCCATGTCTTTCCAGGTAAACAATGCACTTGCACCCAGTTGTCCATGTGATGTGAAAGCAAATGTAGACCATCAGACCAGACAACCTTCTTCCATTGCTCTGTGGTCTTTAGTAGGAGCTGTAGACAGTGGACAGGGATCAGTATGGCCACTCTGACCGGTCTGGTGCTATTTAGCTCAATACACAGCAAACTGTAATGCATGAGTCCTTTGACACCTGTCCATCATAGCCAGTATTCAATTTTTCTGAAGTTTGTGCTCCTTTCACTCTTCTGTACCTTCCTTGTACTTCATGACCACCTTGATTTGATTCACCACTTGTCCTCCCTTGGACCACTTTTGTAGGTACTGACCACTGTACACTGGCAACAACACCGGCTGTTTTGAAGAAACTCAGTCAAGTCAAGTAGCCATAACAGTTTGCTCCTTGTCAAAGTCGCTCGAATCCTGAGGCTTGTCTATTTTTCCAGCTTTCAACGCATCCACTTCACTTTCAGGCCTAACCACTCAGCTGCTGCCTAATAAAGCCCACCCCATTGTAGTGAGACCAATGTTTTGCATTCATAGATTGAACAGTTGGTGTTTAATGAGAACGTTCAGCTTGGGATATTTAGATCAGTGCTGTTATTCTTACCACAGTCCTGTGGTATAAATTGCATCAAATGGAAATACCTCAAAACTGTACGTTAGCGTGGTAAATATATTCTTTTATATTCCATCACCTGATTGATTATCAAACTCAATAAACTGCAATGATCTGCGTTATTATAACAATGAATTATGATCTGTACAACTCTCATATCTGCAAACCCTCAGTCTCTTCTCTACGTATACACACAGTCTATTTGTATATGAAACTGAACTTTGCACACAAGGCAGGAATGTGCTCTCAATAAGAACAAAACGAAGGTCCACTGTTCTGTTGTTTCCCCTGAGATTTCTCTTTTACTCTTCATTGTAGAATTTCAATCTGCCTCAAGGTCAGCCACGTGTTTCTGCAGCTCCACTCTTACAGCAGCAGCAGCAGCAGCAGCAGCAGCAGCAGCAGCAGCAGCAGCAGCAGCAGCAGCTCGCCAAATGAGCTGGCATCATGCTGCCTGATGCTGTGAACTCCACCTGCCTGTCTCCACCTGTGGATGACTGATGTGTTGTTTCATAGACTTCTTAGGCTGTTTCTCACTCATACACCCACAGATGTCAGAGTCTGCTGTGCAAGTCACATCACTGCCTTTCACTTATTCCCCTTTCATCTGTTGTTCCTTCCTCCAGCTGTTGCTTCCATGCACTGAAAGGCAGCAGTTACACATGTGTTCATATATAATTTGCATTGCAGTTTAAAGAAGCTCTGCTGAACACCTTAAACCTATATGCAGCTTTGTTTCTGTGCTAATGTGTGTGGCGATTGAAGCACAGTGGGAGCAGAGAGGGGCCCTGCCTTTCTCCCCAAGGAGCACTTGTCAATCCCTCAGCACAAATCATCGCGAAGGTGTGTGATCGTGTGCGACGGTGTTATCAAAGATGGGGCTGTTAAGCTATTCTCATGAGAGAAGGGGAGAGATCAGCTCCAAACACGGTGTCAATCACAGGGGCACCGTGTCTGGGGAGATGGAGATGGAGGAGGGGTGGTGATGGTGGTGGTGAAATCCTATGATTATCTTTCACAGCTCTCACCTAGATCTCCAATCACCACATCTGCCCAGTCTTTCAGCTCCTCTCCTCTCGAGTCTGCATGAAGCCACAGAGTCAAATCCACAGTTCATAAGAATTTCAATCACTGCGCTTCCGTCATGTCGGCTTCCTCTGCACAGCTTTACACCCAAGACACCTCACAATGTCACTGAGCATGATTAATCTGAAACTGTTTTTTTCTTTGACAATAATTTGAGCCCATACTCAGGCACAATGGAAGCACCAAAGCACTAACGCCTACAAATTCTCCACCTTGCAGTACAGTGGAGATACAGTAGGCTGTTTTTGAAATAATTTAATATTTACATTTACATTTATTTATTTAGCAGATGCTGTTATTGAAAGTGGCTTACAAGTGAGATACAAGGCAGCAAAAATCCATAACAAAGCAAAGTCCTATCAGAAAAGTGTTCACATTTCCTGAGATGCAAGTGCAGGAAAGGTTTTTTTTATATCGATTTAATTGCATAGGAAGGTGCAGAAGAGTTCTGTTTTCAGCAGCTTTCAGCAGTTTTCCATTCAACCATTTATTAAATGAAGTTAAATGTATTATTTTTAAATCAATAAGGTATGTGTTTACACTGTTCCAAGCGTAAGAGGGACAGGTACACTCAGGCTCATGGAGGCTCCAAACATTACAGCTGAACCACAAATTAGTGTTTTGTGAATCACAAACACAGAATGGGACATAGTCCTAGGTGACATTTTTGCAATAATTTAAACATTTGTTAACAGATAAAAGTGTGTGAAATAGCTGAACATGTACTGTCTTAATACAACCATAAAAACACTGGCCACAAAACCTGGGTGTTGTACTGCAAGATCTAATATTTTGGTAGGAAACAAATGTTATCAAGAAACGTTTTGCAACTTGCAATTTATGTTCATTGGCAACATTTTCTCATTGTGTTGATAGAAAATATAATCAGGTTGCAATGATGTTTCCTACAGAAGAATATTTCATATGTTTAGTTTAAAACTTTTAGCGACAAATTGCAACTGCCAGTAGTATTTGTCACAAATAAACTTACATAAACTTCAAATTCACAAGGAAAAGAAAAAAGAAGAAGAAAAGTATTTATACACTGCTGCCAGTGCTAAATACTTTTTCGTCAGCATCAAAAGAAGTCATGGATAGTTGTCAGTGTATGAGTACACAGAAACGGGAACTGCAAGTAGCAGTACGCTACGTTTTCTGATTTCTTATTAAAATGTATTATAACTATTAAGCAGACTGTAAGAGGTAAACCATTAAATCGTTCGAAAGAGATAAATCTGTAACAGCGCGGGATATTTTATAAACGGCAACACGCGTGAAGTGCAAACAGGTAATTAATAGCAGTTATTTGCTATATGTTGCGATGAAAGTATCAAATGACAAGTAACAAGGATCGAAAGAAAAAGTGAAAAGGAACATTTCCACATTAGATTTATATTAAAACTAAAGTAGCGGTATGTTACATTAGTAGTCTCTTATTAATTTATTAAGTGCGTGTCAATCACAGAGTCCATTTACAACGTCTATCAGGGAGACAAAGATAGACATGTACTTATTATTCCATGTTGTATTGTTGGAATATTGCATAATTGTTTAAGTACTGACAGGTGCCCCCTTTTTTTTACATGTGTGCTCCTGCCCCAGTTTGTGTTTCAATACCGTGTTTAGTTTCTTCAGCAGCAGGCGTAGCAATCGGAGCACACACAGGCAGGCTCAAACAGGGACTTCTGGGAAATGAAAAGATCTTTTTTCACCCGCTCTTTTAGCTTTATGCACGGCAGCAGCAGTATACATCTTGATGGGAGTAGCTTTCCAAACTAGACCTAGGGGAGGAAAAGTGCAAGCTTGCCAAACTGGTACTACAGCATCTTGTGTGGCTATTTAAGCTGGATGGTGACAATTAGTCCACAATTAGTCCACAATTAGTCCACAATTAGTCCATGCATGAAGTGCAGCCTAGAGTGAGGATTATAGGAGGAGGCTGAAGGCAACTGGCCCACGGCGATGAGATGCTGCTGACAGGCTACGGAATGCTGTGACATAGACAACAACATTACACATCACACACTTCACTTAAAAATGGACATGTGTCTTTAACCTCAACCCCAATTACACCCAGCTGGTTCTGCCAAAGTTGGGAGCTTTATTTTACGCATTACTGACCCTTATTGATCCTGACAGAGCATTGTGTCTTTGCACTGAACATTCAGTGACATGCTACACTTAACATCCACGGACACAACTGTCCAACAACTCCCAACTCGAACTTTGCTGAGGCTCATCGGTTTCTATCAGGATTAACTTGTTTTCTTGATATACCCTGATGTGCACCGCTTTCATATTATAGTTAAGTGTGTCCCATAAATGCTCTCAGTTACACACCAAGTCACTATCTTGGCACATAACAAGATAATGAGTTGTTACGTGGATCGTGTTGCCTCTTTTGTTTTGCTAAAGAATGCTGCAAATGTCTTGTGGGACAATGGATTCAGTTCATCTCCCATCTACACAAAATGACCACAAAATGATCTGATGTGGGCAAAATCTTGTCATATTGTAACATTCAGTGATTGATTAAAAAGGGGGATGTGGAGTTACAGTGGGTGATTTAGCATTGCATTTCTATGGAGTTAGGGTACTTGCTAGAAACAAATGAAACAGTACAAATGTTTTAACTTTCTTCCCTTCAATGAGTCAGGATTAAAATGCGGGGTCCCACACTTCCCACAATGCAACTTGATAACATCTTTGGTTATCACCATATCTGCCTGGAAAATATTGCTGTCCTTCAAAATCCATAAACAGTTTTTACTTAATCTTTTCTTGTTTAAATCCAGACGGAACTAAAATGTCTCTAATCACCACAGCTATTCTCTCTCGCTGCCTCAAAACGCTGACCTTTCTTCACTCACTGATTACTATGCAAAAAATTGCATGGAACTGGCTGCATTTGTCCAAATAGTTAAGATCACAACATCATGACTTCCTGAATGGTCGGACTATACCTTTATACTTTATTACATATTTGGCTGCATAATCATTCATTTGGACTGCTCTATGACTCCACGTCCCTAATCTATGGCCACTATTCTGTTTTGGGCCTCTCTAAACCCCCCGACAAATATATCCAGTATTTTGGCTTGTCCCCTGTAGGGACAAGCCAAAAACCGTTGACATTTTACCTTCTAAATGCTCCATTGTGTTCACCAGCTAGTTGCTAACAGTGTTTGTCGGCTTTTGGAAAAATCCAATTAATTAAAGGAAGTAAACAAAAAAAGCAGCCTATTGGATGAGATTATTTTCAAGGCTGCTCTAGAAGAAAAAAAAAAACGTTTTCTTGGCACAAGTGCATCTGACCTGCTTTGGTCTAACTTAGGGACATGTATTTTTAGATCATTTCTGAAACTTGGCTAAGTGCAATTAAACAATGCAGCAAATAATACAACCAAGAAGCAAGAAGGAAAAACAGGCCTACAGTACAACTCTACTGCTGGACAAATGTTTGTCTTTCTCCAACAGAAGCCAAAACACTAATGCTGCTGCTGCTGCCTGATTTTATCTTTAGCTCCCCCCAAAAGCAATATGTTCATAACCAGACTGTACATTGGAACCAGATGTGAGTTTTAAAAGCTACCGAGCAGAGCAGGACTAAGAAGAGCCTCCGACCCGACAACAGCTTGAGTTACAGGTTGTTATGATGAACACAAGACTGCAAAAAGAGCAGCCTTACATCTACTGACTCCTTCCTGTGGTTTCTTTCCCTCTTTTCTAGCTTATCTCACACAACCTTTTCCACTATTGAAGTTTAAGTCCACATGGGAAATGAAATTCACGAGAAGCCCTCGGCAGATGCGAAACAATAAAACTCGGGTAAACGTGTAATATATAGTAAGACAGTCACTGAGTCGCTGTGAGAAACACACATTTGAATGTTACGGTGTGAAAATATGCTCCAGTTTCTAACAAAGAAGGGCAGCGTTCACACATGACAGTCCATGTCAGAAGTCAAAGGGCCGTGTGGGTTTGGATGTAATAGCTGCGTAACTGATGACAGGGGAAGCAGAATGGTTTGAAGAGCAGGCTGCAGCAATGATTGTGGCAGCTGACCCATGAAAACAGGCAGCTTTTTTAAGGGCTGTAGTTATTAGTGCAACTGTACATCCAGAGTCTGGCTGCATCCCTGCAATGTAGGAGACAAACGACACTGAAAACGTTTTCTTCTCATGTCCAGAGTGAGAAAAAACAAGTGACGAACATGTTATTTTCCAGATAATTACCTAAACATATTCTTTCCATTTTCATATAAATTAGCTGCTATTTATTTGGTAATTAATAAGAACGTTTCACAGGATAGACTTATGTAATTGATAGGACAAAGTGTAAACTGCTGGTTACGATTAACTATAAAATTACAGCCCCTAAAAAAATCACAACGACACTTGTTGATGAAATGTGGAATGTGACACAATGTGAACGCTAGATAAAAATATTTGTATAACGTCTGTAAAGTTTGTGGGAGGGATTGTTCTATGTAAAACACATCACTAAGTAATTTCCAATGCAGCAGCAAACTCCAGGAAGGACAGAGATGGATGCCAAATTCAAGGAAATTCTGAATAAATTAGACAAGGACCAAAACACTGGATAATTCAAACAATACACAGAGAGTCACTGAATGGGTTTATGGATAGAAAATGTAAATATCACGTTATGGCCTTTTATCGAGTATCGAGTTTCAGAGAGAATCAATGCCAAGGTGGACTGAACCTGTTCACACCTTAATAAGACGCCGGGATGTTGGTTTTTCCTCTCCCACACATATTTATGTAGCATTAATGTGCGAAGTCATGAATTTTCCTGAAGCTCTTTGTGGATACTGACTTTTTCAAACTCCACTGTTTTCATTTATCATCTAAATAGGTGTTTTTTTTTTTTTTCAAACTAAACATGTGTATAGCTCATGCTATATCATTAACATTGTAATCTGAATAACTAAATCTGGATTTTCTATTTCTTTGAAGCTTTTTGGGGGCTGTTGATATAGCAACAAGTCCTAAATCCCAAACTAGCAAGGGGACAGGCACCTCACATTTATCCTATTTAGGACAAAGACATGGAGTCACTTTCACATACAAATGACTGACTTTCTGAAGAATATGTTGATCTAAACAAACTTCAAAATTAGATTCCATAAACTTATACATGAAAAAATGGAAAATGGCAATAGTTTATATACTAAAAAGAATCAATCCAGATTTTGGTAATGCTGTGGGCAAAAAGACAAATTTTCCAAAGATGACCTTTTAAATAATCAGTGGAGCCAGAACATTTTGAGTTTGATGTCATATTAAATATAAAGTTTTCATTCAAAGACTAAGACTTCTTGCTGAAAACTGCATGTGCACTTAGAGGTACATTTCAAGGTATTTTAGTAACTTTAAAAAATGTGCTGCAGGGTGACTGCACAAATATAGTAACAGTATGGTCTGCACAGATTCACTGTAAATATCACATTTAACAGTAATAAAAGTGGCAACAGAATATGATATAATGAGGAACAAATACACAGAAACCATACAATACAGCAACACTTTTAAAATGAAACTTCAAGGATTAACATACCAATCCTCCAAATACTCTCTAAAATAGCAAAGAATTAACATGATTACTATAGTCTGACTTCAGCGTGTTAGTCTGAATCACTTGGGCCACCTGGAGAAGAATGATGTGGTAATTAACAGCTAAAGAACAATTAACCATATAATAATGAGGTAAGGTTATCTGAAAAATACAGGACATGCTTATTAATGGTTACCAAAGATTTGTATTAATTTCATCGCTGTGTGCTCAGTACAAAGATAGCACAGCTTTGGGAAGTATTAAAATTTAGTTACGTATTCCTCATATAAATTAGTGCTGATGGTCTAATTTATGTTAAGTCTTTCATGATTTGATTAAGTTAAAAAGGTTTTACATGCTAATATGTGTAAAGAAAGATGTTTTTTTTTTGTTTTCTTTCTCTAACACTGAAACAGTCTATTATGGACGTATCAAGCATCAAGAGACAAGGACAGAAATCTAATGTACAAAATTCAGCACTGGATTTTCTATTTGTGCTTGGAGCTCAGCATTGAAAATCCTGTGCAGAAATATGTAGAGTATTAAAACACAACATCTTGACTTTGGAACTTACATTGTAATGGCCCTGTATTGCAGCTAATTGCATCTGTGGATTTCGTTCATCTTTGACTATTAAATGGTGTATAAATAACCTATAAAGACAAAGGACATGTGAGTATTGCACTTGAAAATTATTGAATCGATCACTGAATGGCAAAAATATGTTATTTGATCATATTAAGAAAAGAAAAGTACATTTTACAAATGTAAATGAGAGTTGCAATAGTGAGATAGTTTTTATTCTCATAAAGCAATCACTGAAGTGTATATATAAGATTTTTTTCTATAAATATAAAAGTTCTCTTCATAGCAAATGCAAGGGAAATTACTTCAAAGCTGTGACTTTTGTAGAGCCATCAACACAATAAAAGGATTATTATGAACCGGAAGCGCAGTGTGGAAGAGTATTTGACAAGAACACAAGTTGTGATGTGTGTGTGAGCCGAGCTGCACTGACAGCAGCCGCTCTGCATTTCAACACAAGGCTTCCTTTCTCCTGCAGTGGAAGACATGCTGGCTGCTCTTCAGTCCCACAGTGCAGACACGCAGCTATGTTCACCGCGATCAAATGACTCCACAGATCAACCCAAGCCTCCTCTTAATGCTAACTGACAGTCGACCTCCAAATTAACAACATGTACTGCAAAAGGTGGATGAAAAACACGTTGTTGTTTTTTTTTGTTTTTTTTTTACAAACATTTCCGATATGGCAGGATGACAGCCTCTCTTATAATCAACTCTTGGCCGAACTATATTTACAGTGCCATGATAAGTTTGGACACCCCCTATGGGAAGTCTATTGAATCTAATGAGGTTTATAAAATTACAGTAATTTTACAATAGTTTATAAATGTGTGCTCAATTATTTCCTTGTTCCATCGGCTCTTATATATATTTTTAAATTGACTGCATGTACATTTGAGCATCTGTGAATATGATCTGAACTGAAATAAGGGTGTAACCATTCATTATCTTTTTAAAAGTGATCTACCTTCCTCCCCAAACTGTCAACGAACCTCACATTCCACAATTAACCTAGTCTCTTCTGAAATGGAACCCATGCTGCACTTTATGCCAGACACTTTGGAGATTAGCTCTTTGTTAGGCAAAAAAAACAAAAAACAAAAAAAAAAAACACTAGTCACGCACTGAAATAGCTTGCTTTATCCCCCCCCCAAAAAAATCCCATCTTACAGGACCACATACACCTGATACAAGCCTGACTATGCAGATATAGGGATTTTTACTGAAACCATTAATCACTACAGTAGCAGAGGAAGTCAGTGGTCTACTGATACTACATACTGTGTACCTACATTTGCATTAGGGGTGCATGGATGTATCAGTCATGCGTAGATATTGCATGACATTAACCTTGTCAAGTGGTACTGGCCTGTGTATTCAGTTTTATCAGTTGGCGATTGTTTTTGGTGGTCGTTTAAAACAGTTACTTTTTCACAAAAATAATTTTTCCTGTAAAAGAAAGTTACAAATTAAAGGTTATGCCATGAAGCTGTATGATTGAATTTTTGCTCACAAAGACGAGTGATGAGGGGTTGAGTTATGTTTTTGTAGTGACAACTACAATGTTTCCCTGCAACAACAGGGAAATGAAAAAATATTCAACAAAATCAAACAAAATCAGTATTGCGCAAACTAATATTGTAAACACTGCTGTCAGCACAGAATTGGTGTGTGCCTAATTTATACATGTTTTGTGGAACTACATAACTGAAAATAAATTAAATTAAAACTATTATGCACCAAAGGGTGTCCAATGATTTTTCATGGCACTGTACACAAAACATGTTATTTTTGTTTAAAATTTGATTTAACACAGGCATTGGTTTGCTGCTTTCGAATTTAGCACACACACACACACACACAGAAATGCTATTCTTAGGAGCACACTAGTACTTTTGCATGTTGAAGTTGACTAATTTTGACACTACCCAATAACAGTTTTTATATATATATATATATATATATATTTTTTTTTTTTTTATCTTCCCTTGCTTCCTACCAGGAAACTCCTAGTTTTATGTCACTCCACCACAGTAAATAAATCAATTTGTCAGTTATTACAGCTGCTAAACGTTACCATACAAGACAGCCAATTTACTGTGATGCTAAAACTGCACTGGTAAAACTCAGTAACGTTGAACACCATGACCCCCCCCCAACAAAAAAAATAAAAAAAATGCTGCAAGTATGAAATACTGACAACTTTCAAATCAGGGCTGACTAGAACATGCATAAACACTAGTGTGCTCACTTAAACTGCCATGATTGTGTGGGCTTGGAAAGGTGTCGGGGCCTGAGCTACAAGCCACAACCATCTGTCACAATGAGTCACATTCATCACCTGTGCACCACCTCTGCTGACATTTTTTTTTCCAAACTAAGGCAACAGCCGCTCAACTGTACGCGCACACACACACACACACATACATACACTACAGCTGGTTAATCAGGATAAGAGGGAGGCCACGAGGAAGCACTTGGGTTTCACGGGACTCTGCTTACAATAGACCCCACGGCTCACAGGAAGTTCACTGATCAAAGACAAACAATCCATGTGAAAAAAATCCCAGTGGTGTCCACAGTAAGTCAGGTCATGAGACCTCCGGATCCTTGATGGTCAGCTGGTTCTTTGTGATGATTAAGTACAATTCCATTATGTCCAAAGTATGAAAAAGGTAGTTAAAAAAGAAAAAAAATTTAATTTTTAAATACAAATATATACTTACAAAAATCTCACAAATGTGTATGTACATTAAAAAACATCAACTGTCTCTTGTAAGTCAAAACATTAAATGAAAAAGAAAAATAGAGGATTATCATTCAGTTTGTCACTAAAACGTCTGGTAGGATTGAGGTAAAACCACATTACACTGTGGTCTCACCCTGTTTACTGTTGGCCAGTCTCGTGTAAAACCGCCTCCAGGAGTTGAGGGTCTTCCCAGACCAGATCCAGAATCCCGAGGTGATGCCCACAATGAGTGTCATAAGATACTTTATCATGAAGACTGTAAAGTCCGGGCTCATGTTGGGGTGGTTCTGGGCAGGACACGGCACGGCGTACGTCTTGCACGTCTGGCTGATCCACGTCCTCTCCCATTGCTCTCTGAAGGCCTGCTCGTAGAAGTAGCACGCGATGACGATGGTGGCTGGCACCGTGTACAGCACGCTGAAGATCCCGATCCTCACCATCAGCTTCTCCAGCTTCTCCGTCTTGGTGCCGTCGTGCTTCATGATGGTCCGGATGCGAAACAGAGACACGAAGCCCGCCAAGAGGAAGGAGGTTCCGATGAACAGGTAGACGAACAGCGGCGCGAGGACGAAGCCCCGCAGGGCGTCCACGCTGTTGATGCCCACGAAGCAAACCCCGCTCAAAACGTCTCCGTCCACCTGACCCACAGCCAGGATGGTGATAGTCTTGATGGCGGGCACGGCCCAGGCTGCCAGGTGGAAGTACTGGGAGTTGGCCTCGATGGCTTCGTGGCCCCACTTCATCCCTGCTGCCAGGAACCAGGTGAGAGCCAGGATGACCCACCAGATGGAACTGGCCATGCTGAAGAAGTACAGCATCATGAAGAGGATGGTGCAGCCCTCCTTTTTGGTGCCCTGCACCACAGTCCTTATGTCATTATCAAACCTGTCATTGCAAACCACCTTGTCCTCCAGTAAAAACCCAGTAATGTAGGCAATAGACACCATGGTGTAGCAGCCTGAGAGGAAGACAATGGGCCGCTCTGGGTAGCTGAAGCGCTTCATGTCCACCAGGTAGGTCAGCACCGTGAATAATGTGGAAGCGCAGCACAATACGGACCAGATGCCGATCCATATTCTCGCGAATTTGAGCTCCTCCTCGCTGAAGTACATCATCCCGTGCGATCTTTTTGGCTCGCACGGAGCGCCGCAGTTCTCCTGCCCGAGGAAGCGGTAGTTCAGGTAAGGAGGCACCCTGAGCGAGGCCGGACACCTGAACTGACCGCTCACGGGCTCAGACGGTGCGCGCTCGGTCGGGTACGGAGCGACACCTTCGGACTCGGTGCGGTCCGACATGTTCTGGCCCACGCACAGCTCTCCTGCGCCGTGCACCGGGAAGGACTCGCACGCGAGGCTGTCGGGCCACTGGAAGCCGAACTTGTTCATGAGCGCCTCGCAGCCCTGCCGCGCGCGCTCGCACAGAGAGCGGCACGGGGGCAGCGCCTGCTCGAGCACCGTGCACACGGGCGCATACATGGAGCAGAGGAAGAACTTTAAATCTGGGGAGCACTGGACTTTCACCAGCGGGTAGAACTGGTGGACCTCCAGCCCCGCGTCCTCTTGGTTGGTGTGACCCAGCAGGTTTGGCATGATAGTCTCGTTGTATGCGATGTCCGTACACAGCGGAATGGAGATGGGCTGGCAGAAGCCGTGCTCCGGTATAGACATTCCTCTGTCGCCGCCGCCGTACTGGCCATTGACTCGAAAAATCCCGACGTTTGAGAACAAAATAAAAACCAGCAGAGTCAAAACTGTACCAACGTGTCTGGTGTAAACCATGGTGAAGATTTCCTCCCCTGCCGGACTTTGTGTGTGTTGCTGAACTAAGTTGCGTTACCTCACCAGGCAGCAGCCTACTTCCCTGAAAGCTCTTTGTTGGCGTTTCTCTGCGAGCTAAAACAGCGTCGTCCACAGGAATTTTCAACTAGTCCTTTTCCTCCGGCTTCTCGCCAAAACCAGGTGACAGACGGCGACAGGGTGAACAACGTCCACCGCTTTTAACAAGAAAAAAGCGAGATGTCCTGGTAAAGATCCACCAAAACGACGCGTATTCCTCCAGGACAGAGACTGCTCCGGCTCCGGTTGACCGACACAGCGTCAGTCTGCTGTTCAAACCTGTTCTGCGCTCCCTCACGCTCGTCCCCACCGACCCCAAGCAACCCGCCCTTCCACGCGGCTTCCGCTCACGACGTTCACAATAAAAGTCCCAAATACGCAAACCCTATAAACAAAGTTTGAATACCCTGCTTTTAAGTTCTTAAGCTCCTTTCTGTTGAGCTCATGTGAAGCCTCGTGATAACAAACGATGATCCAAACCTAAAACAGTAAGTAAGTTCAAATGGAACTTCTTGTTAGCAGCGGTTGTTGACATGACGTACGCAAACGTGGATTAGTCAAACGACTCTTGCACTGACAACTTCCGGTTCAGATATGTCTCACTCTGACTTGCTTTACTGAGTTTCTCTCTCTCTCTCTCTCTCTCTCTCTCTCTCTCTCTCTCTCTCTCTCTCTCTCTCTCTCTCTCTCTCTCTCTCTCTCTCTCTCTCTCTCTCTCTCTCTCTGAAGGACCTAACAAATGCACATTAGGGAGGATCTGCATTTTTTTCTAATATCTGCCTGGATTGCAGAGGTTCATTTAGTTCACCTCTGCATTCTTATTTGCATGAATGCCCTTTAACAGCATTGCCACAGGACCATACCAGTGTTTTTGCAAGTTTTACCTGCTTAACCACAAACATCCTTCATATTTACTGCTCATTTTCCTTTGAAGCACAACTTAGCTACGTTTAGATTTGTGATGCCAGAATAACTAATAAGTTGCTTTCTTGTGATAATCAAATAACAATCTAACAGCTATTTAGATAATCAGTATTTTAATATAAGAGTGGATGATGGCTGACCCCAAATGGCCAGGTTTACAACAGCACAAGCCCTGCATGGCTCTTTATTAAGTCGGTGTGCAGACAGAATGGAGTTGAAAGTATGTCTTTGTCAATTCCAAGTTTCAGCCCCTGCAAAGAGAATATGTGTATTACTAAGCACGGAGGACTCAACCCAGTGGAAAAACACGTAAGATTCTCGAAAGCAGATGAGATGAGAGCAATGCATTCCAACTGGCACTGTAGCCAGTCTGTCTGCTCGCAGGGGCAGAGAAGCAAGGAGTGTAAAATGCACACTGACACGAGAATGCTACATTTTCTTCCTTGGCCAACAGAGGAGTGAGGGATCAGAAGTGCAACCAAACAGAACATGTTATCTGACTTTTGTCTTTGGGCTCTACTCTAAAATCCTTCTATACTGTCTAGGATGCACCTCAGTGGTGTGATCTAACATTATCTGTAGAGTCTGTAGAGCAACAACGTGAAGGGAAACACACTGTCTAATTCATTTATGTTAAGTGTTCCTTAAAGGAGCACACCATCATAAGCATAGAATACTACTAGACTCCAATTCACCTCCTGTGGCTAAATGGCATGGAAGGATCTTTTTGCCTGTTTTCTAACAAAGAGTTTTTAACCCATATTGGACTGGATTAAAAAGGATCCAAGTTGATGCACTGGACGTGGAAATACTTTTTATACTGCTCACATTTTCTTCTACATTCTACTTCTTGACTTTCTATTTTTCACTTTCAAATTGTAGTCTTCCAGACTCAAAGAACAACACTGCAGGACATTATTCATATTATATCCACACCCACAAGCCTCTCTTGGGGCGGTGAGTTTACACCACATATATGTAGAGATATGCGAGAGCCTTCAGGAAAAAACATATTTTTCCAATTGTAATTAAAATTGTATTGGATGTTAAAAGGGCCATTTTATGCTTTTTCATATTTTTGTTGTGATAATGCATGCCCATATTAAACAGTACCAAAGTTTCAAAATGTGAGCTGAATGTGTGTTAAAG
This sequence comes from Channa maculata, assembly GCA_020496755.1. Classification (NCBI taxonomy): domain Eukaryota; kingdom Metazoa; phylum Chordata; class Actinopteri; order Anabantiformes; family Channidae; genus Channa; species Channa maculata. Next base: position 5,310,464 of record CM035605.1, on the reverse strand, counting down.
AAAGACACGAAAACAAAATCTCGTGTCTCTCTGTCGACTCTGTTGTAAGACTTTTCCGAGGCTATCCAGCTGGACCCCGGAGGCTTCCTCAGGACCCTCTAAAGATGTTCCTGGTAGTCCTGCGTATGAGCCCCCTCAGTCCATAAACAAACCTCTATTTATGATTGGCCACCAAAAACACAGTAGCAACCACCTACTGTCATTACATCCTTGGCTCACAGCTCTGCTCGGCCCACCAGTGGGCTACAGTAAGCTGCCCAATTAGAACAGAACCAAGATTTTATGAAAGTTCAATGTATCTAATAATTGTGCTTGTCCTGGTGACTAGGGGTAAAACTTTGACTTGGTTTCACCCTGTGCAGCAATGATGTACGATGGCACTATAGTACCAGTCTGGAACAGAACCCTGAAGTTCTGGTTTCGCTTCATCTTTTTTATTTGAAGTACTTATCACTTAAACTATAAAAATTAACATGCAACCACATTAAATTTCCTCGAGTTACAATCAAAATGGACATCGTATTTACCTCCTGTGTTTACCATATCCACCTCCAGTTCCATGTTGTGTTACAATTGTGCAAGGCCCCTGTATGAAGAGAATGTTTGTAATTTGTTTTCCAAAAGTACTGGAAACTGGCGGAACACGCCCTGTCTGTGCTGGGACAGCGGGAGACACAGACAGGACCCTATGGGCCTTCCTCTGTCTATAAAAATGATTTATCAGAAAGTGGACTAAGAAACGCGGAATAGGAAAGGACAATATTAGTGTTATAGTGTAGAGGGAAGTCCAAGCTCCACAGATGAATCTGAAGCGTTAATAAATTTTATTTCAGGTAAAACAACATTAAACAACATTTACAGAAGGACATTACATCTTCCATAATAACATTACATACAGGTTGTAACAAATAATGCAACATTCTACTGTATACTATATTGTTTCACTTGATGAAGTGACTGGTGACGACACTTCAGTTTCCCAAACCACTTTTGAAAATCATCTATTTTCAGTGCAGCATACAAAAAGAAAAGTAAAACACAAGAGAAGCTTTGTTGAAAAAAAAAAGTTGCAAACACAGATTCATTGTTCCGCAGCGAGGTTCCAACCAATATGTTTTTCCTACACATATCACTTCTATCCACATGACCAAGAATGCCAAAAATAAATGCTTTTTTTATATTCATCATATATGCATATTCATATATGAGTTCTCTTTGATAGCATTAAGGGGACATTTGCAACCCTGTATACAAACATAGTGGAAGCATCATTATTTCACTTCACTGAAGGTGTGTCGCCACATTATCAGTTCCCACTTTTGACATTTCTGTTGATACTCTCTTATTTTCTGTCACAGTGCTAAATGTGCATTTCCACCTTCTCTGGACTTTATTTGAAATATACGCAGAACATTCAAGTTTGAACAGAGTGCCTTCAGGAGCTCTGCCCACACAGGATTCAAAAATATAAGTTTTCTACAAGACAGCTGCCAAAGCTCTATAGAAATAAGAGTGTGGGGTTGGGGTGGGGTGGGGGGTGGGGGGGTGGAAATTAAGCGCACACTGAACATGTGCACAAGCGGAAACATACCAAAAATAATTATTTAGCTGCTAATACTGTCTGCAATCCCTTAAAGCCACACAAGGCTGGGCAATCTTTGCAAGCTCTATGGTATTAACCTTCTTCTGTCACGCTGCTTTACTGGTATTACCCCCCTGCAACCCCTGCTCTTTTTTACATCGCACAATCACAGACGGGGTGTGACACTGAAAAGCCGCGAGATAACTTCAAGTACAGCATTTATACAAGCTCTCCCTTATCTGTTGTAGCGGTTTAAAACTGGGGACGCTATTTACATTTGTATGAAGGGCTGATTTGCTCTATGTCAGGCAAAGCAGGGATGCATATGTAATTTATTTATTTATAGATTTTTCATAAGGGCAAAGCAAGTGCCTAGAAGTGACAATACAAGCTGGAATGTATAGGGGGAAAAGGTTGTTCTTTAAAGTGCATGTTCAAAACACTATTGGGAAAAGTTTAGCCCATTATTATTTATTTTTGCTTCACAGCTGCTGCTGTGGTAAAATGTCAAAGCTGAGACTCCAATTCCTTCTCTTTGCTGATAAGTTCTGATAAGTTCAGATTTTTGTTTTTACATCCGTCTTAACCTAATATTCGCACACCATACTTATTTTGAGTTTTGAGTAATTTGGATGGTAATTATGAGGCCATCCCCTCATCAACAAAATCCATTGGCCTTGTTCTTTTCTAAAGTTCTGCTGAAATTACTATGCAGTAGCTGAGTTTCTATCGAAATGCAGTGTCAATTTCAACCACAATTTGGCACAAGAAAACCCACTATTGGTATGCAAATACTGGGAGTCTGCCACACTGAGATCTTGTGGTGCTAGTTCTCCACTCTGCTACTATTATGGCAATCTCAGACTATGGAAAAAATGAGTTAAACATGATGGAAATATGTCATGTATGTTCATGACATGTTTTTAGCATGTTGTAGTCAAATAATAAGAAATTCCCTCTCTATTTTCTCCTTTGATACATGTCATCTTTGGGTAGGGGCGGCTTGCATTTTGTATTGCTTGGATTTGGATAATCAAAACCTATCCTCATTTGTGACAGACTGCAAAGCAAATTCCAGCTGAAGGTGGGCTTGGAGGGGCTGCAGGGTTATATTGTCCCGAACCTAAAGGGACTAGATGGGTACAAGAGGTTAATCCTAGCAGGCAAGACATTTATATTGTAAGTGCGTGTGAGTGTGTACCAGAGGTTATGGAGAGATATGATAATTCTCCAGTTTCAGTTTTCCATGAAAACACATCTGAATCCTCATCTTTTGACTTGTTAACAGTGCAGGGCCATTATTATTGTTTCAGTTGATATCAAGCTGATTGATAAAGGGGAAGTCAGTGTAGTGATAGTACTTCACAATTGTCACCATACATCGAAGTTGCAATATTCAGATATTTTCACACGACAGAAAGAGCAAAAAATTTATAAATGTCTTTGCAGATGATATTACATTATACATCTCACCTTCGTCATGGTGTCAAAAAAGGTTCCAAAACATTTAGAACACATAGGATGTTGAGGGGCACACATAGTGTATGGGCGAAATCTCTGCATGAGAGCACATGTTGGTGGTGGAGAGACTGATCAACACCTAAACTACACATGCTGCACACACACACACACACACACACACACACACACACACAAAAGAAATCTCTTCTAATGTGTCCGATAAGAAAAGTTCCAGATCCACCTTAACATTTGACTCATAAACTGAAAGAAAAGTTGTAGTTATTGAAGTAGATCATCTGTTGCTGAAAGAACATTGCAGAGCGTTTGATCATATCAGATAAAGTGAAAGGAAGGATTGTCGTGGGCCAAATCAAATCATAGGCCACACAGCCTATTGCCTTGGTGTTTTAACTTTTGTACATTAGCTCATATAAATGATGGAAGCACCAATGCTTAGCTATTGCCCATGTTTATTATGCTCGCACACGCACGTCTCTATCATACATACTAACAGCTGTATTCAGTTATGGTATTGCATCGATATTTTTATGCACATTGGTTGGTGCTGTCCCTGTTATGTTATGTGTGCACCATCAACATCTCCAGCAGAGATAAATAATGTTAGAGTGGCCTTTCAGTTGCAACATATAAGCCAGACCTGGCTCCATCATGGAGGTCCAACGTGAAGTTAAAATACTATTTTTCTACAACCAGGGTCTTTCTTTTGTAGTCTGGCCATTATATTTATTTACGATAACATGTTAAGTCTTTCATTTGAACATTTATTCGCAAATATTTAAACCCATGTTCATTGTTGAAAGCATATTTCTAAAAACAAGTGTATGGTGTAGGTTACACTGCGCACTTTCAAAGACACGTTGGTCAGAGACGTATCAGGCTTATTACATTTAAGTATTCATTCAAATCTGAACTATTTTTACGTACTGTGCACAGCTCTACACTACTGTCCCTTCTTAAACAGCGATCCCAATTCCGACGTGAGTTATGGTCAGAAGTACAAAAATCTTTCGTAAACAAAAAGATCTGACTTTTTCTTTACTATTAACTACTGACCCTAACATCAAAGGGGAGATGAAGGATCTCTAATATGGCTGCCAGAGTAGGTGTTACACCATCTGAAAGCCCTCTTTCTTATCATTACAATTATTGTTGTTGTTTTTGGCTCCACAAATAGTCATAAAGAAATGTCAAATCAACTCTTTAGGATTCACCTTTTCTTTGAACTGACTGCATTGTTTTTGTGTAAGAGGTGTACTTTTGCCTATATGCATGTTTCTTGTGTGCATTGACTGAGTTATGTGTCTTGGACTGAGCAGTATAGTCGTGAGAAGATGAAGCAATATTACAATTGTCCACTATATAGTTTCTACATGAGTATATCATACATACAAATATACATTCTTAAATAGGAGGCTAGTTACAAACACAAAACACAATATGTACCAATAGTAAAGTCTTTTGTTTATACTGTGACAAACGATATATGAGTTATTGGAACCTTATAAAAAGTAAACAAAATGTTCAAATGATAGCCTAAAATCTTAGGTACCGTTCATAATGCTCACATGCATTCATATGTACTCAAGGCTTGCTCTCCTTATCATGCTCGCACACCCACGCACGCACACACACACACACACGCACGCACACACACACACACACACACACACACACACACTGTGAAAGTAATAAATAAAGAGAACTCGGGCTCTTTCATTCATCTGGATCCTCCATATCAGCATCTTTGTCTTCATTGTTTTATGGAGCAGCCACCTGAAACAAAGAGACAACACCATCTGTCAGTAAGTAACACACATTGTCAAAAACACTGACTGATGCACATATTATGTTTTAGTTGTGTTTGAGTCCTGTTATTTTTAGGATGTTTACTAAAATGAAGACTTAAACAATTGATACACATGCGTTCAGCAGATTCTCAGTCCTGACTGGTGTCATCTTGTTTAATTCAGTTCTACTCATCTTGCCCTTAGCAGATGGTCTCTCCTATTATGTTAAATCTCAGTCCAGTTGTGTACTTTCTATCTTTGTATTTTTTTAAAATGTACTCGCTAAACACATATATATATATATATATATATATATATATATATATATATATATATATATATATATATATATATATATATATATATATATATATATGTGTTTATGAACAAAACATTACGCAATGGAAGGTAACTACATATTATTTACTTTAGTACTGTATTCCGTTTTTGTCCCCAAGTATTTCTCTCTCCTGCTTCTTCATACTTATACTGGCCCACATTTTCGGAGGCAAATATAATATTGTTTTGTTTGTAAATCTGCTTTTGCCTTAGACTTAAACTAAGTTCAATATCAAATCTAAAGGACAAAATTACCACTGTATGATAGCTTGATGGTGCAGTAAGAAGAAACATTACAACAATATCGTAACATATTTTAAGGCTCGGCTGTGAAGAAAGAATAGTACACAGAGGAGATAAAACCAAAGAGAGTGGAGGATTGGGGAGTAAAGTCAAGGAGAAAGTGGAAGATGACCAAAAGGGAGTAGAGGATGGCAATGAGAGATGAAAGGAATGGACTCTGGGATGCCGAGCAAGAGAAAGTAGAGAGATGGAGAAAGTACAGGACTAGGAGGAGGAGAAGATGAAGAGGAAGAGGGAACAAGGGAACATGAAGAGGAGTGAGCAGAGAAAGAGGACCAGGAGTAGAGGATGAAGGAGGGAGCCATGGACCGATAAATAATGTATTGCCTCTCTCAGGTCCCTTTCTACCCTGACTTTCCTCTATACTGCCTCATATTCTCTTTTTTCCTCTCTCTCTATCATTCTGTTTCTCGGAGTCATTCGCCTTTGGTAGTCATTTCCCGGCTGAAGCAGGCCAGAAATGCCAGGAATGTCAAATATTGGATGAGCACATCATTTATGTTTCTGGCTCCAACCATGTATGTACATTGCATGTCTGTGTGTACATTCACATACATGTGCTTCTGTGCTACGGCTATTTGCACGTGCATCAGAATCAGAGATGTAAAATCTGTATCATGTAGATCTCAGAAAATGTAAAACAGAGTCAAGGGATCTTTCCTAACATCCTTGTGATGTATAAATTTCCTTTTGGAACACAATGTTATGAATGTGAGACTAAATATGTTGAGCGATCATTCTAAAAATGACATCACAAGGATGCTAATGAGGGTGAAGGGTTTAATAATAATAAAGAGAAAATTAAATTAAATAACACTCCTTTTAATTCTGCAGTGCAAATGCATTTCTATGCATTAAAGTACTTATTGTATATGTACTTCTCTTCAATTAGACTTATTTAGCACGTTTGTTCCTCTAAAATTGATTTCATGGTGTTTCCTTTTGGCCTTTTTAATGTTAGAGACTTAACTATAGTGTTTCATTAGTTGTGTTTCTTTCTCTAAATTTCTTCTCTGAGTAAAATTTGTACTGCAGCTGCAGAGAAAAAAACCCCCAAAAGCTACAAGAAAACACCCAATGCCAAAAATTCTATGTGAAATTCACATTCAAATCCCAACACACATCCCTCTGTAAGAACTTCAAAATCACAGAGTTGTTCATTTTGATTTGAGTGGCTATTTGGAAATAAGTACAGTTTTAACTGATACCTGAAGTTTCCCCCTTTCCGTTTTTTTAAAGTGCAGGATGAGAAAAAAGAACTGCAGGTTAACAACTTTTAAAAAGACAGAAAAATGCAACTACAGTTAAAAGCTACAGCTCAAGTCAAGGTCAGTGAGGCAGTGCAACAGTGTCTTCTGTGTGTGAGGAGATACAGTAGCTCTGTGTGAATGAATGAGTGTCATGTCCTCACTACACTGTCACACACTCTAGAGGCCAACAAGGTTCTCATTGTTTTTAAGCGATCTGATTCACTAAGAACAGATGTAGGCTTCCGTTCTCTTGGGATCAAAGAGCACCAAGTAGGTGTGTGTCTCTGTGTGTGTGCACATGTCTGTCTGTTTGTGTGTGTGTGTGTGTGTGTGTCAGTGGGTTCCACTTGGGAAGCAGATGGAGCTGGTGGGTGGGTTTTGTGGGAAGGATTTAGCAGGCGTGGCCAGCTGCTGGCTGTCTTTTGATAGAGAGAGTTTCACACTAACCCCACTAAAAAAAAACAAAACAAAACAAAATGAAAAAAAATCCTCATAGTTCTTTGTGTTGGGAAAAGCAAATACACAACAGTGAAGTGAAGAAATGGAAAAAGTAAGTGGAGAAAAACAAAATTAGCAAGTTGTTACTTAAATACACCCTGATATGTCTTAATACATATTTCAGTTTAAGGTCTCATAGAAATCCTACATTTCTAATAAAGTTTGATGCCCAAACAATCACCGTCCATTTGAAGTTAGGTTTTCCAAAGCTAATTTTATGTCTGAAAAAGTGTTTTTAAACTTGTTTTGAAAACACATTTTCATTATTAAAAAGATATTAGTGCTTTCTGCAGTAGGTTTTTTGGTTCATTCTTGAATTCTGATTAATAATTACTAAGGTCACCTCTATGTTTTAGTTTTGATTACTATGTTCAAATATTCATTTCCACTTAAGAAAAACCTTCTAATTAAATAAACCAAAACATTTTTCCTATTTTTTAATTTACAGTACTTTTGTTCTATATGATTTATTATTTTAAATTGGGTGCTTCTTGTTCAGCTCAATAATTAATTAATTGGCCAACAAAGTCAATAAGCAGTGAAAGACAAAGAATTTCACTTATATTCCATCTAGAAATAAGCTTTGTGTAGCATACTTATGTTTTATAACATACACTAAATTTCCACTTTATATACAGTTTTCATTTGTTTGATATATTTGAAACTAATGTGATATGTGCCAAACATTTATTTACCAACGTTTACTACCGAAACCTAAAACAGGTTAAGTAAAGCCGCTTTCACACGTGCACTGAAATTTTGAAATTTTCCTGACTTTATCCAGAGGGGGGTGTATGTGGAAACACAAGTGTCTGAGTGAGGTGCTTCAAACATTAGGTTTGTATTATGCGCGTCAGCTTGTGCATGCAACACACCGCTCGTGTGAGCAAATCAGTGCGTTGATGACGTTTTTAAACTAAACATTGTTTTCCACAGCCCAAGTTTTCTATCATGTTGTGCCTCCTATGCACACAGACCACACACTGAAATCATGTATTTCAGTGTTTCTCCCATTAGTATGCGTCTCACTCAGACGATCTCCTGCTGTGTGAGTGCAACTCCTAACATGGGAAACAGGCTGAACAGTTATTTTTCCTCTTTGCATGAACGATATTTTCCTGATTTCCTCAACTGATGGGTAAAAGTCAGCATTTTATTAAGTCATACCAAAAATACCCATAGCAGGTATTTCTTGAGAGAGCTCTCCGGTTGTGGCAGACACACCATCAATGCAGCAAGAAATAAACATACATTTAATATTGTAAAATGGTCATGGTTAAAAGAAACAACTGTCATTTTGAAAATGCAAACAGTCATCTGCGTCAAAGTCCTGTGTTTAGTTAAGTGTAGATGCTGTGGATACTGTGGCTGATGATCAGACATAAGTATGGGTTGTTGTGAGCTACTCCATACACATCAATACACACATGACCCTGAAACCCAGGGGCCATGACCTGTGACGCCTCTGCCTGCAGGGGTGTCTGATCCTTTTTAATATGCTGAGTCAGACCGCTCCTAAACAGCGCTTACTGGGCCGTCACACGCCGATGCGACAGTTTAATAAAGTGCTTTATATATGTGTTTGAGAGGGACAAGTGCTGGAATTGCTATTGCTCGGATATGAATGAGTATGTGTATGTACTGATGGAATTACTTAAATTTGCATAAATACAAATTTTCTATATTTATTAAATTCAACTTTACACTGGAAAATCTTAGAGGAATGCAGCATATTGAATATTAACAGAAGCAGGGACAAAGAGACAAAGTATAAGGTAAGTAAGTTAAATACACAAATACTTCTAACTTTTTACTAAGAAATCCCCCTGAGCTAATTTGGCACAAGTTTCATCTGAAACATATGAAAATATGTAATTGTTTTAAGTCTTTTATCTGGAGATTGTTACTCCCTTAAAATAAAATATGATCATGTGATAATGATTTGATTGTAACAATACATTGTTACAATCAAATACATGCTCTTATATTCAAGTTTTAAGACTTGTTTAGCTCATTTTTTGGGTATTAAGGCCACAAAATGCCCTAAGCTCCATGTTAGGATAAAGTCCTTTAATGTTTTTCACAAAAGGTCTCTAAACCCACTGTTCACTTTCTATGTACATAGTCAAAAATTAGTGGATGAACATAATTAAGCAAGTAGCAGCTAATGACCAAGAAGTTAATCCAGAAATGGTGGAAATCCAAACAGGACAAAAATGAGATGGAATATCAGAATAATAATTGCTAGGTTACCTGAAACACAACTCCAAATAAATGCTAATAGGGGTTTGTGTCTGCTGGATGGTTTGAAAGGCAACTATTTGCTAACAAATTCACAATATCCACTTTCTAAGGTGACAGTGTCAGATGTTTTATCCTCAACTTACTCAGATTGTCTCCAAAACACAATGAACACAGCAAACAAAAATAATGCTGCTTTAGTTATATCCGATTTAAAATGACCCTCTTGGTCTGATTCTGGTGGATCAATAATTTGATGATGTGGACATCTATCTGAGCTCTACAAATTGTGAAAATCGGACAAACGACTGAACAAAAGGAGACTTATGTCATTGATTTCCCCTGATTTCACTGCTGTGAAATAACAAAGCATGAAAAGGAGCATTTGTGATATAATAGCGTGTTGGAGAGCAGCCGTTGCACCTTGGGGCCTCCCACTACATAAGCAGCAGATTCCACAGAAGCTCTGCCTGTTGACCTACAGTTTGCTGCCTTAGCTGGGAAAGTTGTTTTAGCTTCACACTCATGGCGTACAACCCCAACACACCATCCACTGAAAGCCCCCACAGAAGCTGTGGGGGCTTCGGAACACGACAGGCTAAAATAAGCTACGTGACAGACTTTGACTTGTTTTTTTCCAAGGCTGATTGGCACACTTGTTTTAGATTTAAGGTGTCAAACTAACCCACTGTAATTACATTTGTCCATTTTCATGCTAAAGATGCCCAAACCGCTCGTAACAGAGTTGATAAAAATAGAAGGAGAAATCTTTCCTCTATTTCTTAGGAGTTTAGAAAGCCATGGGACTGCTGTGTCTTTCTGTCTGTATGTGGCTACTTATTAATGTGGCTATAAAATAAAAGTGTTCCAGATCCAGTCGGTAGGAAAATGAACACGAAGCTCCACAGCTTGCAGACTCGCCAGCATTCTCTGCTGTAACACAAACACTTTCTTCTTTGTTTTTCTTGCCATAGTTGTGAGGGCCCAAAACTGTATATGAATCTTTAAAGCATACACACACACACACACACACACACACACTATTCTGTACCGCAGACAGCCTACAGTATGCTGCACTCTCATGTGTTTCCTATTACCCCATGTCCTGGCAGCACACTCTTTCATTTCAGTTTCTCCAGAATCAGCAGTAACTGGCTGGAATCACACCTCCCAACACATTCTGCACACAAACCATGCACTCCCCACATTCACATCTATACTTTTAACATACAAACACCAACCTAGGAGCATTTGCAACTGTGAAACAAACATACAGACACACACACATGCATTCTCAACCCACTGTGACCTGACTCCTTCAATGCATCACTGGCCCCTTTAACGCTCATCAATGCAATCATCATACTAGTCTAACAAAAAAACTAAAATAAATAGATTTGAGAGGAGCATTCTGAACCTTAAAAAAAAGTCAAAATATTTAATGATTGTCACAGATTTGAAAGATTAGAAGACACTTTCTAATGGAAGTTTGACCTATTGGGACATAACTTTCCTAACACAGGACACTGATTTGGATTGACAATAAGATCCATTTTTAAAAGCATGACAAGTAACAATCTCACTTACAGCTAAAGATCAGCTTGTATTCTGCTTTGTGTGTGGAGCTGTGGCGAGAATAATGAGTGTGTATCAACTATCAAGGGTCAGAGGATGCCCCGGGTGGAAACGCCTTCATCCACGAACTTGCAAACACACCCACTCGCTGGGGTTCGCCAGGTTCCCATTCCATAAATCCTTGTTTGGGGGTATGTTTTTCTTGTCTGGGGCCTGGCTGACTTCCACCTCACTGGGGTTTATGTAAGGTGATGGAAACACTGAGAGGAGGGTGGAGGACGTAGACCAAAGCAGGAGAGAATTAAAATGCAACTGGGAAAGTAAAGTAAAGGACACAAAGCTGAGTAAATTTGTCAAGTGATAAGTTACTGAAGGGTTTAAACAGAGAGGATAAATTGGACAAGAGCAGAATATATTGTAAACCTGACTCAGTCCAGTGCTCAGTTAGTAGGCATGACTTTTCACTGTTAATGTGACTTGCCTTTCAATTATTAGAGTAGTTATTATAGATTTCTTGTATTTCGTCTTTTACTTTAAATTATTATTTTGTCTATTTTCACATTATTTCTTTAGAGAGTGGGTTTATTATTCAGTTTAGTTTCGGTATAGCACAGAAATCTAGTTTTGATTTTATTTAGTCTACACAAATGATTTAGGTCTTACTTTAATTTTCATTTCTATTTATATATAATATATATATATTATGTGTATTAATTCTACAAATGCTTGTTAAGTACCGGGTAACTACAATAACCTTGGTTGTTTGGTGTATACAAGTTTGACATGTGCAGAACCTGATATAACCTGATATAATTCCCTTATTTTCCTTTTTAGAAATACATTAGTTTAGAGGTTTTCTGAGGACCATTTTAAATGTGTAGACCTGCATGTGACATCACATGCTTAAAAAACACTTGATGTTGCATCTATAGATTTAAAGCAGCAGCACGACACACAGGCAGTGTAGACGGCTACAGTGCTTTAAAACTGAAGTGTATCGGTGACATGCTCCTGGTGTAGACACAGTGTTTGCACAGCTGGCCAAAAACATTGCTAACAACTATAAATGCATTGCACAGCAGATACTGAAAGTTAAAATCAAAATTTGATTAACCTGAGGAGGAGCACTGTTACTATGACAGCTTTACCTTAATCCTGTAGGATTAGAATGTGAGAAAATCATTGAATATTTCTGTTCAACTCGAGAATCCTTGTAACACTTTTAAGTGCAGGAAAAAAGCAACATCTGAAGGGAAATGTTGAGAAAAAGATGAATGTAGCCAGACACTGTTGTGTGAGCCAAAGTAGGTGGATTTGAGAGAGAGAGCGCAGTAAAACCTAAAGTAAAGAAAGTAAAATGGGTATTTACTGAGTAAAAAAATGCAGGGTGTAGACACTAACGTTTTATTGTGGGACTAATGCAGAGAACAAACAACACAGTTTAGCTTTGTGCTTTTGATCTGTGGAGAAGATGCCGTGCCAGGACACTTCTCAGCAATGGAATGCCTGTCTCTGTACGGAAAGTATTTTCAACCGAGTGTAAATCAGCCTCAATACAATGCGGCTTTAATAAAGGTATGGGCTTTTGTTTCAGGCCTGAGTCCAAGCAAGCTGCTGGGTGTGTAGCGAGTGGTATTTGAGCAGGGTAGATAGTATAGTATGTAAGTATAGAGCATGCAGAGCTGATACCCTGTTACAGCCTGGGTGTGGTGGCTTTCCTCTGTAAAACCATGTTGACAACACAGAGACACTCAGTGAGCCAATGTCCCCCTCCCCTTTTTTTTTTTAAATGCTGTAAAATGCTTTGGTTTAACATGGATTGTTTACAATGTTACCTTTGGTAATACTGTAAATCAAAGTACTGGACAAATTGAAATTGACCGATTGGTAGCACTGGATGCAAAGTCAAGAGGATCATCAATGTTATTACCATTCATCCAGTGAGGACACAGATGTCTTTAATTCAAACTAAACGTCTTGCCTTTGATACTAAAGGAAAAGTGTCCAGATGTACAAGACCCATCTCCCTGCAGCCACGAATGTATGACTCAAACCTTGTACTAATCCATGTGAAATATTAGATGAGATAACTGAAAATTGTGACGTGGTGGTGGCATTAAAGGAAAACTCTAGGCATGAAAAAAGCCTTTAGGTTTACAGACTGGTGATCGTGAATTTCTTAACAACCAGTGCATAAACCCCCACTGAGTAACTGTCATCCTTAGAGCCAAACTTCATTACATTTCAATTTAAACTTCTATTTCAGAGCTCACCAATTAAAAAATTGGGTTGTTTGGGATGCCAATGATGAATCAATTAATTCTAGTACATAATTTAATAATGTTGTAGGAGTTGAGTGTCTGACAGCTGAGAGCTTTGTCGTATTGACAGTGCTACTATTTTCTAAATTAAATTATGATTTACTATATAAACTAATTATCAGACAACCATGGTTGATACTAATAGAAACTACAGGCCCATAATTTGTTTTGCTGTTCAGTTTGAGCAGCCAATTTGACTGGTATCATGCTATTCAGTCTTTTATCAGTCATCAGGCCGATAGTTATAGTACGGGGCCACCTACTAGCTACCTACTGGTGGGTAGTAGGTGGCCCAGTACCAAGGTACCAGTAGGTCATAATCAGGTCATAAAAGTAGGTTTGTAATGTCATAATTTATACTATACATAATATATTTGGTATTTTTGCAGTGGCCATTGTAAATCAAGAGAGCGGGCTACATAATTTAAAAAATGAATGCGGGGTGGGTGACTAAACATAGGACTCTGAAAGGAGAGACACCAGTTTGTTCCTGTTTCAAACCAAAGGTCAATGACTGCGTTTACATGCACTCAAGTAACCAGGTTAACTGGGGAACAGAGTTTACATGCACTTACAGTAAGAAACATAGTTACAGGAAAACCATGTATAGATGCAGCAGAAGTAATCTGATTTTTCCTCCAACTCAAACTTATTTTGAACTCCTGGCTTACAAATTGTAAATTTATCGTGACAGAAAATGCTTTTTTCGTTTTTTTCTTCTTGTTGGCTGTGTTCATGCTGCTGCATAGTAACAGCAAAGTGGGGGCGGAGGAAAAGAAAGGTAGGGAGACACATCTGATCCATAGCGCACACTCTCTGAATTAAAAAATAAATAAATACATCTGTGGTGGGAATTGACTGCTGACTTCTTTAGATTTCAACTTGTGTTGAAATTTTCTGTCAGACTTTGCTTTTAAATCGAATTGACATGATCTCGTCATCATTTATCCTTTAACTCAGCCACTTGTCTTGTCTGCAGGCTTCTGTTACGCACATGCACTGTTGGAGAAAGCTTATTTGAAAAGTGGTTACGCATATGTATGGCTGGGCAAGACACCGGACCCCAAGTGGGGTGTTGACATGGGTTAATAAGAAGCCAATTGTAAAGTGCTTCGTTCGGTAAGGTAGAAAAGCACTACAAAGGTGGAGTCCATTTATCATTTTATTTTAATCTAAATGACAATAATATCAGAACTGAGTGATTTAAGCTGGTCCATCGTGTTTGTTTCAAGAGTCATTACATGATTGAATGTGCCATCTGCGGAGAGAAAAGGTGATTAAAGGAGTTTAAAGCAGAATGCGAATAATGAACTGTATTTCTATTTATTCCAATTTTAACTATGCGGAACTGTTTCCAAAAAACCCACCCCTATTCTCCACTGTTTACACCCTGGGGTTTATTATACAAGTTTTACATTGTCTCTCCTTTGGATTTTTCCAAAACGTGTCTCTGACATACAGAACTCTCAGTTGTATGTTAAAGTAATTACGTGAATATTAGTTGAGTTCCATCTGCTATAAGTGGTGCCTGATTGCATGGCTTTTGAAGGCAACTGGGGGAGGAAAAAAAAGCAGCTTGGAAACTTGGCTTGATTACAAGTTAGGGTGTTTCATTTGAGGGCACTTAGCTTTGTTGAGATAACTGAGCTTTTGCCAAACTCATGGTGAAAGGCTCTATTAAATTCATCATCATTCCCCGACAGCTTCAGTAGCTGTTCTGGTGTGTTTGCAAGTAAAATTTGTGTTTGTCTCTTTTCATGTCTGGCAGCTGTGCCAGGAAAAACAGTAACAAGTCTGCAGCTATGTTAGCAGCTCCTAAAGGCGGCGATGTTCATCATGCTCCACTAGATTGGAACTGTATCAGCAACAGCTAATCATTTTACTGTAGCCTTTGTCCTGAAAGTGGCACAACTGAATGAATTCATTAGAATTACAGTGCATAAGTGCTTCCACCTAGGAGCCAAAGGGGCTCGGTTTATTTACTGCCAATCTACAAATAGGACTGCAGTTTGAGTGTGGCATTAGAAGAAAAGCTCATCAATCTTAAAACTGAAAGCCGCGTCATTCTCTGACGTCATTAAAATAGCATTGCAATCTGCTTTCTCTATTTTCAAAATGTTGCCTTGATGATACAGAAAAAAAAAAATACAGATTGAAGAAAAGCAACACCACTGACACTTTAGTGATGATGAATATCCATAGCTAATTTTCCAAAGGTCTTGTTATTCAAACTTGAGATACTGCAACACAGTCAAAAGACAGTGGATTGCCCAGAATGCTAAGGGTTCAGGGTGAGAAATTCCAATGGCAAACTGATATCATGGTTTGAGGTTAGCATATCCATGTCCAATCAGAAGTGGGTTTTTTTTTTTCTGTACAAGTGGCAATTTTGGCTGATGGTAATGAAAAATTCAGTAATGGGGAATAAAAGCATTTGTCCTTAAGCTGGAAGTCTGTCCATTTAAACTTGGCAAATACCTAGTCACCACTTCATGGATTGTCCATGACAGTAATGACAGTCCATGAGTCCATTTTGTGTACTAGGGGAAACATTTGTGTACAAGGGTGGTGGAAGCAGCATAGGATGACAGTTAAGTGAATCATTTTTACTACTCATCCTCTGGGGATAATGACACTTTTATTTGCAAGTTATTATATAGTTATGTACAAAGGTTTTGCCAGATATGTCGAAAAGGGCATGAAGTACAGTGCCTTGAATTTGTTCACATTTTGTTACGTTACAACCACAAATGTAAATGACTTTTATTGGGATTTTATATGATAGACCAACACAAAGTAGTACATAAATGTGAAGTGAATGGAAAATGATAAATTTTCAAAATGTTTTACAAATAAATATCTGAAAAGTATGGCGTGCATTTGTATTCAGCCCCCGCTGAGTCAATACTTTGTAGAACCACCCTTCATTGTAATTACAGCTGCAAGTCTTTTGGGGTATATGTCTCTCCCAGCTTTTTCACATCTAGAAAGTGACATTTTTGCCCATTCTGCTTTGCAAAATAGCTCAAGCTTAGTCAGATTGAATGGAGAGTGTATGTGAATGGCAATTTTCAAGTCTTGCCACAAATTCTCAATGGTATATAGATCTAGACTTTGACTGGTCCATTCTAACACATGAATATGCTTTGATCTAAACAATTACCTTGTAGCTCTGGCTGTATGTTTAGGGTCATTGTCCTGTTGGAAGTTGAACTTCCACCCCAGTCTCAAGTCGTTTGCAGACTCTAACAGGTTTTCTTCTAAGATTGGCCTCTACTTGCCTCTATCCATCTTCCCATTAATTCTGACCAGCTTCCCTGTCCCTGCTGAGGAAAAGCATCTCCACAACATTAGGCTGCCACCACCATGTTTCACGGTGGGGATGGTGTGTGCAGGGTGATGTGCAGTGTTAGGTTTTAGCCACACATAGTGTTTTGCATTGAGGCCAAAAGCTTCAATTTTGCACTCATCTGACCAGAGCACCTCCTTCCACATGTTTGTTGTGTCCCAAACTACAAACTGGACTTCTTATGGCTTTCGTTCAACAATGGCTTACTTCTTCCCACTCTACCATAAAGGCCAGATTTGTGGAGTACACAACTAATAGTTGTCCTGTGGACAGATTCTCCCAGCTGAGCTGTGGATCTCAGCTCCTCCAGAGATACCATGGGCCTCTGATCATTGCTCTCCTCGCCCAGCCTGTCAGTTTAGGTGTTCAAAGCTTTGGAGATTTTTTTATAACCTAACCCTGCTTAAACGTCTCCACAACTTTATCCCTGACCTGTCTGGTGTGTTCCTTGGACTTCATGATACTGTTTGTTCACTAATGTTCTCGAACAAACCTCTGAGGGCTTCACAGAACAGCTGTACTTATACTGAGATTAAATTACATACAGGAGGACTCTTTTTACTAATAAGGTGACTTCTAAGGACAATTGGTTCCACTGGATTTTAGTTAGTGGTATCAGAGTAAAGGGGGCTCAATACTTATGCATGTCACACTTTTCAGATAATTATTTGTAAAAAATTCTGAAAACCATTAATCATTTTTCTGTCTATTTCTGTCTTTTTCGGTCTATCAAATAAAATCCCAATACAATACATACACATTTGTGGTTGTAATGTGAAAACATTTGGAAAAAGGGGTATGATGGGGTATGAATACTTTTGCAAGACAGTGTATCCGGTGGATTTCTTGCTTTTCTGACTAGCTGTTCCTTTGCGCACCCGCTACATCACATTTCCATATCCATGGCAGAGCACCGATGAATCAGTGGGGGAAGGTTTGATCGACATTTTTGCCAGCATATACTGATCTTTTCCACCTCTACATCTATATGGCTTAACCTGCTACTCTTTTCCCCTGCTCCCCTCTGGCCTATATCAGTCAATCACCAATCTTTTGGGTATCTGAAGGTCTTACACTTATATGTAATACTTTAACCGCCAGAATGGAGGAACGTAACAGGCACAAGTAGCATCAGTTTGATAATTTGACAAGTCTAAGCAATGTTGAGTTAATCGAGACCAAAATGTTTGTTAGATTGACAAACTGACATTGAATGTGTGCTCTTTCAAATTGTAGAGCAAAAAAGATGGGAGGTAAGTATAACAACTTTCAGGCTTTCAAAATATACTTATAACTATTGCCTAAACTCTATACACTCGAGGGAAGACTTCAGAGCTTCTCTATGACCATTTAAAACATTAAACCTTGAACAGTGTAGAAACACTGCACATTTTGATCTTTTTGACAGGCTATTTATATAGCAGAGCTTAAACTACCGACCCGACTGAGGCTCATGATAAAGACATCACCACAGCACAGCAAGTCTAATCTCTTGCAAGATAAAACTGTCATGAAAATGATAGCAAAAAAGGAGCTTTGTATTATTTTAATGCCTGTTTTCCATCCTGCTTTTTCTTTTTCTTGGTGTCAACAGCCGTGCCCTGAATATAGAGATAAAATGCCGATACAGTTAAAGTGAAGGCAGGTCAACTGCAGCTACATGGCAGAGTCCTGAAATGTATTGATAATGTATCTTAGATCCATAATACCCTATTTACTGAAACCGTGATGCTGGTTATATCTACAATCGGGGGAAATCTGTATGTGTTAATTAAATACTGATACTGTGGAGTCAGAAAAAGGTCTTTTTTTTAAACAGCTAAGAGAAAAGTATATAGCTCAGTACATTAGGTTGGCTTTACATTCACTTGGTTTTTTATAGGCTGTCAAAACTGGTTATTTCTGCAGCTGAAGACATCCAGTAATTCTACCAAGAAAAAAAAAAAAAGACATCATAAAACATTTCTAGACATTGCAAATGGATATTAAAATTAGTTATTACTTTACTGCATTAGCCCTGATACATTTGAACGTAAGAGATTTAAGACTTTGGTCATTTTGATGACTCCTGAGTGGCACGCTAAGACCAACATTTTGACTTGCGTGCAACGCATTATAAAAATCTGGTAATTTCCTTGATGCATAGTTATGTTCTTCAAGGGATAAACTATTTTCATTTTAGTGATTCTAAACCAGAAGAAAAGAGTAATTTTCCTATTCACCAGACTCTTTCATATTATGGCTTTCATGAACAGAGTGATCCTTTAATTCTGCTTTGGATGTGCACTTTAGATTTGGATTGTATGAACATGTGTCTGCCACAGCTCAAAGCTTTTCTGGAGTGCTGTATGGGACAAATCTATCCATTAAACAGTGTAAACTGATCCAAAGACATATATGAGTTGAAAATGCGCCAAAAATTCCTACCAATCCTGGGGCGTTATGAATGTGCTTTAGCAATGTACAAAGAGGGAAAAGGGCGACAGTGGAGTGTTATTAAGTTCTGAGTTCTGTCACAGACTGAATATGCACAAATGCTGCAAAGTAAAAATTTTGCTTTGCTTTCTGTCAGAACACACCCTTTAACTATTACTTTTAGTTATGGTCCATCTTTGCACAGAATCCTTGAGCTCACTGGGCTAGTAGACAAATAGCTAATCCAAATGTGGAGATGTGGAGTGCAGACTCCCACTGCAGCCAACTGTTTTGGGGAGATATGGCCAAGTGAAGAACCAAGAGGCCAGTAGGTTAATTTTAGAGCTCTGTGGTGTCACTGGGAAACTGCTTCTTCCCCTCTGTTTGAGCTTCTCACAAGCCAACTGGACTGCCACATAGACACTCTTCATACGTTTTTCTTCCCAATTTCAGTAATATCCAATAGGTTATTGGTCTTGGGAGGACAAATGTGAGGTCAGATAGTACTCGCAGCTGTGGCGCGACTTTGCTGTCGATTACAGCTTGTGCTGACAGGACTGGGTGTTCCCCAGAGTGAATACCATATCCTATTCCAGAGAACTTTTGTTTGGAAAACCACCCAAAGATTTAGAAGTGTTTAGCTTGAGATAGTATCAAAAACACATTGTTCATGCCTTAGTGTGTAGAGAAAATATTAATGAAACACATCTTTATTCTGACAATAATACAATAATCTACCACTGCAGAAGATATTGTGCTCTGTGTTCTGAACCCAGTAGACAATATGCGACAATAGTGCAGTTGGATGCACAGTATCCAACACTAAACAGGCCATTCAAACATGTTAGTCTTCCTCCATCACAGTGGGGAAGCTGCTGTTGGTGGCTGTGAAAGCTGTTTTATTGAGGCCAAAACGGCTGCATTTAGTGAGGAAATCAGCTTGAACATACCATTCTATTTCAGTACGTTCTCTTCTCTCTTCCTAATAGGATTATAGGCAAATAGAGACAGAGAGGACATGGCACATAGAGCAAATTTAGGTATTTAGGATGGGGGAGTGAATGTGGAAAGAGAAACTACATAAATGCAAGTGTCATATAAAACATGTTTCTGGCTATGTAAAATAGTCATATGCATATAGCACACACTTATGTAAGTCTAATAAGACACTGATTAAGGTTTACTTATTTAGGTGGGCCCTCAGTAGTTTCCCTGATTTTTCTGTAGAAGTGAGTTGTAATAATGGTTACACTATGATGAGTGGGTCAATCCAAACCAACAAGTTATCTCACCGACCACTGGCCAGATTACCACAATGTTTGGAATGGATATTTATCATCCCCAGTGGATGAGTCTGAGTCAGCTTTGTCTTTTTATGCCACCATCTCCCTATTGGACATTAGCGTGTCTCACAATTTACACCCATTACCAGTGATAAGTGTCAGTGCAGGAACCTGTGAGCCTTTTTTTAAAAAGTGAGGGTACGATGATCAGGATTTTTATGAGTTTGTGTTCCATCGTAGACCTGCATTTCACGTTTCCATATTTACTGACCATAATCAAAATGTTTCCTTTATTTGAATCATAGCTGCCGTGCAGAGATCCTTATGTACGCGATGACAATTAGTCTAAAAGAAAAGTTACAAATGTAGACATCTGCTCCAACAATTGGCAAATTCTGCCAGAACTGCTCATCATTTGTGCCACAGCATGGCATTTGATTACAATATAGGTCTATCACTGAGCTGAAGAAGAGACAAAATAAAGAAAAAATCCTGTGGTCAAGGTATAAACAAACATGAATACTGAGAGTGAGTTTGGTGTCAGTTCAGCTTTCGAACTGACACACAACTGCATTAACTACTTAGCTTTTCCTAAAGTTATAGGTTTGTTTTACAAAATTATTTTATCTCCAATTCTATATGTTAGCTTATACTGCAATCCAAAATATCCTTGCCGCTAGATCCAGATATCTGCCACTTAGTAGTCTAGTTTTCTTTTCAGCGAAAATGACTATGTATAAATAGGGAAAGCTCTCAATTGCTGCCATATTGTTTTGGTAAAAGAACACCCAAGATTTTCTGTTTCTCGTTGGATTTGCAGGGTTTTTTATTACCTTCAGCTTTGGTAAGCAGTTATTAAGTGTGTTGGCCACAGTTTACTCAGTCATAAGGTGTGTGCTCCTTCCAGACTGTCAGAGACTGGAAATCTGTGACAGTAAATGGAAACACTGCAAACTGTTTAGTCGTAGAAACCTTTGACTATTTTTCAGAAGGGACTCCAGCCTACAGACAATCCCTTCCTATTGTGAGGTTACCAGCATTAGAGGGATGTTAAATCTTGTAATGAAGGGCTTTAAATCTTGTTTTGTTGCATGAAGTTCACTTTCAAACTAGAAACACTAAGCCTGGCTGCATACACGGGACAAAGTGAATAAAAATTTTAATATATATGAGTGGAAAAACAAATTTAGTCAATGGCCATCAAGACATGGTAAATGGCAAATCCACCAGATTATCATGGGGAGTATAAAAGGAGACAAATTAATTGTAAACCCGTGATTGGATAGAAACATTAGTGTTTTACATGTAAGTCAACAATGGCACTGAATTTCGACACTGGATGGGAATGTTCATGAGGTGCAGGGGTCCAACGTGGACACCTAAACTTACAGTAAACTAGCGCTCCCCACCACCACCATCACCAAATGGAGAACAAATGAGAATTCAGGTCCTTTGGGTGCTTTCAGTTAACTAAACTAATACTTCATTCTTTGAAGAAATACATTACATTAAAACACCATCCGATCACTGATAAGATACGACCACAAAAATGCAAATGTGTTTGCAGTAGTTGCAGGGTTGGCTCAAAACTTGTCTAAGGCATAATGATTTCCCCTTACATTTTAACACATATCAAATCCCTAATACAAACAGTGCCAAACAGAGCTGGTCTCTGGTTCACAGCGAGGTCTGACACTCTGTGGTCTGGAGCAGACTAAACATTACCAAATAAAAGCAACACAAAGTCCTAAGAAAGCAAAAACACCCGTTGCCACATTCATGTCGGGGGTGGGTGCTGGGGTGGTTGTGTGGCATTTCTGTTGCCCACTGAATGTGTGGTCTTGCAATCCTACACGTTTCTCCCACATAAACGACTCATGCATCCCCCATTTGCAAAGCAAAATACTGCAGGTCTGTATGAGAATTCACTGTAATAAAGCAATCATGAATACATTTACACATTTTCCTTATCAGAGCAGCAACAGAGTTTGTGGATTTATGCTCCATCCTCATTAGATTCTCTCAAGAAGAGAGAAGACATAGGATGGGGATGGTCATTATAACGCACTATGTAATTAGGCAGTCAACACCCCTCCTCCCCACCAGCTGTACATTCCATAATCCATATTCAAATGGAGGACAGACACAAACACAAGCTTTGCAAAGACCAAAGAGCACCACTGGCTCTTCTCAGCACTTGGTGCAGGCCTTGGGAAAGTGTTGTGATGCCTTTGGACAGATTTGGAAGGGTAGGAATTGTAATTTGAAGGGCCACTGGTTTGGATAATGAGCTCTGTGTTCCTCTCACACAGACAGCAATGCAGAGAAACACAGAAACAACCAAATGCAGCAAAGCTGCTCTTGATCCAGTTCTTGCACGTTCCATTCATTTTACGGCATCTAACTGTACATGTAGCACTGGGTTGTGAGAAAATTATGAATCATGTGATACTTTTATGCATGGCTCATATTTTATCCTTGCACAGATTCTGCAAGAGGGCAGTTGAAAATGCTTCTGTTTGGCCTGCAGCTTACAGTGCTGGATGATGAAGATTTAGTTCAGCATCACCCCCTCTGGAGAACACAATTGTCAAGTGTATTAATTAGCCTATTTTGTGTAAGTATAACGATCTGCATAGTTTAGTTAATTTACTGGGTATGCATAAGAATGATGGAGGAGGATTGCAGAGGAGGAAATCTGCTTGGGAAATTTGTTTCATATTTACATAATTATTTAGAAGCTCCTGCTGATGCTGAAACTGAAATTTTGGGCTTTAATTTATTCCAAAAGGCTTGTGTTTGCTCAGGGATTGTGCACTGGGACTCAGCTGGTTAATCAAGTATATGTATAATTCATTTTTCAAGCATGGGGTCTGGCACTGAGGCTGTTAGGATGAGCATTTCTAAATGTAGTATTTTTTATTTTTCTCCCTGTGAAGTTGAACCATATACTCTAAAGACTTGGGCTATATCAATAGTGCCCAACCTAAACATCATGTAACAGGAGGATTTTCTCAGGATGAGAATATGGTTATGCTACAGCTTCCTTATTCCCCCTTTTCCTTGTACCTCCTGCCTGTGTCTACGCACCCCTGCTGAGAGCCCCACAAGTCAGTCTGAGGCTGCCTATACAAACAATTAGAAGATAATTTTGGCTTCTAAAAAAAAAAAAAATCCTTCAGTAATTGTGCCTTCTGCTAGAGCAGCCACTTTGTTTAAAGCCTGCAGCACTGACACTCTCTCTCTCACACACACACACACACACACACACACACACAGTAGAGGAGCAGAGACTGAAGAGTGAATCATCTCTATGAACCTCACAGTCCATGACAAACCACCAGAGATCCCATTTGCACTTAAAAAAGACTAATTACCAGGCCACACGGCAGTGAACAGACAAGCATACTGTTCGCTGCACTTTCTGTGCTTTCATTGATAACAGTTTGTCAAGGCCAATACTATATTTGATAATTGGGACTGCAGGTACTGCTGAACATCTGCTGATAGGCAGTATTATTGGTGGGTTGGTTAAGGGTGGAGACACAAAAGACAAGGGGAAACACTGACATTTGAATTCCTAAATCAAGACAATAGTTGTATTCAGTCCCTTTGTTGAAGTATGCAATTTTGCAGGGATGACTTGTGTATAATGCCTGTATCCTGTGGGCTACTAATGGGTTGTAGTTTGAGTTAGGGTGCACTGTTTTAATACTGAAATGCTAAAGTCTTCACAAAATTGTTAAGTTTGACTTTGCTTGCTTTTTTCTTTTACAGCAGCCTCCTGTGTGCTGTTTTAGACTCGTGCACAGTGGCTACTAAAGTGGTGGAGAGTCAAAATGTGGATTACATGAGTATGAGCACTACAGACAACACACACTCACTCACACAGCAGCTTGCACACGGTAAACGGCAGGAGTCATATTACAGATTTATCTGTGATAGTCTCTGGCGTTCCAAACCTGTATGATGTGTCTTTAACAAGATAAAGGAGGGGATATTTCAGTATGCAATATGCACATGCAATATTTCATATCATCGTTATTTCTATGCCAATTATTAAGTTTAGTTTTACTGAAGCATCTATGTCTAACAAATAATGTAGGATTCCATGGAGCCGCTTAATAAATACTGGACTCTTTTCCTGCTTTATACAATCAGTCAAACTTCCTAATATCCATCACAACAGAAGTGGGTCACACTGACTGGATCATAAGACAAGTTTATAAATAATACAGTAAAAGAAGTAGCATCATGATGGGACATTTTGTGGGTTACAAAGTAGCAACAACAGGAATATTTTACAGCCTTTGCCTATTCATGACAGCCGACTCAACCACCCGTACGTAGTTTAGCTTCATATAGCAGTAGTGCAAAAAGCAACGCAGCGACTTTTATTGAGCAGAGGCAGTGGTGGAGATTGAAGCTGTACAGCCGTAATCTTTCATTCTAAGAAGCTGAGGTGCTTGGAGGCCTAGCATGTGAAAAATGCTAACTATTTTTTCTTAGGATCAGGAAGTCAACTAATCAGATAAACAGAGTAATAACATAACAACATAATCAGATTACGCTAGATGTTAAAATAAAATATGTGGCTTTGTGGGTTTAATCAGCTGCTGGGTTTTTTCCCTTTCCTGAACGGTAGAGAGATGTGATGTCCTGCTGAGAAGAGACGTATAGCTGCAACTGGGTAAACATTGCAAAGGGTTAATAAGCTGCCAAACAACCCTGGTGCTTGGCTTCACAAGAGCCCAGACAGTGCTGGGATGGGAAGCAGGGCTAGAGGGGGGCAGAAGGAGGATGGACCTGCCTGTCTCCCACTGGGACAAAGTGGGCTGCACACCACCCACTACCACTCCTCTCCCTCCAATAGTGCTGGGGCTCTAAGTCCATCTCCCAGGAAACACACACACCTGCTGACAGACAGATGTATACACACACACACACACACACTTAATAACAGGACCTGCAGTGCAGAAAGTGCAGGGGCTTGTTAGCCAACAACCAGGCATGAAATCACTGCACGGTACTGCCACCACAATGAGTCAATCTATTCCCCCTGCTTCTCTTTGTTCACGCTTGTGTGTGTGTCTGTATGTGCTGAAGATGAGTATGTTTGCTGGTTTTCCTCCAGGCCATGCAGAGCTCTGTCTTTGACTGGGCTTGCTAGCTTTTGTTTTGACTCCTCTATGGCTCATTTCTGACACACACCACATGCTGTGCATCATAAGCACAATAGCAGACAATTAAGTTAACTTTCCTGACTTTAATCAGATGCTCTTTATTGAGTACATCTCCATACACCTGTTTCTGTGCACATTTTGAACCGGAACATCAAAAAATCTGAGTTGAGTGAAACCACATTGTGCAAATGGTTGTTTTAAGTTAATATGGTGAAAAGTTAGCATAAAGGTTAATGTCAGTCTGTTAAATTGAAATAGTAACAAAAATGGAAAATGATACATTCCTCTTTTTTGCAGATATGATTTTGCTGACAGTTTGGTAATATTCAATTTTTTTTTAATCCACCAAAAATGTGTGCATCAGAGTCTTATATTATTCTTCTTCTGTGCCATATAGCCTGATTGTCCCAAAACTACATCAAATAATAACAAACAATATTACAAATCACCTCAAGAGGCTTTACAATCAGTACACCCAACACGTGGGTTTGGAGATGCCACAGACGAGCCATGACAGTTAGAAAGTATAGGTTTTCAGTTTTTGGTGTGGAGATTACAACATTTTTGGGTTTGGCTTTTTCATGGAACTTGTTGACAGTCTGAAAAATAAGAATAATTCCAGCCATATCTGTGAGGGTTAGTCTTGGAACAGAACCCATGAGTTCATTTTAGCTCTGCATAGCTGCCAATGACTGTCCACCCTACCAAAAATGTGATCTTGAGGTTTTATTTAAATACCATCAGGGCTCTAAGCTTCTATAACAACCATGTCTCCCATAAATGACATTCCTATCCAACTCTGTTTAACTCTATCCAACTGCAACAATGTTTAGTCAGAATGTAAATATGTTCTGATGCAATGTATTGTCTCATATGTGCAATAGTGTTTTTGCACGGGACATCACTGGGTGACATGACACCTCACTGTCCGCCATATTGAATATGTTAGCTATTTGCTATTTATGTACAGTAATTGGCCTGAAGCTTTAAAACAATGTAATACATTACTCATTATTGTTTTAAAAAATAAAATTATTTTACTTATTACACCCTGAAAAAGTACCTCATCATATTACTTTTCCAAAGGGTATGGGTCTGAAAGAGGAAATGGGCAATAAGTGTTTCAAGAGGTTTGACATGCTACAATAATATTCTTATTCACCTAAATTAATTCAATGTAATAGGAATATTTCTAGACCCTAAATGCAGGCATTTCTATCTTCCATGCTAGCTTTACTGCTTATGGTGGTGCGAATAGTGACATGTGCAAGAGCGGCGACTACGAATATTAAATGTCACATTTCAAAAGTAAAACTGGAATGACTTGTTGGTAAACTGTACCTGCAAATGGTCATAATTATATTGGAAAGTGCTATTATTGTTATTGTTATTATTATTAAACATGCCAAGATGAAAAAATATAGGTAATCTATGCCTTTTGCGTGAGTTTGTTTAAATTTCTCTTCCTGCTTTCACCATCCCGACAAGCAACATCAGTAAACAGGGTGAGTCCAGCCTGTTGTGCTGGCTCCCATGATAAACTCTCCGTGTAATCCCCACTGCTTAGAAAGCCGCATTTGGCAGGAAAGTGGCCATGAAAAGTCCAGTCAACAGGCCATTGAGTGACAATTCCCATGCCACAGTTGAAAAGCAGAACCGCAAGCCAAATATCTCAGAAGACAGTATCATGTGCAGTGCAGTGCAGTCAGTGACTCCAATATGGCGTCCGACACAAAGGGACGTGGTGTTGTGAGTTAAACCCTTTGCAGTTATGTTGTCCATTCATCCATCCATTCATCTATCTATCCATTATCTTAACAGCTTATCCTCAGCTGTCATTGAGCAAGGGGTGGGGTACATCCTGGAGAGGCTGCCAATCTATCACAGGGCCACACAGGGACGCATTCACACCTATGGGTAATTTTCAGTCACCTGTTAACCTAAGTGCACATGTTTGAAATGTGGTTAGAAACCAGAGTACTGTGCGAGGAAACCCGCACAGCCGCATGGTGAACATGCATGTCCACACAGAAAAGTGTGTGGAGTGTAGTTAAACAGAACAACAGTTTTCAGGAGACAAGCAAGTACATAATAATTGATAATGTAATGTGATAATGTGTGCAACAGAGAATAAAACCCAGCACTTGGATGGAAAATGACGTACTGCTATCATCCAGCCGCACAGAGGCTTTCATTTCCAGGGTCACAGTGTCACACCAAAACTCTGCATCAACACATACGTAAATACTTCCTGGTATAGTTCTCCGTTTTGTGCCAGTGGAATTTTTTTTACAGAGGCTAGGAGGACCAGCAGTTGCTGCATTGACGCTGTTTGCCGCTCGTTCTCTCCCAGTAATCACAAGGCTTCAGGCTGCAGCATTATGCTAACTTACACGGGTAGAGGGGAGGGGCCAAGGGGCCGCTTTGATAAGTCGAGCATGCCGAACGTGAATGAGGCAGCGACAGGCGAGGCAAAACACACATTCATTCCTCTCACAATGCCAAGCAGCACTTTTAATTAAACCTTATCCAACATGATGAATAATGCAACAGCTTTCTTGCAATCCACTGTCTCTTTTCTGTTGCTCACCACGCTGTGTTCAACCATCTCACCCAGTCGCACGCATACATTAGGCAGAGGAATGGCAGAGAAGAAAAGGCTCTGCTCCTTCTGCTGCACAACATAATAAATTTATAAAATGTTTTACAGTTTTACTAACAGGGGAGTGCATAACAGAGTGGGAATGGTTGGGATTTTCTGATTCCCCTGTGTGCAGAAAATGTCTGATAGATGCTCTTTTAGTTGCTTAGTTTGGAACATGTTGGAACTGACATGCAGGGAGCTATGTAGTACAGAGTTTACACATGTTGCACTCACACTCACAGTGAAAAACAGGTATAACTTTAGAACTTTATTCAGCATCTATAAAGAGGGTAACGGGCCCAGTGTGAAGCTGATGGAGACAATGTCCAACATAACATGTTCCCCGTGGGAGAGAGATGGCCTCACTGCATCAAACAAGACCAGCCGCTGAGAAACACATCAGTCCCCCTCTTCTCTACTCATGGACACACTCCTAAAGAGATAGAGAGAGGGGGTGGAGGAAGGGTGAAAGGGCTGGGAAGGAGGAGGAGGGGGCTGCCGGTCAGAGAGAAAAGCAGCAAAAGGGATATTCAGCGCATTGAGGAGTGAAAGGATTGTATGGGAGAGTGAACCCATTACAGGGCAGGCTGGCTGGGGCATGGGAAGACACGGTGAGGGCTGCGGGGAGGTGTTGGTTTGTATTCGGTCGAAAGAGGATCAGCGGGGGGAGGCCTTAGAGACTTTACTGATTTTGATTACAGTGCACTAGACTGCTGAAAGCTGAAATATACAAGTATATATATATATATTTTTTTTTTACATTAGAAGTTAATTGAATGCTTAAACCTATTGATCCTAAGGTTTGACCCTTTATGACTGAACCCTACTTGAACATGACTCATAAATTTCTTTTTGAACCTGACCTACACCCTTGGGTACCATCTACCACAAATTCAAGTAAACAGAAAATTCAATTACCTTTACTATAATAAAGGGAGAACAGAATACTGCAAAAAAAAAAAAAAAAAAAGAATTATTATTGGAACCAAAACTAACAAAACAGTGTACACAGAGGCTTGTTGAATCTTCACTAACTGGTCATTACTGAAAATCTAATTCTTGATGACAGACATTGATTAGATAAGTACTGTATGGTGCAGTTTAGTGTTGAGCCAATTTAGATTTGACTTCAGTCTTTTACAGAATCTTGTTTCAGTTCAGTCAGTTGATATTTGTTGGTGATGATTTTATGAAACTGCAATGAAACATAGCAACTTGCTAAGTCCGCTCCTAAATGAGAAACAATGAAATGCAGAGAGAGAAAGGTCAGGAGGTGGAAGAGATGTCAATTGCATCTTTTTTTGCCCTGCATGACTATGCTAAAGTTGTACACTCTCAGGTAGCTCCTGGATCAGACAGTCTGGCATGCAGTCCGAGGTCAGTCAGGTGGGAGAAGTCAAGCGTGTAAAAACAGATTACATTGAAAAAGCAAATGAAGGCCAGCACGGAATATAGTAGCACTGAATACAGTATAGTAGTATTTTTAAATTTGAGGTGTTTTTAGTAATAAAATGTGCTAATTTATAAGTACTTTTAAGTCTCAAAGTGTGGAAGTCAAAATATCAAAGTAAAACAAAAAACAACCACATCACTGAACTACTCAAAATATTGATTTATTGTGCAAAACAAAATCTAAGGTCAAGGGTAGAACTTTTAAGGCCTCCTCAACCAAACAATACTTTTATTATATTTAACAATATTTTGTCTTTATTATTGTTTACTGTCACCTTGCCAGGGCAATGCAATGCCTTAGGGATACTACTGTAAATATCGAAATAACCAAAGCCATCCATAAAATAAAAACTTTACTTAGTAAACTTAAAAAACCTTTGCTGGCAAAAAAAAAAAAAAAAAAAAACAGGATAAATCAGGATCAAAGGAAACAAATTCAGTTATTTAAAAGAATTTGATCTTATGAAGTACTGTAAGCAGGGATGAAAAACCATGACTTGGCTTGAATAATAATGGAACCTTGTTCTACTGAGTATAGGCAGTTTACCAAGGCATGAACTTTATTTAGTTTAAATGCATTTGCACCTGAACTACCTTTTCAACATAACTAAAACGTGCCTGAGGTAAGGTGGTCCCAAGATTTTATGTTTAGACTTCATTAGCATGTCAGAGTGTAAAGGCCGACCCAACCTGCTGGCAGAATAAGTGCTCTTATCTCACTGCAGGGGCACATCAACTGAACACAACTTCAAACGGGTTGAAATAATTTTATTTCCTTGCAGTTGCTCTTAACAGGCCGAATGGCAGGGTAGGTTTCCCCCTGCTTCTCCCTTAACACTCGCCCCTTTCATGCGCTGACATTGACTCTCTTCCCCTGCAGTGTGGGCTCATGTATACTAGGCCCAGTGTCTGTAGGCCACTCGCTCATATACAGGGCTGCTGTGTGCTGTTAGCATGCAGACTCCCCTGCGAGTGTATAATTTGTGAGACGTGTCCAATTCAGAACCAGTCAGTCTCCTGCTGACTTCCTGCTTCGTCTCACTGATGAACAGTGGCAAAACAGAGCTGGTGCAGTACAGCAGTCACAAGACCCCTGAGCTGGAGCCAACAACCAATGTTAGAAGCTGGAGGATGACTCTGCTCTGCAATGTTTTGCGGTAAAAGCTTTAACGCTGCATTTGCCTTTTCCTGCCCAAACATTCTTTATTATTAGTACCTCAGTCAAGTTCTATTCATGGCAGGATGGAAAAGACCATTTAGACCAAAGTGGCAGAGTTAGATTGTAATTCTGTTTTGTATTTTAAAATCACAGTGCCACCTGTTAATGACTGTATGTGACTAAAATTGGAATTGTATGAAGAAAACACAAGACAAAGGATCTTGCAAACACCGCGATATACCATGTGCAATTTATTTAGTGTGTGAAGTAGGTGAACAAAAGCTGCCTTCTATTAAGTAGTAGTATGTAGCTAGCTGCCAGAAAGTTTCCAAAATATATAAAAAAGGAACTTTAGCTAAATGCATTCAAACAATCTAAATCAAGCCTCATCAGGTGAAGAGACAAGGTCACGACGTCATGGAGAAACCGTGGGCGGCCTGTGGGAGACCATGTCAAATCAATGAGGAAACCCATTGGTTTAAAGAAAATATATAGTTGGACCGCATAGTCGGTCCCCGTTGGACCATTTCAGGTTAACGTCTATGGCATAGCAAGGAAAGGGAATCCCAGACAAACATTAAGGTTAATCTTTAAAGTCACCATTGAGGGAAACACATGTTGCTGATGAAAAAAAGATGCAGAGAGAAAGAGCAGTGAGGGAAAAGTCAACATCCAGCAGCAGCAGGCAAGATCAGCGCAGTGGATCACCACCTCAAGTCAACATGGTATAACATGCTCAACAATCGGTCTATGGAAACTTGTTATCACAATTTTGTATAAGGACGGACCCAAGTGAAGAGAAAACAATCAGGCTGATTAATTAACATGAGGCAGGAAGCAGGTAAACGGGGCTACAAAATAAAAGTCCTGGGCAGGAAGTGGAACTGAAGTCCAGATCATGACACTTGTATGTCAACAAGGTTCTGTGACCTATCAGCCTGAAAGAATTAAATGCCACACTTTATCTGAAATTTATGCCTGTTCCTAACATGGTTCAACTTTTCCATCACTGCCTGTTACAGTAAGATTTGCCAGTCTGAAACCAATGCATTGTGGTTTATGTTAAATACGTGCAGAGTTGAAATGTTGAATTTTGAATCTTGATTATTTTTACACTACAGTGGTTCTTGGGAATTATTACCCTCAACTAAAATCACTAAAACTAACACTAAAGAAAACAAAAATGAGTCCATTAAATAAAACGTAAATTGAAACGGATGAAAGCACTGGTAAGACTAACAAAACATAATGGTAATAATTTAAAAAATAATAGTCTGCATCAAAGTTGCAGACATACAGTAACTGGTCAGTTGTATTTGTCCATCATTTCCTCACAATATAAGATATTGATTCCATTTAATTTTAGTTGTTGGTGTAGCTATTCTTTGACTTTTTTTATAGTGTCTTTTGTCTGATTTTCAGACATAAGCATGATTGCTACCAATTTCACTGTTGATTTATGTCAATGGATGGCAAACTTTTCTTCACCTGCCCATTTCTTTTTTTAATTATAAAACTTTACCAATAAACGTCAAAATCAATTTGACACCTTGTTTTTAAGAGCCGTATTGCTCCCAAGTGAAGCCTTTTCATTATCACCAAACACTGAACAGAAGATCAAAATCAAATCACCATGAAATTTGGAGAGCACGTTCATGCTCCCCAGCGGAAAAGTTATTTTCATGACCTCGCCTAGCTTTCTGTCACCAACCTCAGGACAAGATATTCATTTTAGCCGCACTATCATTAAAACAGATATGCATAAACACTGGAATCTGTAGAGACCACTAGAGGTTCTTTACACTTTTACCCATGTACATAAAAGGCAGTATATGCATGCTATACACCACTCTTCTTCCTGGCAAACAGGCTAACACAAATGTGAAGACATGCCTTCACATTCAAACTTCCTTCCTTGCACAAAAGATTCTCAGTTCGTCCAGCTCCTTTCAGCAGCACCCTGTTCAGTTGACAAAAGCTCTACTGTCCACACATGTTATCCTTCAGTCTGGCTTCTCAATCTCGGTTTTATCGGGAAATATGTACTGTAAATATAAGTATGGAATATTCACAATCAACTGTGTCTGGATGACAAAAACATTCTTGCTGGCTGTGTGAGGAGGCCATAGGGCATATTGATAATAAGAATTTAGAAGCTTCGCATAATCATCAGAACTAATTTTTCTTTCTATAAGGCAGATTTACTGAATGTCATTCAGTTTCTTAATATCTTTACAAAAATCCTTGTTAAGACTAATCCTGGTTTCAAATAAGTTCTTTGATAAGTGTTTTATGATTCAAAAATGTCTTAATTCAAAAATGTCCTTCCTTGTAATGTACACTTTGAATGACAATTAGTTAATCATGTTTGACAACTAAATAGTTCTTACAAACTAACATCAGATTTTTTTTCAAACAATTTGCAATACAATTGTGATAATATGTGGTATGTGGCCCAACGCCAACTTGCAATATTGGCATCACAGCAGCACAGAGTGTTTTACATATAGACATCTGTTTATAGCCCAATCAATTTAAGATCTTTAATGATACCTATTATGAAAGTTACCTATTGTACTAGTGCCTCTAGCTCTTCAAACACCAAAATATATTTATAAAAGATCCTATCTGTACTTTCTCCAATTTTTTTGGACCAAAAGATCAGCGGCATTCGGCTTGTCCCTTCAGGGGTCGCCACAATGGAGCATGCTCCGGGCGTTGATTTGGCATGAGTTTTTTTTTTTTAACACCAGATGCCCTTCCTGCTGCAGCCCTCTCATTTTATCCGGGCTCGGGACCAGCACCAAGGTGGCCCTTTGTGTCTGGGCGAGGCCACACCAGGTGGGGTGGGATTTGAACCTGCAGCCTTCAATATGGGTTAAATGTATATTATTTACAAATGACAGATGTTTCTTGGAAAACATTTGGATAATGTGTTATGCAGTAAAAGTGCAGTAAAAAGAGATATAGAAACATGAAACACAAAGAACTGGTTTGACAGCAATAAATGTTCCCTGAACTCTTCAAAAACAAAATGTATACTAGTGTATAGAATTCAAAATAACATATCATTTTCAAATTAGAGAGTCCTAGATTTATAAACTTCTTTTTGGTTTTCCAAAGAGGATATCAAACATTATTTCAGAGCATTTATTATTCCTACAGCTTAAATGATAACATGTGTTTGATGAATATCCCTTTCAGTATAAGGAGAGGAAATCAAGACAAATGAAATGTCATTACTTTTCTATTATTTGCATCACCACCAGCTACTGAGTAAATTAGTTTTTATTATAGCTAGTAAATGTTGTGCTGTATCGGCTGCTCACTTCACCTTTTTTCCATTTAATGCTAAGGGGGTAGTGTACAGTGGTTCAGCATGCTTCTGCTGCTGAAAACATGTTGAAAACTACAGTTATCCAAGAGATTTTACGATGCAGAATAATTGCACAAAGACAATGTACAGCCGAGAATTTGAGTGGAGCTGCACAAACTAATGTGAACTGATGCTGACCTAAGTAGAAAATCTGCGACTATGCTAGGGTTTTAGCAACTTGCTTCCGAAATGTATAGAAATGAAGATAAATAGGAGAGAGTTGGGGGGAAAATGAGAGAAATGGATCCTAATAAATTCTCCAATCAATAAAGTACAGCAGTAAAGCTGTAGCTTCGAAAACAAGAAGCAAGCTCAAAGACACTGATTTGTTCTTACAGGAACAGGATCTCTGCAGGTCCAACTCTCCAAGCAGCCCCATTCACATCACACACAGTAATTTGATAAATTGTTAAGCAAAACAATTTGATAAGTTGATCCTTAGAACTATTTAGTTCTTGGACTTAGAGTTGGAACATGCTTTTCGATGGCTGTTATTAAAGATACTATTGAATGGCTCATTTGAGATCAGGGGAGAAATATGTATATGGTACTATGTTAGCAGATGGAGAGTAAATAACCTTATTAATGATGCTGGAGGGATATATTCACACTGTTGGTAAACCTAGAAAATAAGTACATTGTGTGTCTCTCCATCTTCTATGTTCTATGAATCATTTAAAACCTCTGGTTTCTAATCTAATGTTTGATTCCATTTCTAGTCTGGGCGATTCTTTCTCATGTGTTTTTATTTCTATTTGAATATTGTGAGGGCAGGCACAGAACCAAGTCTATGTAACTGACTGAATGGGATCAGTGTAGCAATTGCAGGTACAAAGTTTGGAAATAACTATCCTTGCTAGCCTCCCTTATCCAGTCTGACAGCTGTTCCTGTGTTGAAAGTTGAAAATATGTACAGCGTGTTGAAACCCAAGGCTCAGGGATGACTGTGACAATATTTCAATATTTATTTTTTTACTTTTTGCCACACATACCCGTGCAAACTATGACCAAATAATTCAACTTTCATCTCATGAGGCCAATCTTGTCGTAAAACTCATTTGCTTTGTTCACTTGCTCCTTTACATACCTCAATCGTGCTGCTTTGTGTTTAAAAATATGTAATTGTTTCCTGTTTTGGATTCTTACGTAGCTCTCAAGCAACTTTCCTAGCAACAGTTATTCTTCTTGTAAGAGTCTTAGTGTGCCCATGTTTCCAACTTTCTTAGATTCTGGTCCAGTTGGTATTGGTAACCATAATCACTTAATAAAACACACATCTTTTTATCCCTCTCCACCTTCATGAAGCTATTTTATTGTGACATCAAGCATTAAGTGTTGAAACTCTTTTATTAAAGATAAGGCACCAGATTTCACATTTTAAAGTTGAATGCCTAGAGATTTTATCAAGGGGGATGCAATTTCACTAACTTGACCATTTTTGGTACTTGTGATGATGAGGAACCATGTTCACTAGCTCTGCGAATTAAACATTATGTTGATGAGAAAACGTTATGTTTTACTTGTGTTCAATTTACTTCCATTTCAATGGAAGAGGATGGAAACGTTTTCACTCAACTGTAACGATTTAGTCGGTGAAACTGTGTCCCATTCCTGACCAAATACAAGCTGAGATGAAGTTTTATACTTTTCCAGATGGAAACAGTTTTACGAAAAAGAGCTCTAGCAGTGTTCATGTTGCTCAGTCACTGTGGGCAGAGTTCTCTACCACAATGAAATGTTGACATAAATTGTTACTTGAATGAGGTGCCAGAGCATGAATTACAATAACTGACTAGTTTTTGACTTACGGTGCAATCAGCTGAGGAGGCTTATCAATTTAGCAAAATAATAGCATTCACGCTCTTCTACTGAAGATTGTTTGGCTTTGATAAAGCGAAGAAATAAACACTGTACATAATACAGCTGCAGTTATTATGCAGAAAAAAAATTTAAAAACTAATGACTGAATGACGAAAAACTTCATTGCACCAGAAGTCAATGTAACTTGTCATAACTTGCATTTAGTGTATATTTCTGTAATGTGATAAATGATACTACAATCACCAGACACAAAATGAAGCCCTTTTGCACGGAAGATGTGTAATTGCTATATGAGGCAGATGCTTCATTAAAAGGTAGGAAGCAACATACATAAAGTACATGCATAAGAAATGGGACAATCCCTCTCTGCATTAATCTGATCTCAACTCATTATCCCACAGTGTTTCAAATGGCAAGTTAAACTCATTAGCATACTTCGTTTGACAGTAATTCAGTCTGCTGAGAGAAGAAGCTCCAGATCTACTGCTGTAGAGGAGCTGTTGGCTGCACCACACAAGAAGGAATTGCTTTTTCTTTTCTTTTTGGAGGAGCAAAAAAGGAAGGAGGTACATGTGCAATGCTCATTAGAGGGAGCCATATGGTGAAGGGAGGCAAAGGAGAGGGAAAAAAAAAAAAACTGGGTGAAAGAGAGATGCAGTGAAAAAGGTACAAAACTTTGTCTGCATCTCTGGAAAACATCCTCAGTTGTTGAGATTTGTTTACAGCTATTTAGAGACACCCACCAAACTGCTGTCATATTATTGTGTCATCTCCTCTTCTATCAGTTTTTCATATTTCCTCAGAAGGGCAAACGTGTTGAATCTAAATGTATTTTTTATTTCAACAAAGAGCAAAGATGAACTCTGGGAGTTTTTCTTCATGTGCATCTGGATGTCGTTATGAATGAATGGTAAAACACCAGAAAAATACAGAAATATATAAAGAAGCTTTTTAATATCATGATGGAAGGTTGTGAGAAAGAAAAGGAGCCTGTTATTGTCACGAGGACAGAGTTTATGATATTGGAAGTCAGATCTCCTCCTACATGTCAGCTTGATGACCTCTGCTGCCTCCACTGATCAACATGTTACACATGAACTTCATTCCTGCACCTCCTTGGGGGCTCCTCCTCTTCTGTCTCCTACGTCTCGTCTTTTTCTTTCCTCTGATTTCTTACTTCACTCCTATATGCCCAGGTTCTCTCCCCTAACACCTCTTTTATTCCAATTCGTTTCCCCCTCCTTTTTCTCACTAGTTCTAGGGAATTTATAACAAGTTAGCAGACAGGCTAACTTCTGTGCTTTTTGCCTATTGGCTGAACCGTGAACTGACCACAACCCTTCTCATTTCTCTTCCACCTTCCTATCACCTTCCCCTCTTCTTTTTTTTTTTTTTTGTCTCTGCCCCTCTTCTGATCATCTGATAGCAAGCTTCATCATGTCTAATTCCTTGACTTGTCAATCATCCCCAAAGAGCAATAGGGAGAAAGAGTGTGAAGGAGATAGGGGAACACTTTGTGAAACTCAGTGTAATGGCATTAACATCACTAGTTCTCCTAATAATGTTACTGTCATCACTTCTATACCATTACTGCAACTATAAGCTGTTCTGACCATCTCACGTTGCATGTACATGTTACCCACCATTACCACAGCTCTGCAACATAGAGTACATTTAATAATATAGACTAAGCAGCTACCTTCAACATTTATCCATTAACTGTAACCGCTTATCCTGTCAGGGTCAAAGGGGGAGGGGGATACACCCTGGACAGGTCGCCAGTCTATCTCAGGGCCAACACAGAGAGACAACCATTCACACTCACATTCACACCTACAGGCAATTTGGAATCACCAATTAACACACATGTCTTTGGACTGTGGGAGGAAACTGTAGTACCTGGAGGAAACCCACACAAGCACAGGGAAAGCATGCAAACTCCACACGGAAAGGCCACCGTTGTTAGGGGGCGCGTACCTACAATCTTCTAGCTGTGAGGCAGCAGCACTAACCAATCCTACCTTAAATATAGTCTCCTTAAAATAAATAATGCTTTCAGTTAGTTAGTTTCTCCGCTAAAGAGCACCCATACCAACAACACGTTTTGTTTGTGTCTGTAATCAATTTAAATCATGGAATTAACCTTACTGACAGGTGATCTGAGCTGATGGTTGGCATTTCAAGCTCCAAATAACTAGAGTACAAGTGTGGTTGAGCAAGGGGTAATAGTCCTCTAGTATACTGAGCGCAGATGTTGTTCTTCTCTCAGATAGATTTTAAAAAATGGGTGGCCAAATATACGTGGGCAGCAGTAAATGTACTTGGGCAAGTCGCCCAAGTACTACAATGTATGTGTGGGAAACACTGAACACTATATCCATGAAAGCAGGATGTAAATGGTAAATGAGATAAACAGGCTTGGAATGTACTTGCATACACATTGTAACAAGTACTATGGAGCTGGAGTAAACACTTAGTTCCTTCACAATCGTTTTTCACTGAAGATAAGGCAAAATTAAAGCCCACGTTACTGGCAGGCACTGAAGCTCCACAGTTATAAGAGGCAGCGGAAGAGGAAAATGAGCTGATATGACTGAAGGCTCTCCATTTCTCAAGGCTATGCCTCCGGTTATCATTCCTTCCCCTACCTCCAATTTCCCCCCCTCAGGCTCACAGCAGGGATATACTTTAGATCACTGTGTCCTCTACCTAGAAAAACTTTCTGACTGGTTGTTTTGTGGACTGCGCACGTCTATTTCTACCTGCTACAAACAGAGTCACAAAATACTCTTCTCTGTCCTGTTGACTTTGTAAGTTTTGTACACCGGTGGTTCAGTAGAAAGACACCAGGGTAGAATCATACCTGGGGGACACTTTAAAGTCAAATACTTACTGCTAAGGTTCCCTGTAATATATCCCTAAAATGTAGAATGGTCTCTGATAATAAGGAAAATACCTTAGGCAAGAGTGTGTGTGTGTGTGTGTGTGTGTGTGTGTGTGTGTGTGTGCTAAACAAAAATCTGGCAACTCTACATTCTGGACACTATGGTCTAGCCTTGCCTGCAGCTGTTATCTTCAAAGTGACACAGTGATGCTTCAGGGCCAGCACGTCCTGTTGCCGACCTGTGATGGCTGACTGCACAGACACAGTGTAGAAAGGCTGCTGCTTTGTGTGAACCCCAGCCAGGTGACCAGCAGTGGCACAGAGAACAACGCTCAACCACATTGACATCAGCTGTCAGAGCGGATCTGACTGCACTACTGCGGCAAAATCGATTTATTTTCAAACTTTTCACATATTAATTATAGAGCACTGTGCATCAGTAAGATTTTTTTCTGTCACAGTGCAGTGCTGCTCCCTGGATGGAGGTTACATTACACTTGTTTCGACTTCTCCGAAACGATGACTGACTGAAAAATTTACATTTTGCTAAAAGGCTTGACTTAAATTTTTTTTACCCCTGCGTGACGATTTTCAAAATGAAACTTTCCCTCGAATGAACCAGAAGAGGAGCCTTACACAGTATATTGCTGTTGTGTTGTGCACCACAAACAGGTATCAGATGCTCACATTCATCAATCTGAAACCACTGACAAGACATTGGACAACATTAACATTGTTTCTGAGTCACTTTTATGGAGTAAAGGCTTTTTTTTTTTTTTTTTGGAGCTTATTCACTGAAACGTACAGAGCAAGCAGCCCTTATTTTTTAAAGATATGTTGAACTATGCAAAGAAATGTTGTTTAGAGCAGCTTTATGTTCTAACAAATGAAATAATGAGCTAAACTCATTATTCTGCAGAATAACACCAGAGAGGATCCACATATTTTAGTATAGATGTGTAACAATGCTTCAAGCCCCTCATGATTTGCTTTCAAAATGCAACCAACTAAATTCTTATTTGGACTGAGACACTGAGTTGTTGATTTTACCTCTTTTATGTTGTTTTTCGCTCCCTGACTGAATCAATGTTTCAGGCTTTGTTATGTATTCTGACTGTAAGCACACTGCATCCAAGGCTTCATATGCCTAGAGCTCAGAGACAGGGCAGCTGTGCACCCACTTGTTGTCGGGACTTAAACTGTGTGGTCACTGAGTGGATTGACGAGGGTGGGGGTGGGGGTTGGGGGTTGGGGGTTGGGGGCGGCGGCACTTGCCTACCCTCAGCACCAAATTGCATCAGCTAATCTTGTGAATAATGCAAAAAAATCATGAATAAACATAGATCAATGCACTGCAGTAAAGGAGACCTGCCTTTTCCCCTTTCCCGTCACTCTTCTCTTCTCTGCCCCTGCCACCATTTTTTTCAATCCACTCCTTGTATCTCCTATTGGCTTTCTCTTTTCTCACCACACACACACACACACACACACACACACACACACACACACACACGCACACACACAAAGCACTCTTTTCTTTTTTCTCTCCCTGCCAAAATCAAACACTCCCACTATTCCCCCATCCTCTGTCACTCTCTCTCTCCGTCCTTTTCTTTTCCTCTCCGGCCGCAGCCGTGACAGACATTGTAGTGGTTGTTGCATCTCAGCGCAGGCGAGTCATGCCCGGCCTTCACTCTCAGCTCAATAGCTGACCGGTTTTCCTCAAAGGCAGCCATCCAGCCAGCACAAAGCCTGCCCACTGGGAATAGACCCAGAAAAGAGAAAGGGGCTGTTCGCCTTCTTTGCTCTGCTGTGTCTGAATCGGCCTGCCTCCACCACCTCCTATTAATAATACAACACTGCCTCAACATAAAGGAAACCCTGCCCTGCTCCTGCAAGCCACTGCTTCCATCTCTCCTTCATTCACCCCTCCCTCTTCGTATTTTCCTTCTCCTCAACTATTTTACCATTGATTTTACAAAACGAGGAGAACACTAGTTTTGCACGTTCAGGTAAATATTACTTTAAATAGATTTCTATGTGAGGCCCTTATTTCACTGCCTTTCCTGTATTATGGATCTAAGAAAAAGACTTGTTTCAGACTGGCTGGCACATGTTTAGACATCTCACATATAGCTCTGGTCAGTGTTTTTACCTCTTTTCTAAACAAGTGCATAAGGTATTTCTAGCTGTAGGTAACTATAGGAACAATCATTCGGTCTAATGCATTTCTCTTTCTTAGTAGTGGGTTTACTTAGAGGTAAAACCAACCGGACCCTTGTTTAAACTGACTATCAGTAGACAAACTGGGTGATTTTAACACAGTAATTTGCTAATTCTGTGTTCGCATTTCGTCTATTATGTTTCTTTTTCGGCTCATTGCATATTTT
Source organism: Channa maculata (assembly GCA_020496755.1). Classification (NCBI taxonomy): domain Eukaryota; kingdom Metazoa; phylum Chordata; class Actinopteri; order Anabantiformes; family Channidae; genus Channa; species Channa maculata. The sequence goes on along the minus strand of CM035605.1, from coordinate 5,269,130 downwards.
TCACGTCATTTTCTGTCTATTTTGTTGGTAATTCTGTCTACTACGTTGCCTCTGTGATCATATTTGTCTCTGTCTGGCCTTTTTTGTGAACATTTTGTGTCTTTTAGCTGACTTTCATACAAGAAATACCAAGGCCCAATCCTAATTCATAATTTATAGTCCCACTCCTTGCTTTTGAGTTCTCCCTCGTTCTTGAGTTTTCTCTCAAAACAGAGTCATAAAGGGTAGTGCTTGAAATTTTCCCTATGAAATGGGGCAACCCTTAAAAACTCGGTATACGGTACATAATCGCGTGACATAATGTTTACATACTAAGTGATTACATACTAATCAAACCATATTTATGAATACTATATTCCATTCAGTGTCTGCTAACAGATCCCTCTAAATCTTACACACTAAACAAAGCCAACACTGACTTAGGAAATGGGTCTACAGTGTGTGATAAATCCTGGGGTATGAAAGTGGGCATTTAAGAGTCAGGGAAGGTACCGTATGCCACAAATAGAGATATGCATAGAGATGCATGATAGGCAGTCACGCATCTACCATGTTATTAGCGGGAGTCTTACGATGGACAAAAAAAACGTACAGCTCAATCTGCTGCTCTGATTTCAACTATTCTCTTGAGATGTAAGATTTGTTTTGTTTAGCTTTTCTACCCAAAAATACTTGGTGGGGAAATGCAGTTTAAATCTATGCATTTGCAGCAAAGTATACAGTTAATGGCCGTGTGGATGTGTTGGTGTAATTTGTCAGTGTATTAATGTGAATGTGTGCACAGGGATTAGGCTGCTATCAATGAAGTTCTCCCAGCCTGTCAGGCTTTTGGATTGGAACGGACAAAGGGACTGATTTCAATGTAAATGCAGCAGCTGAGAGGACACAGCTCTCTCAGTGGGGTGACTTCCACCCTCCACATACACAGACACACACACATATACAGAAACGCCATGAGGCTCCAGATCGGGAAAAACACACTTCTTCGTATTCTGTGCCATGGTAAACACAGGCTATTCACCCTTCCTCTACTCCATGTTTAAGTGGCATTTTGACTTTGTAGAGGAAACATCAAGACAAAACAATGCAGAAGAAACTTAAAAGTTAGAGAACTGGTTGAAGAGTTGTTGTGTCTGGCACGGCTTTGCACCTGTCACCCATTATATCGGATCTGGTCCACAGCACTGTGGCATGGCCCTGTGCTGGCCCTTCACAATTCCGACTCTGTCATTCGACTAGTTATTATCCCCATGCTTGGACCCTGCAACTCTTATTACATGCAAATAGTACCACTTTATCCGAGTAGTGAAGGAGACCCCCATCTCTAAAGAATGGGACACCCTCCTCACCCACTTAAAACCACTCCTTCAACTATGACTGCATTCTCTGCTTCAGTGCAGACAGCACCGATCTCATGGCATCAGAAAGAATATAGCAGTTGGTGGGATCTAGATAAGTGTTGTACTTCTAACTGCTTGATGAACTGAACATCTATAACAAATCCAGCATGTGTTTCCCAACACTTAACATGCATGTTTTTGTTTTTTTTCTCTCAATGGTACTTTCACTCTTTCATGCTAGTTTGTCTTTTAAGATATTTCTTATATCCCTAAAACAAACGAAGACAATGTTTAATTATTACATACAGAACCTCTGTGAAAACATATTCAGCACATTAGCTAGCAAAACATACCACAGGGGATGTAGAGGCAAGCTAGCAACAGACAATGTACAATGTAGTGTGAATATTGCTCTTCCCAGTACTAGTACTACCATTTTTATATTCTCTTTCTTTATTAAAAAGTCCAATTTTCTCCAGATAAAAATGTGAAAAAATAACTTAATAATTACTCAGTCAAAATCAACTTGCATGATCAGTGTGATACCTTAAAAGTAATTTGTTGTGCTGCTGTCACTTCTGACTCAATGCTACTCCTGCTAAAAGTACGAAGAAGATATATATGTGAAAGAAAAGAAAAGATAAGAAAAGAAACAAAAAACTTTAAGGACCTGCTGTAACCGTGATACATTAAACCGGTGTCTCTTTAAGATCATTAAAGTTCCACCTTTTTCATTTTGTCTTTGTGAGTGTGTGGAAATGCTTGCTGCTGCAGCTGCTGGTGATGCTGCTGCTGCTGCTGCTGCTGCAGCAGCGTGCTGTTTGTGTCTGCTTCTTGCATGGTAATGAGCTCGTACCTGTCAGGCAGTCATGTGCAGGATACTGCCTCAGGTCAGTGTTTGCTGCCAGAGGATGCCTTTCCATGACTGTTCTTTCGTGTGCACACCTGTATGCTGTCCCCGCTCTCTGTCTGCAGCTTGACATTTGGTACGGTGAAGATAGAAGACACTGCAGGGGGAGAAGACACAAGCGGATTAGAAGAATGTGGGCTGACAGAGACAAGAACATTTCCAAGTGAGTTGTTAAACATAGCAATGTTATTAATAAGTGAATATTTGCATATTTTAAAATTCTTTTTAGGCTTTTATTATTTTGTTCATAAGGTATTTCCATTATGGCTATTTGTACATTTCAGTATCACACTAGCTTTTAGGACAGCAAGACATGTATAAACCCTATACTGTAAAGAATCAGTGTACAAAATACGGGCGTTTAGTAGTCAAGACACAATGTTAACGATGTGAATCCTAACCGGGGGACCTTTGATGCATGTCATACTCTTCTCTCTTCAAAACACAGCCTGGAACACACCAACAGAAAGGCAGGCAAAATCCTACATGATGACACCCGCATACCCCAACATTGACATGATGATAGCAACTTCACATTATAGCATATTGTTCAAAGCTTAAAATAGGCACCTCCTTAGGAATTACTGTACAGAATATTGATTGCTGTTGAAGACTTACGACAATCATCATGTTGGTGATGCTGTGGAATTGTAATGGATGAAAAGCATGTTTCATACTGGAATCACATGATGTCCTTTGTGTCCTGATCCTCTTCAACGTTTCTCCTTGTGCTCATGTGATTAACTATGTTTCTGTTAGTTGTAACCTTTTGGCACGAGTGACACATGGACATCAATTTTAGGCAAAGAGTTTCTAAATAGATTGATGCAACTTGAATTAACATTTCGTGTTATCACTGCCAAAATGACTACCAAGTGGTGTTTTTAACTAAAAAAACTGAAAGAATTTGAGAAGAAAATGTATTGACATACTGTATTTGGCCTTTCTGTGAACATAAAGGGGGAAATAATCAGTTTGTGTTCTTCCCCATTAAAGGAACTTTAATGGAACAATCAGAGATTCTCATAGATTGAACTATACCATACCAGACCAATTCGACACATTAGTTTAAGATTTTTTTGTTACAATCGCACACTTGGACTTGTGGAAGAATTGATTCAAAGTCTGGACAGACATGCTTTTAAACTGCAACTTGACTTGGCAGATACATAGGAATCTGAGGTGGTTAGGCTAGTTTTCTATGTTTTTTAAACTCCCCCCCACAACACACACACACACACACACACACACGTGCACGCACAGACACACACACACACTACAACTTCCCAGCTGGCTTGTTATTTTATTGTTATTTTGCTTATATTTTGGGAAACAATGGGGATGGAAAGCTTCTTTTTGAGCAAATCAAAAATTCCTATTTAGCCAAATTAATTCACATACTTTCTCCACTTTCTCCACATACTTTCTCCAAAGCTGTCTTTGAAAAGCATATTTTCTTCTTTGTCTTGGAAATAAAGGCAGTGGGCTTTGCCAAGTAAGAAGGGGAACTGCAGGATGATGGCTCACATCAAGCACTTTTTGTTTTACTTCAACATGCAGTATACGTGAATCTGTCCATATCTGTAGAGACACAAGAGTTTTTTTTCTTAGGCCTTTGCTCTCACTCTTTTGCCAGACACTGAAGCACTCTCCCCAAAATCTAATTAAAAATGTCACAATGCAATGCTCACAGTGACAGCCTCTTCAGGATTGCTATTGTTTCAATAATTGTTCCTGGTAATCAATCAGAGTAATGTCTGGATAAATCCCTAACACACATCACAACAGAGCACGGTGGCCAAAGAAAACATACTTATCATCCCTACAGGGATAACGTGACAATGATTTGAAAGGTTCATCGGTGTCTCAACCATCAGTGACCAGACTGTCTTTTTATTGGTTTGTGTCTATGTATCAGTAGTACAAGTTGTTTTAACACTAGAGCAGTCTGCTTTTACTGGGCTGTTCCCTGTGACTTTAGTCTTTTCTTGAGGAAGAACATGATTACTATGCTGCTGTTGTAGCTAAATACTCACAACTGGAGCAATTAGTCAGGTCTTTATCTCACTTTTATTTTTTCATTTGCATATTTTTGACACATCCTTCCCCCACGAATCCACATTTGCCTTCCACTCTAACTCACACACAAACAAACACACAGAATATACTGGTGGCTGCGCTACCTTGCTTGTGCCACATGCACATGCGGAAAACCGAAAATCTGAAAAAGAGAGAAATAAAGAGAGAGGGAAGAGAGAGAGTGAGTAAGCATGACAAAAATCTAAATAAGCTTTCTCTCTCTCTCTCTCTCTCTTTTAGTGACCGCCACTTTCTGATTCTTTTCAGAAATGACAACCTGCTGGGTCCTGATAACAGGATTAATAACACTGAAAAATTCTAATCAGGGGGAATTAAAAAAAATGGAATTCTTCCATTTAAATTACCACCATGTCAGTGGCAGCACACCCAGGTCTGCTGAGCAGGCTTTTTACTCCACTAATGAATAACAGCTTAAGGGATTGGTGATGTATGTATACGTAGCATGTCATATAATATGTATATGCAGTCATCTGTGACATAGTTTCATGCTATAACCCACTTCTGTAGGATTAATTGAAATATAACCCAACTGTGAAGCTGTGGCTAAAGCCTCTGACTCTTCGACCAAAAATACACATGGGAAATCAACAGGATTAATGGACATGTTCTTCTAAAATGCAGAATGAAGAACTTGAAAGCTAAGGTACTGTGTGTAGATGAGTTGTTTTGATGGTGTGTAAAGAGGTCGTCAGTCAGGAAGCTAGAAAATCAAACTGAGCCTGTTAAGACGACCAGCAGAGGTCTGGCTGAGCTTACTGTCCCAGCGGCATCCACACACTGTAGTGTGCACAAACAAAAACAACCCCAGGTCACCTTCTTTATGGAGAGTGAGAGGAGGAGGAGGAGGAGAATACAGTATGATCCATTGGAGCTGAGGGAGCTCCAAGGAACAGAAAAACACAAAGGAGAGAGGGAGACTCCAAGCAAGACAGTGAGACAAAGACAGAAATAAGAAAGACAAAGAAAAGGTCAGAAAATGAAAAGAAACACGCATAACAATTTATGATTACCAGCAAGTTCATTACCATTTTTTTCTTTCACTATTTACTACCTTGTATTTGTTTTCATTTAAAAGCCACTCTCTCTGGATGCCTTTGTTAAATTGTTATATACGTACATGGAATTAATATTAGAGCTATCCCAAGATGAGCTTGGCATATTTTTAACCAACAACACTATTCAGAATCATGATAGAAAGTCAAAACACAGCTTTCAGTTCACCACTTGAAAAGGCCAGGGAACTCCCCCAACAGTTTACAGGACAACATCCACTTCATATTCCCCGTCTGTAGTAACTGTCAAAGACTGAGCTACACCCATTAAAAAATTCACAGAGTCTCTACCAGCTAACACAGATTTCTAGTCTCTGGCAGTCTGGAAGTGGCACACACCTGACAACTGTGTAAGCTGGGGGCGACTGGTTGGGAACGACTGGATGTTCAGGAGATAGACCAGATATCAAGAGAGTGGAATAATCTCACGTTTTTATGCCCAAACAAATATGGTAACTTTTTAACTTAACGATTTGTGAAAGAATTTTTGGAAGAGACAAATTGGGCTTATTTATCAGCCTGATTATCCTGTAGTGTGCCCCCAGCCCAAGTAATGACTAGTGCCAACAACAACACAGCAGTTCTAGCCAAAAAGTAAACTTAAACCAACACCAGACCTATTTAATCCTGTTACTGAACTAAATATGATAAAAGCATAAAAAGACTATAGAGTTTGCCATAGTGAACTCCACGAGGATTCTTTTATGATATAGTCTGAGTCTTGTAATCGTCCTTTAAATGCAGGTTTGCCATGATAAGCTGTGTGATAAACTGTTTATATCACTACAGTATGCATTCACTATGCATAATTGGCATCATAAAATGCTAATGCTACATTCATATATCAAAATAAAATACTTTTGTTCGATAACCATATCACCAATTCTGCCTAATCACAATCTAGATCGTCTCCGCTAACTTACAGCAAAGAAGAAATAAAGTCCAGTCTCTGGTTGCACAAATAATTATATGCAGACTGCTGGATCCATAGCACAGCTGCTTTTAACTTGCCAACATATTGTTAGGTGCTCACAAATACAGTAGAATACAACAGATCACTGTCCATTACTGTCTGCAGCACACATCTCTTTATCACATCCTCAATTGTTTACGCACCCATTTCATGATTCACCCATTTAATGATTGTTTCTTAATTTTCAGCAAATTGGGTTTGTCATTTGCGACAACGCCCTCTTGTGGACACGTACATGTACCGGGCAAGTATAAAGGAAACGCGTGCTCACGGCGACTGTAGCTAAGTGGGTAAAGGGTTAGGGGAAACCTCCTGGCTATGTGTCGAAGTCACTGCCATCGGCGTGAGCGAATGGGTGAATGAGAAGCAACATTGGAAAGCACTTCGGATAAAAGCGCTATAAATGCAGCTGTTTAAGTATCCGATCGTAGGTCTGGTCAACGTTTACGTGCATCGGCGGAGAAGTATAATTCTGGCTTAATTCATTAAAAGGCTGAATGAGGGGGAGGTCATTAACCTAGTGATACCCCCTCTTTTTTAAGCTAAGTCTGCACAACGTCTGGCCGAAATTAAACTAATGCAAAGTGGTATATGAAAACCACCCTGGACCACCTTGACTCTGAGCAGCCTAGGAATATCTTTCAGTATATTCAATATGTGTTTAAAAATGTTCTACCGATCAACAAAAGGTGGACTATTCAAACATAATGAAGATACAGCAGTGTTTGGAGCAAGAATAAATAATGGTAAAAATAAAGGTAAAAAAAATAAGGTAGGACGGATGTTTACATTTGAGGTCCAGTGGTCTGTCTGGCATTTGATGGAAGGTCCATACTGTCCACCTATGCTTGAGAGCCATAAAATACTATTGTTACTGTATAAGTTTATGCTGGGGTAATTGTCGTATTGGTAACATACTGTCCTGAAGCTCCCAGAGCCGTGGAGGAAGGTTGCTGAAGTATTCGTGGTTCAGCGCTGCCTGGGCTGACAGCCGGTTCTTTGGGAAGCACATGAGGAACCTGGAGGCCAACTCCTCAGCATGGTCCACGTAGCCCAACCTGACAAAAACACACATAAGATACATCAGATACAGTGACCACATTAACAAGGAAAACCAGTACGGAATAAAGACCCGACAAAACAACCACTTCTTTTTTCATCCAAATCAAAAAGAGAAACCCATTCTCTCAATCAGTTATTCCTCTGTGAGAGCAACACACATTTTCTCAGATTCAAAGAACTGCTGACAACAACAACAAAAAAAAAAAAACAAGCCTTTTAATTATGCTCAAGGTCTGCTGACTCAAGAAGAAAATAAATTCTCAGAGACACATATGCAAAAAAGCATATACACACACAGACTTACACCTTTCTCTCTGAGCTCATTTTACTTCTGACGACTAGGTCACAGTGAGAAGCAAAGAGTGAAGCAGGAGCCTAGACAGGGCCAAACTGGTGTTGTCTGCCAGTGTTGTATATGGTAAGTGTGATCATACTGGGAGTCAATGAACTCCTGAACCAGCCCTACCTATAAGTGCCAAGGGGGGAGAAAGATTGAAAATAAAGCAAGAGCAACAAATTCAGCCAGTAATTAGGTATCAAGTGCATTAAATAAACATGATTCAGCATAGCTTGCTGCCCCACTGCTTGCAGTACCCAAGAGTGCATCTCATATTCTTTAGGCTTCTCATGGTTAGATCCCCTGTCAAGCACTCTGACAGCCACTCCCATTGCTCTCAATGGGGACTCAACTCAACTTTTCAGCAGACAGACAGAGGCTCGAAAGTTCTCTATTCGACTCATCGACACCACTCAGATAAAGTTAATTAAGTCCACCAGGGCCTCTACTCACCTCTTTCTCATGCAGTGCAGCAAAGTTTAAAGAGAAGCTGCTGTGTGAAACTGTATACTCGTGGAAAATGGATTAGTGATTTGTGTGCCAGGTCAGTGCTGAAAGTGATACATAGGACTTTTGTGCACCTATATATTATTTTCAAATCTGCCTCGCATAAATCATTACCATTGTGGTGAAAAAAAATGTTAGTGATAATTTGTGAGAGCTTCAATACCCAAAACATCTACAATTTAGGATACTGTAGGAAAACTGTAACACTTCCAGTATAACAAAGAAGTAAACATACAAGTCTGAATAGTGGTGAGTCCGGTTCGGTAAAATGAACAATAAAAAACAAAACAGTCATAATCGATCTGTATATTGTTCCATTCAAGACTGCTTGCTGCAGCCTGTTCTGCGTAGTACAAGCTCTGCTCGAAGCTAGATGGCGACAGCACTCCAGGATTTTACCTCAGGCTATATCATAAAAAAAGTGAGTTCAGAATGTCAGAGAGAAAACTTGGTAGATCTGTGTGGGTCTATTTCAAATCAGTGGTGAAACCACAATAAGAGAATTTACCGTCGACCTGCACATAGTCTAGCTGTGCCTGACACTTATCGGGGTCACCAAGTCACCATTGAAAGGAACACACGTTGATGATGGAAAACATATTTTAGCCGCCATATCTCCCTGCAAGGACTTGCTCACGTTTTTTTTTTTTTTTTTTTTTTTTTTATAAATTTTGCTGTAAAAATATAGCAAAAAAGAGGTGTATTTTCTGTAGTGTAAGCAAAAAATCCAACCACTATCTGCTATTTCTGGTCTCCTCTGTCTCTTTTTCTCGCTCTCACACACATGCACACAAACAAACAAACATAAATTGTAAAGGAAAAAAAATGCAGCATTACGGGTCCTTACAATACTTGGTAATTATTATTACATAGTCATTTCTAATTTAGATGTCATTTTTTTTCTGCTCAAATCAACAACTCAGGAACTTTTCAATGAGCTAATAAGTTCTTATTAGTAGGTAATAATTATCAGGTAATATTATTAGTAGGTTCTTATTATTAGCTAATAAGTTCTTATTAGCCCATAATTAAACTTCAAGGTGCCCCCCCTACGTACTTCATTAGGTTATTATCACGCCCATGTACCCGACCATTGCTGTCATGGGCACAATATTAAACAAAGCTACAAACGTCTTAGGAAAAAAAATCCACGTAGTTCAACCAGTTGATGAAACACTTGGTTGTGTTCTGGGTTACATTTATGCAAACATCTACTGCCAGTTGAAGGGAGAAACAGACTCTCTCCCATTGAAAGTTCTCTGTTTTGATGCCCACCTAGATTTGACCTCTGTCAGCCCACCGATGGGCAAAAGGGCACCTACTAAACCATAATTAGAAGATCTAGATATGTGTGCTTGTCTTTTCTCTCTCAGCTCAGTAAAATGTCTTGGGCCAAAAACTATTTAACATTATTTATATATGTTTGACTTCAACAGGGAAAATTTAAGCTCAATACCTCTAATGGTTTTTTATTAAAATTGGTGTGGTTACATACTGCCCACAACGTTATATGTAATAAAGCCAAACAATGCATAGTCTCAACATGCTTGGATCATTGTTCCAACTTGTATCATCTCTGCTTCTACACGTCATTTCCACAGCCAACCAGCTGAAGAACTAAAAACTGACTGGAGGATCATTTCTTTCCAGGTTTTTTAAATCTGTCTTTATGAGAACAAACAGTAGGTCAAATGTGAACAACTGGTTCAGCAGCTAAGTTGTCATATTTGTGTAAACAACACATTTTAGTTAAACGATAGCACAAGATGAGAGCAAAACCGACATGTTTCCAAATCAAGGACCATTATTATAGAATCTAGTTACTCCAATGTTTTACTCTATGAAAAAAACAAAATCACCATCCTTAGAGAGGCACACAAATGTTATACATGAATATCAGTTTTTGCATCTTGGGAAGTATGTGTAAAACTGTGGCTATGAAGCAGCAAGTCCTAATGAAGTCCTCACATGTCAGGACATCATCCGGATATAACAAACATACCAAATTTGAAGGAAAGGCCTGTGACCTTTTTGAAAACCATTTTCACTGAGTTACTGTTGGAATAAAATACATTTTCCAACTATACATAAAGTATACGTATATTAGGTTGTTGGCCCTTGAAAGCTGTTGATTTACAATCACAGTATGAGCAATTCCTTCATGCTATTGCTGTCAAGTAGCCGCAGCGAATAAGCACACATCCGCAAGATCAATAGTATCTCCTGAAACCATCAAACAACTGCAGGTGATGACATATTAACAGCAGAGAAGCATTCCTCCTTCAGTGGTGCGTGGTGAGAGCTCAGAAAGCACCTGGGAGAAGTGAAGCGCAGGAAACAATCATTCTCTACTGTTTTTGACCAGCATCTTTGTCTAGGCAACGCATGAAGTGAGAGCTGTTTTTATCTGGACACATCCTGTAAGAAGCTTTCACTATGTCTGGCTCATGTGATGATGAGGGTGCTGTGATTGCAACTGGGTAGTGTGTATGGGCAAACAGGCCCTAGCATGCATGTGTCTTGGCTGTCTAGTTCTGTGGTTGACTTAGAGGAAGCCAATAGTTTCTAAACATTTTGGCAACAGTCAATCTTCAGTGTTTCCAAGTGTGTCAATGGCTGAGGTAAAGAATATTTAATGAGAAAAACATAGATCGAATTGGGAGCTCCGGTAAGAGAAGTAGTCCCAGGTCAGACTGTAATTGTGTCTGGACATCTTCCAAACTAATAACGTGTGTAGACTCGTTAGTCTAGTAAATCTAGTAAATGACTAGATTAGTCAACCATCCTAAACTGATTGATTTTACACCAAAATAAAACAAAAAAGTAGAGAATAATAATATGTGAGAGGCCTGGAAACGTAAAATATTTAGTTTTTCTTTCTTGATACTTAATTGATAAGATACTATATGTTAATATATTCATAAACCAACCATGATTTTCATTAAATGTACTTTACTTATTCTAATAAGCAGTAAAAAGGGGAAAAAAAAGTATTTTGGGTTTCATTATAGTAAAATCAGTGGCGATTCTACCATAAACTCTTTAGCAGGTTACAAGCTACAAGGGGCCCCACTTAGGGATTTGTATTTTTTATTGTTAGGCAGTGGCAGTGGCACCATATAGTGCCTTAATATGGGGTTTAATAGAGTTTACATTTTCCCAAAGTCTTCTTGATGAGCAAGCCTAAGATCGATATTCATCAAAAAAAGATAATGTGCCTTAAACAAAATTAGTGATAGAATTTTCTGTAGCACAAACCTTTTTTCATCGTGGTTTTTATTGTTTTACTTTGATTCAGAAAGAGCTTTCAACTCCTCCACCGAATAGTTCCATCATGTCATTTTTTTATAGAAGAAACACAGGGATCATTTTGGGGGAATTTTTACTTTGGTGAAACGAATACTGGGAAGTGCAATAAATGCAAATAAACTAACATCTTTCAAAACAATTTTATGTGTTAACTATACATTCAGTCACCTGAGCTTAACTAGGATTTTATCAGGACTACTTTTATTGAGGTAAGAGATGAGCTTGATCTGTTTTCACAATTTCAGTTTTCAGTGTATAAAGGTCAAGCACAAGACATCAGTCAGGAAGAGAAACAGTGCTCAGAAAAATGCCTGAGTGAGAGCAGAAATGAGAGAGCAAGGGGGCATGGGACAACTTTTGTGGCAGAGACATGTTCATATTATGTCCACTATTCCCTGGCTTGCAATAAAAGGCAGCAGAGAGGAAGTCATGGTCATTAACATTCCAATTCACTTTCTTTGTCCACATTTTTATTTTCCCCTACACTGCAGTGAAATCAGAAAACTGAAAGGAGACCGAGAGAGGCTTAATTTGGTTTTTCTTTTGCCATATAATGTTTTCAATTGCTTTCTTTAAGTGCTAGAAATTCAATGATTAAAAAAACCTCTAAATAACCTCCAAACTCAACTGGACATTCACTTGTCCAGCTAGTGGACAACTACCAGAATACAGGCCTTCAAGTTGTGTAATTCTACATTAATGAGTTTAATCAAATTATCATCAGACAACGTGTGGCCAGGTAGTCTAGCAAAGAAACACAGCACACTTTGTAGGATGGTGATTAAAGGAAAACCATAGTTTCTGACCTTTTAGATTTTTATAAGTGGCCATTAATTATGAGAACAGTTTACTACTGATGCGAATAGTGGTAGTTGTTGAGACACTGGGACATACACTGCTGGTCAAAAGTCTTAGAACACCTCGATTTTTACAGTTGTTTATGTAAAATTATGCAGTTTGATGTCTCATTGAACTCTGGGGGCGACTGTGGGGCAGGAAGGTAGAGCGGTTGACCACCAATCTCGCAGTTGTTGGTTCAATCCCTGGCTCCTATGGTCACATGTCAAAGTGTCCTTGAGCAAGACACTTGCTCCTGGCGAGTGTTGGCCAGCCGCATGGCAGCTCCCCCATCGCTGTATGAGTGTGTGTGTGTGATTGTGAGTGCGAATGGGTGAATGAGAAGAATTGCATAGCATTATATAAGTGCAGACCATTTTACCATGAAATGAAAACATAGAACAAATAAACAGTTGAAATAAAAAAAGATCCACTTATAAAGCAAAATGTGGTCCCTGGACCAACTAGGCGCGTGTCAGAAGGTACTGCATGGCGCTGTGGTAGCCGTTTTGTTTCAGGGTGCCTCTCACTAAATCGGTGAACCGAAGATCTGTGTCCTGTGAGCTGCTTGTCACGCAAGCTGTTGACTCAAACTTGTTGGGACACCTGTGGGAATTGGTTGCACCGACGTTCAAGGCTTAATCAACCTCCCTTGCTGCAGCACAGCTTTAAGTTAATCCATTTCTCATTCCTTGAAAAAGGCCTTTTTGTATAAGTTTTAAATGCTAATTGTTTTCCATTTTGGGCAACCTTACCTTTTTTTAAACTGTGGCTGTTCAACATTTACCTTTGTACCATTTCAAGCTATTCATTGGACTCGAACTGCTTGAATCTCAATATAAAAACTCGAACAATTGGGGTGTTCTAAAACGTCTAACCGGATATGATATGGAAGCACAAAAATGCCACCACAATTTGAACATTATGAATATCTAACTGAGAAATTTTACCACATTGTTGAAATGTTTGACACCACTAAATTTCTAATAAAATATTTTACTTCCTAAAAACTCTTATTCATCAACATATTATTTAATGCCAATTCAGCTTGTACAAATGTTACTTCGTCAGAAATTTTACATAATCAGAAAGTAAGTAAAATGTAATAGTTTTTTATTACAGTAATTACAAATATCAAGAGGGATGCAAACTTTTGCACTGAGTGTAATATTCATCATTTGTATACACTCCTTGACCTTTTTTATTACTTATGATTGAGAAAAAAAAAACATTTGTACTAGCTGTGTACTAGATGTGTATTATGTTTCAAAGTTAGCTTTAAACCTAACATAATAATTACTATATACCACCAACTGTCTCTAGTAGGAAACAAACTGTCCTCTTGCTTCCAAGTGTTATGTTTTCTCTGCCGACATCCTGCCTAAGCAGGACCTTCTCACTTTTAAGTGACATCACCATACGCATGGGACCAATATTAACAAACCAGGCTACTGGTAAACAGAAGGTAACCTACTCAACCATAACTAATTGATTGATAATAACCGATAATTGACCATTAAATAACACAAGCAAATGGAATTATATGACTTTTAAATTGAAATAACAGGATGACCTGTGCTGTATGATGATTGCTTTAGCTTGTGAAGTTGGGCCTTTCCTGTAGTAGCTACACTTTCTGATTCTGTCTGATTAGACAGCTGAGTCACTTGCATGACACTGCTCTAGATTTCCCTTGGGAATAGAGACAAACCCCTTTCTGCCTTCAGTGGCTCCCTTCCAGATGTTTGCCTAGGGCAAAAAGTGGCACAGATGGAGAGAAGCCCTAATACAGCCACCATGCCCTTTTCCTGCCATATGCATCTTATATCCCAGAGCAAAGTCGGTGGGTTTGTTTCAGGGAAGATGGAAATGAGAGGCAAACTGTGAGAGCTGTTAAAGGTTTGTATTCACTGGCTATGGGAATTCAGCTTTTAAGACATGAATGAGCATAACATAGCATAGCTGTACTCACATATGCACAGACAGACACACACAGATGCAAAACTATTACATGGGGAGTTGACTTACTTATTCCATGCTTGTCTGAGCTTCTTAGCGCTGTACACTGTAAAGCGATCTGTAATGAGAAAACAACAAATAGTTCAATCTGTGAACTAAGACCTGCCAATTAGTCCTTGTACAATCATCTCATGGTTTCAAGTTACACAACTTCTGTACTGCTCTGAAACACATTTAAAAAGAAGTGCTGAATACAGCAGCACATATTGCCAAAGTACATTACAGAGATCAGACAATTAACTGGTACATTTATTACCTGCAAATGAACGTAACTGTCAAATCTCAAATGGTGTCACAGCATTTATTCTCAGAGTGATGTGTACATTTAATATTTTTTTGATATATTTGAATACGCCATATTCTAGGGGAAGACTCCTTGTTTTCTAATCTGCTCCTGATTCAATTTACTGTTGAGACTGTTTCCTGTGCAGACAAATCAAAGACTATACTGTCGAACTGAGAATGTAGTCATGGTCATAACAAATTCAATGTAATGTACATTTCAGCAACACAAGTTTAGAAAAGGATCACAGCAGTCAAAAAATATACCGTTTAAATCAGAGCTTTCTGAAACAAAACCTTTAATTTGAGATAATCTTTAATAGTGTTTTTATTTGTAATAATAAACTTGTTTTTTATTTCATTGTCCTTTCGGCTTCAGTGTCGCCACAGCACATCATTTTGTCCGCATGTTGATTTGGCACAGTTTTTGCGCCGGATGCCCTTCCTGACACAACCCTCCTCGATTTCTACCGAGCTTTGAGAACGGCACAAAAAAAAAATTAATAGACCCAATTTAATGTGGTAAAAAAAAGGGAGGAAACTTCCAAGGCGGGTGAATACTTTTTATAGGCACTATATTACTGGCTGTGTCTACTGAGGTAATACAGGCAGGAAAATGTACTGCATAAAGTAAAATACAAAATAAAATAAAGATAATTAACTGCATTGTATATTAGTTTGCCATACTGACAAGTGGCTGTTATAAATTCACAAATGTTTTTACTGCCTTGGATATAAAGGTTTGGTGTTGAGCCAGGCTCCATCATATTTTTGAGAGGAGTTTTGAGACTCCACATTTCCACAGCTATGCTTATTATGCTATGAGTGTGTGAGGCCCAGCATTCACCTAATCGCAGCCAAAAGTGTCATGTGGACAGAGTCAGGCTGAGCTGCCAAGCAGCCAAATACCACACAAGCTAGCCAGTCATCTAGCGAGCTAGTCCAGTTCCAACACTGCCAGCCTAATCCTAGTAGCCAACCACCCAACTGTCTGTCAGCATCAGCCTTTAGCCTGCCAGCTGAAGGTTGGTCACCCAGTTGAGTGCCGGGGCTGACCTTAACTGACCACAGAGCTTTGGCGGACAGAGGTGAAAGCTGTCAGTCAGAGTAACCACAAATAGATGGAGGGAGGGTGTGGAGGTTAAACTGAAATTATAAAGCTTGATAAAGCTCTCAAATAAGCTTGATTTCATTTTTGTATTCTTTTATTCTGAAACATTAATACATAATTTAGTTGTTAAAGAATATATTTCAGGAAATATATATTAAGAGTGCTTGTTTAAATCCCAAACAAAATGTTTGCTACTTATATGGCCGAAGAGTATCTTTCCTATTGTCCATGTTCAAACTGGTTAGATTTTTGAATTAAAATGCTTATTTTATATTATATACATTTTACCATGTATGGATTACTGATCAGTACTAGTGGAGATCAAGGGGTCCATAGGCCCGAGAATCCATTACTGAATTACTCCATTTCATGTTTGAAAGAGCTGAGTTAAAAGACACAAAGGACCAAAAATAGATGCACAAGAACCACAACAAGATGGAAAATGATAAACAACACAAAACTAACAAAAACAGGCACAAAATTACAAAAAAGACACAAACTCGCCTAAAACAGAAAAACAAACAAACATCCACATCAAATGTCATTATTATAGCTCCATTCCCAAATTACATAACTGCCTTAGTGGGCTTTACAATTTGTCAAACAACTCCCTCCATCTTTGGACCCTCACTTCAGTTGTATAGCATTTTCCCACTTAGCTCAAAACAATGGTTTGAGCAATTAAATTAGCATCAAAAGCTAAATTAAAACCCCTAAAACATTAAAGCAGTTTAAAATGACACTTGCAGCTGTTTTCTTTAATGAGAAACTGACTCTGTATGCAAATCGTATATTTGAGTTGTATTTGTCTATGCTTTGTATGTTTATTCTTGTACGAAGGCCTCTCTAGGTAGTTGTTTCCACCCACTTTTATTCATACAGATTTGCTATTAAAGGGTATATTAGCTTTTATTTGTATTGCCTGGCTGGATGCTTCTTTGTCTTCTGTTCAGCTGGAAAACAAAACCATTAAACTTAAATGAACTCAATTCCCTGCTTCAGCAAATAGTGATGAAAAATAAATCATTTCACATATAAAACCGGTCTAGATCAGAATGCAGCGTGCAAGCCTGACCTCACATATCACCAAGTAAGAGCAGAGTGGGGGGAGAGAGCTAAAGCGAGATATAACTGGAAGTGAAGAAGTATCTGTGGAACCTTTTCACAACCACAAAAATGTGAAAAATAAGTGCCGCCTTCACTCTGAGGTCAAGCCACACTGTCGTGTCTAAAATCCAAACTTTAGTGATGTATTGGATGAAATGAAAAAAAAAAATAAAAAATATTATGGAAACTTTTATGCGTGTTAAAGTAGTGTTGAAATGTGATGAATCATAAGTAGAAAAGTGATACAGTCAGTGCGTGCTTCAAATGTGAGCAAAAATCAGCCAGCTCATAAGAGGGAGGTTTCCAGACTGCTGCAACACTGCCATCTGCTGTTTATTACCCTGTGTGTAATCTGTTGGCAAGCTGAACACTGACCAAGCTACTGTTAGTAATTTTGAGATAACAATTAGGATATTGACTAATGTCTTAGTAAGCGTATATTTGTATTTTAGTGAAATGCACCTAGGATGTATGCTGTGACTACAAAGGAAACACCAGTTATTAATAGAGAACTAAAATGCATAAATACAAACCCAACTAATGGCTCTGAATTCACTTTGTCCCCACTTTAATGTGTTCGGTTTCATTATTTGGTCATTCATATACTTTAATGCATCTCCAAGCATTACAAGCAGAAATGTTTTAGTAGGGTTTCCGGACTGAGGAACATGGCCAATAATATTAAAGGGAACGGAATAAAGGTGGAATAAAGTAAAGTTCTTAAATTTTAACCACCGCTTTTAACTCCAACTAAAAATAAGTAATTAATAACTGGGGAGTGTCATGATCTGGCTCTTCTGCCTCACTTCCCGTTCCGGACTTTTATTTTTTAGCCCTTTTCCCCACTTCCTGTTCTCAGTTCATTCCACCACCTTCAACACTCATCACCAGTCCTAATTGCTTACACCTGTTCCCTTGCCTATTTAGACCCAGCTCTCCCCACAGTTTCCTGCCAGATCCTCGCCGTTTCTTCCTGGTGGAACACCCTGCCTTCTAGGTCACTACTAACTGGTTTTTCGCATTTGTCCTTTGTCTCTACTCTGCTTCCCCGTACTTTTGACCGTTAGTTAACCCAGTCCAGGTTCCAGTTTAACCCCCTTAGTAACTCTAGTCCCGCCTTGTTTTAGTTTTCCCTCTTATTTGTGTTCATGTCTGCATTTTGATTTATCCCCCAAGGCCAAGTCAGCCTTTGTTGTTCTCCTCCT
Organism: Channa maculata; assembly: GCA_020496755.1. Taxonomy (NCBI): domain Eukaryota; kingdom Metazoa; phylum Chordata; class Actinopteri; order Anabantiformes; family Channidae; genus Channa; species Channa maculata. The sequence continues at coordinate 5,250,979 of CM035605.1, read as the reverse complement.
CCTGATTATTAGCATTATTATTTTATTATTTTTTTTAATTTTACCTCTCTGATGTTCTGAGGTCTTCAATTAATTATGATTAGATCTCATACTTGAATTCTGACACCATTTCCCTTAATCATGTTTGGATTCTTAATTTCACCGACCCTGATTAACATTCTCTGAAGTCAGGTTTTTGTATTTATGTTCCAATACGTTGTCCTACTGTCCTATCTTCATGCTTATTTTCTATAGCCTGTCAGCTTCACCCTTATTAAGGCTCTTAGTGCCAGTTTCTAGATGCTTACTTAGTTCCTTTATCATCTGTTGACATGCCTGTTTCCGTCCTCCTTCGGGAGTGAGTTTTTGTCAGCTTGTTCTGTCCCCTGTGTCTCAGAATAAAGTTTAATCTCATTTCTCTTACTGTGTTCACCTTTGTGTCCATTCTCATTCACACATCGTGACAGGGAGATGTAAAGTCCTGTCTGATTTGTATTTTATTTTCTTTACCTGTTACAAAGTTCAACCTTAAATGTACTTAATATTTTCAATTTATTTTATCTTAAATGTAGCCAGTTGTCCTCGTGCTGAAGAGTCCACATATAATCAGCGGAATGTCCCTTTAACTGGATAAACTCTGCTAACATCTCATTCTTATGTTAGTTGCAGTGCAGCCATAAACAGATGCAATGCTTGGAGGCTGGCACCAGGCAAAGTAGCCCACGTGTTTGTGTGTGTGTGTGTGTGTGTGTGTGTGTGTGTGTGTGGCATCTGCACAGCTGTTCAACACAGTGTGTGAGAGGCTAACGAGAGCCAACTGTCGCCATGGCCACAGGATGAGAGGTTACATTAGTATGTGTTGTGTGCATGTGACCGTGAGAGTCACCCCAGTTGGTCTCTAATTGGCCACTGGAGATAGGAGACGGGGTCACACAGCTTTGTGATGCCTCACTGCCCTGCACTCTCTCTCTCTAACCGTCTCTATCCCATCCTGCGTGTCCCCTTTCCTCCACTCCAGCTCTTCGTCTTGCCATCAGCTAACACTAATCTGCAGTCCCTCTATTCATGTTCCCTCTAAAAAGCCCTAATGAGCTCCCAGAGGGTATGGGCACCTTGGCAGAGCTGCCCCCCCCCCCAACTCCTGCTGCTGCAGCACTAATGGAGTACAGTGGGTTTCTAGTAGACCGTTCCGTACAGAGTAAACACATGTACTTGACCAAATGTTGGCTCTGGTGCACACAAACATTAACACATCTGGTATTTTTCAACTTTGTCTGGCGTAATGTGTTAGCATTAAGCCTATGGATCAGTCCAATGTTAACGCTGTACTATATCATTTAATACTGTTTCCTTACAATATTAAATCAAGTACTTTTGCACACGCAATACACAACCCATTTGTGTGTTCAAAAACTATTGATACTGATTACATTACATTTGTGGAGCCACAGCCACTTCATCATTGATAAAGCAGCTGCATGCTAACTCTTTGTCACACTCTCTTCAGTAAGAATTGCTCAATGCAACCTAAGCAAAAAATAAGTAGTGAACAGAGGCCCAGTGCAACCAGTTAGCATATATTAGCATTATTAAAGAAAAACCAAAAAAAAGCCTCAATTCGCAAATTTGAGCATATACAGTACTGCAAGGGGGGAACAGACTTTGTGCTTTACCAGTATTTATAGTTAAACAATTATTTCATGCTACTATATGTTGAGTTACCTGCTGAGGAAAAATGGCTCCATGCTAACACTTTACCCTCCCAGGATAATGACTAACCAGTTAGCATATATTAGCTTCACTGAATACAAATAGTATTAGAGTCAATGCTAACACGTAGTGCTAGACAGCATATAGAGAACTGTGTTGAGTAAAATTTGTGTCATACTTTGCCATTTGTAATGCTTAAACATTATCTCATGACATATTATCTTCTTATGCAACTTTGAGTAGCCGAAAATTACTTTCTTACACTATATTCAGTCTGCTGTTTAAAAAAAATAAAAAATGCTAACACTTACTCTCCAGAGTAATGCAGGCCCCATGCTAACCAGTTAGCATACATTAGCTAAATTGCGTAGAAAAAGTGATTCCTTTAGCTTATGTACATGGTAGATTGGTACATTGGTATAGGGCTAGTAAAGGTTAAAGTTAGTAAAGTGGAATGTACTTTATGGCATGAAAGATCTCACCTGGTTTAAAGTGTGGCAAAGAGTTAACACCTGGCCAGGTATCCTCAGATGGGGTGCCGAGGACCTGGAAACAAATCAACAGAAAAATAAGGGATGAATAAAGAAAACTTTAAAACATAGCAACCCCGCTTAAACCCAGTTGTTTGAAATTAACACTTTAGTGGAATTTTGTTGAGAAACTGGGGAGGGAGACAAAAATAATTAATTGAAAAAGTAATGAAAGCAGATATATAGCCTCTATTACTGAAACCTAGACCACATATAAAACTTTTTCTCAAATATGCAAAGCAATACCCTCCTTGCAACAGTAACATATAGTTCAATATTGGTGTAAGTACTATTGCAAAAATTTAGTATTAGGCATTATTGACTTGTGTCAATAATAGCAACTCAAAGTAGACAATTATCTGAGTGTACGAGACTCAGCACTATGATAAAATTCCATGCACAAAGACAACTCAGTGCTTGAGAAATACTCTTGGATTGTATATATTTTATGGAATGGTGACTGAGTTTGTCACACACACACACACACACACACACACACACACAGCAAGAGTTTATAAAGACAAAACCCAGAGCAACGGACATGCCTTTTACATGATCCATCACAGTGGAGCACCATAATAGTTTCCAGATTGCCGAGTTGTCCATGATTTGCAGCACACTCCTGCAGCGGAGTAGCTGCTTAGTATAAACTGTTGGATCTATACTGCCTGCTTGAGGACAAAATGCTGGAGGTGTGCTGGAGGATTGCTATGATAAATCCTTTTCAGACGTTTCATTTGGCTCGACTGAGAGACAAAGAAAAAAGAAGAATGCAAAAGTTGAAGCAATGTATCTCCATAGAGCCTTCACTCCACTTCACTTACTTTGGTTATGGTCTTCTTTTGGTTTTTCAGTTTCCATAAGTTGACACCTATGTCACCTATGACCCTCTCCCTGTTATTATGAAATTAACGGCTCACAAATTATCACTACTCCTGTGAACATAAAGAACTATGCTACATTGTCTTCATTCAAACAAAACACAATCTCAAGTGGTGGAATGCAAAAAAATGGGTTGTTTTGTTAAAAGTAAGACATAAAGTGAGTAAATCCGTGTTATTTGAATGTAAATAGAGCAATGTGCAAAGACAAAGCTGCTTGTCCAGCTTATGTTGGCTTGTAACCGACACAAATGTTTATCACAGTTGATGTAATAATCACATACGCCACTAGAGTGCAGTAAAGTACCATGAGGTGTTTCAATAGTAGTGATCTAGCTGCTCTTCATTTCAGTTTTTTCAAGCTGAATCTTGCCTCCTAAAAATTTTAAGGTAAGAAAGATCAGATTCTTAATGATGGCTCAGTGCTCAATACTGTCACTTTGTATGTGGGGCCTTCGTCTGCATCCTCTCCCCATGTTTGTGTGAAAGTTCTTTGTCAGGATGCTCCACCTTCAACTTCCCCTGCACAAAACTTTGGCATCTGTCAATGACTGTAAAGGGCAGAGGAACGTTTTCTGTAGAGAATCATGAAATGATGAAAGGAGAAGAAAATTTAAGATCACAGATGAAGAGAAGTGGCCAGCGTGCTGCCTATAGCCAAGACACGATGAATCGAGACATGATGAGTCTTCTGCAGACAGTGGCGTACAGGATGAGTTATGAAGGAGAAGGAAAGGTTGTGGGAGTGTTTCAGGGGTAACGGGGGAATGAGGGGCCATGCAAGTAGATCTCAATCTAGTCCATAGAGTTGAAATCGGCCTGCATTATTGATGGAACAGTTCAGTGGCCTTTGAAGTGGTTATGAATGTCTTTATGAGGACTTCAGAGGGGGAAAAGGAGTGAGGCAGCACTGCTGGGGGTGCAGGAAAAAGGTTGAATACCACCACCAACAGATGCCACCAAAGCAAATTACTTACTTAACAAAGATGGAACAGAATATATGGTGCCTAAACAAGTAATCGGTGTCATAAAGTGTGAGGGGTGTCATGTTATATTTTTTGGTTTGACTGTTTAGACAAGAAAATATGATCTGAAATGAAACAATGACTGAAACTACATACACATTTCATGTAAAAGTGACCTAAATCAATTTTTTCTGCAACAAAGTGACTCAGATGGTGGGGGTATGGGAATAGTTATGGTCGAGAGTCTTTATTAGGTGGGACAATCCCCATTTTTCTGTACCTCATGAAAAAAAATAGCATGTAGAAAGCAAGGACAGAACAATCCATAGAAGGGGGGGGTCTGTGTTTGTCTCAGAACATGATAGTGTGCATGGAAAGTCAGAGAGAAAGGCCTGACTCAGAGGAATTTCTGTGAGGTCACAAATCCTGACCCTGAACTCTGCACACAAACACCACCACCACTGCAATCTATGGTACAGACCACCAACTCAGGCAGACACAAAGACCGGGCTCTCCCATCATACTGTCGCATAACATATGTCTGGAACCCAATGGCATCACTAGATACTGGGTTTCTTCTGCCTGATGATAGATGATAGGAAATGGATGACAGAAGAATTGATTTTTTTCTGGTGAAGGATATCCACTTGAAAACATATCAGAAAGGCAGAAGGTAGAACTGGGTAAGTACTGAGGGTTACTCAGAAGTAAACCATTGGTGAGCCAAATTAGAGTCAAAAAACTATTTTGAATTTTTCAAATAATAATAATAATAATAATAATAAGTTAATAAGTTGAATATTAAAGCTGCAGACACTGCTCCGTGTAGCTTCTTCGGATTCTCTGCCTCTTTAAGAAGGGGGCAGGTTTCAAGCTTGCATTTGTTCCCTCACATCACTCTCTTAATCCATACATAACTTGCAGAACTGCCCCCAGTCACAGCTGTATCTGCCCCCTGCCTCATCCACATTCCTAGCTCTACTCTGTCTTTGTCCCAACACTGACCTCGGCCTTCATCTCCTTCTCTTTTCCAAAAAAACGCAGTCCCACCACTCACTGCTCTCCAACTCCAAGAAGATTGGGGTCACCTCCAGGCAGGGGTCAAATGGATCAGAACCAGAGCCAAGTGGATCAGCTGTCTCCCACAGCGAGCGGGTGGAATGTGTTCAGTAAGCCCTAAATATCCTGTCTGTGACATGAGCATCCATCTGCTGAAACCCAGACACAGCGGCTGTTGGTGAAATGGCATTATTCAAACCCCCCACTCCCCACCCCCTACCGAACAGCTTATTGCTCTCTCCAGAGGAAAGATGGGCTCACATGTGCACTGGCTTACTCTTCATCGCAGGAATACACTGTGTACTTGGCTTCTCTGCCATACAGAGAGCAAGGGGTCTGTGGATTTTACATTACGCAATCATACTGCTGCTGTTATGAACCTACAGTATTGAAAGTTACAGGACAGTGAGCTCCTGCAGGTAAAAAGAGCTTAATGATACCAACTTCTAGTATTCCAGTGTTACTTTAAGCATTGTTGCTGACTAAGCAGATCTAAAAAAGACCAGGGTGGGCTATGCAATGATGCCATCAGTCCACACAGAAAATGTGTTTTTTATGTACTGGAGGGAAAAAGTAATCAGATTAATCAGATTGTGGCAACAGGAACATCAATGGAACAGTCCTAGATGCAACATGGAAACATCATTGCAGCTTTCTCTGATCAGTAACTATAATCAGCTAATAATATTACGTAATCTCCCCAATGTGCAGGAAAAAAAAAACATTTTTTGCAGTAATTTGTTTTTCTTCTCTTCCATGACTGTCATGGCTGTCAATGTGATTGCCAGTGCTCATATTTCACCCCAAATTGCGGCAATTTCATTCAAAATAATGTGAGGCAGCTCTTTGTCTTCAAGGTAGACAGTAACACACTAATGCACACACACATTCACTTCTGCCTGACAGGCTATTTCCTGCAGATAGACCTGTCCATATTCATATAGTTCTTCCGGAGGGATGTAATCTTCGGTGTGGTGACAGCTAGTTACCCAGCGAGATTAAGCCTGGCCTCATCCAGCTCAACTTTAATTCACACAGACACATACGTGAGATCGAGTGGTATAGAGACACACAAAGCCGTGTTTACACCTCTCTAAAGGAAAGCGAAGGCATAAATATACAAACTTGTATGAAAAACCACAGTCATTACGAGACACGAGCACACACCTGAAACAGAGGCTTTGAATAAATAAAAGTGTGTACTAGCACCCTACTCACCCAGACGTGCCCATGCAGCAGTGCAGAAATGGTGATAAGCCCAGGAAATGGCACAACTTTAAAGCGGTCAAGCATAACAACAACGTGGAGGTTTGGTATCAGAGGGAATTGGCCCTGTGACAATATCGGGTTTAACAAACACATACAGAAGAGAAAACCCCATTTGAGATTTTATTTATTTATTTGACACGCAAGCCTGAGTCAATGTTTAATTGTTAATGGGCACATTAGCCAGAAATGGAAAGTGTCGCAAGCCTTTTCTTTTTCTTGTCCTCACTTCCAGGGACGGCTGGATGTTAGTTTTAATGGGACCATATCCATCCGGTTAGGATTTACAATAAAGTTGATGTTGAAAAGATAATATTTCCTTACTTTTTTAGGCCTAACAAAACTCCTAGAATCACATAGTGACAGGGAAGAGACCTACTGTTGATTGTCAATTCTGCACATACTAGTACAAACTGGTACAATGTCAGTAGTATGAGCACAAAGTCTTCATTATGCTGTCAGGTATTATCACCTATGGATTTTGTCTCCTAAACATTACATTCAATTTCAAACTGCAAATGCACATATATTTTGTAGAAAACACAACTGCGTCTGAATAACATAACGTGGATATGTTGAAAATGTACATAATAAAGATATTGAACATACTGCATTAATAAAATGTCCCCAGACTACATATGTGAACATCTGATGTAGCAGCTTCCAGTGTGGCTGCCTACAGGATTGTTAAGCTTTTTATGGCAATGACTGTTAGACTAACAGCACCTGGTTTAGGTTATAGAAATTGTCGAGAACTGACATAAACATAAATTGACACACAATATTTTTATTCCCCTACATATTTGCCCTCTAACCTCTCTTTTCTAAAACTAGTCACATGCAGGAATCTGAAGCAAACATCCACCACAGCTACGTCCCTGCGATGTGCAACCAGTTATAAAGTAAGGTACTTTATTCATTTAAAAAAAATTGTATGTTGCACTGGAACATAATCCATTCAGTGATTATGCCATTTTTAGGGGACAGTGTTAGTATTACACCAGCGGGTATGAACCATACATATCCACCATTAGGGAAAATGTTTTAAATTCACACTACCTGGAGTTTTATTATTTCACTCCATTAATGTACGATGTAACCAGAAAGCCAACAACAGACATGATTTCTGAGATCAATCAGGGGCTGAGCTGGTGTAAGAAAACACACATACTGACAGGGTGTACTGCACGCATCAACAAGGTACTGTATAGATGATACAAGTGCTGACTGGTGCAGATGAACATGGACTCGAGAATCAGTCCAAACCAAATCCGGCTCCATTACACCGAGTGTCTGGCTGACAGGAGGAAAAACTCCATGCCAACTTGTGACATTCCAGCCCTTCAAATATTACATCCAACGTGCCTTCTTGGCAGGGTGCCTCTGAAACAGTGATGAAAGCTGACCTTTCTCTTTTTCTCTTCAAACAACATGGCCTTTAAGGTGCTTCTGACTTCGCATAATTCATTGATGGTGCCCTTCACACGAGTCTCTCAGGCTGTGCATTCAAACTCTGACCTGTCTGACAGCCTGGCAGCAGAAACACAGGGCTGTAGAGCTGAAGAGGGGGCAGCACGGATGAAAATGTCAACATCAGGCTAACTCTGACAGGTCGGCTAGTTTTGGGATCACATGCTGCTTTGCCAAAGCTGCATGCCTGCACATTTCCATATTCATCTGTTTTCCCTCCAGCTGACAGCTGAATACACACTGACACACAAACATTTAATGGGATTTGGATGAGAAACAGGAAAAGCCCAGTTTGGTCCTATAGAATATAATTAGTGTTTAATTTTATTTAACCAGAGAAAATTGGGATCATTAAGATCAAGACTTAATTTACAAGGGTGACCTGACCAAGAGGTCAGCAGCATGCCATATGAAATTATTACATTTTTAAATACAAATTACAAATGAGAAGTTAAAATAAATGATAGTTTAGGTATTGCATACCATTAGCATTAATAAGCGCAGCAGTTGAGGACAAGGTAACAATGTGAAAACACAAGCACTGTCCAATGGATTCTCGTTGTTTGGTGATTAGGAAAAAAATGAAGGCTTCAAGTGAAATGAGTTCTGATACCTTCAGCTCTGTTTGGAGTGTATTTCAAGCAGAGGGGGCAGCAAAACTGAACGCTCGATTCCCCATTTCAGTCCGAAAACGAGGAACAGTGAGTTGATAAATGTAACACGGACGTAAAGCATAATGGCTTTTGGTTCATTGTAGAAGAGAGCATAAATATAACGGAGCCTTATAAATCACCATCATCCAGTGAGTATACCTTTGTATGCTCAAAGAAGGCCACTCAGCTTTGCCATGCAGTTCACAGTGACGCGATAGGAGACTACAACCCGTAATAATCCTTAAGGCATTTTGATCGACAGTATTTAGAGACTAGAGACTGAAGACATTTGGTTGGGCACTCATGTATTGCACGTCTCCATAATCGAGCAAAGGTAAAAAGGTTACCGATACAAGACATTTACGTGCTCTGAGGGAGAAGGAGGATTTGCTACGATAACAAAACTCGAGCTTCACCTTCAATTTGCGGATCAATCTGTAACTGAAAACTAACTCTATCAGTTTCCCTCTATTGGCAGTTGTTTGTTGTTTTACTGCATTTATCTTGATGCAGTAAAACAAATTTCAATGTCTGCAGATGAGACTGAGCAATATTAAAAGCAGACTGTAAAAACCCTAAGGACTGGGAGATTGAAGAAGAGCAGCAATAAAGTACAATGTCATCAGCATAAAAATGATACAAGGCAGTTAAGAGGTTGTCACACACATTATTAATATAAATGGAGAATAAAATGGGTCCTAAGACTGAGCCCTGCAGCTTTCCTTTAGAGACTCCTAGGAAGAAGGAGGTAGAACCAGCCATTTGAACACACTGTGTTTTATTTTAAAGGTAGACGACAAACCAAAAAACCAATTCATAACAAAGATTTACATTTATTCATTTAGCAGACGCTTTTATCCAAAGCAACTTACAAGTGAGATTTGATCAAAAGTCTGTGATCAACAGTGTCAAATGCCTTAAAGAGACCAATGAAAGGAAAACACAATATTTTTTTCAATCCAGTGCCTAAATAAGATCAGTAAAAACCTTTAGTGTGGCAGAATCAGGGCTGTGTTGCTTTCTAAAACCAGACTGCAAATTTGATAAAATACTGTTTGTTTCTAGAAACATCTTACGTTGGTCGCTAACTACCCTTTCAAAATTTTTTGAAGGAACACATAATTTAGAAATTGGTCTGTAATTATTTACTTTGTAAGGTTACATAACAGCTTGGCTATGTAATCTGCAGCCAACTGCAAGAAGAAGGGGTCTAGTTTATCTGGACCAGCTGCGTTTCTGGTATCCAGGTTTTTCAGCGCTCTGTAAACCTCAGCACAAACAAAGATGTATTTGAATATCGAGAAAATAGCTGTACTGAGAGGATATGCAACTTTTAATGCTTATTAATTTTTATGTTTTGGATTTGAAATTTGAATTTGGCTTTGTAGGATGAAATACCAGTTGCACCACATTGTTCCTCAGGTATTCCGGCTCTTTATAAGCCCGGTTCACACATTGAGTCTCAAGTGGACCACCGTGGTGCCGCCAGAAAAAAAAAAAAAAAAAAGATGTCTGACGAAACTGGAAAGGCTCAGTGGGGAAGCAGGGTGCAGCTGAGCCTCATCATCAGTCTGGCCAGCGGCCATCTCACTGTTGGTCTTTCCTCTCTTGTCCTATCATGGTGTGTCTTTTTGTCTGAGAGGGGAGCTGGGATCACTGTGGGATAGAGCCTTTTACAGTTGTGTGCAGGAGGCCCCTCCTATCCCTTCCAGCAAAAAAGACAATCAATAAGAAGTTTTTTTTCCCTCTTCTCAATCTCCTCTGCTATGTTTCTGCGCTTCATGAATGATCCCCTGCCTGCAGGGCTTCCTCCACCTTTCCTCATCCCTTTATCCTAAATCCATCAATTCTCAGATATGTATCTCTAGCCTTCAGCCCAGAGGCCAAACATCATTGAACATGCTTTGTCTCCATACTTGACTTCTTACTAGGTTGAACCCCTTTCATACTCTCACTTCTATATAATTTTCTACATTAATTATTCAGGGCCTCCCAGCTGAAGAATGTAAGTCCATCATGTCTGCCCTGCTTCAATTAAGAGACTGGAGATGGAATTAACTAAACGGATGACAGATCAGGCGATTAAAGGATTCATGAGTCTCATCTTCACTTTAAAATATTCATGCTAGCCATCCGATGTACAGTAGAGACTCATATAGTGGTGCTCGAAAGCTTGTGATCCCTTTAGAATTTTGCATAATTGCATAAAAATTAAGTGATCACACTTGTCCTGAAACTAGACAAAGGGACAAAGACAATTTATCATTCATGTATTTACTGAGTATAATGATCCAATCTGTGCAAACCTCTAGGATTATCACTTTATTTAAAGGAGAAATTAGAGTCAGGGGATTCATTCAATGGGGCCTTTTCCTTTTTGAAAGAAGAGAAATCTGGGTTATCACTATGAAATTCTGACCTCGACAACACGGGTTTGTAGAAGTGTGTTACCTCACAGCTAGAAGGTCACTGGTTGGACTCTCATCTCAATAAGCGATTTTATTTTCCTTCAGCCTTTCTGCTCACTCTTAGCAGATAAGATCCGAAGCTGCTTCCTATACGGACATCCAGTGTGATCACTGCAGGACAGCGGCTTTACAGTGAAATAGGATGTATTTATAAAAAATAAAAAAAAAACTAGGACACACACAGAGCTACGATGTAAATTTCTTTGATTATGGGTAAGTCAGGTGCTTTTACATCAGAGGGTATTTTTTCAGTGTCAAAAGATGTGGATTGGTAAACAGCAGGAAGCACCGAGCAAAATAAAATACACACGTTTCACGTTAAATGAATGTTTGAATATTTGCAGCACTGACTCAAACTGGATTCTGGTATATGTGATACTGGGTTTGTATATGACTGATTTTCGCTTCAATGAATGTAAACTCCTACAGTGACATGACGTCTACAGTAACAACTCCAAATCCTGCTCCTCTGCCAAGGATAAACAAGATGTATACCCTCCCTAAGTGAGCGAGGTAAAACACACAGCTGCAGTAAAGGCCTGGAAGAGCATCACCGGGGAAGAAGCACAAATTTTGGTTCCCAGGCTTTGAGCATCACATGGATTGAAATTAAGGTATTAAAACTGACAATTTCATGAAATTATACTAATTTGTCTAAATACTTCTGAGCCACCATAATTCTTTTATAGTTCATTCAGTTCTTTTGACCAAACCCTTAAACTGCAGCCAACAAACTACAATTTAAGCACATCTTGATAATGTAATTTCAAATCTACAGTATTGCTTCCCCCACAAAAAAAATAAAATAAAATAAAATAAATGTCTCAATATCCAAATATATTTGACCAACTGTGCATCTCTTGGTATTTAGCCATTATGTTTACACCTGTATTAAAAACTTTCAAGTAATATTCAGTCTTTTATCATACTGTCGTTGGATTACAAGACCAGAACCTGCGGCAGTGATGCGAGGCTGCCGTTTTCCACATACACATTACACACACTGCTGAATCAGTGACTCACCAGGAATATCCTTTCCAGCTGGTCTTGGATGTCCTTCATCCCAGGAAAGGCAGCCACTCCTTGGATCATCTCAATGAAAATGCAGCCCACTCCCCTTGAAGACAGAACAACACACGACAAAGCCTCCAATTTAATACTGATTGGATTAATTGAAAAAGACAACAGCTGCGACTGGAGTTTTCTTTATACAGTACATCTAGTTTAATCACCTTCACAAGCATCAATACAAGAGCAATTATAGATTTAAGGTTGGAATAAGGTTTAAAGAAAGGGTTTGGGACCCAGTTGTGATGGTTAGGGTAAGGAGCTGGCGAATTATGTCATCTACACAAAGGCCCGGCGATGTGTGCATGTTTGTGCACATGCGTAAACTGTTGTCAGAGCTCATTTGTCAAAGTGCTATTGTTTCCTGACAGATTCACTTTCTGGCTCAGTGCACATTCCCTCTCTGAGGAGCAATATCAGCAATGGAGAGAGCTCGGCTGTGTAAGGAGAGACAGAAGTGAAAAGTGTGAGTGTGTGTATAAGAGAGAGAGAAAGCAGTTACAAGTACCTCATCCCTCAACATTTCTACATTCTTTCCACTTTACCATTCTTGATGACGGCTGTGAATGAAAATGCTCCATCTCCATGACACAGCTGTAACCTCAGCAGCCAGTATTTCTGCTGGAGCGCACATCTCTTTAGATGAAGACGTGTGCATGGGAGAAGTTCATTGTCAGCTGATATCGTACGACGATATTATTCCCTGACAACGGTGAAAAGGTTACAAGAAAAGTGGTGTAACTTTACTATCTAGGAATTTCGAGGGGTCTTTGTGTCCACCTGTCAGACAAACAGTCAAATTTAAACGTTGCACAACCAAAACATTGAGCTGAAAGAAACTAAGTGATTCATAAAACCTACTGAAGCTGCACAACAAAATATCAAATTCTCACTGGAGTTCAACAAAACAGCCAGGGCTATTTTGGATTCATATAAAATATAAATTCCAACAGATTTAAGCTGAGTATCTTTGTTTTTCTGATGTTTCAAAAAGCCACATCTTCCTTTAAAGCATGTATCCAGCTAGGGTCACTGTACCCTGACGTCACTAATGGATTATGAGAAAATGAGCCTAGTCCTTTTCTGTCTTTCTGGTGATTTGACATCTTTTTTTGGACATTGTGTGTTAGTTCTTGGTGATTTCTTCTGTTTTCAGATGTTTAGAGTGTGTTGTGGTTATTTCCTGTCAGTTTGTGTTCATTTTGTGTCTGCATCTTTTGTGGTAATTTGGGTTTTATAACAAAAATATGAACAACTTCTGAGGCATTTTTAAAATTAGAGGACATTCATCATTTTTATTATAAACTATAAAATTTCCTGCACCTTCGAGTAATTAGTGACTCTGCTTAACCTTGCACTGTATTTTGCCTACTTTTATCTTAGACTATGTATTTTATTATTTTTACATCCTTTAATTTTCTCTTAGGCCTAGTCCACATGTAAATCTGTAGTTAACAGAGTTTTTTTTCTTGTTTGTAAAAATAATAATATTAAAATAAAAAGTTCAGAAGTACTGTCTAACCAGCTCGGCAGGTTGTTAGGGAGGGCTGGAAAACACACCTAAATATCTGGGAAAGAAAGTAATGAAAGTAGAAAGTAATGTTTAACATGCTAAATGGATTTGACAATTATTCTATCCTTAAATGCTTAAACCGTATTATCCATTTTTTTTGTGATCTACTTAAAAATAAACAGCCACTTAACACCCAATGTCTTTATTAATTTTTAAGCAAAACCAAACCTTAAATCTTTCTTTAATCTCAAGCACTGGTGTGACAGTCTTGTCCAGTGTATGACTACCCTTCCTTGTGACTCACTGTCTGTTAATAAATGTAGCTTTTCATTCATTTACATTTTGTCATTTAGCTTAAAAATGACAAATAACTTACAAGTGAGGTACAAGGCACCAAAAAATCGAAGTCAAGGAGAAAACATCAAAGCAAAGTGCTATCAGAAGAAGTGCTTCCGTTTCGTGAGATGCAAGTGCAAGAAGGACCAGAAAGGACGTTTTTCTTTCTTTCTTTCTTTCTTTTTTTTAGTAGATTTGCCTAAGAAGGTGCCGAAGAGTTCTGTTTTCAGCAGTTTTTTGAATGTTGGGAATTATCATTTAAAAGATTATTTTCGGTGGAACATAATCTATCCAATGCACTATGTTTCTTTCCAAACCATGTTTGTAGTTTTTGGTAGACACGATTTCCTAAAGAGAAGTCATTCATCATTTTGCAACTTAGGTGGTTACACAATATTACCTTTTTTATACATTTCAGAAAGCAGCGTTACTGATTGAGGAGTGAAAACACAAAATAATTCCACCAGCATCTGTTGGTCGGTTTTACCTCAGATATTGAGCACCGCTACTCAGATGTGATAACATTCCCCCTTTCTCTGATTGATATGGCTAATGCAATTTACCTCTTTCTGATTCCATTCGTTGCTCAATGTAATTTGCTGGCTGAGAATACACAGTAGAGTGTGTCTAGACAGTGTTTTACATCTAATTAGACAGTTTTAAGATCTTAGTAAATCAGTCAATCACTGGGCCAAGCTGCTCTCCACATTGTAAATTAGCCACAGTAAAAACAGGCCTGTTTACTCACAGACAGTTAATGCAGCCTTGTTATGGAGACAGGCCTGGCTGAGAAAAGGCTCGAGACTGAGTAGGAAAGCTGTTGCTGGACACAACCAACATATATGTACTGTCTTAGAGCTTCACTCAGCAAAGTGAATGTCAAAGTCCTTTCCCAACATTTATCATTTAAACATCTTTTTTTTGGACTATTTGTTCTACTTCCACCTCTTCAACTTCACCTTCCTTTCTTTCCACATGGCAAGAGAGAGCTCTTGTTGCTGTATACAGATGATGCTGGTGCAGTATAACATTTGTTTTGTTGTAAAAAAATGAAAATAAAATAAAATTCCAAAATAATCATTCAGCTGAATCTGCCCCTCGTTGTTTCAACCTAAACTGAACACGATTTAGGAGGATTTATCTGTGCATCAATAAACTTGCGATTCTGCGATTGTTACAATTACTGTAAATTCCATTTTGTGTAATCACTGCAGCATATTAAGGATATGTAGTGTTATGTTCCTGCAGCAAAACACAGATACACACAAAAAGCCAAATCGCAGGTCCACTTATGTCAGGAAGACAAGAAAAATCTACTGCAAGTGCATAAAGAATAAAAGTAATTAATATTAAATAAGCATAGTTACTGGTAACATTAGTGTATAAACCACAAAGTGCATGGTTGACTTCCAGCCTGATGAACTGCATTAATGCATGTTACAGAGAACACTTAGCAGTGAGGAATAATCTCATTGGAAAAGGCTGCTTTTGATTTGAAAGGAATTATACAAAAACATGCAACCGTTTTTTTTTTTTTACTCTCCCAGATTGTTAGAAAAAAAAAAAAAACTTGCAGCAAAATTAGGCTTTTTATGCTGTAACACACAAAAATCCTGGAGGGAATCATATTTTGCAGCTATGTTGCACTAGTTTTAGCTTCTGTGTTTAATAAACTGCCCGCTGAGTGAACCTTACTCCTCTGTGCTGTAATGCTCCATTACTAAAAACACATAATTGAATAGCAATCTGTAACAATCATGTTATTAGAAAACTATAATCAAGTAAAACTATAATAACTCCTATATACTGTTGGAATGGGTCATTGCTCTGCAGTCTCTGTAAGAGAAGTACTGTTAAATGACCTCAAATATATCTTTGGCATATCTGTCCTGCTGTATCTTGTTCTGTGATGGAATATAAATTGTAGATTTTTAGAAGATTTGCTGTAATTCACTGCCATGAAGGAATTTACGTTAGGAAACCACTTGTTTTATTGACAAGACTGTCAGATATTAAGGAATGTCAAGATTATGAGAACCGATCGGGGTTTGGGGAACTTATTTCCATCAACGTTCATTATCTTTTCACAGTCTTATGTCAGAATACCCTGAAAGGCAGATTGATATATTTTGTTCGGTGGGATTTTCTCAGGATTTGTTGACAATATGAAAAACACAAA
The DNA here is from genome assembly GCA_020496755.1 of Channa maculata. Lineage (NCBI taxonomy): Eukaryota > Metazoa > Chordata > Actinopteri > Anabantiformes > Channidae > Channa > Channa maculata. Next base: position 5,234,902 of record CM035605.1, on the reverse strand, counting down.
ATGACAACACTGCCTATTCTTTAGGTTGGAGATGTCGTACATTAATTCATGCATACTTCATGCACACTTGACTGATTCCAGTACTGGCTCTGATTGACAGACATATGAGAGCTGCCACTCTGTGATGTTCTAAGGAATGTATAAAAAGAGCGGGTCCCTGTCAGTATCTATTATAACCCCTCCCCCCCGTCCTCCTGTGCAGGCACCAGCCTGTAATCTGTACGCTGCTGTGATAGATCCTCGGGGTAGGAAGACAGATCTGCACAACCTTTTCGTCCTGCAAGAAAACCTTCTTCATGGAAGACTGCTTTCCAAGCGAGCAAGGGAGAGTATATGTCTCAGGGTTACTCTCACTGGGATGGAACAGCACCCTGTGTATTTGGCCACCTGAAAATATCCTTGAAACGCACATCTTGTCTCTTTGCCTCAAAGACCCCTAAAGCCGCAGCTGCTCTTTAATTGGATAGTGCAAAATGCAGCTGGGATTCACGGGACGTCCCCGCTGACTGGCTGTCCAGACAGGAGGGGTCAACAAGCCAAGAGTCATACTCGAACACCAGCGCTGCTGGACAATTGCTCTAGGGCAAACTCATTTTTCATTTCTTACTCCAGCATTTGCTCTGACTCTGCTCAACTTTATTTAAAATCTTATGAACTAGAAGATGAATAAGATAAAACTTAATACCAGTATATTTCAGCATGTTTGCATCAGATTCAAACCTTAAAATTCAGTTTGTCTTACTAGGAGACCAGTCAATGGAGTTGTAGATTAATATTTTTTTTATTAATAGTATAAAATGTGTTTTCCTAATGATTAGTTCTGACCCAAAGAATCTTATTCTTTGTGAACACAGGACACACCACGCTGGTTTCAGTAAGCAACATACCAACATATATTTTACTGTAAAACAAAACAAAACAAAAATCACAATTTGTGACTTTTGGAGCCATAATGTTTAGCATGAAAATAATGTACCCGGTACATTGCACATTCAAAACAATAATGGTGGAAAAACTGAGTTCTTGTGCTTTTTGGAAATTCACTGATCACCTTCTGCGGCTGCCTTCGCCAAGCTGCATGCAAGTAGATAGTGGTCCTCCGTGCAGAGCTGTGCCACCAGGAGAGGCCCCGCACAAAAACTGTGGGAAAGACACCTCAACAGCCACTCATGTTGGCATTTCGCAGTGACAACTACCCTCTTCTCGCTACAAGTGGACCTTGATTGGTTCCTTGGCCTGGGGCCCCCAATGTCCAGGGTTTCCACTGCCTCTGTGAGTCTCCCTCATGCTCCTTCAACATTTCTGCAGTGGTGGGTGGGTTAAATGTTATATTGTTTTAGATTTTTACGTTTTTTTTATTAGCCCAGTACAGGGTGTGAGTGACTCAGAGTACGACTACGGATCGATTCTAAGCCTTTTCTATCGCAGAGTGAAATCAGTGGATGTGAAGTTATAGTTGTGCTGTTCATGCTGCAGTTTGTCTACTGTCTGCTCTCTGTCTATCGGAGGGTGAGACAGCTCCTAAACACACACACACACACACACACACACACACACACTCAGGGAGCTGCAACTATCAGTTGAAAGAGCAGAGACAGAGTCCAGCTGAGGTGAGACACTCAGGTTGACTAGGTCTGTTTATTACTGTTATTACTACGGTGCAATTTAAACTTGCTGAGCAAATAGTCAATCCAAGTCTTTTCACTCGTCAAACAAGCAAAAACATGCGGGAATCGTAATGTTAACTTTGCCAGGAGTCTGCATCCACTGTCGGCATTTGTGTTACCACGGGGCACTAATTGCTATAAATAAGCAAAAAGAACAGCTGTCTGTGTGTTAGCCTGACCGTGTAGTTGTCACAACTTAATAACTGTTTTAGTGGACCCTATTAGCAGCCTCCACACTTAACCAGCCCCCCCCCCCCACGCCAGCTGTTCCCGCTCAGACGTATGACACATCAAGGATCATAGTGTCCGATTTCTATATTCTTCATTCTTCCTAAACTTCAGCTAGTGAATAATGTCAGCACGATTTTATATTAAGTCTGGTGACTTTATCAAGCAGTTATAGTCACATTAATGATTTTCCACCCACTTTCAACCACAAGGGGCACAATTTCTGGATAAACACAGATGGAAGGGTATCAGTTTATTAGGTACACTAAGTCAGTACCATCATTATCATGCGTCCACCTCAATCTTGACAGGAGTATTAAAACTTTATTACTGAAACTAAAATGTCTCTTTACAGTAAATTTCGATCAGATAATACAGTTGGGATTAATTTGCGATAAATCGCATTTGACAAGTGTAATCGATTGACAGCCCTAATATTTTTTTAACAGGCACATGACACAGACTAATTGCAATGTGAAACGACTCTACAACTACCACAGCACTACCTGCCCAGAATGGCTCTGTGATCCAGCCAAGAAAATAATGTCCTCCAAAAAAAATCAATTAGGAACCATGACACACCAAACACATAATCAGCCATTGGCTGATGTTGGTGCTTCAGTGACCTTCTGTCGCCATAGTTGCTGCCGCGTGTCCCACATCGATTGCACTAGTTGGACCCACGTTGGTGGCTTTTCAGCGGATTTAACAAACAAGCTAATGATCTGTAGATTGATTAAAATGTTTCAATAATAATTTTGATTAAAACTGTTACCAATAAATACCAAGATTCATTTTTCAAAATAACAAAGAACAATACTAGCAATCAGTAGTAGAGAGTAACTATATACCTACATTTACATTTGGTAACCTAAGTTACTTGTTATTTTCAAAATAAGAGTAATGTAAGGGAAAAAGAAAGGAAGCCTGGGCAGAGCTGAGAGGATTGATTTTTGATCTCATGTAAAGCACTAGCTTCAGCATATTGTAGCTCCAAGTAACATTTTAACCTTACCTACCTCACCTCACCTCTAGATACTGAAAACTAGCTAATACCATTATTGAGGCACTTTTTGAGCACAAGCTAAATGAAAAAGGTAATTTTCCCTAATCATTTAGGCCTTCTTGAATAATCTACAGTAGCTGGAGGACTATGTTAGTTAATGTCTAATCTACCAACAATAAAGACATTAGGTCTAATCAAAAGTTCAATCAAGTGTAAATCCTATTTTTTTCATAGCCTAGTTTTTTTTTTTTTATACTTTTCAATTATACTGTAGCTTTATGCATGTGTGAGTGTGAAGAATGTGTGTATCTCCACTCTACTCAGATCCACAGTTTCAGTGGGGGTGGGGGTGGAGTTGGGGGGCAGCAGGTTACATGAGGTGAAGGCTGACCAAGGAGACATAAAATACATAAGAAGGAGATTTGGACGAGAAACAGTCTGCAGCGTACTACAGGGAACACACCCTCAGGTTAGGATGAACTGCCCACACAAGTGAGTTTTAATTGGTTTTTGTCCACAAAATGATTTTTTTTTTCCCTGAGAACTCCCTGGAACACACAGATCTATATCTTAATGGGACCACCTGAATAAATCAGGGATAAACTCGACGAAGAGTGTAATTGGATAGTGCAAAATGCAGCTGGGATTCACGGGACGTCCCCGCTGACTGGCTGTCCAGACAGGAGGGGTCAACAAGCCAAGAGTCATACTCGAACACCAGCGCTGCTGGACAATTGCTCTAGGGCAAACTCATTTTTCATTTCTTACTCCAGCATTTGCTCTGACTCTGCTCAACTTTATTTAAAATCTTATGAACTAGAAGATGAATAAGATAAAACTTAATACCAGTATATTTCAGCATGTTTGCATCAGATTCAAACCTTAAAATTCAGTTTGTCTTACTAGGAGACCAGTCAATGGAGTTGTAGATTAATATTTTTTTTATTAATAGTATAAAATGTGTTTTCCTAATGATTAGTTCTGACCCAAAGAATCTTATTCTTTGTGAACACAGGACACACCACGCTGGTTTCAGTAAGCAACATACCAACATATATTTTACTGTAAAACAAAACAAAACAAAAATCACAATTTGTGACTTTTGGAGCCATAATGTTTAGCATGAAAATAATGTACCCGGTACATTGCACATTCAAAACAATAATGGTGGAAAAACTGAGTTCTTGTGCTTTTTGGAAATTCACTGATCACCTTCTGCGGCTGCCTTCGCCAAGCTGCATGCAAGTAGATAGTGGTCCTCCGTGCAGAGCTGTGCCACCAGGAGAGGCCCGCACAAAAACTGTGGGAAAGACACCTCAACAGCCACTCATGTTGGCATTTCGCAGTGACAACTACCCTCTTCTCGCTACAAGTGGACCTTGATTGGTTCCTTGGCCTGGGGCCCCCAATGTCCAGGGTTTCCACTGCCTCTGTGAGTCTCCCTCATGCTCCTTCAACATTTCTGCAGTGGTGGGTGGGTTAAATGTTATATTGTTTTAGATTTTTACGTTTTTTTATTAGCCCAGTACAGGGTGTGAGTGACTCAGAGTACGACTACGGATCGATTCTAAGCCTTTTCTATCGCAGAGTGAAATCAGTGGATGTGAAGTTATAGTTGTGCTGTTCATGCTGCAGTTTGTCTACTGTCTGCTCTCTGTCTATCGGAGGGTGAGACAGCTCCTAAACACACACACACACACACACACACACACACACTCAGGGAGCTGCAACTATCAGTTGAAAGAGCAGAGACAGAGTCCAGCTGAGGTGAGACACTCAGGTTGACTAGGTCTGTTTATTACTGTTATTACTACGGTGCAATTTAAACTTGCTGAGCAAATAGTCAATCCAAGTCTTTTCACTCGTCAAACAAGCAAAAACATGCGGGAATCGTAATGTTAACTTTGCCAGGAGTCTGCATCCACTGTCGGCATTTGTGTTACCACGGGGCACTAATTGCTATAAATAAGCAAAAAGAACAGCTGTCTGTGTGTTAGCCTGACCGTGTAGTTGTCACAACTTAATAACTGTTTTAGTGGACCCTATTAGCAGCCTCCACTTAACCAGCCCCACGCCAGCTGTTCCCGCTCAGACGTATGACACATCAAGGATCATAGTGTCCGATTTCTATATTCTTCATTCTTCCTAAACTTCAGCTAGTGAATAATGTCAGCACGATTTTATATTAAGTCTGGTGACTTTATCAAGCAGTTATAGTCACATTAATGATTTTCCACCCACTTTCAACCACAAGGGGCACAATTTCTGGATAAACACAGATGGAAGGGTATCAGTTTATTAGGTACACTAAGTCAGTACCATCATTATCATGCGTCCACCTCAATCTTGACAGGAGTATTAAAACTTTATTACTGAAACTAAAATGTCTCTTTACAGTAAATTTCGATCAGATAATACAGTTGGGATTAATTTCGATAAATCGCATTTGACAAGTGTAATCGATTGACAGCCCTAATATTTTTTTAACAGGCACATGACACAGACTAATTGCAATGTGAAACGACTCTACAACTACCACAGCACTACCTGCCCAGAATGGCTCTGTGATCCAGCCAAGAAAATAATGTCCTCCAAAAAAAATCAATTAGGAACCATGACACACCAAACACATAATCAGCCATTGGCTGATGTTGGTGCTTCAGTGACCTTCTGTCGCCATAGTTGCTGCCGCGTGTCCCACATCGATTGCACTAGTTGGACCCACGTTGGTGGCTTTTCAGCGGATTTAACAAACAAGCTAATGATCTGTAGATTGATTAAAATGTTTCAATAATAATTTTGATTAAAACTGTTACCAATAAATACCAAGATTCATTTTCAAAATAACAAAGAACAATACTAGCAATCAGTAGTAGAGAGTAACTATATACCTACATTTACATTTGGTAACCTAAGTTACTTGTTATTTTCAAAATAAGAGTAATGTAAGGGAAAAAGAAAGGAAGCCTGGGCAGAGCTGAGAGGATTGATTTTTGATCTCATGTAAAGCACTAGCTTCAGCATATTGTAGCTCCAAGTAACATTTTAACCTTACCTACCTCACCTCACCTCTAGATACTGAAAACTAGCTAAATACCATTATTGAGGCACTTTTGAGCACAAGCTAAATGAAAAGGTAATTTTCCCTAATCATTTAGGCCTTCTTGAATAATCTACAGTAGCTGGAGGACTATGTTAGTTAATGTCTAATCTACCAACAATAAAGACATTAGGTCTAATCAAAAGTTCAATCAAGTGTAAATCCTATTTTTTTCATAGCCTAGTTTTTTTTTTTTTTTTTTTATACTTTTCAATTATACTGTAGCTTTATGCATGTGTGAGTGTGAAGAACGTGTGTATCTCCACTCTACTCAGATCCACAGCTTCAGTGGGGGTGGGGGTGGAGTTGGGGGGCAGAAGGTTACATGAGGTGAAGGCTGACCAAGGAGACATAAAATACATAAGAAGGAGATTTGGACGAGAAACAGTCTGCAGAGTACTACAGGGAACACACCCTCAGGTTAGGATGAACTGCCCACACAAGTGAGTTTTAATTGGTTTTTGTCCACAAAATGATTTTTTTTTTCCCTGAGAACTCCCTGGAACACACAGATCTATATCTTAATGGGACCACCTGAATAAATCAGGGATAAACTCGACGAAGAGTACGTGATAAGAGTATGAGCGAATGTCAAGGTCTGAGGTAAGGAGTACCCACCACATGTCCAGGCAGGTGGAGTAGTCTGTGGATCCCAGCAGGACATCTGGAGGACGGTACCACAGGGTCACCACCTCATTGGAGTACGTATGGCTGGGGACCGACTTGGCCCTGGCCAGGCCTGGGGGGAACAACACAACAGCACAGACACAGAAAGCATTATCATTGAATGACCTTCACTGCAAAGAAAACAACTGGAGAGAGCAGCTGGGCTCATTGTAGCAGACATTTGGACTCATACAGTTATCCACAAGTATAGAATGTGTGCTGAATAGAATGACATTTTAAGGTGGGGAAATTGAGTTCAAGGCAACAGAAAGAGGTAGGATATGTTAGGGATATTCAAAATAAGCCTATAAGTCAAAATTCCCATGAACCCTTTCAAAAAAATACAATTCCCAGTTAAAACGATGTGTTTGTAATGATACAGCAGCAACTGCCGCATCAGCCTCAAAGCATCAAAGTCCTAATGAAAAAGAATAGAAAAAAAGATAATGATCATATTGCTGAGTAGTGAAAAAGTCCAGAGGGTTCATCACCTTGGAGGCAAGAATGATTAGCAACAATCTGCTGTTTAGACTATAAAAGTTGAATTCAAAAACATCGACCTCTGGGTCTCACGCTAGATCTTTTTCAACTTCTTCTATTTTTCTCTGTGAGTCTTTTTTCTAACGAGGCTTACCCATCAGATTCACCCAACCCAAAAGTGCAAGTGGCTGCGGACAAAGATCCCAGAATGTCAACTCTGTCAACTTTTAACTTTGTCCAGAAATTTAAGAACATTTTTGACAGGCTGTTTTTTTGGGGGGGATTGTTTCTGGGTCCTGAAGGGCCCCTGTTTTTTTTTTACAACTATTCCTGCCCTACCCCCTGCTGATTACCTGGATCAGGTTTTTTTAAACAATCTGTAGCTGTAAAATACGTTTTAGGCAATCGACACCTTAGGTAAAAGCCATGAAAAAGCAAATGCTATGGCTACATACTGGTAAAAGTATACGTTTTAATAGGAGTAAACTTACTGTCACTCATTTCTCATTTATGCTTTAAACTGCAAACAAACCTGAAAATGTAAGACATTGTATATAAAATATAGTATTATTCTAATAATACTAGAATCTCTGGTACCTAGAGATTTGGTGTGGAAAGAAAAAGAGGTGGAGCTCATTTTAACTACTTTATGGCAGCTGTTTATTTCATAATAATACCATCAGTTATTTCTTTTTTGTATTGAGAGTCTATTGAAACTAATGTTGTCAAATGAATGTCATTCAGAGGAGTAAAAGTAACATAAAATAGAAATAGAAAGTAAAAGTACAGTACATCGAAAGGTCACCTTCAAGGGATCATATTGTATTGTTGTACACTGAATTGCAACACAGCTATCAGCATGTGTTATTTCATCATAAGTGCCTGAGCTTCTTAAGGTAATTCCAACCCTATTCTAGCAATTATTTATTCACTAGCACAAACACAGGTTAGTTACTCTGAGTATCCAGTACCAGCCTTCCCATGGCAGTTAATAGTAGACCAGAGTGCAAATGCAGCAAGCTTTAATGAGGCTGATGGAAGCTTAATTAAAGCATTTAGCTTGGTAAAAAAAAAAAGGACTTCCTGCCCTGCTGCTAGTCCCCTGTGTGAGGGATGAAGAGGGGCAGCGGGGAGAATAAATGAGACAAGGGGTGGGGGGTAGGGGGCATTTAACATTTCCTTGTGTTGAAACACCCACAGGAGAAGGGAGTTTCAGCCAGCATTCATCAAGGCCGAGCACTGTAATTTCCACACACTGATCTAAAGTAGAGAAGACGCCATCAGGCTGCTCACACTGAGAGGCTATCATTTCCACCGCAGGCGTCCTGTGTGTGTGTGTGTGTGTGTGTGTGTGTGCATGCAGGAGGCGGGTGTGCGGGAGTGAGCGGAGACAACGTCTACTCATCATAAAAGAAAGTGCAGTGGTAGGAGGTTGGCGTCTTTGTAACATGTAGAGGTGTAGTGCAGAGTAAAACGGAACAAAGCGCGTGTGGAGGAAGGAACCAAAAACTGTTTGTCTAAAACTACACTAAGCTTCCTGCAAAAAATGCCCCATTCAGACAAACACAGTGACTTACATTAGCCGCAGATCTGAATGCAGTTCATCACCTGGCTTTATCAGAATCAGAACCAGGAAACGGTTTGTCGCCAGGCACAGTTAAGAACACTTAACAGTACTAGGAATTTGTCTTGGTGTCAGGTGCATTATGGCCTTCAGTCAAGCGTAAGTGTGATGGTATTTACTAAAATATTTCTCACAATTACAAATTAAATCACAAGATGGCACTAGCATACCTTTACCTTCCAGCTACCAAAGTGCTGTCTTTGATACAGTTGCTACAAATCCAGAAACACCCGATTTTCCTATTTGCATTGTGACCACGCAAAGTCAACGTACTGACCCCAGCTTTTCCAGATTTCACGTCAAAAGGACACAGAATGTTACTTGAGGTGTGAGTATATATTGCATTGTCATGTCATCATCCAGTGAGCTTGAGTTTTGGACAAAAGTGGTGCTTTTCCTACAGCTCCAAACAATGGGCACTTTTGTGCATCACTCACATATTGTGATTATAATGTCATTTCAAAGAAGTCCACTCCTAGCTAATTGATAATGTACTAAGAGAGAGAAGTCTTCCAACCTGAACAACAATATACATAGTTTGTCTTTGCCTTCTTTGGCACCGGGCACTAAATAGCAGCTGTAGTCTCTACAGTGGCACTAAAATGCTTTAAAATCACGGCTTCTTTAATCTTACATCATGTACATACATCACACACCGGACCTGAACTCTGATCGAAGGGAAGGTGCCGTCTTTTGATATGTTTGATACTTTCATATATTATACTCACTTAAATGTAAACTCCTAAAATACAATAATACAGTCCCTCGGTCGACATATAGCACTTTTTATTGCTTTAAATTAACTGAAATTCAATCTACAGAAATGTAGACAGAGCATATTTAGGCTATTTAAAAAAATGTAGTGACCACTTTGAAGGAGACGGACTCCTGAGCTCAGCAGGACTTTACTGACTCAACATCTTGGAATCTGTGTGCAGCAGCTTCTTGTTAGTTGTGCAGAAAACACCTTTATGTAAAAGAATCTACTGTGGAAACAAAATATTTAAATAATAAATGAAGCAATCGCTGTTTTGCCGCGCACGTAAATCAGAGACACATCGATCTTGCTGCTCTGTGAAGGCCACAGAGATTTAATAAGGTCAAAGGAAAGGAACTAAGATCTACATGTGTTTGGTAAAAATGAAAGTGTCTGAAAGCTGCAAAGTACAAGACAAAACTGTGAGAGTTGCTCACTAACTACTTATTGGTTCTATAAACTCAAGTGAAAACCCATGATCAGATGTTCAGTGTTTAAAGCCTATTGTAATATATTTTATAGCCTTTGCTGACACATACTGTAGGTGCAGAAACATCTCATGTGTGTCTACCTGATGTCGGATTTTGGTAAAATGTGTAAAAGGGCTATTTCACCCACACAAGTCTTTTTATAGCAATTTAAACTTACTCAAATGTAATAATTCATCACTGCAAAATTAATTAATGGATTTCAAATGATGTGATTAGTTGGCAATTAGAAATACAGCATGTTACCATCCTTATCCTTTATCTCTATGTCTGAGATTAATAACAATGTTCAGCAGGGTTAGCACATTCCTATTATTGAAAAGTAGCACAGCAATTAAAATCGTGAGCTTTGGCTACAGCAGCCATAGCTAAAAACCCACATAACACGCTTGTGATATCTGCTGCTCCTCCTCACAAACAAAATGTAGGAGTCCTGCTTTCCGACCAAAGACACTTTGGAGATGACCGGAATGTTGCAGCTCATTTTGTTCATGTGCAACAATTCTTATTCCACGGCTAAAAATCCAATAGTTCATCCACAGGTGAAACTGCGTCGCGTCTCACTACCTTTTATTAGTCGGCTTATTAGTCTGTTTCCTGCTTTATGCTTTTCTGCTGTATGCCTGTAAGTAATGGGTTCCTGGGCAGATACAGATGGAACCTTGGTTAAAAGCCCACTTTGATGGTTAAAAGCAGTGCTGGTACTGGTTTTGCCGGTGATTTTCAGGAGCTCTGACATTTGGATCACCTTGTGGAGCGCTCACTAGGTGAGTTAGCTGTTGGTTTAAAGACCTTCCTATTAAAAAGTTCCACTGCAGAGGAGGCTGCTACTTTAAAGACCTGACCTATGGAGACACACACACACACACACACACACCACGACACACACACACACACACACACCTTCAACCACCTTCATCATTTGTAGTTCACCAGTTGACTTGGCATCCTGTCCAGGTAACTACTAGGATGAAGGTCACTAGTGAATTATACATCACTATTTGACGCGCCACACTGAGGGTCACTGAATAAACTGTATGGTGGAGGTGGTGGGGTGGAAATAGGAGGAAGACAGGAAGACAAGGCAAAGAGAGAAGGACTAAAATAGTTTCTCTCCCCAAGGGAAAACAGTCCTCTGTTCTTTTGAAGTTCATTTGGATTTTAAAGGCAGTTTGTAGCGACCGCCTGCATCTCCTCCTCTTCTAACATGCAGCAGATTGGGAGATGCACAGTGTGCTGCCAGCAGCTATTTAAAAAAAAAAAAAAAAACGGTTCAAAATCACACTACACAAGAAATATTTCCCAAATTAATTTTGATTAATGTGCATCAGAGCTCCTCAAAACAAAAGTGGTAAATTGCATTTTTTTCTTGAAGTCAGAAGGCTGCACACAGCACATTCAACCCAACTGTACCAGTCACACCTACAGTGTCTGAAATTGAGTTTTTGACTCTATAGTTGGGTTGTTGTTTTTTTTTGTCCAAATTGGTGGATTAGTTTTTAAACTAAAGTTTGTGAACCCAGTGCACTTCAACAAAACATCTTGAAACAAAACACCGCTTCACACTTGTTAAAGTCGACGTGCAGTGAACCAACCGTTAAGCAAAAATCTGCCCTTTGAGCCAGATTGACATTGGACCATATTATCCCCACAAACTAACTGCTCCAAAATTACTTTGAAACTGGATTGAGACCACATCCAGTAGAGGGTCTTAGTGTGGTTGTACAAATAACACAAGCAGGCACAAATAATCCGATGTTGAACTGAACTGCACTGAAAAACCAAAAGGTGGATTTACAGTGAAAACACCTTTAGTGTTAAAGTCTCCATTCACAGGAGTTATAGCCTAAGAGCTGACAGATGTCTATCAATACGAGTGCCCAATACCAATTTATTCAAACATGTTTAAGCATTAATTTCATAAATTGTGGCAAACTTTGTGCATGCATCCTTAATAATTTGTAATTGGGAAACTTATTGCTTATACAGTACAACAAATAGCTACATAGATTTGGTGAACATGGGTTCTGATCCCTATATTGGCCTATATTGGTTCTGAACCACCGATAAGTTGCATTTACAACTGTTTTTCACTTTGTTGCCCACAGGCAACTAGAAGAGGGTTAGCTTTGGAAATCAGTTAAGATGTTTACATGCTCTGTAGAAACCTACTCACTGCAAAACATTCAGTTGGTCGATATTCATGTATCATTGCATCAAACATTTTGGATGCAAAAACTTGATTTGCCTCCAGTGATATAAATCCTCAATACTCCAATAAAGTAGTGGTCTTTGTAGTTTCACTAAACATTTGGTTGATTGCAAGATTTACACCAAGTGTACTGTAATTGTTGGATTACTCTCTTTCTCTTCCAACAAACTGAAACAAACTGCTTTATTCTAGATAATTATACCATCATCTGTTCCACTTCTTTGAAAAAGTATCAATTTTACCGGTGAATTTTAAAATTTAAATTGTTCATTTAAAACAATGTGCTAGGCTACATGTGTTATTTCCACATTTACGATGTTTCATGTGGCCGTGTGCTGCCGGCATTTGTGCATTTGTCATCAGTCCAGCTCAATTTCCAAAACAGAGTGGACAGTAATTTGTTTTCTATTGGTGTTGTTGGACGGGAAAACATAGACACATTCACTGGCCTTAATTCATATAACAGATTCAAAAGACCACCTGCAACATCCCCAAAAAAATCCAAACCGCATGTTATACACGCACGCGTGCGCACACACACACGTGCACAGAGCCATGCACCAGTCCACACGTCCCGGGGATGTGGTGAGGCGGTGACAGGCAGGGTGGAACAGCACACTGGGGAAGGGGCAAACTGCTGCTCTGCTCTGGATGTCTGCAACATTCTTCCAGCTCCGTTGTCACATTGCTTCACTCCTCACACATCATTATCCCAGCAGCTGTTTCTTTACAGCACAGCTACACAAACTCCCTAGAAAATAAGCACACTACTGTAACTATAGCTGCGCTCACTGACCAAAAAAAAAAAAAAACACAGCTAGTGTTCAGTTTGGTGTAATCCACCACTGTTGTCGTGACTGCTTCATAGCTTGTAAGACGTTGCGTGTTAATCTACTGTGGAAACAAAATATTTAAATAATAAATGAAGCAATCGCTGTTTTGCCGCAAGACGTAAATCAGAGACACATCGATCTTGCTGCTCTGTGAAGGCCACAGAGATTTAATAAGGTCAAAGGAAAGGAACTAAGATCTACATGTGTTTGGTAAAATGAAAGTGTCTGAAAGCTGCAAAGTACAAGACAAAACTGTGAGAGTTGCTCACTAACTACTTATTGGTTCTATAAACTCAAGTGAAAACCCATGATCAGATGTTCAGTGTTTAAAGCCTATTGTAATATATTTTATAGCCTTTGCTGACACATACTGTAGGTGCAGAAACATCTCATGTGTGTCTACCTGATGTCGGATTTTGTAAAATGTGTAAAAGGGCTATTTCACCCACACAAGTCTTTTTATAGCAATTTAAACTTACTCAAATGTAATAATTCATCACTGCAAAATTAATTAATGGATTTCAAATGATGTGATTAGTTGGCAATTAGAAATACAGCATGTTACCATCCTTATCCTTTATCTCTATGTCTGAGATTAATAACAATGTTCAGCAGGGTTAGCACATTCCTATTATTGAAAAGTAGCACAGCAATTAAAATCGTGAGCTTTGGCTACAGCAGCCATAGCTAAAAACCCACATAACACGCTTGTGATATCTGCTGCTCCTCCTCACAAACAAAATGTAGGAGTCCTGCTTTCCGACCAAAGACACTTTGGAGATGACCGGAATGTTGCAGCTCATTTTGTTCATGTGCAACAATTCTTATTCCACGGCTAAAAATCCAATAGTTCATCCACAGGTGAAACTGCGTCGCGTCTCACTACCTTTTATTAGTCGGCTTATTAGTCTGTTTCCTGCTTTATGCTTTTCTGCTGTATGCCTGTAAGTAATGGGTTCCTGGGCAGATACAGATGGAACCTTGGTTAAAAGCCCACTTTGATGGTTAAAAGCAGTGCTGGTACTGGTTTTGCCGGTGATTTTCAGGAGCTCTGACATTTGGATCACCTTGTGGAGCGCTCACTAGGTGAGTTAGCTGTTGGTTTAAAGACCTTCCTATTAAAAAGTTCCACTGCAGAGGAGGCTGCTACTTTAAAGACCTGACCTATGGAGACACACACACACACACACACACACACGCACGCACACACACACACACACACACACACCTTCAACCACCTTCATCATTTGTAGTTCACCAGTTGACTTGGCATCCTGTCCAGGTAACTACTAGGATGAAGGTCACTAGTGAATTATACATCACTATTTGACGCGCCACACTGAGGGTCACTGAATAAACTGTATGGTGGAGGTGGTGGGGTGGAAATAGGAGGAAGACAGGAAGACAAGGCAAAGAGAGAAGGACTAAAATAGTTTCTCTCCCCCAGGGAAAACAGTCCTCTGTTCTTTTGAAGTTCATTTGGATTTTAAAGGCAGTTTGTAGCGACCGCCTGCATCTCCTCCTCTTCTAACATGCAGCAGATTGGGAGATGCACAGTGTGCTGCCAGCAGCTATTTAAAAAAAAAAAAAAAAACGGTTCAAAATCACACTACACAAGAAATATTTCCCAAATTAATTTTGATTAATGTGCATCAGAGCTCCTCAAAACAAAAGTGGTAAATTGCATTTTTTTCTTGAAGTCAGAAGGCTGCACACAGCACATTCAACCCAACTGTACCAGTCACACCTACAGTGTCTGAAATTGAGTTTTTGACTCTATAGTTGGGTTGTTGTTTTTTTTTGTCCAAATTGGTGGATTAGTTTTTAAACTAAAGTTTGTGAACCCAGTGCACTTCAACAAAACATCTTGAAACAAAACACCGCTCACACTTGTTAAAGTCGACGTGCAGTGAACCAACCGTTAAGCAAAAATCTGCCCTTTGAGCCAGATTGACATTGGACCATATTATCCCCACAAACTAACTGCTCCAAAATTAGTTTGAAACTGGATTGAGACCACATCCAGTAGAGGGTCTTAGTGTGGTTGTACAAATAACACAAGCAGGCACAAATAATCCGATGTTGAACTGAACTGCACTGAAAAACCAAAAGGTGGATTTGAAAACACCTTTAGTGTTAAAGTCTCCATTCACAGGAGTTATAGCCTAAGAGCTGACAGATGTCTATCAATACGAGTGCCCAATACCAATTTATTCAAACATGTTTAAGCATTAATTTCATAAATTGTGGCAAACTTTGTGCATGCATCCTTAATAATTTGTAATTGGGAAACTTATTGCTTATACAGTACAACAAATAGCTACATAGATTTGGTGAACATGGGTTCTGATCCCTATATTGGCCTATATTGGTTCTGAACCACCGATAAGTTGCATTTACAACTGTTTTTCACTTTGTTGCCCACAGGCCACTAGAAGAGGGTTAGCTTTGGAAA
Source organism: Channa maculata (assembly GCA_020496755.1). Classification (NCBI taxonomy): domain Eukaryota; kingdom Metazoa; phylum Chordata; class Actinopteri; order Anabantiformes; family Channidae; genus Channa; species Channa maculata. The sequence goes on along the minus strand of CM035605.1, from coordinate 5,219,386 downwards.
TCAGTTAAGATGTTTACATGCTCTGTAGAAACCTACTCACTGCAAAACATTCAGTTGGTCGATATTCATGTATCATTGCATCAAACATTTTGGATGCAAAAACTTGATTCCTTCCAATGATATAAATCCTCAATACTCCAATAAAGTAGTGGTCTTTGTAGTTTCACTAAACATTTGGTTGATTGCAAGATTTACACCAAGTGTACTGTAATTGTTCGATTACTCTCTTTCTCTTCCAACAAACTGAAACAAACTGCTTTATTCTAGATAATTATACCATCATCTGTTCCACTTCTTTGAAAAAGTATCAATTTTACCGGTGAATTTTAAAATTTAAATTGTTCATTTAAAACAATGTGCTAGGCTACATGTGTTATTTCCACATTTACGATGTTTCATGTGCCGTGTGCTGCCGGCATTTGTGCATTTGTCATCAGTCCAGCTCAATTTCCAAAACAGAGTGGACAGTAATTTGTTTTCTATTGGTGTTGTTGGACGGGAAAACATAGACACATTCACTGGCCTTAATTCATATAACAGATTCAAAAGACCACCTGCAACATCCCCAAAAAAATCCAAACCGCATGTTATACACGCACGCGTGCGCACACACACACGTGCACAGAGCCATGCACCAGTCCACACGTCCCGGGGATGTGGTGAGGCGGTGACAGGCAGGGTGGAACAGCACACTGGGGAAGGGGCAAACTGCTGCTCTGCTCTGGATGTCTGCAACATTCTTCCAGCTCCGTTGTCACATTGCTTCACTCCTCACACATCATTATCCCAGCAGCTGTTTCTTTACAGCACAGCTACACAAACTCCCTAGAAAATAAGCACACTACTGTAACTATAGCTGCGCTCACTGACCAAAAAAAAAAAAAAACACAGCTAGTGTTCAGTTTGGTGTAATCCACCACTGTTGTCGTGACTGCTTCATAGCTTGTAAGACGTTGCGTGTTTAGGGCTTTAGGTTTTTTTCTGAAGCAATTCAGCTTCCCCAATTTGTCATACACTATATGATAATACTCCAAATATGTTGAGGTTTTGGACATTTGGTTGAATAAAAAAGTGACAGTGATACACCATGAAACTCTTCTAATAAAATAGCATATGGTATAAAATGACAGCATGGCAAATAATCTGTGCCAATATGTATAAATTAATTGTTGCAGATAGTGCATATATAGCCACATAGAAGATGAAGTGCTACTTGCCAGAGAGATTTATACACTATGGTGTATAGTGCATTTTTGAATTTTTGAATGATTTTTTTTTAGCTCACTTGAAATTCTGCATGCATTGTGCACAGCGCCTGTCAGTTCCAATCAAAAGTTATGCTCATATTCATAGTGACCATACGTTCATACCCATTTTCATTACTGTCAAGGCAAAATCCTCAATTTACCGCTCTATGTGTGAAATCAGCCCTTGAATATAGGCTTGAGCTTTGGCTGCTAACTCAGACATTTGATTGGGATGCCTCCCTGTTGAAGTACTCCAAGCACACACAACTGGGAAGAGGGTCGACACAAAACATGCTGGATCGTTCAAGTATTCCACAATGTCTGAGAAGGGCTTGGGATATTAAGAAGGAGCTCAGGGAGTTGTTGGGGTAAAGGTCTCCTTTGCTTTGCCTGCTGACACCATAGTCTAGACACTGGCAAGATAGATGGATGAATACACAGATGGAAGGACAATTGGATGGGTGGATAGTTGATAGATTAATAGAGCTTTTCTCATTGTGCAACTAGGAGCAAAGAAAATTCAGTTCTCCATCTTTGAGAGGAACTTTGAGTTTAGGTCTAGATGTTTACAGCTTAGGTCTTATAGTATATGCTAAGTCTTTCAACGTTATTTGTATAATCATACTCAATAAACGCACCAATTGTAGGAAAACAGTCAATCAGTACTGCGTTATCATAACTGTGTTAGGATGCTAAGCTTTGCTACGTAGGTCCAAACGTAATTCTTAACTTATGCGGTCATAAACCAAATTATTGCAGAAGCAAAATGCTGACCTGAAGTTTCCAAAGAAAAGCTCAGAGGATTGCAAGAGTCACCCGAATTCAGTGCATCACATTTCATTGCAATCCCGTCTGTGCTTGAGATGTTCTGCACTACTGATTCCTCAAATGCTAATCAGCTGACCAACTAACGCTGCTATAGAGCTTAGTCACTTTGTACCACCACTTAGTACAACCTGGTAAGAACCTGGTACTTTGCTACTGATGCTGATGTTCACATCTCTTCAAAGATACTGCTGCATGTAATCACGGTTTAGAACTGAATTTCTCAATGATAAGATCCAAAGCCATCACAATGAGCCTCCCATGGAGCTCTGTCAGAGCAGCCATTTCATGTGTGGATGAACTTCAGATAAAGTTTCTGGCCAGTGAGCACTGTCTGTGCTCCAGGTTGGCGATGGACAGTGGCAGCATATGGCAGCGCTTCAGTGTTTGAGTGCAAGCACAAGCAACCTTTCAGCAGGTTTATTCCAACTGTGGACACATTCACTCCCTCATAAGGCTTTGAAGTATGTGGGCTATGAGCTATGGTCATCTGCTGCCCCATTCACTTCTATAATTAGAGGCTTGTCATGAGAAAATTGTCTCAGGGCTAAAGTAATTTTGTGCGAGAAAAAAAAAAAAAGTGTGTTATGTGCGTGTGGCTTCAGAAGGTTAGATGAACAGCATCATAACATATTGCTATTAGAATATTATAACTATAAGGTGTTTAAGTTGTTGGGATGATTAAATTCAAAATAGGATCACTCAGGAATAAATGAATTATACTATAGCACACAAGTCACTTGTAAGTCAAATTATAAAGATAAATGCTTCCTCTTCCCTTCCCATTTCGCACTGAAACTTGATTAGTGGAATCATTTGAAACAATTGTATGTATGTATTTCCATGTGTATCCTCTTCTATGTGACACAGTGACAACATTGTTCCATAACTGTTGGATACATGAACACCACTTTTTTTGTAATGCAAAAACATTGCTTAGGATTACTACAATATAAATACTAAATTTGCATCATGTATCACATCTTTCTATATATATGTTACTGTTTACAGCTTAAACAAATACTTTTTAAACACTTTCTCAGGAAGCCATTATGCTGCATCAATTTTGGTACTTAACTCTTATATGTATGTAATATAATCATTTACAATAAACTTCAAGCCAGACAATGCAGTTAAGGAAACACAGGTTGCATTTCCACACAGCAACAATGATAACAAACAAAAATAACTCCAGACATGAGTGTGATGGCACAGGATTAAAATCTTTTAAGAATCTGCTCACACATTTTGCTATTGCTTGCACCTTAATGCAAACCGTTACCAGAAGGTGCAGTTAGGACTTTAACAAGCAAACCCGCTCTTTTAAATAGCATAAGCTGTAATGCTAATTGCTTTCTAATTAAATTATCTTTTTCAGATTTTCTAAATTAGTGAAGTTGTCAGTGTGAGAGCATTTGTAAGGACTGACAACACTGTGCAACTGTTCAAGTTAGTGAGAGATTTATTTGTAGGTGTTTGTGTGCACGCTGTGATTATGGGCCACACAGCGTCACGAACACAAACACGACAAATCACCCCCCACACACTCCTTTAGCTGGCCTCAATTATTTGTGTCCTTGATATGAAACATGTGGGCTCCTCAAAGCCTCATTTGGAGTATGTGGTAGTTGTTTGTGTGGCTCATTAAAAAGTGAGGAAGTCACAGAGGAGCAGAGGACAGCATCTGGATCAACTCGACAACAAGCAGAAGGGATTTGAAGCTATACAGGCTAGAGTGGCTGAAGAATAATCAGCCCTATCTAATAAATCAGCTACTGCTCTGCCCAACCACCCAGCTGTAAGTACAATGGATAGCAGATGCCTCAAATGGTGGATCTAATTTGTAACTGTAGAACCACGACTCTTTATCATCAATGACTGTGGTGAACGACTAGTGTTTATGGTAACTTGCTCTGGACCGCACAGTTAAATCCGTGCACCAGGCATTAATGAGTGAAGAAAGGACCAGGAGGCTGAGGGGTTTTTTTTTATCCTCAGCCGATGTTACATTTTATCTTAGCTATCCTCCTTTGTATCCTTTTCTTAGAGCTTCATCCCCACTGAGCGCTCTGCCACCGCTCAGTGTAACCCTCAGCTCCTCCTTTGTTGACAGTCTCCCTCCGTCTCTCTTAGCAAGCACCACGGGCCTCAGCTGTTGGCCGTTAGTATTCCTGCTGCCAAGGCCCCGGGACCGCAGGGAACCCTGGCGGTCACACACACAAACAGGCACACTCGAACGGCCTTCACTTTCCTCATCTGGCATCCCTCAGGCAAAGGCTGATTCTGTGTTATGTGCGTGTTTGTTGATGAGCACTGCTCCAGCAACAGACTAATAGGCCAGGGATTTTCATTCTTGCTCATTTGGTATTTTGTCCATTATTTTCTCCTTCTCATTTCCCTCTCAGTAATGTTTCTGTGCTAATACAATGCATTAATGCATTATTGATGAAGCTGCCATACCTCCTCCCCACCCCACCCTAATCTGTCTGAGCAAGGAGGGCTGTAAGGGTAGAGGAGATGGATAGGTAAAGGAAACAGTGTTTCAAGGAGTTAGGAAATGGGTGAGTGAATGAATGAGGGGTGTTAGATGAAAGAGACAGAATGGAAGGATGGGTGGATAGATGGACTGATGAATTGGTGGAGTGTACAGAAGGCTTGATTGTAGTAGTCTGTCTGCCCCCCAGGATGCCAGACTGGCCAAGTAGGCAGTGTTTACTGAGCATGGATTCTATCCATATGGTGCCACCTCAGGAGAGTGTCCAAACACACACCACACATTTGTACTTCTATCTTTATGAGAACACTCATTGATACAATGCATTTCCTAGCCCCTCAGCTCAACCTTACTTTTTACTCTTAATGCCTAATGCATACATAAGCCCGAAAACCAAATCTTCAACTCTCAGCCTTCTACAGAGGTGTTAGTCACAAAGGTAGCCATAAACGTACATCCACACAAAGCTTTTACAAAAAAAAAAAAATAAAAAAATGGGGGCCAGAATGTACTCAGCATGTCCTAGAACAATCTTTATATATCTAATTTTATTGTTACTTGCATAGAAGTAGAGATTATTTTGTGACAGTGGCTCTAAATGGAAGATCATAAAGAAAAGGTCAAGTAGCTGTCAAGACATTGTGGTTTTGGCCAGCATGTTGGGCAGATGGATGGCTAGCAGCCATATTTCACCCATATTGCTGGCACCAAAATTAAATAAATTATAAAATTCCCCAAAAATGGCAACGCCAGAATACAGGACAAGACTCAAATAAATCTTGTAGGACCCAATGTAATTAGTCTATCACGTAGATGTCTTGTGGCCTTTCATGACTTGCAGTATAATGTAGGTGATGTGAAAGTAGGTGCCAGTGAAATCCCAGGACGAGAACAACTTCATTTCTCTTATGCTGCACTTTTTCGGTTGTTCCTTGTTTAAATTCTAATCAGTTCATCCATTACTGAACATGGACGTTTGTGCCAGACGCAAGAAAATTCAGGTGTTCGTGAAATACGGTATTGTAGGAGACGGGGACAGATGTGAGATAATAGTCAACATGACCTTTACTCTTTCAGCACCAAAATCTAATGAGTTCCTATAAATAGTAATATAAATAATATTTATTTATTTTATTAACAGTAATCATGCTGACTTTGACTCTTACCACAATTATAGCAAAGTGACAGAAGGGATATTACTCAGCATTACATCTACATTGCACAAACACGCTCTTATATCTATCAGATACGCAAAAAAAAAAAAAAAGGAGCATACGTGTCCATTTTACTCACCGAAGTCAGCTAGTTTGAGCTCTCCAGTGTCGCTGATGAGCAGGTTTTGTGGCTTCAGGTCGCGGTGAAGAATGTACCTCTGGTGGATGTAGGATAGGCCTCTCAGTAACTGGAACAGGAACAGCTACAGACACAAGTGAACAAAGAAAAATCGTATTTGTTTTACAGAAGTGACAGATATTTCCATATGGCATAGGCGGATGTGAGATGGTGGGCATATTCCTCCATCACACTCTAGATAACTTCCGTGAATGCCAATTCTTCTTTAATACCTCTCCTCCCTTTTCCCTGCGCCTGAATCTACATGTCTTTGTTGTGCCACATTAAACGGAGCAGGTCTCGAGTACAGAGAGGTGTGGAAAAACCTATTTATCACAAGGGCTAAGACTTCACTCCAGTCGAAATGAGAACAGACATGAACCCCACGGTATTTATAAATAGCTCAATGAAATTCCTTTTTTTTTCTTACAAACACAGTCACACCAAAATCAATGCGGAGCCATCAATCAAGAACACAGCCATCATTCTGGACTAGTGCACAAGTGATCAGACAGGGTGGACATTATGACGCCCGACTGATTTCACAGCTGAATTGCTGAGAATTGCTGCATCGACTAGTCAGAGTGAAACTAAGTCATAAATGAAACTGTCTATTCCTTTTCGGTTCATCAATCCTGGCTTATGATATGTTTTCTCAATCATTTCCATTTTTTTATTAAGAGTTTATGGAGAAAAAAAGAGCGGAAGCAGCAAAATATGGAGTTGTGACAGACTTCATGGAAATCGCATCAAACACATGGACCTGGGCAGGGCAACTGCCTCCTTTACATTTTCGTGAAGGGCAGTGAATTAATTCAAAGACCAAGGCAGTTGTTTTTTTTTTTTTTGACAGCAGTGGGGAGGAAGACAGAGGAGGACAGTGCGGCAGGAAAAAGTTAAAATACTGAACATTTCAAAAGAGACAAAATAAAGCCAAGCTACAGGTCACATGTGATTATATCAGTGACCCAGGACATGGTAATCTATTGACCATTCCAACAGACCACTCAGTCTGTTAAGCTGACGGTGCTTTACCTGGAAGAATCTGGGGTTTTATGGGAAATGGTGTCGTAAAGTTCAAAAGCATTACAAAGTAATATCAGGGGCAGGTCTAGAAATGTTTTAATGGGGTGGTCACACACTCTAATAAGGACGTGCCTGCAAAATATGACAGAGTAGGCTGTTTGTAGCAGTGGGAAATCATAATGGCAATATGTATGTAGGAAACTCCATAGCAGCCGAGGGGGCCTCAAGGGGCCATCTGACCACGTTTCCTTTTCACCCTGCACAGAACACTGTGGAAACTTCTGCTACCTCCAGATAAAGGGGGGGGGGTTAGAGGTGTTGCAGTTACATTAATGAGTGTGGCCTGAACCACCGCCAGCTCAACATTACAAGGACCAAAGAGTTGGAAGTGGACATTTACAGGAAAAATACTAGAATCAACACTTTCTAAGAGATTTAAGCTCTCAAGGAGCTAAGATCTTGTTAAACGTGGGCACAAAACTACAGGGTTAGGAATCACCACGATGGTGACTTGGTTGATTTAGGGAAAAGCTCCTGGTTTGGGTTAAAACATCACATTTCATTTAAAACAGGAAACACACTCTCTAGTTTCAAAGTCCCGCGTCTTGATCTCCCACCCATCCACCCTTCCCCATATTTCATGACGCCAACTGCCACTCTTACTCTCATCATGTATTAAACATAATGAACCTACAAGCCTCCGGATAGGTAGTAGATGGTCTATTGAACAACAACTATAAGATCCACTTCAAATTAAACAATATATAACATATCGACTTAGGGGTGAACAAAGTGTTATCTCGCTTCATCTCAGCTTAAATTAACTTTTTTATGTGTGCTTCATACTCACATTATTACACTCACTGACAACCAATGCACTAAAATGTGAAGAGCAATTACACTAAACATTTAACAACACAGAATCCTCCATTCATGTCAGGTAGCACTGTATTTCTTCACTCACAATTATAAATAGGAGCAAATTTGTTAAAACAACACATACAACAATCATTAGAATGCATTAATACATTATGACATCCACTTAATTTACTGCTAAAAATTAAATAACCCCCACTGCCTACAGAGGTCATAATACAAAACTGCATCCACTAAACAAAATGTAGTTTTAAAATGTGCAAACATAACATAATGTGCCAAAATAAACTGTATCTGCTGAAGATCAACAAAATCCTAAAACGTACTCAAAGTCAGAGCCACATTGCTTGTTTTGTTTTGCCTCTGCGATATGGCAGTTCTTCAACCCCCCCCCCACCCCGCAGACACGTCAATCAACAAATAATGAGGCGTGCATGACGTGGCGTTCAATTTTTTTTTCCAATTCCAGCTTTCCCCTCTCATTTCTCTTGTCTCATTGATACTGTAGTCTCAGCCAATTAAGCTGACTGAAGCAGCGTGGAGTCCAATCAGGAACGGGACCGGGCTGGCATCTGGAGTCACCGGGTCAACAGTTTACTATTCCTGCACTCGGCGGGTGAGAGATGAACTACAGTGAAGGAAATTAGCATAGGAAACGCGAGTTTACTCATGTATATCAAACACACTTCTGAAAAGCCTTCGCCTTGTTAGAAGTGCAACTGCAGGGTAATAAAAAGAAAGAAAATTCACTCTTTTATTCATTTCAGTCGGCCCTTTAATTCAGACATCAAACTCCTCTTCAAATAAGCTTTTCCTTTCTCTGTTTGCCTTCAACTAGGAACATCTCAGTACAATTTGCATTCCAATTTTGAAGGAAAAGTGAAGTGCAGACAACGGTTTCAGGAGACGTTTCAGAATAGTTATGACAATAATAATCATTCTACTCAACTGACGTATTATGCTGCCAAAATGGGCCAATTGTGAAGTTAAATTAAATAGTCCTGTTAAAAAAAACTGGTCAGGTTCAAACTTCACTTCAAATGAAAAGAAGATTTACATCATTGCTCTTCTTAGAAGTCAGAGTGGTAAGCAGTGAACCATCTGCTTAGCAGGCAAGCTCACCCAGCTATAAGAAATTACTATGAGATGTCCATCTCCACTGTCTAAGGTGTGACTACACCAATTATCTACTGGAGCGAGCAGGTAAATAAAGACAGAACTAAGAGACAGTGACAAAAAGAAAGCAAAAAAGGATGATACAGTATAACCCCCTCCAGGGAAGACAGTGATGGTGAAAGGTAAAATATACAACATTAGCTTTAATATTTGGTGAATGCAAGCGACTGAGAAAACACACACACACATTATAAAATGTCTTTTTATGCTGTTCGGTTTTAATGCACTTTAGCGCTTTTCCACCTTACTGGTACCCAGAGTGCTTTTACACGGCATCTCGTTTGCCCATTCTCACTCACCATCACCCCCACACTCACACGCCATTGGGGGAGCGGCTGGCTTGCACCCACAGTGTCATGCTCAAGGACACTTTGACAGGAATCGAACCAACAACCCTAGGATAAGTGTATGACTGCTCTACCTCCTGAGCCACGGTCGTCCCCAAGTCATTAAAACAACCAATCCCATATTCTGTTCGTATCCAACATCACACTGTTATAGCTGCATAGCAACACAATTCTAATCTTAATGACTATTTCTTGTGCAATGCGCTCAGGGACTTGGCTTCCTCCCAAAATTGTTAAGTAGTGTTGTACTTGGCAATGCAACTGCAAGGCACAAGCCAGTGTCTTCTTGTGCCAGTCCCAAGTCTGGATAAATGCAGAGGGTTGTGGCAGGAAGGGCATCCGACGTAAACACATGCCAAACCAAACATGCGAATCGTGACAAAGACTTCCATACCGATCGGTCAGCCCGGTTAACAACCGACCGCCACTGGTGCTGTTGACCTACAGGGTACCGTGGAAATTGGACTACTGTTGGTCGAAGACTAAGAAGAAGAGGAGGAAGGTGTGTTCGTAGGCAGAGAGAGAAGAGGAAAGCTAAGAATGTAGGACTGACAGTAGGGACTTTGAATGTTGGTACTATGACAGGAAGGCTAGGGAGTTGATCGACATGATGCAGAGAAGGAAGGTGGACATACTGTGTGTCCAGGAGACCAGGTGGAAAGGTAGCAAGGCTAGAAGCTTAGAGCAGGGTTTGTTGTTTTACCATGGGTCAGATAGGAAGAGAAATGGGTAGGGAGTTATCCTGAAAGAGGAGTTGGTGAGGAATGTTCTAGAGGTGAAAAGAGTATCAGACAGGTTGATGAGTCTGAAGCTGGAAGTTGAAGGAAGTGATCAGACAGGGTGGACATTATGACGCCCGACTGATTTCACAGCTGAATTGCTGAGAATTGCTGCATCGACTAGTCAGAGTGAAACTAAGTCATAAATGAAACTGTCTATTCCTTTTCGGTTCATCAATCCTGGCTTATGATATGTTTTCTCAATCATTTCCATTTTTTTATTAAGAGTTTATGGAGAAAAAAAGAGCGGAAGCAGCAAAATATGGAGTTGTGACAGACTTCATGGAAATCGCATCAAACACATGGACCTGGGCAGGGCAACTGCCTCCTTTACATTTTCGTGAAGGGCAGTGAATTAATTCAAAGACCAAGGCAGTTGTTTTTTTTTTTTTTGACAGCAGTGGGGAGGAAGACAGAGGAGGACAGTGCGGCAGGAAAAAGTTAAAATACTGAACATTTCAAAAGAGACAAAATAAAGCCAAGCTACAGGTCACATGTGATTATATCAGTGACCCAGGACATGGTAATCTCTATTGACCATTCCAACAGACCACTCAGTCTGTTAAGCTGACGGTGCTTTACCTGGAAGAATCTGGGGTTTTATGGGAAATGGTGTCGTAAAGTTCAAAAGCATTACAAAGTAATATCAGGGGCAGGTCTAGAAATGTTTTAATGGGGTGGTCACACACTCTAATAAGGACGTGCCTGCAAAATATGACAGAGTAGGCTGTTTGTAGCAGTGGGAAATCATAATGGCAATATGTATGTAGGAAACTCTCCATAGCAGCCGAGGGGGCCTCAAGGGGCCATCTGACCACGTTTCCTTTTCACCCTGCACAGAACACTGTGGAAACTTCTGCTACCTCCAGATAAAGGGGGGGGGGTTAGAGGTGTTGCAGTTACATTAATGAGTGTGGCCTGAACCACCGCCAGCTCAACATTACAAGGACCAAAGAGTTGGAAGTGGACATTTACAGGAAAAATACTAGAATCAACACTTTCTAAGAGATTTAAGCTCTCAAGGAGCTAAGATCTTGTTAAACGTGGGCACAAAAACTACAGGGTTAGGAATCACCACGATGGTGACTTGGTTGATTTAGGGAAAAGCTCCTGGTTTGGGTTAAAACATCACATTTCATTTAAAACAGGAAACACACTCTCTAGTTTCAAAGTCCCGTGTCTTGATCTCCCACCCATCCACCCTTCCCCATATTTCATGACGCCAACTGCCACTCTTACTCTCATCATGTATTAAACATAATGAACCTACAAGCCTCCGGATAGGTAGTAGATGGTCTATTGAACAACAACTATAAGATCCACTTCAAATTAAACAATATATAACATATCGACTTAGGGGTGAACAAAGTGTTATCTCGTTTCATCTCAGCTTAAATTAACTTTTTTATGTGTGCTTCATACTCACATTATTACACTCACTGACAACCAATGCACTAAAATGTGAAGAGCAATTACACTAAACATTTAACAACACAGAATCCTCCATTCATGTCAGGTAGCACTGTATTTCTTCACTCACAATTATAAATAGGAGCAAATTTGTTAAAACAACACATACAACAATCATTAGAATGCATTAATACATTATGACATCCACTTAATTTACTGCTAAAAATTAAATAACCCCCCCCACTGCCTACAGAGGTCATAATACAAAACTGCATCCACTAAACAAAATGTAGTTTTTAAAATGTGCAAACATAACATAATGTGCCAAAATAAACTGTATCTGCTGAAGATCAACAAAATCCTAAAACGTACTCAAAGTCAGAGCCACATTAAGCTTGTTTTGTTTTGCCTCTGCGATATGGCAGTTCTTCAACCCCCACCCCCACCCCCCCGCAGACACGTCAATCAACAAATAATGAGGCGTGCATGACGTGGCGTTCAATTTTTTTTTCCAATTCCAGCTTTCCCCTCTCATTTCTCTTGTCTCATTGATACTGTAGTCTCAGCCAATTAAGCTGACTGAAGCAGCGTGGAGTCCAATCAGGAACGGACCGGGCTGGCATCTGGAGTCACGGGTCAACAGTTTACTATTCCTGCACTCGGCGGTGAGAGATGAACTACAGTGAAGGAAATTAGCATAGGAAACGCGAGTTTACTCATGTATATCAAACACACTTCTGAAAAGCCTTCGCCTTGTTAGAAGTGCAACTGCAGGGTAATAAAAGAAAGAAAATTCACTCTTTTATTCATTTCAGTCGGCCCTTTAATTCAGACATCAAACTCCTCTTCAAATAAGCTTTTCCTTTCTCTGTTTGCCTTCAACTAGGAACATCTCAGTACAATTTGCATTCCAATTTTGAAGGAAAAGTGAAGTGCAGACAACGGTTTCAGGAGACGTTTCAGAATAGTTATGACAATAATAATCATTCTACTCAACTGACGTATTATGCTGCCAAAATGGGCCAATTGTGAAGTTAAATTAAATAGTCCTGTTAAAAAAAACTGGTCAGGTTCAAACTTCACTTCAAATGAAAAGAAGATTTACATCATTGCTCTTCTTAGAAGTCAGAGTGGTAAGCAGTGAACCATCTGCTTAGCAGGCAAGCTCACCCAGCTATAAGAAATTACTATGAGATGTCCATCTCCACTGTCTAAGGTGTGACTACACCAATTATCTACTGGAGCGAGCAGGTAAATAAAGACAGAACTAAGAGACAGTGACAAAAAGAAAGCAAAAAAGGATGATACAGTATAACCCCCTCCAGGGAAGACAGTGATGGTGAAAGGTAAAATATACAACATTAGCTTTAATATTTGGTGAATGCAAGCGACTGAGAAAACACACACACACATTATAAAATGTCTTTTTATGCTGTTCGGTTTTAATGCACTTTAGCGCTTTTCCACCTTACTGGTACCCAGAGTGCTTTTACACGGCATCTCGTTTGCCCATTCTCACTCACCATCACCCCCACACTCACACGCCATTGGGGGAGCGGCTGGCTTGCACCCACAGTGTCATGCTCAAGGACACTTTGACAGGAATCGAACCAACAACCCTAGGATAAGTGTATGACTGCTCTACCTCCTGAGCCACGGTCGTCCCCAAGTCATTAAAACAACCAATCCCATATTCTGTTCGTATCCAACATCACACTGTTATAGCTGCATAGCAACACAATTCTAATCTTAATGACTATTTCCTTGTGCAATGCGCTCAGGGACTTGGCTTCCCTCCCAAAATTGTTAAGTAGTGTTGTACTTTGGCAATGCAACCGCAAGGGGGCACAAGCCAGTGTCTTCTTGTGCCAGTCCCAAGTCTGGATAAATGCAGAGGGTTGTGGCAGGAAGGGCATCCGACGTAAAACACATGCCAAACCAAACATGCGAATCGTGACAAAGACTTCCATACCGGATCGGTCGGGGCCCGGGTTAACAACGACCGCCACTGGTGCTGTTGACCTACAGGGTACCGGTGGAAATTGGACTACTGTTGGTCGAAGACGAAGAAGAAGAGGAGGAAGGTGTGTTCGTAGGCAGAGAGAGAAGAGGAAAGCTAAGAATGTAGGACTGACAGTAGGGACTTTGAATGTTGGTACTATGACAGGAAGGCTAGGGAGTGATGAGAAGGAAGGTGGACATACTGTGTGTCCAGGAGACCAGGTGGAAAGGTAGCAAGGCTAGAAGCTTAGGAGCAGGGTTTAAGTTGTTTTACCATGGGTCAGATAGGAAGAGAAATGGAGTAGGAGTTATCCTGAAAGAGGAGTTGGTGAGGAATGTTCTAGAGGTGAAAAGAGTATCAGACAGGTTGATGAGTCTGAAGCTGGAAGTTGAAGGGTGATGTTCAATGTTGTGAGTGGTTATGCCCACAGGTAGGATGTGAGTTAGAAGAGAAGGAGAAATTCTGGATTGAGTTAGATGAAGTGATGCAGAGCATCAACAGAGGTGAGAGAGTTGTCATTGGTGCAGATTTCAATGGGCATGTAGGTGAAGGGAACAGAGGTGATGAGACAGTTATGGGCAGGTTTGGTGTTCAGGACAGGAACGCAGAAGGTCAGATGGTGGTTGACTTTGCAAAGAGGATGGAAATGGCTGTAAACACTTTCTTTCAGAAGAGGCAGGAACATAGGTGACGACAAGAGCGGAGGAGAAGCACTCAGGTAGACTACATCTTGTGTAGACGTTGTAATCTGAAAGAGATCAGTGACTGTAAAGCATTGGTAGGGGAGAGTGTAGCCAGACAACACAGGATGGTGGTGTGTAAAATGATACTGGTGGTGAGGAAGATAAGGAGGACTAAGGCAGAGCAGAGGACAAAGTGGTGGAAGTTGAAAAAGGAAGAATGTCGTTTAGTTTTCAGAGAGGAGCTGAGACAGACTCTGGGTGGTTTGGAGGTGCTTCCAGATGACTGGACTACTACAGCTAATTTGATCAGGAGACAGGTAGGAGGGTACTGTGTGTCATCTGGAAAAGGAAAGCGGACAAGGAGACTTGGTGGTGGAACGAGGAAGTTCAGGAGTGTATACAGAGAAAGAGGTTAGCTAAGAAGAAGTGGACACTGAGAGGACTGAAGAGAGTAGACAGGAGTACAGGGAGATACAGCGTAAGGTGAAGATAGAGGTGGCAAAGGCCAAACAAAGAGCATATGAGGACTTGTATTCTAGGTTGGACACTAAAGAGGGAGAGGTGGATTTGTACAGGTTGGCCAGACAAAGAGATAGAGATGGAAAGGATGTGCAGCAGGTTAGGGTGATTAAAGATAAGGATGGAAATGTATTGACAGGTGCCAGGAGTGTGATGGAAAGATGGAAGGAGTACTTTGAAGAGTTGATGAACGAGGAAAATGAAAGGGAACGAAGAGTAGAAGAGGTGACTGTGTGGAGCAGGAAGTAGCAAAGATTAGTAAGAGTGAAGTGAGGAGGACATTGAAGAGGATGAAGAGCGGAAAGGCAGTTGGTCCTGATGACATACCTGTGGAGGTATGAAGTGTCTAGAGAGGTGGCAGTAGAGTTTTGTTGATCTCCCACCCATCCACCCTTCCCATATTTCATGACGCCAACTGCCACTCTTACTCTCATCATGTATTAAACATAATGAACCTACAAGCCTCCGGATAGGTAGTAGATGGTCTATTGAACAACAACTATAAGATCCACTTCAAATTAAACAATATATAACATATCGACTTAGGGTGAACAAAGTGTTATCTCGTTTCATCTCAGCTTAAATTAACTTTTTTATGTGTGCTTCATACTCACATTATTACACTCACTGACAACCAATGCACTAAAATGTGAAGAGCAATTACACTAAACATTTAACAACACAGAATCCTCCATTCATGTCAGGTAGCACTGTATTTCTTCACTCACAATTATAAATAGGAGCAAATTTGTTAAAACAACACATACAACAATCATTAGAATGCATTAATACATTATGACATCCACTTAATTTACTGCTAAAAATTAAATAACCCCCCCCACTGCCTACAGAGGTCATAATACAAAACTGCATCCACTAAACAAAATGTAGTTTTTAAAATGTGCAAACATAACATAATGTGCCAAAATAAACTGTATCTGCTGAAGATCAACAAAATCCTAAAACGTACTCAAAGTCAGAGCCACATTAAGCTTGTTTTGTTTTGCCTCTGCGATATGGCAGTTCTTCAACCCCCACCCCCACCCCCCCGCAGACACGTCAATCAACAAATAATGAGGCGTGCATGACGTGGCGTTCAATTTTTTTTTCCAATTCCAGCTTTCCCCTCTCATTTCTCTTGTCTCATTGATACTGTAGTCTCAGCCAATTAAGCTGACTGAAGCAGCGTGGAGTCCAATCAGGAACGGGACCGGGCTGGCATCTGGAGTCACCGGGTCAACAGTTTACTATTCCTGCACTCGGCGGGTGAGAGATGAACTACAGTGAAGGAAATTAGCATAGGAAACGCGAGTTTACTCATGTATATCAAACACACTTCTGAAAAGCCTTCGCCTTGTTAGAAGTGCAACTGCAGGGTAATAAAAAGAAAGAAAATTCACTCTTTTATTCATTTCAGTCGGCCCTTTAATTCAGACATCCTTCAACTAGGAACATCTCAGTACAATTTGCATTCCAATTTTGAAGGAAAAGTGAAGTGCAGACAACGGTTTCAGGAGACGTTTCAGAATAGTTATGTGAATAATAATCATTCTACTCAACTGACGTATTATGCTGCCAAAATGGGCCAATTGTGAAGTTAAATTAAATAGTCCTGTTAAAAAAACTGGTCAGGTTCAAACTTCACTTCAAATGAAAAGAAGATTTACATCATTGCTCTTCTTAGAAGTCAGAGTGGTAAGCAGTGAACCATCTGCTTAGCAGGCAAGCTCACCCAGCTATAAAAAATTACTATGAGATGTCCATCTCCACTGTCTAAGGTGTGACTACACCAATTATCTACTGGAGCGAGCAGGTAAATAAAGACAGAACTAAGAGACAGTGACAAAAGAAAGCAAAAAGGATGATACAGTATAACCCCTCCAGGAAGACAGTGATGGTGAAAGGTAAAATATACAACATTAGCTTTAATATTTGGTGAATGCAAGCGACTGAGAAAACACACACACATTATAAAATGTCTTTTATGCTGTTCGGTTTTAATGCACTTTAGCGCTTTTCCACCTTACTGGTACCCAGAGTGCTTTTACACGGCATCTCGCTTGCCCATTCTCACTCACCATCACCCCCACACTCACACGCCATTGGGGAGCGGCTGGCTTGCACCCACAGTGTCATGCTCAAGGACACTTTGACAGGAATCGAGCCAACAACCCTAGGATAAGTGTATGACTGCTCTACCTCCTGAGCCACGGTCGTCCCCAAGTCATTAAAACAACCAATCCCATATTCTGTTCGTATCCAACATCACTAGAAGAGGTGACTGGTGTGGAGCAGGAAGTAGCAAAGATTAGTAAGAGTGAAGTGAGGAGGACATTGAAGAGGATGAAGAGCGAAAGGCAGTTGGTCCTGATGACATACCTGTGGAGGTATGGAAGTGTCTAGGAGAGGTGGCAGTAGAGTTTTTGACTAGTTTGTTTAACAAGATCTTGGAGAGTGAGAGGATGCCAGAGGACTGGAGGAAAAGTGTACTGGTACCAATTTTTAAGAACAAGGGAGATGTGCAGAGCTGTGGCAACTACAGAGGAATAAAGCTGATGAGTCACACAATGAAGTTGTGGGAAAGAGTAGTGGCTAGGCTAAGGGCAGAGGTGAACATTTGTGAACAGCAATATGGTTTCATGCCTAGAAAGAGTACAACAGATGCAGTATTTGCTTTGAGGACGCTGATGGAGAAGTACAGAGAGGGTCATAGGGAGTTGCATTGTGTCTTCGTGAGATTTAGAAAAGCGTATGACAGGGTGCCGAGAGAGGAGCTGTGGTATTGTATGAGGACGCCTGGAGTGGCAGAGAAGTATGTTAGAGTGGTGCAGGACATGTATGAGAGCTGTAAGACAGTGGTGAGGTGTGCTGTAGGTGTGACAGAGGAGTTCAAGGTGGAGGTGGGTCTGCATCAAGGATCGGCTTTGAGCCCTTCTTGTTTGCTCTGGTGATGGACAGACTGACAGATGAGGTTAGACAAGAATCTCCTGGACTATGATGTTTGCAGATGACATTGTTATTTGTAGTGAGAGCAGGGAGCAGGTGGAGGAAAATCTAGAGAGGTGGAGGTCTGCTCTGGAAAACAGAGGAATGAAGCTTAGCCGCAGCAAGACAGAATACATGTGTGTCAATGAGAGGGACCCAGGTGGAATGGTGAGGTTACAGGAGCAGAGGTGAAGAAGGTGCAGGACTTTAAGTACTTAGGGTCAACGGTTCAGAGCAACGGAGTGTGGAAAAGAGGTGAAGAGGCGAGTGCAGGCAGGTTGGAACGGTGGAGAAAAGTGTCAGGTGTGTTGTGTGATAAAAGAGTATCAGCGAGAATGAAAGGAAAGGTGTTCAAGACGGTGGTGAGACCAGCAATGTTGTTCGGCTTAGAGACAGTGGCACTGAAGAAAAGACAGGAGGCAGAGCTGGAGGTAGCAGAGCTTAAGATGTTGAGGTTCTCTTTGGGAGGACGAGGATGGACAGGATCAGGAATGAGTACATCAGAGGGACAGCTCATGTTAGATGTTTTGGAGATAAAGTCAGAGAGGCCAGATTGAGGTGGTTTGGACACGTTCAGAGGAGAAACTGTGAATATATCGGTAGAAGGATGCTGAGGTTGGAGCTGCCAGGCAGGAGGTCTAGAGGAAGACCAAAGAGGAGATTTATGGATGTAGTGAGGGAGGACATGAAGTTAGTTGGTGTGAGTGAAGAGGATGCAGAG
Source organism: Channa maculata (assembly GCA_020496755.1). Taxonomy (NCBI): domain Eukaryota; kingdom Metazoa; phylum Chordata; class Actinopteri; order Anabantiformes; family Channidae; genus Channa; species Channa maculata. Next base: position 5,200,964 of record CM035605.1, on the reverse strand, counting down.
GATAGAGTTAGATGGAGGCACATGATTCGCTGTGGCGACTCCTGAAAGGGAGCAGCCGAAAGGAAAAGAAGAAGTGTTGTACTTTGGCCTTTTTTCTACTCTTTGGTTCTTTGAATGAAGTATTTTTGTTTGTACTGTACCAGGAGAATCCAATACCTATCTAAGAGTTGGAAATGCCCCAGTTGCCTTAGACACTCATGAATTCTAACACACACTCCTGCAGCCATGGTAGATGTGACCAACAAGCACCAGATCATGTAAATTCTACTACAGTCAAACTAGCTGAATGTATGTTAAATGACAATCTCCTGCAGAGTTCTTTCATTGAGTAGAGGGAAAAATACCTGCAGGATTTCTCTCATGCATGCACACACAGAGTCTTGGTTTAATCATGGTGCATTATTAGTTCATAACTACAGGAGAAATAAGCCATGTGATCATAGTTAAATCAACCACTGACATAATTTATCACCCGGGGAGTGACCCTACTGCCTCTACAACAATACATCATCAGCACTCCAATAAACACACCGCCATTTTTCTAATGATGACATACTCATTGCCATCAGACCCAAGGCAAGTGCAGCTCTCTATCAAGGTAAGCATTATGAAAATAATGCGTGGCTTAGATTGAGTCTGCCCTATCTATTGGAGTCTGGATCCTTTGTCTGATATTCAATGTGCAGTAAAGCATGAGGCAATGTATCATAATGACAGCAGCACACTGTGGTTCATAAAGTTTCACTAGGACAAGAACAAAGCAAAGCAGCAGAGGACACAGGAGGAAAAGAAACATACTGTTCAAATGAAGAGATGTGATATGGAACACGGTACGCTAACAAGCTTTCACATACTCACGCATGAAGACTGATTGACTGGGGGCAAAATAAAAACTAAACTCAAAATCTCAATGCCCACTCTTGGCAATTGTAAAGTGCTGACAGGCAAAACACGCAGCACACTATTTAAAATGTTCTTCTATGAGAGCCTTATTCATGTGAACGTTTATCTGCTGGGAAACATAGTCAGTAGGTTTGAGCTCATTTTGCACTTTAGCCTTTTTTATTTCCTAATTTCGAAAAAAAGCGAAATGACCTGATGATGAAGTGCCGGTCATCATTCAAGTCCTCAAAAGTAATAAAGGTTTATATCTTAGTAAAATTGAATAATGTCCAGCGCTGGTCTCTTCATTTGCTTCCAAGAAAAACTTGGCGCGAGTCAAAGTATGTTACCAGAAAATTAGGACTGGATGGTAAAAGAAAATACAAGTCCATAAAGCTGTTGGTGCCAACCAGCAGCAACATATTGTTGGAGCTGCAGTAAACATGACAGTATCAAAGGAAAAATGTAGGTTGTGTGGTGTAAAGAGCCTAAAAGTCCATGTGAAAATCATTAGGGGGTAGGGAGCAGATCTACAAAATTGTGCTGGGCTTGGTTATTAATCGTTACCAGGTGTTTATGACATCCACCTTTATGTTGCTATTTCAACAGACATCTGTTGCCATAGAGAGCCGAAGTCATTACGTCACATTCCAACTATCCTCTATTCTATTTGCATCAGGAACATAGTGTTCGTCCGTAATCAGTTTCCTTTTCCATTCTTTGTAACTTAATATTGATAAACCACAATATTAAAGCATTTTTCCTACCTAGAACATTACCTGACATGACACGAGGCTTCATTCTAAGGTTGGATTTATAGTTAGAAACCTCGGTGGGATTTGGAATAGGGTTTTTCTTCTGCAATGCAAATTGGAACCTCGGCTTTCTCTTCAGCTCTCTATTGGGCTGCTATTTTATGAGGTGCCTCAGTGAGTCACATGAGAGTGTAGGGACAAAAATCCTGCAGAGTTGGTTAAATTTGAGGCACTGTTGAAAGGATATCTATGCTGAATCAAATGTAGATATTATGCTGTTGACCACATTTGTGCACTAGTCTCACAAGTCAAAGTCAAATGCTTTGCCCAAACTATTCACTAATGTGGCCTATTTGCGGACAACAATGCCAAATTACATTCTTGCACCACGAAATGTAAATTCACTATGAATTTAACATTGAAAAGGACTCTGGCAACAAAGGTCTAGATGAGAACACACACCTCTGGATTCACTGCCAACTGTCCAAAACAACATTTTGCTGAAATGAGTAAATGTGCTGAAATCAGTGAGGGGGAGCTAATATGAACGAGTGTTAAATGGAGTGAAAGAAGCCACCATCTGCCAGCAGGCATTGAAGGAGCCCTTATCTTTTCCACTGAGCATCTGTACAGCATTGTCCTTAATGGGCTGAATCAAGAGAAGACATCAACCTGCACCGTGGATCTTGCCACTATTGACTATAAAGATCCAGATATGGCAAAAATTGTCTTTGGCTTATGTTTTAATGGGCAGCTATGTTGTACTGCAGGGTATCTGTGTGTAAATATAGGCCCCCTGAAACCCCACTGCACAGCTCATAAAATGGCACAGCCTGAGTGTCTTTGTATCCATAGACGATCTTTTGAAGACTGAATTCATTTTCATTTCTTGTTCTAACCTTGGCAAGTAATGATGCCACTAAATCCACATCTGGTCAAAGTTAATAGTGGACGGAGAGAAGATAACCACCAAAGCTGAATGTGACAGGATAGGAGACCTGTCAATCAAGCCAACACAACCCCAAACATAGTTGACATTACACTGATTCTATCAAGCACCACAAAGACTTTACAGCGGCTGTAAAAAGTGCTGGCCGTTTTTAGATTCTGAAGTCCAATTTAAAAAACTACTTTTTTTCATGGAGCTCCAATGAAGCACTATGGCACAGAAGGATAAGCTTAAATCGGAAATTGAAATTTGTTTCGAGATTTTTCACTTGGTTCTAGAGAAGGACAGGAAATGTCTTCTGTTTTTCTTGGTTGAGAATGAAATAAACTTCGTTTTCTACTGTCCTTTTTTATCATGAGCTTTGAGTTAAAATTATTCAGAATATAGCTAATGGGAACCTCAATATGTTTGATGTGGCAGATGACTTTTTTACATATATGTATGAGATGTTTGAAATATCACAGTTTTTGTTAATTGATTGTGTATTTAGCTGGTAGTCTTGGTGTAGCAGTTACATAGAAAGATGTCTCATTGTACATTGCCTCTGAAGGTAATAGAACTAGTGTCTTGTAAATATGCATAGTCATTCATCTATTCATCATTTTAATGCTACAGTCAAAAGTACAATATACATCCTGCAGGAATCCATATTTATTCATGCTGGCTCAATTTCTGTGGTTTTAAATATTTACATAGTGTAATACATGTGAGTTTAAATCCTTGCTGCAATCAATTACAGCCTTAAAGGATAATGAATCATATTTTTAACAATCCCCATGCAGACACTAAAACCAACAATGACTTGCCTCTATTAATGTGAGATGTTTGTCAATCTGCAAGACCTAGATTAGCTTATTCCTCTGTGGGCAGTTTTGCAAATGTGATTAAAAACCGGTCAGACATCACTCCGCTGAGTGACATGTTTCTTTATTCCAAAATACTAGAGAATGACAAAGAGTACAACAGACGAGAAGCTGATTGTCCAAATATTTCTGAGCTAATAAAATTGGGGGTCCATGAATTAAAAAAATGGTGGTTTGACTGGGCTGCATGTGTCACCGCGTGTCAGATTGTTGCTGTGATCATCTAACCTGGATATTGACATGACAGTGATGACTAAAGGTCTATCAAGAGCTTCCCTTGTAATGTGATTGTAAGAGTAAGTGCTGGCTGTTATTTGGCTTGTACGCATGGTTTGTGGGTGTCAGTTAGCCATTGATCTACAGAGATGCCACTGAGGCACAGCCCTTCAGCTGTCTGCATATAATCTAATAAGAAGAGCACTTCGGGAGCCGCCTGAATGAGGTCATACCGTGTTGTGTTCAATTGCAGCACAGCTGCTTAGAAATTGGGCTGAAAGTGAGAGGGGTGAGAAAAGTTAATGGTGCTATGGAAAAAAGGAAAAAAAAATAGATTTTTACTCTGAATCATCAAGTTCAAACATACATTTTTACACATTTTCATCTGCACCAGCACATACACACAGAGATAGCTCCCTGCTTCTTGACCGATAATTACATTAGCACCGAGCGTCTGAGTGTGTTTCTCCAAATGTTAATTTGATCCAGCACCAGTGGAGGCACTAATAGCTTTTATCTTCCTGATTAGTAAATAGGACGACGGTTGAGTGACTGCACTTGTTCACTGTCAGTCATAAAACACACTAATATCAGATACTAAGGATTTTATTCTGCTTTTCTTAGGTTCAGGTCAAAACCAGCTGCTTTGCTGTGGACATAACCTAACCATGCTACTGTATTGTGTTATTGTTTGAAAAAAAAATAAACTACAAATGTCAACCTCATGGTTGCACAAGAGAAGAGGTCAGTGAGGCTGATCTTTTGTGGAGGATCAATGTCTAAATTTCCAAACATTTGTTAGGAGACAGGGTTGGAATTTCATGCTAATCCATATCCTAGTTTAAGAGGTATTTCGGTGTGTCCCGAACTGGTGGACTGACCATCACACACTGCATCACAAGTCGGAACAATGGTGATCAATGGAGCTGAAGTGTGTTTGGACTGCAACAGGTGAGAACCGCAAGAGGAACATGCCATGATTCTTCAGCATTTTCTCAGCTTCTCAGACTCATGCCACTCATGTATTTCTCTTCCAGTCCACAGCTTGATGAAAAGCTTTGGACCTTTAACCCGCCTGTGCTCCCCGAAACCCTTAGGACCCCCCTGACTCAAAGACAGAGTGAAACAAAAAGACTAAAAATCACGTCAATAAAATCTTTAGTAGCGGCTTTGTGTTTTTAGTTTAGATGATTTGTTTTCATTTTCGGTACTTAAAGCTTCATTTTACATATGTCTCTTTTCTGTAATTCTCTTTGGTCTTGTTTTTGTAATATTTTATTAGTTTATTTTATTTTATTTGTACTTTTCTTTTTTTGTCTCTGTTTATGGTGTTTTTTTAATCTCATTATTTTGTTGCCCTTTTTTGTCTGTTGTCATTTTGTGTCGTATCTTGGCCAATTTATTTCTTCCAAGCAATTAAAACTCCCTTTACACTGGGCACAGGGGCTCTCAAACTTCTTGGGCTCCTGGACCTGTGTCTGGAAGCCTGTTTGATAAGCCATTCATGTTATATTTGGATAATAACTTGTTTGAATTAATTAAAGACTGTCACCTGAATAGCCACATGATTAGGCTTTGTCACGTTTGTCACGTTCCAGTTCTGTTGCCAATCAGACAGAAAATGTAACACACAGTTTGAGGATTGACAGAAATCAAAGCTTCCTCAGATAAAAGGTTAACTTTACTGAACAGTACCAAAAAGGATGCGAATGACCTGTTATGGACCCTTGCAGTCATTGTATACATGTTGCAGTGTCTGTCACATGAGTGCACAGGAACAAAGCAACAGAAATCACAGCTCAGGCTTGTCACCAGTAAGTACTAAATTCAGCAGGAGCCAAGCAACACTTCGCGCCGCTCTTTCGGAATAATCCTAAATTGTTTGTGTGGTTCTCAATAAGCCCGCTGACTGCAGGAAAAACACACACACACACACACACACAGACACATATTACTTATGGAAATCCTCAGTGGCAAACGGTATAAGTTACATAACGAGTGTAGCATGAATGGTCAACTTCCACCCTGATGGGACATATTCCCACCCCCACCGTCAGCAGCACCACTGCACATGTCCTCATTCACTCCATCACTGCTTCTTTCTACATGTTCCTTTTTGTCACCGAGCGCCGACGCTGTTTACTCGTGTAGTGTTACAGAGGAGCAGAGCGGCCAGCTTTAGCACTCGGTTCATGTCCCACGTAATGTCAGGTACATTATGTAGATAAATCATTGAGTGAGCATTAGGATAATGGCAACGGGAACAAGCTTATCTTTAATGGCTTGGGCTGTGGTTGATTGAAGGTTGGTAAAATGTCCGTTTTTTAATGGGAACTTTTGCTTGAATACAAACCCACACCATAGTATACAGCACCAGTACTACAGTACAACTTCAAATCTCTGCACTGTCTTACTTCGCACGCACCCCAGCCTGACTCCCAGTATTCAAAAATACTCTTCCATGACTTTTTACACTCTTAAACTAATAAAGCTATTCCCTTTTTTTGCACTTGTTTCAAATGGAACAGAAACATTTGTCCTCATAGCACTTTTCTTCCAATGCTTATTTGTTGCTTTGGACCTCACCTGTCTTTCGCTTTGGATAAGAGAATGTGCCAAAAGCAACAAACTGTAAATGTAAACATGACCACAATCCTTCTCCAAAACTTAGCTTAAACTGCTTAAGAGGATTTGTTGCCTTACACTAACCAAAGAACGTATCATAATGCAGTAAGTATCTGGTAAATGGAGTATGATGTAATAAAAATAATGATTGTTTGATGATAGAGAGTTGCTTGTCTTCTGGAGGACAGGCTTGCCCAGAGTTATCTGCGCTGAGCAAGTCTGCTGTCTAGTGCCAGGAGTGGTCAGGATTCACATTGTTGTTGTGGTGGTTCCTGAGGGAGACGTGATTCATCACATTTCATGGTGATGTTGTGTGATGTGAATTGAAGCGTGAGTGTAGTATGTATTCATTTTAAAAACTAGAATGGCTTGGAAATAAATGGAAATAAAGTCTGGTCTTTGGTGTCTGTATATTTTGTTCTTACTTAAGAGCAAATCCCAAATAAGAGAATGTTGGTAAAGATTCTTTAAACGGGTCTTAGGAATAAAACTGCTAACACTTGGTAAATGAGTGGTTGGTGTTTAATGTGCTAAATGTGTTGGGAGAAGCAGGGTTACACGGCTGTACCTTCACGTTGTCTGGGTGAAGACCTCCGGGGTGTTTGTCCATGTACTGACACAGGTCTGTGTGCTGTAAAACAAATAAAGCACAGAACAATTTGAGTAAACAGTAGCTCTGTAGGAAACGTGACAAGTCATGTGGCAAGCCTGAAGATTCAAGAAAATACATGACAGTTGGTTGCATATGATTTCAAATACAAAAGCTGTTCTTTCTTCGGGCCATATTTCTTCCACCAGGAGGAGAAATCTAATTTATTTTACAGCAGTGTTGACCATCTGAGACGTGAGGTGATCTGTTTGAAAGCTGAGATGGTCTCTATTAGAAATCCTCTACACAATGACTCACACGACATGCATGCAGTGTTACGCTGGCCTGCCCCCTTCATCTCTGTATTTCGTTGGCCAGATTGAGCATGGAGGAGGCAGTGCCTCTGAAATTTACAATATCAACAACCTCCCACTGCTGCACTCACCATCCGAGCCTTCTCTGTTGAATTATTCAGACAGATTGCTCCAACATGGACATGCCTGTCCATCATACTCAAGTCGCAAGCTCTGCTTCCATCTCCATGCTTTTAATTTTCACCTCTATCTCTCAGCAATACATTTTATTGCCCCCCCCCACAATATTCTCTTCCTTCAGTTTTACCCTCTCTCTGCCAGTCATCATTAGCTTAGAGAGAACAATAGACTAATTTTCTGCTTGAACAGGTTCTATTGCACAGTGTGATTTCCACACTGAGGACAAGATGATATATAATGTTAAACTCTAAAATATTTGCATAGCTTGGAATTGAAAAAAAAAAAAAACCCAGCACCAACCAATATTCATTTATAAGCGTTAAAGAAAGTGAATGCAATTCTCATGTTGACATGTGTTAGATCTATCAACAGGGGGCGTCACACCATCTCATTAAATGCAGTGGCGATGGAATGCTGAACAAGCTGGTTCTGCTTGAGAGATTTCGCCTCACTCAGCATTAAAGGATCAGAGATTGACCTGAATATGAATGTGATCATCAAAAGTTATTGTCAACTGTTGTGCATATGCAAGGAAGAAAGGAAAACGATAGGAAAAGTGTGAGGATCTGGACAGTCAGCAGCTGGAACATTTTTGTCTAGGAAGCGGAGGTCAACAGCTTTTTCTAAAATTAACCGCTAACAATGTCCTGATTGGAATGTAGTGAGACTGGTCAATAATCCAATATAGTTCTACTGACTTTCAGTGGTAAGGACAGGATTTAAAAAGAGGAGAAAAACAGAAGTCACACTTAGTTAAGCAGCACTTTAAATGGTTGTCTTGATTTAGCACATTGGACTAGTTTGATCCTTAGAGAGAAAAAATATATTTTCTAAAACTGTTTCTTTGCAGATAAAACTAAGTGTCACGTTAGGGCTTCTGCTCACCACCACCTTGACAGTAACAAAAGGTGGAATGTGCAGAAGGTCACAGAGAGGCTCGGAATCTTGTTTCATTTTAATTAGGCCATTTTTAACCAGTGAGCAGCAAAAGCTCAGATGAAACATTTGAAGATACTAATATTACATTTAAAAAAGCACTGACATTTAAAATGCTTAGGGAATCCAGGGGAACTTTACAAAACCGGAGGCTCGTGAAAGCAGCTGAAATATGCTTTTTAAAGAATTATGACCAAGATGTGATCCATATCCACACACACACACACTGTATATTTCATATATGTACTGGAGACACTGCTTCTAAGCTTACTAAAACATACATTTGACATGCTGACAAAACTGTGATAAGCTAGTATTGATGTTAATTTGACAGTTTTGGCATATTAATATCATTTGGGCTCTATGTGGTGAAGACTGTAAAATGGAGTTTCCACAACATAAAATATTTGGTTGAGAAATCTTTCCTACAAATAAATGAGTAAATCTTTCTGTGATTTAATCCCACACACTGTGTGTAGCAGATATGGAAATGTAGTCACCGTCCAATTAACTGGCCACCTGAAACCTTCCTGTGGGCACAGACACACCATGTCTGGTGGTCCTGGCTACCATCCTACAACACTAAGCAAACAATGCCAGACAGCTCAAACATTCCACAAGTGCTCTTTAAACATTAGAATGCCAATCAAAAATTTTCAGAAAATGAAACACAATCAGTGAACAAACGCTGAGGTCGGATCACAAGGCACAGACATCAGCACTGACCTCCGTTTTCCTTTAAAACTGTGGTTTCGCTTCATTCTGAGCAAACTCTAAAAACAGATTTGCAACCTCATTTCAGACCTCACCGGTCTGCCCATATAGGGTCCAGATGGATGATTTATGTGTCCCAGAGTGCAGACTCACCACATATTCAAAGACCAGAGTCAGGGTTTCCTTGGTGTGGATGATGTCATGGAGGAGCACGATGTTGGAGTGCTTCAGGCCTTTTAAAAGAGATGCTGCAGAGACAGAACAAAAGAGAAAGGCGATGTGAAGCTCAGATTGAGATACCAGAAGACTTGCAATGATCTATGTCCTCATTAACTGCATCATTAGAGTGCAACACAGGCCCTCTTCAAGCCTCACAATGTACAGAGGATTAAAACAAGATTAAAACAGAAAGAGAAAATACAGGGTGGATTTACTGCTGGAAATTCTCACACTCATTTGTCAACATTTAAATGACGTAAGAGATATTGTTAATAAAGCAGAGCAACGAGATGATGTCTCGAGGATATGATCAAATCGCCCATTATTAGCAAAGCTTACATGGTCTTACTGTGGAGGTTGGTGTGATCAGCACTAAGACTTTCACACATGATTCACTCCATCTGAGTCACACCTGAGTACATCGTGTGCAAATAATAGGGATTTGAGAAATCTGGTGGATGGTGATGATAGCTGGATTTACAGAGGGTGGATACACTGTATCTTTAATGGCTTGGGCTGTGGTTGATTGAAGGTTGGTAAAATGTCCGTTTTTAATGGGAACTTTGCTTGAATACAAACCCACACCATAGTATACAGCACCAGTACTACAGTACAACTTCAAATCTCTGCACTGTCTTACTTTGCACGCACCCCAGCCTGACTCCCAGTATTCAAAAATACTCTTCCATGACTTTTTATACTCTTAAACGAATAAAGCTATTCCCTTTTTTTGCACGTGTTTCAAATGGAACAGAAACATTTGTCCTCATAGCACTTTTCTTCCAATGCTTATTTGTTGCTTTGGACCTCACCTGTCTTTCGCTTTGGATAAGAGAATGTGCCAAAAGCAACAAACTGTAAATGTAAACATGACCACAATCCTTCTCCAAAACTTAGCTTAAACTGCTTAAGAGGATTTGTTGCCTTACACTAACCAAAGAACGTATCATAATGCAGTAAGTATCTGGTAAATGGAGTATGATGTAATAAAAATAATGATTGTTTGATGATAGAGAGTTGCTTGTCTTCTGGAGGACAGGCTTGCCCAGAGTTATCTGCGCTGAGCAAGTCTGCTGTCTAGTGCCAGGAGTGGTCAGGATTCACATTGTTGTTGTGGTGGTTCCTGAGGGAGACGTGATTCATCACATTTCATGGTGATGTTGTGTGATGTGAATTGAAGCGTGAGTGTAGTATGTATTCATTTTAAAAACTAGAATGGCTTGGAAATAAATGGAAATAAAGTCTGGTCTTTGGTGTCTGTATATTTTGTTCTTACTTAAGAGCAAATCCCAAATAAGAGAATGTTGGTAAAGATTCTTTAAACGGGTCTTAGGAATAAAACTGCTAACACTTGGTAAATGAGTGGTTGGTGTTTAATGTGCTAAATGTGTTGGGAGAAGCAGGGTTACACGGCTGTACCTTCACGTTGTCTGGGTGAAGACCTCCGGGGTGTTTGTCCATGTACTGACACAGGTCTGTGTGCTGTAAAACAAATAAAGCACAGAACAATTTGAGTAAACAGTAGCTCTGTAGGAAACGTGACAAGTCATGTGGCAAGCCTGAAGATTCAAGAAAAATACATGACAGTTGGTTGCATATGATTTCAAATACAAAAAGCTGTTCTTTCTTCGGGCCATATTTCTTCCACCAGGAGGAGAAATCTAATTTATTTTACAGCAGTGTTGACCATCTGAGACGTGAGGTGATCTGTTTGAAAGCTGAGATGGTCTCTATTAGAAATCCTCTACACAATGACTCACACGACATGCATGCAGTGTTACGCTGGCCTGCCCCCTTCATCTCTGTATTTCGTTGGCCAGATTGAGCATGGAGGAGGCAGTGCCTCTGAAATTTACAATATCAACAACCTCCCACTGCTGCACTCACCATCCGAGCCTTCTCTGTTGAATTATTCAGACAGATTGCTCCAACATGGACATGCCTGTCCATCATACTCAAGTCGCAAGCTCTGCTTCCATCTCCATGCTTTTAATTTTCACCTCTATCTCTCAGCAATACATTTTATTGCCCCCCCCCACAATATTCTCTTCCTTCAGTTTTACCCTCTCTCTGCCAGTCATCATTAGCTTAGAGAGAACAATAGACTAATTTTCTGCTTGAACAGGCCTATTGCACAGTGTGATTTCCACACTGAGGACAAGATGATATATAATGTTAAACTCTAAAATATTTGCATAGCTTGGAATTGAAAAAAAAAAAAAACCCAGCACCAACCAATATTCATTTATAAGCGTTAAAGAAAGTGAATGCAATTCTCATGTTGACATGTGTTAGATCTATCAACAGGGGGCGTCACACCATCTCATTAAATGCAGTGGCGATGGAATGCTGAACAAGCTGGTTCTGCTTGAGAGATTTTGCCTCACTCAGCATTAAAGGATCAGAGATTGACCTGAATATGAATGTGATCATCAAAAGTTATTGTCAACTGTTGTGCATATGCAAGGAAGAAAGGAAAACGATAGGAAAAGTGTGAGGATCTGGACAGTTGTGCAGCAGCTGGAACATTTTTGTCTAGGAAGCGGAGGTCAACAGCTTTTTCTAAAATTAACCGCTAACAATGTCCTGATTGGAATGTAGTGAGACTGGTCAATAATCCAATATAGTTCTACTGACTTTCAGTGGTAAGGACAGGATTTAAAAAGAGGAGAAAAACAGAAGTCACACTTAGTTAAGCAGCACTTTAAATGGTTGTCTTGATTTAGCACATTGGACTAGTTTGATCCTTAGAGAGAAAAAATATATTTTCTAAAACTGTTTCTTTGCAGATAAAACTAAGTGTCACGTTAGGGCTTCTGCTCACCACCACCTTGACAGTAACAAAAGGTGGAATGTGCAGAAGGTCACAGAGAGGCTCGGAATCTTGTTTCATTTTAATTAGGCCATTTTTAACCAGTGAGCAGCAAAAGCTCAGATGAAACATTTGAAGATACTAATATTACATTTAAAAAAGCACTGACATTTAAAATGCTTAGGGAATCCAGGGGAACTTTACAAAACCGGAGGCTCGTGAAAGCAGCTGAAATATGCTTTTTAAAGAATTATGACCAAGATGTGATCCATATCCACACACACACACTGTATATTTCATATATGTACTGGAGACACTGCTTCTAAGCTTACTAAAACATACATTTGACATGCTGACAAAACTGTGATAAGCTAGTATTGATGTTAATTTGACAGTTTTGGCATATTAATATCATTTGGGCTCTATGTGGTGAAGACTGTAAAATGGAGTTTCCACAACATAAAATATTTGGTTGAGAAATCTTTCCTACAAATAAATGAGTAAATCTTTCTGTGATTTAATCCCACACACTGTGTGTAGCAGATATGGAAATGTAGTCACCGTCCAATTAACTGGCCACCTGAAACCTTCCTGTGGGCACAGACACACCATGTCTGGTGGTCCTGGCTACCATCCTACAACACTAAGCAAACAATGCCAGACAGCTCAAACATTCCACAAGTGCTCTTTAAACATTAGAATGCCAATCAAAAATTTTCAGAAAATGAAACACAATCAGTGAACAAACGCTGAGGTCGGATCACAAGGCACAGACATCAGCACTGACCTCCGTTTTCCTTTAAAACTGTGGTTTCGCTTCATTCTGAGCAAACTCTAAAACAGATTTGCAACCTCATTTCAGACCTCACCGGTCTGCCCATATAGGGTCCAGATGGATGATTTATGTGTCCCAGAGTGCAGACTCACCACATATTCAAAGACCAGAGTCAGGGTTTCCTTGGTGTGGATGATGTCATGGAGGAGCACGATGTTGGAGTGCTTCAGGCCTTTTAAAAGAGATGCTGCAGAGACAGAACAAAAGAGAAAGGCGATGTGAAGCTCAGATTGAGATACCAGAAGACTTGCAATGATCTATGTCCTCATTAACTGCATCATTAGAGTGCAACACAGGCCCTCTTCAAGCCTCACAATGTACAGAGGATTAAAACAAGATTAAAACAGAAAGAGAAAATACAGGGTGGATTTACTGCTGGAAATTCTCACACTCATTTGTCAACATTTAAATGACGTAAGAGATATTGTTAATAAAGCAGAGCAACGAGATGATGTCTCGAGGATATGATCAAATCGCCCATTATTAGCAAAGCTTACATGGTCTTACTGTGGAGGTTGGGTGTGATCAGCTCTAAGACTTTCACACATGATTCACTCCATCTGAGTCACACCTTGAGTACATCGTGTGCAAATAATAGGGATTTGAGAAATCTGGTGGATGGTGATGATAGCTGGATTTACAGAGGGTGGATACACTGAATTAGTTAAAGAACACAAATTAGCAGCTTCTTACAAGGCCTCTTCTGTTTATTAGGATCGTGAGAGATGTTAAACTTGATGCTCAACTTGACATTTAACAAAGACTTCAACTCAAGTTCAACCTCAGTCACAAAATGGATTTATTTAGAGTTGACTGTGTAGAGATGGATTACTTGACTTGGCAAACTAGAGCTAACGGATATTAATACCGTGATCAATCTTGCTCTTACTCTGTAATGCATGTCTTTACCTGGATCACCTCGATTTTTTTTTTTTTAATGTTTGATAAACTCAGAGCTTTAAGTCAAGAAGTTAAGTTTAATTCCCACATCTACCGCCTTGACATTTTACAGTAACCGTACGATTTACTGTTACAGTTTTAGCCAAACAAAGCGTGGGCTGAAAAAGCTTATCACAATCAACAAAGTGCAAATACTGAACTCATGTTTGTGGATCTTTTTCTACACTTACGCTGCCTTTGCCAACTGTATTAGAACAAGAACCTGCAAGCATATTAGTCTATGCATTAATGTTGAACTACATAGTACCAAAAACAAGTACAGTATTACAGAGTGCAAATATATATATTCCCATAGTGGTAATATTCAGGACCCTAAAAGCATGGAAAAAAAAGGGCCCCTGGGCACAGACACAGGTAGGCCCCCACACTCACTGACCACTTTTTGGGATACTGTATATTATTATTTTGTGTGGTTTTAGTCTTTTGATTTCTAATTTTACAGCAGGAAAAGTATTGAAGACATGAAGAAAGGAAGGTGCAGAAAGGCACTAGCTGAAATAAGTCACATCTCGTCTTGATTACTGCAGCGCTTTGTTAATGTGGTTACCGGTATCCACAATCAAACCCTTGCAGATGATCCAAAATGCGGCAGCTCGCCTCATTTTTAATCAGCCCAAAAAGGACCCATGTCACACCACTCTTCAGATCTCTACACTGGCTTCCTGTAGCTGCTCGCATCAGGTTCAAAGCTCTGTCTCTTGCCTACGGGGTGATCACCTCAACAGCTCCTGCTTGCCTCAACTCCCTCATTCAGGTCTACAATCCTTCCTGTCCGCTGTGGTCTGCCAACGAACGACGCCTGGTGGTCCCAGCACCGCACAGAAGACACCAAGCAAAACTCTTCACTGCAATGAATCCCACAATGGTGGAACGAGCTACCAAACTCTGCACGCTCAGCAAACTCACTCCCAATATAAAAAACTGCTGAAAACAGAAGTCTTCCGTAACTTCCTAGGCACTTAAATCTATAAATCTATGTTCCTATAAATCCCTTGTGCTCTTTCTCGCACTTGCATCTCATGAAATGTAAACACTTTTCTGATAGGACTTCGCTTTGATGTTTTCTCCTTGAATTAGATTTTTGCTGCCTTGTACCTCGCTTGTAAGTCGCTTTGGATAAAAGCGTCTGCTAAATGACTAAATGTAAATGTAGATAAGTCAGTAACTAGAAAGCAATCCTGCCCCTTTTCAGTGCAAATTAATGTCAGCTGGTTCAGTCCCAACTCATGGCCTATAAAAAGGTGTCTCAATACCAAGATGTCAGACAAGAAAGATGTCATGATGGGTAAAAGGGTTCTTCTCAAGACCTTTTCAACCTTATAGTTGCAAAACATACTGATGGCACAGGTTACAGAAGGATTTTTAAACTTAGGGAACTGGCCACGACCAGGTGCTCCTCACAGGATTTCTGACAGAGAAGTGAAAAGGATTATCAGATGAGTCATCCAATAACCAAGGACCACATGTGGAGAGCTTCAAAAAGACCTGGAATTAGCAGGTACAATTGCTTCACAGAAAATAGTAAGTAATGCACTCAACCGCCATGGCCTGTATGCATGCTCACCAAGCAAGACCCCATTGGTGAAGAAAAAGCTTGTTGAAGCTCGTTTAAAGTTTGCTGCATAAAATTTGGACAAGCTTGTGAGATACTTGGATAATATAGTCTGATCAGATGAGACCAAAACTGCACTGTTTGGATGCCATAATACACACCATCTTTGGAGGAGAAATGGCACTGCACATCACCCCAAAAGCACCATACCAGGTGGGAACATCATGGTGTGGGGCTGTGTCTTGCAGCATGCAGTGGCAAACCTTTTATAATAATAATTGAAGGAAGGATAATTTGGAAAAATGTACCAAAAAAAAAATAACCCCATAAAAATCTGCTGCCATCTATCAGGATGATGAAGACTAATTAAGGGTGCACATTTCAGAAAGACAATGATCCCAAACACAAGGCCAAGGAAACTCTCACCTGGTTTCAGAAAAGGAAAATAAAGCTGCTAGAATGGCCCAGCCAATCACCTGACAATTGAAAATCTATGGAATGAAATAAAGATCCGAGTTCATAGCAGAGGCCCACTGAGCCTTTAAGATTTGAAGACTGTTCGTGTGGAAGACCGGGCCAAACTTACCCCAGAGCAATGCATGCGACAGGTGTCTTGAAGCTTCCATTACCAACAAAGGCATTTGTGTAAAGTATTTCGCTGAGCGTGTTCAATACGTTTTTCCTGTGTCATTTCAAATTATTACACATAACTTAATTTCTGGACATCTATGATTTGATTCCTTTGCATGTGTGGATTGCATGGGGATTGCCCCCAACATCTGGTGAACATGTCATGACAGTAGCACCCTTAGAAATATATTTACTGAGAAAAATTATGACGTGTTCAATACTTATTTTACATTTCAGAATAAAATATAGTTTCAGGTTGTGCATTACTTAGTTATTTTTAGCTTCTTTGTTGTTTTAAAGAGCTTCATATAAAAAAGACAGTACCACCAAACCATACAATCACAAAAAGTAATTGTGGAGGCAGTAGCCCACAGATTCCCAGACTCCCTCTGCGCCCAGTTGGCCCATACCTGATGCACTTGAGCATAAAGTAAAAAAGAAAAAAATATAGATTTTGGAAGATAGAAGAATAAGTTAGAATATTTAAAGTTTTAATCTTATCATCTAACAACAAACTAGGCAGGTAAACAAACAGCTGACTGATCAAAGTGAAGCAACACAAGGCTTCGTTTGGATAGAATGTAACAGCGGCATTATGGGTAAAGTTTTTATTATCGGATATAAATGGGGATTTTCAGGAGTTGCCAAAGCCATTAAGTTAGCAAACACAAAGTTCTTTTCCAAGGACACAGGGGAGCTTTGACGGACAGATCCTCAGAGAGCCAGCAAGAGATGAAGCCTCATGAATACATTCATCCTGTATGAGTAAGTAAAGGTTGAGTTAAAAAACAAATCTGATGAGAAGATCAAAGTCAAGGTTCCTCTCAGTAAACAGGAGGTTAGAACTACAGTCAGATCCTGTCACCAGCCTGAAGTTCCAAACCACTCCCTTACACACACACACACACACACACACACACACACACACACACACACACACACACACACAATCCACTTTCTTCTTCTCTGAATAGGCTGTATTACTTAATTCAGTAGCCACATGTAATGCTACTCACATCTATGCACTGGGAGCTTCCTGCTCAGTAATTGCTGAATTAGTTAAATTTCAAAGTGACTTTCTGATCTGTTCACAAAGAGAGCCTGGATTTTCTCTCTCTCTCTCTCTCTCTCTCTGTAAGTGTGTGTGTGTGTGTGTGTGTGTGTGTGTGTAATCCAGGATGACGCCAGGATCATACACAGATCAAAAAGACATAATCTTTTTCCTATCTGTATTCAAAGACCACTTGTAAGTGTGGAGGTGGATGTTCTGTATGACAAGCCAGTAAACTGAAGAGCCTCAAGTGCTTCACATGCACAACTGACAGGGCAAACCAAGCCAAGGCACACACCCTGTGCTGCTGTCCTACATATGAGACGATGACTGGCAAGTCACCAGGGAACAGAGAGACGAGTAGACACAGAGTTAAAAAAGAAATTAAGTTCAGAGTTCAGTCCACCAGGAATTATGCAGTACATCTTAGTAAAATTGGCTTTATTAGGTATGTCTACTACAAATAAATCTATACAAGTAATTAGATTAAGCCATGCTAATGGCCAGTCCAGTCTCAATACAAATTAGGTTATTTCAAGAATCTCTCTTAGTCAGTGTCATTTGTTAATCTAATGTAGCTTCTTCCAAGATGTTCACACTCATTTAGTTTCTATAATACTAGTGAAACTTGCTCAGCATTGCTAATGCATTGTACTGAAACATAAATGTATGGTATAGTATGCTCTGAGTGTTGGGAGAACACCAGACTTCTGTGGGAATCCTTCATTCCACGGCTGAAGCCAATGCTACAGCATTCACTTGCCACATAAAGAGATTATTGAGGGACAGGTTCACAATTTTTCAGTGTGTCTTAAAGAAACGTGAGGTGCTCATACGGAGCGTTTTTCACGGAGGCACATAGAAGCACTCTTACTTGTCTACTGCAGAGAAAGAGAGAGCGATGGGGAATATGGAAGTGGTGGTTCCCTTGGTAATATAGTATATAATAATATAATGTTGTGATGCAGTCACATACATTACAAACATAAATAACAAACCACGACTGAAGACAATGTGACCAAAGTGAAAAGTCAAGTATAACAAATATTTAAGGTGCTAATAATACACAAGTAATCAGTGCTCGGTCTTTTTATGGTTTATCAGTTAGCATGTTTTTAACAAATAAATATAACTGTTGTTTAAGTAACTACCATTCGGATATTCGAAGTTGTAAGAAAGGTCACAGTAGTTGGTCCAACTTAACGAGTACACCCAAAGTACATTTTTCAGTACTTGCAAGTGTACTACATTTATTAACCATTGTAAGTAGAAATACAATTCCTAATCCCGTTTACTTCTTTTTTCAGGGCAATCGGTTTGCATGCTTTATTTAAGTAAGCTTAACTAATCAGAATTAAGTAGTTGGGTAGGACTATACTGTACATTCACATCAACCTCAGCAATTTCTAACCATTACAATCTTTCCCACTTGGCCCACTGATGTGCAAAAATGTCAGTATAATGGCTCCAGATTGGTAAAAAAAAAAAAAAAAAATTTGTTATACTTGCTAAGCTCCACATGTATGTAAACTATAACAACCCAAAAAGACAGTTAACACAGTTATATCCTCAGTAGTTACAGTTACAGCAGGTAGCTCATCTATGCTACTTTGATAGATAGACAGCAACAGTGCCACAGCTACATAACACATGACCACCATCTTGAACTAACCGATCGACAGGTCATTATGAAAAGGAACTATTACCATTCTTCCCATCCCATCTTGCACTGAATGCAGCATAAGTGCCATTATTCCTGCCGAAAATGGTGGTTGGTGTCTCAGTTTTTTTTTGGCTGATGAACTCTGGGATTGTGTGACATCATCCCCCAGAGCTCTATTGAGTGCAGAGGAAGGGAAGAAACAAATAGAGGAAACTTTGTACTAGGAAGGCTTAAAAAAGCAGCACAAAATCCATTTAAAGTGACTGATTCGGATGGATGAATCCTTATATTGTATTCAGCAAAACCTACTCGGGGGGAGGGGGGGGAATTTTTGTCCCGATCACTTACATACAGTATAAAGCATAACAGGAGGAATGATTACATCAAGTCAAACCCATCTCTCTATTCCCAGTGACATTAGACTATGTTTTCTTCTTATCGTTTAACCTAAATCAGCCGAATTCAAAATGCAAATCTTTCTTACACATAAACACTGATGGTTTTTTCAAATGAAAATGTCCCAATAAGGACCTGCACTAAAAAAAGACTATCAGAAGGGACTGGGGAGAGGAAATGGTGCTGAGACAAACACAGCGAGACAAAGGTACAAGGGTAGAGGACAATGCTGCTTTATCGATGGATCAAAAAGAGCCTCAGCCTCTGGGGGTAACAAATGACAGCTGTTGGTGGAAATAGTCTGACAAACTATGCAATTTATAACAGAGTGAATGGGACATTTTGGAGCTGCTGCTGAAGGACTAAGAGCAGGTTAGGGATTCAAGGATGAACCTGGTCACGGTCAGTCATCAGTGCTTCCCTTTGAGCTACATAGTCTTTGTCAGAGCAGAACCCAACCAATCCAGCGTTGCGTACGAGTAACGTACTTTGCTCCCATTAGAAATGTGTTCCAGGATAAAAGATGGCTTTACGAGCAAAATTAGATAAATGTGGATGTGATTTATGGAAAGCGAAGTAAACGAACACTGTTGTCAAAAAACTGGATGTTGTACTAAAAGATTCGATATTTTGGCTCTGTGAACACTGCAGCGTATTTGTGACACTTCTCAGATACATAAACTAACATCATACCCTCACCGGGCTATTACAAAATGTAATTCGGTGACTGGAGACTTGTTGCATCATAAAAACACTTTACTATGTAGCTTAAACATACAAAGCCAGTATGATTCGTATACACGTACAATACTTTAGCTGTGTCATGACTCACAAACCCATGTTTTTTGACTTTTTTTTCTGCATCACTGGTTCTTTCCGCTCATAAATAACGTACCTAACAAAATCAAAGCATCAGGATTATGCCTAAATATCGAAAAATGCAAATTACTTCCCATTCACAGTCGTGGTAACTCTTCTGTCGCCTCAATTGATGTCAAATCTGAAGTTAAATACGTGGGTTTAACAATATAAAAAATACTTACAAATCATTGCATTCTGTTTTCATTACGTTTCATACATCTTTGTACTTATTGTTTTAATTTAAGCCTCCTCTAACTTGTTAACTTTGCTCCATATGGATTCTTTTTAATGCCATACACCTGCACAGCTCTTATTATTCTTATTCCCTTTTATTCTGCTATAGCCGCGTTTTTGCTCTCTTTTCTTCGTTTTTTTTCTCTCTCATTATATTTTTATTCTGTATTTCTACCTCTACGAGTGATTGTAATTTTGTTAAAGTTCAATAAAGTTTTATTTAAGATGTCGTACCTTCTCTAATGGCTGTGAAGGGCGTTCCTTCTTCCTCTTGCAGACGAATCACCTTCAGAGCCACAAGTTTTCCATTCACCCTGGCAGCAACACAGAGGACAAAGAAAGCGTCATAATCAGGTGTTTATTTTTTATTTTTTTTTAAAATAATCTGTTAAAAATAAATGTAAAAAAATCCGTCAAGCTGCAGAATGCCAGGATTGTTAAGTTAATGAAATGTAATTTAGCAGCAGTGGAGTGAAACCTGGGTACAAGGCCACAGGATTACAACTGAAAGAAGCTCACCAATCAAAACTGGTACACACAAAACAACATCATTACTGAGAAGATCTGGAGTCTGGAGATTTAAACATTTAGGGCATGAACACTTATTTTTCTGGAATTTAATTAGCTAATCCTGCAAGGAAAGCACTAAACCATGAAAAGTGGAACAGGGCTACTCAAGGAATGAATACAAACACCATCGATTAAAATGAAACTAATTCTAATGCACGTGTAGGATCAGCGGTGTAAAAAACAGAAATACACTCTGTGACTGTTATTGCTTTTATTCAGTTACACCAACGCTCCTGTGTGATTGAATGTAGGCCGATATTCACGGCCTGCATGAGTGACTTTTATGAACGATAAACACGATGGACTGGATTAAACAGTGATTCCACACGCATGTGATACTTACTTGCTCTTGCCTTTGTAGACTGTAGCATACGAGCCCTCTCCAAGTTTCTCCAGCTTCTCATAGGAATCTGCCTTTCCAAACTTGGGGCTGGTAGGCTGTGGAAAGCGAGAGAGTTATGAAAAGGTAATATAAGAGGATGAATTCAGTAACCCAGAAATGAAAAGCCACAGAGGATTTTCACAGGAGACATTACACATCTATGAGTGATATTAAAATCCGGAGGCTCCCCACTGTATTATTGTGGAGGTGTAATGTCAGTGAGGAGGAGGAGAGAGAACATCACAAAGTCTTCACTTAACAGCTCAGAAGACTAGTTTTCATTTTGTTGTCAGCGTATAACTTTCAGACACTTTTCACTGAGAACAAGGTAATAACTGCAGCTCTGATGGAACGAAGCCCACGACTAAATGTGTTCAAATAGCCAGTGGTATAAAAAAAAAAAATGGGGGGTGGGGGGTGGGAATAACGGCAAAGCTCCAACTTCTTAGAGGCTGGTATAGAAATACTGAGATGTAGAAAAATGATTGTGGTAATCTTCTTTTCCTTTCGGCTGCTCCCTTTCAGGGGTCGCCACAGCGAATCATGTGCCTCCATCTAACTCTATCTTCTGCATCCTCTTCACTCACACCAACTAACTTCATGTCCTCCCTCACTACATCCATAAATCTCCTCTTTGGTCTTCCTCTAGACCTCCTGCCTGGCAGCTCCAACCTCAGCATCCTTCTACCGATATATTCAGAGTTTCTCCTCTGAACGTGTCCAAACCACCTCAATCTGGCCTCTCTGACTTTATCTCCAAAACATCTAACATGAGCTGTCCCTCTGATGTACTCATTCCTGATCCTGTCCATCCTTGTCACTCCCAAAGAGAACCTCAACATCTTAAGCTCTGCTACCTCCAGCTCTGCCTCCTGTCTTTTCTTCAGTGCCACTGTCTCTAAGCCGAACAACATTGCTGGTCTCACCACCGTCTTGAACACCTTTCCTTTCATTCTCGCTGATACTCTTTTATCACACAACACACCTGACACTTTTCTCCACCCGTTCCAACCTGCCTGCACTCGCCTCTTCACCTCTTTTCCACACTCACTGTTGCTCTGAACCGTTGACCCTAAGTACTTAAAGTCCTGCACCTTCTTCACCTCTGCTCCCTGTAACCTCACCATTCCACCTGGGTCCCTCTCATTGACACACATGTATTCTGTCTTGCTGCGGCTAAGCTTCATTCCTCTGTGACTGTGGTAATACTGTAGTATTCTTCATAACACTAGTGTGTCAGTCATTATGATGACATGATAAAATCGTTTTTTTTTTTTTTTTTATCCTTTCAGCTTATCCCTTAAGTCCAGGGTTGCCACAGTGGATCATTAGTCTGCAACTTGATTTTGGCACAGTTTGTTCACCGGATGCCCTTCTTGACTTAACCCTCCACATTTTCTACCAGACTTGGGGCCGGCACTGCACGGCAGGGGATCTCCGAGCACGACGCATTACGATACGATCTGATGAGATATGACGTTAAAACTAGGCTTTTCTAGGACCTGCTTTTGTAACGGCCATGTGTGGAATGTTGCAGTGTTTTGATGAAAACAAAGCCATGCAGCAGTTCTTCGTTTCACACTGGCTAGTTTGTCTTAATCACTCTAGCAATCTCCAGAAGATCTGCAGAAGATCCTGGCAGCTGTAGCTGAGTTTGACCACATAAATGCCGTCCTTATTTTAGACTCGGAGGCCATAAAACAAAAGCTCAGATGTTTTTGGTCTGTGAGAAGTCACTGCATATGTAGGTCGAAATAACATCCAGATAGTGTCTGAAAAACTTTTTGTCATCGAACAGACTCCAGACCTGCTTAGTATTAGTTCGCTGTAAGGCAGCGACACATCTGTGTTCATTTGTCTTAAGGTTATTTGTCTTAAGCACTGTGCAGTCCTTGCTACCTCTGCAGTTTCCTCACTGCTGAATCTCCCTTCTCTTCTTATCTCACCAACCTCTGCAGCACTAATAAGATGAACATTTCTGAGGGCTTCTCAAAAACAAATCAGACGTCCCCCTGGGATCAAGCAGGAAGTGAAACTCTATCTGTGAAACAACTCGGTTGCACCGTGAGATAATGTCCTCCTGGCGGCCTGAGGAGCCTCTCACTCATGCTGAGATTGCACTACAAAGAGATTCCCTTCATGTCCAAATTCACCTCAGCGGGTTCAGTTTTCAGCATAGCTCATCCTTCATGGGATTACAAAACAAATCTAAGGTAGATCGAAAAGTCAAAGAAAGTGTTTCCACCAAAAAATGTTTGAGCCTCTTGAGCCACAATTTGAAAATTTCTTGACACACCCTTGGCTTTAGGGTTGACAATCATGTCCATAGCACATATGTACTGATGTACAAGTACAGATAATGTCCCTCTCCTTCTTTCCAACAGCTTGTCTGTGAACTGCTTCTGAGAGACTTGGGTTAAGGCACGATTTACACATTTTCATAATAATTGCAGAAACAATTCATTAGTGTCCTACAGTGATGCTGGCAGGCAATGAGTCAAGCCTCATATCACGCTTATTAAATCTTATTTGTGTGCACATTTATTAGGCGTTTCACATTTGGAGCTAGATAAAAAAAAAAAAAAAGAACCACATATGTATAAAAACCTGTGAATCTCATTTGCATGATTAGGAAAACCACGTTGTTTGCGAACAGCGCTCAATTTACCGTGTGAAAGAATACAGGCTGCTAAATTAGTTTCAGATGGGGAGAAGAAAAAGAGCTCAGCTGCATGAAAAATACCTGAGGAATGCACAAAGCTATTGGTGGTTTGATTGCATTTAAAAGCCTCACGTCAAAGTCAAGCAAGTGTTGTTTTGTTTTTATTCTTTTGACGAAATGGTTCTGAATTAAACAGATTGAAGGTTTTATCAATCATTTGTAGGATGTGACACACACATACACGTCAAAGTATTTTTTCTGCCCTTTATTTTAAAAACTGATTTCAAAGCCAATTACAATTGTTGGTGTGCCAACAATTGGCATAACTGCTGCTTGTGGTCACAGTGGAAGTGTGCTGTTCACTTATCAAATTTGACTTTTTCCCTTTTCAAATTGTGTTATGATCCTGTCAGATAGAAGCAGTTCTGAGAGTTCATAAAAATCTTCAACAACTTGTGGAGGTCATCTTTTGTCATTGCTTTAAAGCTCACAAAAATTCACTCTCCTATCATGTCAGTGAAGATTGGATAGGACTTATTCACTTTGACAGTACAGTCAAACTGATCCCCTAAGCCAGCGGCCACTAACAGGTGTACCACAGTCCGGCTCTGGACACAGGCCCTATCCCATTCGGACCCAGAGCCAAAACTGACATATAATTTGTTTTTATTCAGTTTTGGTGGAGATTACATTTCGCCCGGCGTCAGTGTGTCAATGCTTGTGCTAAAATGGACTGAGGCATACGTGTTCATCTTTCCCATAGGAAGCTCGAAACAGGCCGTGGTTAAAAGTGGGAAGGTGAAACGAAACAAAGCACAAAATTACATTTGAGGAAAATTACCCAATAAATTCAGCACATTAAATTGCAACTTAAACATTAAAGAGGACCTCCTAAAATCATAATTGACTACCCCTGCCCTCAGCTGTATCAGATAGATTTCAGATGCATACATACTGTATGAATGACAACAACAACAAAAAACGCCAATCCATAGTTACTCTATTCCAAAACACAGGGGACCTACACTCTGTACTGTCCCTGAACACCTCCAAACAGGTGCCCAACACTACAGTGAAGCCTGTGCACAAAGACAAGCTGTGAAGAGGTGGTCCTGATATTGACCTTCACTTTACTAACCTTTAGGCCACCACCACTCTTCATGTCCCTCTATTCATTTAGTAGCAAAAAACCTCCAGTCTTTTTTTAGGCAGGGGTGGCTCTGTAAATAGGAACCAAAGTGTCTCAAATGGACTTCTTGCTCATGCAAAAGAGAGAGAGAAAGCAAAATAATACACCGCATTAAATATTGTATTTATTCAATTTAGTCTCTTGATATTGTGCTAAAATGTACATCTAAGGACCGGCTGATTAGGAGGGGAAAAAAAACGCTTCCCCTCACATCCTATCTCAATACTACAAATTGTGTTTCCATGACGACCATGGCAACTGTTGACTGCTTTCTCACCCACTGTTTCTCAATGCCAGTAGAGGCGACTGCCCACCAAATACCGTATCAGCAGAACCACTGCTGAGGGTGGGTTGTTTTTTTTCTGTTGGTTCAGATTTGTCTGTCTGTACATGCTGAAACTATTTCTTGGCAAAGAACGACCATGCACTCTGAATGTGTTATCACCACTGTCACGCAGGTTCACAAAGCCTAAAAGCTACTGTAGCACAAATTTCTGTTCACAGAAATTAAAATGGTTCACGTTCATAGTGCTGCCACCTCACAGCAAGAAAGCTGTGGGTTCACGTCCCCGGCAGACTGTGGCCTTTCTTTGTGGAGTGTGCATGTTCTCCCTGTGCTTGTGTGGATTTCCTCTCCGGGTACTCCGGTTTCCTCGCACAGTCCAGAGACGTGCATGTTAGCTGAACTGGTGACTCTAAAATACCCATAGGTGTGAATGTGAGTGTGAGTGGTTGTCTGTCTGTGTATGTCTCTCTGCCTTGGCCCCGACATAGACTGGAGGGCTGTCCAGGATGTAACCCACCTTATGACAGCTGAGATAGGTCCCAGCCCCCCATGACCCCAACACAGGATAAATAGTTACAAATGATGGCTGAACGGATTGGTTCATAGTTCACAATTAAAACTTCTGAACTAAGCTCACAGTCCTCTTTAAAAAAAAAAAAAAATCACGTTCATTTCTCTGATGTTAATTTCCACAAGGTACTTGTTTCATTGGCAGGTTTCTGTGATTCATAAAGACCATTCAGTTCTTCAAGCTTCTGAAATGCAGCTGACCTATGCTCTTGTGTGGTCCCTGAACGCATCACATATACATACCAACTGAACCGTGGTAGAGGCGTAGGCTGATGGAGAACTGGTAGCTCAGAGTGTAGAGACAGTTAAGGAAGCCTTTGCTGTTCTTATTAATGGTCTTACACCAGATTCAGTTCACTGATTAAATGAGCCTGCTCATGCTTAACACCGGTCATCAGAGGGAGGTTGCCAGGTTCGGTGCACCTGTAGAGAGATGTATTGCATGACCTGTGCTCACTGAGCAGCACTACATTATTGTCCAGACAGATTTCCAGCACACAAGTCCTTCTAAAACCACTAAGGATTTCACATTACTGCTTCTCGTCTACAGTCTGAGCAAGTGTGTGTGTCTGTGTGCATGCATTTGTGAGTGTGCTTGCGTGTGGGTGTGCGTGTGTGTGAGATAGTGCTTATGAATTCAATATTACATTTTTAAAAGTATTTTTTTGATGTTACAGAAGGGCAATTAAGATTGAGATTACTTTGTCAAATTAATAAACCTAGAAATCTATGTGGAACATGAAGAATTACTAGAACTACTATAAGCCAGACTCAAAATGTGCATCCAGGTCCAGGTGATGCAAACACCAAGTAATCAGAGACAAGAAAGAGTCAGTTTAGCTGTAAAACATCTAATAATTCCTGTGGTTGTCAGACTGAGTTATTTTCATGTGCATTGCTCGACCTGCAAAGGAAACAGAATAGAATGTGATTCCATTTACCATCATGTCAAATTTCAGACTGATGCCTCAAACTGAATCAACATGGCCCCTTTTATTTTGTGCATCTATTGGTAGTTGAACATAAAGCAACCCCTGAACCCTGATGTTGTAAAAATGTGCCTTAAAAAAACACTTTAAAGCCCCAAAACATAATAATACAGAACAAGATGTCATGTGACCTATAACCAAATTACTATTTATAATTCACTACAGCATCTGCAGTGACTTATAGACCAAGTAGTAATTATAATTATTAATCCTGTCTGTTAATCATACTCCTATTTCTATCTCTATCTACTGTGTGATGTGATTTCTATGAATATGATACATTTATATAGTTTCATCTGCACATTTCCAGAAAGTTTGGGATGCAACATTAGTTTGGACATTTTTGGCTTCTATTCTTGCCTAATAAAGGATTTTAGTGGCTCAGCAGTCCAGGGCTCCCTTTCTCATAATGTGACCAATCGTTTCAATGGGTGACACTGAAAACCACTTGGACCCTTTTACTACTGTGCCGTGCAGAATCTGGTGGTTTGTCATTGTTGCTGAAATAACTAAGACCTTTGTTGCTCCAAAACTATTTATGTCATTCACAGATATGAAAGTTCTCCAATACTATGCTCCCTACACCATCACAGATGCTTTTGAACTGTGCACTGAGAACAAATCAGTCTTTCCTCTTCCTCTCTAGCTCGGAGAACGTCATATAATGCTGTGGCCCTTGACGGCTATGCCCAGCAACACTGGAAATTTATGAAGCTAAAACTAAACTCCCTATAATAATCAACTTGAAACACCAGAAAAAAAATCTTGTGATTCTCTGATGTTTGGCCTTTCAGACAGATTTCAAGATGTCAAATGAATTATTATCTGTTCACTGTGCAGAAAAACACTAAGGTTAATATGTCAGTTGTAGATGAAAATGCCTTTAATAATTAATGAATTTACTGCTCCTGTGCCACATTAGTATTTGCTCACAGCACCTCTCTAAATTTGGAGACCCGTAAATCGATGCCGCTGCTGTGCGATGGCAACCGAGATTTAACAAAGTCAAAGAATAGGAGCAACATTCTTCATTTGTTTGGCGAGAGTGAGACAGTGTCTGAAATCTGATGTACTGTACAAGACAAAAATGTGAGAGTTGCCAACACTTTGATATTTGAGGAGATGGAGTAGGGCTCCTTCAGGGTGCAATGTGGATTTCAGGAGCCAGAGCGCAGCTCCTGTGGCTCCGGCCCAGTTTAACCCCTGAATCATTCATTTTAGGAGGCTTTTAAACCAGGGGATTCAGAGTTACTGACACATTCAGGGAGCAGGATTTCGAACAGCGATTGTCATGTGTAACGTTTTTACATGAACAAAGGTTGAGGAATGTTGAATTTCAAAATTAGGGAAAAGTAAGAAAAGTAACTTTACACTACAGTGTTTGATTGTGGTTCTGTAAAGGTGCACTTACAGAACTAGGGCTGGAGTGTCTGCGCAGTTTGGGCGACTCCTTGCTAGCAGATGAGCTCTTGGCGTTGATGCAGGCATTGTTCTCAGAGTGGACCCTTTTCACCTGACTGGTGGGCTTCTCGAACGGGTCGAAGCCGCTCTGCGTTCGCTGAACTCTCACTTTCTTGTCCTCAGGGATGGTATCCAGGGGCTTGATGACTGAGTCTGTTCCCTGGCAGCTTCGTGTGGACATCTTTGTGACACATATCTGTCAAAGAGGTAAAGGGGAAAGAAGAGAAGAAGATAAAAGTGAGCATTAAAGTTAGAAAAAAAAATCCATCTGCGATTACCAGCGTTCAGCCAAAACTGACTGTTCCCTCATCATCCAGATCCTGCGTGGTTTTCATCTCTCTGTCAGCCTGGGTCTCTTCCCTCCCCGTAGAGCCATGTTGCTACCTCTCTGCTAGAACGAGAGCCTTTTTATCTCCATCTCCCTTTTTCTCTGATCAAAACAGCTCTGCTGCACATGCTGCTGCTGTTCCTATACTGCACATCCATTCAACTCCACCTTATCTCTGGCCCACATCTATGCATTCACACTATTGTGCAGACGTGCTACAGATTGTGTCCTACAAGCCCATCGGGCACACACGCAGCCCTTCACGCTCACAGACTGTTTTCCAAAACAAAGCACCTTACCAGCTGCTCCTCCACCGTGGACTGTGTGTATTGGACACAAAAGGCGCAGGTGGCATGACATGTTTTGCCACGGCTCCCTTCAGATTAAATATTTAGGACTGGGCCCCCCTACAGGAAGAACTTCTAATTACTCTAATACACAAGGAGGTGTCATCTTGCAGCTCACTGGGTTGTTCTTTGGCTTGGGCCAGGTTTCAGTGGACACACCACAGCATTAGCCACAACAACGGCTCTATTCTGCACGACACTAACCTCTAACATAAATTATAATAATTTACAGACAATTATATAAGCAAGTTGATATATCATATTTATAGGTTTGATGACGATGAACTTAGAACCGATAAACAATCACTAAAAAAAATAGGGCTTAAACACTAGTAGTAATATAAATTTGTGATCTTACTTTTCTAGAAATAGCGTTTCTTGAGATAATAAAACATGCCTTTTATTGTAGCTCATATTATCATAGTATCATGTCACACATCGTTCAATAGTCAATTTAAATTTAAATATTGAGTAGATTGTTGACCCCATTGGGTAAAATTCAGGACGAAATTATTTAAATTCTCTTTCAACATCAAATATGACCTAGGCCACCACCAAGCTCAACAACAAGCAAGGAAGGCTTGTGAAAAATACTTTGTCAATGTACAGGAGTAAGCCTGGCTGGCCGTTTTGTCTGGTAACGTTTCCACATACATGCACATAACTATATAGATTTGTTTATCAAAACCTCAGAACTAATAGAGCTATGGCCATGGGCTGATGCTCTGTGCTCTTCATTGTTAAGCTGTGGGTTCCACTGTTTAAATGTCTCCTCATACTATAGCAGAACCTGTGAATTAGCATCCTGTAAATGATCGATTTTTCTTCTAAACTGCAACTTTAACATTTTTATTCAAATGCTGGAGCTAACAAGATAAACCAAGACACAGGGCAAAGAGCCAGGAGGTTCTCTTGATATTTGACACCTCAGCATATTCAAAATTAACAAGAACTGAGAAAAATTGTCATCTACAATTATCCACAGTAACCAGCTTACACTTATATTTGTTAAAGATTGAAAAGAGACAGTTGTTATGTAAGCTTTAATTAAAATCACAGTCTGGGAGATTTGAAAAAATTGCACAATTTTAAATAGTGACTTTGGAATACAAACAAAAATAATAATAATTTAGGCCAACTGCAGCACAAACTTACAGACACAGACTTAACGTGCCCTAAAGTGTATCATACCTGTAATATTACATATATTTTGCAAGTTTTTTTTTTTCCAGTTTGGGATAAAGTTAGTTGGGCCTTAAAACCAACATTTCATGTAGAAAATAAAATGGAACTATCCCAAGAGAAGGAGCGACATAAGAAAACTGGGACAGGAGATGCACAAAAAGATGCAGGAGAAACAAAGAGAAACAAGAAATCAGGAAGCACATGTTAATGAGGCTGCCAAGCTGTCATACACACGAGCCAAATGCACATCCACTATGTCGTCAGTACAGTGTTCATTTAAAACAGTACATACACTTATAAGAGCAAATATGGTCATTTACAACTGTACAGTTTACAGGGCATCTATACTGGATGACAATGTCTGAATGAGTTCAACGAGGCTTTTGTTCAAAGCACGACTCATCAGGAAATCATGAGAGTAGGACAAAATGGTCACCAAAGATCTTAGAGAAGACTGATGACTGATATACTCGGCAGAGCAGTTTGTACTTGTTGTGAGGGGTGAAAAGCAGTTGATATCCTGTGTGCTGGTATTGACTGACTTGCCATCCTTTAAAAATTAACTAGTGACAATGCTTGAGCACAGTATATTTTGTTTCAAGAAACCACACAACAGCTGCAAACACTTCCAGTCCTTAGTTGACATGATATGTAGTCACACCGTGTTCAATTACTACACTATTTCTATTCGATTTGTGTTTCTATTATTAGATTTTGACTTCAAATATCTGGCACGGTTTTGATAATGTATGTGCATTTTGTTGGTAATACACTTATGATTTAAAATTAAGAACTTCTAGTCAGCTACTTATGACATATTTGTATACAGGGGTATTGCTACTCTATGCTACAGTATGCAAGGTATGTGGATTACATCTGGACAGCACATGACACAGTATTAGAGAACTCAAAGTGTGTGTTACGTTTTAAATGAAGTATACTTCAGAGCAGGGGTTAGCAATCCTGGTCTATAAGGACCCCTGCCCTGCTTGTATGTCACTTCCTGGATCAGGTGCGTTCATACCATACCAATTCGCTATTTCTTCCCTCAGCGCCCCCTCATCCAAAATGGGATCTTTGCTTAGTTACAGTTGCCTGTTTGCACACACCTATTATATACACCAAACAAATTCACTGCAGTTAAAAACCATGTGGTTTGTGTGAACTCTTTGTACTTCATGGCTCCTTGAGAATGTTACTGGAGATCCCTCAACTTTCCCTTTGGAGCTATTGAGAGACTGACTTTTGCATGGAAAAATGTGTCAAATGTGTTATTAGCAGAACAGGCAAATAATCCAAGAATAATCCCACTTTATGTGGGAGCATCAATCCCTAATGCTGTGTGCCCCACAGTAGCTGGCCAGAAAGCAGTTGTACAACCCCAATTCAAAAAAAGTTGGGACGATGTGTAAAACATAAATAAAAACAGAATGCAATGATTTGCAAATGTCATCAAACCATATTTTATTCACAATAGAACATAAACAACATACCAGATGTTGAAACTGAGACATTTTTCCATTTCATGGAAAATATTAGCTCAATTTGAAATTGATGGCAAGCAACACATCTCAAAAAAGTTGGAAAAGTGGCAACAAAAGGATGGAAAAGTAATTGCTGCAAATCAAAAACAAATGCGTTTGATAAGGTTTAGATTAATTGGCAACAGGTCAGTAACATGACTGGGTATTAAAGGAGCATTTCAGAGAGGCTGAGCCTCTGGAATGTAAAGATGGGCAGAGGTTCACCAATCTGTGACAAACTCCATCTGAAAACTGTAAAACAATTTCAGAAAAATGTTCCTCAACATAAAATTGTGAAGACTTTAAAGATGCTAACATCTACAGTATATAATATCATTAAAAGATTCAGAGAATCAGGAGGAATTTCTGAATCTCCGAAGGTCAAACCTGGATCCGTGTGATCTTTGGGCCCTCAGGCAGCACTGCATTAAAAACAGGCAGGATTATCTACTGGACATCACTGCATGGGCTCAGGAAGACTTCCACAAATGTAAGTTAAAGCTGTATCATGCAAAGAAGAAGCCACATGTGAACACGATCCAGAAATGATGCCATGTTCTCTGGGCCAAAACACATTTAAAATGGTCTGAGGCAAAATGGAAAATTGTCCTGTGGTCAGATGAATCAAAATTTTAAATTAGTTTTGGAAACCATGGACACCGTGTCCTGTGGACCAAAGAGGAGAGGGACCAAACAGCTTGTTATCAGCGGAAAGTTCAAAAGCCTGCATCTCTGATGGTATGGGGGTGAATTAGTGCCTATGACATGGGCAGCTTACACATCTGGAAAGGTGCCATCAATGCAGAAACATTAGAGCAACATATGCTCCCATCAAGACAATGTCTCTTTCAGGGAAGACCCTGCATATTTCAGCAAGACAATGCTAAACCACATGCTGCATCCATCACAACAGCATGGCTTCACAGGAGAAGAGTCTGGGTGCTGAACTGGCCTGCCTGCAGTCCAGACCTTTCACCAATATAAAACATTTGGTGCATCATAAAACAAATAATCAAAGGCCCAGGACTGTTGAACAGCTAGAATCCTGCATCAGACAAGAATGGGACAACATTATCTAGCAAATGGTGTCAGAGGGGATGATACACAATGGTAAACATCAACCTCTTTCAACTTTTTTTTAAATGGTGAAACAAAGTTTGATGATGTTACGCTGTCTTTAAAACTTCATTTGCTGAGTTGGGTAAACCCTCAACAGCCCATTCATTCATCTTACATTGAAAGACCTCAAGTTAAATGAATTTCAAATGAACTAAAACTACATATTTACATGAAGTTAACCAATATTTTTGATTTGCTTTCACCGTATTCCTCTATGATGTTTTACAGTGTGCGCTATGATGTTTGTTGATGACCATAATTTTAGTATTAAAAGACAAACAACAAACAGATGTTATAAAAGAAACCAAACCACTTTTGTAGACATAGATAAAGTGACAAATATTTATAGTGTAACCTCCCCTTGAACTTAATTTGTCTTGAAACCAAAATAGGAGTAAAAGACCAAGAAAACTGTCAAAACCTGATGAGAAGTTTCTTAGAGTTTCTTCTTGGGGAGACTGGAAGAAGGCCAGCTATGAGGTCGAAACACAGTTAGCAGTCTGTCGACTTGTCTGCTGTTTTTCTGCCCATGGTGTTTGTGACACTGTCCAAAAAAGAAGCACTCTGGGAAAAGCTGGTGAAAGCCTGGTATATTATACCAGAGGGTTTCTTCAAGAAAGTCTCCCCAGAAGTGTAAGGGGAGGTCACACTAAATGCTGACTTTTGCCTGTAGAAAAAAGTGTTTTTAATATAAGTGTACATATTTCCTGTGTTTTCTGAATATATCTTAACAAAGGGACTTAAATAACTACAGAATTTCTTTTTTAACCTTGCTAAAACAACAAAGCTGATGGTGGCCTAATTTCACACTGTGAATTTATCTATATATAATATACATATATATATCTATAGATATATATATATAAAACAGCAGACAGTTTGTGTAGAAATGGGTCCATTGGGAAGAACCAAACTCCAACTTGCATTTTATACACTTCATGCAGCTGACAGGAGCTATGAAAAAATGGGACCCTACAATCCACCCCCCCCACACACACACACACACACACACACACACACAAAAAATGTACATTTGTACAGGTACATCTCCACGTAGCAGTCCAGCTGTTTGGGAGTGTGTGTGCAGGTATAAGCTCCAAGCATGTCTTACATTAAGTCGGGCTTTTACTACTCTGTAGAAAAATGTGTTAAGTACCAGAACTGAGGCAGACAAACCAACCAAAAGTTCTTACAAGCTGTAGAATGGTTTCATCACGTTTGGCTGTAATACCTCTACATTTCCCATTAATATTTATGCACTAACTGTTCAGCACAAAGCCAAGATCAATGCCACAGTGAGACAGTGAGCAGCCATATACATTTCCTATGGTTGGTGAAGACTAAAAAGGTTAGTGTGAGAGGAAATAAAGAACTTAAGTGTGCCATGTTGCCAAAACCCAATGAATGAATACTAATGATTAAGTGGGTAACCATGGTTTATTAATGCAATAAAAATAAAACTGTAAGTAGACAAACAAAAGCACTTTGATGGCAACTTTGCTCAGTATGGCAGCAGGTGGACGCCTCCTACAACTGACTTTCATCTGGTGCCAGCATAGGAAACGCCTGCCCACCCCCCCCAAAAAATGACAGGAAAACCCTGCCACAGATGCAATTACACAATATCGATTCTGGTGGAAGGACAGCCTCTTTATCACCACCACACCTATCAACACACACATAAACAAACCGTGACAAACTGCATTGTTTCCCTATATATAGTTAATTCTGTCCTGCTGCACTGGCCCCTTTGGTCCCACGGGGATCATTTAAGATTCACCTTATCGTAGAGTCATCATACAGTAATGGAAAAAGGTAGGCAGTAACACAGTAAGCAGGCCCAGGCTAATGCAGCTACCTCCAGAGGAATAGTTCCTGATGACATTAGCGTGAACGATGACAAGAACCACAGAGGCCATGAAGCACCAATCAGCCATAAAGCCTATTTATGAGTTCTGCTAACTTAGGGCTCTCAGCCATGTTAACTTGACCACAGTCGTGGCTTACCTTATGTGTGAATGCATTTCCATTACAGCAAGACAAAGCAGGGCTATCGGCTTGCCTGGGTTAATCATTCTGGGCTCAACACGATAGTGAGCTGATACACCAGAGAAGAGACTGGAAAAAACACCTCATCCACCTCTCAGCCACACTGTCTGTAAAAGGCAAGCCTTTGTGTGTGTGTGTGTGTGTGTGTGTGTGCGTAACACAGCAGCTTCTGGCACAGATTTGAAGTATAGACCGGTGAGAAGAAATGGCTGATACAATAATGACTGTAAAAAGAGAGCATTCGGGGTTAAGGTGACACCTCATTGTTGTGACTTTTCAGTAGATGTCATATTTTGTCCATCTTTGACCTTTTACAGTCCAGTGCTGTAAAAAAAAAAAAAGTGTATTCTTCTCCTTCTGTGTGTATTTAAACTCAACTGTTTCAGAATTTCAAACTAAATCTAACATACAGCTGAGTAAAATAGCATGCATTCCCATACATTAAAATGCAATCAACATAATGTTTAATGCACATTCACTTTGTACAAATGTTCATCATCAGAAGTAATAAAAATGGTCCAGGAGTGTAAAAGATATAGTTATAACTATAGTAAACTATTGAGAAATATCACTGCAAATGTTTGCGTCCTCCTTGATAAACCCTTGATATAATCCATTTAAATATGTAAAATCAGGTTTATGATGGTGGATGACCGAGAAAATCAAACGAGAGCAATCAAAAGGAAAAGGCAAAGTCAACTCGGGAGTGACACAAAAAGAATTAGAGTCATAACGTTTTACAACTGCCTTTGCAGTCTCCTGACTTTAATATCATTAAAAACCTTTGGATACATTTGAAGAGGGCTGCACATGGCAGACAACCAACAACTCTGGTAGACTTGGAACAACTATACCATTAAAAATGGACAAACATTAAATCTGAAAGGATACAAAGGATAACCAAGAGGCAGGAGGAAGTTATGAAGGCAAAGGGAGGACATAAAATAACATTAGCAATCTTTACAATTACATCATTTTCATTCCATTAAGTTTCTTTTTTAAACACTCCTTGACTATTTTTGTCAACGTGACGGAGTATTTGTACAAACTGAACGTGCATAAAATATATTTTGATTCTTTTAGCCATTTTAACATAGGTTTTATGGCCTGGAATCCATGTCTTGCTTCAATAACCCAGTTACAACTGAGCTTTAACTCGCAGACTGATGAGCTGATGTTCTCCTTCAGGATTCTCTGGTAGAGGCAGAATTCATGTCGCCCTGACACAGCAAAGCATCCCCACACTATCACACATACTGTAGGTATGGTATTCATTTAGTGGGCCCTGTGGTTCAGATGAGCCTTAGCATTGCTCTGGATCAGCAGTGACTTTTACTTCACCACCCTCCCATGATGCCATTTTTGCCCCATGTCTTTCAAATATTGGCATCATGAAATCTGACCTTTGTTGAGGCGAGAGAGGCCTGCAGTTCCTTAGTTGTTTTCCTTGGATTTCTGTGATTTCCTGGATGAGTTGTTGATTTACTTTTCAAATAATTTTTAAAGGTTCACTATTGTTCTAAGTCTTCTCCATTTGTAGAAAGTGTTTGTGTATCTGTGGAGAACCAGAGCCTCAGAATTAGCTTCATACCCTTCCAAGACTGATGGGTTTCAGATGGATGGATTTTTTTTTTTGTTCTTGTTGGGTTTGGGGTTGCTCCGCACAGGCCAAGTTGGTACTGCATCACATGACACATCATATTTTTTGCTTCAAAAAAATATATCGGACATTTAGTATTTTGTGTTTGCTCCAATTGCCTTTTTAATGTTAGATTTTGTTTTAAGAACTGATTAGTTAAAAGAATTAAAGATCAGGTGGGAGTAGTATTTTATGAAAATGACTTTAAGGCCCATGATGTGGTGCATGTGTTATTCACATACATACACATACAGACCATTATCACTCATTTGGAGTCAAGTTACGGCCGACTACTGGACAAATAAAACTCCAGAATTCACTGCTTCTTCAATTACTATGAGGGAAATTTCTGGCTCTGTAGTTGCTACATGGCTCCACCACAGTCATCAGCTAGTTGCTAAATGTATTCATCATTCAACTGGTTAGTGTACCATGGGTTTATTAGAGCTGCATGTTGCTGCTAAAACAATCATCTTTCACATGAAGCCAAAACCAATTTGCTGAAAGATGCTAAAACGGTCCACAGACTTAAAGGGAACCACAGTCACTTCATCTCTGTGTGTGTACCAATGAGGGATACTGTTCATTATACATCTGGCCAGTTCATAAATTGTTCATGCCACATTTCTCTTAATAATACAAACATGCATTTTCATGTGAAATGTAAAATATCTAGCGCCCTTATTTCAAAGTCACACTGCAGCTAAGGTTTTCACTTCTTTAATTTTATTGTTTTATTATCACAAACCCTTACTTTATTATCTGATATTAACATATAAACACAATAAGTCCATCTGATAGGAAGTGATGCTTGGGTTACTGTGTAGTAATAGCTCACATGCCAAACCCTGTCCCTGCACATCAAAGTGGCCCCTTGAGCAAGATCAGTTTAAATGGCAAACGTGTTGGTTGGTCAGTGTGTCTAAAAACCTACTCACCTCAAACGTGTCCTACAAACAAAACTGTGCAGCTGTGTCAATCCATTTTTGTAATTATTGTAAGTATTTTGGTCACTTTTCACAGGTGACACTATAATTGTCTTCAAAAAACAATTAACAGTTATAAATAGTGTTACATCAATTTGGAAAATGATACAAGCTTTTCACTGCACCTTTAAGCAGAACTATATGGATGGAATGGAATATACACACTTTTGTCCTTAGACCTGTTTGGACTATTTACTAATTTCTTTCCTTTGTCTTAAGGATTAGAGGAGCCACTAACCATGACTGCAAAGGCAAATGTGTCTCTACATGCATGTATAACATTTTAGAATTTGTGTTTTCACATATTTAAAGATTTGTTTTGTAATGAAATATTGTGATTCTCCTTTTGGCTCACCTAGCTACTCTGCCATATCCTTGAGATGCCTCTGCCTGTTGTCACTCACATTAAGTGCATCACCAAAATTTAACTGCATTTTGTTATTTTGCTGACATTTCTCAATTATAATATCTTAATTATCACATGTTGTAGAATCAAATATCTCAACAGCCAAGTCAATAGCCCTAATAGGCTCACTTTGGTATAGTTTAATGTAATTTAGTTTAATGCACAAACAATGACACATCTCTATTATATATGTTTAACTTCAGTTCATTAAAATAACAGAGTGTGAGAGTGTGACATAATTTAAGCAGCTTTGATAGGTTGTAATCTTTAGAAATCTCACAGGGGGAGGACAGCAACTCTCAAAATCGAACTGCAACCCACACTGTACCTGTGAATCTTTGAAATGGTGACGCATAGTATTAATCTTTATTTCTTAATGGTGTTGCATCATTGGAATGTTGTAGAGAAATGGTAACAATTCACAATTTTACATTATAATGGAAAAATGGATGAACATCTACTCATAATTTGCAGGGAAAATTATTTGTTTGCCTAGAAGATGATGGATTACAGAGATGAAATGAACTTTTATAGATTTGTAATCTGGAGGGATGATGTCGGTTCCATTCATCCATCCATTCTTTCATTCATCCATCAACAAGTTCCGCCACTAATCCAAAGTCAGAGTCACAGCATTAGGTTCAGTAAGATAACGCAGACAGCCCTCTCCCCAGCCATTGTTCCTACGCCATATGAATATATAATCTCCCAAGGGGAATCTGGGGTTGCCCCGGGATCTCCTTCCAGTTGGTTGTGCCTGGAAAACCTCCAATGGACAGCACCCAGGAGGCATTTTGAGCCCTAAAATGTGGTTTTCATGTGTCTCTACACCTCTAATTGCAAAGAAGCTTCAGCAGGTTCACTGACCAGTGGAAACTAATCTCTTGAACAACACTGCGAAGGCGGATTCTGAGATTTAAAAACAAAAAAATGTTCTGGCCAGTTAGTGACTCTGCCAAGTCTGCTGCCTCCTCGTTAATACAGCTGGCCATTACCTTATGATTGAGATGCTGGGGAATAGAGAGCAAAGACATAAATGACTAAATTGGCTGGCTTCCCAGCAGTTCCGGCTTTAGGAGAGCATGCGGTCACTGAGGAGAATGGCTCTGATGTGGCCAGCTACTTTCTTTCAACTTCTCCACCCCACAGACTTGTCTCCTTACCAGCCTGGACATCCTCTATCTTTGCTCATCTTCAACAACACCGTCATATAAGGCTGTGGAAACCCGAGCCAGGAGCGCAGCGGTGTAATAAAAAAGTAATTCACTGCAGAGCAACTTTTCACTTTTTATAATGCAAAAGTGCCGGTGGCAATTTTCTCCTTCTGCCTCTCACAAGACAAGTGCTGCTCTGAGGGTTTATTACAGCTTCTGGATACACTATTAAGCTGGAAAAGCATCAAAATAAGTTCTCATTACTTAATTCTGTAGATGTAGGTTGTTGTTTTTTTTTTGTCTTTCAGAATAGGTTTTTTCTTACTAATAAGACACAATTCTAGTAAAACTGCTTGTCTTTTAGAGTGATGCAAATTTACATCCCAGAAACATTAAGACAAATATAATCATATGTGTTATTCGGATATTATTTGCCATATGATTCATCACAATAAGAAATTTCTTAGCTAGCTAGGAAATAATAAATCATTAGAAACACCTGCAGCTGTATTATGCATTTCATATTTCATTTCATATTTACACACATTTAAACATGTTAGAGATTCAAGTTGCAGTCTAGTTCAGTTTTCTGTAAGCTTGGTGGCCTCACTGGAGATTAAAGGCTACAAATGTAACAGTCCGAATCAAAGCAGCAGAGTCTGACTTTTAGTCTCAGCATGTGAAAAACCACTGCATCTTACATTTGCAATATACTGTACAATTCATATTGCCTTTGTGCTATATTGTCCCTTTCAGTAAATGACTGCACACTGTGTTTCAACACAGTTTTAACAAAACAATTATTTTGCAAAGCCTACATTAAAGTAAGACTGATGACGTCATAACTGTATTTTTATACATAAATAAATGTTGCAAATAATATGTTTTCAGGGTTTAAAGCTACAATATGCAACTTAAACCAGGAGTGAACTCTGCCCACCGTGTTCTGCTCAGCACTTTAGGTATTGTCTTCACGAAATCGCCATAAATCGGAAAGTTGCAAAACTTACTAATCAAGCAGAAATAATTTAAACGCCCGTAATGATTAAAAGAGCTTACTCAAAGAAGAAGAGAACATACAGTGAGTCAGGATCACAGGGGGCTTTGAGAGAACTCTTCTACATTAACCGGAAATTTAAGTTTCGTACTAAAGTTTTAAGGTCATGCAATGCTAGAGATTAAAACACATCAACAAGACAGCAGCTTTGTAAATGACCAAAATGCCAACATCAATGTGTTAAGAGGCTTGGCAGTTATATTTATCCTACATATTTACAACATTAGCATGTTAACATTAGCATTTAACAGAATTTTTTAATCAGGAATCTTGTTCAGATCAAGATCTCTTTTGCAAGAATCACCTGAGAATAAACTACAAATATACAATATACACATATACTGTTAACTGGTGATTTCCAGTGGGAGTGGGAGTGTGAATGGTTGTCTGTCTGTGTATGTCTCTCCGTGTTGGCCCTGAGATTGACTGGCGACTTGGCCAGGGTGTAACCCACCCCTTGCCCTGTGTCAGCTGGGATGGGCTC
This sequence comes from Channa maculata, assembly GCA_020496755.1. NCBI lineage: Eukaryota > Metazoa > Chordata > Actinopteri > Anabantiformes > Channidae > Channa > Channa maculata. The sequence goes on along the minus strand of CM035605.1, from coordinate 5,160,342 downwards.
CAGCCCCCCCACAACCCTAAACAGGATAAGCGGGTACAGATAATGGATGGATGACATTACGAGAAACGCTAATTTGGTTCAAAGATGTTTGGACTGAACTGAAATTTTGACCTGACCTGAGGATTTTATTTAAGTTAGAGGACAACGCTCAAAACTTCATCAGGAGGGCAGCATGGACGTCTGCACCAAACTTTATGACCATTCGTCAATAGTTGACATATTGCAGAAAATGGTGGCAGGTGGTGGCAAAAACTCAGCAGGCATTTTTGATCTCAATCCATCTACAGAATGTGTGTTGAGACATTTCATTCGTGGCACTAAAGGAAAGGAGAACTTCATTAAGCTCAACAAACAGGTTGTTGAGATATTTCACAACACAGTGGTGGACAGTCCACACCTCACAGCCACGCCACAAATATGACTAATAATTAAACTACAATTTGGTAAAAATGATTTTGCAATATAATGCTTTATTAAACAGTCGTGTACATTTTACATACCGTACTAGAGAGAGCACACATCCGCATAAAATCAGCATAACAATATGGCACAAACTTGATGTAGATTTCAGGTCTAATTGGCCATTCAGCACTGACTGATTAACACAAGTGCCACTTAAGCAAACACCTTCATTTTGTGGCCACTTGGTATAAATACTGACTCCATCCCTGAAGAGGTGCATGTGAATAAAAGCATTGTGTGTGCAGGTCTTCAACTGAAGCTCTGTGTCCTGCTCTGGACTTTATTGATTTACATGTATTATAAGTAGTGTCAACACAAGAACATGCCATAGAGGGTCACACCCCATTAAAGACACGATAAATGCAAAAAGCTGTTAACCTTTTGCTCACAACATCTACAGTCACTGGAAGTGACTGAGCTTCATAGATAGAAAACCTACCAACCAGTCAACTATGGGTAAATAATGTGTTATCATATATAATACTGCAGGTAAGGGTGTTTCTTTCAATTTCAGAAACGTTTCCCAGGCTCATGGAGAGGTTCTAGTAGTGAGACTGGGATTTTAAGGGTCAAAAATATTGGCTCTAGCCCCCACCCAACAAAGGATGAGCAATTAGGAAAGGATGAATTGATGCTTTAAAAGAAACACACCCACAGTCCAGTGTCTTGCCCAAGGACGCTTCAATATCTGAACCCAAAGGGGTCCGACATCAACCACAGATGATGTGATTAGCGGATTCGTGAATGACTTGCATAACTCCCTGATCCGCATGTGTTTGAATTCACTTTTTTCAAAGAGTTTATCGGATTGTCAAAGGAAACCTCCTTGACAATTTAGGAATCCTTCGCACTTAAACAGTGACCGGCCAGGTGCACAGAGGTGTGAAGGTAGACTGCCACTTAACTGCCATTCAAACAGAGAGCATACATAGTGTTGCAACAACATGTATCGTGTTAAGCCTACGCACTCAACTGACTACGTTTTCAGGGAGAGATCAGGAATGCAGCCAGGGGGAGGCTGTGACAGCCGGCCTTTTGTCCCGTCTTCCACTTGCGCTACTTGGAAGAGGTATAAACATTGTTTATAACCGTAGTACAACCTAGTTCCATTGAAGCATGGTGAATCCTTGAGGCTAAGAGCTGTCACTTAGCTATTGTACAACCTACTTGAAATGACATCTGTCCCACACAAATGCTTGCTGAGCCTCGCCAGGCTACAGTGGAAGTGAAAATTGTGGGTAGTCGTAGCGAAGCGACAGACCCGAAAGCAAGATGACACAGTAAGTCGGGAGAAGGAAATGAAAAAAGATGCAGATCTAAACACAGAGGAACACAACATTGTTTCCACTTGCTTCTTGCGTTTAGGAAGGCAGCCATTGAATCTGAAGCTCCGTCCACAAAACACCATTGTTCCTCCTATCATTACGAGGACGCTAATCTAGAATTGGCCCTGTGTCCTAACAACGCTTCTCCTCTCAAGCACATGACACCCTAACTCCTCTCCTCCTGTTTCAGCCCTCTTTCCGTATTCTCTCATCCTTTTTCCTAACAGCCTGGCCTGTTATCTTCAGAATGAGCTGCATATGGCCCCGCAGAAAGCCTCGCTACTTGTCCACGAGATACCACCGCACATGGCGAACGGCCTGTTCCCGTCTCTCTCCCTCGTCATCCCCACAGTAGGCAAATTCCATCCCGGTGGGTTCGGAAAAGATGAGTCCAGAGTAGGTGACATATTGTAGAGCGAGCAGAAAACTGGTGCAGCAGAGCATCCCGTCCATTAGAGCAGTAAACATCAGCACCCATTTCACAAGCACAGTGGAAATGCAGCTTATTATCACAGAGGGGATGGTGGCTGGCAGTGCTGACATTGTTTCAGGTACAAGACAACACTAAGACTTTGTTGCAGAAACTGCAGATAAGGCTGAACGCACACACACACACACACACACACACACACTCAAGTCTTCTCCCTTTTCCCGCTACTTCCTTCCTATCCCCAGAGTCTCTCGTCACATCCTCCCCAGTGAGAGGCACTGAGACTCAGGTGGGCCATGCACTTTCAAGCTGTCATGCTAGCATGGGAGATCATCACCCCCAGAAGAAAAAAAAAAAAAAAACACATACTCATACACACACATCACACACATGAATACAATACATATTTTTCCTGTAAATGCACATATGCCTGCACATCTGCAAATCGTCTAGTTCAGTTCTACGTGTGTGTATGTGTTTGTGTGTGTGTGTGTGTGTGTGGTATGTCTAGAGGAATACTATTCACGCTCAACCACACACTCGCACACACACACTCACGGTAACAGAAGCAATGTCTCCAAAGGAAGAGGAGGGAGGCTGGGGGAGATAATGACAAGGGATGCAGGACCGAAATAAGCACCAATCTCAGTCTTCCTCTTACCTTCCAGGAGAAAACAGCTCACCTGGGTGCCTCTGAAGAGCAGACAGAACGCATTCAGGCCAATGTCTCTCCCTGCAAACCAGCTCAAAACATCACCCTCCCTCTCTCTCTCTCTCTCTCCCCCTCTCTTTCTCACTCTCTCTTGTCCCTCTCTTCCGCTCCTTTGGCAAGCTGGAAATGATGAGATTGTACTATGAGCAGAGGGGGGAGTGAAATCTGAGGCGGCGGAGGGTATTAGAAGGCTGTGTTGTTTCTGGCCGACAGCCCTGAGAGATTGTGAGCTCTTGGCTCCTGAGGTACAGCGAGGGGGGAGAGGGGGTAGCGATGGGTGTGATGCAGCAGATGGAAGCGAAAACGTCTGCCTGCGAGGACGTCCTGAACTCCTAGAGGACCCCCCCCCCCCGCTCAGCTGAGATGGTACAGCCCAGAGGAGTTTAAGGAAGAAAGCAGCGTCTGTAGCAGCAGCAGCAGCAGGAGCTAGCTGCTGATGCTACAGTGTGAACCTGAAGTGAGCAAAGTGAGGATGTGCAGTGCAGGACCCAGCTTTTTTTTTTTTTTTTTGTCTTCCTTACTGAACTGCAACACCTCAGGTGGATTTGTGGCCATCCCAAAGCATTTATTATTGCCAAAAATTTGTTTTTCTAAATATGGCAGCACCCCCTTAACAGCTTGCTCATGAGTTTGTAGCAGCCTCAAAAGAAACTGAGTATTTTTACTCTGGAAGTTACAGTTTACTGCAGTAGTGTGTAGTATACTGTTGGCTATCCAGAAGTTAAGACCACGCAAACCTTCCACTGCCTCCTCCATCCAGAGAAGAAAGTGTTTGTACTTGTATATTTGTACTTTACTTGATTGGAACTTCAATTCATTTATCTGCAGCTAGTTTTTGCCAGCAATTTTGTTCTCTGTAGTAACAGCTATGTGTGTCCCTTTGTGCGTATAACAACGCTTAATGCAGGACATTCAAACTGTCTGAAGCCAAAGTATCTTTTACAATAAGGTACCTTTACCTTTAAAGATTTAAAGTACTTCATAAGGTTTATCGGGTTTAGTTTGTTATGTCAGCCTGGCGTTGTGGCCTTAAGGAAGATAAACACGTGTGACATGTCACAATGAAGATACGCAGGTTTATGAAAAATGTATAAAAGTTACATTGTATTTTGTTTGATTTTATTCGCGATGAAAACCTATGAGGGATTTTGGACCAACGTGTTAGAAATTGCCTGTTACCACCATCATTAAAACATCAAACGAGGGAATATGTTTTGGAGGAATGGGGCGCCATCCCTCCAGTACAGTTCCAGGGACTTAGAGAATCAATGCCAACGTGAAGTGAAGCTGTTCTGGTGACACATGGAGGCCCAGCTCCTTACTTAGACAGTTTATGTTGTTTTTGTTGAGAACTGGTTGTTGGACTTTAACATGGTGCCTATATTTATTCAAGCAAAATATGACAAAATTTGCACCACTGGCCCTAAGACAAAATAGCTACACGGTGTCACTTGAGGGTGTAAACATATTTCATTCACTTGTTGAAGACTTCTTCGACACCTAATTTGTCTTATTATACATTAAGAATTCATCTGCATGTGGAACGCGGCGTCTACATTGTTTATAAGAGGGGGGGGTGGTGGGCAGGGGCAGTAATTGTATATATGTAGCGTTGGTGAGAGCAGTGATCTGTAGACATGAGAACTGCCTCATGTCACCTATGCACTGTCACCATGGAAACGAGTACAAAACAGCTACGGGTTGGGTTGAGAAGATCACACCACATGAACAACCAGTAAAAAAAAAAAAAAGCCGTGGCTTTACATGACGGTGAATGAGTTTACAGGGTGGTAGAACCTGTTTTCGTAAGTTTCTCACTGCAGGTTTGAACAAGCGGCACTAGCAGATCAGAATATGCTCATACTTACAGTAAATTAACCTCACTGTTAAATTAACTGCTCTAACTCTTTTGCAGAATTCCTCACAGTGCACCATATAAGATTGATATTCTATTACTGCACTTCTGAGATTCGATATAATAAATGAAAAATCTTTATATAGACTCAGTGAGACTGCTCATATAATAGCCTCTCTGTTTCAATTTCCAATTTAGCATTTTTTGCTTTAATACTGTTCCACATCAATAACCTATTACCCCCCCCCCCACCCAAATGAATACATATTTATGTACTAACATGAGTCATACAAAGTGTGTTTGAAATTTAGATTTTCACTGAATGAATAGTGGATCCTTATTTTACATCTGCCTACAGTTTTGTATGTTGTGGAGTAAAGTACAGAATGTATATATATATATATATATATATATATATATATATATATAGACACAGCACAAAAACTAGTTGGTCACTGACGGCTGACTGTTGACTTTGTGTGTCACATACCTACTGTACATTAAGTCTAATGTGTGGATGTATTTAGTTTTTCACACAAACCACTGTATTATAACGAATTTAAAGTAATTCAACTTAAATAGGAGAAAATGTCATAGTTTTTCTGTGTAACTTCTCAATAATGTATTATCGACTCTTGTAAAAACACCACTTGCTGTTCGGCTGCTATGCACCATGTCTGCAGACACTATTCACCCGCACACTATAACACACCACGTAGTTTAGTCATCAAACCAACACATTTAGTTCATTTCAGGCCAAGAATACATTAAAATCAGCAGCAAAAATGTTCTAACTGGCAAAAGACTGTAATAGTTAGTATCACTGCAGAGAACGTTAGACTGTGTGAAAGAGAAAATGACAATAATAATAAATAATACATTTAACAACAATAAAAATTTGCCACTGAATAGTGGACAGCAAAATGTCAAATGTCTATTTTACCTACAATATGCACAGTGTAGTTACTTTTCATGGTCATGTTTATGCACATTTGATTGAACCCCTTTTCCATCCCCCTCCGCCCAAAGAAAAAGTCTGCGTGAGAGCAGCCAGAACCAAGATGAACTGATACCTTCACAGCTTCTTTCCTAGGCCGTAGCCATCTTTAACAAGGACACACAAAAAACTGTTATACGCTGCTTCTCTGCACAGCATCTAATTATTGTTATATTTACACTGACCATGCACATCACTACTTATCTACACGCTGCCTCCTCACACTTTCATCATGTCAACACACTCCACCCCCACACTACACAGAATCTAAATAATATGTTTACTGCGTATTGTTACTGTTCTGTGTTTTTGCTACTTTGTGGTATTTATGTTTGTATTGTGTTTCTTGTTGAGACTCCAACACAATGAATTCCTTGTTCTTGATACTTGGTGAATAAACCTGATTCTGATGTGGCTTTCATATGGTTACATAAGGTACTGGCTACTGCAATATTAAATTTTCATACTGCTTTATCTCTAGTATGACGTGACTCATCCACAGAATAAATGTTTTATTGAATTAACAATGTAACGAATAATTCTTAAAGTAGTTATTTGTGCATTTGTTAGATGTACTGCTTTGAATCTGACCATTTACCAGGACTGTTTATAAGAGTTATCTACTATAAGTAGTAAAACATATAGACTGATATCAATGTTGCTCATCTTGCTTTAAGTAATCCCTGTTTCATGGCAAGCTCATTAGCTTTCCCTCCCCACTACCATGTGTCTGACATCAGTAAGTAATATGTTGGAAGTGAGGAAAGTAGGACAGGAAAGGAGAGATGAACATGTTTAATTGAGGATGTTTAATAGAGACCCTTTGCAGTCCGGCAGCGCTGCGGAGTGGAAACAAGTGATTGCTTGCTTTCTATTTCTCATGTCATTGCTGCTAACAACCACTAGGTGAAGACAGTTGAATGCATGAATACACGAGAGAAATACTTCAAATGAACCGTAGCAATACGTGTTAAAATAAAGTGAATGCAGGTATAATCAGGTTAAAGAATGCATTAGTAATGTGTCACAAAACAATACACAATAATGAGTCTCAATATATCACATGGTCACACTTCAAAACACAAGTCACCCGACAGAGGAGACTTTTCCTTTGTTCAGATTCCTATTTCATTGTTTCTTCCTTCTCTCCGTCATGGATGACCTTGACTGACAGGCTTGTTGCTACAGGAACCCCACCATGTCTACTGTGTTGCCTTGAGCCAGGAAGGTGTGAAATCCACAATAAGATGGCTCAGATTGGATCTAACCCGCAATCAATTTCCAAGCGGCAGCAGATAGGAGCCAGTTAAAACCATAAAAACTGCAGGGAAGATGATTTGCATCTTAACAGGATTTAAGACAGCCAATGTATAGACACACACACACACACACAAAACACTTTGAATGTGTGCAAATATGTTGCAGAACCGTGTGGAGGGGGGTGGATAGTGTCTAATGTCTGTAGGTCACTCATTATTTGGTGTGGCACACAAAACACCCTCCCAACTCTAGTTTTGAAGCAAATAAATCACACACACACACACACACACGCACACACACTGACACATGGGCCACTGAGGTGACTGTGGGTTCCATTAGGGGGAAGAGGTGAGACAGGGCAGTGAGACTAACAGCCTTCCTAGATGTGTGATGAGCAGGGAATGAAAATGGGAGCTAAGCATTTTACATTGTCAGACAGATAGTGTTAGCTTTACTGTGTATATGAAATTAGGTACAGCATATTTAAAAAAACTTTGTCTACACAACATCCATTTGTGACTGTAATGGTAAAGTGTCCTCAGCTGGTTCAGTGGAAAAGTGGGAGACAATTGTAGTGTTGACAGGCCACAGACTGCACATAATCCAACCACTGAAATCTCAAGACTCATTAAACAGTCGCCACAGTGGGAGAGCGTTATCGATTTATCCATCAAAGTAATTTGGTCCTTTTGGTTGGTAACCCAGAGCTCAGGTGTGGAGTAGATCTGATTAAAAAGTGACGTGTCATTATCTGAGGTTAAACAAAAGATTGATCGCTGTGAATGCAACTGCAAATACAGTTGGGTGAAAATGTTTGCAAGCCCTTATTTTCAAATGTCGAAAAGAGTAAAACAAAGAATTTTTTTTCATCAACATGATATATATTACACATCCAGCTAGTACAAATGTTCCTTCAACAGAAATTAAAGTTCATTTTTAATTAATATTTTAGGAGGATGCAAACCTTTACACTAACGTCATTATTATTATTTTACTATAACTTTTATTTTTTCATTTCTGATCATAACAGAACATTTGTATTAGCAGAATGTGCATTGTTGTTATTACTTTGGGTTTAGGGTTATGTTTGCATCCCCTCACAATGAAAGTGCATATCTCAAGCTCAAAAGGCACTGATGCAAACTTAACTCAAAGCTAACACATCATTAATCCACATTCAGTTTGAATGTTCTTTCACCAGAAGTAACAAAAATGGTCAGAATGTATAAAAAAGGTTATTGTAACATAATCCAAATGCAAAAGTTTGCATCCCTCTTGATAAATTAAATACATCTTAAATTAACCTTAATTGTTTGTGATAAAAGAAAACTAATAACTGAATGTGCATTATGCATTATGTTGATAAAAAAAATCGGGGATGCACAGTTTTCCACCTAATCTTAAGGTTCGGTGCATTCGAAATATTATTTTAAATAAATCAGCTCTACAATAGATGATCACAATCTGATCTTTATTGAATTCGACCAGCTCAGTCTGCTCGTGTTACAGAGCTGCTCTTAATATACAGTACAATCAAACTGTTTAGGTTTATTTCTCTGAATGCATTTTCAAGATAATTTTCCTTTTATTAATCATTTTTATTAAAAAAAAATAATAAAATGTAGCCTATTTTTCAGTTTCAGTATTTTCGGTTTGAAATTAACTGCTGTGATGACGGGTGTGCATATTAAACAAGACATTAGGGCAATTATTTAAAAAAAGTCCAAAACAATTTTAAAGGTGCCCTTTAAGGTATTTTCATTTTGAATTAGATTGAGTTTTTACATGGCCTTTTACATTACTTTACTCCTCTGCATCCCACACTGCAAGTTCATTACCTATGATACTGTGTGAGATGATGCTAATAAAGGGATTCAGTGTCAGAGTGCATCACATCAGGTTTGAGACATGTCAGATTGTGTGATCTGTGATACTGTTGGATTTTGAAAAAGCATTTCGGACTGTCAAAGTCTTACTTTCTTCAAAAAGTAAGCTAATTTTTATTTAGATTTTTTTCACAACTCTGGATTGATGTGCACGAGAGCCAACATGTTCTCATCCTTCCTAAAACGTCATCATACACCGACCACATTTCTTCCTACACCTGAATATTAAAATGCTCCTTGTTATCAAGGAAAACTAATTGTTGGGACATTCTGCCAAACTATCACTATTAGAAAGAAATGTCTCACTTCCTGCCAATTCAGCCAAAAACTCTTGGACGTGACAACCCTGGTGTGAACATAAAGCACTGGATGGAGACATGCATTTTCCTTCAAGCCATTTTGCAACACTTGAAAGTAAAATAAAGGACAGAGCAGTGAAGTCATGGCTGTGCAGAATCCTTCTCTTCAGCTGCAAACAGACCTATATCTCTGTTATAAAAAGGATTTATTCACCTAAATCACCTGATTATAGGCTCTAAATCCACAGCCATGACCTCAAATAACTGATTCATTTCTCTGACTTCAATATCAAAATATCACTGCAACAAATCCAACTGCGGTCCAAAACACGTGCAACACAAGATTTATCCTTTTGTTTTCAACCAAACCACACTTCTTTTTAAATTATACCTGCTATAATCACCAATCCCCACAGGTATTTCCTAATCAGGAGTAAAATCTTTACATATACACGCCCTCCCATGGTACAACCATTATTCACTGTGAGAAAGTCAACCTGCTCACAGAAATGTGTGGACATGTTCAGGTTCTCACACTCTTCTACTTGCAGTTTTTCTAGAAATACTGCCCTTTTCCACAGCTAAGGCTCTGACATGCCAGAACAGGAAAAGTAGGCCTATTTGGTTACAACAAAAATCAGATGGATAGTTGTACACTGCTGCTTATTTGAGGAAGGGACTTCGTCCTGCAGCCATGGTAGGGGTCCCCTGCCAGAGGGGGAGTATTATTTGCTACTTGTTTTTAAGTCTGGTCATCATTATTTGCTGTAATGAACTTCTTCTCGCCAAGCTGCCTGTTGAGTCTGCATTTGGGTCCTCGCCTATGCCCCATGCATTTATGGGTAGTACTGTACAAAGTACTGTGTTCATGCAATTCGTGTGAAAGTCCTGAAAATGGCCACTACTGTGCAGAAATTGGGCATTAGTGGTGGGTCTGCCTTCCTTTAAAATACTAAAGGTTGTTTCTATCAGCAGCATAACAGCATCTTCTGCTTTGGTTCAACAAGGCAGAAGATTTTCCAGACAGTGATAATTGTGTAATAATTGTTGTGCTACATACATGACGTACATTGCGCAACATTAAGGAAGCAGTGGCCTTAACCCAAACTTCATTTTACTAAACATAACCATGTTCATTCTTTGTCTCAACCTACCTCATTCATTTCTGTGGCCAAATATGCACCATATTTGACTCTTTAGGATGAAAACTAGGCCAGACACCATTTTGGGGCCATTGTAAGAGACAGCAGAAACCATTTTGGGACTTGGACCAAAATCTAGCATTGTAGTAACTCTGATGGCATTCATGTGACTACCAGTATAATTCTGCTGGATCATTAGGTCTTATTCAAAGTGACAAATTGTGGGATATCTTAAATTTATCTGTAATGGAAACATGCAATGTAATGCAATAACAGCTGTATCCTACTTAATCTGACAGTAGCTATTTCATCCAATGCCTAAATAAAACATTAGCTTTTGAAGCTTAGATTTTTTTTATATGAATAAAGAAATAACTGGGAGAATTCAATTCAAGAAAAGACATAATAGGTCCCTCTAGATTTAAAATATGCTGTTCTGTACCCATATCAAAACGTAGTCCACGTCCGGTTGTACAGCAGTATAATTATTAATAATTAATAATTAGACTGAAGTATCTTCTCTCCCAAACAATCTTTGGTTGAGTACAGACACCAGCTACAGTACACACCAACCAATAAATCTTGCAATACAAGAAAAAACAAACAAAAAAAAATGCTCTGAGAACATCACAACATTTACTCTAACTTTGACTGTTTCACTTAGGTGTGAATGATTATCGTAACTTATTTAAATAATAAAATATTATAATACATTAATATAGTGTTTTTATGCAAACTACCTCGGTCGGAATGGGGCTCAATTATGTCACATTTAAAATAAATACAGAATATAATGTACAAAACGACAGTATGTGAAAGAGTATGAAGAATAGTTATTTGGCTGTTTTGAAGCTACATCAGAAGAAGTAGTAAACGGAGTCTGATCATGTCGCAGGAACACCAGCTGTCTGTTCACACTTAGAACAAGAAGCTCTTCCCTGCAACTCTTCAGCTTTGTGTGTAGCCAACAGGATCAGCAGAAGCAGACTGCGAGAGAAGCTTGATGTCATTAAGGTAGTTAAACCTGAGTTGTAAAAGTCCAGCGTAAGAGCAGAGAGCTAGGATCTGCCTTATGTGGCTATTAAAATGAGCCCAGTGTGTTCACACTCGGAGTTGAGTCATACTTCATGCTGCCCGCGTGGTGTAATTGGCTGTACACATGGCACGGGCACAGTAACACTAAGTTCTGAAACACTCTGTGTGAGATTCTAAAGAGTGCGAAGTAAAAGCCACAGAATGTGTAGGAGTGGGCCGGCTGCTGACTTTGATTCCACCTTATTTAAAAAGCAAAAAAAAAAAAAAAAAAAGAAGAAGAAGCCCAGAGGCAACAACAAGCCTACCTGTCGAAGAAACGTGCCAATGGATTGACAAGGACAAAAGCGAATAATGCCACAGAAGCACCATATCCACCTAATGCTGCCCATGACGGACGACTGAATGACCTCGAGAGGATAAAGCACCCAGCTACTGTTCTTGGCGCTCCAGCTGTTTATATGGGTTTCTGTGTCTGTGTGTGTGTGTGTGTGTGTGTGTGTGTATGTGTTTATGTCTACTTGTGCATGCAGACAAATGTTCGGTGATATTCACACCCCTGCCTGGCCTAAATTCCCCTTCAACTCGGACAGCGCATCTGTGTGCCGTCCTTCCCTCCCACGGCCTGCACTGTATTAGGATTTAGGATCCTGCTAATGCCTGTGGCTTCACTCCAGAAGAAACAGAGCCTCCATACTCCCTCCATCACTCTGTCATTGTTATTCTGCAGCGTGCGCCACATTGTCTGCCACCTCTGGGCCCCGCAGATCAATCCAAGAGCAGACAAATTACAATCACAGTGCATCAGGAATAAAACCGCTTATTGGAAAACATTTTGCATCGCGAGCTCAGCGTTTCAATTAATTTAGCACTAATTCATAAAACAACAGTCGGGGCCCGAAGGATGAGCCTTCACAAAATTACTTCTTTATTGTGGTGGTCAAACAGCTCATCAGACTGCAGTCTGCTTGCTGTGAGGGATAAACAGCAGCTTTGTGCTGCTGATGAGCATCAGAATGTAAATGAGCAGGATGATACAACATGAGCACATGGCAGCTGCAGAATTTAAAGAAGTACTATAAATCCCTATTCATCACTAAGCACGCTGCTCCAGGCCTTCAGATTAGCGCTTACATTCTACTGTAGTGAACCTGCACAAATTGCCAAAGTCTCAAAGCGTATGGTGCTGTAGAAGTGTGACATCTAAAGCTGGATTGACCTTGGCTTGACATTAAATTTACCACAGGCTTGCAGCTTTTAGGAATTAAATAAGAGAGAATACAGCTGGCAACATAATGGCAAAAGCAGCTCTGGGTGAGACAGGTTGGTCTTCGTCTACTGTCGGTGCTGTAAATGACGACACATTGACTTATGTGTTCTGTAGTCAGAATTAGAGCTTGGCTTGAACCAGCATGCAGCAGTACAATGAGTCCTTAAAGACCTTGGACACACTGATGCAGCAATATTACAATAGATCAGTTCCCTTCAGGGGTCGCCACGGCGGAACATGTTCCGCGTGTTGATTTGACGTGAGTTTTTACGCCGGATGCCCTTCCTACTGCAACCCTCCCATTTTGTCCGGGCTTGGGACCAGCAACAACGTGGCCCTCTGAGGCTGGGCGGCGCCACACTCGGTGGGATGGCATTTCAACCCGAGGTCTTCTGCATCCGAACCCGATGCTGTACCCATTGAGCCCCCCCCCCCCCTACAAAGCAATTGGCTTCCTTATATTTCACAGGTTTTTACTGGCCTAAACAGATGCTGGCAGTTTTATTGCCCCACAGCACTGCCTTTATATACCCACCAAGGAATAAACTGTTGTAGGCAACATGGGTCCCAGTGCGCCCTGCGAGTGCCATTTGAAACAATATTTATGAATGCCCACTGGAGCTACATTTTTATTATGCCTAAAATAAGTATGAATTGCTGAAGAGCAGGAAAAGTAGAGGAATCGTGGCCTACTTCACTTTCTATATACACCAGTTCGAAGTCTATGAAGGTGCTGATAGGTAGTGTAGTTATGTTACTGTCCTAATTAAAGAGGTGTCTTCTTCTTCTTCTTATAACTATACAATAGCTACAGTATCTTACTAGATCCTCAATATATTTAACAACAATCTGCTTGTCTGATTATATCACAGCGTCTGGCAAACCCCCCTCTAAGGGTAGAGACACCAAGCCGCCATCAAAGAACTAGCAGTGATGAAGGCCAACGGTTGCATCACCTTACATCGCCATCATCTGGGCCTAAACGGGGACACAAACACACCGCAAATACCACAGCCAATAGTAAGGAGTCAACTGGCAGGGTGAGTAGTCTCATTCATTCATCAGTTCAAGAGAGGACTGTGGATATTCGATGCATAAACAGTGTAAAGTCATACAGAGCTGAGCCTCCTCCTGAATCCTGCTGGTCAGTTGGTCTTCAGTTTCTTCATTACAAATGACTATTCAACATGCTGAATTGGCTCTGACTCTCTCAAGCACTTTTCCGTACACCTCACACAACTGCTTCTATCATTTTCCTGCCCTTTTAATTTCTTTTGAAAGTATTTGATGAAGTGTGTAGGAAGTAAACGAACTAAGGACTGCAATATTCACTCATGTGTCCAAAAATGCATGGACCTAAATCTTTATGACCCATTTCCAGCAAGCAAAAAGATTCTCATCACATCCACTGATGTCTTCTAAAAGGTTCTGCAACCATTGGTATTTGGGAGTCAGCAAGAGGAAATACATCAGAGATTATATCATTCCTTAACACACCCTCTAAGAGCATTAAATAAAGACCGTGCTGCAACTTAACAGCTACACTCCATCAAGAAAATGAATGTCCATATTAAACATCACATAGGAATGTTGAGATGTTCTCCAGTTATCACAACTGGAAATTTGGTTAGAAAACATGTGGTGAGGTCAGCTCGTGCATAAGGAGCCTCTGTCTGGCTGTTAAACCTTCAAACCATAGCACTGTTTTAGAGCTGGGCGATATATGGCCGAAAAACCAAATCTCGATTTTCTGTGTGTTCTGGACACTTCACAATTTGAATCAATTGCAGTTTAATTTTAATTGCTGTGAAGTGCTACTAACATATCTCTTGATTCTTCTTGATTTGAAATGTCATGTCCCTTAATGCAACAGCGCAGCATCACATTACACAGTAATGACACATGCACAAAGACAAGTGACAGAGGACAGGAGCTGGAACTGGGACGTGTGATATGTCTGTATCACTGGTGTAGCGTAACACGATTAGCTTTCTTTGGTTTGATTTTGTGGTCCTCACATGCTGCAACTGTCATTACTTCAGCTCGTGGACTAGCCAAGTCATCCCACGTGCCAGCATCTCCAAGACAACAGAGACCCCTGACATAATTATTATAATTCCAGAAAACTGCCGGTGCTGCTGCTGAGTGACAACTGAGTTCTCAAATACTTTGATTTAGCCATTTTTCACCTCTTTCTAAAACGAAAATGGGAATTAATCAAATTCATTTAATATATTGCCCATAATTATTATTACTTGTTGGGAATCAGTGGTGAACCTGCAAATAATACAAAACAAGTATAACATTATTCTTTGCATTTTCATTTTACCAGGTGTTGGCAGCAGACGTAGTTGAGTTCTAGGACGAAAGTCCACGATGAATGTGAGGATAAATGTGTCTTAGCTCACCATATTTTATTTGAGGATACCTAAACAATAGAAGCTTTATTAGTGGCCAGTGAGTAAATATACTTTTCATGTTACATGTTAGAATGAAATATGACCTCTGCATTCAACTCACTCCTTTATGAGGTGAATGATGTATGCATCTTTAAGATTGATTCACATAAAAAAAAATGAGGATTTTGAAGATTCACATAACAAAAAAATTTAATTCAATTCAAAAATCAATGCTTTATGTAACAATAGCCGGTAATTAAACGGTTTAGGTTTTGTCGCACATTAATCGCATTATTTTAAATTCAAGTTTAACTTGTGGTGAGTGATTCAAAACTGAATTTGTCGAAAGACATGGAGAAGACTCCAGAAGTCACAATGAAGTGATTCCCCAGTCTGTCTTAACTGCTCCTCCTGGCCAAGAGATAAAACTGCAGAGACTTACTTACTACATCAGTGGCTTGATCAGTGGTGTAACCAATCAGTTAAACTATTAATAAAGGCAGGTGGCAATCAAATGAATGAATATGAAAAACAGCACAAACTCTACTGGGTCAGGTTTGGGTCTGGTTTGAAAATTAAACGTTTGCTTGCAGGTTAAGCCATAACACTCTCAGGCTCAAGTTATCTTCAGACAGATACAGTACACGTGGTCTGATCTATAGTCTAAACTGGGAACAGCTTGTTTATCCAGTGGAGCAACGGGTTGTCAATTGTGTTGTGGATAAAACATTTGCCACCATGTTCAATGATGTCCTTCTCTTTAGTGCTCCAAAATGAGTTGGTTATTTACCCTCAATGCCCGTAAATAAATACATAAATTAATAGTTGCCTGAACTGATCTGTGGATTTGTAGCCACTACATCGCTACCTAGCGCCTGACAAAAGAGCAGCTTTGCCCATACTGTGAAAATTATTTATTGCAATTATGTTCCCAACAAAGGACATTTTATTGGTGGTTTCAGTTTAAATATATAAAAATGTCTATTTTAGGAGAATCAGGTTCTGTGACTTGTTATAAATCATATTTTTACTACTTCCTGCCATATGGTGAATTAACATTTTCAACATTCTCCCCCCTGCTCACACATTTTCTAAGCTGCGAATGAAATATCTAATTTAGTGGAGATGTTGATCCGGTCTGTCATGAGTAATGAGCACAGAGCACAGAAGCACATTGAGGATTTTGACGCAGGAGACTGCTGCTGGTTTCAAATGTCAGACTCGCAGTGTTATTTGTATCGCTTAACTACAGTGTGACCCTTCACTAACCTTAACTGTTGGTTTGTTGTAACTGTATGATGGCAGATGTACTCTGACCTAACGTATCCGAACAATGATCTCACCCTGGCCTTAAGCAATATTGAGCAAAATGATGACCGATGCATAGTTTCAATCACATTTATTATTGCAACCAAGACAACAGAGGTCCAGTATGTCCCTGCCACCGTATGGGCTTCATTTAATAAAACACTTGTAGGAAGGTAGGAGACAAGCAACCAATGTGGCTGTTTAAGCTTGAGACTTGTTGACTTTGAAAAGGTTTATAAACTTGCATTTTTACCAATGTGAGGCATTAAGCGCTGTCGTGAAAGCACTTCTTTAAGTCACAGTCACCTTCCCAACAGCACAGCTTTTATAATGGATCGAAAAATTGGCATTGTTTTACATCATCTCCAGTCAGAAACAGCTGTCTGTCATAAATGGACTCAGAGCTTTAGTTTATGTACCAAGGTGACACTGGTCCCACTGCAGGGCCAGATCAATTGTTATAGGTCGTGTGTTAGAAAATCACCACAAGATGTCCTGGGCTCCCTCTTGTTTGACCTCTGAGCTCTTCTTTTCTCTTTTTAGCCCTTTTTTGTGACCCGCAGGAAGATATTGATAGATACCCTTGAATGCTCCTTTCTCTATTTCCTGTGTGTGTGTGTGTGTGTGTGTGTGTGTGTGTGTGTGTGTGTGTGTGTGCACCACATCATGCTGCTGCCAAAGGAACAGCACTCCACACCCCCTTCTGTGGCTGAACACACGAGGGTGGAGAGGAACCCATAGCCAAGATGACTCATTTATTTTTGTAGCATGTCTGTGTGTTTATTATGTTTCAATGTGTTACCTATAGATTATCCATCTTTTAGCTTCAATGTTAGAACTAGGTTTAGGTTTGACTCAGAAATCAACACTCGAACTGAAGCTAAAGATGACTGCAACATGCTGACTCAAGAAAAGGCTTAAAACTATTCCAAAGGTCCCAAATTCTACCTATGTATGAAAGCATCAAAACCAATACAATTACTTTTTCTAATCAAGTTAAAAAGTTAAAAATGTACTTAGAAAGAATTAAGAAATTTTAGTTGTTTTCTTAATAAATCTTGTCTTTATTATATAAAGTACCTTAAGATGTGTAGTTGTTCTATATAAATACAACTGAAGTTAACAGAACCTTGTATTGTCTTTAAAGGACGGCCTGCTCTAGGCAGGTTTACACTTGTGCCATAATACTTACATTTCTTAATTACGCATTTTACTGGACTCTAAGAGCCATGTAGTGACTTCAAAAGGTCTTTATCTATCCTTTGACTTCTGCTTTTCAACGATCTTTTTTTACAGAGTTGACTGGATGGTTCTTTTGTCTACATGGTGTAGATTTTGGACGCTGATTCACATTTAATTGGACTAATTTATACTACAATCCTTTAAACACATTCCTTGTGCCAGTGAGGATTAAAGTGAGTATCTTGAAGGGGGTGAAGCTTTTTGCAATCAATTATTTTCAGTTTTATATTTTTAATTAAGCTCAGTTTGTATCTGTTGTATTTTGTCACAAGTCCAAATTAAATTAACCATGACAATGTTCAACAATGTAAAAACTTCAAAGGGTCGTGATTCTTTTCTACCCGCTGTATTTTCTAAACCACTGCATTCAAGTCCAGACACAAAGACACAAACTTTTATTTTCAAGTTTAGACTGCAATGGTGTACTCCTAACCAGCTAGGTTACACCTCCACAGCTCTGCTACGCTTTGGTGGAGTGATTTCCTAAATTGATTTTAGTTCCTAAACTGTACCACTGGGAATTGTTGGCCAGTCAGGAGTGATTCCTACTCTGAGTACATGTACCTGCCCATGGGGATTTTGTGTGAATATCACCCCTGCAAACAGCTAGTTTGCTGAAAAGAGATATGAGTCAAAGAAGATTTTGGGTTAGCAAACCATCAACCTTTTAAAAGAAATTACGAATTAGAGAATCGGGAGGAACTCAAGGGACAAGGCTGAAGGTCAAAACTGGATGCACATGATCTTTGGGCCCTCAGCCAGCACTGCATTAAAAAAAGGCAGGTTTCTCTACTGGACATCACTGCATGGGCTCAGAAAAACTTCCAGAAATCACTGCCTGTGAACACAACTCACTCTGCAATCCACAAATGTAAGTTAAAGCTGTATAATTCAAAGAAGAAGCCACATGTGAACACGATCCAGAAATGATGCCATGTTCTCTGGGCCAAAACACATTTAAAATGGTCTGAGGCAAAGTGGAAAACTGTCCTGTGGTCAGATGCATCTCTGATGGTATGGGGGGGCATTTGTTCCTATGGTGTGGGCAGCTTACACATCTGGAAAGACACCATCAATGTTGAAAAAGATATAGAGGTTTATGAGCAACATATGTTCCCATTCAGACAACGTCTCTTTCAGGGAAGGTCTTGCATATTTCAGCAAGACATGGCACCATATATTGCATCCATTACAACAGCATAGGTTTATAGTAGAAGTGTCTGGGTGCTGAACTGTCCTGCCTGCAGTCCAGACCTTTCACCAAGATAAAACATTTGGTGCATCAAAAAACAAAAAATCCAGCAACAAAGGTCCAGGACTGTTGAGCAGCTAGAATCCTGCATCAGACAAGAATGGAAACATTCCTCTGCTAAAACTCCAGCAACTGGTCTCTTCACTTCCCCGATGTTTACAGACAGTTATTACAAGAAGCGGGGATGATACACAATGGTAAACATCACCCTGTTCCAACTTTTTTGAGATGAGTTGCTGCCATAAAATTCAAAATTTGCTAATATTTTCCATGAAATAGTAAAATGTCTCAGTTTGAACATCTGATATGTTGTTTATGTTCTATTGTGAATGAAATATGGGTTGTTGAGATTTGCAAATCATTGCATTCTGTTTTGATCTATCTTTTTCACATCTTCCCAACTTTTCTGGAACTGGGGTTGAAACTCTAAGCCGTAAATCCAACATGATGGACCACACAGCCTGCAGCTAAGGTCAAGAACAGAGTGGTGGGGGTTAAAGTTAAGTTTAGGAACTTAAATAAACAAATATATTCCACAGGGCTTAAAAATATGCGTGTGATTATCTGCTTTCCCATTCCACGAGCCCAATTTTAGCGTATAGCCTTTCAGCTTCAGTGAACTCATTAACTTTGAGTGCTGCACATGTGTTTGCCTCCACATGACTCCCACTGTAATGGCTAATCCTGACTGACTGTCACAGTTCAAGTTGTCGCCACTAGCTATGTTTATTTGGCTCTGTCAATCTGATTCGTGACAGTTGCTGACTAATCTGCGGGTGTTCGCCTGCGAGTGCTCGGGTCAGAGAATTCTCCCAGTCTGAGAGTGATAGCCGAGCTGAAAATGAACTGAAAGACTTTTAACCCTCCACGCGCTCTTTCAGCTCTCGGTCCACATTCAAAAGTAATTTAATATTGCTCAGAATAACTTTCCGTTCCCCTGGTCCCGAGGATTAGCACTATCTGTGTAAATTAGCAGGGCTTCTTTTGCCATCACTCACCCCAGCTTCAGGGTCCTGAAGAGGTAATTCTGGGAGATGTAGTATTGAGTATATTAGTAAATGAGTCCTCTCAGCCATCGTAGCCAGCATGACGCCCTGACAGTTAGCACAGGCGCAGGGATAGGATCTCATAATTTCTGAGTGGTCTAATAGCATCTTTAATTAACCCTCCGCTAATCAGCCCTGGAGAAACCTAATAGATTAAATAGCGCTGAGGTATTAAAATGCAAATGGTGATGAGGAGCCGGCCTGGTGGGCCTCTGTCGAGAAGCGCACTGTGATGATGGTGTCGGATGTGATGTCACATCCATCATGTTGAAGGCTGTGGCGCTTCCCCCCATATGTTCCCTGGTTCTGTGTTGTTGGTGTGTGCAGGCAGGAAATGGACCCCGACTACACACCAAAAAAAAAAAAAAAAAAAGAGTAACAGAGGAAGGTGATTCCTAGGAAATGAGACATGAGAAGGGTAATGGAATAACTGTGAATCAGCCTGATAGTTATTTTGTGGCTTTAGTGAGTTAAGCTGGCAGTCATGCTGATTGCTCATTACCCTTGCAGATTTTCTGCATAGTAAGATTGAATGTCTAAACCCCTGCTGGCCCACACTGTCTATTACACCCAACAACAGGAATGCGTGACTAGTTTTATAACTGTATTGCCTTTGGATATAAAAATGGAATGTGTCCAAACATAATAGTAAGCCTCGTGTACAATGGCCTATTTTGGTGGCATGGACTCGTTTTTTCACCCCAGCAGCAACTACAATCATAGACTTAGAGCATGGATCACATTCTGTAGGTCTGTCCAATTTTGGCCCAAGCCCAATGCAGTTGTGTTCTGTTTCCCATATGCCACTGTAAGGAAGAATGACATGTTCTCTTTAAGTCATATTTCCATGTAGTAACGCATTTTACAAGCTACTGGTTGGTTATCATCTGCCTGTCACTAATGGCTGTCACACTGTCACTAATGGCTTATGGTTTAAATTTTTAATAGCACTTCAAAGTAGACTCTCAGCTGCCCATATAAGCAGCTGATGATAAGATAAGTAAATTGAATGCATGTACTTATTGAGCCTAAAGTTTGATCTAAATGACTGAACCTCACCCAAAGCTGAACATAATTTTTAAAGTTCTGTTCAAACTCCACCTGAAAACTTGGGTACAGACGGGGCCCTTCAGGTTCTGTTTGGGTTTGGTTTAGGTATCAAAACCAGCAGTATGTCTTTTTGTCTTGTAAAACGTCAGCATTTATTGAAATCCACATTTTTGGTCACTTTATATTATATTATATATATATATTAATTAGTTCTGTCAATCACCCTTTGGGGACAATAAAGTTCTTTTTTCAGTACCCTTACCTAATTTTTTTTTAATTCAAAAATAACTTTATTGTCCCCAAAGGGTGATTGATTGCACATTAAGTGCATTAAGATGAAAAGTCTAAACTCCCATCATTGCATCATTGTGTCCTTTCTAAATTCACCATAGTGACAGCAGAACATAGAAATGAGTGGATGTCCCATAATTCCGTTCTTCTAAACTCAGACAAAAGTGAAGTCATAATATTTGGGCCTAAAAATCTCAGAAATATACTGTCCAACCATATCGTTACCCTAGACGTTATAAGTCTTGGCCTCCAGTACTACTGCAAGGAACCTTGGAGTTATTTTTGACCAGAATTTGTTCTTTACGTCACATATAAAACAAATCTCTTCTTCCACCTACGGAACATTGCCAAAATTAGGAGCATCCTGTCTCAAAGTGATGCCATCTTTACTTTTAAGTCTAGGCTTAAAACGTTCCTCTTCGATAAAGCTTATAGTTAGTTATTGTCGTGCTGCTATAGGCTTAGACTGCTGGGGGACCCAACCCCCGATGCACTGAGCTCCTTTCCTCCTCTCACCACATTTATTTGTAACCACTGTATGACGTTAACTCTGTGTGTATTCTCCTGTAGTTGTCTTTGTCCTTCTCTGTCTCCCTCTCTCTGTCCCTTTCTGCAGGTGTCTCCGGGTTTGGAGCTGTGTGCAGCTACTGGTCCTACCAACCTTCCCGGTGTTTTGTCGTTGCCTTTAGTTGATCTTTTCTTTTCTCTCTTCACTTTCCACACACCCCAACAGGTCAAGGCAGATGGCCGCCCACCCTGAGCCTGGTTCTGCTGGAGGTTTCTTCCATTAAAGAGCGTTTTCCCTCTCCACTGTTGCCTAGGGCTTGCTCAAAGGAGAATTGTTGGGTTCTGTCTACAGAATAAAGTCAAGACTATAAAGATGTAGAAAGTGCCTTGAGATGACTTTGTTGTGAATTGCCGCTATATAAAGTTGAATTGAATTGAATTGTGTTTGCATCTGTTGGTTTGGGCTACTCGCTACCTAGAGATAGTGATGACTTTAACCATCATGAATAACAGTCATGACTTTACTAATTTGCAAACAGTTATGTTGGTTAGTTGACAGTAGAGAGGTGACAGGAAATGAGGACGTAAGTAAAAAAAAAAAGTATCATCCTTCTACCTTTTATCTTAAAAAGCAGAAATCAGTATTTTTTTTTTTAATCAAATCTTGTCTTGCAGTGACCCAAAGGAAATTATGATGGCTTCAAATGTCAAGTCAAATATTGTTTTTAATGAATGGCCTGTGTGTGGGAGGAGAAAGAAGAAATAAAATCATGCTTTCTGACCTTTGGAGTGAAATAAATACCAGCGCTTCTCTTTGACAAGATATTGTTTTCTTCTCTTAAATTAGATGCTATTTTCACCACAGCCAGGAGAAGAAGAGGTCATGGTTTTCTCATTGTGTGTATGTTGGAGCTTTTGTGTAGTTCTGTCTACCTCCACCTTTGTGAGAGCTTAGGTATGTGCTCCTGTGTTTATTCTCCGATATTTCAGCCCCATTCATATACTAAGCAGGCCTTTAGAGCTAGCATGACATTTATATGAGGTCAGAAATAGAAAAAAAAAACATTGAAGTGCTGGCATCTTGCTTGGTGGATGGAATATTATGGGTAAAGGTTAGATTGATACATACATCATTTTGCTGATAAAATTGAAGACTGGTAGTTTTTTTGCACATATTGAATACTGTCGATATAGAATAGAAAAATGAAGTAATATGATGCCAGTTATAATTTAAATATTATAGAACTGACAATTCCTTGTGATGTTATCTTAATGTGGGCTGACCTTGTTTACTAAATGCTAAATTTTTAAGGTAACTGCAAAGTTCCACAGATAAACATATGCTGTATCCACCAATTCCCCAGTTGCTGGTTCGATCCCCAGCTTCTCCGGTCACATGTCGAAGTGTCCTTGACCCACATTGCCCAACCTACCCAACAACAACAACCAAAGTTTTGCATAAAGGTTTATTATAACAACTTCCATCTCTGGCTACAAAATCAGCTACGATACTGTACAATGAATATATGCAGTAGTAAAGAGGCTAAATGGTATAAAAACAAATCACATTTAAAAGGCTATACTGTACACCAACAGCTTGAATGAGAACATCCAAGTTCAACATCTGAAACCCATTCCAACAATAATATTAGATCTAAGGATTAGAATGCCCAGCGATGGACGTGTGTGCATGGGTTTTTGCGAGACCAATTAAAACAGAGGGCCTCTATTGATGGCAGGTAGCTAAACAGAGCTCAAGGCATTCAGCTTTCATGTTGATACTGGTGATTAAATAGTGTGCAGCAGCTGGTGCCTATATTAAAGCATCTAATCACCCTTGAATGATGGTGGTGGCATATTCCATCTACTCATTCAAACCTCATTTACATCAAAGCAACAAGCATAAACATGGTTGACATGTGTTGGTGGCCCCCGGACTGCTGCACTCCAGAAATGTGCCAAATGCACAACTGAAAAATGTCAGAGTCAGAATATTTCATCATTACTGCAACACATGCTGACGTGGGTGCAGAATGCTGAAAAAAAGGCTGCTAATTAAACAGTTAAATCAAGCATAATGTCTGTGCATAACTGCGAACATAGGAACATAACTGTGTAAGAAAGAAACATAAAATCGGTATAATTAATTAAATAAATTATTGCCGACATCATTTGAAATCAATGTAACAACAAGAATGGGCCTATGGGCATAGTCCCAAGGCTCCTTGTCTTTCCCTGCAAAATATCCCCAGTTCAAAGCAATAACAAAAAAAAAAGGGACATCAAAGGGACACAAAATAGCCACAAAGAGACACAAAACCGCCATACAGAGGCATAAAAAGCAAAAAAAGATGCTTCTCTCATAGTCATGGGTTTTGCTGTTTTTTTGAGTTGTTGTAGACCCCTCACACGTCATTATTCGTTCAACTTATTGTTTTGAGTAAATCACAAACAATATTACAAGATAATAGAGTCAAAAAGTCAGCAAACTATTGTTTTAGACTCAGCCCCATTTATTGTGCACTTGTCCTTTCTCATTATACAACAAATAACGTATGAAAAGGTTGTCACTTGTCCCTAAGACAATGTCAAGCACCAATAAAGGTACTTTATATAATCTATTTTAATAATCTAATTAATTACAGCTCTGTAAATGTTTAATCTAAATGAATCACATAAACATTTGCTGTGAATTAGGGCTGTCACTCATTAAAATTTCTATTCACAATTAATTGAAGTCTGTCCATAGTTAATGGCGATTAATCACAAATTAATTGTACATGTTTAATCTATTCAAAATTTGTTGTAAATAGACATTTTCACAACATCACATCAAGAGACATTATCCCCGTAGGAGCGGACACATTGACTTGATGAACGTAAGGAACTGACGACCGATGGAAAAGTACTTATTTCTACAACTGCAAAAATCACATGTCCCTTATCTTTTTATCTACATAACATAACATAAACATTAGCCCTGACATTAATCTCATAATGGTCACAATGAATAAAAAGTCAGTCACTAACACTCACAGATCCGTTTTCCATCTGATGTGCTTCACTGGCTCAGCTGGTAGAGGGAAGCAGGGCCAGTTTAGTTTGGAGGGTCAGTTAATAAGTTATATGTGACAAATCAGGCTAAATGCATGACAGCTGTTGTTTTAATGTATTCATAGCAATTAGCTCAATATTGTTGTATAAACGTGATCCCCACAGGTAGAACCGACATTACTGTTTTATGTTGATGCTTGTTTGAAGAGTGTTTTAATTCACTACTTTTATTGGCTTTTTATTTGCAGAAATATATTTGCATGTAACGATACAGTGAAAGTTGTCCACCTGATTGTTTCACCACAGCGGGATCCGTCTCCCTGCTGCCGTGGCATTGGCTGCTGGGTGCTGGGTGCTGTGTGTGAGTGTGAGTGTGAGTGTGAGTGTGAGTGTGTGTGTGTGTGTGTGTCTGTGTTGGAGCTCTCCTAGCGTCCACTAGACAGTCAGCGGAAAAAACCCTGGAACTTGACATCTGCAATCAAAATGATCACGATCGGTCTGTATTCCTACTCAAAGTTACTCACACTGTCGAGCTCCGCACAGGTGAGACACTGGGTTATCATGAGAGAACCCACTTTAAAGGCATTAAAAACTAACTAAAAGGAATGTGCATTAAAATATTATCATCATGTTTATATTATAGATAGATAGATAGATATCTATCTGTATATAGAGGTCAATGAAAGTAGTAACTATGGTTAAAATAACTACACAGAAGCACCATCAATTGATTTGCTTGTGTCAAACAGACAGAAATCACCAGAAAACCTACTGATGGGTACCCTTAACTCACTCTGCCTCTTAAATACTTCTCACACGCCCAGTGAAATCAACTTCTGCACATCACACAACAGCAAAATGAGCCCACATAAGAGGGAGGCAGCCATATGACAATCTCTGGTTTTTTTTTCCTCCTGCTGCACAAAGCTAGCAAAAGCTTCTTTGTTGACAGGCTCCCTTGCTGAAACTGGGTTGGCAACAAAAGATGTCTTTCATCCTCAGCGACTGCATTGCTATCTGCAGGAGGCTGCAACCTTCCCTTATCTAGTTCCAGATAAAGCGTTTTGTCATTCAACAGTTTACTGCTACCAAAGCTTGAGGATTCAAGGCTTCTTCTCACATGGAGAGCTGTTTCAGATGCAGTGCTTCACATTTATAGCAACGAAATCCCACAGTATTTCTTTTTTCCTGTGTCTCTTTAACAAAAGTTTTTTCAAGCATTTTAATTTTTTGTGAGGTTAGAAGATATGACAGTGTCTACTTGCTTTTGCCAGTCTGCGATTCACACTCCAACTGAAATGCTGTTGTCATTCAAAGCTCTGGCTGTGTGACCACAGCCTTTTTTTGCTCCCATGGGCCTCTAGTGCAGAGCAACTGCTCATTCCAATAGACTAAGAAAGCTGTAGGCCTATGTTAAAACAGTTCTTATTTTGCTAATAACTTTTACACTCAGGTCAAGGTAAAAGGCCATTTTGCTACCATGCCATTCTGTAAAACAGTTAGAATCGCAGTCGCCCATGGACCACAGGGTCAGTGGTTCGATCCCCGGCCCTGGCTATACGTCGACGTGTCTCTGGGCAAGACACTGAACCTAACAGCCCATTCCTCTCCCCAGCTGTGCAGTGCCGGTCCAAGCCTGGTAGAAATTGATTAGATTAGATTAGATTCAACTTTATTGTCATTACACATGTAGAAGTACAATGCAGCGAAATATGAGGTATATGAGGGGCAGAGGGATCAGCGGGGTGCAGAGTTCAGTAAAGAGACAGCTCTGGGGAAGAAACTGTTCTTCAGTCTGCTAGTCCTGGTTTTGAGGCACCTGAAGTGCCTGCCGGAGGGCAAGAGAGAACGGTCTACGGGCGGGATGAGAGGAGTCCTTAGAGATGCTGCGAGCTCGACTCAGGCAGCGTTTCCTCTGGACGTCCTGCATGGCTGGAAGGGTGGTCCCTGTGATGCGCTGGGCCGCTGCAGTGCCTTGTGCTCTGCAACAGAGCAGCTCCCATACCAGACTGTGAGACAGTTGGTCAGGATGCTTTGGATCCCTAGGAACTTGTAACTGGAGACACGCTGAACAGCCGTTCCATGAATGTGGATGGTGTCACGTGTATTTCTTGACTCTATTCTGAAGTCCACAATGAGCTTGAGAAATTGGGGAGGGTTGTGTCAGGAAGGGCATCCGGCGTAAAAAACTGTGTCAAATCAACAGGCGGACAATGATCCGCTGTGGTGACCCTGAACTCACGGGATAACGAAAGGACACGAAAGGACAAAAATAAAAAAAAAAAAAAATGGCACAGGCACAATTGTGCATCATGTACAATGCGTTAATAATCAGGGTCAGGTTTGTATGAATAAGATGTATGTTAAAGGAAAAATGAGGAGACCACAACATACGCTTGGACAAAGGGAGCAGGTTACGGCGGTCGATTGTGTGCTTAACCGACCTCTATCCAGTTCCCTTTCCCTACTCCAGAGCTGCACATCATAGTGGTCCTTGAGAATCTGTGTGCTTCTCTTATATTTGTTGTAATAACACAAATAATCAGCAACATGTACTCAAGTGCAAATCATAAATATGCTAATATGCAAAACCAGTTAAAGAACATCAATGCTTGGTTCATCCACCATTATTGGTTTACAACCAGTATACAACGTATTTCTGATGCATGTGTGTTATATTGTATGTCCTGACAGATGTGAAAACAACATATTCTAAATTATAATATTTTCAACAATCCTTTGACAAACATTGAAAGCAATAATGAACTGTCTCTACTCACGCCTGTTTGTCGTGTTTGTCAGTCTGACACCTGGACAAGCTTTCTTTGGTTTAACCAACTAAAAGTGCGATGAATATGTTCAGTGTAAGGGAAAGCATTTTTCCCCGTAATTTTACTGAAACAGAACAGATTTGTTTCCTTTTAATTTTGACTTACAATGAGATATGAGATAATGAGATAAAACCATGCTACCGAAATCGAAGATACCATTGAGGTACAAGGTTTAGAAGAAGCTCTGCTCACATTTCTATTCCTTAGTAGTAAAACTTTGATGACACTAAAATTATTGAAGCTCCTTCCTGCTCTAACACATCATTGCCTATATTTCTGGTTGCCAGAATGTATTGCATTCACAGTAACTGACTGTTATCTCATTATAAAGTCTAGGGCCGAGCAAAATATTGAATTAGTTCCATTAATCGTTTTTTTGAAATGCTTAAATCAAAAACTCACTCAAAAGGCCAGGCCAGCAGTTCCCTGGAGCCACGACAGTAATGTCAGCTGTCTCCGTTTCCTTGGAGACACGTGCACGTGTGTTGGCCTGGTTAGTCAACAAGCTGGAGTGATGGCACCCACAGCAGGTGAAACCACTAAGTGTTATTCTTTACAATATGTCTAAAGAGATCAGCCTTTCTAATGATGTTGTTGTGTTTTTATATAGTCAAAAGCTGCTGCTGACAGCACAGACCCCCCTCAGGCCGGTGCCTGCTGGATGATAAAGTCTCCTGAGCAGTAATGCTGCTCCAATCAATCAGACACTGATTATCTCGCCATACCCTTCATGGAAGAAAGCCAGGTACCAGCTGAATGCCATGGAGACTGGCACAGGACCAAGCATGCAGCTGAGGCAGCAGTGCACAAAGTGAAACAAGTGTGTTTTATGTGTTTTAAAAAAAAAACTATATTGTTTTAATATTTTGTGTAATTGGGTTTAAAATTAGACTCAGGGAAAAATGTTTCCTTCAATCCTAATTCTATTCTGACTCATGACCTAGGGATTTCTTTTCTACTACAGCTGAGTAGTACAAAGAGTCTTATTATAGAAACACGGCATGAGGAAACGTGTGAATATCGTGCAGTGATTACAAACAGACAAGTCAAGTGCAATATTTAATATGCTCGTCAGAGCACAACTTACCACAATCCCACTGTCTAGAAGTAGCAAAAAGGAAAAAAATGAACAAAGAAATGAAATACAAAGATACAGCAAAGACATTAACTCTAAGGTTTGGACTCCAGCTCTTTCTAATCCTTTGCTACTCAGCAGGCTGATGTGCCACCGGCTGGAAATGTTGTGTCTGAGATATGACAGTGACAATGACTGTCTAACAATAGCAATCTGATATGTATTGTGTCTGCAATTACAGACTGTGCAGAGGCTGTCTGCCCTTCAGAAGATATAAAGTGTAATATTTCTACTGCTGGTATGAACACAGTAGACATGGTTCTCAACAATGTGAATGTCATTACTTTCAGTTATAAAAAAAAAAAAGTATAAGAAATTAAAATTGGAACTGATTAAAAAAGGTACAAATAAAATAATAGGGGTCATCAAAATTCAGGTAAGGACGCACTACCCACTCATTATGGTGGGTTGGTGAGGCATTTTACTTTATGTGGATCCATAATTTCAAGATGAAAATAAAGTAATATATGATGAGATGTGTTTTTTACTCAGAGGTGTTGTCCGGTCATGGTTGACAGTGATCATGTAACGTGATTCCAACAGCTGTCGTGTTATTGAATCGTGAGTTTTGGACCCATAACATGGTTTAGTAGGTCACCTACTGACTACACTCCAATAGATTCCGTGAACATCTGATAAACTGTGGCACTAAATGCTTAGGATTCACAGTTTGTCTAAGGTTAGGGTTAATCTCTAGAGAGAGATTTAACTTTTATGTTGGCAGCAAATAAAGTTGACTACTAGGATCAAGCAGAAATGAGCAGGAGAGAAATCTGGAAAACTTCTGCAGTCCCCAAACCCGATATTGTACTTCTTTGTAGTCTTCCCCAATGATGACTCAAGAGCCATAAGATACACCAGAGGTTTATCTTGTGGCTTTATTGATTTTTTTTTAATGAAAGAAAACCTTTTCTTCCTTTATCCCTCTAAAATTGTGTATGCATTAGGCCTTTTGTCGAATGAGTTTTATAAATACTGTTTGGGTAGTACTTACTTTATATTGTCTCACACAATGTCAACGTGTCAAAGAAATGTCATTGGAAGTTGGAAATCTAAAAATGGACTCGCAGCTGCAGCCGAAATTAAAAGTCAACACTCAATCTCGACAAGCATTTAACCTTAAAAAGCGGCTTATTATGTCGGACAAACCCTTGCCCTTCATTTGTGATCACACTGTTCCTGATCGCTTATCATGATCCCATATGACCTCTGTGGCCAACTGAGAGGGGGGGGTGACATGGATTTGTGAAGAGATAACCTTCCACCCCAGAATGATCCAATCCATGGGCAACAAACATTATCACGAGTGCAGGAAGGACTCCAATCAACACCACAATTTGCTCCACTCATCCAAACCCATTCACCTCATCCGATTTGTCTTTCATCAGAGGTCATTAATGTCTAATTCTCTGCGGAATAGTTGCCGATCGTTGCCTTTTCGCCTCCTTCTCAGCCAACTCTTGTGCTCTTGCCTCAACGCGCGTATCGAATTCACGTCAAGGTTTACGTTCACGACCATAAGACGTAAAAGTCAATGTACAGAATTTTAACCACCTTTAAACAACAGCCATTTTCTCTGTCATTTCAGGAAACATTATCAACCCACCACATGGTCTGGAACCTTCAAGGCTGTCACAATAAGCATTGCTAATTGAACTTCAACCAGAAATAAATCAATTTAAAGACACTCAGCCTTTGTTGTTTGCCCTCTGTGCATACTAACTGTGTATTGGTAAATCCCTCCGCCGATAGAAAGTCATGCTTTGACCTTATCTGTAGAGGAGGAGAGATATTGCAAACCAAAGAGAGATATTTCCCTCACTGTAAATGGATGGTATTGCTCATGAGAACAGACAGAGCAGATGTTGGCTGCATTTCTAAAGTCATTCTGGTTTAATGACCTGAGAGAGAGACGTTTGCTAAATGTGATCAAAACCTCAAACATTCAGCCTGTGTGGCAGACACATCAAAAATCATGTCAGGCATTTTGTCCACTCCACAGATCAAGATAAGCCTCGGGATAACGGAGGGGGGAAGGGGCTGGAGAGAAATGGCCAATTCACTGATGTGTTTATGTCATCATTATTTGTGTATGTGCAGACCCAAGTAAGCACCTTTTAACTTGTATTTTGTATTTTACAAGTATTATCACCGATCAGCCACAAACTTTAGAGTATTTCAGGTGTCCCAGGCTCTGAAAGCACATTTTCTGTGTAGACACAGATCACACTCGCATGCACACGAGCAGCTAGGTTATTGGCTAAAATATTTTTCTTTCATCCCCCCTACACATTGCGTATTACATTCACAATACTTCTCGTTTCACTTTTGATTTATTCCATTAGTGGTCTCCAGTGCTGATCGTCTGATCCATTGGCTTTGCACAGGTTTTAATGCCAGATACCTGAATTATTAGAAAAACTATCTAATGCATTAGAAAATACCTGTTTATCTGATAAATAATCATCAAATAATCAAGGTAAAACCTCCTAAACACAAAAACTAAGAGATTTCCAAGACAAATTCCAGTAAGAAACATCCTACGTGGCCCCGCAACTAATGATTATTCTTTTTAATAGACCAATCAAATGTCAAGAAATTATGAAATATGCCCTTTTCAATTTCTTAAGCCTGAGCTGCCCCCTTTGAATGTCACAATTTATCAGACCAACACTCTAAATCAATTATATCTAGTTTATTATAAACAGAAAGATAAAGAACAGCAACAAATGCTCACTGAGAAAGTGGAAGGTGGAACAAGCAAATGCTTTTCTTGTTCATCTCGATAGATAGCAGATTAATAATCTGTTACTAATCAATTAGTTGGCAAAGAGTTTCAGCGGCAAGGTAAATACCATTTGGTGTAACAACAAATAATGCTGAAAGCAAGATAAAAAAAATTAGGGAAAAAAAATTTGTGATAAGTGTAATAAATAAATTCTCTGTTTATTTGAAGATAATTTTGAGGAGATGTTTAAAGGAAAACTACAAACGGCTCGTGTCAGATGTAATCATACCATTCGAGGGCCATTATTTGTTGTTATCAGCACCATAGATATGGACAAGTAGGTTACGATATGACGCAATGCAACGCAACTATATAATGTTTAACAGACAGCCTGCAACGGTAAAATGTGACATACTGAATAACTGGCCTCACAAACAAGAAAATAGTCTCACTGATAGCTGCAAACAATCTCAGTCGGCAAACAAAATAAATATTTTAAGAGAAACTGATGGGTAAAGTGTAAATAACAGAGGTGAACTAATGCAGCCCTGAGGCCTAACATTGGTTCTGATTGAGGAAGAGAGTGTGTCATTAACTTCACTATATGTATTCATTCTGTGAGAAATGAATTTTACCAGTAAATAAAGTTTGGATTGAACTGTACCTGAAGCATTTTAGGCAAAAGTGACTCAGAGCAAATTTTAATAAAAGACTAACAGTTTTAAATGGGAGTCTCGTTTTTGCTGCCCAACCATCCGTCCCAACCTCTAGTTTATGCAGACTTTGTCACTTTTTATTTATTTCACCAGTAGCACTCTCACGTCTGTGATATTTATTATGGCTGCTAGATGTCGCCTGCTGTCCTCCCTTTGTAATAGGTGCAATAGTAGGGGACCGACTGAACCATAACCATAGCCATGAATCGGCCAACACAAACACTTTCGTGACTGAGGGGTTGAAAAAATGATTTAATTGTGTAAAAAAAACAAAAAAACGATTTAATTTAATTTTAAATTAATTTAAAGAAAAAGTGCAGTAGCAGTGAAAATACTAGCAACTTCCAGTGTGGCCACCAATAATCTGTAGCTACACTAATGACAATACAGCAACATATTTCCAATTAGCCTTTGTTATTAAAATGTGAGCGGTTAAACCTGTAATTCTAAAGTCCAAGAACTCCAGAGGAGTACTTCTTAAAATTAGCACTATTTCTGATGTCGCAGACAAAATTGGACAATTTGCGTGAGGCAGATTTCAAAATTATTGTTCAAGGTGGTAACAGCAAAATTTACAAAAGGTTGAATTTACTTTAATCCTACTCTGAATGCAGATGGGATATTATAATTTCAGGCCTAAACCAGGACAAAAACAAAGGAGAGCAGCAACAATCACAACATGGAAGCACTGATTTTTAAACAAAAAAGATTCCCATAGAATTCACAGTGATTTATGCTCCCTGGAACTAATGACAGCATTTTTCATTTAATGGATTCTCCAAAGGCTTTCAGTAATTAAGGAACACATTTGTTGCATTAATTTTTGATTCTGACACCAAACACGTGAAATTATTCAGCTCTAATTGGACTGCGAACAGATAATGAAGTTCGTGTGTGACAAAGATAAAAATGGGGACTGACAAAGAGACAGATAACAAGAGAAGGAGAACAAAGGCGGCTAATGAGAAAATCATGACTTAAGTAGCAGCCATGACTTCTGCCAACTAATCAAAACCCTCCAACAAAACTTTGTAGAGGGTGAATTTTGCTTTATAGAAAAATTCTCCGAAAATTCTCCTTGTTTAAAAAGGTGGCTCAGTTGTGGAGCATTATGTTGAGATGCAGAAGGCAGCGGGTTCGAATCCCACGCCACCAGGAATGGCCCCACCTTGGTGCTGGTCCCGAGCACGGATAAAATGGGAGGCTTGCGGCAGGAAGGGCATCCAGCGTAAAAACCCAAATGCCAAATCCACATGCGGAACACATTCAGCTGTGGTGACCCCTGAAGGGACAAGCTGAAAGCCACTGGGAAAATTCTCTGACAATAAAATTCCAACACACAAAGCAGATTTGCAGAGAGACCCTCAACAATATAAGGTTTCCACAGAAGCTTTTGTTGAATGCAGCACTTTTACCAGCGCTTCATATTAAGCCAGTCAGGTCTCAGTATCTGTTTCCATTACAGCCAGTGTCAGATAGAGAAAGAGAAGGGCAAGAGCTCAGGTTCTCAAATCGTTCATCCACTTGTAGCAGCTGACATGGGAGCAGAGATTTCCTTCCATGGTTAGAGAGTCTGAGACAGAATTTCTGCTACAATACATCTTGGAAACTAAAAATGTCTTCAGTTCACATTTTCTTGACAAGATTTATCACTTGCATCTGCAGCTCCTCTCAGCTTTATAGGACACTTAATCGGTTTTAGCTCATTATTTAGCAGTCCTGTCGCCATCTTTACTGTTTGGGTTCACTCTCCCTGCTGTTAGGGCACCATTTTTATTTTTTATTTTTTTTTGTGAACAGCTACTGTATATAACCTGCTCACCAGAGTTTCTACAGAGCGGCTATTCTTTGCAGGAGTCAAAAGTGACCAAAAGCAAAGTAAAAGGGGACAGGCCTTAAATTAATCAGCTAATAAGCACATTTCCCAAAATGTCACACTAGATTTTCAACATTTTATACCTTACATACAATATAAGTGCATTGGAGGCATTGGCTTTACATTTTTTGCATTTAATCTGATAAAATGTACACTTTTTAATGTATTAAACTCTTTTCTGTCAGCTTATTAGCAGGTCTACATATTATAATAAAGTCAAAATTTACATTTAAGGAAAAGCAGGCAGGTATCTGCTAAAATCTTCTGCTAGTTAATGCCCACACACTTATTGCTACACGTGCCAGACTTTCTAGCTCAGACGGTTCACTGCCAGAAAATGATGGATTGCCCCCTTAAAACCTGGAATGAGTCGCTTCTACAAGTAAAGTATTTCGGGCTATTGTCCACAAAAGAGGGTAAACTGGAGAATGAGACTGTCAGGCAGGTTGGTACTGTACTGCACAGACGGTACAAAACCGCAAGGCGAAGTCCATCTATGTTCTAACCCTCACCTGTGGTCAAGAGCTTTGGTAGTGACCAAAAAGAATTATCTGTAGCATGGCCAGGCTCAGCCTTACAGATAGAGTATGGAGATCAGTCATCTGCAGGGAGGTCGGGGTGGAACCACTGCTCTTTTGCATTGAAAGGAGTAGCAACAAGAAGGAGTAGACCCAGAACACAATTATATATATCTCATCTGGCCTGGGAACAACCTGGAATTCCACCGGTGGTGCTGGGAAAGGTTACAGGGAATGTCTGGTAAACCTTACTAAACTTGCTGCCGCCACAGCCCAACTCTGGACAAATGGAAGCTAAAGGATGGACGATTTGTCCATTTGTCAGGGTCAAAACTATTAGCGGCATTAAAATTAATTTGTTTAATCTTGTTAACTTTTACAGCCCTATTAAAACAAAAAAATAAAAATAAATCTGATCATGAAATAAAACCTTTATACCCACAATCTCAAACCCATCTTCCTTTTCCTGCCAGGGAGAGGGGGTAGTCTGGCATGTGTTGAATGTGTTTCAAAGTTGGAGGAAATGAGCACTGTACCAAATGTTCCTTGTTGCAAGCTCCCCACATTTAATCCCCCCGAATTGCATTTTACAGTGGCAGTAACCACTGGCCTTGTAATGGGATGTGAATTTTGCAAGCTCTTCCAAATAAGAAACCTCGTGGATGACAAAGGACCTAATTGTTGTCTATCGCAATGTCATTAGACAGATTTTTTTTATGTCCTAATACCAAACCTTCAAAAGTTTACTTTTAACTGTGATAAATAACCATCAATTCAACAAATACCAGTGGAAAACCAGCAGTCTCATTCTGCTGCCTCTCGGGCACACAGAAGGTATGTATGCATGCACATACACACATCCCTTATGAACACACAGCCATTTGGTTTCTTACAAACGTCATGTTGCAGGACAGGAAGGAGCCTTTTTCCCCTCTCAGATTCTTTACATTCTTCCATAGCTGAAAGCCCCGTTTCTAGCAAATGGCCCGAGCTAAATCCCATGACACGGACTTCTAGGAATGATGTGCTCCACACTGTTTCACCGCAAAAGTCCCCTCTTGAACAGGAACATGGGTCATATCTTCTTCTACAAATAACCACGAGAAACTCGACAAACAGCCCCGATGCCGAATGCACAATATGTGACGTGCTTGTGATATCGGAGCTCTCAGGTCCCTTTGCCAGTAAAAATAAGAGACTTTCTCCTCTCAGTGGGAAAATTACTGTGCAGCATTCCTCCTTGTCCACCACCATGCCACAGCTGAGGCAGCAGTATAAGAGCAGATACTTCAGTCGGAGTGAATGTGGGACACAGGAAATCAGAGCTATAAAAAGGTGGTGCTGCATATGTTGGGCTTCCTAAACATTTAGGTACAAGATGCTGAAAGCTCGTACTGTCTTTCAGGGACGTCATTGCTATTGACATCGTTGTTTTTTTTTACTTAGATAAGCCCTCTGTTGCTCTGACACAGTAAATCCTAAAG
Organism: Channa maculata; assembly: GCA_020496755.1. Lineage (NCBI taxonomy): Eukaryota > Metazoa > Chordata > Actinopteri > Anabantiformes > Channidae > Channa > Channa maculata. The sequence goes on along the minus strand of CM035605.1, from coordinate 5,124,235 downwards.
CTTCAGGAAACTTAGAATGTGGTTTTCTTCTCCACTTAGGAAATAACAGCCACTCACTGCAGCCACATGGTGGTTTCTAACTGATATATCTGATTTTTTTTTTCTTGCTTCTCTGTAAGGTTGTTACATCTAACATGACTGCCCATCATATATTTTGAATCATTTTTGTATCTACTGTACTAGGTTCCTTATAAAAAAGGGCTGGTATAATGTCATAGTGTCATTTTAATATCAGTGGCCATACAGTACTCAGAGTATATGGTATTTCAGCAAAGATACCAAATTAATACTTGTTTTAAAACCTAAAGTTATTTAAACTCATTATTTGCCTATAAAAATATTTGAAACGCCTCCCAAACCAATCATATCGTTTAATGGCATTGTTGTGCTTTTTATTAGATGCATGTATTTTTAAAAAGTGCAGCCAATATATCACTATGAGATTATTTAATTTTAAATTAGTAATTAGAATCAATATCCATATATCATCAAAACTCCAGTAGTCTGGCTTTGATGTTCAAAGAGAACAGCAAGATCAAATTTAAGGTTAATAGTAATTAATATATGTAAAATGTATTCTTCTCTGCATGTTAATGTACATTTTGGATACTTTGCATCAGATACGTTTCAGGTGGCACTGAAGGTACCATATTGCTGGTAGTTCCTCAGTATTGAGCACTAATTAACTAGAATAGAGGGGCAACAATTAATCGATTTCCTGATTGACAAAAATAAAAAAGATCAACAAGGTTTTCAGCTAGTCCCTTCAGGGGTCCCCATTGTTGTAGCTGACTTTTTACGCCAGATGTCCTTCCTGCCCAACACTCCCATTTTTATCAGGACTCGAGACCAACACCAGAGTGTAACTTGATGGCTGGGCGGGGCCACGCCTGGTGGGGTGGGATTTGATCCCGCAGCCTTTTGTATCCCAACCCGATGCTCTACCCATTAACCAAGCAAGCCCCCTCTTCTTGATTGAGAAACACTGAAGAACATAAATGGTCTGTTCTTAATTAACACTGTCTTCATCAGTACTCACACCACGTTACAACATTGCTTGTCATTCACCCATTCAGACACATGGCAACCTCTGGTTCAGTCAGTATCTTCTCCAAAGACACTTTGACATAAGGACAGCAACTGGAGATCAATCCGCCAACCCAGGGATTGGTGGGCGCCCACTCAATTTCCTGAGCCACGGCAGAAGCAGCTTGATCAATAACTAAAATAATCGTTTGTTATAGTCCACAAATGGAACAAGGGACACACATTTAACCAGAGTAGTCCTCATTTACCCAAATTATCAAGTAAAAATCAGATCATCAGTCTAGTCTTAATGTGCTCTTGAAGAATAACTCTGGATTTTCAGCACATCTATGCAGTGGCAGCACCAGAAGATTGTGGCTGGGAGAGGGTCTATGGTGTAAATCATTAAAAACAACTCCAGCCATCCACGGCATCATCAAGTCTGCCACATGCTGGTGTCTCATCATTTATTCATTAGGTAATGCCTCTTGCAGAACAACACATTACAAATCTTTTCAAAACACCATGTAGGTAATGTAAAACAAAGGCAAAGCGTTAGGCCCCCTTCTGCAGCGAGAGCAGGGGAAAGCACTCACGGTTACCTTAACTCGAAAGAGCAACCAAGGATCCCTTTGTCAATACAAATATAAGAGTTCACTATCCTCAAGCCCATTGACCCGCCTCATCAAGCACCTGCAACTGCAAACGGAGAGAAAATGTTTAAGAAATCAATATGTTACAAAGGCCTCCCACAGTGTCCCACTGTTCCCAGGTCAATACTTCTAATCTGCAGGATGAATTAAAAACTGTTAAGTGTTGAGTCGAAGCATCTTGATGCACTGTGTGCTGTGATAATGCCGTTCTATTTATGTGGCAGCTGTCCATTTAATATCAGCTTTTTTTATACGTAGTATCTTTGGAAAACGTTGCAAATCAATAAGCAGGACGGCTTCATGGCAATACTGGATTTTATTTGCCACATTAGACAATAAAGACATTTATGCATCAAATTTTACTGTCCGCTCCTAAAAGGATCATTTATAATTTCTAGGTTCCATATACGTATGTATAGAGTCCTGTCACTTAAAAAAGGATTTTGATGCTCCTTGCTTGCTTCACTAAATTCCAGCTGCACATTCAAGCTGGCACATGCTTCTCAGACCTTACAGCAAGCACTAATCAATACATCTTTTATTAAAGCTCAGGTTCACAGGTTTTCAAGTGCGGTGCCTGTATAGTCACTGAAACAGGGTCTTAGTGCCTGTAAGAGCTTTTAATACTACTTCTAATTAAATTTAAGACCAAAAAGATTCTTAAGTAAACACCTTGATGTCATTTATAATTTATAATTTGTTTTCAACGCAGTCCATCTTTTCTCTAGAATAATGTTGAACGTACACATTTGGCTTATGACACCATGCTTTATGATAGTTTTGTTGTCATTTGACAGCTGCGGTGAATTATTAATAGGCCAATGTGATCATGAGTCTTTAATAGTCACCTGAATTTCCCCAACAAACAACCTGCCCCCTACTGCTCAGGGGAACATGTTCAGATCTCTCTCTCTTTCTCCTGCAGTTCTTCTTCTCCCACAACTCACACCAATTAACTCTGTAATTGAATTTGTGTCACAATTTTAGTGCTGTGTATACAAACTCTGAGGTCCATGCGAGCGCAGTGTTTACAGCCTGTTAGTGAAAATGTGAAGGGTCCGTGGCTCTGAAGCATGCAGGGCTGACATGTTACAAAAACGAGCACTCAGAACTGCGGGTGGTGTCAATTCTCATTTTTGTGCTTCCTGCTCTGCATGTGGGAGCTGGAATTATTGTGGTGATGTGACAAAAACATTTAAGACCCATGGAATCCGAAGACCTTTATAACCTGTTTTGAAGCCTTTTGCCCCAGCGTACCACACAATTCACACCATTTGGAATCTTGGTCTGCAGCTTTTCAGCCAATCCATCATGTTGACTTGGCAGCCATCCTTTTGGCAAGGTACCTGTCTGCTTGGCCATTCAGCTTAGCTAATAACTGCATGAGAGGAGACCACTGACTATAGTCTTTGCGGTGTGTTCAAGTGCCATTTGTTTTGCACAGGCAAAGATGAGATGGGGCAAAAACGGTGAACCTATCCTTTAACAATGTTACACAATGAGAAACTGATCAGAGAGAATTATTAGAATATATGTTGCTCCATTAACATTAGAGAACATGTCTATGTAGCATTTTAGCATCTTTTGACTCATTGTTTTGTTTTCATAGCTCAAACAGCTCTCACTGAACTAATTTCACACGTTACTTTAAACTACCTGCTCAGCAGCAACTACTCAGAGACTAGGTAGTGAACATAGAGTAGTGAATTTGGCAGGTAAAGCACCAGAATTTTTTTATAGAGCTTAAAAAAACAAAATCAATATTGACCCTACCTTGATGTGATCGACTCAAACAAAAAAGCGTCATATGTGCTGGATGTGTGAACTGAGAACACTTCAGCCATATCCACAATATGTCACATGTGTGGAGTGGATCAGAGAGGAGATTACATTGTACTAGAGTCCACTACAACTTTACAGTATAAGCAACAAAAGTTAGGAGCCATTGATGAATCACCTGTCCAACAATCCGAATATAATCTTTTGAAGACAATGAGGAGAATACTATTTAGCTATCCAATTAGACTCTGATCAGGTTATACTCAGTATTGCAGAACTTGGATCCAGGCCAAATAAAAACATAACCAGGATGTCGGAATTGTGTGGAAGAGTGGAAACGTGAATTCACAATACTGAGCCTTTACTAAGGGAAGAGTAGAAGCTGTCACTGAGATGGGACGGAGCAACCACCATGTTTTACACCAGTTACAGCAAGTTCAATCAATCAAATAATCAATCAATCAATCAATCAATCAATCAATACATACATAAAATCAGCAGCAATGCAGAAAGTTCTGAGAACATCTGGCTACCAACACCATCATGAATAATCTAAGTTAAAAATAAAACATGCAATACTGTGGGGCTGCAGCCCTGAAACTGGGCCAGTGACTTCGCAAGTTCCCTAAAATTCACTTGTTTCAAACCTACCTCATCAAAGCCGCTGTCCTCTTTCTTGAATGCTGCAAAAAGAAGAAAGAGTGAATTAGACACTGCCTGTATTGACACCTTTTGAAGAATGAGCAAAATAAAAAGTCAGAAAGTAAAAACGAAGCACACCCACAACCTTCTGACTGTGTTTTTTTTTTTTTTTTTTCTGTGCTCATTAAAACAGTGGAGATTGGTTTGATTTTGAGCTGAGAAGGAGCTCACTAGTCCTGGTGACAACTCACAGGAGACCAGAGAGCAGCAATATAAGGGCTGGAAATAGACTGTCTGGCTTTAAGAGGGGTGTTTCCAGAGTTGGACCCCCTTTGCTTTTAGAACTGCGTTAATTCTTTGTGGCATAGATTCAAAACGGTGTTGGAAACATTCCTTGGATATTTTGGTCTATACTGACAGAATAGCATCGCATTGTTGCTGCAGATTTATGACATGAATAATGCAAATCTCACAAATGTGCTTTAAGGTTCGACGTGTTGTGAATCAGAGATGCTCTGCTGCTGCTCTCTCACTTGCAAGGAGTTGCCTTTCTGTCAGCTCCAACAGTCTGACCAATCTCCTCTGACCTCCATCATCAACAAGTCATGTTCACCCAGAGAACGGATGCTCTCTGGGTATTTTCTCTTCTTTTCTCTTATTCTCTGTGCACCCCAGAGATGGCTGTGGGTGAAAATCCCAGTGCATCAGCAGTTTGTGAAATACTCAGACCAGCCCGTCTGGCACCAAACACTATGCCAAAGTCCCTTAAATCCCCTTTCTTTCCCATTCTGAACTTCAGCCGACCGTCTTTACCGTGTCTACGTACCTTCAGCAGACAGGTGTTTTGTTTTTTGATTGTTAGAAGGCATTTTATTATGTACTAAAGGCTGATCGAGACTTGAATTTCAGATTGACAAAACTAGAACATAAAACTAACTACTTTAAAATGTTCTAGCAGTTTTAGCAGAATTTTAGAGCAGATGGTTTTGAGTCATCATTAAAATATGATGATTGTAGAATCAGCAACTTAATAGAAAAATTATTTCCACTTAAATGCTGTATTCTGCTGTATTCATGCTGTATTCGTAAAGTTCCTACAAAAAGGCCTCAGGGAATTTGATTGGCCATGATTTTAACAAGCTCTTCCGTCTGAGGTTGGGTTGGGGTCAAAATCCTTTTCCCAGTCATGTCAACAGATGGACTTATCCATTTTTTATGTGCACTTTCAGTTTGTACATTAAAAGAACAACACCATCCAAACAATATTGGAAAAAAAAATGCAACACAGTTTTTATGCGTGGTTAAAGTGGAAAAGTGCCACAGAAACATGACTGTAAGCTAAAGTGTGTAAAATATTTTCTGGTAGAAATATGCTCCATACGTTATCCTAATTTGGAGGGGTCTTGTCAAAGCGTCCCATCACACAGACTCAAAACAGCAGCGGCAGCAGAGACACAGCATTCATATCTATAGGTGTGAGGTTCAGAAGGCCAGATTTTAAATAGACAGTGTGTTTTTGGCAACATGGAAGTTATCGCTACATTGTTATAGTGTGTAACTTCTAGTGAGAAATGTTACCTAGAGACAGGAACAGTACAGATGACTGATAGACATGAGAGAAAACAAACTCGTATCCATGGCAACAGGCAATTTCTCAAATATGGATGATGGTGCTAAGAAGCGATGAACTGTAAAATGTGGATGCTTTAAACACATGTTCAACCCAGCAGCACAGAAGATCAGTAGAATCGCCACGGGATCAAGGTGGCAAACCCAAGATCGGACCAAAATGTTCACGATCTACTGTTCCTGAGTTGTGACATTAAATAAATGAACAGAATTTTTTTTTTTTTTTTTGCAGAATATTATAATGGTACAGTGAAGTACGGCTTTAACGTTTTTATAGATATATGGAATATGGAATGTCGTCACTTCATCACTTCTTCTATCCTGCAATCAGTGTGAAATGTGTCATAACAAATGTGTCATGTGTCTTTTTTTCTGAAATGATTGGTTTTTTTTTTTCCACTGAAATGAAATGTCCCCTGAAAAGGATCAGGACATAGCTTGTAGTAGTGTATTGCACAGCATCTTCCATGATACCAGCTTCCTTCCAAAAGTGCATCTATAAAAGAAAAATAAACAACAACTTCTAAATCCATCCTGAAAACTCACTGTGGGGGGGAGGGACAAACGGTTGGTAAAATTGATTATCATATTCTTCATACATAACAAGCAGGAGAGTACACAACACTGCATCCTCCGTGACAGTTTGTGTCTGCAGCTTTGATTACTGAAGCTCCATAAGCACCAGATGCTTGTGGGGAGTGTTAGTAGCAGCTAAATGATGATTTCTCAGTTATTGACTTCTAATGGTGAATATGTTGTCTAATGAGGAAAACTGTACAGATGGCTGGATGGCAGAATGCTCAAGGGGGCTGCTTCCCCATGAAATGACTTATTTCTGTCAGAGTAAATGTTTGGAAGCATTGTGAGCCTGGCCACTGAGCCGGTAAACTGCTACTTCCTTGTCCTCAGACAGTCGGTACACGCACGTTCCCTATAGCTGCAGCAGCAAATCTACGCTCAGGACAATGGATCAGACGGCAGGTAAAATCCTGCCTGCAAAATTCATCTTTACATAATCTTCAATATTAATTCAAACATATTTACAGTTTTTAATATATATTCAGGTAAAATGTATTTCTATTTGAAATATGTTTTCTTTTTCCTCCTTGAGCATTAATTTTACTGGCACAGAACAATTTGTAAACCTATACGTTTATTGTTTTTTGTTTTTATTTACAATACAGGACTTTTTTTTCCATATAAAGCAACATAACAAGAAAAGTGAATTAATGTAACAATATAGCTAACGTTTACCAATCACACTACTTATCTTTGTGACTAGTGCTCGGCTGATCTTTGACATTTTTTATTATAGATCAACGTTAGCCGATGTCTGTGCTCATGCCAGCTAAGTAAAAGTCTTGGGACAAACAGTGCATCCAGTGCATCTTCAGACCACTTGTTTTTCTCATTAATCTACACCAAATATCCCATGATGACAAAAGTGTGAAACAGAATATTAGAAATGTCTGTAAATCGATTAAAAACAAAAGAACTGGCCTTCAGCATCCCTGCTCTCTAAAGATTGGGGCATATTTTATAAATAAAATAATAACATAATAAATAAATAAATAAATATTATTAATGAAAAAAAACCAGCATCGACTAAATACAGCTGATTAGGGTTTGATCAATTCTTAATTGTTCTCTAATGTGTATGTGGTTTTTTAATATCTTTTTAATATGAGAGAGAGAGAGAGAGAGAGACAAAAGATAAGTTGGGTAAAAGGTTTTGTTCAAATTCACAGCAGAAAGCCCCAAGAAAACCCAGATCACGCCAACATCACTACTTTACAGCTTTTCATGCTGAATAAGTCATCGGATGGAGTTTGTTCTTTGATCAGTCTTGTAAGGCGTCTGAGAAAGCAAAGCTGTATTTACACGTCTGCAAAGCTGCTTGACAGACATTCATTGCCGATTTAATATCAGGGATGTGCTAATGGATGAATTCTCCAAACAGATTCTAAAAACATATAACTCATTTCATTTGGGTCAGCAAATATCAAAATCTTGCACGACGGGTCAAGTCCTACAGCCTTCCGAAAATCCCACCCCTCTGGCTCTGTGTGTTCAGCACTGCTGAACTCCCTCTGCAGTGCTTCTCATTTACAGATTCTGTTTCTGTTATTAGACAAAATAGTGTTTCATGGTGTCTTCTAGTTAACCAGATAAACAATTACAACTGCTGTGCCCACGCGATGAAGCGTGTCTGAAAAACAGATCAAGCTGACCCAGGTTACAGACTAATGCACACTAAACAGGAGCAGAGGTAATTCACAGTTGGTTTTAGTGTTGAAAACAGGTTTCATTTAAAACCATTATCACACTTTACACGTTGATCCTGCAGCTTCTGGGAAACAATTGGGAGTTTCTGTAACTGCTCTGCTCAGGGGCACCTCAACAGTGGTAATGATCCTCCAGGTCCAGGCATCAAAGACCTTTTGGTCCGAACACAAGAGAACAACAAACAGGGCTTTGAAGGGGGAAAAACACAGTAGGATAAGATTAGGGATGTGCCACATAATATCATCCTCACAGTACAAACAGGTGAAATGTTTGGATAATCTCACATAAGCAGAACACACATAGTGGGGGCCAGAGCTTGTTCACAGGAAAGGATGGAGGAAGAGTCAATTCAAAAAAACAAAAAAAGAGTTTACTCTGTGGTTTGGAAATTGTTCAGCAACAAATCAGATGTGGATCAAACATCTGTGATATGCACGTTGTTCTAGAAACCCATATGTCGCACAAATGGACCACGGCAGATGTTCAAGCAGCAACGCAAAGCGAACTACTTTAATTCAGATGGGTATTGTCAGCACGATTGCCAGTGTGACTCCATATGATGAAAGAAGTAAACTGGAACAAACTGATGAGAACATTTTTGCTTAGCCAAAGACACGATGCCAAATCAAGCTGTTGACAAAGAGAAGTTCGGGCCAAACATGAGCTCGAGATACAAAGTGCAGTCAAAGACAGATTTCATTCATATATAAAGGCTGCATCAGTGTATTAAACAGGTTTGAAGCTATGCAAATTAAAATAGCCACGAAGCATGATGCCGCACAGAGCCATAATTTGACAATGAGCAAGCCGTGCCCACTGGGACCAGTTGGATCAACAACGTTATGAGGACGCAACCAATAAAGCTGGTGCTTTATTGGTGCTTTGCTTTGTCAAAGCATCTGTAGAGACCCAATCGATGCTCAGATCTGTCGACCTATACGGGAGGAAAGATCCCCAATAGGAGATGAGCGTCAGCGCAGCAGAAAAACTCAATGCCACTCTTTCTTCTCCTGCAACATCGACCCAAGCTCACTTCGGTCCATCTCTCATCTTTTCTTATGAGCTGCATCCAGCTATTCGTTCACTAAACACACACTGCTTCAAAGGCCAGTGAACCCTATGAAGATCTCTGCCAAGGCAGCGTGTGTGATTGTTTGAGAGTGTGTGTGTGTGTGTTTGTCTGCAGCAGGACGTGCAAGAGGAAAAAAAGGGAACTACTAGTGAACGACTAAATGAGATATGATGAGTGCACCTTGACAACCAGTGTGTGTGTGTGTGTGTGTGTGTCACACAGCAGCATCCAATACAAAGAAATAACTATTTAAAACTGAAAGTGTGATAATGCCGATGATGACAAAGACGATTCAGGGATTTTCAGTGTATTTTTCATCAGAGGGCTGACATATAAATCATCTTTGTCTAATTTTAATGCAGTGACAATTTATTTATTTATTTATTTTGGGGTGAAGGTACAAAGTTAACTGCATCTTGAGGATTTCTCATGTAGTCAACAAACACAATGAGATTGCAATGCATATACAGTATCACGGGTCAGACAAAACGAGCTCCTTGGAGACTTTTGCCAGTGGCCTTGAAAAATTTAAATGGTTATTTTTAACACAATTCTGGAATTTGATAGGAAACATACGGGGTCGTGACACACAGAGCTACTGGACTGTCTTTCAGCCTAGTTGTTGCCGTGTGTCCCGCACCATTCATACTAATCCGGTTCCCGTCAACGGCTTTCCAGCCGATGCAGTACGTAGAATCGGCAGCGGTCCTGTCGGTGAGACAGACCAATCTGACGAGAAGAGCTCCCGGATATCGATTAGACGGAGTTAGAGTAAACTGTGATCAAAGCAGTGTTGGCTCACCATTTGTACACCACTCTGCTTCACCACAGACCGTCTCTATGTATCCTGCAGCCTTTGGTCCTGCACTTTCTCGTCCTCTCACACAGCCACAGAACACTGGCTCTTGGCTGTAGCGTGCGTGGTGTGTTCCTTGCCCCTTTTTGGCCAAGATGAAGGCAACGAGGAGGCAACGCAACAGTCGGACTTGTCGCTGATAGTGTGGTGGTGTCTACCTTAAGACTTTACGACAATGTGTTCAACCATGAGAACGACCACAGGTCACAGCCTTCATTTAAAAAAAAGTCATAAATTACAGGTGATCGGTTACGTGACGTCCCCACAAGCACTGAATATGTTTTAATAGTGAAACCCAAATATCTTTTATAGTGTTGTCTGTCACAGTGCCTCCTCGTTTTATAGCCCTGCAGAAGATGATCACTCATTCATGGTTTCACCAGAATTACTGAGGAGCCGTTGAGCTTACATGGTGCAAAGTGATGGATGCTGGTATTTATTTACAAGTTTGAGCATAATCTAAACAAGAGACTGGAACACAGTGTTAGGACAAGGATGGGTGATGCTGACTGTGTAAGCTCGTTATGTTACCATAACTAGAGCTGCTACATGGGCTGACAATGGACATACATCACTTTACTGTATATCTTAAGAAATCATTTACAAACAGTTGCAGTTTGTCCAACAGATCAGCTTTGACTGCTGGATTTCTACAGACATAAGTTCATATCTTGGCCCCAAATTCAATAATCAACACAGTTTCAAAACTCTTTGTATATTCTATATGGGAACATTTTTTAAATTATAGGGGGAAAAAATAGTAATAAAATGTCAAACATGATACTGATCCAACACCACCACCTTATGTAAATCAAATCTTCAACTTTCATTTGTTCTGACTTTTTTTTTTTTTTTTTTTCCATGCTTCACGGATCATTCATCTGAATGTGGAAAAAAAAAATGTCTCCCTGTCAGAGTCCAAGGTCACTTCTCCAAATGCCTTGGTTGACCCAGCAGTCCAAAACCAAACAAGTTAAACAGTTTGATGTCACATAAACGCAGTAAAGCTTCACACTAGAGAAGCTGAAATCGGATCTTTCCCCCCCAAAATCTGACCTCTGGTTTTTATAGTAGCCAGAAAATGACATTTCTTTTCCTACGTATGATTTTGAATTCATACTAAGGTCAAGAAGATTGCATCTGAACAGAAAGATCAACTGTGATAAATAATGATTACTGCCTAAACCTACATTTCTGCAAAACTGAGGGTCAATTCTGGAACAATTGCTCATAATAACTGCGGACTGACCAAGTTGCTGAGGACAGACATCACCTCGGTAGGAAGCGGCAGCAGAGTCTGCTCTGTTCTCCTCCTCCTCCTGCTGCTGCTGCTGCCGCTGCTTCTGCTGCTGCTGCTTCAGACATTTCTCAACTCACATTGTGCACAAAGGGGGCTGGAAAATGGCTTAGAGAAATGGAAAGTGCGTCCGCTTACTCACCAATGCTCCTGAAACTCTCGGACAAAGTTCTCCTCAACTTTTTCATTTTGCCGATTTTCTCCACGGGCTGGGAGGCTGGCATCAGGTCGCACATGTTTGTTTATTATTATTATTATTATTATTAATAATAATTTTCAGACTTAAGCAGGGGGGACTGGCTTGTGGTTTGAAGCGGGGAAAGAGGAGCGGTGTTAGGTCAGCCCTGCGGGGCTTCTTCAGCCCAGCTGCAGCGCGCTGGCAAACCCAGAAAACGGAGCCTCAGCGGCTCTTACTTCTCTCATCAACTAGTAAAACCGAATGCCCTCTTGAGATTTTCCTCAAGAATGCAACTACATTTCTAAAGAGGCAACAAAAGTCCACGCTGAAGCTGAAACATCCAAAGTGGAAAACGTGCGTAATCTGCTGCGCCTTCTTTAGTGGTTAAGGTCCGAGGGGAAAAAAAAAAAAAACGTCCAGCTCTGACTTCCTTCTTTCTTTCCACCCTGCTCAACCGCAATCTAGATGTCATTTTTGGGATTCTCTCTCTGGTTTCGACCCCAAGACCCCGCCCTGGATGGGAGGGGGAATGGATGACTCCCGGGGAGCACCGCGTTTCCATTCGTTGCGGAGGCTGACGGTCACGGAGGCAGCACCGCCCTCTAATGTGTTGCAGGAGAAGGAATATTTTCACGGGGGAGTCGGATTATTGTCGGCGCTCCTTCGTGAGGCTGGTGCCCTCTGCAAGCCAAGAGCCGGACATTTGTGTACAGGTCGAGGTCTTCCTCAGATCATCAGCGTCTGCTTTCACGTGAGAATGTGTCAGGCTCAAATGGAAGACAAACGAACCTGGTTTAATCTTCCAGTTTCTGCTAATATCAGTGGAGATGGATTATTAAGCAAAATGCACAAAACTCTCGACAGACCTTGGTTTATTTTAATGAACGGACTGAGCCCTATTCCTCGTGCATTTTGGTAATATTATAAGTATGATTCCCATACAAATAAATAATCCCTTAGTCTTAAATAATGTCATCTTCTTTGCCAATTTTTGCAAAAATCCAGTGACAGCTTTCCATGGAAATATCAAGCAGCCCATTTCTGTCACAATAACACATACTGTAATTTACAGTATAGTCTGGATTAAAGAAGAGCGGTGGGATTAAAGACATCAGAGCGATCCAAACTCTGCATTAATAATCTAAATCCTGCAGCAGTGAGCTTGTGAGCTCTGTTCTGCTTCTGCCATGTGTCTTTATGGTGCAGGCTGGTATCTCCAGTTTGATGCTGCAGTCACCACAGCAGCCGCATGAATAATTATTCCAAGGCATCAAGAAAGAACAATGGTGTATCAGTGCAAATATGGTCCCACAGTGTTGGGATGTGATCCTTGGTTAAACTGTTAGAGAGCGGCGCCTCTGGAATGCAGAGGGCTGACATGCTTTCATAACGCTGCACTAATCACTCTCTAATTGAGACAAATGTACAGCTTCATTACTCTGAATTGGTCCTTCATTATCCTAAGCTTGCTAATGATGCATGCACGATCACAAACTGGGCAACAAACCTCTGCGGTCCAGGAACAAGTAGATCTGTGAAGCACTGCGCCACAATCAAATTTGTCGGTTGGAACACTTGATGGTTTCCTTGTACTTTTAAGGAACAAAAACATTCTCTCTTTAATTATATTTCATACAAAAGTATCAACTTTTCTGGAAATAGAGCTTGGTACATTTGTGCACATGAGGACTGTGGGTTTGGCCCCCATCACTTACAAAGGAAGCGTCTCCTGAAGTGACCTCTTAATGGGCTGCATTGGCCATAGAACTGATTACAGGTTCCGTAAAACCTGCTTGAATATTCATATGAACACCCTCTGTTCCTGCAAATTGGTTTTGTTCTTAAAGAGCTACAACTGTGCTGCCTATGTTGAAATGCTGAAGAGAGCTTTTCACAGAGGAGGTGAGCATTAGAATTGCTGTGCAGATCAAAGTATCTGTACACCGGTGGTGGCACCAGATGGCAGTGAGGTAACTGCACTGGAAAGATTTCCCAACACGGGCATCCTGTCAGCCAGCGGCGAAAGCTGCCGTTAGAGGAATCAATGAGAAGACAAAAAAAAAAAAAAGCTGAATACACATCACGCATGAATTGTTTAACAAATGTGTTTCCAGTGTGTTTACCTCAGCAATTATCTGCAAGATAAGTATAATGCTGCTCTTAAGGACCCGATCTGCCATGTTTTTCCTGTTCTGGTCGGAGCCCTGGACATTAAGGCACATTTAATGTCTTTTTGTTGACATCTTAATGTGTCCTGACTTTCTTCAAATGTTACGAGAACTGCTTGTGAACATTTTAAAACCTCGTAAAATTCCATTGTCATGCCAACTATATCCGATGGCAAAATTCATATTCAGTCTTCTATGTATACAAACATGTGAAAACCCCATTTCCAATGCTGGGACATTGTGTCAAATGTACAGTGGGTAGAGAAGAATTGTCCCCCTTGAAAATGTTTCACCTTTCATGTTTTTTTCCATTGAATCATGGTGGATTTAATGTCAAAGTGGAAACAGATCACTCAAAAATAAGTGACTGCATAATCCTCCCCCCTTAAAGTAACTCAGCTAAATTTTCACTGGTGCAGCCAGTTGTCTCATACAATTATACTATAAATATATTTGACTGTAAGCATTACAACACACAAAACACTGATTTATTTGTTGATGGTCAATTGCTTTTTTAGCACTGAGGACACAGGTATGATGGTTTTTAATCATTTTAAGTTTTGACTCGTCAGAACCACAGGAGTGTTTTGCACTTCACCTCAGTCCATTTTTAAAAAGCTCTGGCTCTGTGAATGTGTCAGATGGTTGTTTCTTTGAAGGGTAGAGTTTTAACTTACGTTTGTGGAAGCAGCAACAATCCGTGTTCAGTGACAAGAGGATTTCAGAGGTGGTCCTGAGCGCATGCTGTAATTTCTACTCAAGATTTTCTAAAGGATTTCTCTGAATGGAATTTTAATAATAGTAATTGTGCAACCCTCCAATTTTATCCCAACCCGATGCACTGAGCCACCAGGCCCCCCTAGTGATGAACCCATGCCTCCCCTGTCTCAAATGTTATCCTTCAAAAACACATTTCTGTTTGAAATTGTGCTATATTGTTATTGTACGATTTACAATCAAAACTTTGTACATGTCTGTATACATGTCAGAACCCGTGCAGTGCTGAAAGACCCCACAGGAATGAAACCTTGTTGTTAAAAGCAGATTTTTTTATTTATCACACACATCTCTGCTACAAGCATTACCGTGTATTTCATAACTCAATAGTATATGTACAAAGTGTAATGACTGCTATGAAACTACAATATCGAAAGAGAGAAATTTATGTAATGAAAATTCAGAAGACTAAAGACACTTACACAGCTGGAGGTTTAAAACAAAGCTTCAACATGTTTCAAACTGAACACGGCATTCAGTGTTTCCAACAAGAATCACAAGACAAAAAAAAAAAAAAATCCAGATTTTCTTTAACCATGTTTCTTATTTAAAGAACGAGAAATAGAACATTTTGACAAATTTGGAAGACCACTCTCATCATGCTGCCCGAGGAACAGCTGCTTTACTCGTTCTCAAACTTGCTGTATGGGTGGTCCGCGTCACCAATCAGACCTGCACAGAGAGAAGAGAGAGTGAAAACACAGAAGCTAATGGTGGGTCAGGAAACATTCTGTTCTCCTGCTCAGATGTCCTATATCATTGGATCTCAAATTCTCAAATGCTAGTCCAAGGATATAAAGTATGTTTTAATAACATTTATTGAAAAAAAAAAAAAGATCATCTTCCACAGCATACCCTTACATTTTTGAACATTTACAATGGTGTTGTTTATCCATATTCATCGCTTCCTACAATACACGTCCTCTGAATCAGTGGATCCCTGCTCAGCTTCTATCACTACCCAACTAGTGACCTACTCAATGCTGATTACTGGGATTAGGTGACTTCAGTCAATCAGAAGTTAAAGTTTTGTTTGCTTTGTCTTCCTCCACTCTCATCTAAGATGGTATCTTCTAGCTTCGGATTGACTGTATGCAGTGGGTAGTGCAGGGATTGAGAGATGATAAAAAAAGCAGGGCACCAGAGTTGGGATCCCTGCTCTAAATCATGTGACATGTCACTGTACATTTTCTGGTTTTCTCTCCATGACATTTTTTGAAAGTGGTATCTCAGGAACACCATAGGAGAATTTCTTCAAATTTGGTAGAAAGTCCAACTGAACTCAAACAAACTGAGATATTGTCAGTCAAAAGGTCAAAGTCACTGTAATGTCGGGTCTTTTCCATAACCGTCAACGCTGTTTGGCAAAAATATCTGGAGGAAATTTCATTATGTCTCGCACAAACCTCACAACCCAACGCTCACGAATAATCTAAGATGAGTCTGGACTGACATGTATGTAAAGTGGAACTTTGCTGCATGATACTGGATATTTATTTATTCCCCCCCAGTGTTACACTGGCAACTGGCAACTTCGTTATATGCACCTGTACAATCTAATGCAAACCAACGCAGCAGCTCTGCTGTGAATTCTACTTTACAAGGTTAGAATTTCAGAGTTTTTGAGTTTAGTTGTGTTTATTATTAAGGTCATAGTGGGTGGGGGAGTCGTACTGGAATGGCCAGGTGATTCAATTAGAATAATAGATTAAAATAAGATTTTAGACTGTTTAAATGGAGACCACAATATTTTAGATGGGGAATGATCTTACAAGGATTCCCATACATCAGCTGAGTACTGACTAATGTCAGTCATCCTATAGCTTTTGCCTGTTTTGACTGTAGCACAGAGTTTGAAGCATGACACTGTTGCACAGCACAGGCCTATAGGTTTTCTTTTGTCCTTTCAGATTATCCTGTGAATTCAGGGTCGCCACAGCAGATCGTATGTTCGCATGTTGATTTGGCACAGTTTTATGCCGGATGCCCTTCTTGACGGAACCCTCCCCAATTACTATTGGTCTTGGTTGTGTGGCTGCTTAGCTAGGGATAGGGATGGCCTGTTGGGGGTTCAGTGTCTTGCCCAGGGACACACGCCCGGGGGGCGAACCTTTAGGTGTAGAGCCAGTGCCGCCCCCCCCTGTACAGGCTTTTACAGAGTATGGTAGAGGTTATAATTCTTCTTAGTTCAAAGTCAAACCTTTGTTTGTTGTTTTCGTGGCCTATAAAGTGCAGCTCAGAGTCAAGAGAGGACTTCCATTTAACACCAGCGTATGAGAAATCATGCTTAACTTGATTTAAACAGACAGGAGTTAGTCTAACCTATACGTGATCTGAATTGCCCGGCTTGGGGACCAGGCATATTCTGTTGAATAATGCATTGCTGGCACTGTGTATGGAAATGAAAGTCAATGACAGCGTCCTGGACAATCTGAAACCAATTCAACATGCATGCAAACATCCAGCACTGTGTTAGACCTCCTGATCAACCCAAGTACAAGTGCTTCATACATCACAGGGAGAGATGGGGAATTCAGTCTGTCAGACTTATTAAAGAGGCTAAATGTAGACAGTGGTTCATACATACCATACTTCCTGCGGATCTCATCGTGTCGTGCCTTTCTCTCCACCTTCCTGTAAAAAAAAAAAAAAAGAGATCAGTTAGTAAAAACATTTGTTTTTCCACCTGCAGTTCAGTTCATTTGGTTGTGAACACAGAATAACAAAAGAGTAGTAGAAACAGATGATGACACAGGAGCCATCTTTTATTGCAACAGGGAAGCTCGTCATTGAGGGAAAACAAGGTTTACTAAAACACAACAAGCTCAAACCTAGAGAACACAGAGCTGTGCAGTCAACAGTCGCACGAAGAACGTATTTAATTCTGGGTTTTAATCATAGAGAAAATGACTGTCTAAAGGATATTGCTATTGCATTTTTTACAGCAATTTGCTCCTCATTATTCACTATAACCTGCAACTCAGCGATACTGCTTGTTTTCTATCTTGAGGGGCATCATGTTTTTTTATATCAACTCTGCCATCATCCCAAGTAACTGCCCAGTGGCTTTTTGATTTGCATCTTATGCAGCGACAGTCACAAAAACCTGCCCTTCTTGGTGCTGTTTGTTATGCTGAGAAATAACAATGATTCACTGCTGAATTTAGTTACAAAAGAACAAGACTTTGACTGCAACACTAACCAGGAAAAGATTAAGCTACTGTTAATCCAAAACTCCTGCTTGATATATAGTCTCATATTGCAAACATCAATACCATACTGATGGATTATCACTAAGAGCTATGAAATCCAATTATTTGTAGTGTCATTTGTACAACACATTAATATGAGGTACAAAGAATCAAAAATAAATCAAATTGGAAAAAGTAAGAAAATATTGGCTTTGAAGAATGGATAACCATGTATTAATTATGGATAATGGCTTGCTGTGAGTGATAAGTCATACTTTCACTCATTGTGTGTTACATGTTAGCTGGCAGTGAAACACAAATAGAGCCTTTCGAAAATGTTTAGGAGGAAAAAGATTTTACGCTCAGCACCTCCAGGGGGTGTGGTTTATTTTCAGGTAAATAAATTGTTGTCTTTTCAGTCTCCCAGCTGACGTTTTAGAGAATGTCCTCCACTTTGCAATAAACAATTGAAAACACACTATGGGAGCCTTTAATTCACTGTTAAGTAGCCCAGTAGGATAGTCCATTGCATGCAATGTGCTTTAATAAAGCATAAGTGAAATTAAAACTAACGTGAACAAACAGCTTCACAATCTACACCATTAGATTTAATTGTTACATGTGGATCATTCTCATTAATGCAAAAGTGGTTTGGCTTTGAAAACCTGACAATCAGCACACTATGTCATGTTTTTGGTCTGTGGGAGGAAGCAGTGGTACACGCAGGCACGGGGAGAGCATGCGAGCGGGGCGCGTACCCGCAACCTCGTCAGGCAGGGTTAGCTGTGAGGCAGCAGCGCTAACCGCTCCACCACTGTGCTGCCCCCCTTGCTAGAAGTAGCTGTTCCTGTTAATTTTATGATTAATGTTGGCAAATTCTGCTGCGTAAACTGCAGAAAGTTATATGCTTCTGGATATTTTCTGGGATTTTATCAATATTCATTTTGTCAATACTCCCTATACCACAGACCTTCTGACCATGTCTTGACATATGATCCTACTTCTGTACATTGTGTCGTTTTGCATTATATATTAACTGACAGCGGTTCTGAATTTACCAGCTACATTTATCTTATCTGTAAATATAAAGCTGTTGCTGATTCTTCCAAGATTTCATCCAGCTCAGACACACTACTGTCAGCTGGCTCTGTGGTCGCTAGGCTGCAGTGTCTAAAGGCACTAGTCTCTCCAATGATGGGTCGAATCTATTCTGAAAGTCCTGTTCGCAACATGAAGTGCATCTATGTAGGTCACTGCACTCTCTGACTTCTGAGATTTGATCATGCTCACCACAGGAACCCCTGACTAGATTTTGTGGCATGTGAGAGAAAAAGCTCATAGAGGTTGGATAATTCAACTCGCAGGCTCTCTCTCAAACACACGCACGCACCGAGAGAACCAGGGCTCTGATGTTCCCTGCACTGCAAGCAATGATGATATACCAGCCACTGACTAGGTTTCTGCTCGGCTGCCCCGCTTAGCAACACATCACCCAGTCCGTCCTCTAGATGGACGTATCAGAAACACGTCCACTAAATAAAAAAAATGAGGCAGAAACATTTATAGAGTGCAAGAACAGAAAGATTTCCTGGTCTACAGACTGCTACGACACACACTGTTGTACGATTCAGTGACGATCACGCTCATTCTTTGACAGTGGACATTACTCTACCTAGTGTAGGCCACTCTGTTTACATCTCCATAACTAAAGAGCAGCTGCACAGCCTTCACAATACATCTGGTGTTTGGGATGGAGTTAAGGAACACTGAGCTCTTCCTGTGGGAGGTGGACTTGTTGGGGCTAACACAAACACAAGCACACACATCAGTTGCTAGAATCCCAAACATACAATGACTCTTTTATTGGGGACTCAACGCCATATAGATCCTGCTGAGATTAGGCAAATCCAAGCTTTTTGGCCCTTGGTGCCTTTCGACTTGATAAAATGATCGGACTAGTTTGCCTGTATTTTTTTTCATTACACTTGTTTTACATGTTTGTCAACACAGTGGATTTAAAATGAAACATGATGTGCTTAAAGTATCGACTGTTTGATTTAATTAAAAGACATGAAATTAACCGTCTGTCCACTACAGTTATTTTTACTAAAGGACGCGTCTTCACTGATACAGAACTTGCTTGTAAATAAATGCCATTTAACTTCCCTCTGACTTGCCTACATTAAAATATCTCTACTTCTAGCTGAAAAACACCTCCAGATGGCCTCACTTGGAGGAACCTTTAGTTCAGATCATGTTATCTTGTTGCTCATACTATGGAGTTTGTAATCACGGTCAACCTGCTTTTCCAGAGCTCCCACAGATGATATCATCTGAACTCCTAATGGTGAAAACACTCCTTCAGGTGATTTCATATGGAGGAGTTTTTCATCTAGAAGCAGAGAAATATTTTAATATAGGGAAGTTGAAAAGGATCCATTTACATTTACACCATAAACTAAAGCCATAGAAAGGAAGTTGAAATCTGGTGAAGTTGCCTTTTAATAATTTTAGGGGATCAAAAACAATTGGACAAACTAATGTAAAAATAAATTAAATTGTCAGTTATTTAATCTTTAGGGCTTGCAACCTTTAATACTGCATAGGTTGCAAGACTTTGCAGTAGACCTCACCGAAGCAACAATGATGCTCTGCCACAACTTTATTGCAACTCCTCAGTTCCTCACATTTTATCTTAAGCCAGAAAAATGCAGCTGAACTGGATTCAGGTCAGGTGACTGACTTGGGCATTAAACTTGGGTTACTATTGCATTATATATCTGATTGGTGACCATGTGCATTGTGAAACACTCTCTAGTGAGTTTTCATTTAAATTAATATAAGCAGAAAATACAGCCGTGCAGTGGTGGAAAGTATGTACATTTTTCATGTATCTGTACTTTAAATTAAGTTGATTAAGTCATTGCTGCTTTTATTTCATTATGCTGCTTTGAAGAGCAAATTTCTTTCTTTTTACTCCTCTACATTTCTAATCAAAATAGCATTACACGTTACAATCACATTACTAAACACATTTCATATTATACCTGTTTTTTTAGTCATTAAGACACTGAGCAATATGACAAATATATTAAAAATCACTAAAGAAATTCAGCTCTCTCTTAAGGCTGGGCTGTACATCAACTTTCAATGTGTGATACTGTAGTGATCATACTATACTATTTCTCCACAAATATATTTTCCAAATTAGGCATTAAATTACTCATTGAACTTGTTGTTTTACAAGTGCAGAGTGTTGTTTGGCTGGATGTAGAAAATATACTGTCACGTGATGTTAAATAAATGATTTTTCATTTGCTCCAACCTGCTTTCTCTATAGCCTGAAATAGAGTTCTTACCGCTCTTCAGCACGTTGTTTGATCTCTTCTCTCCTCCTGGCAAATCTCTCCTCATCTCTGTCAGGCCTTAAGACATATGAAGGCATGAATAAGTATCAAATTCCCTATTGTTCATAGAATGTGAGAACAACAATAATACATATCTTGATGCAACGATTTACATGCATATTTAAGTTAATACATGTGTTTGAGAATGACACTTCTCAAAACAAAACTTGGACCTTGATTAGAACTACTTTGTGCAGTCACTATGGCATGATTTGCATTTAAGCCATGAATTCTGTGCAGCTTGCAGCAAAGGGGAGGAAGAAAAATTATGTTTAAAAGTACTGTAAATTATTGAAATATCAGAAAGTGAAATAGTAAAATTTTGCATAGGCAAATGACAAAACAACAATAACAAACATAGTGTGTGTTTGTGTTGCATTGCAGACATGCTCTTCAGCAGATTTTGTTCCGTTGGATGAAAGAGATAAAGGAGACTTGTACACCCACAAGATTGTCATTGTGTGACAGGTTAGCCTGTAGTTGATTGACTGACATGACATTCTCAATTCACTCCAGCACAGTGAATAGACCCCCCCACCCCCCACACACTTTCCCACCATTACCACACACACATGCGCGAAAATGTAGCTCCAAGAAAAACTGAGGACAAAATGTGGCCTCAATTACAGACTGAGAACATCCAAGAACATAGATTCACTACAATGGCTCACACAATGAGTTCAGGCCTGACATTATCATTTTCATATTTTTATGTTTTTTTTACAAGCTTTGAGTTGCTTTATTGGTTTAGGATGCAACAGACATTTTTTTAACATTTAGTTTTTGGCCACATACAGTAGGCACCCAACACCATATACTGTGGAGGCATATAACCACTAAACAGGTATAAATACCTGAACAACCTTGAATAATTAATCACACTTACAATGTTTGTTTATTACCGCTAACAGCCTTTAATTTAAAGCTTTGAAGGCTTTATTAATAGAATCTGAGATCAAATGTTTGACTTACAGATGTCCCAATTCCAGTATGTTTCAAAAATGTTGTTCACTCAAAAATATATGCAACCCATGCACTGAAACACAGTTTACTTGTCATTTAATCTTACCCTGAAGGACGTCTCTTGCAGCAGCAGCAGCAGCAGCATACAATAATGCTAGTGAGGATGACTCCACCCAGCACAGCCATGGCAATGATCAGAGCTTCAAAGTTCACTGAATCAAAGAAGAAGACAAGTAACATTTAAAATTGGTATGTCTGGATCTACTCCATAAGGTTATAAGTCAAATCCAAACTTTTGTAAAAAGAAACGACAGCATAGATTGAACTTGTTTGGGTATGGTGCCACCTGCTGACTTCTCTGCAACACGGCATGTCTTTAGATAGTAATTTCAGATGAAACCAAAGTACAGTACGCTTTCTGTTCCAGTGAAAGAAGAACTGACACATCACACAGATCATAATCTGATGTAGGCTTAATATTGAAGCCATAAACTGCTCATTTATTAGTTCTGGTTGGCAAAACTTTAGAGTCCCAGTATCATCACATTGCCCAACAAGTAATAAACCACTTGAACTTGAAGCAGTGATCAAGTTAAAGAGTGAAATAAAAAAGGAAAACTGGCTCCCTGGGTTTGTAAAACATGTGACAACATAACCAAGGGTTATGTGCAGATTCTTGTAGTGAGCAACTTGAATGTGGTTTCTGCTGAACATTGTCATCATTATTTAAAACGATGTATGTCTGTTTGACCCATATTCCCTAACTGCTAATATTTGCAATTTTTTTTTTTTTTTTTTTTGTCCTTTCAGTTTATCCCGTGAGTTCAGGATCATTGTCGGCATGTTGATTTGGCACAGTTTTTACGCTGGATGCCCTTCCTGACGCAACCCTCCCCAATTTCTACCGGGCTTGGACCGGCACTGCACAGCTGGGGAGGGAATGGGCTGTTAGGGGTTCAGTGTCTTGCCCAGGGACACTTCGACATATAGCCTCACCCTGTGGTCCTTGGACGACTGCCTTTACCAACTGAGCTACTCTCAAAACTGAGGCAACAACATTAGTACAAACTCTTTATTACAAAATCCCTAAAGATATATGGAATTATACCCACTACTGCAAGGAATGATTATTAAGCAGTTACTTATTTGTTTTCAAGGGAAAAAGAAAATTCTTTTCAGATCCCTTTCAGGCGTGGCACACCTCTTCACTGCAGGCTTCTAGGTTTATGACTTTGGTAGAGGGTTTAGCATGAAACCAGAATCTTTGGAAAGATCGGTGTTTAATCTCTGGGATGGGATATTTCACCTTCAACTTATGTGAAATTATTATTAATAATAATTTTTGTGTAAAAGCTTTACATTTGAGTGTAAATTGAAGCTTCTCAACTTGACAAGATTTCTTTAATGGACTTTGGAATGGAATTTGATTTGTTTTTTAAAATTCACCTAAACTCTCACCTGACTCTGAATGCTCCACATGAACTGTTGGGGAACTGCAGGTGTTACATTCTTAATGTAAAACATAAGCATAAAAAGGCACAAAATATCCAATTTCTGGAACATTGTATATAATTTACAGACATCAAGGAGCTGCCATTAGTATGCAAGAGACTCCCGGACCCTTTATGAAAGGTGGGATGTCTGCAAAAATTAAAAAAAAACAAAAACAAATTTCACACAAAGGCCCCCGCTAAAGCGAGACTGCGAAGCAGCAGAACTATCGCCTCTGCCACCATGCTGCTCATACGCACACAGTTTCATTCTAAAAACGGTCCAGGAGGGACTGCCCATATTACATATTCCACATTACATCAGTCCATAGATCAGAAACAAAAATGGGCAAATTTCATGAACTAAAATAACTGATCGTTGCTTAGACAGGTCTAAAGTTGTCTTACAGGACAGGAAAACAGGGGCTGACTCTACTAGACTATTTTTGGCATGCATCCAATAAATGAAACGGTTTTGTTAAAATATTTTTTCATTCTTATGACACGATGTGTCTGTATTATTTTCACTACTCCTTTTGATTCGGTTCAAATGACCTCACTTGAAGAATTTAGCACTGTAAAGCCCCTTAGCTGGCCACCTTGTAATCTGACTGGCTGCTAAGGAATTACTCCCCGTGCACTGAGGATCTTACTTACAGTACTTACACAGAAAATGTTTTGAGGTCCACAGTAGATGGTTCCCTTTTACAATATAAAACTTTATGCAAAGCTACTTTACCACATAGCTAAAATTGTTCCTCTCACTTCACATTGCGTCACTGACACACAGACTGACTCCTCTCACACACAAGGCATCTTTTCAAATAGCTCCAAACAGCTAAAACACTCACACCGTTTATGTAGAAGAGCAGCTCAGCATTGCAAACATCCCACAGCTATTTGCCTCCAACAAGTAAATTAAAAATTGCTAGTATTTTATAAAGGTGGAGACTTTTATGACTTCCACCTGTAAAGTTCAGGGACATGTGTCACACATAAGCTTGTGTTTGCATAATTTTTATTTTAGTTTTTACTGCCATCTTCTTATGACTCTATGTACTTTTTAAAACTTTTGTTACGGTTTTTGTGTGTGATCTTTGTTTTTCCATGTTGAAATGACGACAGTCTTCAAGACTACTGAACCATTACACCCGCTTCCTCCCAAAACACTCTCCGTTTACATCTTTGAAACTCAAAACCATGACTACTGAAACAAGTTACCAGTTAACCATGTTGTCCAATGATGTCCTCTAGTATGTCCTCTAGTCCTCTTTGACGAATGTGGAATGACTCAATGTTTTGTAAAATGACAAAGGAAAAAAGCAGATATAATTAGGCTAAGGCTAATCAACTCACACCAGCACACTCCCCATCGAGCCTGGGACAACTGGCACACTGCTGGTGGAGGCAGCAACCAAGACACTGGATAATCTGTGCAGTTGTTGCTGGTGAAGCACCACAGACACTGTGCAGACAAAACATAAAAATCAACTCAATGCATGTCATGAGTTTATGAACAATTATCTAATAGTTATACAGTTTTGAAACTTCACCAGTTTATCAGTTAAAGTAAAGTCAAACTAATATGCTTTCAGGAAGGTCAAATGTGACAAACTGCTGTTTACTATACTTTTATATGATAGTCGATCAAATGGAACATATGTGGATTTTTGGGGTCGATTGCCAATAATAAAATTACTTTCTAATTTTACACTCACACAGATGAACAAATTACAATCACCAAATAATCTAACATGCATGTCTTTAGACTATGGGAAGGAACCACAGTAACCAGAGAAATCGTACACAAGCGTGTGTAGACTCCACACTTAATAGACCTTTTAGCTGTTATTTAGGGGAATTCTGTAAGAAAACCTCAGCCAAAACTACATGTGTAATATGAGCAAACAAATAACATAATGTACTCTGACCTCAAAAACTCCTCTAGATGATGTTATTGACAGGAGTTTTTCGAGCAGAACCAGATAGATATTTTAACATATAGAAATGAAGTCAGAAGATTAATACCATCCCTACACATCTACCACATTTACTTCCAAAACGTAAAACGCAGGGAGCAAGTTACAAATGTGTGCATTTGATGGGGAATTTGGTAGCAGCGGGCAAACAAGTTGCACAAAATGTTTTGAATTATTCCTTGACGTTACTGCTTCACTAGACTTATTAACCCTGGTCATTAGAGGTTCGAACCCTGAACGTGAGCCCATAAAACCACCATTTATGACAAGTGCTCGAGCAAAGGTCTGGCGTTTTCCTAAGAACAAAACCTGCCCATCTTACCTTTGCATGTGGAACACAGGTGTCACAGTTTTTGTAGGCAGAGCAAGCTGAAAAGGGAGAGAAACAGAAACTTTATGTTAACTATGATGGAAATCGCTATAACAGCACGAGTGTAACCACGTTCAACCATAACTTACTGTGAAAACAACAACGTTCCTATTACACATATGCAAGGTTACTGCCTTTACATTGGCAATGACGTATTTTACTACAAAAAAAAAAATAAAAATAAAAAACGAACAGAAAAAGAAGAACATTTTAACAACTGCCAAAAATGTTTGTAAGTCACCGCTTTTCAAACTAAAAATCAACTTACAAATAGGTGGGGACGGAGTTGTTTGACATTTCCCCGGGCTAACGAGGCTAACAAACAACACGACGGCAGCGAAACACACCGAAGTGGTCAGTGTCGGGCTCTTGGTTCTAAAAGAGAACATCCTTAAAATCACAGAACAACAGCCGCTGAGTGTCAATGCGTCTAAATAGAAAGTATCTGCTCGTCGACAGCATACGCTGAATTGTCTCGCACTTAACGACGTCAAACAACAACAGTTTTTTTTGGGTTTTGACTTGAGCTACCGCTGTCACTTCCGGGGTTTCTGGGGTTTGCGCGTTTTACAAAATCTCGACAGCCCGAGAGGGTGGAGTTTATTCTTCCAGCCAAAGATCCTAATGACCGCCCCCTTAGCTTAACCAGAGACACATTGTAAAAAGTAATTTCCCCTCCGAAATCATGTCCATATAAAGCTGTCCTATCAGGACACTTTGTATCTTAGATTTTTGTTCTCCCCTTTAAAAAAACAAAACAAACAAACAAAGCAAAATTGATTTTAGAAAATCTTTTGAATTTCAGTAAAATGTAAGTGGCCTAGACCTCAGACTGCAATTATTCCTACAGCTGCCATATATTTAAAGACAGAAGTAATGAAGGACTCCATGCAAAGACTGCATGGGACATCTTAGAACCTGTAACTTATTACTTCCATATTGTCGGTTAGATAAGATAATTAGATTTTAAATTATCAAAATTTTAAGACTCAAAAGAAATGATTTTACAAATAAGCAAGAAATCTACTGTTTGTCTGGTAAATAAATCTCAGCATTTAGTCAGACAAATAAATAATGTAATAGTTTAGTGTTGAACTTACTTTTTTTCCCATTGTTGTACTTTTATTTATTTGATAGATTTCCAAATGGTGCACTAATGTCTTTTCTTTCTCAAAACGTAGAGACAGATTTGATTTTGAAAGTGATCCAAGCTGATAATTAAAGAAGTAATGACAATAATCTTTTAGAGCAAAAAAATGTGGTCCATTCAAAGTATAATCAGTCTTTGTGCCCTGAGTTTGCTATTCATCCCTGTCACAAGGCGGCTAGAACAACAAGATTTTGTCATTGTTTACCACCTTTTTTATCTGCTTTGGTGACATGCTGCACCACTTTACAGAATTTCAATAAACTCAAAAGCTCTCTACACCTTGTGGGACCAGAAGATGTCAGTGTAATGCCATACAAACTTTGCATCTCCCTTTAGCAAGAAGCAAGGCTCCATATGCATCTGTCAGTTTGTTGATTTGGTGTTTGACAAGATTTACAATTCTATGTTATTTGTAGCCTAAATGATGAATGATTGTGTTTTACATTGACTGCATCTAAGCAAGTTCACACTACATTCACACACTGGGGGTGATGAAATATGAGCCTGATTAAAAATCACTTTGGGCATGATATTAGTTAAGCTGAGTCTGATTCTCACAGTGCTCCATTTGAACTGCATTAGGTGACAGAAGATGATGTCAAACATAGAACATGCTCTCTCTTCACTACTCTACTCAAAAATAAACAATCATTTTCAACTAAAGAAAATGCATTTAAATGACAATCAATCCAAGCACAAAAACCTATGATGACAATGTTAAAATGTATTTTAAGAAATAAAGACTGAATATCAATTACAAAAGTGAGCACCATTTATTGTGGTTTCTGACAGTTGTGTTTTTTCTCAAATTGTTTGTTAATTTATCTATTTTTTAAAATCTAATTTATCTAATTGTAGTTCACGCGTGGCAAAATAAAATTGCTGGACATATAGACATAGTGTACTCATAGAAAGGCACATACCTGTTAGTACAGTGCCCCACAATTCACATTGCATCCCATTTTGTATTGAGTCATAGATTAGAACAAGGGTTCTAATCTAATCTAGGCTTTAGAAAAATATTTTCTAAAGCACTAAAAGGTCCCATTAGCACAGTGGCCTCAGTAACTGGGAAATGGAAGAGCTTTGTATCCACCAGGTCTCCTCATAGATCACCATCCAGCTAAACAAAGTAACCAGACAGGTTGTACACAGGGCTGTAGAAATAACTCGCCCTTGATGTAATAAATATGGTGAGGGCATAATGTAATAACTGTTTGACCATAATGAAAGAAATTATTACATTTAACATGTTATCAGATCGTGGGTTTTGTGGCAATTTTTTTCTACACATTATAATAATATGTGACAACAAACATAAATGGAATTCTTTAGGTTGTGTTTTTGCAACACTATTTCCATCGTAACTGCCATGTTGTGCTGTGCAGTGCCGGTCCAAGCCCGGTAGAAATTGGGGAGGGTTGCGTCAGGAAGGGCATCCAGTGTAAAAACTGTGCCAAATCAACATGCGGACAATGATCCGCTGTGGCGACCCTGAACTCACGGGGTAAGCCGAAAGGACAAAATAAAAAAAAAAAAAACTCTGCACAGAGATGTAGATTTCTCCTAATGTGCCTTTTTAGAGTTTTTGTAAATACTTTTCCAGAAGCCTAAAATATCTAGTTCTGTCCAAAAACACAAACCTATTATACAGGGTCAAATGTGTTAGTTGCCTTATTAGTTTTTAGCCATTCTTGGTGCTTTCAGAAACATGGTTTAGGTCATTATGCTGTTGGAGGACCAATGACTAATGTGACTGAAACAGAGCTTTCTGACATTGGCCCTCATTCACCAACAGTACATGTGCACAAATCTGTGCTTGAACCATGCATATGGACAATCTACACACAAATCCACGATTTATCAATATTGTCTTTTCTGGATTTGTTTACATCCTTCAAACTAAACCAGAAGTGCCTTTGACCACGAGTGTGCACAAACCCAGCTTAGAAAATGAAAGAACACAACATTTAACTAAATGCATAGCATGTTATGACAGTATTAATTAAAGAACATTTTATTATGAAATAATTTACATCTGGGTAAAAGTAATTTTAAACAAACCACTTGTGGATGCTTGTTTAATAACGGCAGCAAATTTCTCATCCAAGGCTTACAGATCAGGTGGTCCTGATCTGTTGTATTCTTCTCTTTCTTTTTTTTGTTTTGATGGTTAATGAAAATGGATTGAGGACAAGGACTGGTCTTTTCTGTACTCTGAGAAGTTCCAACAACAGTTCTCCTTAAATGACACAGCCTCTGTTTGGACAGGCCTCAGGCTAAACCGAAACAAAAACCAGAAAGCTCCCTTCTCCAAAAATGGTCTTCAGCTGAGCCAATGACCTGTTTAACTAACCTTAAGATATGTATTTAATTTACCTCTGATGTTTTTGTGCCTATCACTAAACAAACAACTGGGTTTGCACATTTAAACTAACACTTTTGACTGTTTAGAGCATGAATGTGAAATTGCCCACAATTGTGGTGAACCCACACTAGTACACATTTTGTGAATTTCAGCTCTTCATTCAGTACTGTCCTCCCAGCTGTACTTACAGGACAAGCTCCTCCAGCTGAGTGGGCCTGACACCCCCCTGCAGGTTGATCAGAGACTTCCTCGCTGACAGGATGCAGCATGTACCGTTGGGCAGACATGACTCTGATCCCCTAACCATCACCATTATCTCCCCACGAGGCTGCTCTGCTTCCTGTACACTATCAGCTGCCACTTGAAAAATACTTTTTTTCAGAGAGACCTCTGTGACTAAAATATGAAAAGCAAAAGGAAGGTTCATTCTTACAATTTGGCTATTCTATGGAAACATTTCAGTGCTTGGACCTGGTTTACATTTAATGTAGAAATGCATTCCCTGTAGGTTAAGGTGAGATTCACATTGTGCATATTTCTCTTCAAGAAAAGCAACTGATGAACATGCTTAGTATTGAGCAGACTCCTCTGAGCAGTGATCATGTGCCAGGAAACATTTGTTATGCTGATACAGTAGTCTAATGATTCCCAATTGGGGGGGGGTACCACCCCCTAGGGGGAGTTCAGGGAACATCTGGTGACCTGGTGGGAGTAACGGGCACTTGGATGCAAATGGTGTTCGCTAATGAAACAGGTGTGGATTCCCATGGCTCATGCTCATGAAAGTTATGGAGTTGAAGTTAAGAAAAAGTTCTGCAAAAACAACGTGAATTGTCTTCGCTATGGCTTTGTGACCTCGCTCACAAATATGCAGCTCCCAGTGTCTCTACTTTGTGAACACATTTCCCCAAATGAGTCCCCGAAGCCCTCATGACTTATGAAGCTCAGGTATTTTCATGCACTAAAGGAGAAGCACTTCAAGAGAAGTACCATCAGCCGTCTCTTGGTTCACACCAACTGGCTTCCTAAAAAATGTCCCTGTTAATAGCTAAGTGGTTACCGTTTATAGTGGGTGAGACTCTGGCGCTCCAAGCAATAATAGAGGCCATCTCTACAATCATGGAACAGGACCCATCAGCGGTAGTAAAGACAGTTCCCCTCAGCAATGACACTGTGGCATGAAGACTAAAAAGACATTGGATTCTGAAGAGCAGCTTTGTGCCACACTTTATGACCATCTTTCCAGCTTTCAGTTGGATGAGACAACCACAGAGGATGATAACCCATTTCTGATAGCACATTTTCCTTTGTAGCCTTACTGTGAAGTGCCTAAGGAGCTTTTGTTTGGGAAGTATCTCACAACTGATGCATACGTGCGGACAATTTCCAGTGTCCTAGAGGTGTATCTGCAGGAGAACTCAAGTCATTTGAGCAAAACAGTCAGGGACACCTTCATGGATGGCAGGTGCTGTGGTTGCACTACTTTACTGAAAGACCATGGATGTACTTAAGGTGCATTCACCAAAAATAGATTGAGAAACACTGCACAAGTCCCTGGGAGACACAACTACGTTTGGACAACCACCAATCCAAGGGATTAAGTCTATGCTAAAGCTGGTGATGCTTGTTACTGTTTCATGTGTTGTTCAGCTCTGGAGGTAGTTGAAGGCATGAGTGTCCTGCTACCGCTGTTGAACATATGACCAAGGAGATCAGCAAACGCAGATTTCCATCTATTTGGTGTGTGTGCAGAGCAAAGATCTTTTCCATGCTCCCTGTCATCCATTGTCCTCTCAGCAGCAGCAGCAGCATATGTGATCCCTCTGTCCCGGTCAGGAGGAGGACTTCTCTAAGATTTGTTATCCAATAAATCTGGAGCTTGTTGGAAGAAAAAAGAGTGGGACAACAGTTAACCTGTGTTAAGATGCTCAGCAGTCAAACAATCACATAATTTTACACTTAAACAGATTATAAATATTTACTAGTAATATTTCTTAGCTAAGACACACTGCAGGTTTTAAAAGAGATTTATTCGTTTTAAAGTATAAAGCACAAGCTGAATATTTAGAGGACATACTCGAATTTATGAATGAACCTGCCTGAGGAGTAGCTGCTTTTGACACCACTTTGGTAAATGTCTCATGCATGTCCTCGGGTGTTAGGAGCGGCAGAGATTTAAACCCAGGATCCAAGGCTGTTAAAATGTTTTGCTTTTCTCCTCTGAGAATTATAGTATCTCTTTAAGCGGTCTGGGTGTCTTTCTTTATCTCCTTGACGAGGGGCGAGTCATTAGCATTGCTGCTCATGTCACTCAAAAGTTGGGACAGCAGCACTAAAACTGCTGGGACCATCTCCTCATCCAGGGAATCTGTTGCCGCCAGCATAGGCTTGAGGGCATGCACAGCCTTGTCCATCTTAGTCAAGGTGCAGATGTCAGAGAAACCATCTTATCATTAAAAAAATAAAAATAAAAAAGCTTTAAATAAAATGGTGAATGAATGAATGAATCACTTATTGGTGTTTACAATAATCAACTTTGCATAAACCTCCATTAACAGGACATATAAGCAACACATATAAATGAGATTAAGAAAATACATGCAGTGAGACAAAGAATCTTCTTTTTAAAATAGACATTTTAGTGGGAGCAGTCATTTACGTTATAATAACCAGGTTACCTCTGGAGATAAGAGGGCAGCACTGGTGGCAGGCTGCTGCTTAAGAGAACCAGTATCTCTTATATGTTGTTCTGTACTGTAATATTTCTTATCAGCTTCTGCTGTAAAAAGCCCAACATTGTCAGGTTCCTCCTCGCTGCTCCTGTGGCTGTAGTGCTTCCATAGAAATCCTAAGAGTCCGAGCCACTGCAAGAAAACTGTGAAACGAGGTTCACTATGTTTGCAAAACATCATATGTGCTGGAATCCTGTCAGTTCGACAGGCAGAGTAATGCTGGAAGCATTGTCAGTAACGACTACTAGATGTTTTTCCGTTAGCCTCCATTCTGCTGCAGCCATCTGCAACACTTCAGCCCGGTGTGACTCAGAAGCATTCACTTTCCACTCGTCATCAATAAAATAACACGTAATTGTCACATTGTCCCGCTATGGCCCTGGACGTCCACATATCACAGGTGAGGGCAACTTTCACGGCAGCTTTGAGTGCATCCTCTACCTTCCCCCTCGTCTGTGTGTCCAGAGCTGTTTCGGTGAATTATTTTCAAATCTGGATTTTATACCATGGTTCCAGTGTTTGCGGCAAAACCTTTAGTTTCCACTATGCTGTTAGGTGCATGGTCTTTAAAAATGATGGAGCAATGCAATTTGTAATGTTCAAGCTTTGCCCTACAAATATCTTCCAGTGTAGGCTGAGGGCGTAAAACCACCGTTGCATTAGTGTTTTCCACATTCTTTTCACACAAATTGAGATGATGACGATGAGCAAGATGTGCATGCATGTTGGTCGTCTTAGTTTTCCGAGACAGTTCTTGCAGAATTCACAGTCTTCTATGAGCTTCTATGTATCATCACTCTAAAATCCTAAGCGAGCCCAAAACTCTCCATTCAAACAATATCAGTGTGTCACGGATAAAATCTTTTTGGTCCGTCACTGTAAAATACACTTTATATTCACCTGACAAACTGCAACCTGCCTTCATAGAGAGACAGTGGGTTGTGCCCAAATGGCAAACAGCCCCGGTGTGGGTGTATCATTTTTAAAAATATCTTTTTTACATTTTTATGTCCTACTGGGAACCCCAACCTGCTAAGACCTCGGTTGGGAGCACAACATTAACTTTCCAACCAAGAAGGTGCTGAAGACGATGTTGTTTCTGAGGCAACTGTAGAAGTCCAGCCTGCCAAAGTCAGTAATTATTGCTGAAATTTCTGACATTTAGTCCATCCTGACCTGCTGCATCTCTATGTGTTATGATGCATCCACTGCAAAGACAAGAGCAGAGCGCCATATAAGTGGGAATCTGCATGGTAATGCAAAAAGTTAACAAAGGGGTAATTGGCCTGCACTGATTGTTTTAATGTTGGGTTTTATTGGTACGGAGAGGGTGAAGTTGCCCCCAGGCTACTTGTCTTGGACTCATTTGTAAATAGTTCATTTCCAATTAAACTCCCCAAAACACTCTTCCTCTGGAAGCTGCAGTGCCACCAAGGGAAGTAAAATCATGGTCCAGATAGGGTGAGGGTAAGTGCTCGTGGACCTGTCACGTGTGACTGGTAAAGGTAAGAATAGTCTACTCTAAAGTACTGGCAGAAAAAAAACCCGCAGCTAGTATTCATGGGAGTTGTAGTGTGATAGTGTCACATTGCAATTATTTCAGGTGGCTTTTGAGACTACAATTAAAAAAAATGTATATTAAATTTAAGCCACCGAAGTGGCTATTGGAAGTGACTGTGTTCCCCAACGCTGCTGAAGTCCACTTGGCTGGCAATGGTTCATTTCAACACCTGTTTCTTCCATTAAAGGTGACAGTGGAGAGGAAAACTGTCCACTGTCACCTAGTATTTGCTGAGAGGGGATTTGTTGGGTTCTCTCAATAGTTCTGTAAGGTCTTTACTATGTGAAGTGCCTTGAGATTATTTTTGCTGTGAATTGAAACTATAGAAAATAAAACATCCTTTAGTGCCACTGTCCATTAAATATACTGTACATATGTTTGTTAGATGGATGAACATTTTATACCTGGACATTCATGGCTCCCATGTGATATGTGCTTACAGCTGTGATCTGTTATATTTGGACCCAAATTAGACACATAACTGTTCTTCTTACCTCTACTTACAGTACATATAACATTCTTTTAAGGTTTCCAAGAAAGTAGACTATCTGGCAGGTTCTCCATCCTCCCACTAATGCTGCACTGACCTAAATCACAGGCATAATAGAGGAGACTAAATCCTCTTCATTGTTAAAGTCTTGGTTTAAACACATGAAAGGTTGACCACGTATAAAAAGTTGGGCACAAATATCCTTCTGGTGTAACATCAGTCTGATCTGATTTCTCATCTTTGTTGTACAACATCCTGCCAATTAGGTAGGAGCTGCACAAAAGGGTTTGTCTTTGTTACGATAATCTGTCAAGCAGTTCTGTGGAATTAGTGGCAGAAAAGCTTCCCTTTATTCATCCTTACCGTGGTGCAGTATTATCCTGACTGAAACAGACTTCTTTACTGGTTGCATTGTAGTTTATATACAACGTGCATGATTCTCTGGGATAATCCCTGACAGGCATACATCTGTGAAATTAAAGCTGGTGGGTTTTTATCAGAGTTTTCCTCTAGAGCCTGCAGTGTTGCAGTGCTGCAGTGGCTAGAATGAAGGACACACTGAAAATGCTTCCCCTGAAAATGTAAGATTATGTCTAGTAAGGCTGGCAAGTTTTATAGTTCTGTTTGTCTTGGTAGCACTAGCTCCAAATGGAAGAAAATCAGCCTCTGGTTAGAGTGAATATGCTCAGTAAATCATCCACCTCCACTTTCATAAAGAGTAACATATTAAATTAACAGACTGAACAGACTGATTCAGTCCATACTGCATGAATAAATAAAAAGAAGTGCATGAAGTTTCTCATATCTTGGCAGATCCTTTATAAAGTTCTGTGTATTGTAAATCTCTCCTCTTAGAGCCCTATAGCAACATTTTTTTTTACAAATTTTAAGTTTGTGCCAAACTTACCAAAATCCACCTACTGAATACTTTATTGATTCGTCACGAAGGAACGAAATTCAGATTAGCAGCAGCTTCCGTTTGCAAACACCTTGATCTACATCTGCCCAAGATTAAAAAAAAAAAAAGAAAAAAGAAGTCATATCTGTGAATTTCCACTGCATCTCCTTTTTCTCATGTTGCAGTTTTGATCATTGGCAAATGTTGTTCACTCCACCATGTGCTACTACTGTATTTCATCTTCAAACGTGAGCAAAGACAGTATCAGTGAACTCTCCTGCAAGAAGATCGGCTTCTGCAAAGTTCATGTGACACTTTGAGATTGACCACCAGCTGAGTCATATTTTAATGGTCCCAACTGCCCTTTACTGTCATCTACTCTGCCCTTTTCTTCTCTGAGAGGCTGATCAGTTGGAGATAATAAGGGTTAGGGACTGAGTGAGTGAGTGAGTGAGTGAGTGAACACCCACTGTAATTTTTGATGACACCTTTTCAGTTAAGAAAAGACTAAAGGAAACAGGGCTGATATACAATTTTCAGTGCTTACAGAAAAAAATTACCTTCTCTTTGGAATGAAGACCGATTTATGGAAAGCACACAATGCCCTCATGCAAGAACTGCCAATTAAAATAGATTAATTGTACTGGCCTTGCACACCCACACAGGTGTTTCCACCACCTGTGCCACCTAGTCATTCTACATTTATTTCTCTATGCCTGTCCTAGAAGACTCTGTCCTCTTTGTGTATTTCCCTGTTAAAGGCTTTTTGGGGGATTTATTTCTTATAACGTTTAAAGGCAGGGAGGACAAAGGTTGTGGTTTTACACAGTGCCCATACAAAGCAGAATACTGAACATGCCTACCAGGGACAAGGCTCAGAGACTCTGAAGTCTGCGGCCATGTTTCTAGTATGAGAAACCAACTAAAATGGTCCATGAAAGGCATACATAAATGCCTGCAAAATGACTGGAAACAGACAAAAAAACATCCACAAATAGATAAATTACCAAAAATGACAAGGCAACAACAGCAAATTGACAAAAACAGAACAACAAATAAGAAATGTAAAAACGGGGTAGCAGACACAGCTACAGTGAAAACCCCGGTGTTTTCTGAGGTAAAGCTGTGAGCTGTTTAAATCAGCCCATTTATTTTACATTTATACTACTTGGTGAACATTTAGTGTTTAACAACTCAAACTCAGTTGCCAAGAATTGACTTCATACAATGTGTCCGAACTGTGTTTGCTAATTGGTGAACTCTTTGCTTCTTGTTATCGCTGTGGTTTCAAGGAGAGCATTTCCGACGTGCAGCCCACTCTGCTGTGGTAAAATGAAGTCATTATTAGGGAATCCTGTCTGTTGTGGCAAAATAGTTCAAAAGGCATTTGACTCATGGATCTGCAATGTGGATGGATTTTTCAGCAGGTGTTTATCTCTACCTGCTGAAATGTGCACCCCCCCTCTTCTCAGACCGAGGTGAGCGTTAGATGCTTGAAAATCCCTCTTTAAAATCCAAAAGGACAAACATATGTACTGATTACTGCTCACTGCACTGATTCACAGGTTTCAGGAGATAAACTTCAGAGGTGGATGCATCATTAAGTAGAGTAGATTTTGTACAAATGCCCAGGATTTGCATCCTATATTATTATAGTCTGAAAACTGTTACCTCCTGACATACAGGCTACAGTTCTACTAAAACATAAATATAACACAGGTAAAATTAGTTGATTCTATTTGTGTGTAAGGAAAAAAATGTAAAGGGCTGATTTCACAACATCCCTCATTAATTTAGCTACTGACACCAATGCATATGTGAAATTATCATAACCAAATAGGCCACAGTATAGCAAATATTTGGCAACCGTTAAAGAAAGTTGTTTTTATCATTTCTGTCATCGTTCTTTGACAGCTAGCAGGTCAGTGTGGTTATTCTGATGGGCTATTCAACCCAACCCAGAAGGGGTGGTGTGCAAAGAAGCACCATAGACAGATCTCAAGTGAAGGTAAAGGTTCGTCATATTGAATAAGCATGAATGAGAATTTTTGCAAAGTAAAATGTACTCAATTACATTTGGTGTCTGTGTTGTTTCTGTTTTTTCACACCTGGTTAGCTCGAAAAATCCTACGTTTTTTTGTTTGTTTTCTTAGAACACAAGAAGCTGTGAATGTGTTATTGTATAAAAACTGTGATATTATTACAGAGAAATACAATAATACAACCAATACTACAACATTTTTATTTGCAAGATTTAAAGTTCTTGAACTTGAGAACAATCCAGGCTCCTTTTTTCGGATCTTATCACATGAACTTCACTAGGAGACAGGGTTTACCCAGTTGTCTATGAATTACAAATATTAAACAAAAACAATTATCTTTAGAGAAACAAATAACTACATTTACAGCTCAGTTCACAAAGTGAGCGGAACCTTAGGAGTTATTTTCAGC
Organism: Channa maculata; assembly: GCA_020496755.1. Classification (NCBI taxonomy): domain Eukaryota; kingdom Metazoa; phylum Chordata; class Actinopteri; order Anabantiformes; family Channidae; genus Channa; species Channa maculata. The sequence goes on along the minus strand of CM035605.1, from coordinate 5,086,822 downwards.
ATTCTCCAATCCTGTTTTTATAGTTTAGAACTCCACCGGAGGGATGAACAGTTTTCTTCCCATTCATATTCCCTCGTTTGGTGTTTTTGTTATGGAAGTAGAGAGAACATGATGCCCCAGAATCTCCCACAGGTGGTAAACTCATGGCAGTACCTCATAATGAACACAAGGTGGTGCTAGAGCCCCGTAGAAGACATTCGCTCACCAGTAATAATGATAGAGAGACAATAATGATAGAGAGACGATGATGCACAGGGAAGAAAGGGTGTGTGTGGATTACTTGAAGCATCTATTATTGGCAAACATGAGCACATTCACCTCTAACATGCTCCTGACTTACAGCAGTATATTCATGCTAATTGCAGCAATTTCAAGATCAAAATGATGTCTTGTCTCGCTGTAGAAATCCCATAAATCCACCTGTGGCTGCGTCTGTTGAATGCTGCATGGCACAAAGCCAGCATTACGTACTCTGCAGATTTAAAAGATACCCATCATAATGCCTCTAATCATGCTGAATTGATGTATTTAGCTGCAAATGATCCTTGAATGGCAAATTTGTAGGACCACTTCTTCCCTAATTGCTTTGTAGTGTGTCGACTATCACTGCCTGGAGCTCAATACAGAAATATTTTGTGATAAAGCTGGTATTTTGCACCTGTTCAGATGTGAGGTCACACTGTGCTGACTTTCATCCCAGTGCTCTTATGGGTTCTTCAGTGCTGCATTTTATCCCCATGTCTTGGCTTAATAAATTCCTTTCCTCAGTAGGGCGTCGTCTTTCAAAAGTGTTTAACCAATTTCAATTGTGATTGTTTGAAGTCAACAGAATGTCAAAAGAATGTGTTTAAAGCGAGTAGAAGCGAGGAACAGCAGCTGCTCAGAAGCAGCAGGGGAAATCCGTAGAGACACCATTTTCAGGTGCAAAAGAAACTTTTCTGGATTTGTGAGCTGAAAGAAATGGGGTCGTAAGAAAAACGGGAATTATAAGGGAAGGATCATGAGGGACAGAGGAAGAGACATGTGAATAGCATGTGAACTGTGATCCCTTCAGGAAGCGGTTCCTCAGCCACAAGTTAACATCCCAGCCCACAATCCAACACTCTCCAGTATCTTGTGTACCAGGACAAGAAATGATCAGCCATCCCACACTAAAACCCAAATTAAGCTGTCCATCTGATCTGGGGGTTCTGGGTCCTAAATCTTTCTGGGAACACATTTCTCTGTTTGCCCTGATTTTGGAGGGTGTAACTGTATCGTTTGCAAAGCTTTCACTTGTGTAGTTTTGATTAAACCAGGGAGACCGTTGCATTTTGTGCGACTGTGACTCCCATGGTTTCCATTGGTATCAGCCGCCGAACTTGGATACAGCTGAGATTTAATGATCTGTTTAATGAAATTGTTAAAGTCCAGTAGTTCCTACTTCAGCTTCATTTTCAAATCTTCCATGTACCTGCTTTGTATGTTGATGTTAAAATCTACCTCCTTGCTGCTCCTTGCTCCACAGAACTATCTTGTCCTAAATGCCATTTTAGTTTTTCTAAAGATCCATAGTATCAAGTTTGCAGCACACTACAGTAGGAGGACATCTTGAAGGCATGAGTAGAAGTAGAAATACAAAACAAGACATAAGGCATATGGCAAGAAGTGAATATGATAAACAGCAGATCACCTAAAAGTAAAGCATTCTTCAAAAAGGGACTAAGCTTAGTCATAAAGTTATTTTGAACATGGACAATGGACATGCGACCAGTTTTAAACAGACAAAGTCAAAAGCCCGTGTCTTACTGCGTCACATTCCCGGCCTTAGATCTCTCAAGAACGTCTTTGCCACAACAACTCATTTAAACTGGGATGACACACACAGTTTGTGACACACACACACAGAGAGACTGGGACAGTTGTTGGCTGGTTTGCTTTGAAAAGTTACGAAAAGGCTGTTGTCAGACAGCATTGGAAGTTGTGTTTCAAAGGACTTAAGACAATTCAACAACCACTTTGTTTTAAGCATAATGTGGCCGGAGATGCCGAGCTCATTTTTTACTACTTCATTACCCAGAAATGAAGTTCAGTTAGGCAAGTGCTCTTTCATTTGGAGAGGTATTTGTGTCCAACTGATGAGTGTAAGGCCCAATTTTCTTCTCTTATTTAGCTCGGTGTTTGTCTTCTAATCCAGAGAGAAATGTCTGGCTCTTTAGCTGCTAAATGCACTGCAATGACAAAGGATGCAACAACTGTGCTAAAACTAAAAGTTTTGCCATATACCACCTGAAACTTATGACTTTCTTAACCCCTGGTCATAGTTTATATTTCGCTATCAGCAACTGGAACTGCTTATGTAATCAAACCATAGTGTTAATCACATTACAATAAGAGCATGTGGATAGAGCAGGTGTGTGTGTGTGTGTGTGTGTTAGGAGAGCAGTCCCAGCTTGCTGAGGTCAAAAAAGGATGTGTAATAGAGGGACAGGGGGTTGATAATGGCTCAGCCTTAGACCTCCAGTCTGCAGTAGATTCCCAAGTCCACAGTCATCAGCATGCATACCACTCTCTCTCTCTCTCTATATATATATATTTCTCTCTCTCTCTGAATCTTTCTTCTCCTCCTTTTTCTCCTCCCTCCTCTCCTGCTGTGTGTCTCCCTCACTCTCCTTCTCCTCTGGCTCAGTGGTGTGTTTCCAAGAGATAAGACCCTTGCTCATTTCACACATGAGCAGAGTGGAGTTGGGAAAGGCTGAGAGTGTGTGTCTGTGTGTGTGTGTGTGTGTGTGTGTGTGTCTGTGTCTTTTTACTGTGTGTGTATACCTGTGTTTGTGTCTGTATGTAGGTGTAGGTGTGTGTATGAGTTTGCATGCTTATGTACGTGTTGAAGGTTAGAGAAAGAGAGCAAGTACAGACTCTGACTCCAAGTTTTCTCCACTTGCTGCTTCTGTACTTCAGGTTTTTGAGGTGTTGCTTTGTCTGACAGAGGCTGAAAGTAACATTGATTTCACTGTTAAACGCTGCATTTTCACTCCACTAAGTTTATCATTCCAAATCACAAGTCTTCTGTTTTCATGTTTCGCCTGAAGCATGTTTTTACTGCAACATTACAATGTATCATTTCACATTTGTTAACATACTTTTCACGTGTTTTCCTATTTGATCTAATCTAATCTCAATTCAACCTGACAATGTGAATTGAACCTGACAAATCAGGTTGAATTTCAATTCAACAATACGATTTATGTATCGTATCGTTTACTTGATGTTTGCCCTTCCACTAAACAAGAGGCAAATCCAGCAGCTTCAAAGTGTGTGTTCGGTTTTTGTTTTTGGGTTTATTATCGCTGCTTTGGCTCAACATGTTTGAGGCGATGAAGGAATTCCAGAAAGTAGTTGATGTTTGGAAAAAATATAGGAATCACCTCTGTAATTCATAACTGCCTTGCAGATTAGCAGTTGAAGAGACTAGGTTAGCTCACAACAACATTAGGGTCAGAGATAATGTAAGATAAGAAGGTGCTTTGTTATTTTGTGCTGATTTGCTGCTCAAACGTTGGGCCTGTCCCTTAACTCACAGTGCACAGCACTGAAGAATAAAATTCACTGTGACTGGAAATCATTGATGTAATGAAGAAAACTGGAAACTAGACTCAAAGATTGTGAAAAGTGCTTTTGAAAATTGAGACAAACGTTTTCTCGCTTCTAGATTTGCTTCTGTAAAGCACAGCCCAGAGCGCATGCATGTGGAGTTTGATAAGTTGATTTTACTGTGAACGCTGCTGACTAGACCATGTTCATCTTTTATTGTGTGTATGATTTTGCCCATCATCCATGAGTTTCGGGGTGTTGACTCATCAACAATCGCCTTTGGAGCTCAGGCAGATATTCGTTTGTCCAATATTTCCAAAAGAGGTCAGCCATATATTGGACTTGTCTCCATCTACAGCGTGCACAGAGATCTTCTTTCTGGAAAATTCCTGGAGGCATAGATGCTTGGGTTTTTAGGAGAAGAAGGGGATTTTCCGTCAATGCCTCCAAGTCATTTGGATCATTGGAAGGTGTATGTTATCAGCTGACTGTTGTATGATGCCTTCCGCTTTACAGAGTCTGCAGACCGTCTTCATCCACACGTTGACCTTTCAGTGTAGCACCGAGTATTTTCCTAATCGAACAAATTAAATGATCCCACAACCTTCCATGGTGAGAGCCAGATGAAGTCAACCCAAACCTCGGGTTGACTGAACAGTTTTAACTATAAGCTCAATCAAAGAGGAAGGTTTTAGGCCTAGTCTTAAAAGTAGAGAGGGGGTCTGCCCCCCGAATCTGGATTGGAAGCAGAACAAACACAGAAAAAACTCCCGTTGGCTCATACAAGTATAATTCTTTATTAATTCCTACACTTGATCCAAAATGTAACTTTTTGTAGATGGAAATGCAGTTTAAAGCAGTAAAAGCCGATCTCTAAAGCAAATATCTATATTCACAAAAACTAAATGGAAGTTTTGTGTAGATAAGTTACAGCTTCTTTTCAATGGGTACAAAGCTTATGGAAGCAAAATGCACGTCAACAAATCCCCGTTAATTGAAAGATTAAATAACAATCTGTACTTTAATTTGTTTTCACTAAGCTCTTACAAACCATTTTCTTTTATTGCATCTACAATATATTTTACTTTTGACTAGATCCTGCGTGATTAAGAATGGTAGTGAAAAAAATGACTCATCTCACAGTTATCAGAGACCGTGAGAGGACAAAGCAAGATGAAACAAAAAAAGAGTTATCAATGCAAATACAAGGTAATGAAGACTTTACTCAGTCCTCAGAGGAGCCCCTTAGTCTCTGATACTCGGGCTGCTCTGGGAGTAGATTGGCGGGGAGACAGGCGCTCACAGTACTGTTCATTTACACAGACAGTCGAGTCCCTCGGGAGCAAAGAGGAGGCGTCGTGGCAGAGGAGCACTCAGACAGATTTGAGTGGTCTCCTTGGCCTGTGCTACAGTTAGCTGTCTCATTCTTGGCTCGCCTGTACTGGGCCACGTCTACCCTTACTGTCAAAGCTGGCAGAGGTGGTTTGAAAATGTCTTCCTCACTAGCTATTGATAGTTTCATTTATTTTTAAACACTAAAACTATTCATGAACATTCTGAAACATAATGCAGGAAGTCAAAATCCATTCAAGGCTGGGTTACCAACTGTGGTAGGGAATTGTTTGCCCGAGACTCTCAGGGGCCAGTGAGGCTCCAAGAATCACTGCAGTAAGTAGTTTCTCATCATTTGTTTAATTACAAAATGGAAAGGCTCTCACGGTACATTACCATCTGCACTGCAGATCTGTAGTTAACTTGTTTGGCTTGTGGACCCTTAAAATTAAGCGATAGGTCCTCGAAGATTCTTGTCACCTCTTGTATGTCTACTGGTTGTGACCAGTTGGACCCAATAGTGGTTTTCCTTCATGTGAATCTTTTAGCATCAAATAAGCAACATATTTCTCAAGGAAAAAAGCAAAGACTATAGGGAGAAGTCTGCAAATACCTGCAAATGTTATGCAGCAGATTTTTTTTCTTTCATCTCGAGTTAGTCATCTGACAGCCGGCACTGTCAACAAAAGTAATAAAACAATTCTGGAGTATGAATGACTACAATATTAAATATGGACAGTATTAATTAAGAAAAAGGGGAAAATAATGACAAAATACTTTTTCTTATTGACTTTTTTACCAGAAAATTAATGATCCAAACTATAAATGTTCTAGTTACCTCAGGCTACAAATAGACTTACCAGGGCTCACGCCATGGTTTATTGTCATGATACTAGGTTAAATTAAGAAGCTCTGATGTTCTTATTACAGGAGTGCCACACTGAGCCCTGTCTCCTCTAAGCTTGGGAAGAGGAATTTAAATATAGTGCGTAATCAGTGCAATCATACACCCATAGTGAGTTATATTAAAACTGCGTGGTTGATGTCAAATGGTACTTTTCAGTAGCTCTTTGCCAGCTTTTTATGCTGCTTTTTCTCTTGAGAAGATCTATTATTAATGCTCCGACTGGTAATTATGACACCTACATAAGGTATACCAAATAACAGACAAAGAAATTAAAGCTTTATTATATACTTGACATGTTATGGAATCATTATTGTTAATTTTAGAGTTTTTAGAATATTCCTGTTTATTGTCTCAAGTGAACATCTTAAAGCACTTTTGAGCTCTTCAAGATACATGAATCTCATTGAAGGAAGTGCTACAGTTTGGAGCAGTTAGTTATCATGGTGGCAAAAATAGCAGAATTTTGAGCATAATGACAAATGAGTCTGACTAAACTGAACTGATGTTTATTTCCAATATTTACTGACAGTACTGTATGTTGGACCTTCTTTACTGTACTCAATTCTAAATGAATGTTTCTGTAATGTAAATCATTAAAAAGCATTGATATTACTTAGATATCAATAGATCAGAACATTTCATTTTATATATGCCTTTATATACTGTAGCTGTTTGGTTTCTAGTGTGTTTCCCAAATGTCTCTGTTTGGGTTGTCTTGACTTTGCATTCCCCCCCTTTGATATACTGAGGAAATTACAAGCACAGCAGTAACACTTTACAAAACTGTACACTCACATAAGAGTAGTAAATGAGGAATGAATAAGAAATGGCAAGATAATTCTTAACAACTCTGTACATTAAAATGACTTTTTTGGGAATTGGCGAAATATAAATAAAATTGAATTGAACTGAATTGTACCACGAAGTTGATTTTGATGAATGACTAGATAACTAGAGTAAAAATTTGAGAAATATGCTAAAATTTTTTAACAATATAGTTAATGTAGATGACATAACTTTGGCCTCCAGTACTGCGGTGAGGAACCTTGGAGTTATTTTTGACCAGGATTTGTCCTTTACCTCACATATAAAACAAATCTCTACAACAGCCTTCTTCCACCTACGGAACATTGCCAAAATTAGGAGCATCCTGTCTCAAAGTGATGCCGAAAAACTAGTCCATGCATTTGTTACTTCTAGGTTGGACTACTGTAATTCCCCACTTTTTGGGTGTCCTAATAAGTCTCTAAAAAGCCTTCAATTAATCCAAAATGCTGCAGCAAGAGTGCTGACTGGAACTAGCAAGAGAGATCATATTTCACCTTCACTAGCTTCTCTCCATTGGCTTCCCATTAAATCTAGAATAGAATTTAAAACCCTGCTTCTTACATATAACTCTCGGGGTCAGGCTCCATCATATTAAAAAGATCTCATAGTTCTGTATTGCCCGATTAGACCACTTCGATCTCAGAATGCAGGCCTACTTGTGGTTCCCAGAGTTTGCAAAAGTAGAATGGGAGGCAGAGCCTTTAGCTATCAAGCTCCTCTCCTGTGGAACCAGTTTCCAATCCAGATTTGGGGGGCAGACACCCTCTCTACTTTTAAGACTAAACTTAAAACCTTCCTCTTTGCTAAAGCTTATAGTTAAAACTGCTCAGTCAACCTGAACTAGCTCCTACTTCAGATGCTATAGATTTAGAGTGTTGGGGGTCTCCCGCAAGTGCAATGAGCTCCTCTCCTCTTTCTCTCTATACATTTATTTGTCACCACTGCATGCTATTAATTTTGTGTCTTGTGTCTTTGGAACTGTGTGTTTCCAGTGTGCAGCTACTCGTCCTACCAACTTGTATAATGTTTTGTTGTTGCTTTTTGTTGCTCTTTTCATTTCTTTTCTCTCTCCACTTTCCACTCACCCCAACCGTTAAAGACAGATGGCCGCCCACCCTGAGCCTGGCTCTGCTGGTGGCTTCCTCCGTTAAAGGGAGTTTTTCCTCTCCAATGTTGCCTAGTGCTTGCTCAAGGGCAATTGTTCGGTTGCCTCTACATCATTGTGTAGTCTAGACTTTATTATGTAAAGTGCCTTGAGATGACATTGTTGTGAATTGGCGCTATATAAATAAAGTTGAATTGAATTGAATAGATAACAGATTGGAAGATCCTAAATGAATGAATCAGTTAATGATCAGTTCTCGGGTGGCTACTAAAGAACTTTGACTTTAGCACTATATAACACCAGGTAGGAGTTAATAATAGTGTAGAGAACACACAGGGACATACTATAGTAATGGATGCTTGTTAAGGTTGTCAGTCATCTACTGTTGATGAGGTTTTGTGGAAAGGAGTCATGGAAACTGGACCTCTTGCTTGTTAGATTGAAGAATATCACTGAAATAATCAGATTTTATAGTAAATGTTCTTTTCCATGTTTGTGATCTTACAAAGCATTAAGTTTGTCTGGTAACATTATTTAACTGTGTTATGGTTGTGTTTAGACTTTTTTTGTCGTCTGATTTAAAGTTATTGTGCCCAACATTTTTTTCTTATACATATTTTTTGAATAGAAATATGCTCTAGAACTTATCTTAACGTAGAAGTATGGTAGAAGGTTCTGGTGACACAGATTTACTGGACAGTGCTGGTAGCTGTGCAGAGGTAGTTGCTTCTAAAAGCATCTGACTGAGGCTCACCCCACTGACCAATTAGAGAAAAACAGCAATTTCCGATTGATTAGTATGTTTTGTAGCTTCCTCTTTATTGTAATTTGCTGACTATGATGAGCTGTGCATAGTGTGCTGGAGTCTGAGGTGTGAAGCAAAACTGTATCAATGCAGCGCAATGGAGGAAAATGAACTGGACCTAAGGAATTTAAATTGCAATAGCAACAGTATTTGGGAAAAACTAATAATGATAAATACATGAACAGTTTTCCATTAGCTCCATGCAAAATTAGCTAATTCACAAGCCAGCAAACTGGCAGGTTAACAGTTGTACTCTGTAAGTTTTACAATCTCAGAACAAACAGAAATAGAAACTCAGAGTACAGCCTCCAATTCAATAAGAGAAAGACTTCTTAAAAGCTACTGCATAAAAAACAAAGATTTTTCATTTTTCATTAAGAAAGAAATTGTTACCCACATGCGTGTTCTTATTTTTTAAACAAAATCACAATCTTTGCCCTCACCTTAATCAAACCTTTTCTTGCCTAAACTTAACCAGGCACAGGGTCTCTGGAGTCGAACTCAGTGTGGCCGTCATGCACTTAGAAAATTATTGCCAGTCACAATAATGAAAGTATCTTAGTGTTAAAAATACACTGATGCAAACTGAACGTGCTTTAAGCAGTGCAAGTGGTGACTGTCTGAACCAAGGTTTCCCATCTTCCAGAGCTTATCTTACAGTAGCTCTATGTATTCCCTGTCAGGACCAGTGTTATGCCCAGCTCTGCATGCCTGCCAACATCTGCACTCACTTCATCACAAAATGAAAATATAACTCCTGCGGTGACTGTATTTTTAAACTAATGAATTCAAAGACTGTCTGCATATATACAGTATCTGTATAACTGTTAAATAGAATGAATGATCAGGAATAGAGGAATGAAATTGTGTGCACTCATGCTAGTAGTATGTATTTTGTACAAAAAAAAAGAAGAAAGAATGTCACGTTCAATTTAAAACACACATACAGCATTGACACAATTATTACCACACTAAGTTAAGCAAAAACACTTAACACGTAATAAGCGTAATGTTTTATTTCTACCTTAAATCAGCATTTTCCACAAGAAAAGCTATGAGAATGCACGCGGCTGCTGAATGCACGGCAAAAAAGGAAAAACACAAATCTAGCCCTAACTGAGCCTCTAAACTCCAGATGTAAATGCTTAAAACCTGTAATTTTCCACTTTTTAAATGGAAGGGCTGCGCTCATTTCAATGCACTTCAACATAAGCTGTGGGCTGCATCCAGAAATTATATACATTGGGATTCAACTAATTCCATGCTCGATCATATATTTGCAACTGCAAACAATATTAATAACAGCTCTTCAACTGCTAACCTTTGGCTCAATGTATTTTTATGTGTTGCAAGAAAAAAAGAAGGACTAAAGACAAATGAATTAGCACAACTGTGCTGTAGTGATCTTGTGTGAGTCTAGTTTAGCTTCAGTCCAATCACCTGAGTTGAGACAGTAACAACTTCTATTCATTGCAGCCACATAAAAACACAGTCATGCTTCTACATAGTCTGCCCTTGTTTTTCATAAATGGGCTTTATGAGAATTTCCCCATGGACCTCACTGGAGCATCACCATTAACAGAACACCAGTAATGGGAGGTGAAAGGATGTAATTACAGTGGTAGAATATGAATTATCGACTCATAAATCATATTAGTGGACAGGCAATAATGCACACTGGTGAAGTGCCAACAAACAATAGTCTAATTATCTGCCAATTCACTGGTTAATAATGCTTTTCCAGGGCCACACTGCTGACCTGTTGCTGAGATGATGCTCACCATAATGGATTTGTATAAACCAAGCAGCGCGTATTGTGGTGGAGGACAGCTCAAATCAATAGACTGATGCCATTTTAAGAATACACCTAGTCTGTTAGAAATAAACACACCGCAATGGATCACAGAACCGTTCTACATGATGCAATTTACCTTAAAGCAACTGCTGAGATGATACTTTACAAATATGGAAATATCTCCACTAAGGTTTGATAGTAAAGCTTAGTGTTAAAACTTAAACATTCATAAATAATCAAATTTGGGACTGAATCTGACATAATAAATTTAGAGTTTTTTGAAAAAAAGTGTACATTATTCGGCAGGTATTGTAGTTACCAAGTACTGTAGAAGGCTTGACAGGAACATGGCTTCTAAATCTGCCAAATTCTGCGTACATATCAGTTTTGCTACGAAGAAGATACTTCTTTTCCTTTTGGCTTTTTCCCGTTCAGGGGTTGCCACAGCGAATCATGTGCCTCCATCTAACCCACACTACATCTATAAATCCAGTTCTTTCCCCTCGATTTATATTTGCACCTATTTATTGTTTCACGTGCATCCTAATGTCTGAGGTTTAACAACATGTATGTATTTTATATATACGCTTTAAAATGACTGAAGTTTGAAAAAAAAATAAAGGAGGTTTGGCGCTGTTTTGAAAAACATTTGGCATGTAGGTTGTTCCAGGCATCTCACAGAACGAAGCCCAGTTCTTCTGTGTATTTAGTATGTCTCAGTGTCTTCTGTCTCATCATGTAATCCTGGACTTTATGATAAAATCAAGACCATTACAGACTAGAGTAGGTGCATCTGTACACTGGGCATCAGTTCCATTGGAAATCCAGAAATCCAAATCTTCATGTTCATCATGTGAATCCAACTCCCAGCCTCTGATTTAGACAGCAAAGAGTTGGTGCGATTCTGGAACTAGTTTTCATGGCTGAAAACCAGTTCTCAAGCTGGCTGAAATGCAAAGAACTGGTTTGAAATTAGTGACTGACCAGAACGAGCCCTAGATCTGGTTTGGAGGGGAATCATATCATCTGTTGCAGGACTTTGCAGGACTGTTGTTGCAGTGGAGATAGCTGTTTATGACTCTTAAGGTATAATGTTCTGCTCCATGATCAGATGCCTTCCTATGCTCAACTGCATATATTAGAAACGTATGCTTGCATGTGCATATGCATTCCCCCAGAATTCCTCAGTTTTTAAGCCCACTGAATATGTCCTTGCTACCTTCTCTCTCCCGGTGACTGACCAGCGAATGCAGGCCTGCTCTCGCCCTTCTGCTGGAGGAAAAACCGCCTGCTTATTAATTTGTTTTTTAATTGAATTTCTCCCACCACTTCTTCGCTTAGTTAATCCCTGCACTGGCCTGTGGGCATGATTGGCGTGTAATTACCGGCTGTTGGCACGTGTGCTTTCCTGGGCTGCTCCTCTCATTCTGCTCACCACTACGGGAGCAAAATCTTTTTGTTGATCTCTCTTCTATGCCACTCTGGGCCTCCTTCTCTTCTCCTGTCTGTTTCTCTTTCTCTCCTCCCTGTTCCTTGGTCTTCAACTCTCTCTTATTCCTCCATTCTTTATTCACGTATCTGAGGAAATATCTCTCCCAGAGGGAATTTAAAGAGTAGGAGGATAGTGCAAAAAAAAACCCCCAAAAAAACCCAAAACTGTTCTCTATATTCTTTTCAGGATGAAGAGAAAAGAATTGAATCCCCACCCCCCACCCCTCGTTTTGTAATCATTTTCTGTGCCGGTCTATCGAGTGTGGCATCAGTCAGAGCGGAGCCCGAGTTAAACTCCTCCATTCTTTGAGGACACATGTTAATAAAACAGTCAGCAGATAACAGTAATTAGCTCTCAGTGGCTTCTGCTCTTCACTGGGGACACACCGTGTGAGAGAGGTCTGCTTCTTCTTAAGGCTGTACGTCCAAAAGATTAATTCTGTTTTAATTAGAGCACACCCTGAGTGATGGACCAAATGCAGCCTTCCCACTGTCCTCCTTTGCTTTCTTGCCTCTCTGTCATCACTGTTTTAGCATAAGTAATTAGATTCTTATTTGCCTGCATGGTCTCAAGCTTAAATTGAACGTGTTGATCTCTTTTGATTCTTTAGTAGTTTGGGGATCCCTGTCTTGTACAATTAAGATAACATGCAAGGAGGGTGGTTGATTGTGGCTGTTGGAAGTCGGCAGCCCCGCTCTTACAGCGTTATCTGTTTTGTTCTAAACTCTCCAGAGCTCTGCGGAAATTTAAGAAATGAGGTGTGGGGCTTATGCACGCTGAAGCTTGAGGGGCCAGGAGCACTACTGCAAGATGAATGTGTTGCAGACTCCTTGCTGGTGTCATTTCGTTGATTCCACTTCAGACTAAATTTACAAGTAAAACAAAAGATTTTTTGCTGAGTTCATGTGAAAAATGATTTCAGACATCAGCTCATTGTGTAAAACTAACATCGAGTTGCCCTAGTCCAAAAGCAAAATCATCATTTTGTCATTAGTGCCCTGTTGTCACTGCAGTTTCAGTTTCCTTATGTCTTACATTAACGCATTGCCACTTTCCCCACAATCCTGGGTGATGAAGGAATTCCTGCAGAATAATATCATTTACATTAAACGGCTCTTGTACATCTGTTACAAAAAAAAAAAACAACAACTATCAATTGAGGACTGAAGCAAAACTTTGTCAGTTTTGAAATTTCACTCATCTGCCTTTTTGACGACAGTTCAGAGGATCATTACCAATCAGTGCCAAGCTGCAGGCAGCAGCCATTTAGCTTAGCGTGAATAGTGGAAACAGCTAGAAACACATCCAAAAGCACCTTTGGATCGAGCCAGCATAGTGATTATTAATATTTGAAGCTAATTTGCAGTGGCACCTGTGTGCAAAACACAACAACATTTCAGAGAAAACACATTTACATTTAATGCAATAAAAAGAAAACAGCAAAAAACAGAAAACAACATTTCGCAAAAAACAACAAGAGAAAAAACATTTCAGATTGTGGTTAAGGTGGCACCTAACCCCAAACCTAAATTTAACATTCGTGGAATGTTTTGTTTGATGTTGTTTTTGAAGATGTTTCTAAAATGCCAACTCAGAGAGACACACACACAGGCAGACAGACACGAATTAACCTAACATGCATAGGGGGCCTGGTGGATCAGTGGTAGGGCATTGGGTTGGGATCCAGAAGGCAGTGGGTTTGAATCCCACTCCACCAGCTCAGACACCAAAGGTTGACCTTGGTGCCCGGATAAAAAAACTCTATTGCTTGTTGTAATTGTATGTATTTAATGCAAAGTTATCATATTATGAAGTGAAAGAAAATGGCTAGGGGGGGCTGGGCTAAGCCCCGAATGTTTACAACATGTGGCTCTGCCCCTGCTGCTGAGAAGAGTTACAGTGACGGTGTGACAGACAGTGTGGGCACTGTAAATACTGTATCTTGATTAGCTGAGTGAGAAGGGAGGACGAGTGAGCAAGGGATGGGGCAGGAGAAATATAAAGTTATGTAAAGTAAATTCAAAATGAGCTCATATTTTCCATGAAATGGTAGAATGTCTCTGTTCCAACAGCTGATATGCTGTTTATGTTCTATTGTGAATAAAATGTGGGTTGATAAAAATTTGCAAATCGCGTTGTGTTTTTATTTATGTTTTACACATCGTTCCAACTTTTTTTTTGTATTGGACAGGCTGTACATGCTGACAAGTACAGGGTCAGTAGTTCGATCCCCAGAAGTGTCTCTGGGCAAGACACTGAACCCCTAACAGCCCGTTCCCCTCCACAGCTGTGCAGCGCCGGTCCAAGCCCGGTAGAAACTGGGGAGGGTTGCGTCAGGAAGGGCATCCAGCGTAAAAACTGCCAAATCAACATGCAGGCAATGATCCGCTGTGGTGACCCTGAATGATAAACCTGATAAATCTCACAATAATGTTGCCAGTTTTCAGTTTATCACTTCACTACACTGATTTCTTTATTTATGAAACCCAGAGTATTTTTGTGCACCTAGCAATGTTTATATAATGCAGTGTAAGCTACACATGTAATGTTTTTATATGTTGACCTACAGGGGAGTAAAGCCAAAAAAAAGGACAGCTAATTCTTGCTGTTTCTGGCTCACAGTTTTCCTCTAAAATGATCAGTGTAACGCTGATCATCTTTACAGTGTCTAACATCCGATGACTACGCTGAAAACTGGTGCTTTGAACGACGCTTTTCCTCCAGTCTCTGCCACTCCAAAGAAACAGGGGCCAGTGTGCTCTTCAACCCTGCGTGAGAAACGGTGTCTCCATCTCTCATCTATGACTATGAGTCTACTTAACATCAATTACTTTGTGATGGCTTGAACAGCGGGACTCTTTGCTGAGAGATTAGTTTGCGTTTCATGCAGATGGGTTTCCAGCAGGAGTGTTCGAGAGGGTTGCATATTAAATCTGCCTGAACAGGCAAGCAAGAAAGCAGAAGGAGATACTTTTTGAATGGCTGTCCTGACAACATAATTGGCATTCTTTAATTAACTGCATCCTCCCAGTAAAGAAACACAGACACTTAAACACTGTGAACTGGGGTCTCTGGAAATCACTTATCCTCATGTGCATTAGCTCTGTGTTGCTGTGGTGACAGGTCTTTATCAAAACTATAGCAGTGAGTAAGGCGGGAAAGCCAGAAAATGTTGACCCTGAACACAACCTCCTCTAACCTCTTCAGAGCTCTGTCTGCAAAAACCAACAGACACTTGAACAGTTTCTTTCCTCTGAACATCAAACAGCTGACCTCATACTCACTGTACTGTTAGTTTGCTGCTATCTGAGATTTACTGTATACACATAACACTGACATCCTGCACCTTTAAGTATAAAAGAGGAATTGTCAGAATTCTGGTTTCATGTGATTTTGACAAAACATGCTGACACAAACATCTCTGTACTTTTACTGTCCTTGTTTACCTCTTAGTGCTTGAATAGTTACAAGCTCACTTGCTGTTGTACAATACATGTATTTTAAAAGTAGGTTGACTTTGTGTGTGTGGGTGTGTGTGTGTACTATCCTGTCAATCGATTAGCACTGTTCGGATAAAGGACCCGGGCAGTGGTGTGTTGAGGCTCAGTCTTTTGTGAGCT
Organism: Channa maculata; assembly: GCA_020496755.1. Taxonomy (NCBI): domain Eukaryota; kingdom Metazoa; phylum Chordata; class Actinopteri; order Anabantiformes; family Channidae; genus Channa; species Channa maculata. Next base: position 5,071,365 of record CM035605.1, on the reverse strand, counting down.
TAACTGCTTTAACAGTAGATGCAGGTTGGGGTGCAAATGAAAACTGGGCCATTAAACAGTGGCAAAAGGAGTGTCTCCATGTAATGGCTATTGAACAGGCCGCTCCCAATGAGAGGTAATCAAAGCCGAGTGTAATTACACACTCCTCTGTGCTTTTTCAAAGGGAGGCCATTGTGCCCAGAGCTCTCCACACCTAATGACACAGGTAAAGGATCAAGTGGAGGCGAGGGTGAAAAGTGGTGGAGCAGGGATGCAATTATGTACCAATTGCAAGGTGATGTTTGCAATTTAGCACCATGACAAGGGCAAGAATGATAAATGCAAAAAAGAAAAAAAAGAACATTATGACTTGGTGTAGAGTGCATGGAGGAAGAGCACAGACACACACATACAAAGTATACGTGATCTATTAGCATTTTAATATTCCGGGAGTGTTGCTGTTGGACAGAATTGGTGACATAAACCGTTGACCATTTTCCGTCTCCAGTCAGATGTTCCATGAATGAATATTTCTGATGCATGTTTTTTGCTCACATTATTCCAGGGAAATGCTGATCTGCACAGAGAAGAAGCCAAATTGCATCACTGTTATGAATCTGTTAACAGATTCTTATGCTGCTAAATCGTCACTCAACATGTTGAAATCTGTGCAGAACAATTTGTTTTTCCTTTGGCATAGAACTAAAGTCTAGACTTTCTAGCAAAAAAACTAAAAATAATGAGCAAATACAACACTCTTAAAAAACTATTAAACCAAAATGATGATAATAATTTAGTATTGTTAAATTCAAGCCTGGGTTTTGAGACTTTTTGAAACATGAGTTGTTGAAGGATAAACTTAAATGTCATAACTTTACACATCACATTATCCTGTAGCTTTAGAGTTATATGTCTAATTGGGGAAACTGCAAGTTTTGAAATGAATTCTTTTTAAATGTTTTCATCAATGTTCACTTCACATTAGTAAATTGGGCCTGGAGTAATACGTTAGTTCTTAATCTTAACCAAACGTCTGAACTTAGTCTCAAACTTTTAAACTCTCAAACTAATCTGCAGACTCAAATGGGTGAAGCAAATAGCAAGTACTGTCCCAGGAAAAGGTCTCACCACAACAATACAATCCTCAAATTGTTCAAGCAATTTGCAAGCTAGTTCAAGTGAACATTTTGAATGAAATTACAATTAGAACTAGTGTCATCCTGATTTTAAGTTGTTGATGTGATGTTGCTGTTGCTGACTTTTAATGTTGTTTAATAATGACACTGTTGTAGGTTGTTGTACAGTAGGTTTTGTATAGTGATGTAATGCTTCTTCGTGGTGACTCCAGGAAGAGTAGCTACTAGCTACCTAGGTGTTTTTGCTAATTTGGATCTAAATAAATAAAAATAATAGAAAACTTTTTTTTTAATACATTGTCATGTTAAGTGTGTCGGATTTACATTTTAGGGTTAATTGTTTTTTGAATTTTTATATCTTTTGAATGTCTTTGTTTGACCTCTGTTTTTTTAAAGGTCACTTATTCTAGTGCCCTTTGTTGCCCGTTTCAAACAAATCAATACAAGCATTTTCCCATTTCCCTTGTGCAGAGGCAAGATACAGTATATGTCTCCTATATTTTGTGTGTTTGTGGTATTTGCACACACAGCTTAGTTCCCAATTTCTTATATCAAGACATCAAATAAAATCCGATAACCATTTTATTATCAAAATGACCATTGGCCCTGAAGTACACTTACCATTAAAGAGCGACTAAACCCCCAAACCACTTTTTCAGCAAACAGCAAATGCATATGGGTGCAGGTAATTGCATCATTTTTTTGTGTTATAAATATGCATAGGAATTGTCACTGAATGTTGTTATTGGGCTTATTTGGTGGCAGGTGATGTTTTAGTGCATCATCTCTAAACCCTTTTATCTGCTTCTGCACCCCCTACTAAAATCAATGTCCCCCATTGATGCAGACTGTATAAGTCAGGAGTTGGAATTTTGTAAACAGAAAATGGAGATGGAGCACCTCCAAAGAGCTCTTTGTGGCAACGGCGCCTTGAGAAATAATCAGCCAGTGTAGCGGACCAAAGGAAGCCCAGATTATGGTGATGTTAACAATTCGGATTGGAGGGCTGGCTGGTGTTACCGAGGTGCACTGGACCCCGGCCACGATCAGCACCTAAGCAACTAATAAGTGAAGGAAAATGCTTTTCACTAAACCTGTGTGTGTGTTTGTTTTGTTTGTTTGTATGCACTTCCATAGTGCCTAGGGAAGTGTTAGGGGGGCTGTAGCTCACTGGGCAAGACACGGAACCCCCAACAGCCCAATTCCATCTCCAGCTGTGCAGTGCCGGTCCAAGCCTGGTAGAAATTGGGGAGAGTTGCGTCAGGAAGGGCATCCGGTGTAAAAACTGTGCCAAATCAACATGCGGATAATGATCCGCTGTGGTGACCCTGAACTCACGGGATAAGCCGAAAGTATGCACATCCATAGTGTCTGGTGTGGGAGGAGGTGATTAGCCAACGCCAATCTGAAGCACAGAGTGATGGTGAAGATGGACTTGGTGTCCTGATGCATAGAGCTGAGGTATGTGGTAGGAAGGGCCCTTCCTCAAACTCCCTGCAAAACTCCAAGTGCATTGATTGTTACTCCTAAAACTCTCCTTCTGTCAGTACAAATGCTTTGTTGTTACCACAGAGAGGCCGCATCATAAAATCCAAAACTATATTTTCTGAAGTGATATTCGCCCTCTCTGTACTAATAAAATGGTCTAAGTTTGGAGCTGGCCCTCTATTGCATACAGTTTTTTTTATTTGCGTGCTTAACTTTTCCTGGCAAATGAGAGTGAAATAGACACACTGTGGTGCCCTGGCTGTAATAAAGGTCTGGGAAAAACAAAACTTTAGATGTAATATACTCGACTGGTGTTAAGTTCCCCTTTTTCCAGCCAGAATGTTTTGTTTTCTGCCATCTAGAGTACATGATGTAAGAATCCAACACACACAAGGGGATTCAATAGCAAGAGTCAACAAGGGACAGGAAGTCGCAGAAGATAGATTTATTATCAATAATAGAAACTCAAAACTTGCAGCACGCGGGTACAGGAAAGAAAACAAATAGGAAACGCTTCCTAGGAGGTAATAAAATATTTTAGAGAAACCAAAAACGCTCGCTACAGAAGGTAGGAGGTAGGTGAACACATAGGTCATTAAACAAGCACAAAAGACACTAACAAAAAGTCACTCTAAGAAGGCATAAACTACATAACATAACCCCCCCCCCAAAAAAAAAACTAACAAACTTTGCGACTAAACTAACGCACTGAGATAACACTGAAGTTGATGGTCAGGAAACGAAGGAGAAGATGGAAAAACAGGATACATAAGGAGACACACTAGCAACAAACAATAGAAATGAAAGTCTTTATAAACAAGAATGGATGATTGATGTGAAGGGGGGCTGGAGACGGCCTGAGGTGGCACAGAGTGGTGGGAAGCCTCAGCTGGCCGGGAGGGGAACTGCAGAGACACATAAAAACACAAGATGAAAGGACAAAAAGACACAGGAACAAATTAAATCTGACCAAAGGAACAAAAAACCTAGCTTCTGTTTATACACTTTAATGAAAAATATCAAATTTGTCTTAGTCACTATTTTGTTTGGGGTATTTCATTTTGAAGGTAAAATCAACAAATTTTGTGTGAATCCTATCATAGGAGAAAACACACTAGGAAGTACAATGACAGGTGATATTTGATGGCGAGTGATTTTAGTAGAACGAACTATAATCTTTAAAATAGCACAATGATTTGCATGTTTTAAAACCGGGGGCAGCATTAGTGCTGCTGCTTCACAGCTAGAAGAAGTCTCCGTTCAGATCCTCAGCTGGCTGTGGCCATTCTGAGTCCAGTTTAAATGTTCTCTCTGTGCTTGCGTGAGTTTCCTCCAGGTACTTTGGTTTCCTCCCACAGTGCAAAGACATGCATGTTAGGTTAATTGGTGACTCTAAAATTGCCCGTAGGTGTGGATGTTAGTTTGAATGGTTGTCTCTCTGTGTTGGCTCTGAGATGAACTAGCGACCTGTCCAAAGCGTAGCCCTCCTCTTGCCCAGTGAGAGCTGGGATAGGCTCCAACCCCTATGTGACCCTAAACAGGATAAGCGGTTAAATATAATAGATGGATGGACAGGGACAGAGAAAGAAATTGTCAAGTTTACTTTTAATACTTCAAGTAAAATAACATTCATGCATTTACTTTTACTTAAGTAGAAATGTCAATGTGGAACATCTACTTTTACTAGAACACATTTGTGTTTATGTAATTGTAACTTCTGAGAGTTTTTATTATTGGACTGTTTTAGACAGTAATTTCAATTCAATTAAATTCAACTTTATTTATATAAATTCACAACAAAGTCATCTCAAGGCACTTTACAGAATAAAGTCAAGATTATAAAGATGTATAGAGAAAACCCAACAATTCCCCCTGGAGCAAGCCATAGGCAACAGTGGAGAGGAAAAACTCCCTTTAACGGAAGAAACCTCCAGCAGAACCAGGCTCAGGGTGGGCGACCATCTGCCTCGACCGGTTGGGGTGAGTGGAAAGTGAAGAGAGAAAGGAACAGAGCAACAGAAAGCAACAACAAAACATCGAGAAGCTTGGTAGGACCAGTAGCTGCACGCTGGAAGACACACAGCTTCAAAGCCGTGGACACCTGCAGAAAGGGACAGAGAGAGGGGGACAGAGAAGGACAAAGACAACTAGGGGAGAAAACACACAGAGTTAATGACATACAGTGGTGACGACTGCGGGGTGAGAGGAGAGGAGAGAGGGACAAGAGGAGGAAAGGAGCTCCGTGCATTGGGGGGAGGGTCCCCCAGCAGTCTAAGCCTATAGCAGCATGACTATAACTAACTATAAGCTTTATCGAAGAGGAAGGTTTTAAGCTTAGACTTAAAAGTAAAGAGGGTGTCTGCTTCCTGAATCAGAACTGGGAGCTGGTTCCACAGGAGAGGAGCTTGATAGCTAAAGCCTCTACCTCCCATTCTACCTTTGGAAATTCTGGGAACCACAAGTAGGTCTGCATTCTAAGACCGAAGTGGTCTACTCGGATGATATGGAACTATGAGATCGTCTATATATGATAGAGCCTGACCATTCACAGCTTTATATGTAAGAAGCAGGGTTTTAAATGCTATTCTAGATTTAATGGGAAGCCAATGGAGAGAAGCTAGTGAAGGTGAAATATGATCTCTCTTGCTAGTTCCAGTCAGCACTCTTGCTGCAGCATTTTGGATTAATTGCAGGCTCTTTAGGGAGTTACTGGGGCATCCTAAAAGTAGGGAATTACAGTAGTCCAACCTAGAGGTATCAAATGCATGGACCAGTTTTTCAGCATCACTTTGAGACAGGATGCTCCTAATTTTGGCAATGTTCCGTAGGTGGAAGAAGGTTGTTCTAGAGATTTGTTTTATATGTGAGGTAAAGGACAAATCCTGGTCAAAAATAACTCCAAGGTTCCTTGCAGTAATACTGGAAGCCAGACTTATGCCATCTAGAGTAACAATATGGTTGGACAGTATATTTCTGAGATTTTTTGGCCCAAATACCATGACTTCAGTTTTGTCTGAGTTTAGAAGTAAAAAATTTTGGGACATCCAGGCCTTTATGTCTTGTAGACTTGAAGCTTGATTTACTGATTTGTTTCATCTGGTTCCATAGATAGATATAGCTGGGTATCATCAGCATAGCAGTGGAAATTTATGGACTGTTTTCTAATAATGTTGCCTAAAGGAGACATATATAAAGTAAAAAGTATTGGTTCTAACACAGAGCCTTGTGGAACTCCATAGCTAACCTTCGTGTGCATGGAGGATTCATCATTATCATGAACAAATTGGAATCTATCTGATAAATAAGATTTAAACCAACCTAGTGCAGTTCCTTTAATCCCAATTTCATGTTCCAGTCTGTGTAATAAAATGTTGTGATCATTGGTATCAAATGCAGCACTAAGATCTAACAGAACAAGTACAGAGACGAGTCCATTATCTGAGGCCATGAGAAGATCGTTGGTGACTTTTACCAGTGCTTTTTCTGTACTATGATGAACTCTAAATCCTGACTGAAAGTCTTCATACTAATTATTCTGTACATGTGGTCACATAACTGTTTTGCAGCTACTTTTTCAATTATTTTAGAAATAAAGGGGAGATTAGATATTGGTCTGTAATTGGCTAAAACACCGGGGTCAAGACAGGGTTTTTTAAGTTGTGGTTTAATTACAGCTACCTTATAGGCCTGTGGTACATAGCCTGTTTCTAAAGATAGATTGATGATATCTAATACGAACGTATCTATTAACGGTGAAGCTTCCTTGAGCAGCTTAGTTGGAATAGGGTCTAGCAGACAGGTTGTTGGTTAGATGATGTAATAATTGAAGTTAGCTCAGAGAGATCTATGGGTAAAAAGCAGTCTAAGAGGGGTTGGGGCCTTATTGATGATTCTAGCACTGTTGGGGGGGAGGATCTAGTGAATTCTTTCTCTAAAAGCTACAATTTTATTCATAAACCCAGTATCATTTTTTATCATGGCTTCAATTGCAAATTCATTTTTTTTCTCTCTTAAACAATTTACTTTTTCACTCTGCTGTGCTGTTTTCATTTAGACATTAAAAAAATCTTTCATAGACTAGAGCCACATTTTAGGCGTCTCCTCTCACAGTTCTAGCCTACATAACTGGACACATTCACACCTGCACCAGTAGTCAGAACACGTTCTGTGCTGCTCATAAACTCCCTGTAAGACTTTATTGTCACAACCAACCCCCTCCCCAACACACACACACACACACACACACAAACTGTTTTCTTACTTGTTAGCAGTCCTCTCAGGTGGCTTTGTCCTCTTGCATTAATAATTGCCTCGGGCAAAAGTGGATTGCTGTTAAAGTGTCACAAGAGGTGATTGACAGCTTCTTTGCTCCTGACATTTACAAGCTGTGGAGTAAGATGCCCTGTCACAGAGTACTGATCCTCTTGCTGTTTGATTTAAGAAAGAAATTTGGCAAGATAGGCACCCTTTCATGACAGCCATAAAAGAAATCACTTTTATAGAGAGCTATTCTACATATGTCCAAAAGCAGGTTTTCCATCAGTGTGGAAAGTGATGTGATGTTCATAGAAGACATTCAAAATAAGGTGAATTAGTTTTAAGGCTGAAAAATGTTTCCTTGTGAGGGCTGACAAACTTCTCTGCGGGTCAGTCAAATTGTCCAAAGTTATCGGGCCTTCATATGTGTGCAAAGATAAAAAAATCGGGTTAAAACCAAAGCAGCAAAAGCAGCTACATGTATCCAGTGCTAAGCTGATAGGGAAAATTACAGTAGGACCAGGTGAGGAGGTCAGGTGACAAGGGGACAAAGGTAGTGCTGGACATGGCAGGGTCACAGCTGGATGTTAAAATGCAGTTTAAAGGTGCTGAGTGTTGGTCAGGTGCCATGTCACTGTCCACAACCACATCGAGAAGTAACATGTCAAGTGATGAGGTTACTTTAGGAAATGATATATTTAGTATAAACTACTATAGCTTCCATGTACCATAGCAAATATTATTTACCTACACTGTGGTAGTACTGCTAGTAAAATAGCAGTAAAGTAGTTGACGTAGTTGTTTTTTCATACTAACACAAGACAGCATTACGGAAAACGCTGGTTTTGCTAGAAGTTTAGTGCAGGATTGCACATTAGCAAGATACACAGTTTTTAGAGTTTTATAGAGTCAATGAAAAAAACCTAATAAAAATCTTACAGAGTCATCAGGATCACCAGCTTTCAGCTTGTCCCTTCAAGGGAACATGTTTCTACTGACTTTTTACACCAGATGCCCTTCCTGCTGCAACCTCCCATTTTATCCGGGCTCGGGACTGGCACCAAGGTGGCACTTGGTGGCTGGGCGTGGCCTTCGGCATCCCGACCTAATGGTCTACCACTGAGCCACCAGACCCCAGAGGAAGATGGTGCCAGAAAGTAATAACAGAGGTTTGTTTTTATAAAATGGTTTTATTAAATTGGCCAGGATGAATTCTACCTGTACAACAGATAGTTGCCAACATAGTGTGCTTCAACATGAGAATGCTAAATTCCCTATCTAGAGTCAGCATTTAGTTGGACATTTTGGGATACAATATTGCCATGGCAGCTTAGGGGAAAAAGGACCAGGTCCCAGTGTAGATATACAAGGCCCACATCTTACTTTTAGGTGGTTACACACCAATTAAAATAATAAATACAACATTCACTTCCTGCTAATAGATTAATATCAATATTATTTTCGATCTGTTTTCAACAAATACAGCCATTTATATAAATGCTTAAAATTGTATGAATCCAAAGTAAGAGTCATATTACTGAGCTATGATTTGATGTGGAAAAATTAGACCCAGCACATAATATCAGGGTGGAAAAAGGAGCAATCATAAGATGCTGTGCAAATGAGTCAAATGCATATTGGTAAACCAGCAAGAATAGCAGCAGATTGTTATTAATACATGAAATTTTACCTAATTATAGCGTGCAAGCCATATATTTTCAAATGAAGTGCTTTTATTATAGTTTTCATGGCAGTGGCAGGAGGTGGCACACAGAGCACACAGCTGTCACCATTTGTGATTACGTTTAGGGAACAGAAAGCACTTTGGTTAAGGTTAGGGAGACGATGTAGTTTTTAAATCTAAAAAAGACATGTTGTGTGTGTAGAACAATGATTGTTATTGTATTAAATCACACCGCAGCATTTCCCCAACCTTTACAAAGTGCTGTGAGTTCCTGGGCATAACTATACATAGCAGCATCAACATGTCCTCATTGTAATAATATAAAATGCAATCTGGTTACAATTATGTTTCCTTCAAAATGTATTTGCTTTTGTAAATTACTTTTTTATAAATATAATTTCTAGGCTACGTGGTGGGAATCAACAACTTAATGTAGCATGAATACTGGTTATGTGCTGTGGAGTTGCTTCTAATCTAAATGATGTAGCATCAAGCTAAAAAAAAAAACCCTGATGAATATGAGAAGAAGTTTAGATTCACTTAATGGCTCAGCGACTGATTATTATTGGATGTTGTATCTATTGGGTGCAATATGTTCATCGTCTGGGCGCCGTCTCATTCCTCAGCCCCATGGAATCAGCTCCTGCTAAGGTACAGTCTGTCTCCATGCTTCAGCATGAGGGTGCGTTTGTTCCTACTACCATAGAGCTCAGTGTAGTAATGATGGCATGAGAATGCAGTTGTCTAAGAGTGCGGGTGGCAGCATTGGTGGTTTGATTCCTTGCAATTCCTGTCATATGTAGAAGTGTCCTTGAGCAAGGCACTGAACCCCAAGTCAGTTGCTCCTGATGGGTAGAGTAGGAAGCTAAATAGGCTCATTCAAATTTGCAAAAACCAAAAGAAAACAGACAATAAACCTAATTTGAGCAGACAAACAATTGTGATTCTCATTGTAAGGCTGTAAATAGTGTTTTCATGAGTTTAGCCTCCAGTAGCCACAAAATGGAGAAGAAATACCAGAGAAATGGAGAAAGTTATATTTTCTCTGGAAAGATTATTTTTGTGCCCAGAGAGCTAGAAGAACTCATCAGTTATGACTGTGACTAGGATGTAGGGAGACATGAGAGGCACGAATGTTCATCTTTGAGTCTGACTTCACAGAAGGCATCGACAGTTCAGCACCTCTCCACAACAGGATGCATTTGGAGACATACTCAGAGAAAAACACTATGAAACAGTAAAAAAGTAAACAGCAAAAAGTTCCGTACTGTAACTTTAGATAACAGTTGCCGGACACTGTTGTTAAGCTTTGACACAGCTGGGCTTGCACATTCTTCATTTGTGCCTAGACTAGGCTAAATACATCCTGAAATCCTCTCAGTATCTGCTTTTAAATTATACTCCGACTTAGGGTAAAGCAGCAAGAATACTCCCCAAACTGATGCACTGCTCCCTTGAAAACACAATAAATGTAATTTCACTGCAGGATTTACATACTGCTGAGGATATTCCCTTTGACACCAAGCGGGAAGGACCTCTCTGATTAAGACAACTGATGAAAGCACGTGGATCAGCTGTAATGACAACATCAGTAATAAGTGAAATGGACAGTTATAAGTGGATCATTAATAATCATAACTGCTCCTGCACATTGGTGTAACCCTTATGTGATACTCAAAAAAACCAAATCACCATTCACTTGACAGCATGATAACAGTTCTCTACAGCCTGTCACAATAATCCTTCCCACAAAGAGTTAGCATCGGGCAACAAGAGGGAAGCAGAGCAGTCTTAACCATGTAGAAAAAGGGCATTTTTCTCAACTAGTGTGTTTCAGCGACTGGGAACTCTCTTATCTGAGAGTGTCAGAGGGAGAGAGAGGAGCTCAGCTAATCCAAAACAGCTCTTCTCGGTAATCTCAAATGAGATGGAAATCCAGACGTTTCACAGAGCCAAAGAACATGCTGCCTCCATCCTATAAGATCTTGCTTTAGGGGGAAAAAACAATAATTTACAAATGTGGTAAGTCACAAAGTAGTGAAGTAGTGAAAAAAAGAAAAAAAGAAAAGTCTAATAAGTCAAAGAAGTTGCACTCTGCTTTGGAGCCAGTTCATATTGTTGTCAAGGCACAAATGTACACAACATTCTGCGTGTGTCCCTGCAGAATTAAACATTCGTACACTGAACAATCTATGCTGGCTCTATTAGTAAAACTTTTTAAAAATAGTACAAATATTTTTCATAAGAGGTGCAAAACAACAATATTCTGTTTTTGTCCAAAAATTTAAATTTTTATCAAGGTAAAAATTATCTGCGCTAATGTTCAGAAAATGAATTGAAATTTGACGAAGGCCTTCGCGAAATGTGTGTAAAAACAGACATTTCATAGATAAACATGCTTGCGATCAGGCTCAAAGCATTAGTGTTAAACCAATAATAGACAAGAATGTAAAAAGTGAAAATCCAAAACTTGTGGAGCAGAGCACTATGGAATGATATCAATGTGTGTATCATAAAAGATTCTTTTCTTTTTTTTTTTGTCAAGAAATTATATTTTTTATTTAAAGAACAATTCCATTTGATCAAGACATAATGTAATGCAATAAAGCTTTTTTTATTTAAAGAAAAAAAAGGTTGTATAGGTTTTAACCATCTCTATATATTTTTTGTTTATCCTGAATGGACGGAAAATGAAAACACTTACTGATTAATACGTATAAAAACATATACTGTACAACCTTAGTTTCTAAACCTGTGACTACATCCCATGAAACTATGGCCTGGCATCATTTTGATCCATCACTGGAACCTCTCTCTGTAAAGTCCAACACAAGGCTGTATGTCCTGCACATCCCTATTGACCCTGGTTGTGACTTTATCATGTGGGATGGCTCAATTCAAATGTCTGCATTTTTCAACATAGAGGCTTTAGCAGGCGGCATCTCTTTCAGCGCTCGTCATCAAAGTCACTGTGAGTCTCCTAAATTAACACAGACATCATCCTCATTTTCAGAATGTTTCTCATCTTCCAAAGTGGACAAACTCCTTCCAAACTAGCTTGTCTGACTGTCGTCCAATATCAGTCCTTCGGCCTGCTGAACAGAAAATGTGTTTCCCATTACTTCTTGCCTTACTGATCTACAGTGATCAGGAGCACACCTAGTTTTCCTTATCTAATTTACAGTGAGAAACAGTATTGTACAGGTTCCAGAGAGTCGAAAGATTAAATGCTGTGGGGAAAATAAAGATTAAAGAGTTTCTTGTGCTTTAAATGTGGCAGAGAGAGAGAGACACACTTCTCTGGTAAAACTCGAGCACCACCAACAGAATATCCCGTGTGCATAGAGAGGTAATGCAGGATGTGCTCAATCAAAATACATTTTGCCGTCTTCACACAAACAAGCTCATCAGTTTTAGACTGAAAAAACAATTAGTTGACCACTTTTTGTTTCACCCAATATGGAAAACAGACCCAAACATCACATAAGAGTTGAATTTTCCTCTTTTATTCAGAAAGTCATTGTCATATTTAACATACCACATACTACGTCTCTTTTTAGGTACATTTTATATTTCTGTATAATAGACATACTGTACATGTTATAACAACAACATTATTTGCCCATGGCAATAAAGAAAACACAATTGCTGTAACATTGCAGTTATATTCAGGCAAACGCATTCTGTTATGCCAGAGCTCACACTCATTAAACAGCAAAGGGAACAGACACATATAAGATGAAAATGGACACAAAAATTCACACACGAGATGAAAAACTGCAGAGGAAGAATTGTTTTTCTGCTCACACGACTAACCTTTTCATCAATTACACACCATTTCAACACAGGAGGCACAGTGCGGGCAGCAAACTGGCAGAGCCACAGCAGCGTCTGTGCATTCAGGCGCAGTATTCGGTTGTAGGTCAGCCATGTTTTTGGAAGCGCTCGGAGCCCACGCACACATTCACTCGAGTTACACAATAAAACTTGGGAAAATCCACTTGGAGCATACAAATGTGCTTTTACTCTACACAATCGTAAATGTGGCCGAAATTAAAAAAAAAGATCAACTGACAAACACACAGACAAACAGACAAGACACATAAGAGGAGATCGGAGACACGTCACCTTAATCATTCCCACGTATCACAGCACCATATACCAGAGCCTCCCTTTCATATGACTAAGAGTGAGCACGCATTTGCTTGTGTGTGTGTGAGTGTGTGTACGTGTGCATGTGCAGCGCGCGTGTGTGTATATACAAAGCCGTGACACAGCCATTCATCTTCGAGGACCTGGCAGAGAAAACTCCTGTCTCACTAATGGTGTTATTTGTTAGTCAGACACTGGGCGGATGCATTGTCTAATTTGCCATACTTTTCATCTTTAGACACATTAGAGCAAGTCTGAAACAAGGCAACAGTCCTGACCATCACGGCACAGATTGCCCACGCTCCCCCAGCACCCACGGGGACTTTTTGCTTTGCGGTGACCACATAGACAAATTATGACACAATGGAACTGACATCCAAGTCGCTGGTAAATGTTTGATGCATGTTGTACTGTCTGTTTGAGTCTGTAGTGTTTGTGCTTTGCTTCATTTTTCACAATTTTGTGTCTCTTTGTAGTTGTTTGCACTAATTTGTCATTATTTTCCTTTTTTTTTTCTCTCTCTCTCTGTGGATGTTTTGCAACTATCTGTAGTTTTTTTTTTTTTTTTTACACTGGTCTTCTTTGATGTGTTTGGAATTTTCTTTTAAAGTCTTTATTTGCAATTGTTTGTGCGACTCTGAAAGGGTTTTGCATCTCTGTAAATGTTTGGTGCTTGTAGTCGTTTTGATCATTTTTACATTTTATGTGTGATGTCGTGCTTCTCGTTGTTTGCTCGCTTTTGTTTTGCATCTCTCTGTGGTAATTTTTCACCAACGTTGTTGTTTTGTGGTGAAAGTCTGATTATTTCATGGCTTTTTGCCATTGCTGTGCATTTCACTTTGCAACAACCGTTGCTTGGATAAATTTGTGCATAAAGGTGCAAATGCCTGGTGAAATACGGGCAATGCGGGTTTTTTAACACTGATTGTTTTGGTTGGTGTTGATTTTTCTTTGTGGTAGTTGTGTTTATAGGCTTGAAAAGGCAAAAAGCACGACATCATCCTCCACAACCTTGTCACATAATACTTAGATTTCTGTGCAACTAAACCCCAATATGTTTTGTAAAACATGTTATTTTGCCTCAATAATGGAACCTAGGAATGAATTGCTACATATATTAATGACAACACTGTGGCAAGGAGGTGACTGTGGTGTATGACAGGCCTGAGAATGTACTGTTAAGCGTTGTGACGGCCTCAACACAACCATAAAATACATAATACCATGTCCCTTTTATGTTAATAGAAAATGGAGGAGGGTTTTACAACACTATCAGTTAAGATGCTGCTGTGTCTTTGTCTTTGGTTTACTTTCTCTGTATGTCCTGAGATTTAAACTAAGCCACCTTCCCCTCACATCCCTCTGCTCCACCACCGACTTATATTGCAGGAAACCAGAACATCACAGGCTTTCGGATGATTCATGTGCTGTTGCTTTATGCTTTCTCCCTTTCATCCTTTCCCCCCCTGTCCTCCTTTGTTTCACAGAGTAAACGCTGTTGTGGATGTAATGTTTTTAAGTGAATGGGGGACTTAATATGTTAATGTGTATGTTTTTTGCACTTATGTCATGACAGGTACGTGGCCCACTGTACAATATGCATATGTGCATATGTAAATGTTCATGTTTTCTTTTTCTTCCACTGTTTTTGACCCGTCATTTATCTTTCTGTCTTTAAGTAAACAAACTAATGAATAAGTTCAGTCAATGGAAACAGTTTAGAAGCACTATTGGCCTATTTAGAATTTTTTTAAGAAGCAGTCAAGTGTAAATGTAACTGCCCTTTTATTAGAATTGGGTAACACTGGGAATAATTACACTGGCTTATGTTTACCATGTGTTGTTATGATATGTTTTTAGTTCTACTTAAACAATATGAATAGACGTGGGGATATGAAGCCAAATAAGACTGAGCAGGATAAACTGCTTCAATATACATATACAATATGTATAGTCGGCTGTAGCTCAGTTGGTAAAGCAGTCGTCCACAGGGTCAGTGGTTCGATATCTGGTCCCAGCTTTGTGTCAAAGTGTCTCTGGGCAAGACACTGAACTCCTAACAGCCTATTCCCATCCCCAGCTGTGCAGTGCAGCTGCAGTGTGTTTCTCATAAGGTTTCCTCAAAATCCGATCATGTTTTAGGTCAAATTAAGGCAGAAATGGAGGCAGATATAAAAGCTTTGTAAATGGCTCAACAACAAAAGCAGTGTGGATGATGGATACTAAATATATGTTTCCAAGCCAAAGCCATTATTAGTCAGGTAAAAATCAATAGGGTTATTTTCTTTAATTCCTTCAGAAATGAGAAAATGTCATTTTCTTAGACAGCATTAGGACATACAGTGCTACGAGATGAGCTTCATGTGTGAAATTGTCTCAATAATAGATTCTATTTTGCCTGATTTTTTTCCTGCCATTTTGTGTTTAATTCTTTGTGTTTTATTTCACCAGACCTGTTTGGCTTTAGGTATAAACGCTTGCTTGTAACAGGTAAGATTCGGCTGCTCATCCCTACCATTTAGCGTTCAATACCGGTTTTAATCAGGTTATCTAGTTACGGAGGAGCACAGTGGCGGAGTGGACAGCGCCTCACAGCTAAGAGGCCCCCCTCTTGAATATCTGACCAGCTGTGACCTTTCTGTGTGGTGTTTGCATGTTCTCTCCATGCTTGTGTGGGTTTCTTCTGGTTACTCTGGTTTCGAGAGCTCCAAAGTTGAATGTTTATTGGTGACACTAAATTGCCTGTAGGTGTGAATGTTAGATTGAATGTTTGTCTGTCTGTGTATGTCTCTCTGTGTTGCCCCTGAGATAGACTGGAAAACTGTCCAGGGTGCTGACGGATTGTGTTTAAAGGTTGTCGTGTAGGACAGGACACACTCAGCCCACTGGCACAGCGTTTGGCTGTGCCAAGCCAGTGTCCTCTATGCAACACAGCATGTGTGCCACCACAGAGTGGGCTTTGAAAATGCAGAGTGCAAAATAAAACAGATACTAAACGCCAAACAAAGGTTACTTTTATGTATTTTAAAAAGGCAAAGCTACAGAAAAAGAATCTACTTTTGCTCCCGTCGCTGCAACATTATTGAATTTGTTAACATATATGGTCACACAATGGTGCGAAATTAAGCTAATTTAAAGTTTAATCAATTACCTAAGAATCTTCAGCATTTCTTTTTCTTTTTAAATTGCTACCTCTTGTAGTGATGCGGTCGAGCAGTTGCCTCTCAAACATCCTCAGATGTGTGTTTGACACTATTCTACAAATTTTCTTTGAAACCTTATTGGGCTTTATTGGTAAGTCGTGTCAAAATGACCCGGAGAAATATTCTTTACCTTCCTGACACGTGAAAAATCATTCTCAATGCTCGACCTTGTGTGTGTGTGTGTGTGTGTGTGTGTGTGTGTGTGTTTCATGACTGAAAGAAAAGGATGATGTGGCATATTCTGTACACAGGCACAGGCATATTTCATTCTAACTTTTACATCTCAGAATGTGCCACTCAGCCATGTGGTCCATTCCAGTCTGAGCCCACCACCTCATGAACATGTTCTGCTCTTTAATATGACTTCTGTACAACACCACACGTGCCTCCTGCCTTCTGGCTCATCTGCATAACCACCAGGGGGTGCCAATGATCTTTTTCCACCCTCCCAGCGGTGCGGTGAACGGTGTTTTCACATGTGCAGTTTTGCATGTGTGAGTCATATGTTAGAAATCCTGTGCTTATGCAACAGCCACTGCACTCTGAAATAAGGTTTTTATGGTTAAGTAAGAAATCTCATTAACCTATATTCTGCTCATGAATTGCTCATTTCAATGCAATAAACATCTTCTTAATAAACAGTATTTTTATATATTGTATAGATTCTATAGATACATTATGAATGGTCATGTATTTGTATTTGTCTATTGCCTATTGGAGCATTTGTCATAATAAAATTCCAACATTTAACACAGTCAACACTCCATCTAAACTTGCAGCTGGAGAAAAAGCAAAATACAACAAAATCGCTTTTAAAGATGCATTACAGGTCTAAAAATAAATGTCTCTGTTCCTGTATGTTCTTAAAAGAACCATTATTCATAAATTCTTGCTGTTACTTTATAATATGATCAGGCTGATATTCTGTTGTCTGGTCCCCCCCTGTAGTGATTCCTTGAGTAATTATTTGCACAAATGAACAAAAACTAAAACTGTCTCATTAAAATAAACTATTATATCTGACTCAGTATTGACAAATAGCCAAGTCCCCTGAATGGGATCGAAGCCAAAAGGCTGTAATGGCACATATGCTGTAACACAACACCTGTATACACATTTAGATGTGTGAAATTGGTTCACGTGTTCGGTTGTTCTTCAAGTGACACAGTGGCTTTGAGTATTTATTCTCTGGCCTTTCTGTGTGAAGTTCAGAGGTTCATTGAACTGGAGACTAGTGTGACACATCTTTGTCACAGGAAATCAGCACCTCCTGAATTTACTGTAAACCCTGAGCTAAACTAGCTGTCACGTTTTTCTGCCTAATCCCACCCAAACCACGGTGTTTGATTAGAGATATTTTAGTGGTTTGGCGCTTAAACCAAGTTTGAAATTGCTTCCATTGTAAGGAACGGCAGACACCATTCTGTCTAAAGGGATGCAACACACACTTGGTGGTGCTGTTTCAACAAACAGTTCACTGATCTGTGAGAGAGGGTCGGTACAAACGACATCTTTGTCATTACAGTTGGAGGACTTGTAGCATTTACAGATGGGTCTCTCCTAAAGAGCCGTGTTTGAATCAGTTTTGAACAGGGCTTTGAACATCGGTTTTGAAAGACCTCAACTCTAAACTGTTGACAGGCATGAATGTGACCGTGCATGGTTGTTTGCCTCTGCATGAGCCCGGTGACATCTCTGAGACCACCATGTTTAAGTAGGTAGGTAGCCGATAGGTCTTAACGACCATATACTTTGTGAATCTTGTGGAATCTCGTGTGGAATCTCATGTGCTGTTAATCAGTTACAACACTCTAGAGTGTGAATTGAGGCAAGTGTATAGTAAATGTGTGTGACAAACCTCAGGATACACTGTGATGAGGAAATGCTTCCTTTTTGAGACTTTGTACAGCTGTCTGACATGCCACACATGTGGAGACTGTAACTGCTCTGAGAATGCTATCGGAATGGGACAGCACTTAATGATGCTCTGTGGTTGTCTTCTGGGGGTTTGGCAGAAAGAACAGGTGTCGGAGGAAAGTCGGCTTGATCTACTGCAACTTTATCAGGGCAGGCCATAGGGCTGCCGCTGGCTCATCTCTATCTTTGGATCTTCTGTTGTGCAGAGCGCCTCTGAGGATTTCATCTCTTATCACACTGAAATACATTAAAGACAAGATTAATATGAAAGAGAACACATCTCAGGATGTTCTGCAAAGACTGAGTCAGGGATCTTCAGCCAAATTCTAGTTGTCAGAAATAGTTGATGAAGCTGAAAATGGGGGCGGTGAATGAAACACAAAACAAAAAAGGTTCATCCTCTGGGAAGCTTAAATGTCTTCAGCAGCCTGCCATTTCTTCTATCAAGAGGGAAAGAAGATTGATGAATGACAGATGAGCTACATTTGGCGCTAGATGCAGTTTCATGGGGATGGGACTGTCCCATCTCCTTAAAACATTAGACTGACCCATCTCCATTTATAGGTTACAGATTCTAGGTCAACTTTTGGTGGTTTACACACTGACCATTGTGAGGCTGTAGTGCCCCTTCACCACATCTTAATCTTCCTTGTGTGGTATTTCATGTTGTTGCCACTAAACCTAACTGTGTTCAAATTTTCATGCAGCCATTTAACAGATGCTTTTATCCAAAGTGACTTACAAGCGGGGAACCCACACTAAAAGGCAAGTGTTCAAGTTTTTAGTCCCACAGCAGCATGTTCAGGAGGCTGAGACTCTACTGAACTGTACTGTGTGTGATTTTTAATCACATTTGGGGACTTGCATACCTTTTTAACTTTGCACAGATTGAATGGCCCACACCGTTCAGATTATCACTATTTATCTTCTACACATGAACAAGTGTACATCTGATAGTATTGTATGAAAATAAACATAGTCCAACACACCCTACACTGCTATTCCATCCGCTACATCTCTGTAAAATGACTTCCTTGACGTGTCTCTGACTGGAAAACCACACATTCAGCACACTATATAATAATAAAATAAAAAAACGTTTTTCTTAGGAGAGGAAGCACATAACTGAAAAAAAGCATTACGCTCTAAAAAAGCACTATAGGGTTTACTGTAAGTAGGGGACAGGATGAAAAATACGTTTCTGAGATATTAGGAAACATATTAAGACACTGTGCAGATCCATCAACATCAGCCGTCAATTCCTACTGTTTCCCGAAGTGGCACTAACCCAGGGCTTGGCATGTGCCTCTATATAACATTTAGCATTATGTGTATTAATACCATAATCAATGTATTTATGAAGACCAAAACCAACATTAAAGCAAGTAGAACTCAGCACTGTTGCTGTAGAACATGCACAAGCCTATGCTGTAAAGTTTGTCCTTGCAGGCTGAATTGCTAGCCAGCAGTGAAAAGGCAACCAGAAAATATGAAGAGAGAGAGGATATGACATGCAACTAAGGTCCCCAGGTGGCCTCAAACAAAGGATGTTGTGGATATGACATATGCTGTAGCCAAGCTACCAGCATGCTCAATTTTATTGGAGAACTTTCACGTTCCTCTGCGCCTTCTCTTTTCTTCTACAGCAGCCTGCTGTGATCTGCTGTGGATTGTTCCACAGAGAGCGTTACAATGGCAGAGAGCAACAGCATGGGTGAGGGGTGGGCTCATGGGGGTGTGAACACACGGATTTTTGGAGATGGTGCACACATCTACAGAGGCATTTGTAGGCAATCCTCTTCTGCAAGCACGTTTTGATCGCGCTGAAATGCAGAGTTGATGTAAAATGAACATATAATAATATTAACACACAACTTTATTTGTATAGCAAAACCAATTCAAAGTGCTCTGCATATGTGCAGCAGAATATCATTTTAAAGACAATGAAAATAAGCAACATCAGCAAAAACGGAACAAAATGAGATTTAAATTTAAGCTGATAACGCCGTTGTCGAGCTGTTTACAGTGCAGTTATGATCTAGCCAAAATTATTTAACACAACACAGACAGCTATAGAGCAACATTAAATATGACTGACACGTCTGCTCCAGAAAGACAGACACATGCTGACTTGTTATAGAATCTTTTCTTTTTTTTTTACCACTTTGATTCATTAACCTTGAGTGTACAACATTTAGAGGCATTTATTATTAACGTTATTTTCCAGACAAGGTCAAGTGAGTAAAGATACACTCCCATCAATTATCTTTATAAATGATGCATGTGAACAGTTCCACCGGTCCTCTTTTTTTCACACTGCAACATCATAGAAAAAAGATCAAAATTCAAACATCAAAATCAGTCAGAGCGTGCATCATATACTGTATGTTACAGAAAACACATATCCCCAAACAACATACTTAGTCAAAAAATGTGGATAAAAATGTGTTTGTCCTCAACATGTACTGTATCACATTAGTGTTTGACAAGAATAACCAATGCATTAATTCTGCTGATCCCACCCACAGTACCTTCAAAAGGTACTTAGGGTGCAGAGCAGATCACCTGCTATTTGGAGGTGCACATGTTGAAGTGAACTAGGGCAACATAGAGTAGTGAGACCCCAGTGGACTGGGGCCGCGACCCGTACGACAGCTTCACCACCATTTATACGTGAGTGTATGAGGAAAACTTGTGTGTCTATACCATATATTTAAATCACAATCATAATTGGCAGCACTGCCATCTGATTCTCAGCATTTTATTTTCACTTGAATGCACTGAATGAGATTATTGATATATATGATTTCACAGGTAAAACTTGAGGCTAAATCCAGGTGTAGGTCATTTAAAGGTGTTTATTGTTTGAACCATCTATTTCACCGTACACCCCTGGACAACAAGAACACCTTCATCTTCTAATACTTTTGCTCACTAAAAATGTGTGTGATCTGATACAAAATGTGCTATGTGCTCTATGTTGTTTAACATATTGTAAATAACATTAACATACCATGTAAATCCCAATGTTGTGTAAATACCATTGAATAAAACCTGAGATTCTGAATTTCCTTTCATATAATTTGTTTTTGCTTCACACCGAAAACTTTTGGGTTTAAGATGAATTGGTTTTACTGTTCCGATACTTTTGGAGGTGACTGTAGCTGCATGATCATACATTTGTATCTGTATCATAATGTGGACATCTCACATGAGTCTACAAACAGAAGAAGCATAGTAGGCCAAAAAGACATTGTTGAATCAGACTATCATCATAATTTATATATTTATATTTATATTGTACCACACAGAAAATATTACAAAATGTGATGTAGTTTTACAACCCCAATTCCAAAAAAGTCGGGAAGATGTGTAAAACATAAATAAAAGCAGAATGCAATGATTGTCAAATCTCATCAACCCCAAATTTTATTCACAATAGAACATAAACAAAATATCAAATGTTGGAACTGAGAAATTTTAACATTTCAGGTAAAATATTAGCTTGATAAGAGAATCCCATGTATCTAATCTTATGCACTTTAAATCATGTGTATGGATGTGGAGATACTGTGGATGTACTCTACAAAGTGTGTCAGGTGACAGATTATGGGGCTGCTAAGTGGGTTTAGAGGAACTGGAGATCTCAGCAGATGGTCAAGTAATTGGTGGGTTATTGATCATGCTCCTGTCATCAACCCTGTGAGATGTAATGTGGTCATTTCGAGCTATGGGGACAGGGAAGAGAAGAATAATCCTAGCTGAGGTGATTCTGGAGCGGCAGCTTTGTTAGCCAAGGCCTCACATAATGGAGGAGCCACGCTATGCCACCGTCTGTCTGTCACCCCTGTGAATACCTCAGTTCATCACAACAAGCATGATGGAAATTGCATTGTTAGAAAGAGAAAACCGATTGCAGCTTCTTCTTTCTCTTGGACAGTTGCTCGTAAGCCTGTGGGGAACCTCCGTTACCCCCGACAACAACTAGCTCCTGGGACTTTGCACGCTGCACAGCTCTGACACTGCTAATAATGAGACACAGCTCAGAACTGATGAATGGGTAATGTCAGATTCTTGTGTCCGGCTCCAAATCATGGCGTTCCTCAGCCATGTGGTGTCGTCTCATGAATAAATTGTGACTATGCATCCTGTGCACAGAGTGGCTTTTCTTGTTACCACAGAGAAGGAGGTTAAAACTTTCATGACTGCTAAATTATTCACACCACTGTTAGATGACAAAAAACAGCAACATCCTGAAAAATATAATCTCATAGAAGAGAGCAAGATAAGTGGATTACTGGTGGGTGACAATGGAATATGAAAATGTCAGAATTACCATAATTTACTCTGTGGGCCTGCTGTTAGAGGACTTTTGGGTAATTGGCTTTCACAATAAAACACTGGAGCATAGATGGTTAAAATACAGTCACTCCATCCTCTGTGGGCACAAAACCTCTGTGTCCCACATCTCTGGGGTAAATGGAATCCTTCAAAGAAAAGGAGGATCTTCCCACATACAACAAGAAGAGTGTTTCACGTGTGGACGAACTGTGTTTCTGCTACTTTACAGACCTCTTTGTAGACCAATACGTCTCCTACTAATAGGTTGTTCTTTGCCTTTTGTCCAAACTAAAAAACTATTTCAGATATCTACAATTAGGATCAGTACTAGAAAACATACAATTGTAGATATCAACAAATGTGGATTTTATTTTTCCTTTTTTAAATCTGAAATTAAACTTATGCCTTGTAAAAACCTGCTCTGAAACGGTAAAGGGTTATTCTTAGCAGTGAGCTTATTTAATTATGGGAATCTTTACTTACCATTTCAGGATTAAAGCCATTATGAATATGTCTAATTTAATCACAGATAAGATTGTGGTTCAGTTTACTGTTAAAACCACTTGACAGGAATGAATATAGTTTTCCCTTGTTACATTTCCTATTTATCGGTCTTATTTAAATCTATAATATGGGTTATTTCTTATATTCAGAAATGTTTGGACTTGAATCAAGGATTCTGAAGTGGCTGCCAGATTGGCAACAGGCTATAAAAAAAAAAGTAAACCATCAGGAATAAATAGTCTAATTCGACACTGGAAATCTTTGCAGGAAATAAAAATATCATCACAGCTTTAATGGTGCTGGACTAACCCTGTGCATAATTTCACCACAGATTACATATTTGCACATCCTTATTTAGGTTAATAAATCCAGTACAGTGCCGTGCGGTTGTCAGGAGTGTGGTGCACTCAATGATTTTTACCTACCGATGCATACGGATGCTGCTTATTGCTGCTTAATGCTGCCATATGTCCAAATGAAAAGTACATTTCCAAAAAATGTGTGCGACCCACCTATAGTATGTGACCACCCATGGAGCTTAAGGACAGTCACAAAGCAATGTGCTGAAAAATCTGCCTGCTGATCAGAGATGTTTTAAAGTGCAGACACAGTGCACACTGTCATATTCGACGTTCTAGTCCAATATGTTGTACTGGAATCATTTTCTACATTTTTGTTTGTTTGTTTGTTTGTTGAGGTGTTGTCCAATGTCTCTGTTTAGTTAAAGTTATATGTTTTTGTGTCTTTTACTTGGTTGGTCAGTCAGTTTTGTCTTTGTTGATGCTTAGGGCCCATTTTGTCGTAATAAGCGTTTCTTTGTATATGTTTACATTTTACATTGTACTATAGGAAAATTATTAGTTATTGATTTATATTGTTATTATTTAGGCTGCCCTTTGATCCTGGGTCTGAATTGGACATGTCACTGTCATGCATGTAAACATTATATAAGATTTCACTAAGTCACAGTATTTGAAATAAATCGATACTCAATAAGTTTAGATGAACTTCCTGGACAGTTATTGTGTTGTTGTTTGTTTCTATTGCATTTAATGAAAAAATTGCTTCATATCCATCATATCTAAGGCGGATGCCACTGACTGGACGTGATTTAATAAAAAGCTAATATTGTCCCTACGTAGCGATGCATTGCTGGTACCCAGAGACGATGTGAACAGCCTACTTGGCCGATGTGGCTGTTTGTCTAACTGTGAGTGGAATAATTGAGTTTAGGCATTAGGCTGGCAAGTGGGAGTAATATGTAATATGTAACAGGATGAAGGAGGAGGGAGACCTGATCTCCCCCTTGGCTGAATCTCCAGACTCCTCCGCTCCTTGAGCCACTATTTTGATGAAATTAACAATCCTCTTCACCCGCTTTGCCCTCCATCCTCCAGCTCTCTCTGTCCTAAGGAGATTAGACCACTTCAGGAACATTATTCTGATTGTTTATCACTCTCAGCTCCAATTGAAATGAAGTGGATTCTGTTGCACTGAGGGTTTCAGCAGATATCTGGATCATACTTTTTCTCTGCCTCTCTGCTTATACCTTATATCACATTTTTACATATTTGAGACTCAGTTAACGATTAAAAGTGTTTTCCCTGCCTCTACCACAACTACACATCCATGAACAATAAAAGAATGAATGCTGTGGTCATTCAATGTTGTTTTTCCTAAATTAAAGCAAAAGCCAATATCAATACTGGATACAAACATTTTTCAGGTGTGACTACTTCAGTGACCTAAATAATGCCACTTCCATTAGATGATCCATTAGATGCGCATACAAATGCATTAGTAGACAGCATTTCTGCAACAGATGACTCACGGATTACTCAAGGACTCATTTAGAAATGATCATGGTCTTGTGAAGTTTGGTGTATTACAAGAAAGACTGGAGTGATTATGTTTACATTACATGTTGTCACTTTTGCTGTATATAGTACTGTTTTTGACTTTTGTTCTGAGCTGCTGTTTTATGCTGCAACAAGAATACATAATGGTGCTGTTTGTAATTTTTCTGGTTTTCTACATAAATTAGGCATGAAATGTGATCTGATCTCCACCAAAGTTATAAATATCAACAAACATAATATTCGTAAGCTGATAAAACAAACAAAGGTCTCGTAAACAGATAAAAAAAGAAGGTAGAATTATGTGGGAGGGACACAAAGTAGTTTGTATGGTTTAAAAAAAGAACGGCATGACAACCAGAAATCATCATCACAGAAGTGAATATGAAGCATCTTGGTGGGCGGATACCTTTGCTGTCTCTGAAAGCGGGACCACTTGCTCATGTGGAGCGGAAAATTTATTCGAATGTTTATCAAGGTGCTCTCCAGGATAATGTGAGGGTGGTTGTCTGCAAGTTCAAGTTCTGAAGAAGCTGTGTGATGCAGCAGGACAATGACCCTCAACACTGAATCAATTCGGTGCGAGGTTTAATTCAGAGACACAAAATCCACCTTCTTGGAGTGGGCCTGGCCCCGCTCAGACCTCAGTCCAATAGAGATGTTGTAGAATGACCTAAGGAGAGCCGTAGAAATCTGGGCTGAAACCACTGTTGAATGTGGATTTTATTCAAGGCCTCAGGTGGCTTTGCCTGAAAAATGTGTTGAATGAGATGAATGTAGCCACATGGCTCAGGATTACTTTGGAAAACTTTGATGACTTGACACAGTCCAATATTGCATTCAGAAATGAAACTGGAAATAATTACATGAGAAGGAGAAGCCATGCATCAACTCTGAGCAGAAACACTGCCGAGTTCTCTGGGCCCGAGCAGCTGGAAACAAAAGACAGAGAAAACGTGTTCTGTCATCATACGTGTCCACGTTTCAGCTTTTTTAGGGGGAAAAAAATGGAGGTTTATTTATCCCAAAGATGACAAAGACCATCCAGACTGTTAAAATGTGCTGTAACGCTGAGAAAACCTATAAAGGGTTAAGTACGTTGGTGCAATATTAGTACCTGCTTCACCGTATTCTGGACATCTTAATCACTAAAATCACAGATTGCAATGATCATTTTGTGTGATGTCTTATAATGTGAGCGACTGACCCACATTATTAACAATCAACGAGATTACAATCGTTGTTAAATCCTCTGACAAAACAAGGTCCACTGGGTGTGTGGCCTTGGAAAGGGAAAGTGTACGTTTGATTCAATATCTAATGGGAAATAGTTGAAAGGTCTGAAGGGTATCCTGTGGTGACATTCAGCAACCTGCAAATCAGCGTTTCACGCCAAAACGGCCATGAAATGCACGACCAAAGCCCATTCATGTGATACTGATAACAGTGGATACTCACGACGCTCATGTAGATTAATTTTGTCACATCCATTGTTAATTAGTGGAGATTGGGGAGAAGCTGTGATTATCAAATGAGCTTAGTGTATTTAGCTGGGACTAATCCCCGGCTTCCCTTGTTTATGGGATTTGATGAGGGAGTCATCGGTGAGTCAGCTGGAGAGGTGACAGAAGAACTGGATTTACAAGCCCACATGCAGGCTATGGCTGAAACTGAACTGAAACGCCGAAACCTGTCTCAGATCTCACTTTGGTTCAGTCGTCATTAATGCTAATGACAGTACACAGCACCACAACGTGCTTTGAGTTCTTTTTTTCTTTTTTTTTCCTTTGATAGTTGCACACAATATAAAAAGAAAATGTGCTTGGCTCCATACTTACTGTATCATTACAATCACACTATAAAGCAGAGAAGTCCATCGAATAGCAAAATGGCAGGTGAATCTCTTTCATCTAAACCCATCAAAGCCATCAGAGATTTTCATAGCAAACAAACCACATAAAGCACTGGATCACAGAAGCAGGTGTTGAGTGGTCCACTGTGAAGTGTACATAATTTAGCATCAAATATTTTCACATATTGGACATGAATACAAAATGTACATGCTATTTTTTTTTTTTTTTATATTTTTTGTCTGAAGAATGTGCAAAGAATGTCCCCGGGCCAGACATGTTGATGGCCCCCTAATATCCTACATAACACAAAGACCTTCATTAAATGATACCGTTTGTTTAAATGTTTGTAGTAATTCAGCATCATATTGTGTTTTATGTTTGTTGATGCTTTGTTCTGTTTGTCACTTTTTGGCATCTCCGTGGTTTTTTTGAGTCTCCTGTTAGTGGCATTGTGTTTCTTTGAAGCCACGTTACACGCGTTTTGCTTTTGTTACTTCATGAGTTCTTGCGCTTGTTTTATAACTTTTTGTAGCATTTATGTCTTTCTTTCATACTTTTGTGGTTGCACTTGCCTGGATTTAGTTCCGGTCCGTGGCTAAGCTGTTTGAGCTGGTGAGGACTGTCAGCTGTTGTGTAGATTTAAAAATCTACGGAGTGAATACCACGGACAAACCCAGGACTACAAAATAATAGCTGAAAATGGTTGAGGCACTGATTGATGAGCTCCTACCCCGGAGGGAGAACCTTTTCTCTTGGCTCACAGCACTGGGTCCTGCTTTTTCTTTCTTTCTAGAGGATGCTATATGGCACTGTTGGGATGATGTTGTCAATAAGCTGCAGGCAGTCTTTCCTTTAATTGTTCCCACAGTAAAATGTCTTTCTGTCAAACCCGTCTGTCAGCCCAATTCTGGTGACTTTATCCCTTTCTTGTTCTTATTGTCATGTGATATTAAGCAACACTATGTATTATGTTTGAAAAGGCCTGTGTACTTCATCAATTTTCAGCTTGGCTTCTGTGGGTTTAATTTTGGTTGTAAATGTACACCAATGCTTTTCAACTTCCCTCTGACTTCCCTATAATAAAATATTTCCTGCTTCTAGCTGAAAAACTCCCCCAGATGACATCACCCACAAAGGAGTTCCGATGACGTCATCTGGAGGAGCTCTGGAAGAGCAGTTTTACCATGATTACGAACTCCATGGTGTGTCCTCCAAGTGATGTCACCTGGAGGTGTTTTTCAGCTTGAAGTAGAGACATATTTTAATATAGGGAAGTCAAGTTTAATGGCATATGTGTACATTTACTAACCAAACTAGAATCAAAAGAAACAAGTTCAAAATCAGTGAAGCCATCCTTTAACTAAAAGGTACTATCATCATCATCATCATCATCATCCTTATGATCATGGAGCAGCACCTCTGTTGCTGTTTCTCTTTGAATGAGAGCCCTTGGTGAACACATGACCCTGCAGTCATATGTCTTTTTATGGACACTGTTGGTGGTGGACAGTGGCATTTATCATCATAAGAACATACTGTACTGTAAGTACAAAGAGTTTTTTACATTTTAACCAATTTAAGAGACAAACACAATATATTGGTATTTAAGGCCCAGTGGATCAGAATGGGCCTCTTGGAACTATTCAAAGCTACATGAGTCATGTGACTTATTGTATTGACACCTTGCTGTCACAACTCAGAGACTAAAGTGGACCAAAGTGCTTAAATGGAATGACAAATTGACAGATTATCATTTCAGTTTACTGTGAGTTCAGTGGATTTTTCATGAATACAACATAACATGTAATCGTAGGTATCACACATCGTTGGAATCTTTGGCACACGTTTCCATGTGCACTACTCAGTCTGGTTTTGTCAGCCCATATAGGCCACTATGGAGCTGTCACCATGTTGCATGTTGCAGTAGCGGAGTGCATTTCTGTGCCAGTTATTTGCCATGTATTCTCCTCCATCTGATGCTAAAAACATCAATGTAATGTGGGTGAATGAGAAGCAATGTAAAGCACTTTGAGTGCCAATAGGTAGAAAAGTGGTCTATAAGTGCAGATGTAGATGCAGGTGTCTGTTGAACTAGCATTATAATGGATGTTTGCTGGAGTAACAGAACTTCCTTGTCATGGAAACAATCCTAAACATTTTTTTTTTTTTTTGATTGTAGAACCATCACGGCACAATGCCAACTGCATAAGACAGACATTTTTACAAAAGATGTTGGTATTGCTATTAAATATTTACGTGCTTCATGTTACAGATGCTGCATTGTAAATAGAGTTCATGCTGTAGAGAGGTTTAAAATAGCCACATTTCACACTGCCCTGACTTGAACACTGACCCAACCATTTACCCTGACTTCCCCCTATTGGTCAAGACAACCTGTTGGAACAAATGATGTATGACTTTCTATTTTTCAGTAAGACAGGCCCCCCAAAAGGCAAGCACACCTGAGTTTGTTTATAGCTGTCCATTTGATACAGGTGTGAGCACTTTTATGCTCAAGAACTTAAGAACTTAAACACAAACACACACACAGTCTTTATTGTCCCACACATACAATAGTAACTGACATAACTGCCTTTGCTATAGACTGTAGCTCTGGGTAAAAATGGGCACCATTTCCTGGTGAGTGCAGAAATGTTCCACTAAAATAAAAAAATCACATCTTTAAGCACTTTATGTTGGTGAAGATTGTGGCTTACAGCGAATGAGCTGGAGCACACATTACAGGGGGTAACAGGATCTTTTTTCTCTCATACTTTTTTTTGTTTTTGGAAGCTCCTCAAGTTCAATTTGGCACATAACAGCTTTCTGGGGACAAGTATGAGGAACAAGGGACACTAATGAATTCTTGTATCACATCTGCTGAGGAGCTCTCCGCATGCCAGCTATTTACAGGAGGCTGATGGAGAGCTGCACTATCCTCACATTAATTGTTGAAGCTGCCAGATGCCAGTTCCGTCTCCCAGTGTGATGGACACTAAAGATTGTTTTTGTCTGAAAGAGGAAAATACAGTATTCTCTAATGGACACTGAAGTGATTGCTTGTCTCCATCTCTGACTCTCATGCAGTTTCTTTTTTGTATCCTTTCACCACCAATCCTCATATTCTTTACAGTAAAGTTATTTTGCTGGAAGCTCAAAGAAAATATATCTATTTTACAGGTGATATTTTTATATATGACGAGCACATGTCTGTCTTGTTTGAGGTGACAAGGCTAAGTCCATATTTTAGTTAGATCACATTGGCAGGATAGAGCCACTGAATTTCTCGAACCAAACAAATCAGGAGTCCCCACTAAATAGCTAAAAGGATGTAGTCATTACAGTTTTCTTTAAAATACACATTTACCTTAAATCTATGCACCGTCCCCATTCACTCAGTCATTTAGACAGACCATCATTAGCCCTCATCATCTCCTACTGATCAGCCTCTCAGATGAGCAGCAGACAAAAAAGAAGAAAAAAAAAAAAAAAGAGTAGATGACTCAACCGTCATAATGAGTCTGCAAATGCTAAAAAACTGCGAATGAGATAAGAAATATACTTACACTGGAATACTTTTGTGAATTTGCTAAATGCCTGCTAATGTGAATGGGTCACTTTTGTCAAATATAAATCAGAGGGACAGATTTAAGGCGGTTAATACCATTAAATGTATTTTCAGACTGAAACTGCTAATTAATATTCTGAGCCCATAGTGTAAATACATACAAGTACTGTATCTTTTAACAAGATACTTCTTTAATAATATTATGAATTAATTACTTTGAAGGTATAAGTCAGTTGAATTTTATTCATTTAATATCAATTCACAACAAAACTTAAAGCACTTTACTCAGTTAGGTCAGGACATAGCAGAATTATAGAGAGAACCCAACAAAGCAAACTCTAGGCCTCAAGTAGGTGACCTTCTGCCTCAAACGCATCAGCTTTGAATGCCACTGATTCAATTACCACACACATTCAGACCTTCAATTGTATCTTTCCACATTCATAAATTCTTTTTTTTTTCCTCATTTTTTTTTTCTCATTATCTCTTTTGCTTGTCTCGCAGTAACTACCACCACCCCAACCTTCAGATGGCTGAAGGCTCCTCACTGGGGCAGGGTCAGATCTGCCAGGATCTGTCCAGGCCTTAGTCACACAGTCATTACTGCAAACTGAGTCTGAGCAAACTGTCTATTAATAAGTGATAGTCATCTGTTACTAAATCATGTTTATCTTATATTCTTGTGACAAAGTCTCCTCTAGTTGAACTGTGTTAAACAGCATTGGCATCATGCTGCACCAGTCTGATTCAACAAGCATATACAAAGAAGCCAACACATCACAATCACAAAGACAGGGATTATATCACATAGCATCCTATCCATCGTTGATCATGTTGATCGTTTCTGATCTTTTCGGCCATGCTTGAGATTCTTTTGGCAAAGTAAAAAAAAATCAGCAAATTTATCATTATTCAAAAATTGACACTGACAACATTATTTTGTACAGTAAAACAACTGGGGTGGCATGGTGGAGCAGTGGTTTGTTTCACAGCAAGATGTTCCCGGGTTCAAAGTCAGAGCCAGCTCAAGCCCTTTCTCCTCTTCTTTCCAATATAAAGTATTACTAAAGCTTTTACACTGTGTTACAGTTGGGTGCAAAAATTTCCATCCCCGTATTTTAAAATGGCAAAAAGGTAAAAAATCCCCCCCCCATCAACAAAACCAAAGGGGATACCAACTTGTGCAATAATACTTTTCACTATTTCACAATCTAATGCACATTCAGTTAGAACATGTTTTTTTCATCAGAAATTACAGGTAATTTTTGAAAATGTATCAAGGGGGAAGCAAACTTTGGCACCAATATAATCAGCATTTTGCTATAACTTTCACACGCTTATTGACCATTTTTTGTCACCTTAGTACTATTATTATGTTTGGCTTGTGGACAGGTTTGCAATTTCTGACTGAGAACTCAGAAATTTCAACTTCTCAAATCTAATGGATGCAACAAAAGACACCCAAGATCAATATGACTAACATGCCTGTAGATGTGAATGTGAGCGGTTGTCTGTCTCCATGTGTGGCCCTGTTAATGACTGGCCACACATAAAGACAGACAGGCTGTACCCAGATAATGAGAGAACATGACTGATAGGTTTACTAATTTAACTGGTGTTACTGCTAACGTCTCCTCTCGTGCACTGATAAGCTGAACAGCCAATCAGAGTGGTCTCTCTCTCGAACAGGACAGATGCTGAAAGAGCGGAAAAGCCGCCGACAGGCCTCTGACTACTGCCAACAGTGCAGGACACACACACACACACACACACACACACACACACACACACGGTCGTAAATGGACTCAGTGACTAAAATTCCTAGTCCGTCACTTCAGGCTGTGTGTTGAGAGTCCCTGACCTGTACGGAGGTGTGGCACTAATTCTTTGAGTGTGTGTTACCCTCTCCTTTTTAGATTGACACCAACCACTTGGCGTCCCAATATTTGTCCATTTGGTGTAAAACACTACAAATTGAATGCACTCAGTTGTGTCCAGACATATTCCTGGCACTAAGCTGAATGTGTTTACCAGCTCATTTGTAATCCCTAATAGATGTTATGATAAAAGGTCCTCAGCAGACAGTAAGCGGCTTTGGCTGTGTGGCCAGGCTGGTTGTGTTATAATCCAACGGGGCTGTGTTGCTCCTGACCCCCAGGGTAATGTCTCAGAGCAGTGACAAAGAGCCAATTTACATATCGCATCTCCACCATGAGTGACAGCGCACTGACACAGAGTCAGAGTGATCATATCATCCATCAGTGTCAGTTAGTGTGACAGCATATGATTATTGTATGTGGGCATTCAACAAAAAACAAACAAACAAACAAAAAAGGTAATTCCATCATAGCCCCCCTTGTGCATACACAAACAAACTGAAAACACCAAAGTTCCCTCTAAGGGGCCTTTACAGTAGTAGTAGTAAATCAGGCATGTTCAGCCAATCAGAAGCTGGAAGATACCAGTTCACTTTGTCTTTAACCACTATTTCCTAATCTACATTGGTACATTTCAGCTTTCAGTTGCATCTGGAAAGTGTCTGATTGGAAACACAGTTTAAAACACTGTTTACAGATTTTCTAGTTCCAACTTAAAAATGGCCTAGAAATACATAGAAACTGTCATTGTAACCTCGCTAAAACAGCAATGCTGATAGTGGCCTAGGGAATTTGCATTTAAAGTCGGCAGACTGCTCCTCGGCTGTCATCTCTTCCAAAGAAACATCTAAAACGCATGTTAAATGCAGAGCCTTAGCAACACATTCATTAAAAAAAGCCCTGAACACAAAATGTAAAACGTCTGAACCAACCAAAACTAGAATGCAATTTCAGCGTAGGACCATTTACAAATGTATTAAATTCCAAGTTCTGATAAAAATCAATGGAGCCAACAGTGTTTTCTGTGACAAACTGGTGTGTACAAGGACCCAAATGAAGAAAAGGCAAGAGGAGGTAAAGGCATTTCTTGGCAGTACGTGAGGCAACTAGTGAAGCAACAGACTTAACAAAACCGGACAAAAGGTGCCAAAACTTGAGCTAAAGCAAATTAATATGATACAGAGCTGAGTAACCTAAAGATTAAGGGGAACTAGAGAAACAAAAAAATGAGGCGCTAAAGAGGCTAAGTGACCGGATTCAAGAGAAACAATCTCCACAGTGCCAGGGAGAACGGGAAACCAAAATACATACAGGGAAATGCCAAACAGACGAAGCAAAGGGGGTGTGCAAAACAAATCAAAAGGTGTGCACATAACTAAATGTTGCAATAAGAGAGACCACTAGGCAGGAAATCACCAAACCCAAACAGACAGGGACAAAACAATAACCAAAGTGAAAGCGTAACAGAGGCTGGCAACACTGAATAACTAAAAGTCACCATAAGTAAAGTGAGACAATCTGGCGAGGGGACTGTGAGAAGAGCTGGGTATTAATGGCCAAGGGAACAGGTGAGAAAAATCAGGGCTGATGATGAGTAAAGAAATTGCCAAAATGACTAGACAGGAAGTGGGACAGAGGGACTACAGAATAAAAGCTGGGAAACAGGATGCAGGACTGGGGAAAACAGTGTGAGAGGGGAAATGCGAGTGAAGGGCGGAGATTGATGGGAAAGGGGGAAGAGACAGGGAAGGAGAGGCGGGGAGGGAGAGTGCAGGTCTAAGAATTGGCAGACGGTAGGTGGGAGTGTGTGGGTACGACAAAAGGTGAAGTAGGTGAGTAGAGTGCAGTCTCAGATCCATGACAGAATTCTGCTCTTCAGCAGAAAAAAATAAAACCCCAACTCTTCCTGCTTTTAATGTTATTCTCATTCATCTTAGGTCTTTTTCAGCCTCCAGTATGTGTGTACATTTTTCTGAGGATCTTATAAACCCGTCTTTTGGGTATGTGGCCTTTTTATCAAACAACTCTTCCAGTGGAGGTTGTGAACTTATAAGGACCCACTGAAAATATGAGATGCCCTTAAGTTTTTTTTTCGCCCCTGCCCCTCCGGCATCCTGAGTCCGCTACTGAGCTCCGCATTTGCAAGTGTACTGGCTACAGTACTTTGTATGTGTGTGCATGTCTGAATCCATGCATGTGTGTGCATGTGTGTGTGCATGTGTGTGTGTGTGTGGATGTGGGAAAGAAAGAAAAGCAGGAAAATAAGTGAGTGTGACACTGCGACCGTGTGTTAAATGCTTGACTGTGGTCTATTTTGGTGCTCTGCATTTTTGTGTGTGTACAGTAAGTGGCTGTGTGTGTTTCTGGGCTCGCGTCAGTGTGTGTAGGCACCATGTGTAATTACTAACACCACCGAAGCTCCTAGTGTGGACTGCAGGAAAAATATCATTAACCTCTGTTGCAGGACTTCACAGCTACTGGAGGGAGGGCAGCGGGAGCAGAGGGGGGAGCTGTGGGGAGATTACAGCTGCTGTTGTTGGCCACTGGGAGCTGCCCACTACAACTGAAGTCGTGTACTGTTGGCTGCGGAGCAGCTCCCCTGGAGGTTTCTGCATGCAGACACCAGGTGTTAGGAGAGGTTTTTTTTTCACCTGTCTG
This sequence comes from Channa maculata, assembly GCA_020496755.1. NCBI lineage: Eukaryota > Metazoa > Chordata > Actinopteri > Anabantiformes > Channidae > Channa > Channa maculata. The sequence goes on along the minus strand of CM035605.1, from coordinate 5,036,892 downwards.
AAAAAGTTGAAATGATCAAACTATAAGCCAATCCATATCAGTTCTACTCTCACAACATCATAAAAATGGTTTTTCCTCCCGTTAAATTTATGTGCCACACAAAAGAATCTTGACTGGGACTATTGTATCTTTAGGTGTAGCTGTTGGAGCAGACAGCTAATTAAAGCGTCTCCCCTCCTATCACGACAACATGCAGAGGATCCATTAAAAGGTATCATAACTGCAACATTTAACAACACAAGCATTCATAGAGAATAATGAATCTGGTGCTGAAAATACCTCTACAAGGACACATATTCAGACATGGTGTGACCACAAAACCCACCAGAATCCGTCTTCTCACCCACACAAGCATCACTCCCGCATCCAGCAGACTCCTCAACATCTTCTTCCCCTCCGCAATTCAGATTAATTTCATAAGAGTGAGAGACCTTATGTTACGCTGTGGACTAAATTTCAGTGCATTATGTGAAATGACAAAGCTTTTTGGAATCTTTTTCTTGGTGCAAAGAAAAGCAAACCATGCCATAAACAGTTGTGAGCAGTTGTGCCATGGGGAGTGTTTTATTCATTAGACAGTATAGTAAAGTAAAGACGATGTGGTGGATGCTGTGGCTGTTTCTCGTCCTACTATTCCTCCCTGCAGGGTTTAAGACCAAACCACTGACCAAATACCACCTGGACATAATCTCTATCTCCTTCTGTGAGGCTGTAGTCATCACATGTTGGTTTGGCATGAAGCTAGCCCATCCATCAATCATCTTAAATGTTTATCCCTTTAGGGGGTCACAGGGGGGGGACAGAGCCAATTCTTGCTTTCATTGGGTGACCAGCAGGGTGCATTCATGGACAGGTTACCAATCTATCTCAGGGTTAATACACAAAGAAATACACAGACAGACAACCATTTATATCTATGTGCAATTTGGAGTCAGCAATTATCCTAACAAGCATGGAGTGTGAGAGCAAACCAGAGTACCAGGAGAAAAACCCAACCAAGGAGGGAGAGAACACACAAAGTCCCCACGGAAAGGCCCACTGCAGCTGTCTGAGATTCAAACCTGTGACCTTCTAGCTGTGACGGAGCAGCACTAACTCTGTTTTGGGGTTTGGATTAGTCGGGGCAGCATGGCTACAAAGTATTATAGAGACTCCCGGTTCTCACTGACAATTAAGCATCACTGTCTGTGCGTACTTCCATCCGGTGTCACACACACACACACACACACACACAACCTAAACATATCAACTCCACGTAGAGAAGCTGTGCGTGTCCTGAAGACAGCAGGTTACATCAGGAGTTTTCTGCCAGCAGGGGAAGCTTGCTGGCAGAGCTTGATTACTGAAGACCTTGTGCTGATTCAGATCCAGACAAAGTGAAACATAAGAAATATAATTTGTTTCCTGTGGAATGAGTCAAATTGTTCAGTAGCTAATTATCTGTTGCTTTGAAGTGTTCCAGAGTTTTCATACTTCTCACTCTTGTGAGATGTATTCCAAGAGGTCATCCTTTCCAGTAGTTGAGACTGAGTTTTGCACTCAGTCAGCATTTTGTTCAGTGTTTTCAACAGAATGTTTTATACTCATATTATGCAGACAAAATGATGCAACACTCTACACTGGAGGAGATTTTTCATTTATTCCCCACAAGGCCTATGAAGTGAACATCTTTGGTAAAGGTTTTTTTTTTTCTAAATAAATAGCAAAACTGCAAATTCAGCAGGTCTGAAATTACTTTGAATACATAAAAATAAATACAATGAAACTCCCCACTTATGTCTCACAAAAGATTTTTGTACAATCACTTAATCCAAAGGCTTAGTTAATTTTCAGGCTAGACACATTTTCATTTTAAGGAATGTTCTGCCACGGAAATATGTGCAGGAACAGCACATCCAAGCACAAAGTGGCACGGTCACACAGTCCAGTCTGCTTCTTATTGTAACACTGGCTTTCAGACCTGTCAGTTCTATCTATGCAGATCCGCTATGAGCCCATTTGAAGGTCTGTGGAGCCTCCTCTGATCACATTTCTTACAAGGAATAGATGCTGAAAGAAGAGGAGATTAAAGCAGCTAAAATGATCATTAAATTTACTTTGTGTGTTAACATTTAATTTCCCAGGTATACGTCCTCACGTGTTCTTCCATAACTAACACATCCACACACACAGAAATAATCCTGCTTGGTAAAGTCTCACAGACACAGAGAGGTTGCCCTTAACACAGCTGCTGTCAGTCTCAAACTGCGACTGTACATCTTCTGCTAAGATTTTAGCTGTTCCAGTAGCTATGTCAGCTGACAGCAGGGTTCTTCCCCCCCCCCCAGCAGTTCATCTTTTTGCTTATCTCGAAGTGTTTCAGCAGATGCACTCCTTCACACGTAGCCCTTCTGAGTTCTTACCAACCCGGCAACATTCAATACATGTCTTTATCCCCCCCAAAACAAAATAAAAATAAAAAATAAAAATAAAGAAATCCACTGCATCCTCAAAAAAATACTTGTTTGCATATTGCTGAGCTTTAAAGGACTGGAGAAAGACTCTTGTGCCAGGTTGAACAGACTCAGCAATGCAAAGCAACCATGGCCAAAGTATTAAGAGTAGGTGGCCAAACATTAGAACCACCTCTTAATATAATGCACTCCACCAGCTACATACATGTTGCGATGCTTTTCGTGTGTTTTAAACTGCAAGGTTGCACAGAATTCACAAGGAATTGGTTAACTTAATTATTGTGACCGTGGCTTCCTGGAGGCACTGGTATATTCTTATCTCGCACTGCAGAATGGGTAAGAATATAAAGACACACAAACTCATCACTCAGGTTTGTTTTGATCTGCTTGATTGGAGTCAATCTACTCACAGCTTGAGCTCAGAGAAGAGCTGATCTGATTCTCCCGTATGGGAACAAGCCATGTTTCTGTGGAAAAAGCAAAAATAGAAACGTACATTTTAAAAGTCAGAAAGAATCATGTTAAACAATACATTAATACATATTTTGATGCATTAAAGTGAATGCATCAAGAATTCAGAAACACCTTATCACCCTTTGTGAGAACCACATATTTTAATCCTATATCCAAAAATCAGTTGATTTTGGGCCAAAACCAGGATGGTTGTGGACTAGATGAAAAAGCAACTTGTCTACAGGGTTCGTGGTCAAATGCTCAGCTGTTTTTGTCCACATGTTGAAATGATCCTGACAAGGACACTTTTCCTGTGTCATTCAGGAGAAACAAACAAGCATTAATGACAATTTTTCTCATTTATTTTGCTTCATCTCACCCTTTGCTGATCTTGGCTACTGCCAGGAACCCGATCAATCAAGTGTCGGGGAATAAAACAGATTTGATGGAGTTTAAAGAGTGAGTCAGACCGATACACGCATTCTATCAAATGTGTCAGTGTGTAAATCCACACTATGCGATTTGGTCTTAAAGAGCTGCTCACACCAGAATTTAAACCTGCACAATGTCTTGAATTAAGTTCATTCTTATGAAATTGCCGAGTTTAGTGGTTTTGGGAAAAGGTGAAACTATGCATGTTTTTGGAGTCACGTTAAGGTTTTGACCAGTGCGTTTGGACCAAATAGTTCTAAATGGTCTGCTTATATGAGACCTGCGGCCGCACCTGTTCTTCTGGTGATAACGCAACCTTTTTAGGGCTTTTTTTTTCCATTTGCACCACCAGTAGAAATGATAAAGTGATGGAGACTGGTCTACCAATCATCGTAGCCTAAGATTATACCACGGTTCTTATTGTGCTGGGAGTGTACCTGATGTAGGAGCTAATAAACTCACTCAAAGTTTAATTCTGAGGAGAAACGTCCCCCAACATTTATACAGAATTACGAATAATGTCCACCAGTCAAAAGCACCTATTGACTAATATCAAGCCATCTTGTCAGTGCTGACCTCTGTAAGAGGTCTATTGTCTTAGCAACTGAGCTAATATGCTAATCAACTCTTAACCAAAGCATCAGCTCAATAAGTCTTTTTTTTTTTTAACCCTTTTCATTAACTTGGTGTTTGTGACTAAAATACTAGGTGGAAGTTCACAGCATAAACATTAGAGAAAATACAGAGACGCTTCTGCTGTGACAAGGGGCAGCAAGGCTGTGTAGCTTCAGCAGTTGTTTGCTTGGCAACACAAATGTTACCAGAAGAACTGATTTTTGCATCCTTCATTTCCAAGCTGCCCCTCATTCATAAAAGTAATATCATTATGCAAATAATGAATATTATGTGGAGACAAAAATAATCATGTAAAAGCAAATTTTACAAAAACAGTTTGTAGAGATTCAGGACAAAAATGAATGGAATATGAAAACTGATGCTGATATCAGTTGGGGAAAGGATAAAAAATGCTTTTGAATCTCATCTCTTGCTCTGGTGCACCTTTGGACAGGATATTACTTTCTGCTGCTTAGGAGTATACATTTCCTTTCTTGAGCCCATCTGGAGATTGGGGATGGAGCAAACCAGCAGCTTCTTATCTCAGAGAGATAGACTCTGATTCCTTCATACATGATAGACTAAGATGCCTCACTGATGCTCTCTCTCTCTCTCTTACTCGCTCTCTCGCACACACACACACACGGAGGATTTAATTTCCCTTACAGGAAGTGTGGCATCTCCACACTGGTTGCAAATGAGAGGTAAAAACATTTTCTCTCATCTCCCTAAAAATGTATTGCAAACCCCTTGTTGGGCCATTTGCCAAAGAGAGGGAGTTGTCGTGCTGGGTTGCGTCCCTAAAGAGTCCAGTGGCCCCTCTCTATCAGCCACTGCAAGCTCTCCATCAAAGGGTCTTTATAGTGAGCACGGCCGAGGAATGAGAATGGAATCCAAGCTTTCACCATGCAGGAGCAGAATTGATATTATAACCTGAGGTGAGGAAAAGAAAGAAATGCATTTTCATCATGTTTCATCATGGTTTAAGCTTGGAATGCATTTCCTGTTTTTGGTCAGCCAGTTTTATTTTTACCAGCAGTTTTACCTTTAACTGTATTACTATGAAATATTTGATGAGAAATGTGCAATATTAAATGCAACAACAACATTCTTCAACATCCAACATTACTTGTCATGTTGAATTCAGCAGATGTCGCCAAAAGTACTGGCACTCACTCAATTTTTACCTTCCAGAAACACAGAGTTGATGTGACCAATATCTTTTTGATTACAGTATCTTCCCTGGTCTTTTTTTATGGATCCGCTTTTATTCAGAACCTACACCCATTGTTATGCATTTGCACACTCACCCCAAACACAGAAATGGGCCAAATCATTTATTAATAAATGAAGACATTTGTGATACTAATAGCGATGGTTTTCACATGGTTCCACATTTTGGCATTAGTGTGCACAGTGCCGCTCAGTTTGTGTACAGCTGCTAGCAAAGCATTAGTAGGACTCCTACATGTGAGCACATCACTCCTAACCCTGCCATACAAGTGCAGGGGCCATACTGAATCCGCAGTGATTTACCTGACATTTGTAAAACATTTTGAGATGCCTTGTTATGATGCTGAACAGCTTCCCTGACACTAAAAAAATCTAACATTAGCTAACTGAACAGTGACACAATTTTTGTATTCTGTACACTACAACAATGGATTTAAAATTAGCCAATCAAGATGTCAATAAAGCCTAGACTTTTAACTTTAATAATAATAATAACAAAATAGTTTATTTAGCTATTTAGGGATAGAGCGAGTTAACAATTACAAATATAATTTGATTTACAGTTCAATGAAAGTCCTATGCAGTCAATGACTGCCTTATGTCTGGAACCCATGGACACATTTCCAGGCATTTACTGGGTGTCTTTCTGCATTCAGTCTTGTCTTGCAAGCAGATAAAAAGTTGCACTATTGGGCTGAGATCAGGTGACTGACATGGCCCGCGAAGAATTTCCCTCTTTTTTACCCCCAGGAATATAATATATCAATGTGCAATATAAGTTGCTGTCCAAGGTTTGTGGCATTTAGCAGATTCTGAGAAGAGAGCATAGACCCAGACTCTTCAGAAGAACACTGCCTCCACCATATCATGAGCCATTTCTTTCCTCTTGTTCTGATACTTATGATACTCTGATCATCATGGATTCATTAGTCCAAAGAATCTTATTTTGGTATCTTCTAGTAAAGTCTAATTTGGCTTTGCTGTTCCTGAGCGTTAACAGTGGCTTGCACAAGGATATAAATTACACGACTGCAATATAGCCATAGTCATTTGCCCCCACATTGGGCTGTAAATTGCCATGGTGGCCTTTGTGCCCTTATCAGATCTACCTCCAAGGACATAACTGTAGAGTTGCAGTTACAGTGTACATGATCACAAAGTCATTCATTTGTTCATGTTTACTCACATACCTTTAAGTTAGTCTGCCTTGGATGCTTTTAGCAGAAGATGCACTCACATAAGCTCTTTATCTAATAGGACTCCACACAACCTCTGTGGTACATGTACAATAACATAATGTGTAATGTTTGTATAAGCTTCAAGAAAACTCCTGTAAAGTGAAAGTTTTTGGTTTTGGTTTAGTTTGATGCTTTGACCAAGGGCAGTTCAAGAGGCAAGCAAAAAGGTAGCTCATCCTCATGAAGTTATTGCACCTGATAGTGGAATTAGGAGAAAGTAGACATCCTACCCTCAGTTGTCTCCTGAACCCCTTAAGCTCTGGGCTATTTTTATTTTAATTCCACCTAAAAAGCCTGCCCCCAATTTATCACAATTATGGCAAGTGAGGAGACATGGAGGGGTTGACCAAACACCACTTGTTTATTGTAATAATCAATGAACAGAATTCGCTCCCAACAGGAGGGTATAAAGAAAAACATGACTGACAACAGAAATGTCCTGAGTAATACGGATCCCAGGGAAAAAAAAAACAAAAAAAAAACAACCCTTGAACACAAAACCCAAATGAAAGAAAACTAAAACACATCCCACTAAACCAAATTTACTGACAACGTAACCCAGCCAACACTAAAAACTAAGGGGACAAAAAGCATAAAGCACACGTAACAAAATAAGACAGATGAGAAAACAAAAAACTACAAATCCAGAATGAACACACGGGAAAAGACTAAAGGGAACTAATTAAACAGAAACACACCTAACAAAATAAGAGATGGATAAGAAACACAAACTACAAAACCAGAGAGCGGGTGCAAACATCAACACTGGGACACCATCTTAACTGAGGAACCAAAACACTAATGTACCCAAAGAACTAGCAGTACAGAACATTAATCTGCAGGGAAACTCTGGAAACAAAAACACAATACAGAAGCAACTAGGTGTTAATACAAACAATGAACTAAAGATGTACGCAACTAAATATGGAGCAGGGGTTAACAACTAAACAAGACCACACTTGTAGCTAAAGGACTAAGAACTAAGCCTACCAGAAATGCACACACACAGAAAAATAACAAGGAGACAGGATGAAAACAGACTCCAATATTCAGGAGTCAGGATTGCTACGATCAGGAAAAATCAAGAGCTCAGCGCATTGGCTGGGAGTGAGATGATGAGGATGAGGAAGGCTGGACTTAAATAGTGAGGGGAACAGGTGCAACCAATGAGGGATAATGAACGGTAAGGCTAATGGAACATCACTAGGAATAGGAAGTGGGGGAAAAGGGGCTACAAAATAAAAGTCCAAAGGGAGGAAGGGAAACGGGAGTGTCGGATCATGACACAATTGTATTCAGTATTAGCTCCACAACTGTGAGGTGGAGGAGGTTTCCCCTGTTGACTGAACTGACATCACCCAGCTGACAGCTGGATCAGTTGTTACACATGTAACAAATTATGATATACAGTAGATGCACAGTTACTACTATTTATGTTGTTTTATGTATATATTTTTATGTCAGCCATGAGGCCTGGAATAGTGGCCTTAGTGCCCCTGAAAGTGTATGAAACTAAAGGCCAAATAGCTTTGCCCTTGAAATTATGAAATTTGTAGCCTGAATATTTACATTCATGAAGCTGTTTCCTGTCCGTAGACTTCGACAATGACACATCTCTTTACATCAAGAAGGCTCTTGACTTGGCTAAATGCCCTGAAGAGGTTTTTCTTCTCCAAGGATAGAATTCTGTTGTCATGGACTTTCGTTGCAATCAAAAAACCTTTGGTACTGCTGAGCTTGCCGCCATCGTTTTAAGAAGGCACCAAGCTGTTAGTTTGGCCACAGGTTTCCGCTGCATCTTTCATTGTGTTTTTTTTTTTCAGCGTAATCACAGCCTCCTCCGCTTCCATACACAACTGCTCGGACCTCATTCTGAGTTCAGTAAAGAACTATCAAATAGAAATTCAACACTTATAACCAACTCCAGATTATGGATCTGCTTGATTTGTCAAGCAGTAAAAAGTGGCCATGAAACTGTCATCGATTGTCCAATTTCCCATGTGCTTCTGAAAAGGGAAAAGAGTGAACACTCTCACGTAATTTCCCAACTGTTAATCGAATATTTTTGTTAAAACTCTGAGTTAAAGCGGAAAGTTTACACTTGACATCTTGAATGCCTAATTTGAAGTTTATTGTTGTGGGGTAGAATTGCAAAATCACATTAATTACGTTAAGTAATTTACCTGATTGGTTGATTTACATAATTATGATGTGACAATTCAAGTACAAACAATAAATGATTATTGTTTGCCTTCTATATTTTTGACACATTCTCTGGAAATACGAAAAGCACCTTATGTCATGACAAGCGACAGACAGGTTTTTACAGTTTAAAGTAAATAATGTCAATGTTAATTGACGAGTTGTCTGCATTAATAACATTAGTATTTAACAATTAATATTCTGTTAACAAAAGTGAGCTTGACCTAAGACTTTTACAAACCCATTTTTAATCGTGCAGACCTTCTTTTTTTTTTGCTTGTTTTCCCATTTTGGCCTCAGAGGTTGCCACAGCGGACTGACCCTGCACATCAGATGTACAGTATATACAACAACCCCTGACATTTTTACTTTGTGATCTCGTAATTGTCTTCGTGAATGTGATCGCTGCTCCTTTCGGAAGGTAAGTGCCATGAAGTAAATTAACCTTAATTCCAGTCATTAAACTAATGCTGTTCATTTGAGCTTTGTTTAAACCAGATTTCAGAGGCTGTGGGACCCTCCTCAGGAAACAGAACCCTGTTAGTTCAGCCTTATTTGTTTACATTTTGGAACAATTAAAAGAATGCCAGATTAGCTATTAGCAGTTTCATGTAATGACTGGATACTGTTTATACAGAAGTGTCACTGTGGAATTGAATTGTCTTTGCAACGGACTTAATTAACTGACAAAATACAAATAAGCAACTAGCACAGCACATGACACATTTCCTTTATTTTGATGATTTTATGAGTGAAATACTAATACAAAGACACATCACTTGAGTTATACAAAATACACAACTTACAAAGATTGATAAAAAGAATTTATGTGTAAAAATAAAAACCAAATTTAGGTGGAGGTTGATCCAGGTGGGACAATAATGGGAAAATGTTGACAAGTCAGTTTAAAATATTCAAGTTTAGTATTTCACTCTACATAAACCTCATAAGTCTTCAAAGCTGAAACCCGCTGATATACAGTACAATTTATATAATTTTTTACTGTGAAGCTACTGGAATTCTTCTTCTTTTCCTTTCAGCTGTTCCCTTTCAGGAGTCGCCACAGCGAATCATGTGGCTCCATCTAACCCTGTCCTCTGCATCCTCTTCACTCACACCAACTAACTTCATGTCCTCCCTCACTACATCCATAAATCTCCTCTTTGATCTTCCTCTAGACCTCCTGCCTGGCAGCTCCAACCTCAGCATCCTTCTACCGATATATTCACAGTTTCTCCTCTGAACATGTCCAAACCACCTCAATCTGGCCTCTCTGACTATATCTCCAAAACATCTAACATGAGCTGTCCGTCTGATGTCCTCATTCCTGATCCTGTCCATCCTCGTCACTCCCAAAGAGAACCGCAACATCTTAAGCTCTGCTACCTCCAGCTATGCTTCTTGTCTCTTCTTCGGTGGCACTGTCTCTAAGCCGAACAACATCTCTGGTCTCACCACCGTCTTGAACACCTTTCCTTTCATTCTCGCTGATACTCTTTTATCACACAACACACCTGACACTTTTCTCCACCCGTTCCGACTTGCTTGCACTCTCCTCTTCACCTCTTTTCCACAGTCTCCGTTGCTCTAAACCGTTGACCCTAAGTCCTGCACCTTCTTCACCTCTGCTTCCTGTAACCTCACCGTTCCACTTGGGTCCCTCTCATTGACACACATGTATTCTGTCTTGCTGTGACTAAGCTTCATTCCTCTGTTTTCCAGAGCAGACCTCCACCTCTCTAGATTTTCCTCCACCTGCTCCCTGCTCTCACTACAAATCACAATGTCATCTGCAAACATCATAGTCCATGGAGATTCCTGTCTAACCTCATCTGTCAGTCTGTCCATCACCAGAGCAAACTAGACTTTCCCACAACTTCATTGTTTGGCTCATCAGCTTTTACTCCTCTGTAGTTGCCACAGCTCTGCACATCTCCCTTGTTCTTAAAAATTGGCACCAGTACACTTCTCCTCCAGTCCTCTGGCATCCTCTCACTCTCCAAGATCTTGTTAAACAAACTAGTCAGAAACTCTACTGCCACCTCTCCTAGATACTTCCATACCCCCACAGGTATGTCATCAGGACCAACTGCCTTTCCACTCTTCATCCTCTTCAACGTCCTCCTCACTTCACTCTTACTAATCTTTGCTACTTCCTGCTCCACACCAGTCACCTCTTCTACTCTTCGTTCTCTTTCATTTTCTTCATTCATCAACTCTTCAAAGTTCTCCTTACATCTTCCCATCACACTTTTGGCACCTGTCAATACATTTTCATCCTTATCTTTAATCACACTAACCTGCTGCACATCCTTCCCATCTCTATCTCTTTGTCTGGCCAACCTGTACAAATCCACCTCTCCCTCTTTAGTGTCCAACCTAGTATACAAGTCCTCATATGCTCTTTGTTTGGCCTTTGCCACCTCCCTGTACTCCTGTCTACTCTCTTCAGTCCTCTCAGTGTCCCACTTCTTCTTAGCTAACCTCTTTCTCTGTATACACTCATGAACTTCTTCGTTCCACCACCAAGCCTCCTTGTCCACTTTCCTCTTTCCAGATGACACACCGAGTACCCTCCTACCAGTCTCCCTGATCAAATTAGCTCTAATGGTCCAGTCATCTGGAAGCACCTCCTGACCACCCAGAGCCTGTGTCTTCTCCTCCCTGAAAACTACACAACATTCTTCCTTTTTCAACTTTCACCACTTCGTCCTCTGCTCTGGCTTTGTCCTCTTCATCTTCATCACCACCAGAGTCATTTTACACACCAACATCCTATTTTGTCTGGCTACACTCTCCCCTACCAATACTTTACAGTCACTGTAAGTATTGGTACCGATCTCTTTCAGAACGTCTACACAAGATGTCTTCCACCTGAGTGCTTCTACCTCCATACGTCACCCTATGTTCCTGCCTCTTCTGGAAGAAACTGTTCACTACAGCCATTTCCATCCTCTTTGCAAAGTCTACGACCATCTGTCCTTCTGCATTCCTGTCCTGAAGACCAAACCTGCCCATAACTGTCTCATCAACTCTGTTCCCTTCACCTACATGCCCACTGAAATCTGCCCCAATCACCACTCTCTCACCTCTGGGGATGCTCTGCATCACTTCATCTAACTCACTCCAGAATTTCTGCTTCTCTTCCAATTCACATCCTACCTGTGGTTCATAACCACTGACAACATTAAACATCACCCCTTCAATTTTCAACTTCAGACTCATCAACCTGTCTGATACTCTTTTCACCTCTAGAACATTCCTCACAAACTCCTCTATCAGGATAACTCCTACTCTTCTAGCCTTGCTACCTTTCCATCTGGTCTCCTGGACACACAGTATGTCCACCTTCCTTCTCTGCATCATGTCAATCAACTCTCTAGCCTTCACTGTCATAGTCCCAACATTCAAAGTCCCTACTGTCAGTCCTACATTCTTAGCTTTCCTCTTCTCTCTCTGCCTACAAACACACCTTCCTCCTCTCCTTCTTCGACTTTGACCAACAGTATTCCAATTTCCACCGGTACCCTGTAGGTCAACAGCACCAGTGGCGGTTGTTGTTAACCCGGGGCCCAACCAATCCGGTATGGAAGTCATTGTCACGATTCACATTTTTAATTTGGCATGTGTTTTATGTTTTACTTCCTGACACAACCCTCTGCATTTATCCAGACTTGGGACTGTGAAGCTACTGGAATTCAAGATATCAATTCAAGAACTTAGTAAATACACAACATGGGCTGACAATTCAAGAAACCTATTGCAGAAATCAATCAGTACGTAATTGCATCACTGCATCATATTTTTTAGCAGGATAATCATGATAAAGGGAAATTTCTCCAGTGACCTTGTATTTCTATTTCCATTTAAATTTAATCATTTAGCAGAGGGTTTTATCCAGAGTGACTTAAAAGTGAGGGACAAAGCAAGCAAAAAAAATGTAAGTCAAGGTGAAGATATTAAGCAAAGTGCCATGCGAAGAAATGTTTCCATTTTACGAGACGCAAATGCAAGATAGGACAGATAGGAATATATTTTTAAATATGGACCTATTGTTAAAATATTCTAAATGAACTATTAGTTGATAATTTAAAAAAAAACTGACGCAACAAGTCAAGTTATTAACATTTAACTGTAAGTAAATTGTATGGGCTTTTGCTTTTTTTTAACCATACAAACATTAATTTAAAAACGGTAAATGTAATGCTAAGATTAACTTAGCATAAAGGTACATTAATGGTCTTTTTTAATCCAATTTCTGTGGGGAATCTGGTGTCATATGATCTCATCATAAATGTGGACATACCCATGTATGTTCATAGCTTTGAGAATTTAAAATATATTTATGAACCAAGCCAGACTGAACGTAATAACTGGAGTTGAACATACCCAGCAAAAGCAAATAAAAGTTAAAGAGACAAAAACAGCAAATAGGCTTAAAATGTAGCTTAAAAGTGTTACATGCATGAACTGACTGTTATTGAGCCTCCCTGCCAACAAGGTAAAATGTTCTAATAAATGTTCATTCCATTCATATTTTAATTAGTTCCTGGGAAACAGAATAAAGCCCATCTCTGCTTCAAATGCTCCACAGAGCAAATGATCTGAAAATAAAAATGTTTGCAGAGTTTAGAACGGTGATTACCTGCTTAGTAACGTTGCAGGAATCAATAGCTCAGTCCAACAACTTTATCACCAGGCCGAGCTGCTCAACAGCCAGCTTGCTATTTGACAAAGAGCTTTTTTGTTAGTCTGTCTGCAAAGCTGTGAGAGTGTTTTCACATGCAGCTGTTTGAGGCAATCTGTTTGAATGTTGGCACAAAGCCATTTAGACTACACTGAGGTGGCTGATGGGGTGGCTGTCTTTCTGTCCTCTAATAAAGAGGATGTATGCTAGACTTACAAGAACACAACCTTTTGCACACAATAAAAATGGCACTCTCTTCCATTTATTGTATATAGAACAACCTCCCAGACCACTGAGATATTTGGAGATTTTGGCGTCAAGGTGGGCCAAAAAAATCCCACCACAAGCCAGGGCTGCATTGTACAATCCAGCTGACAATAATAGCAACAAAAGCTGCACGGCGGCTGGTTTGAAGACAAGAACGTGTTGGATTTGCTGTAAACTTTTCTTACATCCCAGTAGCTGCCAGTACGGAAACATCAGCCTTTCAGAAACCACCTGGAAAATCATTTTGAACGACCAATTACTGCAGCTCACCTGGAGTCCATCAGACATACAGTCACCACTGCCTAAGGAGAAAGGGAGAGGCAGACATATCAGAACCACAACAAAAAATGCAGTACAAATACAACCTATTGTGAAGCCCAGGTGCAGTACATCCTATAATTACAACTCAACATAGTCATAATTGACTGGTCTTTAGCTACAGTATACAATCTGTAACTTGGAATCTAATAACAAAAATGCTGACAATAAAAAGCAGTCTGGACAAATTACATCTTTTCCAACTAGTCAGAGTCTTGTTCACTTTACAGCAGTGTGTTCATTCAGCTGTAGCAGTAATGCTCCTCTGACTGTCAAACAACACGACAACACAATGAAAGGCTGATCAGTAACCACCTGATAGGTGACATCACCAATCCTACAATCTTTAACTGGAAATAGATAACTTCATTAGACAACTGCATGGAAAACATGTTAAAACTAAACGGGTTAACTTGTGTTAATATACAGCCTTAACTGAATACAGTGGACAAACCAAGGTAACAGCCTTTACTCAAAATAAGCAGAACATGAAGTTACATTCACAGCTGTTGGAGCCAGTTTTCACCAATATCAGACCTGAGATGACATGTGAGATTGCTTTCTTCTTATTGTAAAGGAAACCATTTCATATATAATAAAACACTATCATGTGTTTCTATCATGTTAAAAACTACAGTTTCAAAATTTCAACCTACAATAAATAAAAGTCTTTGAAAAGTCCCAAGCAATGCTTGCTGGGAATATGATAACAATATAATTCACGCAAAAAAACCTTCTGTCAGAACAACTTTTGTTTTGGTCCTTTTGGCTTTCTGCAAGTCTCTACAGGTTCAGTGTCGCCACAGTGGATCGTTAGTCCGCATGTTGATTTGGAACAGTTTTTATGCTGGATACCCTTCCTGAAACAACCCTCACCAATTTTACCGAGCTTAAGGATCAGGTGTTAGGGGTTCAATGTCTTGCCCAGGGAAACGTTGGACATGTGGTCGGGAAGAGCGGGGCACACACACACAAACACACACACTTACACATCATTGACAGCAGCTTCTATGCAAGGTGCTGGCCGGACCCACTGGGAGCAACTTAGGGTTCAGTGTCTTGCCCAAGGACACTGACATGTAGCCAGTGGTAACAGGGAGTCAAACCACTGACCCTGTGGTGGACTGTGGTTTGTGGATAACTGCTCTACACTGTGCTACAGCCACCTCTGACTTTCTACTTGGGAGCTGGTAAAGAAAAGTTTAGTTTAATGTTCAGGGCAACTCACTTGGAAATTTGCATTCTCACAAAGAGCTTTTCTGGGTGCAGCCCGTTTTCCTGCGTTACATGAGGTGTTGTTCGCTTTACTGATGATTGTTTCACAATGTGGCACATGTGGTTACTATATTAAGGAAGTATGTGTGTGCTGTTGTCACTTTTGGTAGCGTTTTGTTTCTATGTAATTTGTCTTCTAGCTTAACCTTACTCTGACATTTTGGGCCTAACCATAACTGTAGTTGTGTCTTAGCCAAACCCTGAAGCTGTTTGTCCTAAGACTTGTCCCTAAGACTTTCTTCACTTTTTGCATATAAAATCGTTCCTGTTGCATCAAAAGGTGACGCTCCGGGATCATCCATACCGGACGCAGTTGTTTCCAGGGCTTCAAATAGTAACGCCAAAGGTAAATACGATATGCCAAAGGATGAACAGAGTGGTATAATCTGATGCCTTAGGAGCATCAGTATCTGATTTCTTGATACAAATCAGCCTTCCTGTGCATATCTGCTCCAAATTCTGACTTTTGAACAGTTTCTGACTCTGACTGGAGATGAGGTTAATAAATGTATGCAAGCCAGAAACCACAACAATGAAATTAAAAGACTTGGTTGAACTAGAGCCTTTCACCTTTCAAATTTCATTAAATTTAAGGTATAAATAAACTATTGTATTTGGGCAATTTCAGCTTAACAAGAAGGTAATTATGTAGGTTTCAGAACAAACAAAACCAATTGCACGCTAAGATGCTAAGCCACTCATATACAGTTTGAGAGCGAGAAAGAGAGAGTGGTGTGTGTGTGTGTGTGTGTGTGTGTGTGTTTAGTTCTCAGCCACAGTCTGGAACTGCAGGACTGAAGCTTTATTGAGGCAAGCTAATCCATGAGCTGCAGGCCTCAGCTGCCATCACCAGGCTGAAAATAATTACATTTTAAATGGCTGTGCAAACAACAGCCACCACATTAGTCTGTTAATTCAGGCCAATCACTTCTACTGAAAAAAATAAAAATAAAAATAGAATAACAGGAGCAACCCTGCCTTCATTCCGTCCCCCATACACTGATAAATGCACAGTAGTCTTCCACGCCCTGGGTGACCATTTATAACATTAGATTTTTTATTTATTTTGCTAAATCTGCATAATCATTTTGACTATAGGTCATATGCGAACAAGATGGGAAGGTCTGAATAGCATGCATTATTCATGAACTGCAGGATACAGTGGGTGCCAGAGGTTTACAAGATATGTGATTAAGATTTACCAAATTCATCCTTTTCTTTATCACATAAAAGCTTCTTGGACTGGGGGATCCTGGGGCACCAGATAGAGCACAAAGTGTGTAATGAAGAAAATGGTAAAAAGATGAGGTAACCCAGATAAATAAATGGCTGTGCCCCCTCTGTTCTGTATCCTTGTCCAGTCCTGTATGAACAAGAACATTTGACATCATAGTGAAATCTCTCTGTGTGTGAGGTGGATTTATTGCCTATGGTGGGAGACGATAATAGATAACTTGTGCAATAATGAACTTCTGCTATCTATAAGCGGAGCAAAAATACATCCTATCACTAAATCTTCGCGTTTGCAGCTAAGCCTGCTGCGTCAAATTGCACAAAATCAAATTGGTGACAAAGTGCACTGCATCATCTTATTACAAATGTAAAATTACTTGCACAAGGTAAACTTGAACAGATTTCAGAAAGCACGAGCTCAACTATGCTCTTAATGTTGTGGTTTCGACCCGTCGTGCTTTTTAATCAGAGGACAAGTGCATGCCGCTGTGTGTGTGTGTGTGTGTGTGCTTGGGCAATAGTGGATATGTGTGTGGATGGCATGATAGGAGAAGCCTTAGATCAGAGATAAATGACTTCATTAAAGTGTAAGTCTCAGAAAGCTGGAATGAGCCACATCTCCCCCCACAGTGTCACTGCAGATTATGAACTCCATAAATCAATACATTTCTGTAAAGCGATAATGTTCCCCTGCCTGCTACGTCCACCCTCCAACAGTGGGGCTTACACAGCTAAGGACATTCACTTTCTGTCGTGGTTTCTGGTTTGAGGGGGCACTGGGGACATGGAAAGGGCTGTTTGTGTGTGTGTGTGTGTGTGTGTGTTGGGGAGCATTGTCAGGTTGTGATGTACTTGCAGGTTAACAGTGTTACATTAGCAGTTAACATGTTCTTGGCTGTCACGGAGATGTGATGCTCTGTCACATCAGGTTCACTCATGAAAAAGGCTCAGACTTATAGATTAATGTTGGCAACAAGTCTTTGAGGAGGAACCAGAAGAAATCAGCATCCATTAAATCATTTGTGAAAAGATAAATCTCACAGAAACATGAGAGCTGCACACATGAGCACCGTTTACAGGAGGTTTCCTAATGACAACTGTGGATTAATAACCAAGTGTATCACTGCACCTACTGCTATGGCAGAAAAACTTGCATGCGACGAATTACTGCGACAGTTTAAAGGATGCACCCATACAGGGCTGATGCAAAGTCATAATTATTCCACAAATGTTCACGTTCACTTACAGTCAAACATCACTTAAGACGTCCTGACCTAGGGACTCTGACAGCTACATGAACTCAGTTTTACCATAATTCTGATCCACTTATCAACTTCAGGTTACAGAGAGAACTTTAACCAACTGTAATGAATCTGTCAGAAAAGCGTGGGACTCTGAGAGGGCTGCGCCATCGTCATATAAAGAATTTCTCCATATTATAAAAATCGGTCACAATGTGGTATCGCGTTTAGTCTGAGCCTACAAACAGAACAAGTGTAGTGGAAGACACAGGAGTCTATGGTTCTACACTACTGCAAGACATTTTATATAATTTATCTTGTAACGTAATTTACCCAAGTTTTAAAGTCATTCCCGTGGCGTCAAATGTTGGCGCTCCTGGGGAATCAAATAGTAATACCTGACGTTAATACGATACGCTAAAGGATGTAATAAGAGGCTTATTACATGATAAGCCATTATCATTATCTGACGCCGTGGGATGAGAACATGTCGGAAACACATTTTTGTTTAACCACCACAAATACACAGCACCAATAAAAGGAGGAGAATACGGCAGATGATAGTAACAAACTTGTGCATAAGGGTTTGCCAGCTCCTCTCCGAATAATGACTTCAATTATTTTGTTATAATTATCTACATCAAGTGAACCAATTTGTTTATTGTACATTGTCCAGCCCAGGACCCCGACAACAGTTCAGCCTGCACTGCAACGTGCAATGGAAAGAAAATACCCAGTCATCTTCCAGCTGGCAATCGCCACCCTTAAGAGACAATTCATGGTGTTACAAGTTGCTCCATTGTGTCAGTCTAAATACAAGTGAAAATACAAATAATGATAAGAATGTCTTAAAGATAATGTAGAAATTGCTTTACTAGCCCAAATATGGGGAGACATGTAATTTAATTATTTTTTTTACACGACACATGGAATTGGTTTCCAAGATGGTTATATTATCCCACCATCCAATTGTTATTAGTCCTATTACCCTGTTATATTGTTTCAACAGGCAACCTTCTACCTAATAGTAGGCTCAGTAGGTTGTTATTGGTGCACCTGACTGCTGCTTTTATGTTTGCAATACTGAACGCGATGCAAAAACCTCTTTGGTTTAGGCACAAAATATAATTGATTAAGTTTAGGCACAAAGACACCGTTGGTTTAATTTAGGCAAAACATCTGGCTTAGATTTAGGTAAAAAAGGCATTTGGTTGCTGTCAATTCTTTGCTGATCCATCTAACCAAACCTTTGCCTTTCTTTTACGAACAGTCCCTCCTGCTTCTGTCACTTTTACTACACCTGCTACTGTAAATGTCACCATATTATCAGACGTATGAAAGATAAGAAGCCTACTGAAGATACCAATAATGGCCACTGAATGATGTGATAATAGTTACATTGGCTGGGTATTTGAGAGTTTGGTGGTAGGCGAACAGAACAACTAGCGCTACATGACAGCCAGATGTTTTCTCACCTGTTCACCACCTTCACCTTATACCAACTTCCAGGGCCCATTGCTATATTCTGCAGTGGGCAGTCTAATTCTGTCGATGGCACTGAATCATAAAATCACACAGATTTTCTATTCCCTCAGTTGAAATTTGCATAAAAGGGATACAAA
Source organism: Channa maculata (assembly GCA_020496755.1). Lineage (NCBI taxonomy): Eukaryota > Metazoa > Chordata > Actinopteri > Anabantiformes > Channidae > Channa > Channa maculata. The sequence goes on along the minus strand of CM035605.1, from coordinate 5,017,623 downwards.
ATGCCAAATTTCAGGGCATGCAAGAGACAACATAATTAGAGTAACCCACTACTTATGCAGATGTGCTAAAACATTTTCTCTTTCGCGGTCAAAGCATCAGTTAAACCAACATGTGCTTGCGCCCTCCCAGCAACGTGACTTGGTCCTTGAGTGGCAGACTGAGTCCCCATTAAAATGATTCTAGTGACGTCTTTTTTGCTTTTAAACCACAATCCTGTGTAGGAAATGTGACAAAGACGAAGATGTGACTAGCTGTGCTGCATCGATGCATGAGAAAGAATAAGCAAAAGAAGCCCTGCTTTCTACGGAGCTAAACAACACCCTTAAGGACCTCAGCTCTTCCCCATCTCCTCTGCATCTCTAGTGTCACTGCTGGACAAACATTTTATTCGACCAGTGGTTTTATAGATTGTCAGTTATGTCCCACAACACGAGACCAGGTGTCCTGTAGAGTTTTAGCACAAACTAAAACTTTTTATTGGCATATGGCTCCAACAAAATGCCTGACTGATTTTCACATCACTACACTCCCTGGGCCAAGAAAGTTTGAAAACTGCTGTCCTAATAATTAAGGAGGAATAAAATCTGCAGGGCTATGTGCTTGGAAGCACAGCTGATCTGGTCTGTTTCAGTTTAATAGCCTCTTCAAAAGGAAGATGATGGTGTTGCCATTGCCTTGACAAAATATGTTTAAAAAACAGATTCAGTTGATTTATTTTTACAACACTTTATAACAGAAAACTAAATACATTTTTTCCCCATCATTTATAACACTGAAACTACAGACTATGTACAGTATGGCCTGACATGTAAATCCACTTCGTCAGCTTTATTTGCTTTAGATAGCCATAACGCATGGCCAGATACATCCAGATTAGAAATAAATAGGTACTGACAGCAGAATGCCCCTGATAAGTGGTTGCAGTTGATATAACATGACTTTTTAGAACCCATATTTTATGCGGTAGACTTTTAATTGGCTTGTGTTTGACTCTGCAGTTCCAAGCCAGATGTCATATAAACACCCATCCATTCATTCTTCCGTTATGCGCTAAAGCTGAACCCAGCTGCCAAATGTGCGAGAGGCAAAGTACCCTCTGGACAGGTCACCTGTCTGTCACAGGGTCACATATTGAGATGGACAACCATTCATACTCACACTGACACCTAAAGACAATCAAGAGTTACTTAACTTACCTGCATGTTTTTGGATTGTGGGAAGAAAGTGGAGGAAACATGCAAGTTCCACATAGAAAAGACACAGCTTGCAGGTGGATTTAAACCATGACCTTACACTGAAGCTGTGAGGCAGGAGCACTAATCTCTCCTCCAGTCTGGTGTTCATTTTATACACATTGTCCCAAATGATGTTCTGAAATACAGTAACTGGAACCTTGTCATCAAGACTAAAGAAGTTAAAGTTCAGCTTCATCAATTTTCAATGTGCCTCATATGGCTGTGGAGAGTACAAGTGTATTTATGATTTAAAATGTTATTTTCTTGCCCTCCCTGTCTTAAAATGCCACTCTGCTTCTAGCTACTCCAGAGAACATGAGGAGTTCAGATGATGTCACCTAGAGGATGTTTGGGGGCATTAGCATCTTAGCATTAGCAAAGAGATGAAATCATCTGAACTACTTATAATGTCATGCGGAAAAGTTTTAAAGGAGCAGGCTCAATGGGATGACATTTTCTAACTCCTCCAAATGATGTAACCTGGAGGCATTTTTTGGCTAGAAGCAGAGAGATATTTCAATATGGAAAGGGCAAACGTTCATTTTATATGATCTTTATACAGTAAATGTACTTCCCAGGAGAGAACCACTAGGTGAAACTAAGTGTAAATAAGTGATGTTGCCCTTTAAGTGCCACTGTATTTCACAACTTAACCATGACAAGAATTCAATTAATGATTTTATTTCTGTTTTCACATATGTATGGGATAGGGGTTACATTCATCATCAAAAGAAATATAAAGTCAAAAATGTGATTGACTGGCAATTATTTGCCTGTGGTATTAGAAATGTATAAAGCGTAGGATGCGTTTGGAAAGTATCAGGCAGCAACATGACAAAACTGAAAGAATTAGAGGGGACCTGACTTTCTGAAACCACTGTAGATCATGAGTTTTAAATCAGTTTGTTGACTTTGCAGAAACTGACTTATCAAGAAAAACCAATTGCCAAACTTAAAGAATAACACATAATAACATAGATGCAGATTTTGTAAATTGGTTCAAAGAAAACATCTAAGGCTCAGTGTCGCTCTTATGTTTCAATTGTCTCTGAGTAGGGAGTGAATTCACCATAACGCCTATCGTGGATACCAAATGTTTTTGTTTTACTGTTGTGAATAAAACCATGTAATATGTATTTAATACATATACACTCTTGCCCATAAAGTTTTTAAGACACATTCCTTTTTTTGCTAAAGGTCATTGTGGTTTAATTGTTACTGTGATGTGTTTGGAAAAGATTGATCAATAAAATTCACAATAATTTCATGAGAAGAGAACTTCATGGGCAACAGTGTAGATTAGATAGTTACATACATATAGATACATACAGTAGATATGGAATAGATACAGTTTTGTTTTTTTAAACAAATGTAGCAGCCTTCTCAGCTTCCAGTTTTTGACTATAGACCTCATTTACTTAGTTGAATTAACTCAGCAGTTCATTCATTCAAGTCATCATTTTAAGTTAAAAAAAAACCTAAAGCCAGAACTAGTTTTTTTAAGTTGTCTAAAAATTGAAACTAGACATAGTAAGTTGAATTTACATATTTCCATCAACTACAAAAACCTTAATTGATTGCACTAAATTTCTGTTCCTAAATTTCACTTTAGAGTGCTGAAATCCATCCGAGAGTATAACTCTGAGCCTTACTTTCCCTAAACTCCATTCCTGTGGGCCTTCAGCATGTGGTGAGCACTTCACCCGCGGCTATCCGCTGATCGAACATGAACTTGTGTGTAATTGTATAGAGCGCCTCTCTCGACCTTCTCTGTCAGGAGAGAAATAGGGGCCATCATTCATCCTTGCCATTACCAGCCTGCCTGCCGTGAATAATGCAATTTGTATCCTCTATGGAGTGCATCCAGAACAACAGGCACTCCAATAAACAAACAGCAGATCGCAGTAGAAATCCACTTACAGGGGCAGCCTGGCAAACGCCACGGCCATTAGAAGCCCACTCAGGTCCCATCATTTCAGTTCGATAGATCCCTACCTTATCTGCTTTAGAGGAGGCCTATGATAATCGGCCTGCCAGCTTCGTTCAGCTGAATCGCTGGATCACACACGGACACGTGGTAACACAGACACACACAGTCATGCACTGAGCAATTCAGTAGAGATTTGTGGTCCCTAAAAGTAGAGGTAAAGGTCAGTCTTTGACCTTTAGTGGTCACTAAGAGCAGTCAGGGCTGAAATGGATCAGTCAGGCAGAGTTCTAAGTGTGTGTGTGTGTGTGTGTGTGTGCACTAATGAGACCTGGTTGGTTGCAACATGAAGGTTGTAATGTAGAGTAGATTAGGAGTTGTGGCAGAGTGATGTCACACTGGGTAATTAAGCTTTAAATGAACGCATTAAAAAGACATGGACTTGTGTTTATGTAATTGATTTTTCCAATTGATCCTGTCTTTCCATAGCTGCTGTTCATTCCATTAGGTTTTTTTTGTTTTTGCTTGAACACAACTGTCTAGATTTTTATTTTTATGTTATTTTGCTGTCTTACATTTTAGCTTTGCTGTTGAATTCCAAGCTTTCTGACACATAAACAAGGTTTTATTGTAATCACTAAATTGCTGAAGACAAATTTTATGACCACTGTTGGTAACATTTTGAACTTTTATTTTTATTTTTTTAATCTCTTCAGCTCTCAGTTTAAATACGCAATCCTATAACAAAACACGTTGCTGTCACACCACAGACCTGAGAAGGCTTTATGTGTAGTTGGGTTTAGGCAACAAAAGCACTTTGGTTAAGGTGAGAGAAAGGTTTTTGTTTAAAAGGTTAATAAACACATTGGCGCCTTAAGCAAGAACCAGTCGCACAAACAGATTTGTTTTAAGCAAGTGATTTTAGAGAGTTTGTGGCATTCACCAGTTTTCTTGTACTTTTCTTAAATGTAAATGTTACAAATTCATTTAGTTAAAACACGCGCTGCCAGCTATTGAGCCAAAGTAATGGCAATTAAAACTTAATTATTATTCTGATATCATCGTTGTTTTCCAAAGTACGGAAAAGCATTTCAAAGATTTTATTGACACTTTTCATCATAACAGCTTCCACATTTCTTTAGTTAAAACTCATTCCCTCCTTTCTCTGCCTCAGGAGCTTCAATGCAGGTCACTGTCCAAAATCCTCCTCTGCTCTAACAACCGACACTGTAACATTTCCTACTGTAGGTAAAATATTCACTGCTCTGTGTCCTCTGGACTGCACTGCACATTATTCATAGAGCACTTTGCTTCAGAAAGGTGTTTTTGTCTAACTTCACGCAGTCTGAACTGTTCCCTCTTTATTTCTGTCACAGCACAGCTACACCCCACCAACATATGCACTACTAACGTTTTTGTGTTGTTTTCAGCTTTGTACGGCAACTTGCTGATGCTGGTAAATTAGTCCTGTTTCAGTTTGATTTCTTGCAGACCTGATGCTCCACTTGGGGAGATTCTCTTTTCTTTCATGTGGCATTTTTTTTGTTTTTAATTTTACAAGCAGGACAGGAGCTTTAAATGACAATTTTAGGGGCATTGATTATGCTCATGGTCTCGTGGATGTTCAGCTCCCACTCAACAGGTTTCAATAATGTAATTGAGCAATACTGGAGGTTTGTGCCATTATAAGAGTGTTGCATGAGACCCAATGTAATTGAATTCCCAATAAAGTGTTTTTTTTTTTTTTACTTTTAAACCAAACCCCAGTCTTTTCCTAACCATAACTAAGTGCTGCCACTGACAAAACTGACGAAAACAATTTGATCTTGTGCTGCAAGATTGAATATTCTGTTGGGAAAGAAAACAAAATGCTGTCCAGAACCATTTTGCTGCCATTATGCAAATAACAGCATATGCTCATTGTGTTCATTGATAAGATAATCCAGTCACAATTATGTTCTTCATAAAACATATTTGCGGTGGCAGATTAATTGCATAGAAATTAAATTTTTAGGAAACAGGGTTGCATAGGGGGACAAAGTGTCTGTCTGAATATCTGAATGTTTTATGTAGGCTGTATGATTTGATATGGCTTTGTCTGATAGTTTTAATGCATCTTTCTATTTTTGCCCTCCCTGCAGAGGCACACTTTATCACCAAATGGGTGAATCAGACAGTGTTAAGCAGCTCTTCTCTGACTGGTTCAGTCTAAGAGCAGATTGACCTTCAATCATGCAGATCACAATCACCTAGATGATGAATGCGTTTGTGGCATTATTTTACCTACTCTTTATGATGAGCTACTGTATCCTGACACATATCTATTTTCTTTCTTTTTTTTTGGCTTTAAGTAAAACAACTACGCCAAAACCAAAGAGGGGATTGAAACAAAATCTAAAACTTTATTGATCTTATACTATATTTGGATTACATGCTGAAGTGGCCCAAATCTACTCTTTTCCTCCAGTTGACTCAGATCTTTTTTTTTTTTTCCATGTGGGAGGAAACCAGAGAACCTGGAAGAAACACATGCAAGCACAGGGAGAACATGCAAACACAGACAGACCACAGCCACAGTGGGGACCTAGATGTGAGGGAGCAGCGCTAATCACTCCACCGCTGTGCTGCCCCAATTGAGATCTTTCATGAGTTTATTGAACAAATGCATAGAACATATATAACGGCCGAGGGAAAAGCAATTGCAACACTAGGCTTCTGATGTCACTAAACACCTAATGGAGTCCACTCCGGTCCAGTGGTTTAAAACTAGCTTGACCTACAAAAAACACTCAAACTGTTTCACTGTGCTATTCCCAAGCAGTATCCATTTATGTGGCCATGCATCACAAAAGAGAGATCTCAGAAGACCTAAGATCAAGAGTTGCTGATTTGCTTGGACCTTGAAAAGGTTCAAAGACTTCAAAGATTTTAGATATTCATCATGCCACAGTTAGACATATGGTATTGTCTATAAATAGAGACACTTTGGTACTGTGGCTACTCTACAAGGAAGCAGCCAGACCAGGTTATGACAAAGGCAAAATGCAGAATAATACTTGAGGTAAAAAAAAGAACCATAGACTAACAGCTGAAGGCTTAAAGGATTCACTGTTCATTAACATCTCTATTTATATGTTAACCATAAGCAAAACACTGAACAGACATAGCAGCCATGGCAAGACACCTTGGAGGAAGCCATTGCTCTCTAATAAAACACTGAAAGCCAAGATTGTCAAAGGCCACCTTGACGCTCCATAACACTACTGGCAAAATGTCTTGTGGACTGATCAAACAAAGGTAGAATTGTTTGATATGGTGTAAAAAGACAGAACAGCAAAGATCAACAACTTTCGGCTTGTCCCTTCAGGGGTCGCCACAGCGGAACGTGTTCCGCACGTTGATTTGGCACGAGTTTTTATGCCGGACGCCGTTCCTCACATTTTATCCAGGCTTGGGACCAGCAACCAAGGTGGCCCTTGGTTGCTGGGCGGGGCCACACCTGGTGGGGTAGGATTCAAACCCTTGGCCTTCTGAATCCCAATCCAATATTTGACCACTGAGCCACCAGGGCCCCAGAAAGACAGAACAGCATACCGACATGAAAAGAGCATCCTGAAAGTGAACTATGATGCAAGTAGCATCATGATTTGGGGCCTGGACCTAAGCCACTTGCCATTGTGGAGAAGAAAATTAATTTCGAAGTTTATCAAGGTATCCTACAGGATGACTTTAGTGTGACTGTCTGCAAGCTGAAGCTCAGAAGCAGCTGGGTGAAGCAGCTGGACAATGACATCAAACCACAGAATGGCTTCACTGAGCCAGATCCCAATAGAGATGCTTCAGAATGACTTCAAGCTAATTATTCACACCCGACATCCTAAGAATATGGCTAAACTGAAGCAGTTCTACGAAGAAGAATGGTTCAAAATAAGTTCTGAATATTGTGCAGGTCCAATCCACTGCTAAAGGAAGCACTCATTTTTATCTCGTTGTGAAGCACTTTGTGGTATTTGAGGTAGAAAGGTGCTCTATACATCAATAAGTACATTGACTTCTACTAATTACTTACAGGTAACTGAAATGTGTTTTTAATCTGCCAATAATCATTTATCAGATGAAGTGGAGTTAACTGTGTGTTATCAGTGTTTAATGGTTTGTCCTATAAGTTTGGATCTGTCAATGACTACCTGAGGCCGTATTATCATTCTGGTGTTTAAATCAGTGGTGGCTTCTATTGCTTTGTTATGGTGGGCAAATGCTTCATCATCATTCTGTGCATATATAAACTTGCATGATTGTTGATGCAGGGCTGTTTCTTTGTTTTCTCTGCTCAGTTTCAAACCCCTTTCCAACAGCCTCTCCACGCTCCGCCTGCCACAACAAGATAATCCTGCCGTCTCCCATAAGATGGCGGCATCTGTCATCTATAATAATCTGTGGGAGTTGGACGAGAAACAGTCAACAGGAGGCAGCGGGGGGAGAGGGGAGCCTCGTTCCCAGCGAGATAGCCAATTAGAGGGGGTATTATCTCCTGATGTGAAGAGGCTTTCAGCCCTTCTGACTGCCCCCTCTGGCAGGGGACTGGGAATGGTCTGCAGGACTGGGAAACTGAGACAGACAGCGCTGCGTGACACTGCCAGGACAGGAAGTGGAAGTAAAGGCATTATTTCTTCTTCATTGGGCACAACATGATAGCTCTTGAAGCGAGCCAAAGCTTAGCCCCGGAGGACAGAGATCCTCAGCATGGCCTCATTGCCTCAAAGTCTTTTAAATTCACATCAACACTTCATAGCTTAGAGTATGATGGAATTTCTACTCCCCTTATCTGATTGATTTTGCACATAGGGAACTCAAATAAATCACTGTGCTGCTTTGGGAGTTGTATATATGTGACACTACATTTACCTTTCGTTGTTTTTTTTTGTTTTTTTTTTTTGTTTACCGGTGTATTTGTCTCACTCCTGCATCCAAAAGGTAAATGATGTGAAATCATGTACATTTCTATCAGTTGCTGTAAAGTTTAACAGTAGTAAATGTTTAAAACATTCAAAAAATAGCAATAACATCTTATAAAATCTAGGTTATATCATAATGAATTTGCACAAACGGTGGCAGTTGCTTAGAGGGTGACCATAGGGTCAGAGGTTCGTGCCCCACTCTTTCCAAACCACATGTCGAAGTGTTCCTGGGCAAGATACTGGACCCCCAACAGCCCATCCTCATCCGCAGCCGTGCAGTGCTGGTCCCAAGCCTTGTAGAAATTGGGGAGGGTTGCGTCAGGAAGGGCATCCGGCATAAAAACTGTGCCAAATCAACATGCGGACAAATGATCCGCTGTGGCGACCCTGAACTTGCGGGATAAGCCGAAAAAAAAAAAAAAAAGATTTTTCACGAAGCTGAAAAAATGCAACAGTATGTCTAGGACACAGTATTAAAAATGACTTATGGTTTCATTGGTTGCGTTTTGTAGTGTGACTGAATTTTGTAAATGCATAAAGTTAGAGGTTCGCTTTAAATGGCTTATGGTAAGATATGCAGCTGTGTGTGCGTATACACAGAGCAATGTGGCTATGAATGTAACTGACCATTTAACAGAGTGCTTATTAACCAGGTGGACTTCAGAGTGTTGTAGTAATGTTGTTCAGCTAAGCAGCCACAAACTAAACAGCTGTAAACCTGAGTTCACTAGTACTGTTGTATCATTTCCCATTCTGAAAAGCTTCTCCTCATTAATACCCTCGCACATTAGAAATACTGCTTATAGATAATAAACTAGAATCAGGGTCCCTGCTCCAAAAAAAGGTTAACCAAGTCACAAGTGACGTGAAATCATTGGCTTGATGTGAAATGATTGATCGTGCATCGGTCATCACCATTGTGAATTTCTTTTCGCGTGGACACACTGTGCCAACCCCTGGCAAGATGTCCCCCCCTAGGCAGCTGCCTAATACATTTAAACTATACCTAATCCGTGTCTGCTTCAAGGCTGAAACTTGCTCGAGTGTCCTGGCACTAAAAGGCCATTCTCAAATACAGTTTCAAGAAGCTGGGCCAGTGACAGCTGCTGGTTATTGCCAAGGAGGGGTGACTGTGCAGCTCACTGAGCTTATCAGATTCAAAATGTGCATAGCTACACTACAGGGAAAGGCTGAATAAGAATCAACTTCATGCGACAACTGCCTCCTCAGATGCAGTGCAAGCAAAACCGCCTAGAACTACAGTTTGATGACATGCCGGATACTGCCAGATACTTTGTAACCATATGTGTGTATGCATAGCAAGAATCAGAATCGAATAATACTTGCTGCGTTTGATTGTAGCTTGATCAGGTTTGATTGACAGTGGCACCATGCTGGGAGCACAAACAAAGTCCTGATAAGCTGGGGTTTGACAGATAAACTCTCTGATTTTGATTTTGTTACTTATTTAAACGCACACAAATAATTACAATTACAGACAGAGAAAAAACAAGTTGTTGAGTACTTCAATATGCCAATCAGCAGCCGGCATTCAACAGCAGTCCCTGCAATGGATTGCGATCCAGCAAAGATGTGGTGGTGGTTAAAGCTGCACTGCATCTGTTTCTCTGGTTTGCTATCACCATTCTTGCAGATGTTGGGGGATTTTCTGTACAATACTTTAGCTTTGTTATTCTCTATATACCAAGTCATTTGCGTAGAATAATTGAGTGCTCTCAACCACGTCAACCACAGCTTCTTTAATCAATCCAGAGGCAGGCTTCATCATTACAGAAGTCTTTTCTGCATACAATACACTTTACCTTTTGTGATTTCTTTTTTTTAATACCACCATATAGACTTTATATCCCTTCTGCCCCCAACATATTGCAAGTTATTCCTTATTCATGGGACTAGTGCTCACCATCATTCCTTTTGGCTTTCTGTAACTCCAGGCCTTCCTCTGTCCCCACACAGGTCAGTCCAAAAGCTTTTACAGCACTGGCTCCTCTTATCACACACAAACGAACACCCTAGTCTGTCTTGCAGCTATTCCCCACCACTTCTCTCAGTTTTCAATTTTCCTTTAACCCTGTTCATTTTTACTCCATATGACCCACCCAATCCCACTGTGTGTCCAGGGCAGCCTGCCCTGCATGTGTCAATGCTTCCTCCAACTACCTGTGATTTTTTGGGTTTGTCTGTTTGTCTCTCTTTTAGAGAGAGAGAGAGAGAGAGAGAGAGAGAGAGAGAGAGAGAGAGAGAGAGAGAGTCAAAGAGTAAGAGAGAGAGTGAGTGAGTGAGTGAGAGAGTGAGTGAGTGAGTGAGTGAGTGAGTGAGTGAGTGTGTGTGTGTGTGTGTGTGTGTGTGTGTGTGTGTGTGTGTGTGTGTGTGTGTGCTGCATGGACACAGATAGCAGTGAGATGGGTTTCTGGACTTCACCACTATCTCTCTAAAACAGGCACAGACCTTCAAGTTCCCAATAATCTTCTCCCCGTATCACCTTGAAGTCCATAATGTAGAAGAGGGAACTCTCAGGAGCATTGAATCGATTTGTCACTTATTTCTAATTAAAAATCCCAGACTGAAAGTCAGATGAATGTGTGAGTCATTAGCGGGACTGATTCCACAGGAGGGCTAATTGTGCCCGGGCTCTTCACTGCTGATATACTGATCTGTTATGTAACTGCATTAGCAAATTGAGAAGTTCTGAAGAAATTCACAACTCTTTGGAAGGTGTTAGTCTCTATTCATCTCAGCCTTGCTTGCTCTCTTCTCTGTCTTAAATATTCTGTACAAATGAAACAGAAAGTGCAAGGCCATAGGAAAATAAAGTGCTTCATCCCCTTATAGTAGATCAAGGGGCTGCTGTGATGTGTTTAAAGTTACCTAAATTCTTTTGCCCTTGTGCTACTCTCATGTTGTTTAAACACTAAAATGAAAAAAAAAAACAAAAAAAAAAAACGGTAAATTGCGTTTGGGGAAAAGCATTAGGAGTATGTTTTCTGGGGTGGTGTGTATCCCTGCTTGAAAGCAAAATCACATGTGCATCACAAGGTACCTTCTTTACTTTTAACAAACTGTTCTCCCGAATTAAATTGAACTTTGCCTTAAATATGTCGACCAGCCCAGAAGCATACGCGGCCATTCTGTACTTTAAATTACTGTGGTTTTGTTTAGCAGTTCCTTAGCATTTTCAAAAGTGCTGCACCAACACATATTTTTCCCATTGTCTATATGTTTTGGTCATATTGAGTGCCAAGGATCGTAGCTTTAATAATACCTTGGGCTCTACCTAAAGAAGGATAAAAAGGTTATAGAGGTCCCATTATCAAAAGCTATAACCCCAGAACAAGAATGGAAATATAAAGGACTGATTTCTGCTACATGGAAGTTAAACTGCATAAATATTGTGTAATTATTCTACTATATTGCCAGTGGCGGAATGTACATCCATCAGCTATAACAATACAAACTATTGTCTAATATTGAGTAGGTCCACCTTTTGCCACCAAACCAGTGTTGACCCATTGAGGCGTGGGCTTCACTCGACCTCTACGGGTATGCTGTGGCACCAAGCTGTGAGTAGCAGATCCTTGTCCTGAGTTGGGCTTCCAGCACATCTCACAGATGCTTGTTTGTTTCTGGGTATTTTGGAAGCAAAGTCAACTCCTCCTGTTTCTCAAACCCTTCTTTGAAGCACCGCTTTGATCCCGGTGCCATCTAATCCAAGGTAAACGATGCACCCGCACCAAGTAATCAACATGAAAACAGAAATGAAAAAAATCAATCAGCCTTGGCTGCACATCACCCTGTTGCCAGTTCACCCTGTTTGCCGCCCTTGGACCACTTTTGTTTGGTCTTCACCACTGCAAAATGTACACATTTTAAATACTTATATAACTTTAAAATTGGATGCAGTACAAATTTAAAGCTGCATTTAATTTATGAGGGAAATATTCTATATAGTTTACTCCAATATATTTGACTGATAGTTTTACTTTAGTTTTCAGATTAAAATTTTTACATTACAACACTGAATGTAACCTGCATTTAAAATTAGCAGCATCTTAAGTTTTATTATGACGGTTTATTCTGATTTAATTAAATAACTAATAGCAGCAGGGTAAGGAAATCGCCAAGAGCACGACAGCTGTAACTTCATTTATCTTTATGAATTATCCCAGCACTGAGACAGGATTGGCCAATATCTAAAAACACATTAAGCTCTGTACTTTTAAGCATGTCAGACAATTAAGCTAAGTCTCCGATTCACAGGGAGATTTCATAAAACACATACAATTTCTTTCAATATTTTTCAGCTTTCAGACAGATAATGTCAGTTTCCCCGTTTCATTTGCTTACAGTTCTCTGGTGCGTGTTTATTGCTTTCATAACTGAAAATCAATTTTTATTTTATTTTTTTAATGTCCATTTTTCTAAGGAAACTTCAAATACCAAAAAGGACAGGGGCCATTGAGCTGGATTATTATTTCTGTCCAGTGTCATGTAAAAAAGTGATTGTCTGCCAAAAACTAAATACCTATTCCTAACACCTTTCAGGGGGTAACCTTAAGCTTCTGCTAGAAATTGACTTTTGGGCAGGCAGTCAGTTTTTGGCATGACACTGACAAACAAAACGAAAGGCATTAAAAAACACCCAGCTCATCATTTCCTCAAAATCATCATGAGGAGCGTATTCACCCCTAATCAAAGCATTGATGTTCCACGTTTTTTCAACCACGCTTGAGCCATATAATACCACTGAACTGTACCTGGGGATGGCAAGGTGGTACAGATTGTCAAGTGTGAGAAAACCCTAAGTGCAACCAGACTACTAGGGCCTTCAGGGTTGATGGAAAGATATAATTTTGCATAATCTTCATAAACATTAGTATGTGCCTGTTATGTAGCCATGGATAAAAACATTAGTAAGTTAATGTCAGATTATCCCCAGTTTGTGTTAAATGTTTCATGTTAAACAGTGAAGACTTTCTGTTGATTTCATTCTATGACAGCCTCTAAGTTCACCAGTCCACTTTACTACTCTGTGAAGATGCATGGAGGCAGAAGTAAAATGCATCGAATGCAACAAACACAAACACGGAACTTAAAACACAGGCAACACAAAAGTTAGAAAGGAAGTGGCATTTAGAAGAATCTCATTTAGCCTGGAAAGACAGTGTAAAAATCTACAAGAAATCTCTCAGTGATACCAGAACAACATATTATTCATCATTAATAGAGGAAAAACAAGAACAGCCCCCGGTTTCTGTTCAGCACTGTAGCCAGGCTGACTAAGAGCCATAGTTCTGTTGAGCCTAGTTTTCCCTTAACTCTGAGCAGCAATGACTCCATGACTTTCTTTATGAATAAAATTGTAGCTATTAGAGAAAGAATTCACCAGATCCTCCCCCCAAATATTACAGATAGATCTTCACGTACAACAGTGCTAGAATCATCAATAAGGCCCCAACCCCTCTTAGACTTTGCTGCTTTTTACCCATAGATCTCTCTGAGCTAACTTCAATTATTATCTCATCTAAACCAACAACCTGTCTGCTAGACCCTATTCCAACTAAGCTGCTCAAGGAAGCTTTACCCTTAATAGATACGTTCGTATTAGATATCATCAATCTATCTTTAGAAACAGGCTATGTACCACAGGCCTATAAGGCAGCTGTAATTAAACCACTACTTAAAAAACCCTGTCTTGACCCAGGTGTTTTAGCCAATTACAGACCAATATCTAATCTCCCCTTTATTTCTAAAATAATTGAAAAAGTAGCTGCAAAACAGTTATGTGACCACATGTACAGAATAATTTGTATGAAGACTTTCAGTCAGGATTTAGAGTTTATCATAGTACAGAAACAGCACTGGTAAAAGTCACCAACAATCTTCTCATGGCCTCAGATAATGGACTCATCTCTGTACTTGTTCTGTTAGATCTTAGTGCTGCATTTGATACCAATGATCACAACATTTTATTACAGAGACTGGAACATGAAATTGGGATTAAAGGAACTGCACTAGGTTGGTTTAAATCTTATATATCTATTAGAATTCAAAAACACCATTTTGCTATGCTGATGATACCCAGCTATATCTATCTATGGAACCAGATGAAAAAAATCAGTTAATAAAGCTTCAAGCCTACAAGACATAAAGGCCTGGATGTCCCACAATTTTTTACTTCTAAACTCAGACAAAACTGAAGTCATGGTATTTGGGCCCAAAAATCTCAGAAATATACTGTCCAACCATATTGTTACTCTAGATGTTATAACTCTGACCTCCAGTACTACTGCAAGGAACCTTGGAGTTATGTTTCACCGGGATTTGTCCTTTACCTCACATATAAAACAAATCTCTAGAACAGCCTTCTTCCACCTACGGAACATTGCTAAAATTAGGAGCATCCTGTTTCAAAGTGATGCTGAAAAACTGGTCCATGCATTTCTTACTTCTAGTAAGAAATGCTACTGTAATTAATCCAAAATGCTGCAGCAAGAGTGCTGACTGGAACTAGCAAGAGAGATCATATTTCACCTTCACTAGCTTCTCTCCATTGGCTTCCCATAAAATCTAGAATAGTATTTAAAACCCTGCTTCTTACATATAAAGTTATTAACGCTCAGGCTCATATATAGAAGACTTCATAGCACCATATCATCCCACTAGACCACTTTGATCTCAGAATCCAGGCCTACTTGTGGTTCCCCGAATTTCCAAATGTAGAATGGGAGGCAGAGCCTTTAGCTATCAAGCTCCTCTCCTGTGGAACCAGCTCCCAGTTCAGGTTCGGGAAGCAGACACCCTCTCTACTTTTAAGACTAAACTTAAAACCTTCCTCTTTGATAAAGCTTATAGTTAGTTATTGTCATGCTGCTATAGGCTTAGACTCCTGTTCTGCAGGTGTCCCTGGCTTTGAAGTTGTGTGTCTTCCAGCGTGCAGCTACTGGTCCTACCAACCTGCCTGATGTTTTGTTGTTGTTTTTGTTGATCTTTTCTTTTCTCTCTCCACTTTCCACTCACCCCAACAGGTCAAGCCAGAAGGCTGCCCACTCTAAGCCTGGTTCTGCTGGAGGTTTCTTTCATTAAAGGGAGTTTTTCCTCTCCACTGTTGCCTAGGGCTTTCTTAAGGGGGAATTGTTGGGTTTTCGCTATACATCTTTATACTCTTGACTTTATTCTGTAAAGTGCCTTGAGATGACTTTGCTGTGAATTGAACTATATAAATAAAGTTGAATTTAATTCAATTGAACAACTGAACAGATTAGAAACATTCTGTCTGGTCCTTTACAGCAAATTTCAGTGTGTTGTAACATTAATTTAGAATTGTGTATTCTTTATTGTGTATTCTTTATCCACCCTGTTGGACTAAATTATTGCTACGTTCCGCAGACTTGTATTTTCTAAAAAAGGCAGAGGTTAAAAAAAATTCATGAGAAACTAACAAGGCTTTCTTTTGAAATTTATCTCATTGTACAATTCTGTCAAAGCAATCAGTGTCTAACGTGAGCCTGTTTCTGGACAAGTGGCCTTGAGAAAGACATTACATTACATTACTACCACTGCATATTTCTACTTTGTAAGACCACTGTGATGAAAATGGTTTGGTTGTTGTTTGTCATTTCATCTGCTCCGATACCCAAGGAGGCAAGACCATCAGCATAGATAAAGCTCTGAGCTAGAGAGTTTGACGATGGTAAGGAGGGAGATGAGCTCAGTGATGTGGCGTGAAAACATAACTGTTGAAGACCATAATGGAATCGAGCAACTAATGCTGAACAAACATCAGAAGTATTTTACAATGAGAGTTTTGACTTACTTTCCTAATGTCTGTTTATTACAGTGTTTAATGAAACACGATTTACTGAATGCCACTTATAGAACATTATGGGGAATAAAACCAATTAATACAGCTAACTGAAATAATACATCATATAAATTAATATGTTGTGCAACTGCATTCCAACATGCTATGCTGTAAATGCGAAATACCGAGTTAGTTATATTGTTATAAATAAACATCAGAATTCATTCAGTAGTTAGGTGTTTTGTGTGTGCATGCGTACATACTTTCTCTCTCATAGGAAAGGCCCTCCAATCAAGTTTCTAGATGTGGCAGAATTTTTATTTTTTTCTTTAAAAAAAATTTAAGTTGGAAGAATTTAAGTTGTTTGCCGCATTCATGAAACACTCTCAGGCTCCCAGTTCAGCACAAAAGGATCTGCCTGATACATGTAATTTAAGATTATGAAAGATTATAGAGACTGTATGAGAGATCTTTAAGGTTTTCCCCTTCACTTTAGCTCAGTCAGAATAAAAGGGAAATCAGTCCCTTCAAGAATTTCCTAAATTGTAATTGCAACAATTAATCTAACTTCTGCAGAAACTTACAATTTTAAACATCGTCAAAACATTGCAACATGCACATTTATTTAGGCCACAGCATCACCAACATCAACAGCAACTTCAGCAAACTCCTGGAGATGCTGATAAATACCACTGACACCAAACACTCAGTAATGACCAATGTAGTGTTTGCACTGGCGATTATTAGTTAAGATGGTATTTTTATAATCGTATCTTTCAGAAAATTTAGATCAGAATTAGAAACTGAATAAAATTGTGTATTTAAAAAAGAACGACAACATCATCTGCCAAGATAGTGACAATTGAAATTATACAATCAGGAAATGATACAGTTTTGCCACTGATCTCCTCACCTTCTCCTCATACTTCCCTCTCAGCTCAAATTTAGTTCAAATCTTAATCTCTGTTTTTGTCCTTGAAATTATTAGTGATCCAGTAATATCTACGTTGTAAGTGCTGACCCCTAGGAAATAAATGGTGTATATAGTAAAGCTTTCTGTCTTATCACAGTTTTAAATGGATTATGTAGCCTCCTCCCTTGTCCATCACAGTGTAAAAGAACAGAGAGAAAGGGAGACAGAGTAAGCAGTGTGTCAAGCTGCTACTAATGGACCATTAGCTTAAATAATTCCTATTTAATACTTGATTAATCAAGCTCAGGGCTTCCTGTGTTGTGTTTTCAGGAAAGCTTGCACACAGTGTTAAGAGTGCTAGAAGCGAGCTGGAGTTTTTTGTGTCTTTTACAGATAATAGATTCAAGCCATTACAATACTTTGCTTATTGACTTAATGTTGAGAAACATTAGTGCGTCACGCCAAAAAGTAGTGAGTCTGAGCCCTATCTGTTGCTAATGACACACACACACTCACACGCAGAACTGTTTCATCACACACACTGCAAATTATGTTCAAATGCGATTGGTTTCTAATCAACAAGACCACGTGCTTTTATTTCTGGACCTTAATTTATCACAGTAACAGCATGTTGTTGTTAACGCTCTTATATGAAAGGTTTACCTAGCTCCTGGGAACCCAGAACAATGGCCTGAAAGGGTCTGAGCAGTGCTCCAGACTCGAAGGGAACATTCACTAAATGTAACCACACGTTTGTGACTTTGCATGACAATTTCCATATCACACATTTGATCCATCGATGAAATAAAAATATTGATTAGTGCAGCTTTAAATAATTGCCATATGCTGCTAGTGGGAGTTTTGACAATGATAACATTAGCGAGCAGACCAAGGTTTTATTAGCTTGAGAGCATTCATTATTCCTGTGAATGGATTATATTGCCCTACGATGTACAGGTTGTAAAACTTGTAAAGGTCGGTTTGAACGGTGCCACGAAACCAAACTTCCATTCATTAAAGTGTTTTTACAATCATTTCTTTTGTATGTCTTTCTTAAAGGCAGCAAAATGACATCCTATCTGGACCTCAAAAGCTATTTGATCCTCTCTTTTTGAATTGTTTCTGAATGCTTTTTACTTTAAGGTTCTGTTTTTGTAACAGTTTTATTTTTTATCTGTATGTCACCTTTTTTCATTTCGCTCATTTATATCTTTCTCCTCTATATCTCTTGTACATTAAAACTAGTCAGAAGTACTCTTTTCTTATTTTATTTTCAAATGGCAAGTTAAGTTGGACTTGTAACCACAGCCACATCGATATCCTGGGGTACGATGCTTGCTTCACTGCAGCAAGTTGACTTTGTGACAATTAGCATAACTGATAAAACACAAAAGTAATCTTTGATTTTACTATACAATTAAGAATGTTTTTTTGGCTGGACATGTGACAGTACCTTTTGGCCGTGTTAAGCATGTCATGTGACATCCTTTCACACTACAGCAACTACTTTTACTGTATCTGCAGTTTGCCACTGATACTTCCTGGACTGCACTCAATTGTCTGCGAGGTGCTGTGGGAGTGTAGGACGGGATAATACGGGAGACAGTAACAGTTTCTACAGCATACGCAGAGACATTGCAGCTTGTTCAACTGCATCTTTTTGTGTACCAGTGGCTCCTCATCAGGAGATTTACAGACCATGGTGCAACACACACACACACACACACACACAGTAAATGGTAAATGGTCTGCACTTATATAGCGCTTTTCTACCTATTGGTACTCAAATAGGCCGCTCTGCCTCCTGCACCACAGTCAGCCCAGTACCAGTACAAGGAAAATGCATATGATTCAGCAGGAATTAACATGATGATTAGGCATGATGTTTCGTGTTTTTTTTAAATAATAATATAAAAGAAACATCTGATAAACCCACTCCAGAAAGTCAATGACCAACAGGCCTAGATCTCTTTTCTTGCTCTCTGTGCTGGACCAGGCCCCATGAAACAAGACCTAGGTCAAGGAGATTGGCACCAGTTTCCCTAATTTGTGCAAGGTGACACAACTCCACTTTAAAATTACTCTTTGTTTGGTCCTTCTACTGGGACCAGTATTCCTTGATAGACCTTCTCAATAGACAAGGGACTTCTTGGATGAGCCAGGAAACTGGGCACATCCAACTAGTATAGACACTAGAGTAGACCCACAACATGCTGGAGAGACTTTATATTTCATCTGAGCTGTGAATGCCTCAGGATCCTACTGGAGCAGAAGGAAGGATGACATCAAGACTACAGTACCTTGCTGGGCACCATGATGCAACTCTGGTTAAGTGGTACAAATGTAAATCTGTCTATTTATCTTCCGTCTGATCCCAGTTTCTTTTCTCCCATAGCTGCAGAGTCAGTTAATATCACATAATAATATCTACGCTCAGCTCGTGGAAAACATATTTGCCACACATGCAGCTTTACAGTATAGATTTTATTCAAAGCATTTATAGCTGTGTTTACTGTTGCCTCCAGGCCTCCAGTAATCAAAAGGCTTTTTTTTGCTGTTGTTATTTCCTTTTAGCCAGTCCATGACACTGGCAATAGATCTAGTATATCAGTAGAATAGAACACACTCAATTATTATTGCGACAACCACAACATAGTCGGAATTAATAAAAAAAGAAGATAGTAGAAAAAAATCCTCATTACATTTACAAGCCTACATGACAGTTATTGGTTTATTTCATGGTGTTGTAGATCTTAATACACTGGGCATGCTTTTACCGGTGTTTTTAATAATTTGATTATATTGTACATGTTTAACCCTTATTTCCTAAGAGTGGCGATGGTGTGTTGAGTGTCACTGGAAATTTTCCATCAACACTTGGACGTGGACTGGCCTTAGATAACCCCCTCACAATGCAGCGATGTGAAGGTGGTCAAAATAATGAGGGAAAAAAGATTCGAGGCTACCAGCAGGTGGTGATGTGGTGTTGCTGAGAGCCTTTCAATTCCATTTTAGTTACTTGAGAACTGTTTGAAATCACTAAAGGGGGTTAAAGTCTTCCCTCCCACTGTGCAGTGAGTCATCCTCTTTCAAATACTTGTTTACAAGTATTTGATCTAAACAGTAGATGTTTGTGCTGTAAATGGGCTGGCAATACTCTATCATGATGCAATTCAACTAAAGTGGAGTTTGTGCTTTATCCAATACACAATACAGTACAATTTTGTATCATTAATGGTCACGGTTGTGAAAAAATATGATGCATGGCAGTTTGCTCTACAAAAAGAGGGGCTGCCTATTATCGCTTATAATCTAAACCAATCTGAAATATAGTGTCAGTCCATGTCCACACCCTTTGGATTGTTATCTATTAGGAGAAGGGCTACTGTTTGCTGCCCTCATCCTTCCCCTGAACCAAAACCTAATAGTATCAACAGCTCACAGAGCAGAAAAGAACCTTAGTTTGCAGTACACTACAGTATAGTGTGACCTAAATATGTGTTGTCTGTGCCTGCCTTCTGTGCAATCAGTTATGCTTGTCTGCAGACGTCTACACGGCCGGCGAATGCAGGGATGTGTCTTTCTCCTCTGTTAGGTATTCAGATAAACACACATTAGATAGATACAGAATCACTGAATGGACCGGACTCATCCAGTCACAGAGAGAAAGCATTCTGTGCACACAGAGGCCACAGCAGGACAAAATGTTTATTTCATCAAAGGGCAGCAAGGGGCCAAAAACAACCCCCCAAAAAATAAAATGCGGAATTTTGACAAATTCCGCATTTGTCAAAACAGATTAGATTAAAACTTCCATCATTATGTGTACAAACCCGAGACACTACCAGTAGCGGTTCCCAAAAAGACACTGGTAGAACTGCAGTGTTGTACCACCCGTTAACCTCACACAGGTTTACTGCCCTAATTAAAACCCCCAAACATTTCAGTAAGAAGCCTAATTTTAGGAAAAAAAACTAATTCATGCTATACACTGGTTACTGTCACAATAACCAGTGCTGCCCAAATTACCTAAGAATTATATTGTTAAGATTTTGTAACATCTGTAAGTAAAAACTGTAAAAAGCAAACAAACAAATAAGCTAATCCAGGCTGCAGACTGAGACACTATGGATAGAAATCATGTCTTGTTGCATTTCATCTAGAGATTGTTAAAAATCTGATTTATTAATAAAAATTATGCTTTAACTCAAACTGTCTGTTACCATGGTAACAGGTGTTGCAAAAATAAATTAGGACTACAATCAAGTATTACAACTTTTACAAAGTAATTACACTACCACATAATGATGAGAAGTAATTGGCTATATCACATTTCTTACTGAACTCAACATCTCACACAGTCTCAACACCCACACACCATTGATCTCTACAGATACTGTGTACAATTACAAAAATTGCAAACTGTGGTTCAGTGAGCTGTATTTGTAAATTGGATGGTTTTCTGCAGTATTAGGCTGTTTCCACGTAGACCCTCTGAATGCGCTGATTTCAGTCTAGGTCTCAGAACATTTCCCCCCATTAAATAGGCCCTACATTAAAGTGACAGAAACATCCACTTATGGAAAAAATTGCTTTATCCCACACAATGGGCATCGATAATTTACAAACAGTAACTCAAACTCTGTTAAATAAAAAAAGACTTTTCAGTAGCAGCTAAATGGATGTTGACAACCTACTGTTACAACCTAAAAATTTGATCATATTGAATTTATTTCATCCCCAAAGGCATGTGGTGTCAAAAATGTTCATTGTATACCATAAAAATAAATAAACTTTATGCATAGTAGCAGATCATAAGCTAACAAATGTTTATGAAAACATGCATTTACATATTAACAGCCTCATGGCTTTGTTTCATCCTATTTTTTAACAGTTGTTATTCTAGCTTTTACTACACTTTTCAAAATAATGGTTTTACTAGAGAACATTTCTCACTCTGTTCAATTGTAGCTACACAACACTCCATCCACTTTTTTCCAGTGGAATTACAGAGTGATGCCTTTTGCCTCAAACAACCTTGTTCACGGACAGCGTGTTTTGTTGAGGTGTTTTCCCACCGACTTGCAGAGAACACACGTATGCACTGTTTTTGTCACAGTTTGGTTTTATTATGTGAAGCAGAATATTTGGCAAAAGTAAAGGATACAACATCATGACTAGAAGATTAATACTTTAATATGACCAAGTAATACGGAAACCATAATTCAACATGACATTACATAGAGACTAGTACTTAACCATAACATGATAACTTTAACATGGAAAACACACAATAAAGTCACAACTTGATACTTACAGGGACACATAAATCAACAGATGCACAAGAGCATCCTCCAGAAATTACAAATGTGATTGTAATAAAACATCTAAGTAATACAGGGGGAACCCCTAGTGTGAGTACTACAGTAAGCAACGCCACTAAAATGCTGCAGTAAACTCTGCTGAAGTCAGTCCAATCCTGCAAAAGGTTAAAAAAAAAAAAAGACAGGGAGAGAAATAAACTAATGACGCAGATGGAAGTCTTAAATAGGCCTGTATTCTGCAACATTAAACACAGAGCAGCTAAATTGGTAGCAACTATAAGAGCTAATCTTGACAGCTAAGATGAAGTTACACAACAAAGGGAGCAAACAAAGAGCACTCAGCAAAACACAATCCAGATGCTGAGTTGCAAACTGTCAAAGTCTTAAAACAAAGAGTGTGCAAGGCAGTAAAAACTTGGGCATGATTAAAGAATAAGTTCATAGCCTAACAAGCACTGGCAAAATAGTGTAAACATGGAAAGGGAATCTCCTTGTCACAGTAAGGCAGAGACTCTGTGGCTGAAGGCAACAGAATAAAAACCTCTATACTTCAAGCTATTTATTGGTCTGTTGTTGGTTCGTGTCAGTCCATACATATGGCTTAGTAGGTTCTTAATCAACCTGCCTGTAGTCCCAGTTGGTCCTGGGTATCCTTATGCTTACGTTAAAAAGCACAACGCTGCTTCTGTGTTACAGCAGACAAAAACACTAGAGAAAAAAGTTGTTTAGAGTTTCGATTAAAATAAAGTAACAACTCTAAAGTTAGATCATACGGTTTAAAATGGGAACAAACTGGAGTCTCTCATTTACCATCTTGTGTGGTTACCAACATCTCCTCTGTTTGCAGACTTTGTCACTTTTATATTGGTGTACATCACATACGACCATATTTCCTACTAAATGTCACCAAATTTCCACACATTTAATACAAACCTCCCATTAGTCTGGAAGGTGTAGTATTAAAATGTGACCACTTGAACAAGTGACAACTTGAACCATAACTATACAGTAAGTATGATAACTGAATGAAATAGGATAGGACCCCTGAACAGGATGATAACAGCCCAGCTGACTGCAGGAAAATGAGTTCATGAAAAACATTGTAGATCCCAGGAAAGTGATGTTATAAATAATCTAGAAACAGAAGCCTCGTGCTCTATATTGTCTCAAAGATGGTCAGTGTAATGTCAGACTAAATGAAACACCACTGAAATCTTCTGTCTCTCCAACAACCGTTCCCCTTGTGGAGCAGCACTCTTCATGCCAGTCCTTCTATATTTACATCCAGACAGAGCGACACTATACAAAGAAGCCTCTTCAGACCGTGTTGGACAAAAGCCATTAATCAGAGTCAAAGTTTCCTCCAAGATTAAACTGTCTCACTGCAAACTCTGCCTCCCGCATCCCCACTCATCGTGGCCTTGCCATTATAAAACATTTATTCGCAGAGATACTGCATGAGTGAAAGAGTGTAAAAATAATTACATGGACAGAGCAGTGGTGGTGAAGGAGTGCAGCCCCTCACTGAGGACTTTTCCAATTAATTGGCTTTAATGCAGCATAATATGATGTTTTCTTCTCCCGCTCTCCATAATGGCTGCCACCTGACTGCTGTATAGTCAATTAAATCATAATACAAATTGACTTAAGCAGTCAGTACTCAGTGATTAGGTTTCCTCAAGACAATTAAATTTAAGAGAGAAAGCAGGGAATGGTAATTCATGATTCATCATTTTTTCCCCCCCCCTTCATATCATGCTGTCACATTAATTCCGTTATATTTAATGGCATGTCGCTTGTTCTGACGAGTAGCTTACAGATGTTCATAGTCATCTAGGTGTCTTGATTTTCCTACGCATATGCACCAGGGAGGCTATTCCGTCTGTAGTGCAAATGTGAAATGTTTCAGTAGCACCACAACTGATGGGTGTAATAACCCCATGCTCATATGCACACTTCCACACAAACCCCTCTGCTGGAGTTTTGTCTGTATTATCTGTTTGGCAGTGATTGAGTGTGGCAGTAAAAAGGCAGTGAGAAAGACACGGGGATGCTGGATGATTGCTGGGTGGCTTCGCAGAGAGCTGAGGTAATTTCCCTTGCCGCCAACTCAACTCTGTCGTTTGTCAGCCACCACTTGCGCCGTTGGCAGCTATTGTGCCAACAGCAGTCAATCACACAGCTTATGAATCTGAGCCGCAGTCAATTGGCCTGCTTATGAAACCGAACAGCAGTCAGTCGCTCAGCAAAGGAATCCATTGACACATCTGGCGGATCCAGCTGGTCACATGAATACCTAGCGGCAGGGTATCCTGGAGGCAGCCAGAGATTAATCGCAACAAACACCTCAAAGGAAAAAGGACGGCTCAGCGTGAAATACCCTCCATAAACAGTCCATATTTTATTTGTTTTATGTGTGTGTATTTGTGTTTGTATGTGAGAGTGTGTGTGTGTGTGTGTGTGTGCGCGTGTGTGAGAGAAGGTATAGGTCACATGCTTAATCATCATATGATTAATTGGAGCTTGACTCTTGAAACTGTTTTCCTAGGGCAGCAGTTGTCAGTTGGAATGACCCTTTGTCATCATGAAAATAATTATAAATACTTTATTATGAGTTTCTAACCATCACTGTTCAATTACACTCATGGGCAAAGACAACTCTGAGGATTAGGACCAGAAACTATTTAGTCTTTTTAGTAAAATGATTCATCTTGCTATAGAAAACTTAACACAGTTACCTGGTGTTTGGAAAACTTTGCCAGGAGGTGGTTTGGTTGGATGGATAGGTCAACAAAGCGGAAGCTTTTGCCACAGCAACTGGCTGCCATCTTGGCTCTACTGTAACACTATGTGCTATTTTATAGTCTGAAGGGGTGAAGTTTCAACAGGGACATGTCTCCCTACATAGGGGCACTATTTTAACCAATAATTTCAGTTTCCGATGTTTGTAGTATGGCAAAAAGCTCACGCAGAGATTTAAAACCTCAACAGTTTCACTTTTACTCAAGGACAGTCTAGGTTATAAGCTAAAAGACCAAGACCCAAAAACACTACTACACTATACATGCACCAAAGAAACTATTGGATTTCAGTGGATGGATTCACACCCTTTCCATGTGCAGTACACCTCATCTTGTTCTCCTAATAACTGCATTTGTTGAGTGAGGGTTAATGAGGTAGAAATTGGGGTGATGAGTTGGAGAGTGGTGCGCTCCCTGGCTTGGGAAAATGGGCCTCCACCACCTGTTACCTTCGTCTCTGCCTCCTCTCCCGCAGCCTGCCTGTGGAGGATAACACTGGCCTGGCTGGCTTCTCACTGCAGTGGTTGGAGGTTAAATGGATTCCACCCTGCCGCTCTCTTATCATAACTGTCTGCTATTCTGTCAGAGCAGACCGCAAATGCAATTCTCTAACCCTGGGGTAGACCAACCAAGGCATCTGTTACACTTAATAAAGTGCTGACCTAAATTTAACTCTACACTCTGGCACTTATGTGGTCCAAGGAGGCCGGGGCACCAGAGACCGGGGCTTTTGTTTATGAATGGCGTCTCAAGTGTTTTTCAAATTCATATGTGATGATATCAAAGAAAAATAAAGGGTTGGTTTTAATCACAATTTGTAAAAGGAGCGCTGACGTATGGGCCATGTTAGAGCTGAAGCTGATGGATAGATTGTACAATTCATTTAGTCTTATTTTCTTTTGATTTTTTCCCCTGGTTCTGGTTTAGTTTTTTTATTTGCTGATCCTTTAACTTCTCATATAACATCAGCAGGATGGTCACAATTATCACTTACACACACACACACTTTTCTTATTCTTGTGTGATTTTTTTTTTTTTTTAACATAAAGTTCTAATTAGAGAACAGGTGTTCTTTGGTAACTTTTAAATAATTTGTATATGTCAAATTTTGTTGATCTTTTCTTTTCGTTTTCACTTGGAAAGAGAAACGTTCTAAATCCAAACTCATTATCTCACTTGGTTCTGCAGTAAACCAACCAAGCAATGTTCAGCGTGTTCATGGGAAATCCAATTAAATTTTATCTCTTTACTGTGTCAATTAACTGATGTCAGAGCCTACAGATAGAGTTGCGACAGCCAGGGGTAAAAAACGATAGCAGCTCACGTGGGTCATATAAATTTGAGTCCGTTTTCTACTGAAAAAAGCAGGATTTTATTCATTTAATTAAAACATACATTAAACAGTAAATATTTATAGTATGGCATTCTTAAGTCATACACACACCAATAGTTTAACTCGTGATAAATATCACCATCTGCTACCCTGTCTCCTAAAAATGTTCCCATACAATTAAACTGCAAGCATGATTATTTTTTTGTAGCAAATGTAATAATAATAATAATGTTCATTATGTTTCGATGCAGCGCATTTTTGAGAAGGACACAAATAGCACTTTTATTAAGGAAAGTTGAGTTGTGTGTCTGTTTAGGTTAAGGCAAGAAAACCACTGACATTAGGGTTGTCTACCAAGCTACAACGTACCTTATCGAGCCCCCTAGGGATAATAACTGGACCTCAGAGTAACAATCCGTATCTTTTGAGGGCCAAAAAGCTACATGCAGATGGAGCAGCTCAGAATTGCTGCCCTCAGCTAGGTGTCAGGGAGGTGTCAGTTGAATGTTATGCAGTGTTCAGCGTTCTATCAGCAGCCCCCTTCTCCTATTGCTTGATAGGGGGTGTATTCATTCCAAAGTAAATGCCCCCATTTAAGCACCATTCATGCAATTCCAGGGCACTTGGTGGGGGCTTTGCTCAAAAAAACACATTTACACAAAACTAGTGCTTGACCTGTTATATTTGTTTAGGCAAGATTCTTATAACTGTATAAGATGGTGGTGGTCAAATCATTCACATAATTAAACACCATTAACCCTTGAAAAAAATATTTTCAGTTCTTAACTTAACCCTAGTGTCTCTTTCCATTTTTATATTTTATTTATTACATTTTATTGTATTTCAGTTTTAAATATCCAAAAGTGTGGAAACAATTTCTGAAACTTCCACTCAAGTTGTGTTCTTCCAGTAATATGTCACCATTACCAGCAGCCCTCCCCCATTTCTATGTAAAGGGCTCGCTTAGCATTTTCAGTCAGGACTATCAGTGCTGGGGGTGCTGAGACATATACTGAATAATGTTTATCCCACCCACCCCACAGGAGCAGTTCTCCTCCTGTGCATGCAAAGAATATTTAATCACTTTAAATTTCCATTTTTCAAAACTTTAGTCTTCACATTTTCTTCTTAAACTTTCCATAAAATGTGACAGGGGTCTGTCAATGTGGATCAAACATTTTAAAGTTAAAGACAAAACCAGCACAACAATAGTCTACAGACTTAACAAGAAAATCAAGTAGGTTATAAATTAAACCAAATCAAAGTTAACAAATAAAACAAATAAAAATGAGAATTGTGGAAAACACAAAAGGACAGTGAAAGCAGAGTTTCTTACAGGAGTAAAAGACCTGCTCACACTAAACCACAGCTTACTTTATATAGCACTCAGGTGTGTCATTTTCAGCCTCTGATTGGTAGGTGGGTCCCACCAGGAGTAAGGACTCTAAGTTGAGGAGGGGGTGTGACTAGGTTGGAGATCCAAACTAATCAGGAATGAGGTAGGCAGGGTACTAAAAAACTAGGCAGACCATAAAAGTACGGGGTAAACAGTGCTAAACAGCTTTACGTACAATTAAAGATAAAAGGCCAGGGGCTATAACATCAACCATTTGATGTTATATACTGAGACTGTGTATATATGTATATATGTATCAGAAAAAGTGTATTAATGCCAGAGGGTAAATTGCTTTCGTCCCAGATGCTCCATGCCAGAGTAGAGAATTGTGCATAAGAACATAACATATAAACATACAAAGAGAGTACAATAAATGGAATATAAATTTACAAATGCAATCAGAGATGGAGGAATGATAAAGACTGATGGGCACAGGAAGGAATGACTTCCTGTGGTGCTCACTTTTGTAGTGTGACTCTTGCACTAAAGATGCTATGCTTCACCAGTGTTTCATGCAGAGGATGGGAGCCATTCTCCAATATCCCTTGCAGCTTGGACATTGTCTTTCTGCTTGACACTGCTGTTAAAGTGTCCAGCTCCATCCCTATTATTTCAAGGGACCCTTATGATCAGTTTGAGTCCGTTGGTGTCTGCAGCTCTCAGTCCACTGCCCCAGCAGCAAACAGAATCACATCGGCAACCACAGGCTCATAAAACATCCTCAGCATGGTTTGACAGGTGTTAAAGGACCTGAACCTCCTCAAAAAATAGAGGCGGCTCTGGCCCTTCTCACAGAGACGTCTTTAGTGTTCTTACCCCAGTCCAGTTTGTGGTCAATAAACATTTTTTATAATCGTCCACAGGTTCCACACTGTGACCCTGAATTGAAAAAAAAGGAAGAAGCAAAATCAATCATAACAGTGATAATACAACCCCAATTCATAAAAAGGTTGAGATGATATGTTTTTTCTTACGTTTTACACAACGCAATAATTTAAAAATCTCATCAACCCATATTTTATTCACAATAGAACATAAACAACATATCAGATGTTGAAACGTATATCATTTCATGGAAAATATTATCTCAATTTGAATTTGATGGCAGCAACACATCTCAAAAAAGTTAAAACGGGTCCAACACAAGGCTGGAAAAGTAATGGCTGCAAATGAAAAACAAGTAATTGACAAATATTTAGGTTAACTGCCAACAGGTCAGTAACATGACTGGGTATAAAAGGAGCATTTCAAAGAAGCAGAACCTCTCAAATGTAAAATGGGCAGAGATTCACCAATCTGTAACAAACTGCATCTAACAATTGTGGAACAATTTCAGAAAAAATGTCCCTAAAATAAAAAATTCCGAATACTTTGAAGATTCCACAATCTCAGGCACCTCAGGCAGCACTACATTAAAATCAAGCATGATTTTCTACTGGACATCACTGCATGGGCTCAGAAACACTTGCACAAATGTTAAAGCTGTATCATGCAAAGAAAAAGCCACATGTGAATACGATCCAGAAACGATGCCATGTTCTCTGGGCCAAAGCTCATTTAAAATGGTCTGAGGCTAAACTGTTCTGTGGACAGATGAATCAAAATTTGAAAATGGACCCAGTGTCCTGAGGACTAAAGTGGACAGGGGCCATGCAGCTTGTTATCAGAAGATAGTTTAAAAGCCTGCATCTCTGATGGTATGAGGGCAGATTAGTGCCTATGATGTGGCCAGCTCCACACATCTGGAAAGATGTTTTTCTTCTTTTCAATGCTGGAAAGAAGACCTTGCATTTTTCAGTTAGACAATGCTAAACCATATATTGCATCCATCACAACAGCATGGCTTCACAGGAGAAGAGTCCGGGTGCTGAACTGGCCTGCCAGCAGTCCAGACCGTTCACAAATAGGAAACATTTATTGCATCATAAAACCATAAATCCAGTTACAAAGCCCCAGGACTGTTGAGCAGGTAGAATCCTACATCAGACAAGAACGGGACATTCCTCTAGTAAGACATCAGCAACTGGTCTCCTCAGTTTCAAGATGTTTACAGACAGTTGTTAAAGGAAGAGGGGATGCTACACAATGGTAAACATCACACTGTTCCAACTTTTTTGAGATGCGTTGCTGCCATGAAATTCAAAATGAGCTAATATTTTCCATAAAATGGTAATATGTTTCAGTTTCAACATCTAATATGTTGTTTATGTTCTATCCTGAATAAAATATGGGTTCATGACATTTGCAAATCATTGCATTCTGTTTTATTTATGTTTTACAAATTGTCCCATTTTTTTTTGAATTGGGGTTGTATTTTACTTAATGGACAGATAGGAACATAAAAAGGTTCTAAAAGGAATAGCCAAGTAATATCAATATTATAACATTTTAAATTTAATCAAATATAATTTCAAATAAGATGTATTGTATATAACAGATGTTTACATTTGTAACCTATCTTTGAAAATAATATTTTAATGATGATACCAGTCTACAAAACCTAACTATAGATATGTTTCCCTGCTTCCTCAATTCTCCAAAATTCTGAACGAAACTGTTTGTACGTTATGTGATTTTAGTAATAAATAGCATTATTTGATTATGCAAAAAAACGAAAAGAACGAAAAGAAAATGCTATAGAAAACAATACATATATTTTTGGTTAAATTTATTCATCCTAAAAATGCATTTGATACAAGTTATCATTGTCTGTTTCTGGAAAAGTTTCAGAAAAATGGAATTAGAGTGATCAAAAAACACAAACTCAGAAGAAAAACAAAGTCATCATCAAGACAATAATTAATTATTTCAGACTCAGTTTTATACATTGTGTTGTGTACTTTTACTTTCATACATTACATGTTGTTTTGAAAATTGAGTAAATGCATATGAATCCATTTTCACTTTGCAAATTCCTTTATACCGCAAGGACATTCTTTTTTCTGTTTTGACTAAGCATTTAGAAAGTTATGATTCCAAGCAAAATGTCAGCTTTCAGAATCAGAAGGTTTGGTGAAAAGGTGACATTTTGACATTACAAAGTGACCACAAGGTTCCCATTATTTTGACAAACAAAATAGATCCCTTCTGTATTAGTTCTGTTGTATACAGTGTGAAGACTTTAAAGACTAGTTTAAAAACTTTCCAGAATGCAGAAAGAACCTTATAATTATGAGGTAATATCTACCAAAGTTCTTACTTGACCTGTAAAAAACTATGATGGGCACAAATTTTGAAACAAACAATTCACGTTTCCAAAAGAGGCCCGCACATTTCTTGCATGCAGGGTGGAGGGCTTTTTCAATTTTAACACTATCATATGTAATGTTTTTGGGCAAAGTTATGAATGGACGAGTGTTCTAGTTGTTGTTGAATACAGTTTTCTATGAAACTCAAATAATTTTCCAGCTGACAAATTGTTAGACTCATTGCTTTTAGAAAAGAACATTTCAGCACTCAATTACAGATTGAATAATCCTCATCATAAATTGAGATTAGGTTTAGTATTTGAAATATTTGAGCCTGAGAGTTCAGCCTTGACCTATGGAAACAGTTCATATCAGCGTTTGCTGAGTAAAAGCTGAGATGTTGTTGAAACCTCTCAAAAGCTTCTAAACAGACCTTTGAGTGTAGATGTTTTTTATTTTATTTTGATTTAATCCTTTAAAATATGTTAAAGAAACATATTGGCAGACATTAGGTGAAATTAAAGTTAGATCGTTTTTAAATCTACAAATGAAAAAATTATATTTATGAACATTATTAATACACTGATATTATTTACTAAGCCAGCTGCAATCATAGACATAATTAAACATTCCATGGTGTGTATTCTGCGCATTGGTGGTTATGTCATTGCTCAGATTGGTTCCTCTTTCCTAAAATTAACTCCCATCCTGCCGTTTACCCTTGATGTGTTCTTGACTGTTAAGAGACGAGAAAGTGGAGAGAAACCCGCAGAGGAGAGAGTGGGGGCAAAGAACTTCCAGTGTCCCATGTTGATTTACCGATCTGTCCTGACTTTATGTGGTCGAAATGGAAAAGAGAATTGGGCTATGTTTACAGCACCGTAAACCTTTCTTTTAAACCCAAGGACTTGGCCACCCTGAAACTATAGCGTAGCAGCCATAAAACTTAGGCTAACTGCATCTTTTAAATCTGATGAAACATTTATTGATTCTTTTCAGATCTTGTTTTATTTGCTCCCTCTCTGCCACCTCTGGGTTAATAGAAGTGAAGCAGAGGACAGCGGAGGTACCGAGGTTGGTAAAGGTTTGCATGCTAACAGAATGGAATACAAAGAAAACAAAAAGAGGGAGCTGCTGGAAGGAAGTTTGGGTCGGTTAGATAATGTGATTTTTGTTGACATTATGCTACACTCTCCCTAAAGGGTGATCCTACCACATTAAGGTGTTAAAAACAAGATATTTTGGTTTTAATTTTTAATTTATTAAATGTTTAATGTATTAAACTAAAGTAAGAACGTGTTTTACTATGTGTTATTCAAGATACATTGATGGCTAAAAATTAGGCTTTTATCAATTTGCAAATAAAATTCACAGCACGTGTGTCCAAAATCACCTCCGCTCACTCATTCCCCTACTCCATATATAAAGTGAATTAAGTAGTTCTCTCAATAGTGAGCAGTCAGTTTACATTTCAGACACAATTATCGTTGTCACGTTGTTTCATCACTAACTGCTGTTTGGGTTGCGCAAAGGTAATTTTCTCATCTCTACGGGGAATGTTTGCATTTTAATATAGATGTCTTCAGGGATTTACGCAGCGAGGCCACATAATCGTAAGTCCAAATTACAAAGTCCAAAAAGGGAGCAAAAGGAAGGAGACTCCAAATAACAAGCAAGAAAATAAGGAACAAGGCATGCAGATCTGTCACATCAAAACTCAGGCAAACATCCAAATGAAAAGAAACAAGCCCATAGGAAGTAGGTAATCAGTCAAAGTGGGAACCTAAAAACATAACAGGCTTGATGGAAACGATGAGGTTGCTCAACAACATGACAACTAGCGTGGAGGAAAATGGGAGTAATGGACTAATGGAGAGGGGATCAAAACCAGGTGTGTGGGTGGAAAGAACACAACGAGGAGGATACTTGGGGAGACCGGACAGGATGGGGTGAGCAAGTGAACAATTGAAATGGAAAGGAAAAGAGAGGGACGGCATTTTTTGGTTGACAACAGACAGAAAGCAAAGGAACAATCTAACTAAAACATATGCAAATGCATCCAAATTAATTTGTGGCTTCATCATGAAGGAGACAATGACCCAAAACTGTCAGCTCAACAAAAGGACTTTGGAGGGAAAAAAGTGGGACTTTTTACAATGGTCAGATCAATAAACACATCCCTAATCCAACTGAACATGTTTTTCTATCTGTCAAACAGAGACCCTGCACAACGCTGCAGTAAAAGCCTGGAAAAGCATATTGAGAAGAAATAATCTGGTCATTTCAGAAAGTTCGAGGGCTGATAAAATTTTAAGTTTTATTCACTTTAATTTCGTTAAAAACTCTGCTCCTGTGTTTTTGCAACTTAGAATTTAGGTCATTTGATATAAAAAGTGCTATGATCTATCTCCAGGTATAAATTCAAAATGTTCATTTTATAGCAATATCTTTAACTTGAACCTAAATTTCTTCAATCTGCAGCCAAAACAAATGAATTGCCTGTCTGTTCCACTACTCTTACATATGTATATATAAATATATATTTTTTTCTTTGTATTTTTTCAGCACTGGTTTCTATGGCAAGTCTGATTTCACTGGCCTCTGCTATTGTGAGTCCAAATCTTGCTGTTTCCTATCATTTTGTGTTACCAAGAGCGATATTGCATCCATCTCTTGTCTCCCCTCCATTTCCATTGATTTTGCATGCACTCCACATTGCCTGTAATTTTTCTTTCTTGCTAATTCTGTCTGAATAGAGGAGGACACAAAATAGAACTGTCTGAGGAGCTTTGTTATGAGAAAGCAAGAAGCAGGATTGGGCTGTTAATTTCCAGAATTTCAGAATGAGGTTTACTGCTTCAGACAATTTACATCCCCAGGTCTTCTTAGACCCATTCTCATTTTATTGTTACATCTTCACAGGCATATATTTCATGTTGCAGACGCTAATAGCAGAGCTGTGGCTGCAGCTCCCTACAGTGAGCCGATGGGCGACTGTTGTTTCATTCTAATAGACAGCTTCACTCATTTTAAAATGTTGAAGCATTTTGTGAATTCTCTATTCTAGCTTGTACAGTATGTGGAGATTTTATATATATATAATTAAAGATGCACAAAAACCGTTAAAATAATAGTTATATAAAATATGTGGTCATTTTCTTTTTGTTTTCGCAGTCATTTGTTATTAAGCCTGTCACTCTACTTTACCACCTTCCCTTTAAAAAAAGAGGCCATCAGAGTGGTACTCAAGCTCGCCTGGGATGCGGGTAAAACTTCCTCTTTTGTTTAGCCCCTCAAATGCCAATTAAGAAGGGACAGTGGATCTCATCATTTTTCCGTTATGTGTCCATGACATGCAGTTACTTATATGCTACATACAGAATTTTAGCCATTGATTTTGGAATTGTGAGTATTGTTTCATTGTGGCATTTACCAATCAAGTGGTCTATGAGGAAGGAACTGCCCTCTTGTCATGCAATACATATATTTGTACTTGTACTGTTACTTTTGGTTCTTTGTCTCAATTGCCATGATGCTCTTTCTCAAGATTCACACAACTGTATTTATCCCAGAGGGACATTACTTTTCCTTGTTTTAGCTGCTCTCAGCTAAAAACAAAACAAACAAACAAACAAAAAAAAAAAAGGCAAAAGAACCACCCCCCCCCCAACCAAAATTTAAAAAAAGAAGAAAAAAAGGATGCGATCAGACCTTTAGCTGTTCCAAAGCATCACATCTCCTTTACAAAGTGTTAAGTGATGTTTTCTTTTCAAAATGTATTTTCAGAGTGCATTTTGGTGGCAGAGATTTGCTTGCAATGGTTATGACCAAATGTCAATTGTGCAGTTATTAAATCTTGCAAAGCGATTTTTCACTCGGGAATTTCCACTGGCGCAGGTTGACATCTTTTTTCTGTATTTCCATGCCCATCCCAGACCCATTTAACCAATGACCATCAATATGACTTTAGTGATGCAGTTTGGTTTACTTGGACATTTCTATGTGGAAGGAAAGCAGATCTAGATGTTTACAGAATGGCCCAGAGTAAACCAACAATCAATTGAAATCACACTTTTTAGCCTGTTGAATAAACTTGTTATTGGCTGTAACATACTAAGAAATGTAAGCATTGTTGTTAACTGCTAGCTGATGTAAAGAAAGGACCCTCTGGTAAAGAAAAGGTTCAGAAAATCTCAACATTTTTTTCCAAGGCGTTTTTCAGGTTTCACCAGTTTGTTTGTGTCGGGCCAAGCACAGTAAAATCCCTTTCCAGCTAGGAAAGTTAAGATCATGCACACAATAGATATCAAGTGTTGCAAACGAATTTTAATTAAAAGTAGCTCCGTTACATTACGTTCTGCTATATATTCCATATCTGTGATTTAATGCTGTAAATATGATATTGTTTTAATTGAAATGGAAAAAAAATGAAGGCATATTTACTCACAGTGGCCTTGTGTTTGTATTTTGAACTGTAATGAATACATTTGTGTTGCACTCATTAGCAGTCCGTCATTACTGCATGGTCACTGAGAGGACCAAATCACGGAAAGCTATCTTACCTAAGCCTTAGAGACCATTTAATGGTCTGAAAAGTTCCAAATGTGAACACAAAGGTGCCTGCTGGTTAAAGTATGTCTTTGAGCCTCGTCTGCACCGTTGTTCCCACCTGCAGCAATGCTATAGGCCAACACATCAAGTGCAGGTGATAGTGACAGTTATGGCCATAGTTACCCTTTCTCAAATTTTTTAGGCCTCATTGCTTTATTCTTTATGCGAGTGCAACTTTGGCACCTTTACTTACCTCATAGTTTATGAAGCTACTGTGCTGTTCATTGTGCAGACGAGTGTTTCTTTTAGTGGAACATGTTAATAACACTTTCTACCATGCTCTGTGAATTATGTATGTGGGAGTTGTCCATTCATAGTCAGGTTGCTAGTATATCATATTCGGAGACGTTTTCAAGCAGCACACTACAGCACAATCAAAGAGAATTCCTAACACGTTCTCATCCCACAGCATCAGCATTTTGAGTCCCCTAAGGCGTCAAATTGTGTTGCTTTGTATGTGCTTTGCCATATCCTATTGAAAAAAACACCCTTTGGCGTTACTATTGGACTGTCCAGGAGAGTCTAAATTCAACACCCTGGGGACGACTGCATCCAGTATTGATGCTGTAGGTGCACTTTAGCGTCAGTATTGGACGATCCAGGAGCGGCACCTTTTTACGCGTCAGGAACAACTTCATATGCACAAAAAAACGACTTTGGGGTTATGGAAAACAACTTCAGCGTAAAGTTAAGTTAGAAGACAAATGACATTAATCCAAAACACTTCAAAAAGTGACAACGTCACACACTGGCTTCCTTAATATAGTAACCACATGCCCCATGTTGTGAAACAATAATGAATACAGTGAACAACATCTTGCTCTAACCCCCCTTGTCAAACCCCAGTCTCTCGTGGAAAAGTCCGGTGTCTTGTGGTACCATCCACCACACTCGTCCACCTTCCTATGAGACTTTTTCTCCTCTTATGTTATGTCGATTTTGGCATCAAATATTAAAGCGTCAGGGTTTCTAATTACCTACAAGCTCACAGCGTCAATCACAGACGTAAACAGGGATTCAGCGCCAGGATGTCTTGACAAAACTGTGCTTTTTAACACCTCAGGAAGGAAAACGGGCTGGAATTCTAGATGAGATAAGGAAGATTGCAAGTATTGTTTGTATTTTATTTACTAAGACATTTGAAAGGCTGGAAAATCACAAAAACACTATTACCTCTACATTTTAAATAAAATGCACTGTAGTTAACCTTTGCAGTGATGACCAGTCATCTAAAATTCTCCTAAAAGCACAGCGATGATTCATCCACAAAGTCACACCACATCCGAGGACCTGCAGGCCTCCCTCACTCTATCAGGGTCAGTGTTCAAGACTGTGGTGATGCACACAAGCAAAATGGATGCTACGTTATTTGCTTCAATAAATACACATAAAAACTGTATTATGTGTTTTTCAAGAGGGCAGTACCGTCCCACAAAAATATAAAGTAGATAGGAGAACTATCTATGACCCTATTTAGCTTATATTTAAGTCTGCAGCTTATATTTATTGAGTTGTGGAGAACTACTGCACCAAAAGATTGCAACATAATCAAAGTGACATTGAACTAATTCCCTAGCTGGAATCTTTAATGTTATGCTATCAAGCAGGCTCCTTTCCTAGCTACGAATTTAGTCAATTTGACAAATTTAGCATGGCATGGCACTAAAGTGTTTTTAGTGCCATGACCTTCCCTGAGAGCTGATTATCTAAGATCCAACCTAAATAATTGAAAATAGTTTTAGTTGCTATTACTGTCTGACCTACTTTACCTGAAAGTTGTGGATATTTGCTTAACTTAACATCCAGTTTTCCCTTAATGAAGAAAGGTTCAGCACTCAACATATTTTCTACACAGGTTGCAGGAAACAAGAGGTAAGAGAATGCATGAAATACAGATTGTCATAAATATTAAATAAAGAAAAAAGAAAGCATGCTAGCGTCTCATTGAGACCTTATCACATTTTAAACTAAATGCTAAGAAGCATTATGATATAATGCTCACAGTGACATGTAGAGACATCACGAGCCAAAGGTCTTGCCATCCCAAGAGCCGTGTTGCATGGTTATGAGAACCATAGGTGTCATTTTCTCCATTACGATTTCATATCCCAATTATTTTTGTTTAGGTCAAAGGTGCAAATTCTTAACAAAATGCAACTATTTCTATAAAGCACACCTGCGCTGAAAGTCTTACCTTTATGACAGAATAGCACAAAACATTAAAAATGTGACACCCAGAGCTGTGACAGTATGAAAAATGCAACCACAAAGCAAATGCTGACAGTATATTGTTTAATATTGACCCGTGAGGAACCAGTCATAAAATAAAAGTTCTGAATCATACTACAGTTCTTTTGTTTGTAATTACCTTCATTAGTTATTTTGCTAGCAAGTATTATTTCCCTCTAATCTGTATGCAAATGTGACTGCGTTTCAAAATGAAGTAACAATTTGTTCAGGAAAGGTTGACTGGGACATTAATTATTATGTGTTGTACAAAATAAAGCAGTTTAAATTAGGATGTAATTATGAGCAGTCCCATAACAGAGTGTTTTAATGACACTGGATATATTTTGGCAAGGGGCTGTGAATGGACAACATAATTACACTTTGATAATACCAATATTCAAGGTAGCTCAAACTCTTTGTCAAAGAAATGACTGAATAGAGGAAGTCAAGCGTGTCAGATATGTTGGGTTTTGAAACACCGAGCGGTTCAACTTGGACACATCATCTGTGATGAACCCAGGCATTTGCAATGTGGATCTGACTGTTGGTTCAACACTCGGTTAACTAAAATGTGGGAAGATTTCCATCAAAGTCGGCACAGACACTAAATAATTTATGAAGCATACTGTCAAGGAAACAAGTCTAGGTCAAGTATTGATTGCTAACTTTGGAGATCTTCTGCCACCACCTTGAAGTCAACAAACCTTTGTTGTCTTCCGATGAAGCTGAGTAAAGCAAATCGCTTCCTAAAAAATGAAGGTTGTAAACAGTTTCCTTAGCACTATGCTATTCTGTCTGTGCTTCATGTCCATTGAGAAGTGTTAGCATGCAATAGGAATGGGAAGATGCTGTTGTTTTTTTATGCATTGTTTATAATATTTCCCTTGGATATGGGTAATGTTAATACCATGTCAGTTTTTCTGAAGGCAGCCGAAATGCTAGCTCTCAGATAAGAAGGGCTTTGCTATCATTCATGGAGAATCGAAACATGCTTCTTGCATATTTCAGGATCAAAGAGGCTGTGTTGATTTTGAGATTTTTTTTAAATATGTCTTTTCTGTTCGCTGCTCATACTTATTAAAGGGGGAGCGATAATTTTGTTTCAGCGGAGTAACGTTCTTAGCAGAATACACATGACTGCTTGCATTCATTGAGACTGACATAACTAAAAGGTGGCTAAGATCGCAGGGAGGGGCGCAAACCTCCAACCCTATGGTCATTAGGTGGCCACTCTACCAACTAAGCCTCTTCAAAGCTATTTGTAAATCTGGAAATTGGATGGTGATTGACTATGAGAAAACAGTTTCATTCATTCATTCATTTTTAAAATGTCAGATTTCTTTACAATGCATGTTTATTTGAAGGCAAAGCGTTTCTCAAGTAATACAATGTTATAGTTGTGTAGTTACATATAATTTGTTCCTGAATTATTGTTTGATGGCAGAACCAAGATTACAAACATAATGAATTGATAATTAATGCACTTCCACATACCCAATGCCTGCAGGGAAGACATGGTCAATTTGCCAGATAAAGCACAATGCGTACAACTCATCATAGTTTTCATTTAAGCTAATATCTGAGAGATTGTTGATACAACTACAAGGTGAAATTAAACACCGGGGTACATGGGCATATCAAATTATCTTGGTAAATTTGATTGAAATATATCAGAAGTGTGTAGACATATTTTGTAAAAAAAAAAAAACAAAAAAAAAAAAACTTGGTTGTTGGTTGGTTTTTCATATTGCTGCAATGCACTACCAGGGTTACAGCAAGTTATTGTACAAAGTCACTGACAAAGATGAAATGCCAACGATAACTTACAGAGTAAAAATGTAGTTATTTTTATTTTCTGACTAATTGTACATGCATCCAATATCTGTA
Source organism: Channa maculata (assembly GCA_020496755.1). Lineage (NCBI taxonomy): Eukaryota > Metazoa > Chordata > Actinopteri > Anabantiformes > Channidae > Channa > Channa maculata. The sequence continues at coordinate 4,977,998 of CM035605.1, read as the reverse complement.
ACTGTTTATCCTGTTCAGGGTTGCTTAACATGCACATGTTTGTTGACTTGGGAAGAAAACCCACACAGGCACAGAGATTCAAACTCAACACAGAAAGGCTGCAGGCTGCTGCAGCCGGGGACCTTCTAGCTGTGAGGCGGCAGCGCTAAAGACTCTATCACCATGCCGCCTGACTAATTGTACATGTGAAAATGTGAACAATGCTGGAAACACCAGAGAACACAACAATGAAAAACACCAGGGAGCGAACCACTGACCCTGAGGTCCGTGGACAACTGCATTACCCACTGAGCTACAGCCGCTCCCATTGCAAATTTGTTCAGGGGAATTTGTTTACAGCGTAGAATTTTTACAATTACACAATACAATTATTATTATATTATTTAGGAATTAAAGGAATAGCTGCAGAGAATAGAGACAGGAAAGTTGCAGACATTACAAGATTACATAATTTAATATAGAACTGAAGGGGTTGGTCATGAATGAGATGTAGCACTCATTGGCCCGAGGTAAGATTTTCTTTTAAATGGTAAAAAGTGTGAATTCTGGACTAAGCACAAGTAACAGAGTATATTATGTTAGAAAAATTACTACACTTATATCTATAAATCTGCTGCTGCATATGATTCAGCAACACCACGTGGAAATAAAACTGCTGAAAACATTCATTTCTGCAGCAGCAGCAAGACAAAATGTGGGGATAATAATCAAGAGAATACATGGAAATCAGAGTATACCCATTCCTGGTTTGTGCCATAATGAAATATTACAAATGATTTATGTCTGGCATTTATTGCTATAGAAGGTAATTTGTTAGACTGCAAACGCAGAGACTTCCCCTTTTGTAATTGAATCACACAAAATAATGAATATCCTATTTTGTTTAGTCTGGCTGTTTGTCTTTGTTCTCCATTGTTTTGCCTGCTCTTAGAAATTAATTATGCTATACATTATGCAAGTGCCTTTGATTAAACTCGGGTCATAACTTGGCTAGACGTTTCATTCAAGAACCTTTTAAGTTGTAAAACTGCAGAGAAAACTTCCTGGCTCAAAGACGAGTGCAAGTAATATTAGCGTCTTTCTCCCCAGGATTTTGGATTCCTGGTGCTGATTCTTATACAATGATGCCATTTCAGGTTTTTTTGGGGTTTTTTTGGTCAATCTGCTTATCCCATAAGTTCAGGGCGGCCACAGCAGATCGTTGGTTGGCACGTTGAATTGTCAGATTTTTATGCCGATGCCCTTCTGACTTAACCCTCCCCAATTTTTCAGGGCTTGTGACCGGCACTGCACAACTGGGGATGGGGATGGATGGTTTGGGATTCAGTGTCTTACCCAGGGACCTGTTGCATGAGAAATTAATAGTCTGCGTTCCTCTAGGTCAGCTTTTAAGAATCCAAATAGAACTTATCGGAATAGAATGGACAAAGAGTAACTAAGGTAATGGGGTGTCCCTTGGGAGTCTGAATGTATTCAGTAAACTTCTTGGCAATCAGTCCTTTAGATATGTTAGGCATAGAGTGGGAAATTGTGGGCAAACGGATGCCGTAGATAAACCACATAGATGTCAGCACGAACACTAATGTGTATCCTCTGGGGACAGTGATTAAAAACATGAATGGCGGATTTTCCATTAAACTTCGTGTTAAATACATTCTGGTGGAGGTATTAATCATCCGGGTGCCATGGATAACCATATCAGAAGTCATGCCAAAGTAGCAACAGCTGGCCAAAGCCATGAACAGACAGTGCTCTGTATCAGCCTCATCTGTAGATGGCCAACTCAGGTGTCTCTAGCTAAAATATTTAACTCTAAAGTCTTTTAAAGTTTTTTTTTAAGCACATACAGTATGGGTGGGGAAATATCACATCAACACACTGAGCAGCATCCTAAAAGCTTTACATGCAGTCGTTGCTCTGTAACCAATTTACCAGAATTGGATTAGACAGGGAAAACTCCTATGTGGAAAGCTTGAGATGCTATCAGCATTCAGCCGCTGTACAACATCACTCCGTGAGCTCTTCTGTGATTACTTTAATGCTATCAAAACCTTGCTCCTTTTGAACACAGTCTTAATTAGTACAACTTTAATTAAGAACCAATTTATCCACCACTGACTGACTGTTCAGTGCAGGGACATCCACTTTACTTGATAACTGTTCGTTTCAAACTGAGGATTCCAGCACTGAGTGACACCCACAAAGGATAGCCTGGTGGGAATGATTATATCCCCTGAAGATTGACAGTATATGTGAATGCCCGTGTGCGTGTGTACACTTTAACCATGTTTTGGTCAGATGATTGTGTAATGGCTGCATCATAAAACTGCTGGAAGGAGAAAAAAATCCCATTAAAATTGACAGAGTATTAAAGCATTCTCAAGATTTACTGTGATGTCAAATCTCAGTAATCCATAGCCTGTCTCTTTTCTGTCAGGAGTAAGGATGTTTTGAATGTAGAAAACGGATCTTTTATTCTTTGCTGTTTGTCGCTGTTTGTGTACCACTTCTCTTTGCAGTGATGAGACAGATTGAGAAGTTGGTACATTATGATTGACCTGACGGTCCATATAAAGAGCCATTGTTTGAGAGAGCAGAGGGCAGCACCAATGAAGTGCTGCTAATTTACTGGTTTGAATCTTGGGGACCTCTTTGTGCAAAGTTCGCATGTTCTTCTCATGTTTGCGTGGGTTCCCTCTGGGTTCTCTGGTTTCCTCTCACTCTCCAAAGACATGCAGTCAGGTTGAGAATTTGTGACTCTAAATCGCCTTTAGGTGTGAATGCATCTATCTGCATTTTGACAGATAAGATAAGCGATGAGTGATGAAATAAGTGACAGCTAGGATCTGCTCTGGCAACCTGTGACCCTCAACAGGAAAAGGACTTAAGGTAACATTCACCTTAACAAACATTTACAAAGATCAACCAATGATTGTAAAGTTTTATTGTAATAATTTTGCCCCTGCATTCAACAGGGCATTATCGGCTGTTACCAGCCCATAATTATGGTGCAGTAGGTGAGTAGGTGACCTACCTTTCATTTGATGTGATACAAAGGTGACTAGTGGCTGTATAAAGTATGGCCAAATGCACTGACGGGAGTCAAAGTGGCAGTTTTTATGATCTGTGCTTTTAAACAATTGACTTTTGGGAGATTTGAATTTACCTTCAATAACTATTTGAACTCAAATCACAATGTTTACCTACCCACCCCTATGTTTTTGAGCCTAAAGCAAGAGGTCTTTGACCTCAGACCTAAGGAGATTGCAGCTCCACTAAAGCAAAATTGTAATGTCTTTAAAAGCAACATCACCCTTACATTAGTTAGACTAAATATTGACCTTAGACTGGTGGTTGTTGTAGCCATATGTGTCACTTAAATGTATGGGACTTTTATAGAAAATGTCAACCTATGGCTGTTTTATGTGAAAATCAGTGGTCGTGTAGGTCTGATCAATGAAGAAAACATCTTTGTGTTGCTGCTGTGCATTAAAGCACTGGATAAGATCCTATATGAGATTGAAGGTGAACCACACTATAATTATGTATCGTAAACGACTGATGATGGACCATTCAATCGTGTGATAACACCCCAATTAGATGTAATTTAAGGAGAGCATGTAAATGGGCAATAATATAGTTATCTCTTCTTTGCTTATTCTAAAATATTTCTCTGCTCCAAGCTAAAAAATCTCTCCATGTGGCATCATCTGGAGGCGTTTAGCTTAAAATGTCATTTTTAAATGTTTATATATTTTGTCTTCTTTTCCTTTCGGCTGTTCCCTTTCAGGAGTCGCCACAGCAAATCACGTGCTTCCATCTAACCCTGTCCTCTGCATCCTCTTCTCTCACACCAACTAACTTCATGTCACTGCATACAGAAATCTCCTCTTTGGTCTTCCTCTAGACCTCCTGCCTGGCAGCTCCAACCTCAGCATCCTTCTACCGATATATTCACAGTCTCTCCTCTGAACATGTCCAAACCACCTCAAATGTTCCCATCACACTCCTGGCACCTGTCATTACATTTCCATCCTTATCTTTAATCACACTAACCTGCTGCACATCCTTCCCATCTCTATCCCTTTGTCTGACGAACCTGTACAAATCCACCTCTCCCTCTTTAGTGTCCAACCTAGTATACAAGTCCTCGTATGCTCTTTGTTTGGCCTTTGCCACCTCTCTGTACTCCTGTCTACTCTCTTCAGTCCTCTCAGTGTCCCACTTCTTCTTAGCTAACCTCTTTCCCTGTATACAATGCTGAACTTCCTCATTCCACCACCAAGTCTCCTTGTCCACTTTCCTCTTTCCAGATGACACACCGAGTACCCTCCTACCTGTCTCCCTGATCACATTAGCTGTAATGGTCCAGTCATCTGGAAGCACCTCCAAACCACCCAGAGCCTGTGTCTTCTCCTCCCTGAAAACTACACAACATTCTTCCTTTTTCAACTTCCACCACTTCATCTTCTGCTCTGCCTTAGTCCTCTTCATCTTCCTCACTACCAGAGTCATTTTACACACCACCATCATGTGTTGTCTGGCTACACTCTCCCCTACCAATACTTTACAGTCACCTATCTCTTTCAGATTACAGCGTCTACACAAGATGTAGTCTACCTGAGTGCTTCTACCTCTGCTCTTATATGTCACCCTATGTTCCTGCCTCTTCTGGAAGAAAGTGTTCACTACAGCCATTTCCATCCTCTTTGCAAAGTCTACCACCATCTGTCCTTCTGTGTCCCTGTCCTGAAGACCAAACCTGCCCATAACATTCTCATCAACTCTGTTCCTTTCATGTACATGTCCCTTAAAATCTGCATCAATCACTCTGGAGATGCTCTGCATCACTTCATCTAACTCACTCCAGAATTTCTCCTTCTCTTCTAACTCACATCCTACCTGTGGGACATAACCAATAACAACATGTCTGATAATCTTTTCACCTCTGGAACATTCCTACTCCATTTCTCTTCCTATCTGACCCATGGTAGAACAACCTGAACCCTGCTCCTAAGCTTCTAGCCTTGCTACCTTTCCACCCGGTCTCCTGGACACACAGTATGTCCACCGTCCTTCTCTGCATGATGTCAACCAACTCTCTAGCCTTCCCTGTCATAGTCCCAACATTCAGAGTCACTACTGTCAGTCCTACACTCTTGGCTTTCCTCTTCTCTCTCTGCCTACGAACACACCTTCCTCCTCTCCTTCTTTGACCAACAGTAGTCCAATTTCCACCGGTACCCTGTAGGTCAACAGCACCTGTTACGGTCGTTGTTAACTCGGGCCCCGACCGATCAGGTATGGGAGTCATTTTCAGTGTGAAAGTCACTTGGGACTGGCACAAGAAGACACTTCCTTGTGTTATCTTGCGGTTGCATTGCTTGGTTTTATTTTCTATCAGTCCTAACCTGAAAACTAATTACTGCAGTAATTGCATTTGTTAGAAATATACATCAGCCAGAACAATAAAAAATAAACCACTTGGTGGTTTTAATATAAAATTATTATTAACTAATACATGCTGATGCATCATTGTGGTTAACCACCTGTTAGCACATAAAATAGTTATGTGTTGCCAAAATTACAATAATGAAAGTGGCTTAAAATACATTGTTTTCTTAGTAGAGTACTTTTGTACTTTAAGTAGAATGTAAATAATAGGCTTAGTACTCTTCCTTGAGTATAAGATTTGAAATGGCACTTGTAGTGGATAATATTTTAGGTCAATTCTTTTTACTTGAGAATTGAGTATTTCTACCACCTCTTTACACACAGCCCATTCTCATTCGCGAGGTGTTAAAAATCACTGCTTTGTCAAGACCTTCTGCATTACATGCTGACGGATGTAAAGGTACCTGTTTGTGTTGGTGATTGAGGCTCAGAGCTTTCAGATTAGTTAATTAGAAAACCCGGAGCTTCAATAATTGATGCCAAAATCAATGACGTAAAATAAGAAATGAAAAGGTGATGTAGGGTAGAGGATAGTACAACAAGACACAGGACTTTTCCACAGGAGACTGGTGTTCAAGTCCAGTGCAAGATGTTGTTTGCTTTACCGATGATTGTTTCACCACGTGGCACACGTGGTTAATATAAACGAAGCACGTGCTTCCCGTGGCCACTTTTTGTAGCGATTTATTTTATGTCATTTTTCTTCTAACTTAACCTTACCCTGAAGTTTATGCGCTTAACCCTAACCATAGTTGTTTTTTAGGTGGACACACCTGGAGCGTCCAATACAGAGGCCAGCGTGCACCTGCGGCAGTTGTTCCCAGGGTCAAATAGTGACCCTCCTGGAGCATCCAATAGTAACGCCAAAGGGTACCTCAAACCCACAAAATTAAACTCAGTACAGTAGGAGTTGTTTTTCCTTTTTAAGTATTACTGACCAACCTTTGCTTAGGAACCATATTGTATAAACTATGGTGCAAAGTGACTTGAGCTTAACATTGGATTATGTCAAAACGTGTTTAGTGTCGACTAAAAGCCATTTAATGGTGGCACCATTTTTTTAAATGGATGGCATTGTATGCTGCAGACTTGAGACACTCCTTATCAGGCAACAGACGGAGCGGGACTTGACAAACAATTTCTCAGTTAAAATCTAAACATTCTACCATTTCTCAATATACACTAATGTGAATAGCATCTGACAATAAAGAGTGTTCTCTGATACTGAATTAGCTACAGTCATATTTTAATAAAGGTGTATCTGACCCGGGTAGCAAGGTGGTAAAGTGGTTAGCGCTGCTGCCTCACCGAAGGTCGCGGCACATGTGCAGCCTGTGCTTGCGTGGGTGTTCTCCGTGTACCCCTGTTTCCTCCCACACCTAAATACATGCATGTTAGGTTAATTGGTGACTCTAAATTGCCCGTAGGTGTAAATGTAAGTGTGAATGATTGTCTGTCTGTGTGTCTCTTCGGGCCCTGAGATACACTGGTGACGTGTCCCTGCCTCTCACCCTATGACATCACAACCCTCACCCCCCCCCCGCCACAACTCTAAACATGATAAGTGGTTACAGATATGGATGTATCTGACCCACTGAAACACCTAGATCTCCAGCATTTTTCAGGAGTGAGACGCTCTAAGTCTCCAAACTCAAGGACCTATGTTGTGTGCCATACGTCTCTCTCTCTCCCCACATTCCCAGTCATCGTGTGCATGGACAAAGAAATCTGTTAAATAACAGAGCTCCTTATTCGACATTACAAGCAGCCCAAGAGAACTTTACAGATGAAACCATATCAGTCTCCCATGAGTAAACAAAGCAACTAACATTACCTTACATACATTGAAAGTTCATCATGTCTTTCTCTCCACCCATGATTTAGATTGCCTCTCTTTATCAGCCCTTTTTCTCCTTTCTATAATCCTCCCCTGGTTGCCAGAGGGGACATCTTTATTAAAATGGATGGCAGTGTTTGCTCATAGGTGGGTGGGACTTTCTGTCTTCTGGACCTGAATGGTTATTTCCAGCCAGTGTTGACTTATGACTGGCTGCCTGGTAATGAGACTGGGTTATAGCCTGCTGTGAGCAACCACAGTGCTATCACAGCCAGAAATTGTGAAATTGTTGTGTATCACATGTTCTCAGAATAGGGAAGCTGGAGTTAGTGAAAACAGGTGTACAGCAGAATGTGATGTGTGCTGATTTAAGCAACCCCTGTAGGATGGAACTCAAATGCAGCGAAAGGAGTGTATGTAAGAACATAGTTTAATTGTGTCAACCTATGCAATGTGTCAGTGATGGGCCACTGGTTGGCCACAATAGAGGGTGTTGTTTCCATCCAGAAGATGCCCTCATGGCCCAGCAAACATCTCCCTGTATTGTGACTGACTACTGGCCCAGCATCAGCATGTCACAGACCAAACAAATTCCAAGTCCCACTGTTAGTTGTTGCATAGAACATCAAGTGAACCTGGTTGTGCGCCATATTAAGTTGAAACATGCACAATTAAAAAAAAAAAAAGTGCAGTGAGTAAGCTTAATTTAATTACTTACTGACTCACTGTGTAATAAAAGAGGTACAAACTTATCCAAAATAGACACTCAAGTGCTATGATTCCTTTAGAGAAATCATTTACATTATAATTTTGATTAACTATTATCCAGTGAGCACTCAACCAAAATCCATTAACAACTTGGCAAGTCTCCCTGTGCAATACGTCCAAAACATTTTGTTTGGTGCTTCTTTCAATAAATCATGTCTCACTCTGCAGACAAAAAGGCTGAATCTGCTATTATTTGTTACAAAAGGACTAGCTGTAAGATTTATTATTTACTGAAGTACAAATCGATAAGCAAATATATGGGCCAGGAAGCAATAGCTATAGATCATTAGAATAATATATAAAAATCTTAAGAAATGAAATAAACTGAAAATGAACACATTGGGTTTTATAAGTGTCCTGCAGGTGCACAGAACAACAACTAATAATTCCTGCAGAGCTTTTCATTATTAATCAAATCCTAAAATGATGAAATATTAATACGGGCTTCATCTAAACCAAAGTGACCCCCCACTCCTACTCCTACAAAGTTTTGAAGTGCCAAGAGATAAGCAAAGGAAAGCATCGCCTCTCTTAGCTCATCCTGTTGTTTTGTGCCCAAACCAGCTCCAACTGATTTCGGTTTGGCCTACTCGAATACCTAAATAAAAATCATATATCGAGGTTTTTTTTTTTTTTTTTCCTTTCTGGAGCAATGTTAGAACAGGTTGAATGAATAATCATTGTTCTCATGTTCTAAATCATGTATGTATGTTTGTATCTTTTTATTACATTGAATAAATCCCATGACAAAAACTAAACCGATACAGGGTTGGGTGGGGGGTATATTTATGACTCTCTAGATTTGATTCGTTTGTTTCTTTTGCCCTTTTCAGACCACAAAGTCTACTTTTCCTTTCTCCTGTCTAACCAGGTTCTAAGAGCATTAGACCAGAAAGAGTGCTTATATGATCATCTACGATATGTTGACAATCACAAAGACTTGAAGTCGACAACACGCCAAGTTAGTCCTAACTTGGCTCCTAACTTAGATTAAACATAGATTAAAAACCATCATTTTTAATGTATGTTTAATCTATGTGGTTGTTCCTGATTGAGTGAGCGACCATCAGTAGCCTACTTTAAAATCCATCATTAGGTGGCAAAAAAAGAAAAAGATATCACGCAACTCTTAGTGTCTGTTTGTGATGTCTTTTAACTGAACTCTTATAAAAAAGAGTGACCTGAAATTAAACCAACAGACACAAAATGCTCAAAAATAAACAGAAACCGACCAAAGGAAGAGTAAAAATGTATTAAAGCAGACAGAGAACATCCAAAATGTCCATTCATTTGTCTATGTCCAGGGCCCCAATGATTCATATTCTTTCTATGATAATTATAGAGAAAAGTGTAATGAAGTAATTTTGAGTGTGGATTTTATTCAACTTCATACTGACCCATACTTTTGTGGATAAAAATAGTCGACCATCTGGATCCAATCATTTAGAGAAAATTAAAGTCTTAAATAAAACCCTCGATTAAGTCCTCAACCCCCAAGTGGGAAAATTACAAAAATAAAAACAAGCAAACAAATAAAACAATTAAATATAAATTTGTAATCTATGTAGGATATTTTGCTGTCTGACATAACAGATTTCCCATTGTTTTGAATGACGATTTTTATCTGATTGATTTAATTGTTAATTTCATTAGCAAGGTGTCTAGGATACCTAACCTCCACAAATACGGTGCAAAGTAATAATTTATAGCTAAACAATTTATAGCTAAGGATATTTGCATAGTTACCTGGATTATTGCAAACCTGGATAAAGCCCTGCTGAAAACCATGCGCATCAGACTTAGGTTGGACTTTCCCGCATAGTATCACATAGTCCGTAAATTGAATTCTTTCCATGTGGGTAATGTTTCCCTCATCAGCAGCCTGACAGCCGGGTGCTAATGTCTAATTGGTTTACTGTGGGCTTTAGGTCACAATAATTGACCTCACACCAAGTCTCACTCACAAAGCAGTGACTTCTGGCTTCATTAGTTCTCCCTTTGAAGCACAAAGTGGACAACTTTGGTGACCTCCAGAGAATTGGCTGCTTGATTTATACAAATTGATGTTTGGCTCAATATCTGTTTCATGGCCCTCACTAGCTCACAGCACTTTGATCATTTTTCAAAGCAATAGGCTACACAGAGGCATGATACAATGCCTTTACACAGCCTCTGGGATTCAGTAAAAAGGGGAAGTCTCAGATGAGGCAGTGGCAGATCTGGTAAGTGCAAGTCCGGTAAGTCTACCTGTTCCCTGCAGCTGTATTGCACTCAGAGAGCAGATGCTAACTATACAGCAGGGAGCTTTACTCCCGCAGAATCACACCGATGCCATCTGATGGAGACTGAACTACACAGTGTTAGAGTGACAAACATATGGCAGCAATAAAGGCCTTACTGTACAGTGTTTGGGATGGACAGTGTGTCTCACGGCTGCATGTTTTCATTCAGGTCATATCGATACACTGACACATTCCTAAAACATCTTAGATGATCAGAAATGTTACCTCTGATTATAACACAGCAAATTTAGGTTTTTGATGTTACACCATGAAAAGGAGAGAATTTCATTCCTTCTTTGGAAATGCATTGGCCAATATATTATCAATACAACATTAAAAGTTACATATTCATAACAAATCAGTTTTCACTGGAACTGTCTATTACAGTCCCATTTTGTCTTCATGGTTATTATTGGATTCCAGCATCCATTATTCTGTCCATACCGCGCCTTTAAATTAAATGAACTTTTTTTTTTTTTACCCCAGTTAATCCATGCAGGTATCCATTATCTATAGAGCTCATAGAAATGCAGAGGTGCTTAAGCTGATCACAGCTGTCACCCAACTGTATTTCATCTTTGGTCTACGGGGCAGGTCACCATAGCACAGGGCTTATACAAGTTTACTTCTGGGGCAGGCTGTTTTATGTTTACTGCGTGTACCTGACTCACTGTCTTGTAGCACAGGAGATTAAGTGTCTTCAACTCAGCAATGGAGATGATTTAAATAGTACAATTCCAGTTTTGTTTATTAGTTTATTTTATAGCACTACATAATTAATGGCAGAAAAAGCTTCAATTTATATTTACACAACGACAAAACTATACATTAAATATTTTTTTCTTCTGCAACTCTTGTTTTTTTTCTCTGGTAAACATTTTCTTTACTTTCCATTATTATGTGCAGAGATATTCGTTTAGAAAGGTTTTTGAGTGAGGCTTGCCCTGCTAGCCAATCACAGAAAAGCAATGATGTCTGTTTAGGAATGCTAATAAACGTACTAATTATTTGTTATAATTTGATAACTGTGATCACCTCCGGCACTGTGCAGAGTGTGGTGAAGCATAAAAAGTGAAAGTTGTTTTAGACTAGGCAAAGGGAGACCTGTGCAGAGCAAAGAGAACTGACTGGGTGTTTTTTAAAGACACAGTGTGCAACCGTAGCGCTAACATGAGACTTGCAAAGAACTGTCCTCTATTGGCTAAGTTTAATTTAATATATTAAAACTGTTACTTAAAAATGTTCTGTTAATTTGTAGATTTCTAGATGACTCATAACTAGCCAATTAGCCAATACAATTTTAGGCTATCGAATAAAAAAGGTCACAGGCCAACATGAGGTCTTTAAATCAAAAACTGTGATCTAACAGGGATCTAAAGGCAGCAAATCCCTACATTTGCATTTTTCCTTCTTAACAGAACTTGAAAGACCAGCAAAAATATCCTGCAAACTGTTCTTTATTTGAACTCTCCCCCTGGACCACAGTCCCAGTGTGTGGGATTCTTTAGTTTGCTGTTCGAGTCAGAACTTTTTGATCACACCTGTCACTCAAGCTTTATAGTGTAAAAACTTTTTTTTAATGATTATTCTGTTGAAAAATGATAAGTCAAGACTCACTTGGTAAATGGTAAATGGTAAATTCTCACTTTTAGGTTAATAACAGTTAATAATAGTTTCAGCTTTGACTTATGATTAACTTGTGACTCTTTTTTCTTGCAACCTAATGCAGTAATTGTTATGGTGATTTTAAGACTATTAAGCTTCTGAATGGGCTCACAGACTACATGACTAGTGGCTCAAGGAGTGCTTTTATGAACCTGAAAATACGGATACGGAAGTCATGTCACTCTACTATAACATGTTTCCTAATAATGTCTAATAGTATAGAAGTAAGAGCTGAATATCTTCCTCCCACTTCCTTACCATAAATCTTTCCAAAGACCTGCAGTAACCTGACTGTCAGCATAGTGGAAGTAAGCCTCATGAATAGCCTCGGTTAGCAGACCTGTCAGCCAATCAAAGGGTCCAGTCTCTAGCTGCATTCTGCTGAAAATCACTTTGACTTCTCTTTTGCAATGGAAATTAGACTAGAGCAGAACTTAAAGTCACCTAGCTCCGGCAATAGACGCATTCAGGGGGAAAATGGGAGCTATCTTCAAATCAGTGTTTGCTTTATAAGAGAGTTTTTATAAGAGTGTGAAAATGTTGATGACAAATCCTGTTTCTTTGTGTGGAGGTAAGAAAGGCTTACTTTTTGCAACTGCAATTCTGCAGTTAGCGGGGACGGGGTGTTTCGGGTGGCAGCCGGGGAAGAGGTGCAAGCCAAAGGATTTACAGTTCAGAAAAGGCAGGCTGCTTCAAAAGCAAAACACTGCCATTGTCAGAGAGTAATTTCATTTCATGAATAAGCGCTTGACTGCTTACAGTGACAGCCTAGTCCTCATCCTTTCTGAACCTGGCATCACTCCCCTTCACCAGCCAATGACAGAATGTCATTCCTGCTTCTAAAAAAGACACAGACCAGGAGGACAGGGCTTATGTGCAACAGCCCAAACATGTGCCTCTCCACAGATGTTTAAAATAAAATGTAAAAAGGCAGAGAGAGGACTGTGTGGAGTCGACTTTGCCTCCTCCCAGTAGGAACCATTGTTGACACTTGCTAAGGATGGGAGTGCGATTGTTGAGGTTAGATTTCTCTTGTGGATATCATCACTGTCAGGTAACAAATGGCATCCAGCGGGGGAGGGGGTAAAAGAACATCAGCACAATTCTGCTCACATACAGATGAGGGGAAAACAAATCAGTACTTAACAAAAAAGTCCAACATGATGCCAGTGCAATGCTCTGGACCAAACGTTTCTGATGAAAACAGGCGCATTCAGCAATGACGCACCTCAGAATTATTAGTGTGCCACATGTTTGTAATGCACCAGTGGAAGATAACTAAGCACAGTTTAGTGAGTTACATGATATTTTAGAAATACAAAAAAATAAATATCGTTAATATTCATTTAGCATATTACTAATGACGTTATAAAGTAGTACTGTTGCAGTGTAGTAATGGTTAAACATGTTAAATTGAAATCTTTACAGAAATAGAACATACTACACATTCAGCTGCAACAAAAGCTTTATTACATTAACGTGACGATTGTGACTGTATGGGTCACACAAACTTGTTACCTCTGCTGTAGTGGTTTTGTGAAGAGAAAACCATGTCATCTTAGAGAAGCTTAGCGAGCCATCTACAAATTAACATCACTGGATCTTTAGAAGGTTTTTTACCTTCTGTTGTCATAATGATAAACAGCACAAGAAAACACAAGAAGTTCTCAACTATAACGAGGCAGCGACGGCAGTTTTAGAAGGTAATTATTGTTTGCAGATGCCAATTCACTTTTAAACCACTGAATGGTCCTTGTTATGTTTAGTACTGACCTACCAGTAGGCAGTTATCAGTGATAAATATGGTATATGTGACGCCTAGTGGCTGTTGACAGTTGAGGGAAGCAAGAGTGACAGGTGACAAAAAAAAACAACAAAAAAAAAAAACATTTCCGCTTTTAGATCATTTAGTCCAAACTGGGATCTTTCTCCTTTACCTAACTAACACAGTTTTCTGTGGTTGAAAGGATTTTCCATGTAGTAGCACAGACAACATGCACTTTGTCTTTGTCTGCACTTTATAGGCTGCAGAGGAAAATTGAGGTGAACACATTTTGTAAAAGTGGGTTAACATCTTATTCCTCATTTGTTGTAGAGGCATTCGTTTTTAAGTTCGATTCAAAGTTTTTACCTTTATTTAACAGAGTGTCTTAGGAGACAGTCAAATGATGAGACATGGGGTGACTGTGGCGCAGGAGGTAGAGTGATTGTCCACTAATCCCACAGTTCTTGGTTTAATCCCCGCCTCCTCTGGTAACATGTCAAAGTGTCCTAGAGCAAGACACCAAACCCCAACTTAGTTGCTCTTGGTGAGTGTTGGCCAGCTCCCCCATCGGTGTGTGATGGGAGTGATTGTGAGTGCGAATGGGTGAATGAGAAGCAGTGTGAAAGCGCTTTGAGTGCCAATAGGTAGAAAAGCGCTATATAAGCACAGACCATTTACCATTTATTGTTTGCTATGTTAGCTATACGTTAAAAACATGCTTTCAGAAGAAAACAATAATAAGACTGGGACCAACATACATTTACCATCAACACTGACCACTCACTCAAACTGGACACAGACGGTCCAATATTATCCGATCAGACATGACAGCCAAATCGCTTTAGTGAATGGCTTAGTGTAAATGGCCCTGTGCTTTGACCTCATCTTTACAACGTTATGCTCCAGTGTTTTAGCGAGCCCCACCCAAGTCTGACCCCTAACAGGGCTAATTACCCAGCATCTTTGAGTCATTAGAATATTTAAGGAAATGTAAGCAGCAGCAGGGGATAATGAATGTGTTTGTTGTTATATAATGTTGGGTTCATGGGTTTACAGTAATAGTCATCATTTTATGCCTCTCAGTGGAATGTATCAGAATAAAATTGTCATAATTTCCGTTTAAAAAACACAGTTATTGACTGATTACAAGTTGTGTTTATTTAACCCAAATCAAAACTGTTTTAACAAACAAGTTGCCACCAACAAGTAAAACTGGAAATTCTGCCACGCGTACACTCTGAACGGAGCACTGCAGCTACTTTGTTTGCCTTTGTGTGCTACTGATTAGCATTGTCACTGTGGGCTCTTGTCCTAACACATTAAACACAGTTATTTCTCCCAGAATGTCCTGAGCAGAGGCCAAGTGGTGCAGGGTTGTGATGAAAACAGACATGTTAATGTACGGATGAGCTGGGGCAATGGCTGAGTGGCACACAGTGTAATACAGTCCAGGGCTGGGTCTAACCAGGAGTGACAGTTCCCAGTTTTAAAGAGGTGGGGGGACTGCATTATGCATGAGCGACCTGTGTTCCACGAGTCACGCTGCTTCACTTTGCACTGTGAACCACTACTGCTGCTCTACTACACACTACAACACATATTTTCCTTAGTCCCTCTGCTGTGCTGCAAGGATGTTAATGTGTGTGTGTGTGTGTGTGTGTGTGTGTGCGCACACAGCTTTGCATTAAAAAGAAATGTATGTAATGTTAAAATAAATTATATGCACATCAATATGGTGATTACAATTCAAAACATTTACTAAGGTTGCAATTAACCCCAAAATTCATTTGGCCATCTAAAAGTAATAAAATTATAATAATCTTTATTTACAGAAGGGCTTAATCCAGTCACAGCCAGTAATTAAGTTTTTCTAAAATAAATGAGAAGGGATGACATGAAAAGATAAACAGCAGAACTCATAAATGCTTACAAGCTACCTCAGTGTAAATGTCATGGTTTAATCACCAACGTGTATTAGCTGCTTGATTAGTGAATGTCAAGTTCAGCTTTAATGAACAAACAACTCCCACTAACGCTTTATTTTGTGTTATTAAACAGTCTTAATATCTTAATCTTTCATTTAGATTTTTAGTGTTTCAAACCAACAAACAGTAAGGGTCTAATTCTAAAAGTGAATGTAGGAACTGTTGCTAAGAAGAAAATAAAAAGTGTTTGTCAAAGTGGCGGCTCCACATAGATGAGTGATATAAGAGAACGTGTGGCAATTTTTCTTGTATGTTGTGTTGTGAACATACAGACCTTCCTTCACATGGCTAGTGAACCTTTCAGTTGAGAATTATAATGGCTTTGTCTAAGCCCATTGAGAGTTGAACCCTAATACAGAAATTTAAAATGTACAACATCACCAGTTTTAGATATTATCACACCAGTCATCATCACACTGTTATCTGTTCTTATCAGCACCGACGACAGGCCAGTAGGTTCATTCACTACGTGCTGGCCAGGTCATTATCATGCAATTAATGCGATATTATGCACTGCTATGTCCAGATGCACACACACAGAAGGATGTTGATGGTTAGGGTTAAGGCACAGAAACATGAATTTATGGTTAGTGAAAGACTGTGGTCTGGTTTACAAACAACATTCATTGAAAAACCTGAGTAATGTCTTGAAAAGGGAAATAAAAATGATGTAACTTAAACTAGTTTATTTTAAATTTTTATAAAAAAATTCTAATTAGCTTTTTATTTGTTGAGGAGCTCACAGAAAAAAAATGATTGATTTAAGAGAGGTTTTACTGTTAGCCGATTTTTTTCTTTTACTCCAAATCCATGTTTCCAAAACATTCCTCTGTCAGGCTAATGCTCCTGCAACATTTGTAAAAAGAAACTGATAAAACGCTATTTAGATTGGAAAATAAAAAAATAAATATGACTTGTGGCAGAAACAACACTTATCTCGAACCTTTTGCATCTGAACGTTTGCATTGATTTCTAAGTTAGAAAACTGCAACTTATCACCTAACAACACAACTTAAATTAATCTTTTGGACTTGGATCTAGCGTTTATCTTGATTAAAAACATTTTACTGAGTCAAAGTTACACTGGGCTCTAATATGTCTGTACCGAGGTCTGACATTAGAGTGTCTCTGAAATATCAAAAACTTGAACTGGACTCATCTTTACTGGCTCCAACTTAACTTGAGCCTCTATTTAAAGAGCTGGTGTTGTTTACATAAAAACACATGAGCTTTAGAGTAGATTAAGGTGATGCAAGGGGCCCTGCAGTGCTACCAGGGGAACTCTGTGCCCTCAGTATTTGTAAGTAATATAAAGTTGCTCTCATTGTGATGTCACAGTAGCCTCTTTGCATACGTTAAGATGGCTATGCTGAGGGCACACAGAGCGGTACTGTCACAGTTGTGAGGCCGGCTCATGTTGCCCTGGTGATCAGCTCTGATTCACTCCTGCCTTTTTCTCTCTCTCCTGGCTCCTTTATCAGCCTCGTGCCCCTCACCTGTTGCCTCCTCCATATAAACCCTATTCACCGGTTCTCCTCTGGCGGATCGTCTTCCTGTTTTCCCCGAGTGATCAGTCTCTTTGACCAAAGATTTCTGTGTGGTGAATAATCGCTCTGCTTACCTGCTCTGGCTGCGCTTTTGAGGATTTTGTGTTTTGTTAGGCTCCTGTTATGTTTGTTCTTCCTGGAATTTCCAGCCGCCTTTAGTTGTCTTTCTCCCTGACATCTGCTGTCCTCATTCCTGCAGCCCCTCCCTGGTTTTCTGCTGCTGCACTACTCCCCAACCAGTAAGCTATTCTTTGTTCCTAGCAAGTTCCTGTGACTCTACCTTCACTCACCTTGTTTCTTATTTCCCCTTGGGTTGCCCCATTCAGAACCGCCAACCCTGCTGTCCCATCAGTTTACTTATCACTCAATAAAATATTGTTTGCTTTCCAATTCCTCCGTGCTCTGCTCTTTTCTGGGTCCAACAAATTGTTTCCTGATAGGTACAAATGATTGCAGCTGGGTGAGGAGCAAGGCATGATGTCAGAAGTTTGCTTTAAACAATTAAAGCAACTACCCAATGAGTTACGAAAAAACACAGCAGTTAGCATTGTTTGTTATTTAGCTGAAAGAATACAATGCATTATTTACAACTAATGCATAATTGTGCATTGATTGTTCAACAGCAGGTTATTCTC
Source organism: Channa maculata (assembly GCA_020496755.1). NCBI lineage: Eukaryota > Metazoa > Chordata > Actinopteri > Anabantiformes > Channidae > Channa > Channa maculata. The sequence goes on along the minus strand of CM035605.1, from coordinate 4,960,060 downwards.
CTTTATTTTCTGGATCAGACTCCTGTTCACCATTAAACTACTGTTTTTCTATTAATGACTTCAATAGCCGTGAACATCATGAACAACACTGAGTGAACATCTCAGATATATTATATAAAACAAATGTCAAACTGTCATAAAAGCATCTCTTTAAAGGACCCACAAATTATCTTAGTTGTTTCTAATCACTAACTTTGGGGCCTGGAAGCTCAGTGGTATAGAGCATTGGGTTGGGATGCAGAAGGCCAGGGGCTCGACTCCCACCCCTGCCCAGCCGCCAATGGCCACCCTGGTGCCAGCCCATAACCTGGACAAAATGGGCGCTTTGCGGCAGGGAAGGCGTGTAGAACAGATGCCCCTGTGGCCCAAACGTGTTGAGCTTTGTTTCTAATCACTAACTGCCTCAAAGCTTCACATGTTTTGTGGCATATTCGCATGTATATAATACCTGTAGTATAAAGGGTCCCGTGGGGGATGGAGTCAACCCAGCTGACCAAGGGTGAGAGGCAGGCTACACCCTCGAAAGCTTATCCCAGTGTTGACATGTACAGAAAACTATGCAAACGACTGTGGTGCAGGAAGGTAGAGCGGTCGTCCACAAATCCCGCAGTAGTTGGATTGATCCCCAGCTTCTCCGGTCACATGTCAAAGTGTCCTTGAGGAAGACACTGAACCCCAACTTAGTTGCTCTTGGTGAGTGTGAATGAGAAGCAGTGTAAAGCACTTTGAGTGCAAATAGGTAGAAAAGCACTAAATAAGTGCAGACCATTTACACTGACACAGGCAATTTAGAGTCACTTATTAACTTAAAAGCATGTTTTTAGACTGCAGAAGGAAACTGGCAGCAGTTACAGTGAGAACAAACTGTCTCTAAATAGCCTCGTCGGGGTTGCTGGCATGTCGGGGAACCTGCCTAGAACCTGCAGACAATGCTAACAACTGCCTCCTCTATATTTAGTGGGAATCAGCAATCAGAGTTTTCAGGTTTCATTAATCAAAAATTTCCACCTTAAGTGCACATGCATTGCCAAATCACAGAAACGCCAAGGAAGCATCCCGATCCCTTCCCTCCATGTGTGGCTGTATATCAATAAATCTGATGGTGCTCTCCCCTTTATGGATATTATACACCTGAGTTCTGAGTCCCCACTATAATGTCACAGGCTGCTGACCAAGCACATTCACGGACATCACAATTCTAATTTTCCATTAGGGGAAAGAACAAAAATATTACTTGTAATCAATAACCTTCTCCACCAATTAGGTGTGGCATGACATCTTGCTCCTGGTGTGGCTCTCCATGACAGCAATTCAAAGCTAATCAAGTGCAATGCCCTCTCATTCTTCAAATAATCCTCCTGCTGTTTCCTTACAGGGTCTCATTTTCACCAGTGCTCTTGTTTGGCAACTGACAGCACAGTGCATTCTGGGAGAAGCCAGAGCAGCAGTGGATGGGGTGACAACATGACAGAGTGTCGGGGCTCCAAAATGTGTCTATTGCCAGTTAGATAATGGGTTATTTTGGGCATTGAGATGAATCTTCCACATCATTAAGTTGTGTGATGGGGGTTTCTACAGAGCGACTAGCGGGGTGGGGGAGCCACCGAAGGTGAGATGAGGAATGTGACGAGAGCCCAAGCTGTAGCATTTCGGTATAAAGAACAAAATGTGACCACTGACAACACACATTAAATTATAGCAACATAGCATGCAAAAATAGCTTTATGTATCTATATGCTGACAGCAATAAAGGTTACTGTCTGTTAGACACTGCACGGAGTGCTAAGGCAATGCAACTGTGTGAGACCATGTATTATATTCTTAGAAAAGCGGGGAGGAGAGATTGTGATGACTCCCTGTGGCTTTAATTAGAGTTTAAGAGGTTTCATCAACCATCTCAAAGGTCTCCCAGAGCTTCTTAATTTGATTGCATAGTAGTGCTGTACTGTACATAAATTATTCAGCAAAAACAAGAAAGGAAAATACATTAATATACATTTATTAGGTTAGGACAAACCCCTTGACACACATCATCTCTTTCTCCAAGACAAACACACTCTCTACATGGTTACATCCTGTAGTGATAAACAAACACACTGAGGTAAGATTTAAAATCAAGGCTCTGTACTTTATGTGGTAATAGTCCTTTAACTCCTGGTGACAAATATTTAGTGGAGGGGATACAACTATTCCACCAGGTTAAGGAGTAAACATGCCATTCAATGGCCCGTCAGTCCAAAAGTATGGCTCACCAGGCAACCTTCTACCTCCTAGTAGGTTCCAATCATGCTGTAAAACAGTCTAATAGTCGGAATTAGTTCAAGCCACTGATTAATGAATAAACTGTGCAAACTGTTCAAAAGTTCAATTTAAATGTGAGGGGCCTAGTGAGAAGCATAGACAAGGCAAACAGAATAGGTGTGAGGAAAGACCCTTGGGCACAATTAGCCCTTTTACCCTGTCCATTCAAAGCAGGATTACTGCCACCTAAGCGTAAAATATTCAGGATTGAAAGTGAAAAATAATCTGTTAAACCCCTGAGGTAAAATCAGTGAACTCTGTTTAGAGATTTTCAGAGATCTGTTTGTGTGAACTACTGGATAGTTGAGGTGCACAGAGAAATAACAGGGCAGAGGCTGAGACTAGATGTGCTTCTTTTCTGAGGAATATTTTTCAAATAGGAAGTTGTAGCACAGTGTAGAAGGTCAGGTTGGACTTTAGAAGGTCTGATCAGTCTTTTTTATTGATTTGCATAAAAGAATGTTGTTTTCCACCACCTGGTCCAATATAAAGATACGGTTTATGCATTTGATCTTTGAGTTTAAAAAACAAACAAGGTAGATGCTCATTGATGAACTCTCCTAGACTGTTTGTTTAGGAGTATTTGTATTTGTATGTAAGTATTTGTATCATTCTGGACACCATTCATGGACTATTTTAAAGGACACACAAAGACCAAATATAATTCAGATTTAATTCCTATCCATATTTAGTATTATGGTTATGAGCACTTCTGAATCATCAATGACCTAAGTCCACACATAGCTGCCAGTAAGAAGTCCATGTACAATAACAAGAGGGGTACAATCAGATTTCCAGATATTGTTTATATCAGTTTGTCAGACTCCTAGAATGTCTGAATTGGAATCAGTATTAGCATATACATGGTAAATGGTAAATGGTCTGCACTTATATAGCGCTTTTCTACCTATTGGCACTCAAAGCGCTTTACACTGCTTCTTATTCACCCATTCACACTCACAATCACACACACACATACACACCGATGGGGGAGCTGCTATGCAGCCGGCCAACACTCACCGGGAGCAACTAAGTTGGGGTTCAGTGTCTTGCTCAACATCGACATGTAACTGGAGGAGCCGGGGATTGAACCAGCAACTGTGAGGAGCCGGGGATTGAACCAGCAACTGTGAGATTGGTGGTCAACCGCTCTACCTTCCTGCGCTACAGTCGCCCCCTATACCTAATACTTAATGTATTGGATCAATATTGGATCAAAGAAATTGGGACATCCCTCATACGACGTTTCAGATTTAGCTACTTTGGCAACTCCTATTCATATGTCTAAAAAGCTAAAATACAAAGCTGTCACTGTTGACACAAGTGGTTCAACCTGGTTCTACCTGTCTATAAAAATCACAGGTGAATTAATTTTTGCAAACCAAACTTCACACTGCTTCACTTTCAGCCACCAAGGTATTTTCTCCATCACTGCAGAACACTTCCTGTTTCTAATTCAAGAAAAAGTATTGTGTATCATGTACAAAATGTTTATGACTTTATCTAGATTTGAATTCCTGCACAGCGATAGGTCTGTGTCATAAAGTTTATGTTGGTGGAGAAATAGAGAAACTCTGAAAGTGACCCCTACAACATGAAGGAAGCCAAAACAGCAGGTCCGTTACTTTTCAGAAGCCCAAACAATCATGTGACATGAGGGAGAATAATTTGGATCTAAATAAAAGACAGTGAATGATAAATATGTGTATTAATTAGGTACAATTGAATGCAAATAGAAGACTTAAAGTCGGAATCTGATCACAGATAAGATGGAGGAATTCTTTCTTTATATTGTTATTGTTTTAAGAAAGATTAGAAAAATCCCAAATCTCCTTATAAACAGTCTATAGCCAGCTACAGCAGACCACAAATCCGTGTTCGTGTATTTGGACACGTGACATTTTGATGTGGTTTAAGAAGCACTGGGTGGGCCGAGAAAGGCATTCATTTTTCAATAATAAGAGTCATCTTGTCAGTGTAACTTAGATCTGTGCAGACTCACAAACACACACACACACACGTCTCTTTCAACAGGATGGAAACACCCAGATGATCAATGCCATTAGCAATGAACAGATTATCAATAAGAGGAGGCTCCTCCCGGTTCAAGTGAGTCTTTGATTAGACTGGCTGCGCTGCTCATCTCTCTCAGATGCAGAGCTGTCAGACCAACAGCTCCCTGTTAATGATACAACATGATCCCTGTGATGTGACCCCATGCTGGTAGCCTCTGTTATTAGAGCCTACATTATTTAGCATGTAGGCATAAACGACTAACATCATTAAATATTGTCAATAAGATGTGTAGAAATGTTTAAATGGCTGTGAAATGAATGAATACAACAGTTTACTTTAAGCCATTTTACATTTCTGCTGAAACTGAGTTTAGGTCTATAAGTATTTGAAAATTGTCACAATTTTCATCATAAAATGCTGCTATAGTGGATTTTAAATGAAACAATCCTAAATTTTAAGACACTTGCATTAGTGTCAACATATTGTTACCATTTAATGTCCATTGTGGAACGTGAGTCTGCTTGTATCCCTTGGACACAATCATGAGGACAAATTGTCTCTGAGGCGCTAAGTCACGGGGTCAAGCGGGATGGAGAGCAGACCAAGGACGAGACACAGACCAAGAGACAAAGGTTAAAAGCTTTTTTTTGTTTCCAATGTGAACAGTTGTACAGTACATTAGGACCCACTTGAAGAGTTAATAAAAGGAGGATGATTTCTTCAGTCTCTTAAGCAGGACCACGATACTTTGTTTTCTGCCATCTTGAGTACAGTGGTTTATATGGATGTTTTTACAGTTTCACAGCGACAACAAAGGTCACTGTCATAGTTTTAGGTGTATTTTCAAACTGAAACACACCTAAAACTATGACAGTGACTAAGAAAACACAAAGAATATGGCTTACAAAATATTCAGTGTGAAGTAAACCATAGGGGAAAACATAGTATTGATTAGGACATTTGAAATTGTTGAAATGATGGTCAGTGACTTTAGTAGTAGGACTTGTAATCTTTAAAACACCACACGGATTTAGACGTATTTAACAACAAACATAAGCTATGCTCAACGCACAGTGACAGAGAAAACTTTTACATTTGAAATTTGAAGTAACTTACTTACTGTTACTTAATAGAAATGTCAATGATACGTTTTTCTACTTTACCTTAAGTACAGCTTTTGAGCAGTTCATCCACCTCTTCCAGGTATTGCGTTTGATTGGATGTCCAACTCTAGGGAGAGTGAATTAACTTTTTTCCATTTCACAGTTATTGAGGCCACTGTGCTCCTGGGAAAGCTCAAAGCTTTAGAAATGGTTTTATACCCTTGTCCTGACCTATCCCTTGCCAGTTTTATTGCAGAGCTCTACAGGGACTTTATTGGACTTGGCTTGGTGTAACTGTATCTTGATTTCATAGTAACACAGAGGATGATCAAACTCGATAGGTTTATTGTGTAGTGATTATGAATGTCTTATATTGTTTATATATGTCTTACACATTGTGCCAGTGTATATTGACTAGATCTTAAGATATTTTTTGAACTATGTGACAGAATAAGTTGCGACTTTGTCCTTTTACAGTAGAATAAAGGTCATGGGATTACAAATGTAATTGGGGATTCATCTTCTCGGCACCTTGACTGTACAGAGTTTATGGAAGTCCACCTAATAGTTGCTACAGGTAAGAAATTGTACTAGAAGTACGGTTTCTCAGGATCCAGAAACCGATTTAAGAATCTCACCACCGCCTGAAAAGGATCTAAGCCTAAGAAGAAAATGCATGTACTGCTCTGTCCTCTTTCAAAGGAATTCTATATGTGTTACAGATTTGAGAAAAGTTGCATAATGAATTTCAATGAGTGATTTTATCATATTTGATTCAAGCCCGCTCACTATCTGTCAGATGTGGTAAATGTATGGTGGAGCCACAGCAACATCAAAACTTGTTAGGTTAAAATTCATTATATCACTTATTACATGTGAGTTTAAACTAGTCCAAGGGTCAGAATATGTTATTTTGTTATAACTTTGAAATTTATTCTTAATATCAGATAGTTTATATCACACAACCTATGTATATATACTTTGTTTTAGGTGGCGTGCGTGAGTGGCAGCGAGTTCCAGCAGCTCTGTGTTTCTCTTTGTTCTTTTTTGCATTTTATTTTGGTGCTCTCAGTGTGTTCTCTTTCCTTCTTCCAACCCTTATGGATTTGTGTTACTAGGGGCCCTAACCTCATTAATTTTTGCACTGTGTTCTATACATTGTGTTCTATGTGAACTTTTTGAGTCTGCCTCCGCTCCCAGAGTGAGCTCAACGCTGGACTCGCTGCAGTTTGCTTATCAGCCTGGCATGACGCTGTCATCTACCTGCTGCATCGGACCCTATCCCATCTGGAATCCCCTGGGGGTACTATGAGGGTCATATTCTTCAACTTTTCGAGTGCTTTTAACATGTGGTGGTCGGTATCACATGGGCCCCTCAGGGGTCGGTGCTTCCCCCTCTACACGTCGGACTTCAAGTACAACTCGCCCCACTCTCACCTACAGAAGTTCTCAGACGAACTGAATAGGAAAACAGGGAAGTCATGACTGACTTTGGTTTGCTCGTGTCCAGGAGCAGGTGTTTTTTTTTTCACACCAGTCAAGAAAAAGAGTTGGTGATTGATTTCCGGTGGAAACCCCCACAAGTCACACTGGTGGGCATCCAGGGCTCCAGACATAGAGAGTGTGGACACTTTTACAATAACCTAAACTGGTCCAACAACACTGATGTCCTGTACAGGAAGGGCCAGAATTATCTCCATCTGCTGAGGAGATTGAGGTCCTTTGGTTTGAGCAGTGCACTTCTCTGAGTTTTCTATGGCACTGTGGTGGCCTCTGCAGTTTTTTACGCCGTTGTGTGCTGGGCGGGTGGCAGCACAGACAGAGACAGGGAGAGACTCAATTAGCTGGTTAAGAGAGCCGGCTCTGTCCTGGGCTGCCCACCCTCCTTCCAACGAGGAGGTGGCAGACATCCATGATGGGTGTCAGTTTGGCCAACATCTGTCTAACACCTCCCACCCCCTGCACCACACTGTGGAGGTTCTGAGCAACACATTCAGCAGCCCCAGTATATGAAGGAGTGCTATCACAGGTCGTTCCGCCATACAGCTATTAGACGGTAAAAACATCCATACAGTGAGACACAGCTGGGGGGGTCACCACCTTAATCAAGCTAATTAATGTGAGTTGTGGCACATTACAATCTAGCTGGTTTGCCCTGGCAAAACTCTGACTAGGCCCCTTTGGTGTCAACACAGACAAAGCGTGTTTGTTAATGCAACAAATAGTCATTTGTGATTATCTTCTTATTTATTAAGTCCGTTTTCACTAACAATAATTTGTTTTATTAGAATCCAGAAACACACATGGATGCTACTGATACACTGTATTCCTTCTGAGTTTAAGGTGCTGCATGAGTGTGGATGTGAGTGATATAGATCCTGGAAAAAAGACCTTTACAAAAGAGGTATTTTCTTCTAGGTGTCTTGCATTGAACTCCTGCTCCACTATGTGCTTGACAAATCTAGACATAGAGTAAAGATTAGATACAGAACACAAGCTTCGCTGCTGAAAGGCCAGGACATGATAATTTCACCTGTGATTACCTGCCTTTGGAATTATTATATATGTGGAGTGCTGTTGAATGTTGACTTATAGTATGAGTTCAAAAGTCAGGAGACAATGAAACCCATGACACACTGCTTTTTCTGTTTCCGTATTTTATTAGTTACGCTACTCACTGTTACAAATACTCACTGTCAATCACTGCATTAAGGTTTTTTTTTTGTAAAAGTTATTATATTGGTTAAAATGGTGACCACTTTTTTGTCTTAAACAGTCAAAAGCACATATTTGGGAAGATCCAGAACATGCTGATAAGGCCATATCCCTCATCTGGCCTGGAAACTCCTTGGCATCTCACAGACTGAGCTGAGGATCCCACTGGGGTGAAGAATATCTGGACTACCTTGCTGAATCTACTACCTTCCAATTTGTAGCTTGATTTAGCGGCGAAGGACTCTAGCAACACTTGCCAAGGAGTCATAGGCAATTTGGTGGACTCCCTCATTAATTCCTATCATTGTTGTGTTAAGTGTTAAGTAATGTTCTTGTATCCATCCTCTGACTTCTGCTTTTTATTATTTTAGTTAGAGTGTTCTGATGTCTTCATTTTGGACAGCATAATGGCTACGATAAGTCTAACACACAACTGGAATAACTAGACCTTCCAGGGTGGCTGTAGCTCAAATGGTAAGGCAGCTTCCCACGGACCACAGGGTCAATGGTTCAATCCCAGTCCTGGCTACACGTCCTAATGTCCTGAACCCCAAGTTCCCCTGGGGGCGTCAGCTTAGCACCTTGCAAAGCAGCCACGGCAATTGGTGAATGAGAAGCAACATTGTGAAGTGCTTTGGTTAAAAGCACTATACTGCATCGATTTACCTTGCAGATACAGGTGTATTTATAGTAGAATCCTTTAAAAACATTCACCGCACTCAGGTGCGGATTTAACCAACTTTTTAAAAACGACCGGGCCAGAGTCACAAATGAGTCACAAATTATGGGTTTGCATATTTAAAATTAATTTTGAAATTATTTCTAGGCACATAATATGGTTGCTTAGGTTAGAGAACTTTTTGAAAAAGTCTAACACACACAGACATAAACACACACACAGACAACTCCATTATAGAAGTGAGAACCACAGACACATTTATCTGTTTCTTTTGTCATACATAAATGACTGCTCAGAGGGAGGTTGTCTGCAGCAAACATCTGGGTTTAATATTTCTGTGACAAAACAATGGTTAATGGAGCTTTGACTAAATATCTGAAAAACGTTGGTAATATATATATATAATATATGGTGGTTTGGGTTTCATCTCTGCATTTACAGAGTGGTAATCCAGGCGCAACCTTTCAACACATGGGCTTTTCAACAAAGCATGTTGAATTTTACAATGCTGGTCAGAGTTGAAGGACACTGTACTCATTCTTCAACATCTCTGTGGAGGCACTGCAAATGGATGCATGGTGGAAAAATATGAAACTTTCAAGTGCTGCTGTATTTTGTCCAAGCTGAAGACACTTTGGTTACAGTGGCCAGAGACAATGAAAGAATGAAAGAAAGGGCTTTCGGGCCTTTCGGTGTGGAGATTGTTTTCCCCACGCTTGCACAGGTTTCCTGTGGGTACTCTGAAGAGGTCATTGAGTGCATGTTTGAATGTCTGTACAGATCTGGTGCACATTAGGATTTCCTTAAATCTCCACCTGGCAGTTCATGTGCCTCCAACAACTATTTAAGCAGCAGTGTACATACTGTTCTGTTCATCAATGAGTTCAAGTGGAAGTTTATGTCAGATATAATGAATTTCCCTCTAGTTGTTCCTGAGACATTGCCATGATGAGAATCGGACAAGGATGATGTCATATAACAAGGTCATACTTTAAGTGGATACTTGTGTCACATTTGAATGAATTTCCTCAGGGCGGCTCTGAACTATCACGTTTACAGGAATGGGATGGACATGACGTCGTGGTTACCTTTGATCACCAAAATGTAACTAGTTAATCTTTGAGTCCAAGTGGGTGTTTCTTTGTTTGAAGAAATTGCCTCAAGGCCTTCCTGAAATATTGCTTTTCTGAGAATGGGATGGATGAGTGGACAACCCCGAAACGTAATGGCTCTGGCCACAGCTCATCCAGTATTCAGGTGAAGGCCATATGAGCAACAGTGCCTTAATGTTTGTATTTCTATCCTGCATGAGCTGACTTGTTTTCACCTTTAGTCAAGGTCAAGGTGACTTTCAGGCCCTCGACATTCAAAAAATTGTGAGGGTATAATGTGAAATGCATGTAAACATTGGTACCTTAACAGGGCTAAACTCTGCTTTTTTTAAGTTCCTTTTTCTGGATATTTCTACTAAGATTTTCAGGTCAGTCGGTCAATTAAAATCCAAAGCAATATCACAAATACCCTCAGGCACCAATGTGTTAATTAGGAATGAGAACCAAATGCTCCTATTTTATTATTGTTCAGCCAGGAGGCAGGAGAGCCATTTGGAAATGAGTATCAGTTAAGACACTGTAATTGTTTATATGGTCATGGGTTATGGTCATAACCATTTGGAAAAGCAAATGGCAATTTTGTTCTTTGAAGTGACCCAGTTAGGTTTGACAGTTCGATAATGAAGAAGGTGTCATTTGAAGGACTGCAAAATCAAGGGCAAATGTGTCCCTGTCAACAGAGTGACGAGCTACAACAACACATTGCTGGTTGTTGCTTTGTCACTTAACTTAGCTGTGAATAGGTCCAGCTAAATTAAATAGACTTGCAGCTGTTTAAACCGCACCAGTCAAGCTGAGGCTGAACATATTTGTTGTAGTACGAGCTAATGAAACATTGTTTAGATGCTTCGCTCTGACTGGGTAGCTGTTTTCTGACCATCTGCCCCCTGGGATACAGCGCTGTCTACCGAAAGCTGCCAAAAGAAGAAGAATTGGTCAACTGGCAACAGAATGACTGGCTCCCAAGGCTTCACCTGGGGAAGAGATGGTACCAGGATGCAGCATAGGAAGAAGACAAGTCAGTGGAGGCAGACTGATGCTCCAGGCAATGTTCTTCTGGGAAATCTTGGATATATATATATAATAGCCTCTGTGTGTAGGACATTGTGCCATGACAAAATCCAATTACTGTTTAGGAATAATTTGAAAAACTCTCTAAGAACTGTATCTCAATCTCACCAAACATCTGCGGAAGTGCTAGAAAAGCAGGTCTGATTGAGGCCCCACCTCTCAGCTTACAGAAAGTTAGGATATGCTGCCGATGTCTTAGTGACAGACACCTATGGACGCCTTGATGAGTCAGAACAGTGTTGGAGGGACGACAAAGAACTTCACACTATTAGGTGGTTTTAGGTTGTGACTTATCTGATCTATAGAACAATTTAGCGTATTGTCTATTTGTTCACATTTTGACCAGGCAGAATCAGGTAAAACTCACAATGTTGTGGCTGCAATCTGTTTCTTTTTCCTGTGCACAGACAACCACAAACTGAAACTAAATGTAATGAATATGAAAGAAAGAGAAGATCTGAAATTATGACTTATGACTCAGAGAAACGCTGTGATGTTTGTGGCTGTCTGTCAGTATATTATCTGGCCATATCTGAATAATGCATTATTCTGGCACATTGCTACTAGATTGATTTTTTTTTTTTCTCTTTATTTTACAGACACACTGTTGCATCAGAACAGCCTGTTAGCTGAAATCGCACAGAGGGTCACAGAGAACGTCGCAAAGCAGATGGAAAGAATTCAAAATAAAGGACGTACACACAGGGCAATTTTCCCTCTTAGAGCAAGCAGAGCCCTGTAAGTATGACATGAAACTCGAACACTGTGTCTTTGATGTTGCGAGTAACAATAATCTCTTTGTTTGGAACCAATTCCATTTCCTTTAAAAGTCTGACCTCAGGCTCAGTAGCTAGAGCTCTATCGTAATGATGTAGCCTTTTGCAGAAGAACCTGATGGAAGAGAAGACCTGGACAGCCCATTAATGCTGACAGCTGAACAGCAGAGACCTTTAATGTGCTGTCGCCAACTATCTGCAAAGCTTTGTCTTGCCAGCAGTTTCCTTGGAAAGATGTGATTCGTAGAGTAGATCAGAGTGAAATGATATGGCTGAATTAAGCAGCAATCCATCATGTGTTTGTACATGTAGACAGATCTTGTACGGCTAATTCCTGCTTTTTCCAATTTATCTGCCTCCATTCTCTGTTATGCAACACTGTTCCATTATGTTGATAAAATCTTTGCTCATGCAAGACTTATTTTTGTGCTTTTTTCAACTATCTCAACAATGAATTTTTTCCTGAGCTACCAAATTAATGCAGGACAGGCAAAGGAATTGGAAGACAGTATATAGTTTCTTAAATAATGAATGAAATATTGGAACAGGCTGAGTGGCAGGACGGAGAGGGGAGAGGAGTGCACTGCAGAGGTGACCGGAGGAACAGGTAATGGCGTGGAGATCTAAGGGGAAAGAAAGAAGGCTAGTAATGGCTTGAGCACGGGGAGATTTATGGTGGCAGAATTCTTACGGGGAAGCGGGCGAGCGGAGATCCTCTGCAGCAGAGCTAGAAAACTTTTACGGAGAAGGAGCCAGCGCCGGTGAGGGGGTGAGGAGAAGTGGAGAACCAAAGGTGGCTGAAAATGTCAGGGAGAAAAGAAAGCAGTAAAGTAAGGAAGAAAGCAGGTTGACTATGATGACAAACTCCTCAGTGGGAGTGACGAGATAGCATAAACCGAACTGAAGGTTCCTCCAAGTGATGTCATCTGGAGGCATTTTTCAGCTAGAAGTAGAGAGATGTTTAAATGTATGGAAGTCAAAGGGAAGTTTAGTAGCATTAATTTACCGAACCAGAACCAAAAGAAACAAATTCAAATCAGTGAAGGCGTCCTCTAACACTTATTTGTAACCACAAATCACTTTTTGTAGGGAATGAAATTATAAACACTTTATGTTGTGAACTGACATAGTGAAGAGATTAATTTACAGAAATTATAAATATGTCTATCACTAAATGGCCCATTTCCTTTTCCCCAGAAAACACATATATTTTCAGCCAAAATATCAAATGTTGGTCTACAATATTTACTTTTGTGTCTCCAAACACTTTTTTAAGGCTATGTTTAGACTCTCACAGCATTTGGTTAAGGTTAGTAATAATCTGTTACATCCATCTACACAAAGCTAGTCCACAGTCACTTTCCACACATGTTTATCGACCTTTAGGAAAATTACAGTTGTTCCCTAACTCTAACTGAAGCGCTTTAGTTGCCTAAACCACACAAAATCAGGTTTTTGGCCTGACAGTTGTGTCCTTTGTACATTCACCACGCACTCCAGCCTACTCTGTTTCCTTTAATAAATGCAGAGCTTCATTGATTTATCAATATGTTGTATAGAACCATAAACTATTCAGTGATGACATTAGCTATAAAACCTATCTGTGATTGCTTTGTAGTTGCATAGGGACCTAATTTTGGGGGTAAAGGCTCGAGAGGCTTTGCATTTCTTCTCCACTCCATCTGTGTTTTGTAGATGTTGCTAAGTTGCCTGTGGGAGTCTGTGAAGCATCATTGTGTTGTTTCGATGAAAGAGCTCACGCTTCCATTTGTCCATATAAGCATATAGGAGGAAGCCATTATGTTCTCGGAGTACAGTAACATGTCTGAGCTGTGCGGCCCATTAGGAAGCCTTTAATTTCTCGCTGCAGAGCTGAGTCTGATTCACGGTGCCCCTAGGAGCTATAAAATGTTGATTTATCTCCCTCTCCTACAGCTCTGCACATTCAGCCTGGAGAGGAGCTAATGATGTACTACTGCAGCTATTTAAACCACTGTTTGAACACTGGTTTAAATATGGAAAGGAAAGTATGAAATTAGCATCAGGTTTCCACTGTGATTTCAACCTACCTTCCTCGTTCCGGACATACAGTACTGACTTGGCACTAGCTTTAGAATTAGTTGTTTTTTTTTTTTTTTCAAAGAAGAAATGGTATGTACAAAGCAGGCAGATTAGTTTAGAGTAAACATTTTACAAATTTATTGTGTAAATACCTACTTTCAATAAAAATAATATCATATAATAAATTATACATTTTACAATCTCTTCAAATTTAGTCAAACTGATTAAATCTAATTTGAATCAAATTGTGTTTTTCGGAATGGGGGGTTGTGGTGGTACTAAAATTAGGATTGTTATTCCGATTACCCTTTATTAACCCCATTTTATTAATCCCCCCATGTAATAATTCCTTAAATGTAAATTTTTCCCTTAGGAGGATGTGATATATGATCATATATATCATAAGTAAAGCATTAAAATAATGGTACAAGTCATGTAGTTAAGGAATGTGCCAATGCATGACTCATGATGATGTCATACATCTTTAATGCAATGTATCATAAATTTGTGTTGCTCTCGATTATCAAATGATCAAACCACTGTGACTGGACTTTTTTTCTCACCGACATCCAGACACACACCAGCAACTGGAATGTTGCTGTGTTGGTTACAACCCCAAGCGCAAGTCAAGTGAATTATTATAAATATTTCTATGTCCCTAGCTCATTCAAGACTTTATGGAGAGAGTCCTTTGGTGTTTCACAGACTGATTTGTGATTGTTGGGCTTTATAAATACACTTTGACAGTCCTGCTCCACTCAGGTGTGTTTTTCTTACTGCATTTTTATTTAGATGTTTGATTTATATGGAATATAACATATACTGAGTATCTACTGAAGAAGGAACTTTTGCTTGTACTCCATGTTAAAATAATAAACAGAGCATGGTTTTATGGAATCACTAGTAGATTGGAGCTATTCATGGTCTATATCATACCTGCTGTATGTTTGTCAGTGACATGTATCTGACATAATTGTGAGCACCACTCAAGGCTGACAGTCAAATCGTGAAGATTTCCTCAAAAAGTGCTTGGTTACAATATGTCACTGACTTTGACGTTACCAAGAGCCTTTCAGAAAATCTAATTAATGTCCGAAACATTTGAAACTTCTTTGTCTCCATTGACGTCACTGTTGTTGGAGTTCCCCTCCGTGCCTGTTTCTAGTGGCTGTTAGGAGCCACTGCTGATTCATGTTTGGATCTAATGTATCTTTGTCAAACTAGGCTTTATCTGAAGGGGGGGGGATTCCCGTCACCGGTTATCATTTCTAAGTGATGGCACTTCTATCCATCCATCTCCATGACAACTGAGCCATTTCCATCCACTTATAAAGACATAGGTCAAAAGCCAATGATAACTCTGGAAACTCTGTTGTACTAAATGATACATTACCTGTATTTATTGAAGAATGTGTAATAAAACGTGTGGTATAATTAAAACCTCCTCTTTCTACAACTGAGAACTTCTATTATAAAGGATTTTATCTGACAACAGCAACTCAGTCCAATAATGATGATAGACACAAGTCTGTCCTCTTTACTGATACATTCTTCCAGTAGTTTTTCCATCATTAACATTCCAGACATTGAACAAAGGTGATAATCGCTCCACCTGCCATTGAAATTCCCCTCAGTCCACATTTCCTGGGAGATTTTTTCCCGTGTTCATTCTGTATTTACAGAGGCAGCAGGCTATCAGACAGTAAACTGCTCTCAGCAATCAAGACCACAGTTAACTTTGTCCAACAAACTGCACAGAATTAAATCTGGAGACAGACCCTCAAGGTAGGGAAAAGCCTGACTTTAGTTGCCTTCTTCAGAATGTTTAAAAGGCTTTTTGAAATGGTATTTTCCTACTATTATGATTGCCATTTTTTGTTACTTTATGCCTGAGACAAAAGGAGAACTACGAGCTTTTGCCTTTCATTCCAGGCCTTTGTTTCTTCTCTTTGTCTAGTAAAAACTCCATTAAAAATGAAAAAAGCCCTGCTGCTAAGTCAATGTAGTTTGAGGAAAGTATTACTGATTGAAGTGCGTTGGCACATTGAGAGCTTGATAATTTCTAAAACTGGCAAAAAAAAAAAAAAAAAAAAAGAGAGAAAAGCTAACATTTTCTGCTCAACTGGTGAAAAGTATCACATACTTGCTGTATCAGAGTACAGGAGGTGATTACCCCTCTTAAAGATAAACCTAAGCCTGGGGAACCCAATGGCGCTTCACACAGTGGTAAAATGAAGCTTGCTTTATTATGAAAAGCAGTATAAGGTGTGGATGAGGGGCTTAGGCTGGCCTGGGCTAGGAGAAAACCGTTCAGTAGGGGTGAGACTGGCACAGATTACTGGAACCTCCTGGCAACGCACAACACAAGGATTAGCAATAGCCAAGCTAGAGGAACTTCTTACAAGGTAGCAGAAAGTTTAACGGAATACTCAGGTGGGTTGATAAGTGAGTGAGCGATAATTCACACTGGTGAGTGGCAGGACAGTGGCTGAGATGGCAGAGTTGAGCAGGTGAGAGGAGCCGAAAGAGTCCCAACATGCAGGGTGACAGAGTGGTCAAAAAGTCTGCGTTTGTCCATAAAACTGATGATAATAACTCACAGGGCCAGGAAGGGTAAAGCTGAGGCGATGGTCAGTGCAAAAACAGCTCAGAGCCAGTGGATCTTTAGAAACGGTGAAGAGTTGAGCACAAAATGTGACAGACAATCTGGAAAGGAAGAACTGGATAAGTGGCTGATGACAGGATTATACCATGAAGGATGGGGGGAAAACCAGAGAAACAAGGAAACCAAGAAAGACTTTCTTGGTCCCCCAGCAGGCTTTTACAAGCAGACCAATCAGAACAGAGTGGAGTCAGGGTGAGAGAGGACCTAAAAGACATAAGAGCTAAAAATGTTTCATACAGAGGTGAAGAAAAAGTATTGCACATACGCCAATTTAAAAAAAAAAAAAAAATCTTTTTGAATTATAATAAAAAACAACAAAAAGCAATTTCAGTAGATCCCCAGAATAAAACAATTAACCCGAAAGTCATGCCACACACCTAGAACAATTTGTTACGTGTGTCTATGTGAGCTTTTATGCAGGTGATTTTTAACTAAAGGGATGTTATGACCTCTGTGACACTAATTCCAATTTAGGGAAAGAAGAAATAGAACAGTCAATGGCAAATGCTGCAAATGTTAACACAGGGGCTCTGTTTAGAGAAGCACTGCCAGGAAGGTTGTGCCATAGTAGAGCTGACATTCTGACTCAGAATGTGATTGTCATTGCAAAACAAATTGTTACAATAGATTAAAAACTCTTATTGGTTTACCCACTAACTTTAAGGTAACAGGTAGAATTTTGCATTCCATGTGTCTTTCCTCATGACACAACCTCAGAAAAAAAACTTTTTTTTTTATGCCAGACACTCAAAGGGCAGAGTGCTGTATATCGACACCTTATTCAAAAAAATAAAGAGAAAATGAAAGAAAGTGATGATATTAATTTGATTTCAGAAAGTGTATTTCAATGGGTTTAAAGAGAAGCAGGGAATTAAAATTGTGAATAAGCTTTTGCTTAGAAATTGAAGCTTATATCTTACATATTTAGTTACATAGTCACTGAAATGTAAAATGATAAAGTCATGTGAAATATGATCTTTTGAAAAGGCAAAGAACTCTGTTTGCCCCATTAAGATGTAGCATTTTACTCTTGTGTTTGGAAACAGGGTGTTATGTTGGTACTAATAAAAACTAAATGCGTGTCCTGCAATCTAATGTTTGACACATACAACAAAAACTATCTGTTCATTTATTCATTCATTCAATTGAATCATTCATTCATCAGTCAGAAAAAAATGTCCTTTGTACTTTTTTACTACATTATTTGACTGGTTGCCATTTGTTATAAAATTAAAAACACAAGTCATTTTATGTGTTTCTTTCTGTATGTATTCATTTGTTGTAGTTTTTCACTGAGCTCCATTATAGATTCAGGGTACTCATGTATTGTAAAGTTGGACATTGACGAGCCACACGGAGAGGACAATTCTCAAAGCCTTGGAAGAAGAGACTTTACTGGAGTACATAGGACATGCTCTGCTCTCCGCTTTAGCTGCTTGGGCCATGTTCAGATGACATTTTGCTCCCCTGTTCTTCTCTTGTGGACAGATGGGGCCCAGTCTTGCCTGAGGTTAGTTTTGCAGCAGTGACTGGTAACAGACATTATTTGTCAGCTCTGAGAAGCCACCATCAGAGAAGCCATGGACAGCTGCACTTGTCAAACAGCAGTCTGTATAAGAGCATGACAGCACCTAGAAAAAATACATTTTAACAATATGTATTTACACAAAGAAGTTGGTTTATGCATTTAATAAGTCATTTTCATACCTGCACACTAATGTTTCTGCATTGTATTTCCAAAGACAGTAATCCCCATTGGCTCATAGCTGTATCAAACGTTGCAAGTTTCCAGATTTCCCGTGACTCTGATGCAGACAAATTGCTTTTTTGCCTCAAGGACACTTGGAGACATACTTTTTAAAACTTGTCATGACGCATAATAAACTCCCTGAATTTGTAAACACACTGTAAAACCACAAATGTAGATCAGTTGGATCTTTGTGGTTTTTATAGTCCGGTTTTTATGAGTGTTAGAAACCCATCTCACTTTTCAAAAAAGACCTCTACCCCTCTGGACCAAACACAGCAGGATTTTGAATGACCACCACAAGGCAATGCGTGAGGGATGGTTACTGTACATGTTCACAAGTTTTTTTTATAGCAATTAACTCCAGATTTTTAAAACATATCTTTTGATAAATCCATCCTGGAGTCGGTTATTAGGTTAAAGGGAGTTAGTTGTAGGGTGGCACGTGCCCTCGGGCTTGCTAGATTTACCAAATCTTAGTCTGTCTGTTTAACGGTTGGATACAGACATTAAATTCTCTCAGCACCTCATTTGGATGTAAATTTAAAGAATTTGCACTGTAGGATTTCAGGTCTGTAAAGTTTCTTTTTTTGCTTAGGAAAATCATTGGATGCCTTCACTGCCCAGCTTGTAACTTTTTTATGCTTTACTTATCATGCTTGTCTTCCCTGATTTTACTGAGCTCTTCCTCTGTTAGCACGCTCTTTGGGCTTAATGGTTTTAATGTCCTCTTCATTAGCAGCATCCGCCTCTTCAAAAGTTAAATGTTCACAGAGAAGGCTCAGTTGGTTGTTGTTAGACAGCCAGCTCAGCCCCTTGGTGGCGATGCTGCAGTGCTGTTGCTGAGGTTACGTACAGTTTCATAGAGGTGCTTTAATTAAAATAGCAAACAGGTTATAGGTGTGCAGTTAAACTGTACATTACTGCAAAGCAGTATGAGAATCCAGAATTTTCCATGACCATGGTATCGATGATGATATTCTGCAGTCGACCTGGGGTCATTTTTATGATAGGACAATCTCATTATAACCGACATAAACAGTTAAATACACGGAACAGTAGCAAGTATTCTAATATGTTGGAGTATTCACATGGAAGACTTTGTGTTGCTGTTAAACATAGACTTTTATTTTTGGAGTATATATTTGGTCAAACAGTAATTATCAATATCAACAAAGGCTACAATACTGACTATTTTACACTAC
The DNA here is from genome assembly GCA_020496755.1 of Channa maculata. Classification (NCBI taxonomy): domain Eukaryota; kingdom Metazoa; phylum Chordata; class Actinopteri; order Anabantiformes; family Channidae; genus Channa; species Channa maculata. The sequence continues at coordinate 4,940,609 of CM035605.1, read as the reverse complement.
AAGCTGATAAGTATGAAGTTCATTTAAGTAAAAATACATAAAGGAACCAGAGCAGAGCACAGCGGAGAAGACTTTCAAGCTGCCTGTGGCACTTAAAAGCTTCTGCTTCATCTAATTATCTGATTTTTTTTTTCTAATAAAACATCACAACTGAAGGTATGTGATACAACATTAACCCCTCACATCCAAGAAAGGAAACACCCCACAGCTTGTGCCTCTGATGTAATCCGTAATTACACATTTGTGACTTCAGCAATAATAACATTCAAATGACAGAAACCAGCCACGGCATAAAAAGGGAAAATAAGCACATTGATGATTACATGAGAGGCTCAGACTGAGGCTAACTTGACAAATCTTGATAAATCAGTATGCTGAGAAAGGCCTCCATCCTCAGACTGAGGGACATGTAAACATGGCCAGAGATGATGGAGTAGAGATGTTGTTGCAGGGCAGCTACCTCCTACTGGAGACCGGCTGCTCAGGTCAGGGATCGGACTGGGCAGGAGCAACCCGGTGACACTGTAATGACAGCAGCTACCTGTAAAGCACAAGCAGAGTAGACAACAGGCATCAATCACCCAGCAGACACCGCCGCCTCTACCACCGCCTTGTGCTCAGTGATGCCACTGTTAGCCTTCTCGAAGCATGAGGAGGATGCAGAACTCTTACTAAGAGCCCTGCCTCAGGCTTGTTATTCCTTTTCATTTGTGAATTATTAATTGGTAAGAAACCAATTTGTTCCTTTTATTCTCAAAGTGTCACAGGTTGTGGGAAGTAATTTATGATATGTGGTCAGCAGCTGAGTTTTAATTAAGTCCAGGCCAGAGATCACGGTGCTGGAGATGGAAGAGGTTCATTAATCACCAACTACCAGACTAACCTGGTACACGAAAGGCCAAAGCACATCACTTTTATCGGAATTAGACCTAATAGTTGACCAATAGGAAACATGTAAGTGAATTAAGCCTTGTGGCGAGAGAAGATTCAGAGGATCATGTTGCCATAAACTAAACCTGATGGAAATGTGGGATTACAGTAGTATCGATCTAGGGGACACCACCTGTTTTAAGGACAAAGGGTACATTTAGTTTCTTTTCATCTATCAGAGGTGGACAAAGCAATATTACCTTGGATCATTGTCTGGCTATACAACCTAGTTACATTGGAGCTTCAAAGCATCGATTGATACTGAGAGAAACAAAAAATATCCAGTTATGACAAGTTTGTCAGACCCTGAAACAGCAAAGCATCCCCACACCATCACTCTATCACAATGACAGTATAAGATATTGTCATTGTGATATGTGACTTTGACAGATTTGGCCCCTTTCATCCAAACAGTTCCACTCTCAACTCATCTGTCCATTGAAGATTCTCTAAAAAGATCTGTGGGTCATCAAGATGTGTTCTGTCAATATTGTGAGGAGCTATAATGTTCTTCTGGGTTCAAATTGGTTTTCATTTCACCTCTCTGCCATGCCGCCTTTGACTGGGGTCTTTTTTTAATAGTGGAGTCATGAACACTGACCTTAATAGAGGTGAAAAAGGCCCGAGGTTTCCTGTGTGACTTTTTTGGATTAATCATAGCTGGGCTATTACAGGAAAATGTGGCATGTTGATTCACCCTGCAAAGTTCAGTACTGTGCAAAGTGTTATTAGTTTGTAGATCCTGGTCTTCACTGAGGTCCTTTGACATGTATATAAAGCCACTTATCTCTTCTGAAATTTCTAGTTCTACCAAACAATGAAGTTTGGTAAGTTAGTGGATTTAGTAATTAGAAAGGCAGATATTTTTTTCTCACACAGGTCCTTTTGGGGTTAGATAACTTTTTTGCTTCTGTTAGGTCATAATTTAAAAACTGGATTTTGGGTTTATTCAGGTTACCTTTGGTTTATGTTGCATTTTGTTTTCAGATTATTATGAGACAAAGAAACAAGTGGAAGAAATTAAGAGAGAAGCAAATACTTTTTCACACAGTACAAGATGAACCGAGGATGAACCGAGGAACCACTGTTAACCATCGGAAATTGATGAAAAATAGCACAGCCATTGTATAAATGAGAGTACTTGGTAGCTGAGACTTAGTTATGAAGTCAATTTGTATCACTAAGCAATGACCAAAGTGGAAATATTCATCTCTCCTTCCACATAGCACAATCAGATACAATGCAGAGCTCACAAGGTGAGAAACTGAAGTAAGTAGTCAAGAGGACACATGAGGGAGACTCTTCTCATTTTTTTCATCTTCATCTCAGCTAAACATTTCAATACAACGATGTCTGGAATGATGCCCATGTTTGGATAATGATGTTTGTCCACAGCTATCTCAGGATCGCTGGTTGCTCCAATGGCTTTTTAGTTGTGGGTTGCTGATTCTACTAATAATGAAAAGTGTTGTCAGGTCCCCTGTGTTTTGTCCAGCAAAGAGGCTTAGGTGAATCTGAGTTTGAAGTTTAAGCATGAAGAAACCCCGCAGAGAAAAAAGTAGTTCATTATTACTGTTATTGAATACTGGACCAGTTTCACTCGTCCTCCAGCGCTTAGTGTGTGTGCAGATGGGCTCCGTGCCAGAAGGCAAAGCATGTAACTGCTTGGGGCCCTGAGCCACTAGAGGGGTCCACCAGGGCTGACAAGAGTTAAACTATGTACAGCACTGACTGTGTGCTTGCAACGACACTACCAGTCGCAGATCTCCCTAAGAGGACCCCGACTCTCACTCCATTGCAAGTAGGGCAAGGACAGGTCTAATGATAAAATGAAAACCAGCGGACGAAAATAAAGAGGAGTTATCATTCTGGGAGAAGGGGAGAAAAAAAGCCAGATAGTGGTAAGTCGAGCAGTGGAGATAATGATTCAATATAATAATAAATAGTATTGGTTAAATGCTGCTAGTGTAATTGTGGTGAAGAGACAGTTAAGGATCTAGGATCGCTACAGTGTGTGCGTGTGTGTGTATGTGTGTGTGCACAGCATAGTGGGGTGGCAGTAATGCACCTTAACACAGGTAGCCATCTGCAAGTAAAGGTGGGGAAGAAGAAGAAAAAGCAGCTTGCCCTCTCTTCACCTCTGCCACTCCCAATCAAGGTGCCATTCTGTTTTGTGGCTTTCTGAGAGAAAAGGCTTGAGAATTGTGGGAGAAAGAAGTGAGTTGTAATTAACTAGCAACTCTAGAGTTAGTGACCTTTTGATTTTTGAGATTGTTTTTTTTTTTTTTTTTTATGCTTACCTTTAACTTTGAATACTCCGTTTGAGTGTGCTGTTCCAAAGTAAAGCGGACAGAACAGGCTTAAATGCATCACTATAAGTCACGTGAGAATAGTCGTGTCTGCCCAATATGTCAACAGAAAGCTGTGTGGACTTTTTGAGAAGGCGGCCTGCTATCAGTTAGCCATTAGGCAAATTCGGCACTTTGGTTTTGGGCCTGGATCGAGGTTAAGTGATGTTTCCGCTACAAACAAACCTCTGTAGTTTGTTTGGGACCGGACCAAGGCAGTAAAGACTCTTGTTACACCTGTTTTGGTCTACATCTGAGTGTGGCTTGTGCGTTCAGAGCTGCCAGAACAAATCACATCAAGGGAGAAAAACAAACCGTTGGATTGAACTGCATTTGAAAATGCCCCTAGATCCTCATCAATAACCAGCTACAGGGATCTGCTGTATCAGAAAATCAACCCAAAACTTTGTGTGATATGTTTTACACAGTCCGCTGTCTTTCCCTTCCTCCACCAGCCTATAATCTTCAGACACTCCCAGATAATCACTGAATGCCGCCTGCAGCAATGTCTCATGTTCTATCACAGATACTGAAGGCTGCAGCTGAGCCACTGACCACACACACCCACACACACACACACACACACACACACACAGTCCCTGCTAGACCAACAAATTTTATTTCGTTTCATAGAATATCTTTTTATGTAGCAGTTATTTTCATTTCTATTGAATTTTACTTAGATATTCTGGCAGCGCTGGATGAAGAAGATTAAATTGAATGGAACTACAGGAAGTGGAAAAACAAATTTGTGTTTCTCAAAGTTTTCTGATGGACTCAAGAGCCTCCAAACTCTGGGTGATAAAGAAAATAATAAATTACATTAGAGGAGCAGAGCCGGGAGGTTGACATTGAGAGTAATTTCACACATGCGAGCCAAAGTTGTGGACGACGAGCAGCAGATCGGGACTTACAACCTAGACAAAGAGTGCTGAAAAACGCTCCTGAAAAAAAAAAGCTCCAAGCAAAGACACAGCTTATACTGCCACTAGACAATCCAGCAGACACAGGTAGATCACATCAAAAATCCCTTCAAATGTCAGACATCTGCCTTTGCCTCACTTTATCGGCGGTGATCGTTGACAGAGACAGATAGGGATATTTAGACAGTGAAAACACACCGTCAGACCGAAAAGGCATCACTGAGAGTGACACCGGAGAGGCAGTGCATAAAAGAGGAAAGACTGCCGCAAGGGGGAGAGACGGGATAGAGCTGAAAGGGAGAGCAAGAGTGATGAGAGGGCGATGAAGTTTGACAGGAGAATGAACATGACCACACTGCAGAGCCCGTCCGTGAAAAGACCTGAGGCGTCCGTCAGATTAGTGATTTTGTGCCCATCTGCACAATTTTCCTATTCTGACCAAGTGGAAGGATGCCAGTTTAGGAGGAGATGAGGTGGATAGAGCAGTCAGTGTCAGGGTACACCCATCTGTGTGTGTGTCTACTGTTGTTATATCTATATCCATATCTCTATATAGATATAGATATAAAATTTATGTGTGTGTGTGTGTGTGTGTGTGTAAAGATGTTTCTTTCTAGGGATCAGATGCCATGGGGTCTAGGGTTTGTGTTGCACATCAAAGCTCTGCCTGCTTGCAACCGCAGAGAACATCCCCCACTGCATTAAGCACACACACACACACACACACACACACACACACAAACACAATCATTCCTCAGCCAATATTGTTTCCATCAACCTTCACCACTGCTTGTTCTTTGTTTTAATCTTTAACTTAGTCTTGAAGGATCTTCTTGGTTTATTCCACCACACCTAAATGATTTACCCACATCTAAACCAACTTATGTGGAAGTGAGCGTCTCACATGGCTTATGTGACAGCTAGCTGCCAAATCTTTCTAATATACTGCATATTTGATGCTAGCTGACAACTACTGCCAGTACATGTTTTTTTAGTAAGTCCTAACATGAACAAACCGGAAGGTGCATATTAATTCCTCATCTTACAGGAGAATAGTTGTGGACACATAACTAGGATATGTACAGTATAACAAATTTGACACACAAAATTGGCCTTTAAGCTGTGACATTTAACATTTTAGGTTTTTACTGCTCAAATAAATCCGACTAACTTCGGGGCTTTGTTTACCTGCCTAAACATGTGACTGCTTGTATTTTTCACCATATCTCACTAGGTTTACAATCTTAGCACATTACCTGATCTCATCAATCACGCCAGTGGAAACACTGACTCGAATACTTGCCAGACCTCCCCCTCCAGATTTATGGCTTCAGGTTCCAGGCCCTGGTCATATCGGTGGTCCTCACCTGGCTTGGCAACAACACAGCCAGCAAAGAGAGGCCAGCAGCGGTTTTGTTTTACGAGGCTGCTTAAAAAAGAGGAACCTACACATAGAGCCCCTCACTCAGGTGTCCCAAAGACTTGCTGGGACCACTCATGTGGAAATACCAACACAGTGAGAGGAAATCTATCCCAGCGTGTCATTAAGACTTCAGAGAAGATCATCAGCTATACTCTGCCCTCTATAAGATCCACCCACCCTTTACACAAGAAACAAAGCGTGAGCCTTCCTCAGTCCTCAGAGACTGAAGCCATGCTGTATAGTCATGGGGTTGAACCACTCAAGAGAAAATTCAACATATAAAATGGTAAATGCCATAAATTCTTTTAAATCAGTTGTTAGACAAATAGATGTGCCCTTAAGTTGCTCAGAGTGTTTTTCTGCCTGTTGGCCCTTTGTCTTACAAAATAAACTTTCCTTCAAAATGTATTTGCTGACGTAAAACAAATGAATTATATGGAAGCTGGTTTTAGAAGACAAGGTTGCAAAAAGAGGCACAGATGCAAAACAAACCTCAATAGTTCACAAAAAGGTATTTTGAGAAGTGGAGTCAAAATCAACCGCTGACTGTTTTTTGCGGTCTGGTTGTTGCCGGGACTACGTGGAAGAGATTTAGATCCCATTAACAGCTCCTAAATAAAGCTTAGTAACCACAGCCAAACGGTTTGTTAGGATGAATCTGGGCTGTGTGTTGATTTAAAGAAAAAGAAATCACATACTAACGATATGCATTAACCTAATTATATCCTACTCATAACCTAAAACCTTCCCTTTCCTAACTATATTCCAACCAACCGTACTGTGATGACTGTGTTGATACTATCACTGTAACAATTTTACAGTAAATAGGCAAAAGCGTCCAATTTGCTTGTATGTTGTGGACTAATTTGACAATAGCAAATCTATGTTGAAAAAATTACGAGATGGTTCAATTATTTTAATCAAAAGTGTGCTAACACAAACATTCACTAAATGCTGCTTGCAGCAGTGTCACTTACCGTACTTTCTAAACTGCAGCAATGAGTCAGAACGTATACAAGTCAGTAGAAATATAACAAGCTCAGAAAAACTATTGCCAGTTGTGCACACTACACCTAGTGCTTCTGCGCTTCCATCTGTATTGCTGGCAAAATAAATTAGTAAAATTGCTGATGTTATGGGGGTTAATTTGTAAAAGTTCATTAGATTGTAAACTTAATTAAATTTGTATTAAAATGGAATCATAGCTGTGAATTTACACCTAATAACTGACTACTGGATTGAGGTACTTTACAGTATCTGTCATTCTACAATTGCATACTGTGACCACACAGCAAAGTCATAAAACATTTACTGTAATATCGCAATTTAATATATTACATATTATGTATACAACATAATGTTACATCAAAGCAATATTTTGAGACCATTACAGTGAAATTAAAATTAAATACAGTAATTTTACAGCATATTGTCATGTCAGAATCAGAAACACTTTATTTTATCACTTTTACTTTACTATTTTACTTTAATACTTTATCACAGTAACTTTGGGTACATTTATTTTACTATCACAGTATAATACAGTATTTGCATAGTGGTACAGTGTTAATTCACAAATCAAATCAAAATGTATTTATATAGCAATTTCCAACAATCAACAGGTTTACCAAAGTTTTTTACAGTAAAACAATGAGATTTAAAAGGTTTAAAATGCAGAGATGTAATTAAACATAATCTACAGAACCACAGATAAATGCTTGAAGTACTAAATAGAAATAACAAAACTATCGACGTATTAGTTTTGATGTAAATGTAATGTAATGTAATGTAAATTGGTTGTTAAAGTATTTTAATGGTACGTTTTGTATTTAGACTGGGTAGCTCAATTATTTTAAGACAGAAAAGAAGACAAACTGATAACAACAAATAGAAAAACATAAACAGACTAATAAATAAATGAATGTGGGTTCCTAATGCTCCATTAAATGAAACGCCTGCTTAAAAAGATGTGATTTGAGTTCGGATTTAAAAGACATTACAACTGCATCTGGCCCCAGATTTAATGTCAGATTGTTCCAGAGAGTAGGTGCTACTAAAGAGAAAGCACAGTCACCCCATCTCTTGTATCTGGTGTTAGGGATACAAACAATTCAGAGTAATTTAGTGTCAAACTTAAACCTATAGCCTAATATTATACACGGTGCCTTTAGATCAGGGAGTTTAAAGCTCAACAGATTTGTGAATTTACCAGTCTTTAGCCATCAAGCAGCAATTTGTACAAGAGCTAGTTTTAGCATTAGCGAAGTTGCATTCGTACAAGTTTGTCCTTCAGTCCCAGCGGTCAGCACATAGGGTTACAGTAAATATGGCTACAGTAAGAAATACATACATAAATACATACATACTCAAGTAAATTTTTAAAACATAATTTGAAGTCAGAATGCTCATAGCAACTGAGTTAAGAGACTGTATCTTTGTTGGACAACTGGGAACAGCCAATGTAAAATCTTAATTTAAGCTTAATGCTGAATATTGTAGAACTCTATTTAAACTCTCCTTTAGACATCTAACCTGAACAAGTTGTAAGTAGAAATTTTGTGACTCACATAAAGCAGCTTATTTAACAAAATGTTGTCATCAACAGTATTAAAATCTAAATGGAATACAATAATATAATACAAATAAAAATAGTAATTCTAAGATTTTGTAAAGGCAGGGCAGCTTGGCTTTAGGTCAATAAATGTTAAGATCACATTATGAAACTGAAGCACTTAAAACGATAGATAGATAGATAGATAAAATACACTGTACAGTGTACACTATGTCAAAAGTTTGAGATAGCTCTTATCAATCACAGCCAAAACTGGTGCCATGGTGCTGCCATTGATTGGCAGTCAGCAGGAGGATGAATGGTTTCTCTGTAATGCTATAGCAACCAAGCCAACAGCACTGAACATATATTTTACCACATTATACACACAGGGTGTAGAAAAACACAAAGCCATTAAAAATAATAGTTTAAATTTGAATTGTGTTTGAAGATGTCAGAGGAAGCTGCTTGGATAAGTGGCCAAACATTTCTAACCAAGAAGAAAGAAGTACATTTGACATGGCTCAACCTTCAGATAACCAAGCCTGAATGGCTGAGAACCTTCACCGACAAAATGAGAGTTGTTGCCATATTGATGAATGAGTCTAAGAAATGAATTTCAATGAGAGACATTGTGTTTTTACTCAGGATAAAAAAGATGTTGTCATAACATTATACATGTAAAAAGTCAACTCCCAAGTAAAAAAATATCTCTATGTGTGAAATGTGGTCATGATTAGAATTCTGACTGGTCACAAACATGTTTGTGTGGCCCTGACCTTTAACCTACAAATTCTAATTAGGTTGTCTTTGAGTCTAAGTAGATGTTAGTGTTAAATTTGAAGAAATTCCCTCAAGGCGTTCCATATCACATTTAGAGGAATGGCATAGATGGGGGTTCACATTGACCTTAACCTTTGACCTTAAATTACCAAAGTCTAATCATTTCATCCTTGATTCCAATTGTATGTGTGGGCTCAAATTTGAAGCAATTCTCTCAAGATGTTCTGCAGATGGCACATTCACATAAATGGGATAGATGTGGGGTCACAGTGACTTTGACCTTTGACCACCAAAATCTAATCTGTTTAATCTCACAGCATCAGATAATGGCGCTTCCTAAGGCATCAAATTGCACCGCTTTTTGAAGTTCTTTGGTGTATCAAATTGATACGCAGGTGCCCTTTGGCAGTACTACGCTCCTGGAGAACCACTATTTGACGCCCCGGGAACAATGGCGTCTTATATTAACACTCCAGATTTGGCGTCAGTATAGGACGCTTCAGGAGCGTCACCATTTCACACAGAGGGATCGACTTGATATACATAATAAAAAACTGTGTTAGGGTTAGGGTAACCCTCACAAAAGTAACCCCATGCACCACATTGTTTTACGATCATCATTAAAGCATTAAAGCAGTATCTGGCTTTAAAGTCAAACCCCGGTCTCCTGTGGAAAATTCCTGTGTCTTGTTGTAGCATCCACCACCCAGTCCAGACTTCATGTTCTACGTCATTGCATTAGACGTCAAACATTGAAGCATATCGGTTTCAATTGAATCACACATAGGGCTCCAAGCATCTATCCCGGATGCACAGGGTATTGTGCAAAAATTGAAGAAATTCCTTTCGGGCATGTGCAAACACAGAACTTACAAATTATACTTTTTAGGACCTAATTCTCTTTAAGACAATCTATGGTTTAAAAAAACCTCAACACCTTCATTCTGATTAGTCCCAATCACATGGTAGTTCTTAAATGATGTGATTTAGCATTAAGTCCTCACTGGAGGATGTCAGTCATTTCACCTGTTAAGGCAAATACTTAGCTTTAGCTAAATCTGAGATCTTCTGAAAAGCTGTTACCAGTGTAGGCTGGGGACATGCGGTGGAGCAGTTAGCGAGAAGGCTCGAATGTTGATTTGATTGGGGATTAAAGGTCATGAGGAAGTATTTAAACACTCCTGCTCAACTTCTGGGGCTAATCATTCCTCCACAGCTGTGAGGTGGAGGAGTCGGTCGTGCTCTCAGATCACTGTTGTCACAGCATGTTGTCTCCCACTTTGTGGTGACAGAGCCTTACCCACCCAGCCAGTAATCCCTTGCAGTGAAGTTTGGAGTAAGCTGACGGCATGGAAAAAAGATAAATAAGGATTTTCATTTTTCACTCTGTAACGCAAAACTCCATTGCGCTCTCTTCGTTGCACTTATCTCTAATGCTGTTTCAGATATGCCCATATTTCTATGTAATTTATCACAATCCACAAAAACGTTCCGCTGTGGGCTTTTAAGAGGCCAAACAATTGAATCTTAGTGCATACGCAGTCTGAAAGTGTCCCTTTTATTTTATACGGCTTCACCAATGCCAGACTGAATAAGTAACACATCTGCACACACACAAGAAACTTCTCCCATTTAGAGAAGAGAGATTGAGGACGTCAGTGACAAATGTCTTATATTAACTTTGTTGTTTATTTTCCCCCGGAAGATGTGAAATAACCCTATTAAATCAAGTAGTCACTTGGCCATTAATCTCAATGCAGCTGACTAGTCCCTCAAAGCTAATGGGGTTTAGAATTTGCATGAGGCGAGTTTACCCACAAAGCTTCGCCTAAGAGGATTGCTGTTCAGACAGAGAGCTTATTGTCACACTTGTTCATAGACATGGATTAACGATACTAGGCCCAAAGAAACTCCACTAACTCACAAGTTCCACTTCACTTGCTCAGATGTGTGTTTTACAGGGACAGAGGTGCAGACAGTCTGCAGCATGCATTGCAAAATACCATATATTTGGTGAATTTATGCAACTTCAGTTTGTGACGCATCCATCAAAATCATCCATGTCTGTTTAAGGGTAAAGGTAAGAGAAGCTAAATATGATGGATTGTTTTTGCTTCTGTGCTTTAACTGATTCCCTGTGAAACTTACCTTCCCATTGTTTAATATTAATTTCCCATTCAATATTTATTTTTGTCATATCATCGCAGTGCTCCTGAATTTGCACTCTGTGTTGTCAACTTAGCTTTTTACATCATTTGAATAAGCCTCTTTCAGTGGGAGCGTGTCTACTGTGTTTCATAGGAACTAAAGCAGCTTTAGAGGCTAAATATAACATGTATCCACTGCATTAATTCTTTAATATTTATCAGTGGGAAAAAAGGTGCTCAAAATGTGGCTTATATTCCTGCTTAAAATTCAGTTCTGACAGCTCGGTGTGCACACACACACACACACACACACACACACACACACACACACACATACAGTTGTTGTTAAATTGTGAAGTATTTTTTTGGAAAATTCTTGCGTACTAGTCCATAGTTTGAATTACAACTTAACTGACTTTTTAGCTGTTTAAATACAATATTATTTCGTAACATGATTTGTTTCCTAATGGAGAATATCAATGGGTTGGAGAAATCTTCCAGAGCACTTTATACTTTTGCTTAGCCAAAAATGAGATCTGAATATGCTTTGCTGTGTGTTAAGGGAATGGGTTTTGGATGCAATTTTCTCTTAAGCCTTTATGCTTTTTGTGCTGCTTGTCAGTTTATTATTAATTTACACAGAAGTGTATTTTTGGCATCATAGGGCTGCAAAATCAAAAGACAAAGTTGTATTCTATTGTGCCCCTTGAAAGTGGGTAAAGGGGTAAACCAATCTATTGTGGAGCAAACTGACAAAGGATAATTACATATTCCATGTTTTTGTTGACCCTGTACACACTTTCTACTCAGAATCACTACAGGACTCTACATGACACCCAGAGGTGAGTGCTTTTGACAATCAACAGCTGAGCCTGTTGCTTTTCCACTGCAGCACCTGTGCGATTGTTAGTTTCCCAACAAATAGTACAGAAAGTATTTGCTGAACTGGACATTTTTTTTACGGAACAAAATTAAAAGTAACCTTTGAAAACTGGAATTACGACTTAAGATGAGCTTTAAGACAAAAATGAGGTGAAGATCAACCTAGTAGTTATTTATTACCCTATTCAAAAGTGTAAACCTACAGGATGTTTGAGTGACTCGTGCATGTAGACGTAATAAAAAGGACGGCCATGTGTCCAAGCAATAATGTGGAAGAAGTACTGTTTTACGCAACTACCTGCACGCATCTGTGTAATTCAACCTTAAAGCCTGTGATTAGTGACACGTGAGGCATAAACTGTGAGGCTAACGGTGCCCAAGCTTTAAAAAGGATAAGAATGACGCAGGATTTATTTCCGATGTCCACTTGAGTTTTTCTCTACACTCTTAATCAGACTACTACAAGTACAACTACCATTAGTTGACTACTAGAAAATTGCTCTACAAAGGTGGAACTTAACATGATTAGTCTACTGCATCCAATACATTTTTATGTTAATAAAACTTCCACTCAAGCCTGTTAACACTAGCAGCCAGACCTCAAAATCTACAGATTTCCTTAGATTTTTTTTAGATTAAAAGGATAATTTTGGTTATTTTCTAAATCAATGGTATTGTCCACAATTACCATACGGGTACTTAAGCCAACATTGGATCCTTCTACTACTCGTGTTGGATTTGTTGTCAGTCTGCAGCCTGAATTCACTCATTGTTGATGAAAAGCATTTTAGCTGTTTTCCAAGAATTAGTTAAAAAACGCATCGGCCAGACACACCGCTCCACTGATGACTGATGAGTTCTTCATTCCTTCAGGTCAAAAACAATACCTGGAAATAGTGATGGATAATATCAGCTTTTTCACCTTATAGTAAACAGTATATAGAAGTATAGTCAATTGGATAATAAGGTTGATTGGGATGATATAAATTCCCAATCTTCCCAATTCCCAATCCTGAGACACTGTTTTAACTTTTTTTAATTTTCGCACTCAATTAGAATGTTTCTAATTTACTCTATATTATATGGGAATCAACAGGAGATGTGTAAACTTAAATTTGAAAGCATAGTTCCTTTTATTATGGATTGAGCAGCTCTTCAAGGAGTCATTCCTCCATTATCCTCTATTGCTTGTGTAAAGCCAGGTATGTGCCCAGTCAAATCTTGTCCTCTTTAAATAGACTCTGTGGTAAGTCCATGCACAAAAGCCTCAGATTTCCATCTTTAATGGATGCTTATGCCTTTGGAAAGCAGACTCTGCAACTGATGAAAAGTCATCACTGCTCAAAGGAGCTTTTTTATACTCTGCTAATCTCTAAGATCAATGGTTATCCAGTAAATGAAACCACAGGTTGTTTGAATGTGAATGGAGAACATAAATATATGGGAAGATAATATTTATTAGGACATTGTGCAAACATTTCTAAAATGAATATCTTATGAGTAGTCCAACATGCAAATAGGCTAAACAGTTTTTGTACATGTTTATTTTAAGATTTACTTCTAAAAGTCTGAGTGAGTCTTTACTTCTGCTTTGGTAGTAGGTTTTGCAGCATTCGCAGTTATTGTCATTTCATAACGACCAAAGTGCTGGGTACACCGTGTCAGTGTGTAGCAGAGCAGGGAGAGGTAGGGCAGAGAGGGGCAGGGTGGGCCGACTTTGAGTTTTGTGCTAATTCTCCCTTAAATTGGACTTTTTTAGCTTTAAATTAAAATACTCGCTTCCATTCTTTGGCATTTACAGACACATCCATTGAGTAATGCATCTATCTGGAGGACGAAATCTTTGAAAAAGCTATAGAGATTAAAGGGGGCATCAGATCTTCGAAAAACAAACATATTCTCCCTAGCGGCACCCAGCCATGCAGATAATTTAGATATTGTATTGGCTAAGACAATTAAAGTTGACATTTGAAAAAGCAGCGATGTTTGCAGAAACAATATCTTTGTTACTCTGCATAACAGAGCTGTTGCTTGATAAGGCAACATATCAGATTCTATTAAGGATTCTTGTAAACCCTTGAGAACTATAAATGTTATACTGTGTTGCACTCCTGACTAAAAATTGGCAGGCCGCAAAGCACAACTCCACTAAAGAATTAACGTGGCAGATAAAATACCCAGAAGACAATTCAGGTAAAAGGTCAGTAGCAGGTGAATGGACATAAGATAATGTACCAGAGTTGGTAAGTATCTAAGTGCACTTACTGTCAGTAAAACTGTAGTACTGTAGACAGCTGGAGCTCAGTTGGTAGAGCAGTTGTTCAGAAAGCAAAGGTTTAACCTAAGTTTATAAATATTTTTCACTTCTTCACATATGTGCCAGTTGGATGCCACCAAGATAAGTGTTAGCAAGCCGAAAAACAAACAAACAAACAAAAAATTAATAATAAAAAAAAAAAATGTATTTTACACATCTTAGAGAAATGCTGACATCTGAAAAGAAACACTAACACCTAAACACTAACACATCAAATAAATCCAAACCTTCAGAATAAAAGTATAGTTTATGCATTGGTGTACACTAAAAGTGAATAGCTAAAAACAAGTGCAACGATCTACGACTGAGGGGAAGAGCGGTATAAAAGAGCTGAGCTTCAGAGTTTGTCGCAAATGATTCCAGTTGTTTGCTGCAGAAAACTGAAAGGAGGTGCAACCAAAGGAGGTACCGGCTTTTGGAATATGGAGGTTAAACAAACTACTGGAACAAAGACTACGACTAGTGTTATGACTACTGTTGTCCCAAGTGGTAAATGACATTGAGCTTACAGTATGTGGGAGGGTTTTAGAAGCTGACCTAGACAACATTGCCATAGTCTAAAAATAGGGAGAAGTGTCAGTTTACCAGAAGGGTAAATGATGATTTATTATAAAAGAGAAAACCTATGCTTGATTTGACCCTTTGTACGCAGAAGATATGTGTGTTTCAAATGAAAGCGTGCTATCAGATGCCCAGGTACTGTCAGAGCCATCCAGGGAGACACTCAACCTGTGGTAAACTTCCCTTAAAGACCAGGCATTTTGTTTTATTTGTGTTTATAGGTAAGTGAAGATCAAAAAAAAGCCCATTGTATACTAGTGAAAATGGCCGTCAGGGAGGACAGAGGAGTGGTCAAGGATGAATTCACTGAATAAATAATAGTAGCGTAAAAATGTATAGGAGTTGCCAAATCTTAGTTAACAACAGTAAAACACAGTTGTTTCGTCTCAGTTGAAGACATTTCCTTTTCTTTATATCATGGTCTTATGTCAAAGTCTTCTCCCATTTGAATGCTTCCTTTTTTTTAGAAGAGCACTGTGCCCTTCAATACTCTGGAAAACAACAGGATTACATGCACCAGTATCTGTAATCACTGGTTTGCAGCCGACACGGCTTTTATTACAGTAACAGCAATCCCTCGCTTTAAAGAGCAGGTAGGTAACTTTGTTAGAGTTTCAAGCCAAGTTCACCCAATTCTCAAAGTGCCATTTCCACTCACCTTTTTCTTCTTGGCTGAGCAGTAGCCCTGTCACCTTAGCCCCTGCCTGCACCAAAGAAAGCTTTTTGTATTAGTGCTGTGGTTTAAGAGAGAGCGAGCAGGAAAACCTGAGCATAGTCTTAGAACATGAGACTGACATGTAAATAGCAAAATTTCCTCCCCCTGCCCAAATGACTCTGTAAACAAGATGTGAGGGCAGTGCTTGGAACATAATTCGTATAGAAAAAAGTGTCAGGGCGCAGTTATTGCATTATTTAGAGTGCCATAAAGAGCCCGGCTATTGATTTGAGAGCAGACGCGGCTCCCCAGTTATTTCTGTCATCGCCGCTCTCATTAAACTGATGTATGGCACTTGCTCCTCTCCTTTTCTGCCTCCGCTGCTTCTGTTCTCCATCACTCTTTCGTTCACTTTTTTTATGCACTCTGGCTGGTTGTCTGTTGAGGACCGAAATCAACAACAGCAAGAAACACACTTGTTGCCTATAACAGCTTCTTAAAGTGTGTTTTGATCATTCCAGAATGAGATCTATCCATCTTCGAACATTTGTCAACTAGAACTAGACAGCGGCGTATAAGTGATAACAAAAAAGGGACAACAAGAATATTGTCCTGGCATATTGTCCTACTGTCCTGGCAGCTCTAGTGTCACATGTTCCTGTTAACAGAAAGTGTCAAGAGTTAGCAAAAAAAAAAGAAGACGAGCTAGAGGAACCTCATTTGCCACTACAGCTCAGCTGACCAATCACAACAGGAGGTGGCAGATGTCAGAATGTTGTTTTCAGAAAGTTACAACTTGTTGGACACAGACCACAGTGTTTGAAAGGTGTAGGAGGACAGGGTGTCTGAAAATATTTGACCATCCAACAAGCATTTCTGTCAGCTTAAGGTGAGATGGACTAAGGATAACTTTTAGGTCAATCTGGTGGCCGGAATCATGATCAAAGACTAAGTTCTTTTTTTTAATAATTAGGATTTTTTTGATTTATATTTCTTATATGGGACTATATTCATTTTCAAAGGTGCAAGTAAAGCCAGTGCTGCATTCACTGATTCTGACGTTTATAAGTAGAGTTAAATAGAGGTTGTATCGAGTGAACCACAGACAGAGGGGAACCACATTGGCCAACAGTCTTACGGGTTTTAGAAACTGAAACCGTTTTGTATTTTATCGACGGAACATAATAATGGTCACATTCTTCATAAGTTGATCACCTTTAACTTTTAATGTTCCCCTCCATGGCAAAATGACTCATTCAATATACAGTGTTACATAATCATTACTTACTCTTTCTCCAGAATAAAACCCACAACGTGTGAAGTAGTTGCTTACTGTGGTTTGTTAATTCACGATTATCTAATTATGTCTTACCATTTTTCTGTAGCCTCAAGAAAACTGACACATCATAATGAGCGATATTTATTCATGATTATCTATCATTTCTCACATTTTAATCCACCCTAAAGTGGCACAGTAGTTCATATTAATTCCATAGTCCGTGTTGATTTCTGATTATCTGAGCATTAGTTGCACCTTTTAGCACCTACCTATGCAAATTGTCCACTAATTTCTGTATGGAAACATTCCTTTGCATTTTTTCACTACTTTAGGTTTTTGTGCTGATAGGTCAGATTGAGAAAATCCTTCCTGCTATAGAAACAAAGTGCTATACATCTGCCATGTATTAGGTCGGCCTAATGCGTTATATGTAACCATACTTTATCTACCCGAGAAGAGACAATGCATTTTTCATTAACTTTATAGCACCAGCTTCCCTGGAAAAGCTTTACGTTTTATTCATCAATTTTACCCTCTGTCTGTTCATAATCTACACTGACAGTTACTTTTATTTGTTGGCTCCAAACAAAGGGAGCAAGTCACTATATATCAATTATTATTTCTTTCATGCAAGTTTGAGTCAAATCTTGCCTTTATTTAGAAATTGTTACTTAGCAAGACCTCCAGGTATACTGCAGGTCCTTTAGCTGTGGTAATATTTGTTCTCCTCGGAAAACCACCCACTTGATATCAAAGTGTAAAACTTAATATTACATTTCCAGCTTCCTCTGGTGTAGTCAAGGTAGTTTTGCTGTCATTACCTCTAAGACTGAATCTTTGCACTCTCTTCATTCTTTGACCAGTGTGCTGTGCAGCATCTGGAAAAAAAAGTCAAAATCAAAGTTCTTTTGGTTTTAAAGTGCCACATCAGTTTGACGTTTATATGGACTCTGACAGTCTAGAGAAAAGTGGTTTGAGGATAAGAATGTGCCCTAATCTATTATTGTAGCAGAATTACTGCCAGGGTTATGTCATGATGACATCCATCACCTTAATAATGTATAGGAGAGAGAACATGAAATGAAGGTAGTATAAAAACTATACTCAGAGGCAATTGCACATTGTAGTTATTGATGAAAGTTCGGTTTTTAATATAGACTCATTGTTGAGACAAACAAGCAGGTGATGTTGTTTGAATGTGTGAACGACAAAATAAGTCAGACTGATCCGGCCTGCAATTGTGTCCAATCTCTTAAGCAAATAAAAAAGTAAATGTGCACAAGCTGGCTGTTCAAAAGTGTTATTCAAAGATAGAAAAAGGTTTTGCCAAGAATGACCACACTCTGATGTAGATGCTCACAGGTCACTGCATATTGTTTAGTTTGCAATTAACTGAAGTAGTTGTACTAGTCCCTTGGATGGAGTACAATCTTCATGCAGTACGTCAAAGTGTTCTTATTTCGGTCTCATCAGAGGACTGTGGTAGACAGCTACAGTAGACACACACCCAGCCAGTGGATCCAACCTGTGGTCACTGAGATAAACGGGTTAAAATGTAGAAATATATATTTCAGAAAGGATTTACACCTTTTGCCTCTTGCATGCTTTACTGTGTTGTAGCTTCAGATGTGTTCACAGGCGTATTGCGTGTTTGGCTTGTCACAGAGTGAGGCCAGCTGTTTCCCTGCAGAGTTCCTGCCTTCTGCCTGTTGGCTTCAGTCCACTCCCTCGTGTATAGACTCTATGCAACCAAGCTGCAACTGCAATCACGTTTTTGTTACTGGCAGGATAATGCTCTAATGCAGGGCACTTTTTGAGTGAATGTAGGGCTACAGTTTGGATCCATGGCTGTGAGGAGGTGCTTGGAGGTGGATGGTAGAGACTAACACTCTCGAGAGACCCCTGGCTGCACACAAAGTTTAGGAGGTGCTGATAAGATGGTCGATTTGAACCTCGATTTGAAAAAGTTGTCAACTTTTTTCCAGAAGTTAAGGCAAATCAACTAGACCAGTGGCTTTCCCTAAACTTAACCACATGGATCCTAACCAGCAAATATCTGCTACTTCTGCTGTGGTTATTCTTATCTGCAAACAGATACCCCTAGTACTGCCACCCACAGACCCTCGTTTTACTGAAGAGGCTTGTGCGTGGTTAGAATTATCAACTTAAACAAGGGGGATCTTTCTCTACTTTTAGCTCAGTAGTCTAAAGAGTACTACTTCCAAAGGACCCGTTTGTAGTACAACATCTAGACAGCTTGGTTGAAGTGATTTCTTTTATGTGTGTCGTGTTTTGCCTTGATTAACATTGACAAAGAATTTTTTACTGTTTTGCAAAGGATTTCCGGGCAAAAGTAACTATAAACTGCTAAATATAATATGATTTTTTTATCTGTGTTAATACAAATAAGTTTGTTCATATTTCTGGTACTAAAGTCAGCTAAATAATGATAACATAGTTGGTCAGTGGAAGTGTGTTCATTTGGATCTTTAGTATAAGAACTTGTTGACTTTGCTAGGATTATGGCTGCTCTGCTATGGGAATGAATCCAGTCGCTTCCGCTAAATTCAAATAGTGCACTTATTTCCCTCCAGAGGAAATGAATCTAGTAATTCTCTCCCTCTCCCTCTCTCTCACACACGCACACACACAGTGGATAGTAATCCTACATCATCTGCTAAAACAAAGATTTTGGGCTGTTTCCACAAACATGAAGAGCTACTAATCTGTGTTCTCAATTTTCTTCTGGAACATGCACAAATTTCCAGCAGAACTTGTCTTTATTTGCTCAGATCTCAAACACCATCACCATTCTAAAAGCTCAAATACCCTACTGGACACTAAAAAATGATGCCAATGCAAGAAGATTATAGGATAAAACATATGCTGATACTGTAGATTTCCTTATATTAAAGACAAAAAGAAACTACAGTGCGGTAAATTAAAAAGAAAAAAAAAAAAGGCTAAATAATAGTAATCATGATGAATCAACTAATCAATGCATTTTTAAGGTTAGAAAATGATTGGTTGACCACAAATGAAAGATCTGTGGTGATAGTGTGTAGTTTGCCCTCCACCTACTGTAACGCTCGTGGCAACGGCAATATATAGGTGTTTGCCTAGAGCATATTCATTTTTATTTTTTGAATACAAATACACACTTCGTGAAGGTATGCATGCATCAGTAAGTGTATATTAATATTCCTGCCCTCTGTAACTCTTTCCATGTCGCCCTCCCACGGCAGCTTAACTCCAGCTCCCGACAGCCACGTGGCGCTGTGCCAAAGCTCACCTCTGTCTGTTGAAGCGTTGCAATGTTGGCGCCGTCACACAAGGAGCTTCTCTCAGACGTTGTCTCGCAAAATGTCTGTGAGACAGTGTCTGAGTGAAGGACAGGATGCAGTTATGCACTTTGCACGGCAGTGCAACAACTTCAGTTTAAATGTTCTGTAAATACAGCGAACCTAAATATGTCCTGAACAGTTAATCGGCAAGTGAGGTTATGCCCAGGGTTGTTCCAACAGCATCAAATCTTTCAATATATTTGATTATTATATTTGATTGAAGTTAATTATAAAATCATAAATGCAATATTATTTGAACTAAAAGCAACAAAAAACCCAAATATTTTTTTCAAAAAAGAACTGGTATAAAGTTTTGGATGGAATTGTCAAATTGTTAGAGTGAATTTAATTTAATCATAGTAGGTTTATTAATTCAGCCTTTAAGGTTGGGACAATTTTTGATTTACACATAAAATACCCCACATGCACATATGAATGCTAGATTATATCAATTTAAATTATTTTAATTGATCAATACTCCAGTTAAATAGTCTGTGCTTTTGAAAACATACATACATGTCTGCTGTCATCTGTATCGTCAATTTGTCTGGATGCTGGTGCAGCAGAGGGGAACATCAATAAAGCTTTTTTGAACAGGTGTAAACAGTACAACAGCCAGCAGTCGATTTCAAAATGGCCAATTTCTTTTTTTAGCTCTCAGACTATCTTGCTGTGGTAACTGGAAGTGTCTAGCCACTTGAGTGTCAACCGCCAACTGCTGTGCCTCAACACAGGCCAGTCACCCAACAGGAGCATCGATTCAGCCTGCTGTTTTATGAATAGAACACTTTGTCCAAAAATGCAAAATCCTGTGGAACAGGGTGAACAGGAAAGAGTTTGATTAGGAATCCAAGATTCGACTACTAGTTTAGCTTGAAATTTGCATCCTTTGTCCTGTATATTAATTACAATTTTATATTTAAGGAATCATCCTTTAACAAAAGCACAAAAACGACTATTTATATGTCACCAAATGACAACAATGGAGACCAATCAGCGTTCAGTCCACTGATTAGGAATGTTAACGGACACTGACAAGTGCACAAAAAAATGCTGTGACAGTAACAGTTTTCTGCAGATGTTTACTGGCTTTATCCAAATGCCACAGATGTTTCACTGAGCTGGATACATACAATTTCAATACATTCAATTAAGCTATATTTTTGGGGAACACTGTAAATCTTAAAAACATACAGTGGCAAGAAAAAGTAATCACAATGTTTACAATGTCCTAGCTTATTTGTAATTTCGTGTTTCATCATGAAATATGATCTGATCTTCACCGAGGTTTCAAAGTGATAAAAAAAAAGTCATGATCTTTCATGTCTTTATTAATCAGGACTATTACACCTAGAAAGTATTAGAACCTAGAACCTAGTAAACCTAAACATGTGATAGCAGTGTTTTATTAGCTGTGGATTAGGTCTGCACAATGTTGAGGAGGAAATTCGGACCATTTATCCTTATGGAACTGTTTTTGCTCACACTTATTCTTGGGACGTCCAGTGTGAATGGGTCTCGAGGTCATTCCACGGCACCTCTTAGGTTGAGATGTAGACTCTGACTGTGCCACTCCACAAGTCAGATTTTGTGTCTCTGAAGCCATTCTGCAATATGATTTACTATGATGTTTAGGGTCATTGTCCTGCTGCATCACGCAGGTTCTTCTGAGCTTCAGCTTCCAAACAGCCACCCTCATATTATCCTGTAGGTTAACACGATAAAATTCAGAATTCATCTTTACCTCCAAGTGGTCCACGGCCCCATATCATGATGCTGATTGTTGGCATGCTGTTCTCTACATCATGTGTTCTTCTTAAGCAATTCTACCTTTGTTTGATCTGTCCACAAGACATTTTCCCAGTAGTATTGTGGAGGGTCAAGGTGGTCTTAGAGGAAACATGGCTAAGTTTGCCTGTGATGTCCTCTAATGGACACAATGATTGTTGTATGTTTTGTGTAAAGTTAACTTATGAACAGAGATGTTAAACAACCCCAGTTAATTATTTTAGCCTTTTGCCTTCACTCTAAATTTCTTTTCTACCTCATTGTTCCCTGGGTCTAAGCTTGACTTCTACAGAGTACACCACAGTACCATATCATCTCCATTTACAGACAATATGGCAAACTGTGGAGTGATGAATATCTCAAGTCTTTGAGATTTCTCTGTAACCCTTTCCAGCGCCATGCAATTCAACAACTCTTGATCTCAGGTCTTATGAGATGTATTTTTAGTGAGGCATGGCCACATCGACTGATGCTGCTTGCTAACAGCAGTATTGAGTGTTGAATGTTGATGTTTGTGACTTTGGTGAAGATCAGGTCACAAACACTATATTTTGTGGCCAACTAATGCCAAAAACCAACAAAATTGCAAATAGCGCCACTAATTTTTCTTGACACTGTATGGGAGTGAGAGACAATGTTAAAGATGAATGGGAATTAGATTACATTTCAATCATCCATTTGTTAATGAGCTTTTGTAATTGTAAAAAAAAAAAAAAAAAAACAATGCAAAAGGTCAGACAATCTGTTACTGAATAAAACAAGCTGACAACTCACTAACCAAGACATTCCAAGTACAATACATCCTTTTATAAATGCTGCTATAAATCCTGCTGTCTACACAGGCCATTTTACTTGCTCTGCTCGTACATAAACATGACCTAAAGTGTATTTTCACTCTCCGTGGCTGTTTTCCTTAATGCAGTGCCTGAATGCGCCCTGTGTAGATACAGATGGAGCTGCTGCTCTGCTAACATGCTGGTCACACTACACCTTCTGCGTAAACACAGTGGAAGAATCACATTGCAAGGCCATTGCTGAAATCCTGCGTGAACACAAATTCCAGTGTGTTCCTGTACCTAAACACACACACACACAGTGTCATTAGCAGTCAGCTTCGACTGTTGTTTTTGGCCCAGTTTTGGGTTTATTTTTTCCACTTAATGCTTCACCCACAAACGGAACGCCAACTTGTAAATATGAAAATGTTTAAATGAGCCATAATTATGTCAGCAGTGAGCAGATTGAATAGTTAACAATTAATAGAGAAATTTAAACTTCCACAAAACTTTTTTTTCCCTAATCAATTGAAAAACTTACATAGAGAAGCTTTAAACTACAGATACAGTATGTTCTTTAATCCCTTTCTGTAGAGAATCTGCGTCTAGAGTAGAGACAGCACTATATACACGAAATTCACCTTTGGATGTTTTTGAGTGAGGCTCATACGTCTAACCAGGCCAAGCAGGCAGAAGCCTGTGCTTCACATACTAATGTGAAAGTTCACCTTATGTGCATCTACATTTTGACATGTGATGGGCTTTGACATGGTGTCAATATTTCACATCCTGGGTGAACTGATTGCACGTCTCATGCTACAACTACAGTAGCTTGATGCCCAGAAGTTGCAGATTGGTGAGCTGACAAAAGGCCAAATATTGTCAAATTTTGTGTTTTAGCTTATATGAACATTAAGAAGCTTAAGTTACCAGGAGTTATAAGCCCATAGTTATTTTAGTTAGTTCGGGAGGTCACCTGTGCACCAGAGTTGAATTTAGTGATGCAATTTAGAAGCGACAAAGTGTTTGCAGGGAGGAGGACGTGACAAATGGGTGGGTGACAAAACACAAGACTTTGTTTCTTGTCATTAGTCAATGTTACTCTAGTCAGTCTTGTTTCTATAAGTTAACCTACCAACGATGTTTTTTAACCCCATTCCATAATGTTGCATGAGCCTACAAGTAGTGCAGCAGGTATCTACTGGCTCATAAGCAATTTCCCTTCAGGGATTAATAAAGTATTTCTGAGCACTGATAACAGACAGTGGCCATTAATTGGCAAAGTCACATTCTAAGCAGGTGTCAGTCTTATAATAACGTGAACATTTTGGGGGTTTGGGGAAACATTTGTTGACATCACCTCAGACTTCCGCGAACTGTCATATACATCTGTTTACTGATGTTTTGCAGCTCGACCAACGATTTGATAAACAACAAGCAAAGAAACCAACTCCAAAATCATTTATACTTGCAGCCCCACCTCTTACAATGCAAGGCCTTGCTGTACATGACTGGTCAAGTTGTACTAAGTCTGTTCTTGTCTGGGTCGATAATTTCATCGTGCTAAACACTGTGTCCCCAAACCTTTGTTTTAAATACTACTATAAAACTAAAACATTGACACCAACTGGTGGTTTTATGAAAAAAAGGTCAGCAAGGGGACAGTATAATATAAACGACCAGCCGGTATTCATGAGGCCGATGTATTTGACCAACTATTATTGTCAAAAACAACTTGGAGCTGACAGTGTCGGGTGTCAGACAGGGGTGGTAGTGTTCTATTGTAGATGATGGTTCTTACTGCAGTGGGCCGTCTCATTTTCTTGCTGAAACAGCAATGATGATGATGAGGATGGTGAGGACAATGGCTCCGACCACCAGGAGGTAGCACTTCCTCTTCCTCAGCTGCCTCTGTGGAGAGAAAGGTTTCATTATGTAGGTGAAGTTTGAGCATTAGGCAGTCTCCCTTTTGAAAGCATTACAGTGCCGGCTGCGTCCTCCAAAAGAAAATTCCTGGTTCTCCCTTAGGAATCTGGATTAAAAGACAATAATGATGACAACTAATACTATTTCAAGACAAACCAGTTATGCCAAGGTTTAGATCACAAACTATTCTTTATGATACATAATAATACAGCAGTGATTACTCTGCTGCAACCACTAAAATATTTAGCTCTAAATTTTTATTTTTTGCATACATAAAACACACACAAAGTGCATTAGCATCCCTCTAAATGTCAAGCCCCTGTTTAATAACCACACATACGGTCACAACAGCCCAAATGCCTTTTATTGTTTTGTTGTCCCCCTCAGCACTTGTTTACACGCACTCCCAATTTGCAGAAACAAGCACAGCCGACATCTTAAAAGTAAATGTGAAAGAACAAGGAGAGCAGCTTTTAAAGTGAATGAGTAACAGATTTGTAGAGGAACTAGGAGGCGAGGTCTTGCTGACAAATACACAAACTACAGAAAAAAAAAAAAAGGTGGTTTTCGCCTCATTAGCAGTCTATGGCTTTGTTCACTTTACAAACCTTACTGCTTAATTTCAATTATTGACAGGTCGGATCTTTTTATGTCGATGGTTCACATTTATAGTTAGGTGGATCCAGTTTCATCCAAACTAACCGTAACATCCCTGCATACATAAAAGTCACATCAGTTAGTGTTGTCAACTCGGAGATTATATATCTCAGATCAAGTAGATTTAAGACCACATACAAAGTGGCCCATAATAGTTTTTAAAAAAGGATTTGGTCTGTATACACCCAAAATGTAATTTGAAATTGGAAAGAAAAAATTAATTGTATTTGCCATGTAAATGTGGATAATGACAACAATATTATGAAATAGCTGTAAGAGCTAAAAAAGCCTTTTCATGAGTTAATGTATGCAGTAGTTTGTTGACAGAGTCTGGCTTCACATCAATCAACTTGCCTTTTTATGTGGAGTACAATAATTTCTTGGGCCTTTTAATGTAAAATTAAAACAGTTTTGCTCCGTTTTTAATTTATTCCGAAACATGTAAAGCCTCACCCTTATCGTCAGTTTTAGTTTTCCCCTTTTTAAGAGATTATAGTTTTCGATTGTGTTCAATACTGTTTTCTGTTTCAATTCCAATATAGCCTGTGGGGCAATTTGGAGAAATGCTTCAAACACTTTCTCCGCAGAGCGCGAGCTTCATTCATCCATGTCAATTACTTGCGATGTAAAAAAATTAAAATAAAATAAAAAGAGAAAGAAAAGTGTTGACTGTGTTAAGCAAAAAATAAGTAATTGGAGTGAAGAGCAGGGATTAGGGAATATTTATATATTTCCTTGTCTCCCCAGGCAGTGATGATGTGTTGGAGTACAGAATCTATGTTGTTTTGAAATGCTTTTTCTCCCGTTTTTTTTTTTTTTTCCCCCAGCCTGTTTTCTGCTACAAAAGCAGCAAGAGCCACGGCCAGAGCTGAGGCTGGAGTCTTTAAATCCTGACGTGCTTCAAAGCACGGAGAGAGCAATTCATCTTCTTATCTGAGACTCAAAAACAGGCTTTCTGTGTGGAAGAGAGAGGGAGAGAGGGAAAGCGGGAAAGGGAAGGGGGAGGGGGGGGTTGTGGAGGAAAAAAAATGCTGTCGAGTAATTTTCCGTTTAAACGTTCCACTCCACAACAATTTGCATAAGCAGCCCTGCGTCTGTGATAAGAAGATTGGTAATTTTCAAAGGCTCTGTGGGGATTGAGAATTAAAAGCCTTTCTCCGCTATCTCCCCTCTTGCAGCTGGCCACCGCAGATTCCCCAACTTCTCTCACACATTTCCTCCCAAACTATGCCTTATAAACTTTCCCTGCCATCCTCTCCTTCTCTCTGCTCACTCTGACAGTGCAGAGCTGTTTCCACTGTCTATATACTACTGTATTCGCTCCATCTCCCTCACTCTCTCTCTCTCATTCATATCCTTTCCTTTTTTTTTTTTTCCTATCTTCCCCGCTTGCTCACCCTTCGCTGCTGTTTTTTTTTCGGGGGAAGAACAAGAAAATAAATAAGGTAGGGGGGAACAAAAACAGGCTCAGTGTAACAAAAGAAGTGTTGCAGTATTTTTAAAGCAGCATTTTCCACATTGCAGTGAAATTTTTAGAGATGGGGAGACTTGCAGAGAGGGAGTCAGGAGAATGGGAGACATTTGCTCTTATCACCAGTGACTTAATCTAGCAGAGAATGTGTCCTCATGCCAGCCACTTCAGGGCCTATGGGCACGAAAGCCCTGGGGGAGAACACAGTGCCTCCTTCACACCTTCTTTCATTCACTTTTAATGTCTAATATGAGGAAAACAGTTGGATTAAGTTAGACCTTTACTGAGATGTCTTTAGGAAGTTGTAGAGCGTGATATATGCATTGAAATTTTTTATAAATTACGCATTCTCAAATCAGGCCAAAGAAAAAGAAAGAAAGAAAAAAAACAAAAAACTCGAAATTTTCGTCACTGGGAATAACTCTCATTGTCAGTAAAGAACTGACAATGAGAATTGAAACCCATTGTAAATAACGAGCAGGGACGACAAACATTTGAGAAAAACAACAGATATTTACACCTGAAAGTTGGGAATTAAAACGAAATAAGACTAAGTGGAATGCCCCTAGGCTCTGGCCTTGGCCCCCCTTCTTTTCTCACTTTACATCTTTCCCACTGGCCAAACCATTTGAAACAGAACTACAATTCATTGTTACATGACAGTTAGCGATGGTAGTCTTATTTTGAAATGGCAAAAATAAAGCTTTTTTTCCATCAACATAATATTTAATTGACATGATGGTGCACTTTACAGAAGTGCAATGTGCAATTAGTCAATTTTAATAAATGTTTCCATGCAAACATTTCCAATATTTAACTAGGGTTATTACTAGTTACTAGGGTTTTACCTTAAACACACTCTTTGACCATCCGTAACAACAATAAATTGTTCTAGCTAAATGTGCAATATTATATTACCTTTAGGAATAAGTTAGCATGCACTTCCATTGAAATGGCATAAGGCAATACAAACCTAACCCTAAATCTAACATAACGTTATCATGCATGTTCAGTACGAAGGCCTGTTATTATCACAAGTAACAAAACTGGTCAAGCAGTGTATTTAAAAAGTGACTGGATGCCTTGTAAATCTGGATGCCGTAGAATTCCTGCTTCCAAACTCAGATAACACTGAGGTGTCACTGGTCAGGTTCAACATTAAAAGATGATTAGTGGTGTCTAAGTGATTTGGGGCTTACATTTAATTCTGGACTCTCATTTGAACACAATATTAAGAATATCTATTGAACATACTGCAGGTTTGACCAACTTTGTCATTTGTGCATGCTGAAACAACTATTATTCATTATTTCATTTCATTCTGCCTTATTCTGGCATCAGTATTAATCAAATGAAATTTATTAATAGATCACTTCAAAACATCCTGTTGGATCAAGATACCTCACAAAGTAAATTCATAAAATAGTAAAATAAAAGATCTATTACAAGAAATGAAAAAAAAGAAAACACATGAGACAAAACACCATGATTAAAAGAAAATATCAGACCTAACTATGGATTAAAAGCCAGGAGGATGATAAATAAGTTATAAGCAATGATTTAAAAGCTGCCAGGTCTGAGGGTGCTCTGACATTCAACTGTTCCAAAGGGGCTAACAGAGTAAAAACACAATCACCCCAGAGTTTGTATATTCGGCCATTGGCACCTCTAAAAAGAAACTGAGATGATGACCTGAGGGGCCTTGCTGGTTTGAGCTAATGGAGTAGTTCACTGAGGTAAGGTGGTGTCAATCCATTTATAAGCTTAAAAACACACAAACATTTTGAAATCAAACTTGTAGCCAGTGAAGAGAGTCCAGAACTCTGGTTATATGGCCAAATTGTTCTTGTATTTGACAAGCAGCATTGTTTTGAACAATCTCAAGACTGAGAGTGGTGACTGATTAACACCAGAGTACAATGCATTACAGCATGAACTGCCATTTCAAAGACATTACAAGAAAGGAACGACTTGAGTTTACAACTTCAGCTGGAGAAAGCTGGACTGAACTAAGTTGAAAAAATTTCAAACATCACTCATAGGTTTTTTTAGAGTCATCTTCATATGTGGAACAAAGAGGCCAAGACCTCGGCAGTTATAGTAGCCGAGTCGCCAATTAGCACACACACTGTCTTGTTTTCACTGAGATGGGAAAAGCTAGGTGCTAACCATGTTCTAAAGTCCCTCAGTCGAACAATAGCTGTAGTGACCTGGCTCTTATTCCCTTGGAAATAAATATATTTCAATGTCATCAGCGTAGCAGGGGAAAGAGAAACCCATTTAATTTTTATTTTATGATTTAGAATGGACCCTTGAGGGATGGAGAGAGGATTGAAGCAGAGGAACAGGCACCAAAATTAACAGCAAAACGTTTGTTAGTAAGATATATGTCGTGAACTTTTCCCTCTGCAATGGTTTAATGGCACTGAACCACAAACTGAAAATGCTTTTAAAAGCATGATGTAAAAAGGGGAAATGCATATAAATGTTTCAACCACTTTACTGAAAATTATACTAAAAATATAAGCTACATGTAAATGGAATCTTTACTAATATAACTTAATTTTACAATCTTTATTCTTATTAGAACATTTCAGAAATTATATTTGATCAGCTAAAAATAATTTGGAACAATAATATTCAGTATTCTTTAATAGTATCTTTATCATTTTTTAGTGACACTTCTTCATAACCTTCGCTTTTGCAGCTGCCTGTAAAAATTGAGATTGGCCTAAGCACGTGCCCAAATGAAATCAAGTGCAAAACATCCAGCAAACAATTTATGTAATGTTTAAAAATCTAGAAAAAAAAAAATCTTTTCGACAAAAAAAAAAGGGGGACATTTAAAACCATCTGTATATATGCATATACACATGTATATGTATTGTACATGACTCTGTTAATATTGACATATAGTTGCAATGGCCCAAATCCTATCAAAGAGCAGTAATTTGCTATGTGTAGCTATGTTCTCCTCTGTTCTGTCAGCACTCAAAGCTTTCAATGATGGATGAAGGTGGGAATATAAATTAGCCTTAGGTCCTCAGTGACAGATCAAGACAAAAAGGTACAACATAATTACAGTTTTTGTAACCATCACATTTTTAATTTATGTGGAAAATCCTTAGATACTGTACTTTTAACAGGGGCTCTACTATCTGTCTTCTACTCTGATGGAACAATTTCTTTTTTCTGACAAAGCACAGTGCTCTCAGACTTGGAGGTGCTAACTCTCACCCTGTCGGTTTCACACTTGGCTGCCAACCAAAGCCAACGAGCGATGTAGGTCCCAGCCTCACAAAGCCAGTAAAACTACATCGTCTGCAAAAAGGAGAGATGCTGGCCTGAGGTCAAAGTAGTTGATCTGGTCATTTGCTGCACATCAAACTTGTTTGTCCAACAAAAATCACAAAAGAAAAATGTGAGAAAGGGCAACAATGCCTACAAGTGGTTGATTGACACAATCCTCACAGACTCGAGCACACAGTCCAACACATTTAAAGCACCCATCAGACATTTAGTATTAAAGTGATGGTAAAGAGTTCTATGATACATTAGGCATACGTACATAAAGCTTCCTTTACCTTTGAAGATGATGTTTAACCTTTATTTAAACTCACAACTTTGATTATTTTATTTTTCAAAAACAAAATGTATAATATCATTATAGCAAGATTCAAGCACAATTCATTCATAAACACTTTTTTACAATTGAATTTGTTATTCTGCTTCACTCATACTACCCAATGTTTCCTGAAGAAAAACAAAATAATAATAATATAATCTGCAAATAACATCCACCTAAACAATTTTGACACTATATCAAGATCATTCACATACAAATTAAGTAACTTTGGACAAAGTCAAGACGGAATATTGTGTTGTTATGTCTTTCACTAGCTCAAATGCAGAATCTCTTATATTGTATAAAAGGGATGGCTCTATGGTTGTCTGCCCACATGGAGTCATCTCCAGGTTGCACCAAGTTCTTATGTACTTAAAACATATTGTAAAAGTTACCATAAAAGAGAAAAGCTGGAGGTAACAGCCTGTGGGGGGGTAAAGAGTATTCTGTCCAGCAACACGAGGATATAAATTCACGTTTGACATGTTAAGACTTTAAAACTGCATGGACGGAGACTTGAGAATCTGAAGGTTTTATTTTCTTGCAAGAGAGAAGTGCATCAACAAAGACATCCTGGATGTGGAAGCTTCTTTAGTGATTACACTCGAGGTGTCTGTTAGCAGTAATTGTCGAATTTGGCCACAACACCTTGGCTATTTTCATTTTCTTTGGAAATAACTCACTTTTAAAAGATCTTTTATAAATATGTTGATGACTTGTCCACACAATCAAGAATGTCATTTATCATTTACAACTGATACTGCGTGATTTCTAACTCCACTCAACCCAAAAACATTGTATTACAATTAGAGGTTTATATTTACCATGTTCAGGACCCATTAATTAAAAAAAAAAAAAAGAACTTAAAATCTTAGTTGGATAGTCTGAATTTTCAGTATCACCTCTTGCTATACTGTTTATTCTCCTTCTCCCTGTGCCATTCATATTGTTACTGTTTTCTTATGTTGGTATTACATTATCTATCCGATTAATTTGCTCTGTCATTTAAAAATGTTCTATATAAAGAGATTTTTTAAAAACGACAAGTATTTTGTACACTTTTAAATAACTAAAGGCTTCTTTTCATATTGATACCTCTGAGTATAGACTTAATTTTTTTTTAACACTGAGAACATGTTGTAGAGTCCTGCTCTGTAATGATGTTATTGATCATCTACAAGTTTTAATAACTTAAGTTATAACTTTAATAACTATGTTTTAATAACTTTCTAATGTCAGACATTAAAATTACTATTATTAATAATATACTATTATTAATAAGCCCCATTCAGTCTAATACTTAATGATATTTGTATACAACTAAACTGCAACCACAAATACATTTTGTCGGTAACAAAATAGAGAACATATCAAAATATTTGAATTTTTGTTTCCACCAATATATTCAGTATTGCATCACAACATCCAGTGTGTTTATCCATAATGTTACTGTACCTTTAGGCTAACTTGGGGTAGAAAATTAGTCTAGAACAGCCATTTTCCACCTACAGAACATTGCCAAAATTAGAAGCATCCTGTCTCAAAGTGATGACTAAAAACTGGTCCATGCAGTTTGTTACTTCTAGGTTGGACTACTGTAATTCCCTACTTTCAGGATGCCCCAGTAACTCCCTAAAGAGCCTGCAATTAATCCAAAATGCTGCAGCCAGAGTGCTGACTGGAACTAGCAAGAGAGATCATATTTCACCTTCACTAGCTTCTCTCCATTGGCTTCCCATAAAATCTAGAATAGAATTTAAAACCCTGCTTCTTACATATAAAGCTCTGAATGGTCAGGCTCCATCATATATAGAAGACCTCATAGCACCATATCATCCCAGTAGACCACTTCGATCTCAGAATGCAGGCCTACTTGTGGTTCCCAGAATTTCCAAAGGTAGAATGTGAGGTAGAGCCTTTAGCTATCAAGCTCCTCTCCTGTGGAACCAGCTCCCAGTTCAGATTCGGGAAGCAGACACCCTCTTTACTTTAAAGTCTAAGCTTAAAACCTTCCTCTTTGATAAAGCTTATAGTTAGTTATAGTTATGCTGCTATAGGCTTAGACTTGAAGCCTATAGCAGCTTAGACTTAGGTTTTGAATTGAATTTTAAAAATTAAGTCACATGAAACCCATCAATAACTTAAAAAAAAAAAAAAAAAAAAACCACAATCCTTCTCTATGGTAACCAAAAAAAAAAAAATGTATTGCTTAAACCTAACCACACTGGACCCTGGAGCTGAACTTGGGTCTGTGTGAGGTTGTGAATTAAGTTGATTACTTGGGAATAAATGGTAAATAGTCTGCACTTATTTATTCAATCACACACACACTCACACACCGACTCACACAGCTAATTTGGGATTCAGTGTCTTGCTTAAGGACAATTCGACATGTGACCGGTGGAGCCAGGGATCAAACCAACACCTGCAGGATTGGTGGATGACCGCTCTACCTTCCTGCGCCACAGTCGCCCTATTATTTCTCTACAATGACCATTATACCTGGTGTTTAACTGTTTAGTGCATACAGTATAAAATGGGGTTTGTTGAAAGGTCTGTATGAACATCTGCAATGCTTGTCAAGAGCAAGACAAAAGTTAAATCCACGAGTTTCAAGATTTTCTCAGACTTTTCATAATCATAGACCACTGTTAAAAATAAAAAAAAGGCTCCAATACGCAATGCAAAAAAGTGACTAACCATTAGAGCTGATAGCACTGTCACCCAGACTAACCATCTATCTCATCTCTGCCTCCCTTACACCCATACGCAGAAGAAAACTTGCTGTGTCTCTGAGAGAAAACTACTTACCTTGTGTGACATGAAAAATATCCTCATAATACAACAATAATGCAATGCAATGATAATGTCCATAATATTATTCTCCCTTTATCGCATCTGGTTGGGAAAATTGGAAGTCCATAAAATAAATAATGTTTACAGCGGAACTGCCTCACTTGTAATCGGCTTATATGCAATTTACATAAAACTCAGAGTCCCATGCAGTCACTCTGATTATGATATTTAAGGGGAGCAGCAAATAAACAGACTTCACGGCCAATTCTGGCATCCTAGGAGGAAGGCATGTGACAACCATTGTCAACGGTGAAAAATAACACACTGAACACTGTCAGCATATTTTGCCTTACATCAAGATAAATATTAATATATTAGGATAAATTAGTTTGACATTTTGTTAAAAAGCAATGTCAGCATCATGGCAGAAAACTGGCAAGCTCAGTCTGAAGGGTCACATCTCAATGTATGACTTATATAATTTTCAAGATAATATATGATCCCATATTAGAGTTTACATGATGTAGGAGACAAAAGATGGAAAGATGGGGAAACAGATGGAGGTGTTCAGTGACAATACAATGAGAGCGGTGACGTATGGTATTTTAGTATGAACAAAATGAGCTCTTTACTAGAAAATGATTTAATTTGTTTACACTGTCACCACAATAAAATGAAGAAAGAAGTTATTTTCTCATTAAAAAATAACGTAAACCAGATAAACAGATCATTTTGTCCAACTTTTATCTTTGAAGCTGCTTAAATAATCAAAACTCTCATGCATCTTGAGGTCTTTATATACATAATCATACCTCTAAACTGTCGCATATGGAGTATAAAACAAAGGCAAGTTAAGTTGTGCCAGGCCATTCTCATTCCCGGGGCTTTAAAAAGCACCGCTTTGTCAAGACCTTCTGCGTTACATGCTGTCGCTGAAGGTAGTCGTTTGCATCGAGGATTGATGCTCTGAGCTTTTAGTGTAGTGAATTTAGAAACCCAGGCGCTTCAATCTTTGATGCCAAAAATCGATGACAGAAAATAAGACTTGAAAAAGTCTCATAGGGAGGTGGACTCGGGACTTCCCCAAGGGAGACCGGGGTTCAACTCTAGTGCGAGATGTTTGCTTTATTGATGATTGTTTCACAATGTGGCACACGTGGTTACTATATTAAGGAAGTGCATGTGTGGCGTTGTACGTTTTTGTAGCAATTTGTTTTAATGTAATTTATCTTTTAACTTAACCTGTCACAGTCCCTGGTTTTGGACTAGTTTTGTTTAAATTGATTTCCTGTTTTGGGCTTTTATTTTGTTGCTCCTCCCTTGTCCCTTCCTTTGAGTCTGTTTAGTATCTTTACCTTCCTCGTTTTGTTCTAATTGGTTTCACCTGTTCCCCAGTTTATTTATACCCAGCTTTCCCCACTGCTGACTGCCTGATCGTCTCCCCTGCTTCCCTAGAGATCTCTCCTTGTGAACTACCGCTTTGGACTTTGTCTACTCCTGCTTCCCCTGTACACCTGTGGATTACCGCTTTGGACTTTGCCCTCTCGTGCCCACCTGTTCCTTGAGTTTTGGTCTGAGGTTTGGTTTTCTGTGTTATTTCCTCTAGTTTCTTAGTTCCCTTGCCTTCCCTGTGTGGTTATAGTTTAGTTAATCCCCTCTCTCCAGCTGTTTAAGTTCTTGGTCTGTTTTACTTAGTTTATATTGTGAGTGTTAGCATGTGTTTTCCCGTCCTCCTTACGGAGTGATTTTCTGTTGTTGCCTTTTGTTTAAATAAACTTTAATTTATTATAACCCCTTCCCTTGCCGTCTCCTCCTTTTCGGGTCCTGAAAAATTAAAACACACAATAGAAAGTGTGACATAACCTTACTCTGATGTTTTTGTGCTTAACCATAACCGTAGTTGTTTCTTAATTTAAAGTTGTTCCTGTCACATCAAAATGTGACAGTCCTAGATAGCCCAATGCTGACGCCAAAGGGTACCTTTGAAGGACGTACAAAGCGGCAAAATATGACACCTGTGTCAATATCTGACGCCGTAGGATAAGAACTTGTTGGTTGTGCTCACATGACGAAAGGTTTGTGTGACCAGCAGTTCATTATGTGTCCACAGCCAATCAATAAAGAGAGATGCTGTGCAAAGATCATATTGAGATAGTCCATTTGAAGCAAGTGACCTTTCCAGGCTGTCAGCGAGACATCAGACTGTTTGTGGAGTTAGGCATTACACAGATCCTGCTACTAGGCTATACCGGAAGTGATGTTCCTAAAGTTTTCAACTGTTCAAGAAAACAGATTCTATACAATAACCCCACAGTTCATGTGTACTTAGAATGACAAAGTCTGCAATAATGAGAAGGTTATGATTCATGCATTGTATGGACTGACAAAAAGTTGGACACAGGAAACTGAATTACTACTTGTTCTAAACTGTTCAATTTTTTTTTTTTTTTTTCTGGAACCAGAAAAGCCACTTTGAGCGTTAAACCATTTTTAGCATGTTGGCATGGCTTAGCAGGCTGCCTACTACTTACAAAGATATTTATGGTGTGCAAGATGTGGGCAATTGGCAACATGTAGTGGCCATAGTAAGTAAGTCAGGTGCCAGAGTTGCATTTATTAACATACATGTAATCAGTTTTTAACAGTTAGTGTAGGGAGGACGTTAAGGTACATGGGTATATGCCAAAACATACCTAGAGATGAGAGACACAGTATCAGATCTTGTTTGAGTTCATTCTTGTCACATCAGTCAGTGTTTGGATATTTTAAACCCACCCTACAGTCTTTACTAATCTTGTTTTGGAGGTATATTCTAACCAAAATCCTGTTTTCTTTTGTGGTTTAACCAAAAGACACTGCAGTGCTGCATAAACATGACTAGAGCCTACTAGCTAATGCTACCTTGTAGAAAAAAAAACCTACTACCCTAAAGAAGCTTTTCAAAAAAAAGATGTGTTGGTTGTTCAGTTACACATAACTGCTGCACCTCTGACATTTGCTTCAATGCTACTGCTGTGATTCATTCAGCCAGGCTGTTAGATATTACAATATAGACATATTAAAGCTGCTTCACACAGAAAGGAATCATTATCTTCATCATTGCTACTGAGGGTTATACTTAAAGAAGAAAGGTGAACTAATCACAAAGCAAAGTGTGAAATGTACAATTGCTGGATTTGTGGGGGAAGCCTTGTGTTATAGAGTCTTTTACATAATGAGTGTGTGTAGGTGGGAGTCAAACACATTGAAGCACCAGCAGTGTGGTGTAATCTGACTTTTTGCGACTGCTCGGCTGTGGTTTTTAAACAAACAGACATGTGCTCCCAAATATGCAAGGCCAAAATCAGTTTTTGGGAAGCGGGGGCCGACTCAAACACATGGTTCATGAAAACATTATACAACATAAAAAATGTTACATGTGCCCAGTACAACACAAGTAATGTCAACCCTAGTCTCTGTGTGGTAAGACCATTGTTGCTGAGGTTTTTGTTTTCCAATTTGTCCTCAAACTTTGTTGTTCAGATCTGATTTCTGTCAATCAAACAGCATGACTGCTTGTGTGATTACATTTTCCTTGGGTTTCTGATTTGGGATCTTCTGTTAATCAAGGTTCTGTAGGTGGAACTTTGTAAACACTGCTCACTTTTTTGTCTTCTAAATGCTCACAAAAAAATCCTCATCCACATATGCTAAAATATGTTATTTGAATGGGACAGTCAACTACATCTTTAATTAGTTTTAATCATTTAAAAAAAAAAAAAAACAGACAAGACGACATTGAAAAAAAAACGTGACCAATCGGAAACGGCGTGTTTTGTGGCAGGAGGCTCATAGTGTCCCTGATGAGCTGATGCAGTGCAGGTGAGCGAGTGGGTGGAATGGGGCAGGGCCAAGTAGGAATGGAGGGAAGAAAGAACAAAGGGTTTGAGAGGGGTGAGGGGTGGGGGGGGCCTAAAGGGTTAAGTGACCAGGCATGTGAAAATGGGGAGACTGACGAAGAAAGTGACTAGGCAGGAATGTGACATGGAGTTTATGGATCACTAATGGACTAACAATTGATTCAAGGCTAATCTTAAGTGAACACCACCAATTTTCTTTTTTAACTGGCTCACAATTCTCTCATGAAGTTTGGCACAAAGTTATGGGCCACAACCCATCTTTGAGATTTTATGTAAAATTAATGACAGAAACTCCTGGTCTGTCATCAGTGCTTGTCGGATGGCTCAAAACCATCTGGTCGCCTTGTACTTCATACACTGGAATGCTTTTCACTTCCCACACTTGCAGTTATGAGCACTTTATGTTCCATCAGGTAGCAGGTAAAGGTTCAGTGTTAAAGTGCATCCTACACACGATTGTTAGTAAAAACTACACATTAAAACATGTCCTAATTTTTATGGTGACCCCTTGGCCTTCAAAAGTGATTTCCCTCTTCCTGAAGTTTATAGATATAGATAACCAGCCTATTTGACTGCCAAAATACTTGAGCTGCCAAGATTAGCTCTTGCATGTTACCTAATGATAGCATCATTAGGTTTAAAGTTAAGGTGGCACAATTGAGTACAGCACCTGCAGGTCAAAACTGTGCCCTAGAATGAGGATTACACAATCACCATTTTCCATGATAATGTCAACACGCCTAAACTAAAACTGCATCTTCAGGCCAAAAAAATCAACCATGTACATATGGCCGCAAAGTCATTTGAATTATGTCCAACATCTGGACATTTATTTATTTATTTTTTATTTCCGCCAATGGTAAGCCTCTAAAAACATATATCTTTTATAAGTGGGAGTATTGACTACTACAGCCCCGACCATTCTCATTCAAAAAGCGACGCTTTGTCTAGTCCCTACTGCGTTACACGCTGGGAGCTTTAAGTGTAGTACAATGTAAAACCCAGACACTTCAAGATTTGATGCCTAAAGCAGTGACGTAGTATATGAAGTGAAAAAGTGTCAGGGAGGTGGACGGTGAGGCCGATGTTTTTTGTGTATAAAAATGGTGATGCCCCTATATGCCAAAGGGTACCTGTGGCATCTATATGATCCGCTGAAAGATGTGACAAAGCAGCCTTTAGAAAGCGTGGTTATCTGATGCTGTGGGGTGAGAATGTTTTGCACAGCCTCTGATAAGCTTTTGATATATAGAGCTAGTTTTATAATTATTAAAAACACAGTATGAAGAAAAATCTAAGAAACCTTCGAAAACACTTGCCCAGAAGTGACTGACACTGTCCGGGCCAGAGAAGTGTCACGGACATCAACCTGAGGAAGTTAAAGCTTATTATTTCCACTCCATATCCTTCCAAGTAGCATTAAAATGCCAGAAGCACTGGGGGAGGACAGATTCACCAGTAAGACAGTTTAACAGCAATCTGTCAGTGTTAGCCCACCTCCCAATCAGGTGTGTAGTGATCAGTCATGAGTTTTAATACTTTGATGAGGTTTTTCTTTATAATTGTCTTATTTGTCAAATGGGTGACAATTTGTATGTGTCTGAGATTAGATGGATCATTTATCCATCTACCCATTCATTTGCCTGGCATTTTCCTGTCTTCCTTTTTTCTCCTCCACCACCTTATTCCTTTTTCTTCCCACATTCCCAATAGCTACAATAGAGGTCTGTATTATCTTCAATTTAGCCAGAGGAAAACCGCGTTACATTTTCGCGATTCAGAACGACGCAGTCAATTACTAGGAGATCAATTTTGAGTCCTGAAGACGAGTGGATTTTAAGTCTTAACAAAAAATGTGGATATTTCATGCGTCGCTCTATGTGTGAAAAGGCCACAACTTTTCCTTAGTGAACTGCTAGAACATTTTATTGGTAATTATAAACCATCTTGTGCAGCAATCAAAAATCGGAGTTCATTATGGTCCAGTGAACACAGATGAGGTCATAAAACATCAAAGCAACTAGAGGAAACCTGTAGCAGAGAGAGTAGTCTGCCTCTGGGTAATGCATTATAGATTCAATTTATTTTCAATGTAAAGTGGGTAGACAATGTGGGGCACAAGAAGAAAATGACATCCTTCCTTAATTGACCATTGGTGCGGATGTGCAATGGTGCATGTAGACCAGCATCAAGGAGTGTTCAAGGCTACACCAGTGCTTAGACTTGCTGGAGAGTGTTCAATCTCTTTCTTTCAAGTCCTTCCCCTCCCCTTTCCCTCTTGGTTATGTCGAATTTTATATGTCATCACAATGGTGCCATTAACTTCACGCAACATTTACTTCATATCGGGTAAATACAAGCTTCTCACTGCTAAAAACTGTTCACACCAGACCCTAGTGGCAATTAAAAGAGATTTAAAGGTGTTAGGGCAGATCCGGCCCTGGCTATATGTCGAAGTATCCCTGGGCAAGATACTGAACCCCTAACAGCCCATTCCCCTCCCTAGCTGTGCAGTGCCGGTCCAAGCCCGGTAGAAACTGGGGAGGGTTGCGTCAGGAAGGGCATCCGGCGTAAAAACTGTGCCAAATCAACATGCGGACAATGATCCGCTGTGGCGACCCTGAACTCACAGGATAAGCCAAAGGACAAAAAAAAAAAAAAAAAAAAAGGCAGATCCAAGACCTGAAATTCAACACCTGACTAAACCCAAAGTAGGACCCATGTTTATCCAGTATCTGAAAGTAGCAAATCCCTCCTAACTGTCAAATTGACATTTGAAATGATATTTGGCCCTACATTTATGAGTAGAAGTAAGAGCCATTTATCTACATTCTTAATGTAGGACTTCACTCTTATCTCCATCAAAATGTAAGCGAGCTCTGGGGGTTTCCTGACTGGTTAGGAGTTCCCTGGGTGTAGTGTTCAATTAGAATTTGAATTGAGATTATTAAATAATTCCTGCCAGTGACATCACAATGACAATGAACAACAACAATCTCTACCCACATCAACCTAGCAACAGGAACCTAGATTATCTTGTTTGACTGTACCATAAACCTCCCCTGTCCAAAAACAACTTAAAAGCGTCAACTACACCAAACTCCAAACAACATTTCTTCATTCCAATACAAATAATGGACAAAGTTTTAACAAATGTTTCCCCAAACGCTCTAAAATGCCACAATTTCAGGAGATCTTGCACATGATCATGGCTCTATCAAACAAGCAATTGTATATCAGTGAAGTGATAATGGGCAATTCTCCCAAAGCTGCAGACACAAAGGAAAGGTGGGGGAACAGCCAGCATTTACTCAGAAAAGGGGAGAAATGTTAACTTAGATTCTTCTCGCTCTGAGTACAATGCAGTAATTTTGACTTGTCAACCTCCGCTTTTAGCTATGGCAATTTACAGGCCCACAAAACTCTCTTTCCACTTGTTTCAACTGACTTTTCAGAACTTCTTTCCTGCATTCACTAAAAGAAACATGGCCAAATATGACCATTGTATATTAACTGGTGATTTTAATATTCATGTTGATAGCAAGGCAGAAACCAAAGTGAAGGATTTTTTTTTTTTTTCATTTGCTGGACTGTATGGATTTTATTCCACATGGTAATGAGACAACCCACAACCTAAAGCACATTGTGGACCTGGTAATATCACATGGTCTCAGTACAAGCCTATTCCTTTCTTTATGACTTGGCTCTGTCAGACCATTATTGCATATCTTTTTAAACATTACACTGTGCACTGAAGTCGTATATAGAGCAACTTGTTTAAAATTATATACAGAAGTAACCACACATGTTTCAAGTAATCAAAAAAAGTTTCCCTCACTTGAGAGTTTTGTAGACACTTTCAATAACAAATTGACTTTAGTCTTAGATGTTGAAGATCGTGAACATAAAAAAAGGAGCACGCCATGATACAGTCAAATTCAAAAGACTGCAGAGATAGGATATTGCAGGAATAGTTGGAAAACAAGCAGGGCTGCAGCCTCAAAGCCTAGTTTTCCACCCTTACTCTAGGCCCTGGCCAGAAGCCTCTGTGTCATTTTTAAATTGAATTTCAAGGTGCATGTAGAGATTGTCAGCAAATCCGCCATATTTTTCTCAGTGTTCTTTCAGCCCCTGGTATTTCTCAGGCTTCCTTTTTCTGTTTGTCCACTACTATGTCCGGTGGGTTGGCCATCAACAGTTTCTCAGTCTGTATCTGGAAGTCCCACAAAATCTTAGCTTGGTCTCTGCCACCTTCTGAGGTGTGTCCCATTTTAACTTTGGGACGTCCAGCCTGTGCTTAGTACAGATGCTTCGGTACACTATGCCAGCCACTTGGTTATGGTGTTCCATGTATGCCCTGCCTATTATCTTCTTGCATCCTGCCGTTATGTGCTGGATTGTTAGCCCTTAGATGTAAAATTTACCTGGTGAGGGTGTTTTCTTGCAATATCTTTGTAATGAAAAGATGTTTTCTAAAAACATTATTGATATCATGCCAATTAAAATTTTAACCTACCATTTATACATTTTACGAAATTGTTAGTTTTTGTATTAGTACTGACATTAGTGCATGTACTGTGTGTGTGTGTGTGTGTGTGTGTTTGTGTTTGTGTGTCATTCATTTATATAGCTTGTCATTCAAAACATTCAAATAACAAAGACCGTAAAGTCCACAGTCGGTATTGGAGATGCAATCTACCGCTGTGCAGTAATCCCAGCCAGA
Organism: Channa maculata; assembly: GCA_020496755.1. NCBI lineage: Eukaryota > Metazoa > Chordata > Actinopteri > Anabantiformes > Channidae > Channa > Channa maculata. The sequence goes on along the minus strand of CM035605.1, from coordinate 4,898,805 downwards.
AACAGGCACTTTGTCAAAACTGCATACAGTGATGAGACAAGTAGGTAAGAAAAGAGAGTTACACACACATACTACAAATCATGTGGCTGTAGCTCAGATGCAGAGGTGGCCGTCCACGGACCACAGGGTCAGCGGTTTAATTCCCGGACCCTTCTGGCTACATGTCAAATTGTCTTTTGGCAAGACACAGAACCCTAAGGTGCTCCAAGTGGGTCAGGTGAGCCCCTTCCATGGCAGTCACCGCCATCGGAGTTTAAAAAGTGAAAAAGTATAAAAATACAAATATTTCAAAATATAATTAAAATGATTATTTTTAAACAAAATGACAAAAGTGGCATAAAAAAACACATTGATTCGCGGGTCATTTTTGACCCACTAATGAAAGAGTGTAGGGTCCAGTGACTTAGTGCATCTAAGGGTTGGGGACATCATTGCACAGCCTGCACCTGGAGTCCTGCCTGGTATGGTAGATCCTGGCTTCTATTGATCTTGTACTTAGAGCCTGCTCCTGTGCTACCAGAATTAGTGCCTCTGCGCAGTCTTTCAGTCCATCTTCGTCCAGCCACTGGTAGAATTTTTCGATATCAGCCACTTCTTCTATCTGCCAGTGGTACCTACCGTGAAAGGATTTGTTCTTTATGACAGTTCCTGCTCTTCCTTCTCTCGCTCCTCTGGTTTTCGCTGCCTGAGGTATTCACTAAGTATGTCATCATTTCAGGGTCATGTTCCTGATGTATTCATTGATCTTTGTTGTTTCCTCCAGGATAGAGGCTCTGATCCTTACAAATCCTTATCCTCCTTCCTTACTGTACCTTAGTGTACTTGCTGGTTTTGGGTGAACCCCCTACTTGTATTTTAAAGAGCTTCGATCTTCTGATACATACATACATGACTGGCGTACCACAGTGTGCTGTACAAATTACATATGTGCTCTATTGGCTTTTGTATTATTAATATTAATTTATTTCATTATTCTCCAGTATTTTCATGTGCTGATCAACTTTGATTGTCTTTAAATGTGCTTATAATTTTTTGACTAATGGTGAATCAGATCTATGGTTGTGGATGTGGATGAAAACTATACATGATCCTTTATTTGACAAATGTCCGAGATCCACACACGCACTGAGTGTTGAGTGCCCTAAGTGACAAATTTATTTATTTCTAATCATGACATCCAATGTTTGAACCCCTAACAGCCCGTTCCCATCCCCAGCTGTGCAGTGCCGGTCCAAGGCGGGTAGAAATTGAGGAGGGTTGCGTCAGGAAGTGCATCCGGCGTAAAACGAAAAAAAACTGTGCCAAATCAACATGCGGACAACGATCCGCTGTGGCGACACTGAAATAATAGTAGTAGTCAATTAATATTTAAGATCGGGTCTGAGGTCCCGGGGTGTTTTAGTTCTAAAATTAATAATGATTTCCCAAGTGATTCCTAGATTTGATACAGGCCAAGATCTCAGGTCTACACACAGTTCATTTCAGCGTCAGACTGACTTGAAATCACTGATGCCCCTTGATGTGTGATATTTATCAGGACATGACAGCATCAGAGCCAGTTCAAATACAGAACCGTATATCATTATACTTCATCGTGTATATTTCACTGAACCTTTTTAATCAAAACTGTGTTCAGTGTTTATGAGCATTACTGGGACTACCCTCTCTCCCCAGTGAGCATGAAAATAGAATAAAAAATCTTATTTGTGTTTAACTGTCAACAATTCATTTAAAGTAGAGCGATGGAGACAGCTGGGTGTTTAGGAGTAAGACATTAAAGCATTTAAAGCATCAGTCATGTGTTGACTGTTAAAAGCAGTAAAAATGTCAAAATGCACTGCTGGACACAGGTCAAATTCGTGCACTGTTAGCAGTTTAAGTGTCAGCTGGTACAGTAAACCACTGAACAGTGAATTTCATGCACACAACCAGAAAAAACAGATACAGATCATATATTTGCTATATGGCAAAGACACAGCCATGTTATTAAGCTCTCATTAGTTTTGCCATTATCACTATACATATAATGTGTGTAAAAGCTAAAAACTTTTGCAGTGTCCTGCACAGAAGAGTTTAAACAGGTTTGATTTGACGCTCATCATTCTGCCAGTCTTCTGCTTTGTTGTTTTTCTTCCATTCAGCTGCTCTGCCTCTGTAAAGACAGCGGCTGTCTGGATTGGCGGAGAGCTAAATTGCTCAGTGTGAGCTCAGTCACGGCTCAGCTCTCCTTGAGATAATGAAATGACAATTAATGGGGAAAGCTGTTGCCATTCGCCTATTTGTTCGTTCACTATAGAGCAGCTGCACGGGGGGACAGACAGAAACCAATGCAGTCATGACAGACTCTAAAAAAAAAAAACTGCCCAGCAATCATTTTCACATTAAACTACTTTTGATATGATGTTAGAAAGAGAGAAATTGTAATTTTGCTATCAAATTTCCAGAAAAGCCAGCCTTTTAGAAAGTGGTTTTCCTGTCAAAATGCACTGCAGGTAGTGTGCAGATGCAGCTCTGAAACTATGTCACCCATGTAAATAAGGACAATCTTTTATTAACCCAGTAACGCTCAAGTCAATACAATATTTATTATAACCAGGGGCCTACATAGCACAAAGCCACACAGAACTCTAGCCTACTGAGGTACTCCCCATCGGAATAGCAGGAGACATATTTCCTTGAGAACAAAGTGAAAACACACCCTTGGGCATCTCATAAAGCGTCTCTCCAATATGTGCTATGAAGTGGAAATTCTAGCCATTCCAAAAAGTGCAGAGAGGGGGGAAAAAAAAAAAAAAGCTATTTCTATTTAATTTCTGGCTGCAGTTGTTGTCCAATAATGTATTTTTCTCTCTAAGTCAACACACTTGTAGGACAAAATTGCAAATTTATAACCATTATCTCTATAGAAGCAACACTTGCTCATGGAATGGGACTGATTTATGTGGTTTTGTGTTTTCTTGTAAGACTACAGGCAAGCACTTCTTATTTTCGGGCTCTAAATACAATTATCTTAACTGAAGGCAAAAACATGGTAAAGTATGACATGAAATTACATCATCTCTGTTATTTTGCTAGTGGGTAATGTGATAAAGTCTTGTAATCTAGTTAGCAGAGCCTCTCTTTGCATGGCTGATCAAGCTAAGCTTTATGTGAGTGCACTACAATGCAAAAGCTCAGTCAAGTACACAAACATTAAACAGTGAATGCAAACCACAGAGTGAGTACACTGCAGTATGCCAAAGTTCACGGTACCTGGTACTGGTTGGCCTTTGCAAGCTCCTGATTGGCTGAGTCAACATTGGATGATGTGGTCTGGATGTAATCTTCAATGCTGTCTGAGAAAATAAAGAGCATTTTATTAGATTTTAACAATATACAACAATGTGTTCAGACAGCATCACACTGTTGCCATAGTCAACTTTAAACATTTTTGACAATTTTCCAACGGGCACTTGCTGCTGTCTGGTTGGCAGATAGCTTTGTTAGTACAGGCGACACCATTATTTACCCTAAACAGTCGAAGACACTAGATTACAACTGTGCAAATATAGTGGTTGCATAAGGTTTACGCACAGACATCGAGTTTCTCTCGCACTAGAGTTGAACCTTGGTCTCCTGTGGAAAAGCCCTTTGTCTTTTTGCCCACCACCTTGTCCAACTTCCTATGAGATGTTTTCACTTTATGTACTACTTCATTGCTTTAGGCGTCAAATACTGAAGCATCCGGGTTCCCATTGTACTACACAGAAAGCTCAGAGCATCAATCACCCACGCCAACAGGTACCCTAAGCATCAATAATGCAAAGGAACTGGACAAAGCGACAATTTTTGACACCTCAGGAATGAGAATGGACAGTGGCCACAAGTTGCACCCATGCAAGGAATCCAGCCTCCTTTGGACCACTGACCTCTAAAATTATATTACAGGGAGACAGTGTCCATTTTGGGACACCTGGGAGGAGCTAGAAAATTGGATGAAGATATATTACACTTACACTTCTTTAGTGCCACCCCGAGACTGAAAGTAACTTTTATCAGTTAAAATCTCAGCATGCAACACAAGACAGTCCACTAGCTTTCATGACCACTGGTTTAAGAGACAAACTGTTGAAACACGACCTCCTTTAAATGTTGTCAATACACAGCCGTTAATGGGATGAGAGAGAGCACCTTTAATGAACTGGAGGTTCCAAAATATTTGGTATCACCACACAATTACCCCCATTTATTTACAACTGGTTGAAACCAGCGAGAGTGCTATTGATTGTTTTAGTGCTGTGATAGTGAAAAAGGCTGCAGCAGCACAGAGACGGGGGTAAAGACACATCACTGTTTCATGTTATGGTGGACTCTGATAATTACTGCATCATTTTAACTTGTACAGAGTTAACTTTTGAACCCAACAAGAGCTGAAAGTGGAGAGTATAAATTGTGCTGATTGACTAAACACACTGGTGACTTAGAGAAGACAGGGGGATACATGTTTCGAGCTAACAGCTCCCCTGCCAGAGGCGGTTCAGTTTTTACGACTGATTCATTCTTTAAAAAGCAACTTAAGACTAAAGTTTAAAGTTAGTAAATGACATATACGCTAGCACTATTTACCATAATCTATGTTTGAAAAAAGTAAATAAAAATTACATTTCTACACAAATAAAATGCAAAGTCAAATATTACAATAATTAAGGATAGAGGAAGCTTGTGGTCTGGGTAAAACAGGATGATTTTCTTTATAAGAAAACCACCATCTTTCTCTAACCTCGCCAAAGTGCTTATGGTACCTACACCTTACCTCACACAGAACCGTGGAGTTGAATTCAGTGCTGTGGTCAATGGTCTTCACAGACAGTAATGCCCTTCTACCATATCCGTACCCAAAGAATTTTTCATGCGGCTTTTGGTTCACGCAGCAATGGCAGAGCTGTCATGCAGCTGAACTCACCCACCAGGAGCAACTGGGGGTTTGTTATCTTGCCCAGAGGACATTTTGGACATTTCGACATATGGAAAGGAGGAACCGATTTGTGTACAAATGCTCTACCGCCTGAGCCACAGCCGCCCACAGCTGTGCACCCTTTGAGGGTTCACCGTCCTCTCCAGCTAAGTCATTGCTACTTAGTTTTCATCAATAAATGTAGCACTTTATTAATAAAAAAATACATCGCATCGAAACAGTGAGTCAGACTAGTAGTACTATCTCTATTTTTAAACAAGAACCTTACCACTGTAACACATAGCAAGTTGTAGACATTATATGCATCAGAAATAAAAGCCTCATAACAGACCTATGATGTCTGACTGAGACTAGGCAAAAACCACAGGATTACTTCACCCTTAACCAGGCCACCACTCCTGGATTGCTTATCTGGACAAGCCTCACAGTCAAGCCCTCAGACCTCGGCCAGTCTTCATTCCATCTGCATACTCTACATACATCTATCATTAAAACTCCCCTGCTCCACTCCTCTCGCCATTTCTATCCATCGGCCCCCCAAACCCAACCCATTCTTCCTGTCAGATTTCCTGTCAGAGTTCAGGCCATAACATTTGACAAAAACATACCCAGCCCCCCATCTCAAACAAAGTTGCACCGTATTCTTCCCTAATCTAAAGTCTGTATGTCCCACCGCCCTGTCCACCTGCATATCCAATACCAGTGAAACATTCACTCTAAAAAACTAACCACCCAGGACCTGGTAACACACTATAACAACACTCTCTTCTCCTGCCTCAATCAACATGCCCCTGTTAATACTAAATGTGTCTCATTCATTCACTCCGCCCCCTGGTTAACCCCAGAACTACACAAACTCAAAAAAAAACCAAAAAAAACAACGCAGTCAGTTGGAACGCTTCTACAAGAAAACTGGACTCACTCTACATATCCAAGTCTACAAAGACCACACTGTTCTCTATAGAACTGCACTCACTTCAGTCCGCTCAGCATTCTACTCAGGCATCATTCGCACTGGCTCTACTATGTGCTTATCTTCTATAAACAAACTCCCCAAACCCATGGACAATATCTCTCTATCATTTACCACAGAGAAATGCAATAAGTATCTTTTTTTCTTCCATTCCAAAATAGACAACATTCACCAGCCTTGACCCCACATCGCTTTCCTCTTCATCATCAGAAAACTGTTTCTCCTCCCTAACAGCCATAACTGCACTTGACCTGACCAATTACTTTTCCAGAAGCAAGCTCTCCACCTGTCCCCTGGATCTCATCCCATATGCACAGGTCAAAACATGTTTTCCTGCCTGACCCCACTTAACCTGGACATTATAAATCATCCCTCACCTCTGGTATCATTCTCTCTGCCTTCAAACTGGTTACCATCACACCCATACTCAAGACACCTGGCCAACAATTTCCACCTAATGTCCAACCTCCCCTTTCTAATAACACTCCTTGAAGGATTCGTCGCCTCTCAACTCAAACAATACCTCCACTCCAATCAGCAATATAAAACCTTTCAACCTGGCTTCCGCTCCCCACCACAGTACTGAGACCGCTCTGCTCAAAGTTCAAATGACCTACTCCTTTCTTCTGAGTCTGGTTCTCTCTCCATACTCCTTCTCCTCGACCTCAGCCCTGCCTTTAACACAATTGAGCACTCCATCCTTCTCCAACCATCTACAGTCCAACATTAGTATTACTGGTTCAGCTTTTATCTGTGTCACAGTCCCCGCTTTTGGACTTCAGTTTTCTGTAGTTTTACTTCCTGCTCCTGGTTTTTATTTTGTTAACCCTCTGCACCACTTCCCAGTTAGTCTCTTTAGATTCTTGTTTTTCATTAACCCTGATTGTTTTCACCTGCGCCCCCCCCCCTTCTCCTCCATGAACATTCCTGTGCTGATTCTATGTTTTTGGACATTCCCCTTCCATGCCCTACCTGATCCTTGTGTTTGGACTCTCCAACTTATGTTTTGGTCTGAGGTTTGCTTTCCTGTTTGTCTCAGTGTTTAGGTTTTGTCCTTTGTTATCTCCGCTTGTTAGGCCCTGGTTTTATGTTTGAGTGTTCATTTGTCTTCTTCAGTCTGTCAGTGCTTTATGGTCAGTTTGTTTGTGTCTGCCTCCCCTTAGTTTCGGAGTTAGTCCCAATGCTTCCCCGACACTGTTACTTAGTTTATTTTCCCCTCCAGTGTGTTTAAGTTCATGTTCTGTTTTGCTTTATTTTGTTATACTTCATGTGCTATTCCCCGTCCTCCTTAAGGAGTGATTTTGATTTGTAATTTTGTTAATAAACCCCCTCTTTTCACATTTCAAACCTCCCCTTGCCGTCTCCTCTTTTCGGGTGCTGCTACAAAAGTGTGACAACCTGGTTCTCATTCTACTTCTGCAACAGATCTCACCACGTTTCCATAAACAACTGTTCATCTTAAACCATCCTTGTAATCAATGGTGTCCCCCAAGGCTCTGTGTTAGGTCCCTTTTTCTTTATCCTGAATATGCTACTCCTTGGTGATATCATCCATCATCATAGACTTCAATTCCACTGTTACACCAATGAAATTCAGTTATACTTCTCCACCAGAACCATTACTCCGGCCACCGTCTCCATTCTCACAAGCTGCGTCTCTGAAATGAAATCCTGGATGTCCTTCAACTTCCTCAAACTCAACTTTAATAAATCAGAAATCATCAATATTGGTTTCAAATCCCTTCTCCCCTTTTCACAGGACTTTACACTCATCAATATCCAATAGAAACACTCCCTCCCCTCAGTTTGGAAAGCTTGGCATTATCTTCGACCCCACCCTCTCTCCTTCAATCCACATCAGGAATGTCACAAAAACCGCCTTCTTTTCACCTCTGAAATGTCGCACTTCTCCACCCCTCCCTCTCCACCTCTGCTGCAGAAAACTTGATTCATGCCTTCATATGTTCCAGACACGTACACTGTAATAGGATCCTCTACAGCCTTCCCTCTTCTGACCTTCATAAACTACAGAATGTACAGAATTCAGGTGCCCTGTTAATCACACCCGCTCAAGAGAACACATCGCCCCCCATCCTCCAACAGCTCCACTGACTCCCCATCCAACACCATATTGATTTCAAAGTTGTGCTCAACACCTGAAAAGCCCTCAATAACCACTCCCCCCATACCTCACCGACCTCCTACAGAAACGATGCCCCACCCATCCCCTTGATTCTCCGACTCCAACCTCCTCACTTTCAACGACGAATCTAAGCACCGTACCTTGAGTGAAAGAGCCTTTGCCATAGCTGCTCCCACCCTCTGGTACTCTCTTGCTCTCCATAGTTTGTCTGCAGGCTATCTACAAAACTTAAAAAAACAAAACCTACAAACTTACTTGTTTGACAAAGCCTACTATCCCCAGTAACCCCCATCTTGTTTTCCTTACCTGTTTTTCAGTGTACATTGTTTGTATGTGTCAAACTATTGTAAAGCATCTCTGTGTCCTGAAAAGCGCTATGTAAATTTGATGTATTATTATTATTATTATTTTTAATTATTATTACTGTTGGTAAACCTTAGTGGTAACAATGGCAGTGTTAGTCTGTCCACCAATTGGATCCTGATCCAAATATCTCAACACGAATAAAGTGCCATGAAAGTCTGTACAGATATTTGTGGTTTTTCTGCTAAGTTTAGAGATACACAGACTTTTCATTTGATGCCAATCATACATTCATGACATAAATACAAATACCCACATATAGTAATATCCAATAGAAACAAGCCCTCTGCATGCCCAATCCCCAAAAATTTTAATCACCCTGAAAAACAAAAGGGATATACTCTTTGATGTTTAAAATGAATATGTTTTTAACACCTCTTTTGTATATTGTGGCAGTGTTTGTGTCTGCCTGCTAAACCAGCCTTGACAATTGTGTATCTCGACTCACAGGCTTTAATATAGTGTGTCCTTTGCCAGCATGAATAGGCCACAAAAGCACTAATCCTTACTTCTTGAGCCTATTCATGCCTTTGTAATACCTGCTGCTTTTGCTATAAACGCCTCCACAGCACAATCACATATTAGTCATATCTGCCACTACACCAAGAAAACCTTGTTCAAAAAAGGCCAAAGGCAATTTCAGTGCATCTCTTTTTAATGGAGAGAGGTCCATTATTGCATGGCTCTGTAATGATCAGATTGGACTGCTGTAGTAAAATGCTCAGCAGTCTTTCGCAAGGAAATGAATGTGGGTGTTTGTTCAAAATCTGTAGTTTACTTCGAGCATGGCTCATTTTTATTCTTGAAAACGGTAAGATTTGTACTGATCAGACACAACATTAGCGGTTTTCAGACATGCAACGCAACCCTGAATTCATCTTGACATTACCTAAAAAAGCTGTACGTAAAAGTGGTAGAAGTACACAAATTCAGTAGTCAAGTAAGTATTTGCTTACCTAACTACAAGTAGAAGCACAACTTACAAATGTTTTACTCAAGTTGAAGTATAAAGGTACAAGTTTACATAAAGTACAAAATTACAAGTACTCTTTGTAATTTAAAAAAGTAAAAATGTATTTAAGGTGTATTTAAAAAGGACTTACAGTATGTCAACAAAATCTCAGAGGTAAAAATTGAAACAAGTGATAGTAATTTGTTAAAAAATAAGGGCCAAATTCTCCAAGCAACTTGGTTTGTTACAAACATAGCACAGAATTCAATTCATTTGAAATGGATATTAATGTTACAGAAATATGCCCTGACAATTAGGTGTGGTTGATGCCTCCATTAACAGAGACTCACTAAACAGCACTGGCAGAGATGCATGTATTCTCTTCTGAAAACAGCTGACCGAGACTCTCTGCCTTCTGACCAATCAGAGAAAAGCTACAATTTCTGCTTTTGCTTACGCTATAAACAGCCAATTGGACGGGCAGCACACAAATTAAATGTCGCATGTGAACTTATGTTGCATACTGTAGCTTTAAACTGACTTTACTTTGCCACCTTCATAACACAAAGACTGTGTAAGGTCTGAATGGACCCATGTGTGAATAGAGGAGGTGATTGTCCTGAGAATTTAAACCAAGCAATTGGGTCTATTTTTTTTATCTCACAACCGGTGTGAAAAATATAACAATCTGAGGACGCACAGGAGGCACAGTAAGATTTGGAAAATCCTGTCAGTAAAAGTAGAAGCTGGAATCATCAAACAATTTGCAAAAGGGGCTGCTTTTTTGAGGGTTAATATTTTTTTCTCAAAAAAATGTGCATTAAAATAAGCATGGCAATTAGAATGTTATATTATTTGTGATATATGTAATTTTAGGTGTAGCTGTTTTTTAATTGTACAAAGCATATATGTTGTTCAACATTAAGTTGTACCTTGTATGTCTACTACTACTCTCCTTTCAGCTTATCCTGTGAGTTCAGGGTCGCCACAGCGGATCATTGTCCGCATGTTGATTTGGCACAGTTTTTGCACCGGATGCCCTTCCAGACGCAACCCTCCCCAATTTCTACCGGGCTTGGACCGGCACTGCATAGCTGGGGAGGGGAATGGGCTGTTAGGGGTTCAGTGTCTTGCCCAGGGATACTTCGACATATAGCCAGGGCCGGGGATCGAATCACTCACCCTGTGGTCCGTAAGCAACTGCCTTTACCAACTGAGCTATAGCCGCCCCCATTGTACCTTGTATGTCAATTTTGATAAATATCTTACATCGCATAATGGTTCGTAGTAGGTGAGGGAAAGCTTCTGTAGTTGGGATGTAGCTACAGGCAGAACTTACAGTTCCTAAGCAGTTCAACAGCATTTAAATATTTTTCTTTACAATAATTGTATTTATTTACAAGAAGAATACAATAAATCATTATTTATTTACATTTTCCAATTTTTGAACGTGAGAAGAAGCCTATTTACATATTCAGGTCACAAATAACTGCTTTTCAATCTTTGTTGCCAGGATTGCAAAGTGAAAGCATGAATGTTGATTTAGTTTAACACGTAAAGGGCTTGGATGGATCCTTAGGTCTGTACTATAGGTGTTTACTGAAAGGCCCAAGGATAGTAAAAAAAAATAATGTGCAACATTATTTTTTTCTTTGTTTGAGCCATTGAAATACAACAATGCATTAAAGAAAAATGTAAAAAGTAATAAAGCTCTTATTCCATTCTTGTAATAGTGGGATAAGCCAGTATGAATCGGCCATGACTCTCAAGGGTATTTAAAGGACATCTACATTATCCTGATTGAAGGGAGCAGACACAAGGACACTCTACAACAAAAACGCAGCAATTAGCAAAAGTTATTGCTCCAAATTCCTTCCAGAAAACCTCATCACCCAAACACACACACATATCTGCACATAGTCTTCACACCTGAGGGTTTACTATCACAAATCTGAAATGTGCCTAATGACATGCCATGTTACTTTTTGATATCGCTTCAGCCAAAAAAAGTACCAGGTATTACGCACTTTTGAACATTTGCACAATGAAAAACCAAAAAAAAAGATGAGAATCAAGTCAAGTTGAGCTGCACCATGTGGTGAAAAATTCCATTGAGTTCAGCTCTTATTCCTTTTTCTCTATAGAGCCAAATTGTTGTCCTTTCTTAACACATCAATTCTCCGTTTTCAATAACTGCTTCTTTACTTTATTTCAATGACATTTTGTCGGCTACACGGTAGCAGTAAACATTTTGAATACAGTAGCTTGATAAATTAGGTCTGTCACAAAAAGACAGCTGAAAAGTTGAAAACAATAATTAAATATGAATCCAAACAAATGCACAAGGTTTTCACGTTCGAATAATGTTTAAGAAGTTACTTTCTTGAGGTAGCTTGGGGCTGCGTGTGGTACCACACACCAGGTACGGACTTAACATAAAGAGATGGATTAATGCTTCTTTTTATTTTATATTTAATGGGATTTGTCAACAACCAGAATCCTATAGAATAATACCAACTTAACCTTTAAATCCAAGCATAGATTAACTTTTTTTCTTTTTTCAGCAGGGACTATAGATGCAAAATGGAAAGTCATCTGCCTTATCACATCTTTCCAAACCAATCACAGCAATTTTGCAGCGGTATGTGTCTTTGTCTTTGTGGTTGTTTGACATTTTTCAGCCAATTCTCCAGTAAATGTAAAGTTGGAGCTACACATAGCTGATGGCAGAGCTGTGACCCAGCAGAAAAGCCTGTATATCTGCCCTATATCTTTGTACTAAGTTCCATTCTCTTTTTTTTTTTTTTTTTTTCATCTACATCACTGCAGGGTGCAGAGAAGTGTTTACAGATATCAGGGTGTCTAAATGGATTTTCTCTAACAGGCCACTGTTTGTATAAACCCAAAGCATTTTGCTTCTCATCAAAGAATCTGCCAGCTTGGCAGAGAGGTGGAGGTTAAAAAGTTTGTTTTGCCCAGCAGAATTTTTTTGAGCTCACGTTATTAATCAAGCGCATCAAATTAAAACATGACCACAGAGGTTATCTGTGCTAATTGAGTCAGGGATAACAATGTAAACACTATTCAACATGCAAACACACACACACACATGCATGCGTGCGTATACACACACGGAAACAATACGCAAACATTTGTACCTATGGTGTCTCCTTGTTCATGGACCATACAGGCCAGATCCTTCATGATTTGACTGACGTCCAGCATGTCTCTCTGTGGGGAAAACACACACGTAATGTATTAATGTAACATTACGCTTCAACTCAGTGTCTGTGTGAGATCAATCACTGGCTGGAGACTAGATGAGAACACATTAAGAGCCACAGGACACACAAAATAATGACTTTGTTTTATGACTTATGTTCTATTTGCAAATGTTTTTGTCAGATATCCAGATATGAACTATGTGACACTGACGGGATATCAAGCTAATTAGCCTCGAAGACGTGTTGGGACAGACACAAATCATTATAGCATGTAAAAGCAATGGAAGAGAAAGACGGCACAGCATACCGTATCAAAAATATTGTTGACATGAGATCGTAGTGGGTGGTCGTAAATCAAGCTTGGAACATACCTGAAGACAAGCTTAAGTCTACTGACAACTGAAAAATTGAACACCCGCAAAGGCTGTCAAAGCCAGCTTAGTCCGTGGCAGTCAGGAAGGAGCATAGATCGAATGACTGAGCAAATACTAAGAAAAAAAAAAGTCACCACCAGCTATACCTCTGTTGTTTTGCTTGCTGGCCAATAATTTGACCCTTCTGATACAAAGTTGATTGCTGAAACAACTAAACTGAGGTAAGAACTGTCCCAGACATTATTACAAACTGGAAAAATCTCGGTTGTGGTTGTGATCGGAAAAAGCTCCCTGTAAACATTTGGTGAAATCGAATAGTAGAAAATCAACAGTTGAACTCACAGCAATATTTAAACAGTGAAAGTAACAGCATTTCCATACACACGGTGCAAAGAGAGTTCGTGGTGCTGCCTTACAGCTAGAAAGTCCCCGCTTCAAACCTACCTGCCAGCTGCAGCCTTTCTGTGTGGAGTTTGCATGTTCTCCCCTTGCTTGTGTGGGTTTCCTCTGGGTTCTCCAATTTCCTCCCACAGTCCAAAGACATGAATGTTAGGCTAATCGACTCTAAATTGCCTGTAAGTGCGAATGGTTGTCTGTCTGTGTAGGTCTCTCTGTGTTGCCCCTGAGTTGGACTGGAGACCTGTCCAGAATGTACCCTGCCTATCGCCCAATGAGTGTTTGGAGAGGCTCCAGCCTGCTGTGTCTATTTTTAAAATGAGTGGCCAAAATATTAAAACCACATTATACAGGTGTACCTCATGAAGGTGCCATTGAGTGTATATACATTTGTTAAATTCTAAATCAAGGTCCTTTCATTTACAAATTCAGTGGTTTTGTGTTAAATGCTCTGTGCTCAGCTTAACTAACAGTAAAAAAAAAAAAAAAGAGCAAAGTTTTTGTTCAATTACTTGTTCAATTACTTGTTCAAACTAGTGCAGATATGGTTGACCGGAGCTAATTCTTCACAGTCCTCTAGCCTTGAGTCTGCACTCAATGTTTCAGCTCAAAGCAATATGAAAGCTTATAAAACTTCTGTCTATCTCCTGCTCACAGGTCCCCTTTTCCTCCATTATGGCTCCGTGCAATCACAGCTGCGTTTGTGTAGCCTAACCCACTGGGCCATCCATCACAGGTGGCAGAGATTGCTGTGGAAACTGGCAGCAGTCCTGCCACTTGGCACAAACTATTTGAATTGAGCCAAAATGGCCCCTGGCAAACCTTGTGATGCTAAAGACTTTTTTTGCAATTATCTTTGGGCAAACCTGTCTATCATGCTGTAATAGAATAACAAATTTATTTTACCTGGCAAAGCAATGGGCAATCAGGACTCATTTCATCATAATGGCAGAACAGTGTGTAACCAATTTAGCAAACAGTGTGTGTGGAAGTGAATAGGCAGAGAGAGAGATATACACACACACACATACACACACCCTGGGAGGAGGCAGAAATGTGATGGGTTGGGACCCCTGCCTGAAGGCTGAGTGGGTGGCCAGGCTTTGGGCCAACACGATGCCCTTTTCCATATTTCATGGGCTTTGAATTCCGCTCATGGCCAATCTAGCAGCCACTGGATAGTGGCACAGAGCTGGGAACCAGAGATTTTTCTATTATGTTTCCAACAACAGGTTTACTACAGGATGTTTTCTTATCAGCTAGGACAAGTATATCAGCACTGCTGGGACCTGATTACATGCTGGGAAAGTGGGCAAAGCCCTGATGCCTTTACTTTGGTTCACTTAGTGTGTCAAAAACCGTTCGGTAGTTAACCATAACATCCTGATTAAAGAAATGTTCCTAAGATGGTTTTGTCCTTCCAGCAGGTTCTCAAATCTCTGCAGTCAACCTTCCTCCCGGGTTTGAGGTTCCAAAATAAATGTCTTTTAATTTGCCAAGCACAAGCCCTCTTGACTTTGTGTTAGCGATCATGAATTACTACATCTGGTGACTTCAGTGTGCCAACGACAACAACAACAAAAAAAAAACGTTACTGTATGTCAATCCAATGAGGGCTGTCAAACAAAGTCCAAGGAGCTCATTGCAGATCTGAGAATAGACAGGCGGGTTCACAAATAGCGAGAATGTCTTTTGGAGCCATTTACTATCAACTGCAGTTACCAAAAAAATCAAACATTGTTCCTAAATACAAAGTTGTTGGGAGGTGGAGTTATTTTCTAAGTTCTGGAAACGGACACAAACTCTTTCAATCAGTTAAGAGGACATTGGTTCAGATGGTCAGAACAAACCCTGGAACTGAAATGCACCATTCTGCCATTGGAACACCAGTATGTGTCTGTCCACAGTCAAGTGAGTATTACAACCCCACAGGCTCAAAAGCCAGAAAAAAGCAACACCTTTAAAATGAGACAAAGACTGCATTGTTTGACTACAAAGACCAGGTATGGTCTTTGTAGTAAGGTATGTTTGGAGGAGTAAAGGTGAGACCTTCCACCCTGAGAACCCTCTGAATACTGTTTTGGATGGTAGCTGTAGCATCATACTCTGAGGCTTTCCGATGCAAGCAGACCTGTTCCATTGCACAGAGTGGAATGATATTATCCCTATCATTACTCAAACCTGCAGAATAATTACATACACAATGCTTAAGTCTGAATACATATGTTTATGGGCGGCTTTGATGATCACTGATTCCTGAGCATATGGTGCTAAGACAATTGGCCTCACTACATACAAAACATTTTCTCCCTCAGACAAAGAAAGTAGGCATTTTCTTCTTGCAGCTGAACAAAAGTTGCTCATTTGGTCAACCACTGGTAAAATCCGAAAGCACAAAACTGCCATAAGGTCCATGTCCAGGATGAGTGTATGTAAACCTCTGAGCATGGGGGGAAAAAAACACATCACAGGAGGACAGAAAATGAGTAAGAGGAAAGAGACCTGTGGAGCAAGCTGCACAGCCAACTGTGATTCTCTCTGCCTGTCATTTCCCTCACATCTTCTTCCTCAACTATGACTGGTGTCTGTCCTGCGGTCCTACCCACTTGCTTACCATTTTAAAGGATGTGTCTTTGTCATTACTGAAACACTATAATTACACCATGTGAATAACGGAGGAAAACAGTGTAAACTAATGAGAATTATGGGATTAATAATCGATAGTGCAACTGGACCTCAAATGTCACGTGTAATAACAGACAGCATTATCTATCCCATCTGTTACTGGGCGAGAGGCAGGGTACACCCTGGACAGGTCTCCAGTGTATCTCAGGACCAACACAGACAGACAACCATTCACTCTCTCAATCTGTGGAAGGAAACCGGAGCAGCCGGGGGAAACCCAGGTAAGCATGGGGAGAACTGGCAAACTCCACACAGAAATGCTGGAGACGGCCAGGGATGCAAGGCCCCTGACCTGGGTCATTTTTCCTGAACCCATGTTGCCAGTTCCTGCGAAGCCAATGCACCTTCCTTTTTCAATACCGTAGAAGCCCTGCATTTCTTTTCTCATAGGGCTAATGTCTAATGTGTGAATCCAGCCTAGCAAATCATGTTTTTCATCAAAGTCAAGGAATATTTGGGACCTGGAGCAGCCTTAGGGCCCAGTGTTCTACCACTGCAAATGCAACAAAATGAATATCCTCTTGAGGAATCAGTGATGTGTCACAAAACTTTTGCTGCCTTGCACAAATTCTTATGCTAGTAGCCATTACAAGTCAGACTCGTCTTCAGCTCTGAGGCTCCCCTCTGCAGGTCCTCTGATGCCTCCTGTCAATCCTGTTGCTGTTGTTATTGTGCTTGACTGACGAACTGAGCATTCTTGAACAAACGATCTCCGTATTTTCATGAGACTGAAATGTCAGACAGTGATTCAGACATCTGTTCAATCTGACACTGGGGCCAATGCAGAGACAGCAAAGACACAATTAAACTTGAGGCCAAGATAAAAAAAATAATAATAATAAAAACAAGTCCTCAAAAACAAGCCTGCTGGCAGCTGCTGATTGTCACCTCAGTCACCAGTGCTGCATGGCCTACAGTTATAAGAATGTGTCTGATACTGGCTGATATAAACACTTGCAGGAGAGATGGCAGCTTTACAACCAGCAGATCATCAGTAAAAACTACGAGGCGCAATTTGATAATTTAGTGATATCAGCACATAGAAGATGGTTTACAGTCCAACGTCTGACAGCAAGCAGCAGGGAGCAGCACAATTTATAGATGCATGCACAACACATGCTAATATGACCCGCAGTCTAACACTGCAGAGAGGTGATGATTCAAACAGCCAAGCATGGAGGTTTCTGCTTGTGCCTGCAGAGGGAAGTGTGGCACAGCAGAGCGCTTCCCCCATCAGCCTCTTTAAGGTGAACTGGCTTCAGTAATAGGAGCCGGTTAAGTATGCGAGTCAGCTATGAGGAGGCAAGGAGCTGATAGACAGTATGACCCTGAAGAGGCGCCAGGGAGATTTAAGGCGTTTTCCTTGCTCACTCGGTGAAGTTACTTGGAACTCTGGAATGCTCCCTCCTACTTAGCGTTCTTCTTTTGGCCAAAATAAGTGCAAAGCAATCAGAGCGAGACCTCAGTGTGAGAGTAGTCTCTCTCTGTTTCTCCACTAGACTCTGAACGGGATCTGATTATAGTGAAACTACAGCAAACAATTATTTGTGTGATTAGGGGATCACAAAAGTCACAAATCAGATCGTATCATGGGTGTTCAATCAAGGATTAGTACATTTTTCAGTTCGGGGCAAAGTTATGTATCTCACGTTTCCATTTATGATTTTAGAAATATTAAAAGATGAAATGCTTAATTGCTAATTTAAATTGCAATATGACACATGGTGGCATGATTGTAAAATAAAGGGATAAAAAAAAAAAAAAAGATGTTATAACTTCTACTGCTTTCCACAAACCACACCGCCATCTCATAATGATATAAATGAAACAGTATAAGCTGTGTGACGTCTCTCTGCACTCAAGAGTTGAGTCAGCATGGTTCAGATGTGGTAATGGCAGTAATCATGGGACCTGAAGTGTAGTTATGGGGAGTGTTACTCAGTGAAAAGATTTTTTGTGCATAGCACTGTAGGAAGATTGTCAAGTCAAAGGAAGACATAATTGTTTACAATGCAGTTATGCTATTGCATTTAAAATATGATATGTCATATGTGAATCTGACAATATTGCAGGATCTGTTTTTATGTATAAAAGCCGCCAGTCTGTGGGCCTTCGTTTGGGTCTTGCACTCATATTAAATTCATTCTTCAGCTTAACTTTAAAGTCTTTTCACTAACTAAAGCAGAGGTTCTGTATAAGCAAGAGAAATAAACCGTTTTGTAAAGAACTCACGACTAAAAACTATAAACCCAAATAATACATAACACGGCCCCTTTAAGCAAGAGCTGTGTCCCTAAGCATAATCACATAAAACTCTTTAATATTGCTGAACTGCAAGATTATATATTGTTGTGGAAAATAAAGATGATGGGAATGTTTTATTGGTATGTTCAGTATTAACATAATTGCAACTGTCCATTAATCTACAAAAGACTGTGAAACACTAAGCTATGACTGGAAATTAGCAGTTTTTACTCAAGTAAAGAAAATAAACTCTTTGACCAAAAAACGGTTAACACGCAGTTGCTGCGATAATATCTATGTAATAAATATCGATTTCCAAACAAGTAGTAGTACAAGTACAAGTGTTTTTTTGCAGCACTCTGACATGTTACACTATTTGAAGAAAAAAACATTTGCCTGACAACAAAGTAGAACACACTATCGTGTTGTAGAGGGTAAACTCTTGTGCATCTCAGGTGTACTCTGATTTCTGGGAACACATGAACTGACTCTTTCATGTCAATTGTGATTTGGCAACATCTAGTGATGTATCCACTCTCCACAGGCACATTAGTCATCATTCGCTGTCAACACTTGTCATTTCAAGGCTCTTCTGTTCTTGCTGCGCACTGGCAAACCCATAGAGTAAAGAATTCTTTACTCCCGTATCGCCGTGCAGCTCGACGCAACATTTTATTCTCGGAAATCAACTACAACTATAAACCAGTCTTCAGTTGTAGATGAACTTGAATTGAACAAAGTATGAATTGTATGATCACTTGGATCATAAGATTTGGCTACAGCAGAGATGCAGCTCCACTAATTTAGATGTTACAGATACACATGAGTATATTACTTCCAATCAGGTGGGTACAGACGAGAAATCCTATGTTTGTGTAAAAACAAAAAAATGATTGTCTCCTTTACAACAGAATTGAGTACTTCATCCTGAGGTATATGTGCCTCTTCATCAAATCCACCCACACTACATATGGACCAGCCATATATGTATGAAATCTTTGGGCATTGCATGTTATATCTCTTATTAAACCCTGCCAGAATATTATATATAGCTCAGCTCACCTGCTCCCAAAAGCATTTCTTCTACGTCCGTATGTGATATTTCTGTGCATTCTTCTATGACTGAGAGCTGCTGGCACAGCATCCGGGAAGAGGAATATTCAATCCTGACTTATGTTGCGCTAAATGTAGACACTTCTTTTTTAACTACTGTACTGCAGGTGCAACATAATTACTCCAGAGATGGCAACCCGACATTGATATACTATCATTCCCAAAGTTGACACTGCAGCCGCAACTTACCATACATTTAGAGCTCTGTTCGTCATATTACACTCATCTCACTACAGGGACATGGTTTCGGTTTCTGGCAGCAGTACTTCAGATTGATACGGTCTCAAAGAGATCACAATTGGCACTTTGTGGTTTTATCAGTTAAAGAGTGGGTGTAGGCGAGTTAACAGTGTGGTTCAGTACACTTAGTATGTCTAGGGACCTAAGAGTGACATGACTGATCAATGGACTGCACGTGAATAGGTTTTCAACAATCCCAATACGGACACTAAACCCAACAAGTAAATTGTCTCTACTAATTGGTAGAATGCATCGGTCTATACAACCTCAATTACCTTGTTTGTCTATGCCATACACCTACACTATAAAACTCTTAAACACATATGGGCAGGAGCACCCTGATAGCTGAAGGGGCTTTGGTCCCAGCCGTTTTCTGACTTAAATCTGGCGGAGGACTTTTGCTGCATGTCATACCCCCTCTCTCCCATTTTTCCCATCTGTTCTTTAAAGTTTTATCTAATGAAAGTCAGAAATGCCCCCAAAATAAAAATAAATAAATAAACCTGTGCCAGATACGAGTCCACCGTGTGACATGACAGAAGTCTATGGCACACACCAATAAGCTCATCAAAGCTGCAGACAAACACTAAGAGTGATTCGAGGATTAGGTGTTGGTTTTTAGTGCCTGTATGGAGATTTGATTCAAAGTTATCCGTTAAAATCTTTACCAACATACACAACTCGTATTGGGCACACAGTAACCCATGGATCTCTCATTGCCTTTCTGCCATTCTTTCATGAAAGCCACTGACCTTATCCACCACTTCTAAACCCGGTCTCACATCTAACCTAGATCTAATACTACCTTTACTCCTAAAGCTATTTTTTGACTTTTAAATAGTCCTTTGAAATGTGACAGAGAGACTAAAAGTTGTCAACACAACTAAAGACATACGTAAAGACATACAACCAGACAACTACCATCTGTCATCTCTTCTCAAACCCCCACTTCTGCAACACTTTAAAACAGTTTTCTTTTTTATTTAGGTCAGCGCTTCTTGGTACGTGTCCATTTATCCAACATTTGGTACTATTTCACATCAGAGTTTATTCTTAGCAACATCCGACATCAGTTTAACCCAGCAGCTGGAAGCCAGTCTAATCAACACACCATGGGGAGTGTTTGGAATGATGTGTTTATGGGTTGATGGGTGTTTAAGAGCAATTATGAACATTAAAATATTAATTATATTGTATAATTGTGGAAATTAAATGGAGATAAAACATTAGTCTGTTAAGCATCTATCTGCTTATCACTTCAAATGCATTCAAATGAGATGTTTTGGAGCTATAGGAAAATAAAAACTAGAGGCACTTTGAAGGCCAGTGACAGCCCAGTCCAATCAGCTATAGAAAGGATTCGTGGTGATGTTTGCATTCATAAATTATAGCAATAATAACTTCTAATCTTGGTACAGATTATAAAAAAACATGGTTATGTAAAGATATGGGTGATCAAAGAGGCTTGGACAAAGGACATTGAAGTTTATCTGCTGTTCTCACTGAAGCTCAGTCATCCCCCCCTTCCCATTTCCTGCTCTCACTCTCTTTGATAAGTGTGCTTAATGCTGATATGAAATTCTCCCCACATCTCCCACCCAAGCCCAGAGGCATTGGGCAACAGGACACAGTGTCACTGCCACAGCAGAAAACCCGTTAAGAAGATTTACTTGCATGCTTACTGGTGAGAAAAGGAGTGAAGGAAAAAAAATAAGGCTGACATTTTTCCCCACACCAAGTGCAAGAGAGACATCTCTTTTTTTTTTTTGCCCACACTGAATAAACGGTTTATAAATGTAAAATCATGTTTCCTCTCTGGCAGTAGCCCAAAGACCTAACACCCCTGAATATGATAACACCAGCCAGCAGCAGGGTCTGAAGGGCGGCGAGGAGTTGAAAATATTTGAGACAGTCTGCTGAGCCTCAACCTGCTTCTTCTTCTGTGGTCTGAAAATACTATGCACGGAGGCAATAAATGACTTTTAGTCCTGTGACTATTAGTGAGGCAGCACGATGGTGGACAGGTTAGTTCCATTGCCTTACAGCTAGACAGCTAGACTGCTGGGCCCCCTTATTTGATTTGGAATTGCCCTACCTAGATTACAGCCATAATAATGGTGTAGCATCTCTGCGATTGTCTGAATTTTACGTTAAGCATCAAATAACACAGAAATGGGACAAAGGGGGGTTTGTCATTTCTGTGTGTTTAGCAGTTACAGATTAAAAAGAAAAGTTACCTCCAGTAATGGCTTTATTCACTATTTCTATTATAATTTCATTAAAATTTAATGACATTTCACTTTTTTTTTAACTTTGCACATGAATTAAAGGTAATATTTGTTCTCGAATTAAAAGTGATATATCTTTTATTTAAAGAGGTTTTACACCTGTACTAAATTTCAGTGAGTGGCTCAGCTCGTTAGCTATCGTCTGGATGATTGTGACACCAGTCATTTGGATGCGCAAATATTTTCATTTATCTGCTTTTGCTGATTCTTTTCTTGTCTTGCTGTAGCACTACTGGCAAACTTAAAGAGAAAATTCATCACTGTGAATAAAGTCACTCATTAGTAAGAACCTGAAGCCTGTGTTTGTAAGCACCAGTGGATAATCAAGTCTGAGTGGAACATCAGCATATGGATTACACAGAAGGGTGATATTCTCATTATCTTGAGGGAGACAGTCAGCAGTACGTGATCTGCCGTCATACTGTTCAGCTTCGGAGTGTAAATAGAGGAAAAATCAATATCATTTTGATTGTCAGGGTTAATACCAAATGGTTTTAAACCACTCAGATCTATTCTGCTGAGACTGTAAAAGTCCTAGTGTTTGTCTACCAAAATGATTTCTCTTGTGGAGTTTCCCACTATACCTGTCTTTACTGAAGGGTAAATTCTATGGATTACTTTCCCAAAGGATACATTTGTAGAACAGACACGCTTTGCTGTCGGGGTTTTATTTTTTATACTGGGCCAGGTGTTGTATTCAGATTCCCCTTGAAAGCTGTCCTCTGTTTGGCCCTGAGCTCTTTTTTTTTTTTTTTTTTTTTTAAGAATTCATTTTTGATAAAATGATCTCCTGTGCCAAAACATATAAAGTGCAGCTGGGAGGTGACTACAGGGGGATGTGCTGCAGAGGCCAGATACTATCTTTCTGACTTGTCTTGTCAAAATACTTGGAACAATGTGATGAACCTCAAGGACAATATGTTTAAAAATTCAATTACCTGTCACTTTAAGCTGGGGTAGCTCAAATCTTTCCATGGCCACCACATTTTATTAGAGTTTAAAATAATGCGGCCTAACGAAACATCAACCAAATCAAATCTTCAAAACCTTTTTATTTTAATCTCAATTTTAGATTATTTAGTTCTCAAAAGCCTAGATTAGTTAAATAACTCTGGACATACTGTAGGTACCAAACCAATCTGAGTACTGATCATCAGTGGAAATTTGTAGTCATCCAGGTCATTGTTATTTCAAAAGTGCTACTCAGCTACTCTTGGAGATGTTTCCCCTCTCATCAGAAGAGCTTCTTTAGTTCCAACTGACTGGTTTTTCAAGATCTGATTGAGGAGTAAATAGGTCATCTGCGTAAAACATGACTGCAATTCCATTTGTTTCCCTTTTACAGTGAGTGTGCTTACTTGGACTTAAGTAATCACGTTTGGCTTTCTCAGGAAAGCTCCATTTTCTCAAGTGTCATTTAAATGGGAAAGCTGGTTTTCGGAGTCAGGGATTAGGGAAACCTAGTTTTCCCCAGACATGTCTGTCACAGAATGTAGATTTCAGAATGCCATGTATACGTGTAACCAGGTTTCGAATCAGCTTTCTCCAACTGTGCATGTGCATAAAAAAGTGGACAGAAACAGGTAGCTGAGTGAAAGAACTAATGGAGGAGAAATTGTTTCTGCTGCAATGCCTCCTTTGTGCATGTAAACGCAGTCAGTGCAACCTTTGCATATGTACCTCTTTCCCACTCATGTGACCCAACTGGATAATCTAGTGGGACAATCCTCAAGTCGTTCATTTCACAGATATTAAACACCTGGAACTCAAAACCAGTCATTTAGAACCTAGCAAGACGTCTTCAGGAACCTCATGTCCACTCCAGTTGCCAATGAATATCACCTTTAGGAGCACTGACCATATGACTGTGCTCAAACTGACATAGTGACATAGTCACGTGAGATAAGGAACCAACTTAAACATACAGTGGTATATTGGGTGCATTTCTAGCAGCTTTGGGATCTTTTAAAATCATCAACAAGCGAATTAATCTATGTCGTGTACAAAGAACCGGGTCCAGCATCGGTGTGAGAAATGTGACATAGCCATGAGTGGGTAAAAGCTTTGTAAACTAAACCCCACAGAGAGAGAACATTATTTACAGTCAGTGCACCATGACTTGCCACCTCAGGTGTAACCAGAAAGCCTCGGCGGAGTTCACACATACAGTACATCTAAGTAAAGGGAAAATTAACCTCGGAACCACATAAAACATTTCCCGCGAGAGATTGAGAGGGAGAGCGGCTGATAACGATGACAGACTCTAGGCGTTCTTAGTCCTCTGGGAGGAGAGCAGTGAGGGAAAAGAGAGATGTGGCTGGATTCACAGCAAACACTTCTGATTTAGTGCTATGAAAGGATGGGAGGGGGGGGGGATTGGAGAGAAAGGAGTGTGGTATGGAGATGAAAAAGCACATTGTCAGATACTATCACTCTCCCCAAAGAAACAACGTCAAGCCCCTCAGCACCTGTCTGAGCGCTGACTATGACATTTATCCATGCTGCTATGACTAAAGTGCAGGCTAGACGACCCTGTCTGAACACCAATCATCTGACTGGCTCATCTAAGCGGCTGCTCTGAAATGAAGCTGTCATTCGTGCCATGGTTCTTTCACTGTGTGTCACTCGATGGGAAGAGATTTATGTGCTTCTTTTCCACTCCTGCTCAGCGCAGGAATCAGCTGATTTGAAACGTTGATGAAGTTCAGACAGCTCTAACTGGGCACATAGATACATCTTCATTATGCTGCAAAGTGCCCCTGAAACATTACCATTAGTCTTCAAACCGCTGGATGGTAAACTGCAACTGCAAAAGCTGGACTGTCTGATATAGGCTTGTCATTTTAAAAACAGACTGGAGCACCATGTGTCAGGCTTCTATGTGCTTAGATTCAGCCAGATGGCTTTAGGATGGCTGATAGAGTTTTACAATATGTTTTCAAAAGTTTCATTAGCAGACTGTTGAAACAATACACATCACAAGACCAGACTATTAAGAACACAACAACAACAAAAACCAAGTCACACTACATCACCAGGATACAAATGTAGGATAGCAAAGCTAACAACCAACACGTTCACATCAGATACACAGCATCAGATACTGACGCTTCTTAAGGGGTCGAACTTTTTCACGTTCTTTCACGTTTCTCATATTGACACCGCTGCTATGCTTTGGAGTCAGTACTGGACGCTCCAGGAGTGCATCTATTTGAAGGAATGACTTTATGTACACACAAAATTGCTATACTATACTATACTATAGTAAGGAAGTACGTACTAGAGTCAAACCCTGGTCCCCTGTGGGAAAGTCCTGTGTTCTGTTGTATCATCCAACACCCTGTCTACCTCCCTACAAGAGTTTTTAATTTTATACACTACAACATTGCTTAAGGCATAAAAAATTGAAGCACTGGGGTTTTTATTGTACTTTACAGAAAGCTCCATTCATCAATCGCTGACACAAACGGGTACGTCAAATGTCAGTATGTAAAGCAAAGGGACTGGACAAAGCAACGCTTTTTTGACAGCGTGGGAGTGAGAACAGGCTGCGACAGCAGACCGATTTATGCACCTTGAGGTCAAACACATCAGCCAATTTGAGTTTCCAAATTCATTCCATCGAATGGAGTTTTATCACTTGTGTCTAATAATATAGCAACATCTAGCAGCTACAGAAAAGTATGTGTTAGAGAAAACCTGAAATATTGAGAAGGCTGCGTTGAAGTGTTTTCTCTATATTAATTTAGTAGGGGCACATCGCCTCTGCTAAATGGACCAGTAATGCTGCTAAAATTCCACATGGTTCATTAATATTCATAACAAAATGTGCCGTAAACATCACTACTTTCTACATCAAGCCACTTATCAAACTGAGATAATGTTGAGGAGCTAAAAGGTCTCTCCTCAGTCGGATGTACGGATTCAAGGATTCTTGTTTTTTTTTTTCACCATTACCACCTTCAGGACCATTGCATCCGGTAACACACAGCGAATACACTGTAATCCAGCCCCCTACTTGTTGTGCTACATGGGACTTAAAACAAATGCACTCCAGTACAACTCCTCTACCCGCTATGACATCAATATTAAACAGGGGGTAGAATTCAACAGTTTCAACTTAAAAACCGATAAATGATGACACTGTAAAAGTAGAATTCATGGCAGAGCTGCTGTATTGGCTTGCATTGTACAAGTGTACCTAATAAAGTGGCCAGTGAGCTACATAGGAATCGAATTTTGGCGTTCACCATTTCCATCTAGTGGACGATCATTTTAATAATTAACAAAATGGTTCTATTACACTGTTGTTTATGAAGCTGGAATATTTTTTTTTTCACCTCTTCTCATGAAATGATTGTGACAATGTGATTTTTTTTTTTTATTGATAAAGTTTACATCTTCTCAATACATTATTGATCAATCTCTTCCAAACATCTCACAGTGAAAATTAAACCACAATTGAACTTTGCAAAAAAAAAAAAAAAGGAAGATGGAAGATGATAGGAATGATCTTGCAGTATTTGAAAGAATGTGTTTTTCCATATTAGTTAAGCCTTCAAAGATTATGATTCTATACACACTTTACTCAGGTTAAGGAACAAACAAGTTTATATGAGCCTTTTTGTAATAGGATAACATTCAATATCCTGCAGCAGCATGGGGGTACTGTGACAAAATACTAATAAGCTTTTGCGAGCTGGTAGAAGATGACGGAGCCTGTCTGAGTCTCTAGTTACTACCTTGGCATGTGTTGCCCTCCTGGGAGGCAATATTTGAACAAAACAAATACCCTTTTTTCTTCAATATTTATTTTCAAGGGAGTGTGATTTAAATTCAGGCATTTTCTATCTCAGATACCTGACTAAAGTTATATCACCGGAGCTTTTTATTTCTGGTGTATAAGACTAAGGGCCAGATTTATGCACAAGAAAACACAGATTTTAATTTCTCAGCTGACACAAGTTGCAAGCAGCTTAGTAAATGTGGCCCTAAGAGAATATCAATAAACAGGCTTACAATATAAAGGTTGCTGGCTTGCATTTTTAAGCCTAGCTGGGAATATAAGTGTTTGCAGAAAGAGCCCTAAGTGCGTAATATTTCGGTTTGAGGACAGGTGAAAGATTATATCTGAAAGAGGGGAAGTGTTTTATAAGTGGAACACAAGAAATACTGTTGTGTGGCTCTTGGACACAGACACACGGGGCCTAAAAGAATCAGGACGTCCTGATTGGTGGTGTCTTCGTGAGAACTGGTTGTTAAAGAATAAGGCAGATTTATGAAACCATAGAAGTTTTCTCATTTTCTTAAAAAAAACAAACAATGAACGCAACAAAACTATGAGCTCTTTTTGTTTGCAGGCTTAATGCCAGCGTTAGACCTGCTATTTGGATTTTTCTGACTCTGATGTTTACGCAGATTAAGTGATGAAATGCAATTTTCGTTCTGATTTTGGATCAAAATATTATGTATTCTTATTTATACTGCAATCCAGATAAAGTGTACTTTTCCTGACTGCCCTTGACAATATTCTGTGTGTAATACAGTGACTTGGAGCTCTGCAGAAACATCCGTTGGAAAAGTCACAGAACAGCAGAATTAATACTGCAGCAGAAATGATCATTGAATATCGTTGGGTTGTTTTCATCATTAAAGTGTAATGGCAAGGTGAAAAAATTATCTGTCATTGTTTTTGTCTGAGGTCTGCCATCATCATTCAATGATCCACTACAAGATGATTTCTGTTGATTGATGTTAGTGTGACCTGATCAGGATGTGATAGAAGGACAAAATCAGTAGTGAAGTAAAGTGGAAGTACAAGCCTAAAAAAGTACTTCACTAAAACTACATGTGGCACTTTAAATTCTCAAGTTAAAGTAGAAAAAATACATATTATGAACTTTACCTATAAACTTTATCTACAAGATGCAACTTAATCTAGCTGGAGGCTGAGTAAACAAAACCATTGTGGTGTTTATTTCAACTTTTATTCTCAATCTAAACCGGTGGAATTCACTACTACAATTTATATCTATATCAGCTGTACCTGCTCACATCAGCAGTTGAGAGAGGGGAGAGGACTGATGAGTGATAATGGCTTATTTTAATTTTAACTTCCAACCTCACCCAATGATTGAATAATATCTCATTTTTATTTACTTTGAGGGAGAAATGTAGTAAAAATGAATTAATTTGGATAGACAATCATTAACAGTGCGAGTTTTTGGATAACAATTGATGCAGACAAACAAGCTGCTTGCTGACAACTAACCAAACATGACTACAGAACATTTAGTGTTCCATCTAGTATTTGTATAGTGGTTGTGGATATTTCGGTTATTTAAAAAAAAATCACCAAAGTTATCGTTTAAACTCATCTGATATTGCTGTTCTTACTTCAATCTGTAGCAGGGCCTCCTCTCTTTGGCGAAGCATCTCCACATCCTCTTCACTGATCTCAGACAAAAATGCCTGAGCGCTTCCATCTGCATCTGCTGCATCTCCAAACAGTGGTCCCTCATCCGTCTGCTCTGTGGCTGGGGTCTGAGGACTCTGTAGGTGCACGCATGAACATATTAGATTATTTTACATTAGATTAGACTAGATGAATAGGTGTGATGCTAGTAGATACAGCAACAACAGTGACAATTACAGTATAATGTCATTTAGACCTGGTCTGGGTTGGGGCCATGCCTGCAAATGAAGAAGATATGTAAAGAGTGCTTACACAATAATACACGAGTATTCATTGCCCGCACTTTGTTCCACATGCATTCAAAGAGAAAGGAGGGAAAAAAAAGACATATAATCCAACAGAGTGAGAGACCTGGTTGACTCGTTTGCATTGCTAATGTGTTCCACCTTTGTGTGGCTGACTGCACAGCTAATTTATGGTAGATGGGCCATAGTGGGTCAGAGCACAGGGACTAGCCCAGGCTGAGTCACAGCACTGTCTACCGGCCAGGATGTGACTCACCACTCCTCAGCAAATCTCTGCCACGTCGTGCTCTCACTCCTCCACCTACGTCCCCACCGAAAACGCTCCGCAATACATCAATACATCACGCGGGTGAGAAAGAATCTCAAGACAATAACTGTTCTCATCTTAATGCATTAGTTCACACAGTTTCTCAAGTTTTCTGCCGTCAACTCCAGCTGACTCTGATGACGTGAAGTGGGTGGAAAACAGTCAATAACATTTGCATTGAACTGCAAAATGTCTAAATTTATATGTATGACATTCGAAACTAATCATCTCTTTGAAAAAGCCTAAAACAAAATGTTCCTACTGCTATTGCTCACACTGCAAATGTTGCAGTACTTTTACCACTTTGTTCTTCTATAATGTACTCACTGATTAGGGGACTTGCTACTCTGGATTGGGGGTAGTCAGAGTTATGTACCATCCAGCTCAACGCTCCCAAAGCCCTTCACCTCTAATGCTAGCGGTATGTAAGACATGAAACCTTAATACATATGACTCTCCCATTGATAAAAAGACCAACGTTTAGAGGCTCTTTAAACGAAAAAATGGTTCTTTATAGAATTGTTACATTCCGACCAGATTAATCTGTTGACATTAGGTTCAACAGTGAGGTGGTGTTTAAGACAGTGTCCTCATAAGAAAGGGGTTCAATCCTCCACCTTCTAAATAATTCATTAACATACATAAAACCTGATCACCTGCACAACGAAGAACCAGTTTAAATGTAAAAGGGAAAACAATCAGGAGTTAACTTAATCAATCACACAAAAATGGGCATTTGATCATATTTAGTTTGTAATAAGGATTGAGTTGATAGATAAGTGAACAGGTCTACCAGGCCAGGCTTAGTTAAGAGCTTTGTTAAAAGACACAAAATGGCTATAAAATGATGCACAACCAGCGTGAAATATGGTGAACAATCACCTAAAACTGTACACGACAAAAAAAAAAAGTACATGAAAGTAAAAAATTATCTACATGAAATGAGCAAATATAGAAACAAAATGTCTAACAACAGACATTAAATGACGAGTCACCAGAAAATGGACACAACATAACAAAAAAACACAAAACATCTAACAATAGTAGACTAAAAATGACTAAATATGACAAAAAAACACATGAAATGATAAAAATTGATCTAAAAGTATAAATGAAATGACAAAAAAATTATCAAAAATAGACATAAAATCAGTTAAACAGACATCAGCTGACAGACAAAAAACACACAACAACAAAAGACAAAAGCAAATGTGAAATTGGCACAAGTAGGATCACAAAAATCAAATAGAGGGTAGGGGGCCCTTCTCCTGGCTGTGCCTAGGCAGGAATTATCCTATAAAGTGGCCGTGTCTTCTCACTAGGCGACACAGTCAGAATAAACCCTTGGCAGTAGCTGATTTAAATTCAGATAAAAAAAAAAATAAAAATCCAATAAAATAATAAAATTTCAGCACCACATGAAAGTTGGGTGTGATGAATGGAGTCCACTGTAATATGTGGAGGAGACTAGAGAGACTTTCAAAGGAGCCCTTGTGAGGATGCAATCGAGCAGAGAAATGCCATCTCATCTTCTGCTCTTTCATGAATGACAGTGAAACAAAGGGCGGATTTTCACCCTCCGTCTCTGCTCACCTTCTTCTTGTCTTTGTGTGTTGGAGGGAGCAAGGCCCTTGAGCGCTCTGCAATTTTCTGAAAGAGGTGCAAATGAAGAGAGGGTCAAGAAGACTCTTTGTCCTTATTAAAGGAGTCAGATATTATTTTTATTCTGCCTGTACGTGCAACATCTAGCACTTCAGATATGCACCATTTTCTGTCAGCTCCATCTATTTATTATTAATCAGAAAGCACTGAATAATATTAGCAACACACCAATGAAACCAAATGAGTATATGTGTCTACCTTCTGCAGATCCCCATAGCGCTGCACAGACTCTGAGAGTTCAGTCTTTAGTCTGGTCAGACGTAGACGGTCTTGCTGTGCAGCAAAACAAGATTTGCTTTAATTAGCTCAGATGTTGTGTTTATTTTTCAGAATGACAGTGAATAAAAGAGGAAGGAAAGGGAGCAGAAAATACCCGTGAAGAGCCACTGATAATATCAGAGAGCTGTTTGATGAGCTGGCTTGTGCTGGTGATGACTTTGTTGGTTTGCTGCTGCGTGGAGTGTCTGGAGAAGAGATGGGAAGAAAGACAGATAAAGAAAGATGGCATGAGAAATCAAATGAAATGGGATCTGATATTATGACTCAATATATTTATATTATTATTATTATTATTATTATACATTGTACCTAGAATCATGTGCAAAACAACAACAAAAATCAATAACATTCTGTTACTTTTTAAAATTACGAATGGAGACTAAAATACACTGCAAAATGCAACAAATTACTTTCATATACAACTAAACTGCAAATGCATTTTGTAGGAACCATAACTGCAACCAGTTTACATTGTCTATTACTGTAACATATTAGTCACTTGCTGGCACATTCCCACATAGCATATGAGCAAAATGTCCAGAAACATGACATTTTTTGACTGAAACCCGCCTCCAGTGCCATGACATATGGAGTCAGCTCCAGGCTTTTTGAGACCATTAACAGCAAAGGCAGTAAACATTCAGTTATGCAGTAAAATGTCCAGCTTGTCTGGTATAGCTGTGTTTAGACACTCGCAGCATTTGGTTATGGTTACAGAAAGACTGTGGTATGATTACATACCAAAAAAAATAAATGAATCACTTCACATCTAGTGTGTTTATTCACCTTTTAAACAAAACCACAACCAAACAGTTTTTCTTGTCACACACGACTCTGGAGTCAAACTCAGGCCTGTGGTCCTGTGCATTGTACATCCGCCATCCACCCCAGCCTCCTCTTTGCAGCATGTTTCCCATTAATTATTGCAGTGCTTTATTCATACAGAAAGCATGTTGCATTGAGACATAATCCATCCAGTTGGCATTACAGTCCCCACAAAGACATTGTGTTTGGTGTTTAGTATAAGAATGTATTTTTTTTAGG
This sequence comes from Channa maculata, assembly GCA_020496755.1. NCBI lineage: Eukaryota > Metazoa > Chordata > Actinopteri > Anabantiformes > Channidae > Channa > Channa maculata. The sequence continues at coordinate 4,866,844 of CM035605.1, read as the reverse complement.
AGACAATGTTCCCATAGTTCAAATGTAAACTAACACTCTTTCCTATGTTGTACGTTGTCATTACAACGCAATTTGATATCTATTTTGTCATCAATGCCAGTATTTGCTTTAAAATATCACAAAAGACCAGCTGTCCGATGATTGGACATGCTGTTAGATGAACCCTCAGGTTAATCCAACCTATTTTGAAAAAGAAAACGTATAACCGGTCAGTTGTAAACGTCCATTACAGACCAACTTTCGGAGTCAATTTTGACCTTCTCTGCATTTCACAGTGGTTTCACTGTGCAACGATTAATACAGTACACTGCAGGTGCACTCACTTTGTGTTTAGCTCTTAAATAAGTGAATCTGGCAAATCAAGCTAAATTGCCAGCTTGTTCACAGTCTGTCTGATTGTCTGAGTGCTTGTGATGACAACATGTTCCAGGATCACAATAATTCTAAGTGCTAGAACAGTTGCCCAAGCTACAAAAATAAAAACAAGGTTGAGATAAAACTCTTTGTGCCTTTGAAGAATAAAGCCAAAGCCACACACTATAATGATTAAGCCCCAGCATTTATTATAATAGGTACGTTTACCTGTTTAAGCGCCATTTAAATCTTTCCCTACTGCTTTTATTGATGCACATTCTGAGAAAAACAGGAAATCACTAACTGTAAACAAAGCATGGTAAGAAGTTGTGACCTTTCCCTCACCCCCAACCAAAAAAGGCACCATTTAAAGACACAAAAAAGTAACAAAAGTATAGAGTGCTCTCTCAGCTGCTTAGACTGCTCTTAGGTTTAAATGGTTGAAATTCCATTTGACCCGCAGAGTAACAGAGTGGTAAGAGCTGTCTGATAGAGGTGAGGAGTCTAACACTTCCAAATCCTCTCTGTTCTTTCATGTTTTTTTCTTGGAAAGATCCACTGAGGTGAAAGGCCTAAGGTGCGGCGATATCCGTAACTCTACGGTACGTTGGCTAGAATTGCGGGTTAAGACAGTTATATCTATGCAGGTCAGGTCATATTGGGCTTACATTCCCCTCAGTCTGCTTCACTACCCCCCCACCCCTCCAAAGGCCAATTCCCATCTTCCAGACTTGATACTATAACTGGCTGCCCCACAGACATAGGAAGAGTAGCTACACAAACACACTTCTGCCACGGCGTACTCAAATACTGATCTACACGTAGCTGGTGGCAGGGAGAGCAGACAGTCCATGGTGCACTGTGGGCGAAAGGAACATCTCCCAACAGATGCTGAATTAGCATCTGTTGGGAGAAAATCCAGTAAATCATAGTTGAAAATCATCAGTAATCGTAGCTGTGAGCAGGGGTTCAAAAGAGTTGAAGAGTGAGTAGATGGGATAGAGGTTTATTTTGCTGATCAAAATTAACGTTACTATAAGGTAATAATTAAATTGGATGGCAGCCAGAGCCCTTGCTCTGTCCAAAGTCAGAACAGACTTTTATGTAAAGAGGTTTTACACTTATAATCTAAACAGGATTTATGACTTTAAATAGACAGAATGTCGTCTTATCTTAGTGTTATACGATCATAGTGAATGTGTACTGTATTTACATAAACGTAGCATTTAATTCAACTCAATTCAGCTTTTATTCTCAAAGAAATAACCTTATTCTAAAACACAGAACACACAGTTTATACAATCAAATACTAAAAACACCCCCACACTTCTTAAAATACATGAAAACATGAAAGCCGACAATCGAATGCACTGTAAAACATTACAGTAAGAGAGAGTCACCATCAACTTTGAAGGCAAAGTTATGTAAAAGTTCAAACATGATTCTGTGCATCTAAGAAATGTGATGGCATGAAAAATGAAGGAATTTCTCACTCTGCTGGAATTCACTTTGGCAACCTGCATTTCGTCTCAGAGGGTAGAAGTTTAAAGACTCCAAGACGAAATACCACAAGCCTTTAAAATGACTCTTGTGTAAAGAATATTTGGCAAATCAGGCAGTTTAATGCCAGTGATCTAACACTTCTTTTCACCCATAGACAGATTCCCAAACCATTGGTAGAATGACAGTGATTGGCCACAACACTGAAACCACTGTAAGGTGAAGTAAATAACTTTATGTTACAACGGTACCTGTCAAGGGGTGGGATGCATTATGCAACAAGTAAACAGTCAGATCTTAAAGTTGATATGTTGGAAGCAGGAAAAAAAGGGCTTGACATGGTCATGGGTGCTCAAAGCTCATTTATGTTTGTGTGCAGGGAGGGTAGCTCGCCTGGTCAAATACCTCAGAAGAGAAACTGTAGCACAAAGTGCGGAAAAAAAATGAATGCTGGCTGTGGCTGACAGGAAACTGTAAAGCTCTGAATGTTCTCCCGTCTGTGTACAGGGGTGGGTAACAACTGACTGATCAGTGCCAAAGTTGATCCCCATCATTCACCAAAAGCACCTACAATGAGCATCAGAACTAGACCAAGGGCTGATAAATCATATTTTCTTTTACACCATGTGGATGGCTTGGTGCAAGTGTTCCAACCATGATGCTATAGGCAATGTCCTGCTGGGAAAACCTGGGTACTGGCATTCACATGGATGTTACTTTGACCAGGGCTGCCTACCCATCCACGAAGGCCCCATCTCACAGCTTACAGGACTTAGTATGTCTTGGTGCCAAATGACAGAGGACATGTAGTGTATAACATGGTGTATAACATAACATAAACACTTTCCATGTTAGGATATACAGTGCTATACATCCTTATATGATAGCTCATTACAAAACAGTATGTGCTTTTTGATTAGGAATGCATTCTGCAAACACAGGTCTTAGCCAGAATGTGGATTCAAACTCAGTCATAAACACACACACACGATCACAACAGAAAGATTAACAAGTGCTAAACCTCAGCCTGATGCGTCATCATTTAGCTGTAAAGCAGCAATAGACATGCAAGGGATTATTTTGAAATCACAGCCAGCTAATGCTCCATCATGTTACCCACCAAAATTACACAGCAGGGTACAGACTGCATGGCTGGCACTCTGCATTAGGGATCTGGAAGAATGACAAACCTCAGCATGAATGTGCAGCTGTGATGCACCACTTGAGACTGACAGATTTTTTTGTTTGTTTGTTTCAGAAACACCTTTAAAGCATGAAAATTTTATCATGACTTTCAAATAGCGAGTCGCCAGTAAAAGGATCCCACTTAACCAGGGATATGTTACCTTGGTTTGAACAACTTAAAGGGATTTGAAATCACTGATCTTTCTTCCCTAGTACACAGGATTAGACAGTACCTTTCCCATAATGCTTTCTATGGCTTTAGTTTAGAGCGAAAATGTGCATTTATGCTTTTCAAATTTCAAGGCAGTCGGGTCAGTACTTTACATATCATATCATACCATGCGCTAACCTTCACTGCTTCCCCTTTGAGGTGAAAAACTCTACTAAAAATGAACACTGGTCATCTGACAATGAGGTCAAATCAACTTTTGATCAAGGAGTAGATGCAAGCAAAGGGAATCCTATAAAACATGTCATTTAAAAATAAAGACTGAGCTGTGTTTCAGTGCTGATGAGCTCTGATGGATCATCTATGAGTCAGTGTGAGCCCTGCCCACCACTGACACACTGTTACCAAACAATCAGAGCTCGCCCACTACCAAGGACCCCCGAGAAGACCTCTGCAGTTTGGCTGCGCAGTGATACATCTGCTAGTCACACTCTTCCCCCACAATAAGCTCAAGAGCCAGGCGGCTAGAAACAGCATGCAAAAGATTGGAATTGCTCACACTGTGAATTTCAATCAGTCACCTCTGTTGTGTCTTTCTCCCGCCTGCTTGGTGTTTGGTATTCCTTTGAGGGATGGCTGGCCCCAGTGAAAGAGAACTGAGGAGTCTGGAAGCAGCTGGCCGTAGGGGAGGTGTGAAGGATAAAGGGGGTCGGGTGTGGGAGACACATAGTGTGTGTGTGTGTGTGTGTGTGTGTGGAGGGGACTCTGTAATCATAGTTTGACTGTAATCATAGTTTCAGGACTTTACAGGACAGTGTGGAGTGGAGCGTTGGCCAGGATCTGAAGTCGCTTTATGCACACAGCTGATCAGCTCACATAGCAATGTAGAACATTTGTAAAACTCAGCATTGACTCAAAGTACACATGTTTTGTATGATGACTCCTTGACTGACTCGAATATAAAATCTTTTCTCCATTAGTGTCTATACAGGTACATAGTACACTCATATGTGATTTGACAACACTTCAAGCCCAACAGATGCAACTATAAAACTTGTATAAGGCTTAAAAAACCTTGGTGGAACATCTCACAACTAATGAGGTTAATTACCAACAGTATTGTGACTGGGTAGAAAAGACATCTCAGGAGACGGAAATAAGGAGGGGGTGAGGTTCAACAACTTGTGTTCAATGCCATTTGGCCATTTTCATTATCTAGACTTTAAAACATAATTTAAAGATTTAGAGAAACAATACTGAATGGTTGTGATCTTCAGGTTCTCAGCACTGCATTAAAAACAGACATGAATCTTTGGTGGAAATGACTGAACACCTTGGAAAACCATTGTTAGCGTACAGACAAACGGAAGTAAAATTTTTCCCATGCGAAGAAACAACCATATATAAACAAAATATAAAAAAAACCTTCTGACTTCTCTGAGCTTGAGCTCATTTAAATTGGCGTGAGGTCAGGTGGAAAACGGTCCTGCGGACTAACGAGTCCAAATTTAAAATCCTCTTCAAATCACGGATGTCAGGGGCGGAACCATCTGGACGTGTTCTCAGTGCACAGAAGCCAGCATTTATGATGCTGTGGGGGTCTGTTAATGCTGTTAAAGCACCAGGTTTTACACTGTTTCTTTTCCTTTTATACAGGTTTGAAGGCATGTATATGCTGCCATCCAAATGACCTTGTATTCCCCAACACAATGTCCAACTGCATCATGCATGTATTACAACAGCATGACTCAATGGAAAGAGGCTGGGATCTAAACTGATCCTCCTGCAGCCCGGACCTGTCACCCACTGGAAACATTTTTAGGGTTATAAAGTGAAAAGTACAGCACAGGAGGCTCTAAACTGTCTAGCAGCTGAAATTCTGAGAAAGAATTGGAAAATACTAGAATCCTAAAACTCTACAGGGATTTTTTTTAATAGCGCTTCTCTTTGAAAAAAAAAAAAAACGTTCCAGGATTCCTGACAAGCTGACATTTACATTTATAGAGATGTATTTCGAGGGCTTATCGAAAGAGATTTTTAGTGAGAGCAACAGGAAAGTGCAACTCAATTCCCAGATCGCCAACGCCGTAAAATTACACTCGGAGACGCAAACGCACATGTCTAGCTGCAGTTTAGAAATCCATCTGACATTTAAATGTGCAACTCAAACAGAACATACACCTACTGTTGGTTCACACGTACACATGGCTATATGAGAGTGGAGCATTAATGTGGGTTTGAGAGGCAGAATGATGCCTGCTTGTTGTGTAAGAGAGGAGGAGGAAGAGGTGGAGAGGTGCATCCACACAGTTATGATCTGGTCCATAAAGATGGCAATGACATTTCTACCCGGTTTCTAAGTTGGATTTGACTATATTCTAAAAATACCTTTATAGATTAGCAATGTCCTTACACAGTGCATTGATATATACACAACAGCAATATCGCTTAAATGTTACATGAGTCAAAACTTCCAACCATCCATTGTCCAAAACCTCTTATCCTGTTTAGAGTCACAAGGGTGCTGAAGCTTACCCTAGCTGTTGCAGGGTGGGAGGCAGAGTACACCGTAGACAGGTCACCTGAATACAGGCCCAAAAGTACAACCTGAGTGCAACAAAGGGGAGCTGTGACAACTGCAACAGAAATGATCTCACCTATGACTCCCAATTAAAGCTAATTGCATGAACAAAGCTAAAAATAACCTGAGGGCATCCCAAAGCCAGAGTCCTGGCCTGGGTTGTGTCTGCTGCAATGGGGCTCCACGTGGACAGGCATTGCCTGAACAAAAGAGATGCTAAGCTAAAAAGAATCATCAGTGCAGAATGACACATCTCTCCACAGATTTGTCCAGGACTATGCGTAAAAGCAGGCACACAAAATACATAAAAAAGTAATTATAAATTGAATTAATGAATTCACTGACTTCTGTTGCAGTTGGTTCTAACATATTGTCCGTTCGTAATAGTTCATTTCGCCAACCAATTTTATTTATTTATATATTTTTTTATTTAACTGGCTTTATTCTTTCTGGGCTCTGGCTCTGTTTAAAACAAATTACATGAAGATATAAATAATCTTACTGTAGTTCACTCAACATACCAAATGATTTAAGTCTTTGTGTGGATAAAATCATAATCTAAGACAATTTTGTCTCACAACACAGTACTACTGCTTTTTGCACAACAGAGCAGATTTAGAAGTGAAATGGTTAAATAATTTCATCAAACATGGTGCATACACCACAGTATATAAATAGACAATCTCATTTTATGAAAGTTGGGACTATGTAAACAGAAGCTAACTACATAAATAGGGTGGTGGGTTCGATTCTATTCTCTACCGTTGCAAGGCTACTGGAGGGGTCAGAAGATATCCCATTCAGTCTACATATGTTTTGGGGTCCTGGATATAGCTTTTGATTTTGTCCTTTGCAAAAATACGGGGTGCCGGGGTCATTGTTGCAAGTGATCCATTTCTCAGCTGTAGAAAGATTTTGTGTCTGTTTTCTCCATGAGAAGTCAAATATGTTTCCAGTGGGGGCTGGGCCTCAGCCAGGGTTGTCACTAAGCCTGCTTGTGGTTTTCATGGACAAGATCACAAGGCACAATAAGAAGAGAGTAAGTCACTGCGCCAAATGTATTGCTGAGTCTTGTAGTAAGTAGTGAGGACTGGTGCAGTGGCAGTAGTAGTGAAGGCATGGAACCAAACCACTGTGATGAAGAGGGGGCTGAGGGACTAGGCAAAGCCCATGCTATATCCAGAACACTGAAGGATTTATAAACTGTATTTGATCTGACATAGGCACTTTTGGATCCTGCCACAGGAGCTAGAAACTTGGACGCTGGACTACCTGTTGAACCTACTGCCATCATAAGAACATATTTCAGATCCCACATTATTTACACATCTGGCCCCTGGAATCGTGACATGGTTACCTCAGCATACAATCGATCAGCCACAACATTAAGAATTGAAATGCGTGGCCATGACTTATTAATGTCTGGGGATGAAATGATTCATGTTCTATTTTAGATGGAATGTATGTGGTTTTGCCAAAGCAAAGTTACATTTGTTATTAATAACTGGTCAGGTTATGCCATTTATCTTTTGTTTATCAAACCTAATAGGTTGCTCTCAAGTACTGCTTGTTTGCCTGTATGCATTCATTGAACTTAGATCAGTTATTTTTAACAAGTGTATATAGCAGAGCCTGTAACAGCAACCTCTCACCCATCAGCCACTGTTTTTTTTTAAATTCACCACCAAAAAAAAAAAAAAACTGTACAAATCACACAATACAAAACATAACATCATAACAACAGTGTGAGATAAGGCAAAAAGACGAGACATGTTTTACCTACGTACAGTAAAAAAATGATGATTTTTTTTTTAATGACAATCTCTCAAAATGTGTCTTTCACTCTACCTACATCTACTGTACAATAGTACTAGAGAGTTTGTGTACTACTACTAACTCTGCACACAGAATATAATTGGTACTGCAAGACCACCAAATGCTCTCTAATCACTACATGGACATAACATTTCTGCACATTAACATTTTTTATCAAACTTCTTAATGCGATGACAGAGTCACTTCGTGGTAGCTTGTCAGAAATAAACATTGACTTATTTAGAGATAATAAATGTTACACCTCATCGACTTTGTTTTTTTTTTAACGAGGATGCGAAATTAGCTGCTTTTCAGGCAGCACACACAACAAACTAATGAGCTTTTTTACTGACATTTTCATCTGGCTGATGACACAATATTTTGTTTTCCATCAAAAGAAACACATGCTGAAAAAAACAACAGTTAATGGGCTTCACATTAAGGATTAAGGCGGGAATTTATCACAGACATCATAAAGCAGTCAACAGTAATCATAGAACAAAAAGAGGAAATTAGTCTTTCTTTAAGAGGGTTTTAGCATATCAATCAGTCTAACTTGGTACCGTTCAGTGTATCATTTATTAACTTCCTACTTTACAAATTTTCTTAGAAATACTATTACTAAATACTACGTTTCCAACTTGTATTTAAAATAACTTAAATGCTGACATTATATATTTTGTCCAAGATTATTTGTTATAACAAAATCATTTAAAAATTCACTAGAACTTTATTATTTATCTGCATCCATGCCACAGTTTTTTTTTTTTAATTAACTGGCAAACAATATACATCAATAAGATTTTATTTATTGTTTAAGTGCATTTCCCTGGTGATCTCTAAACATCATTTACTTTAACGGAATAAATCGTCTAGTGATGACTGCTGTGTTTCCTACAGTCATTGCTTTTTTTCCCCCTCAGTAGTACAGCAAATACATTCAAACGCTGTAAAAAATGTAAATTAAAAACAAAATGTAATAATGTGCTAAATACGTGGAACTGAGGAATTTGATGGCAGCATTATTTGTGTGTGTGTGTGTGTGTGTAGTTTGTGTGAATGTGGTTGTAATTTTGTAATTTCATCATCTACGGTTCATTGTTTCATTAAAAGTTTCAACGACTCCAGAGAATTCTGTCTGGACAAGGCTAATAACAGATATCAGAAGGCTGTGAACTTCAGGCCCTCATGCAGCAGTGCATTAAAAAAGACAATCCATGTGAGAGGAGTACAAGCAGGTCTCCTCCGTCCCCAAATACAGAGGGTTCTTAAAAGAGAAGGCAGTAGAAGATAGCTGCAAACAGTCCCCTTTTCCAGATTTCTGTGAAATGTTTCTAAATGAGCAAATATTTTTCAATCCAACTTCTCAGGTTCAACGTTTAATGTGTCTCTGTAATATTTATAATAAAAAAATAGCTTTTAAATGATTTGCATATCACTGCATTAAGTTTTCCTTCACACATTCTCACCCCACAGAGTCATTATAATGACCTATCAAATTGTGCCACTTTGTATTATATTTACGCCGCAGTTACCCTGTGACGTTAGTACTGGATGCTCCAGGAGCATCACTGTTTGATGCCCTGTCTAATGGTGTCCAATATTGACGCTACAGGTAAACTTGGTGCCGGTTTTGGATGCTCCAGGAGCGTCATCTTTTGTGTCTATTGTGTCTTGTTGTACCATCCACTCAACCGTTCACCTCTCCGTGAGACTTTTTTCACTTAATTGTCTACGTCATTGCTTTAAGCGTCAAATATTGGCGCATCATACTACGATGAAAGCTCAGAGAGTCAATCACAGACGCGCACAGGTGCCCAAAGCATCAGCATGAAACCCTGAAGGGAGCTGTGCTTTTTGACACCTCGGGAATAAGAACAGACATGAGCAGACCTTTAATTTTACAAATATTATGAAAAATTACTCAACTATAATGTTGCTTTGTGCAAGTTTTTTTTTTTTCAATCCATAAAATACTACAGGAAATACTCAAGATTCTCAAAATTGACAGTCCCCGAGTACATTTGCTTATGTCCACCACTGGTATGATGAGGTGGGGGGGGGGGAAATAACGACAAAAACCTCTTTTAATACAATTTCTGACAGTTATGTTTCACTAGTTCTTGTTAAACAGCAGCTGGTTCCCCTTCTTACTGTAGAGTCTATCTACCATTATAATAGTATGATAGTGTAGCGCTGTTTGTACAAAGAGGGGATCATTCAGTCGGGGGCGCTCTCCTCCAGACACACCCCAGTGTCCTCTGGCATGCTTCAGCCAGAGAATCAGTTAATGCCTAATGCGCTAACAAAGACAATGACGCTCAGAGGGTGCCTTCCATTAATCCACTTAGACTTTTTGCCATGTGCATTTCCACGATTACATGGGCGGGTCAAATTCTATTAACCGTGAGATTTGAGGAGGTTTTTTTTTTTTTCTCCAAACTGCAGAACGACACGCAGATGGTGGACACAAACAAGACAGGCGTGTTGCTTCTAGCAGTGGAGTATGCGTGTGACGATGTGCTGTGTGTGAACATGCCTGGTCTTTTTTTGTTTGATTGGATGGAGACCAGATACTTGTAGCTGTAATTCTCCATATGGCATTGAAATGAATGACGAAGGGGATAAAGCAGGGAGGCAGAAAGTGTAGGAGAGTGTCAGGAAGGGTGGGGCTCAGATAGGTGATAGAACATTCTCTGTTTTATAGTTGTTTTAGACACACAGCATCAGCTTTTTGCTAAATTCCAACAATCTTTTTTTATTACCTAATTGTCATAATCATCCTCATGAGGGAATTATGCATCTTGATTAAATGTCAAATATGACGGGAGTAAGGGTGGAAATTTCTCATTTTTCTGTTTATATCCGAAGGCTATTTGAACCACTGTGGTGCAAACAAGAAATATTAAAATCAAATTAATAAACCACCTGAGCCATGTTTCTTCATGACTATTTGGCTCAGACAAATCAGCTGTCAGTCTGACTTTCCTGTCATTCTGGTCAACGTTTCTGCATTAGAGTCTGTATTTGTCCAAGAAGCCAATGTCCAAACAATACTTAGGACCAGCAGTCACCACAATCAGCTCAACAAGTTTTTTGTTTTCAGTCTGTTACTCTGAATATAAATGTATGCCCATTTATTACAGTTCTGTATTTTACTTTGCTCAGTGTGTAATTCATTAAGACTCTAATACTCAGACGACGAGTGCATCATGAGGACATGATTTTAGTAACAGTAATGTGCTTATTTATTCAATAAACTGATTATTTGTATCTGCATTTAGTGGAACACTGTTAGTAAATTCATTAGTCAAGAATCCAAGACCATACTGATTTGCGTCATTAGCTCCAATAGTAATGATGTAAATTATGTAAATATAACATAGCCCTATATTTATTCCCAATCACAGGAATGTTCAGTCTTAGGGAAATAATGATAAACGACTGAAAAAAATATTACTACAATCCATCACACTCTTCTCAACTCAAAGCGGATATTATTTATAGTAGGAAACAACAGATCTTAAAATAAACACATTTCTTACTAACTAGAAATGTTTGTTATCTTTTTCACTGACGCCTACAGATTACATTGATCATAAGAAAAACTTAGGACTTATTGGGTTTGTATTAATGTATTTTTGTGTATTTCATGAAACTCTTCTTGCATCTTGAATTTTTATATTTGGTTGCGTTTTCTGTCGCGGTTGTTTTTTTTTCCTAAATGTTGCACCGTTATTTGCCCGTGTCATATGTTGAAGTGCACTGAACTCTCAGGGCCTACGTACGATCGAAATTCATTTTGCTAGGTCCAACACACCCTTAGTTGAGCATAGACACCTAGCAAATCAGCAATTGGCTGCACGATATTATAAAAAAAGGAACTGTACGGTACTGTGCAATTGAAGTTGCAGATATACAGTGTAGACACTTATTTATGCTGCTTCTCTTTAAACCCAGCCACAGTCAGAGGTGCCCACTTTATTCAAACATTATTTCAATCAATAGACCCTCCAGGCAAAACAAGAGCTTGGTCAATAGACATTCACAAAGAAAATGATGGCTCAGCCAGCATAGCCTCATCAACAAAAATTGAGGCTGTCTTTCACTCTGTGTGGTATTTTCTTTGTGTCACTGAAGCACGAATGTACATTTACTTTTGGAAAACTATTTTTTAAGTCCTTTTTTATTTAAAAAAAAAAAATCCTTAAAGATGATAATAACCACATTTAAATAAAAAGAAACAAATTCTCTGACAATGTTACGATTATCATTGTCAGATTTGGATAATGTATTTGTTAAACACTTTCAAAATATGTCCGTTGGTGTTAAAGTCAACATCAACGGAAAAAAAAAAAAAAAAAAAACTGTTGCAACTGCAAATACAACAAAAATTTCAGTTAATGAGCTCCAAAAGCGATGATTCAAATCCTGAATTACTAGGAAGCCTCCTGACTGTTTTCTGGAACAATCTTTCCAAACACAGAGAGCTGCTGAATAACACAAAGCATCACACTGGTTGTAATTTGCATCAGTCGGAGGCACTCGATGTGTTGTTTGCAACCAGCATCAATACCGCTGAAAGAAAATGGGAAGTTAAAAATAAAAGCAGCCAAGCATTGTCAGTAAGTTTCCAAGGCGATCATAAAAAATGTTCGATAGAATTGATGACATGCCAGCCAACGCAGTGGGATGTAATGCATTTTAAACAGATGCAATCATCTTAGATTGGCCACTTTGTCATCAGTGTTGAATCTGGTAATTGCTGGCAGCTCAACTAAAAAAGAATAATCAATATGAGTAGGGTGATGAAACAAAGAGAAAATATGCATTTTTCAAGGATGCATAGATAAATGTAACCCTTTCACTAAGCTGGATGACGAGTTCAGATAGGGTGTGTGTGTGTGTGTGTGTGTGTGTGTGTGTGTGTGTTACTTACAGAGTCTGTCGTAGCTCTGCTGTATCTCTAGATGTCCCTAGTGATTGAAGATTCTTCTCTAGTGTGACAACTGGGGAATAATTGAACAATGCAAACATTAAGTCTTTGTGTTGAACTCATAAACACACAGCCACACACACACACACACACACACACACACACACTCATGCAGTAAAGCTGTAGCGAGAATTTCCCCATTCATTCTTTTACATTGCAACTGAACGCAACATAAAATAACACATTGTTTATTTATTTGAAAATGGTGAAAAAATTTTCCAAAATGAATCTATTTTCAACAATCTCCTGCACTAAAATAACTGCCTCTATTTGCACATAATGTCCATCAACCTGCAACTTGGATTAAGGAGAGTAACAGATTTTTTACTTATTTATCCTGAACCATTTATACTATTTATAGTAAAATGACCTTTACCTAAATTGACTGCACATTTTTATCTTGACACCAAACCCACATCAACGTTTATTAGCTAGTAATAAAATCATGCTAATTTAAATGTTGAATTAACTTTGGTTAAAAATAAATAAATAAATACTTTTTTTTTTTAAATGGTCCTGACCATTTTAAGCCAAACTTTTAACCCAATTTATGTTTCCTAACAAGTTTTACAACCTTGTCTCTTAAAAAATGATATACCTGTGCAACTAAACTGCCGAATGGTGGATGATTATGCTGAATGAAGCATTACATTTAGTAACAGAATAGTGGGGAATGGCCATAAAAAGTGCAGGACAGACAACTTCAACTCCTGAGTGATCATAGTTGAACCAAATCAGTTTTTCCTTGACTTAACCATGTGCTGTGAGAGTCTAAAGCTAGTCAGAAGGTTTAATGCACACATGCATACAGCACAAGATAAGTTTTAACCATGAATTGTCTTTTTACCATTGGCGTTGATCTGGAAGATATTGGAGGAGGTCTCCTGAAACACATCTTGCAGTTCTGATGGGCTGACCTGTGTGGCTTTGGAGAAAAACATAGTATCAGCAGAGAGTCACCTCATATATTTCCATCCTTAGTGACGCATTTTACACTTTTTCACATTTTAAAATGCGTCTAACAGCTCCAAATGCACATGCAAACAACCACAACCGAGATGGATTGTGACCAGATAACTAAAACCACTTGCTGGGGTGTGCCGAGGTGCTTCTGGCCATTGAGCTTTTGTGGTGCAAATGTGTTTGATGCCTCCCTGTTTCAGAAAATACATCACTGCCAGACATGGTGGTTGTTTTGGTGAGAACGTGCCAAGAGTCTTTTTTTCCTGCCAGATCAATGACCTGCAAATACCCTTATAAAAACTGTCTAAACTCATGTGAGTCAATATAACTGCACGAGAGATCTTACCAGCCCTCGTATGACAAAAAAATACCGATTCAGGCTTCTTGATTATAAAATATCTCTCACCTCCTGATGACATATTCTGGAGAATTTTTCCAGTATCTTCCAGCTGTATTCTGTGTTTTCGTCTTAAGCTGGGGACACACCTAAGGACTGGCAAAGACTGTGGCATTAAAACCACACAATATCACATATTTCTGGTGTCTGACAGTCTGGAAGTAGCACACACGTGATGACTGAGTAAACTGGGGGAAACACACTTAACAACTAGTCGGGAACGACTGGACATTCTGGAGATGGGAAAAGCCCCAAATCCCAAGAAAGCAGGATATTCAAGGATGCTTTTTTTGCCAAAACAAATACGGCAGCAATCTGGAAACTGGACTTTGTAAAATACAAAATGATTAAAAAAAGCACCAACATCACAGATGGCCAGGACAGTGTGGACTATAGATCTTACAGAGGGAAATGAAGGTAAAATAACTTTATAAAACAATGATGTGTTCAGGTGATGCTGTAGTTACTGTAGAGCTGCCCCAGTTGTGACATCATTGGTCCCTAATACCAGTCGTAAATATAAAAACCTGTTGAAATAATCGTGGGAAAAACTGGCAGAGACTGGGTCTAAAGACTAAAGACTAGAATTTTTACACAGCGCACACTTAACGATCGTCTCTGCCAACTGTTGGTGCCGACTGAGCCGGACTGGCACTGACCAGAACCAACTAGGTCCAACCAGTCACCTCCAAATCACATGCATAATCGACCCAACAGTCGATCAAGTCTGTGGCGACCTAAAATTCAGTTGAATCATTTTATATGCATGCAATTTTTTTTTAACAACACTGTTGACATTACATTTTTGTTCTTGAAAAACAGCCACGAATGGCACCTCATTTTATTCAGCCTTTCAGTCACGGTGGTTGTTGATGCCGAGGGTATATGTTTTAAGCTTTTCTTTATTCAAATCAAAGAATCATGGCCTTAAACACATCAATCTGAGCTGTGGTTACTTTGTATCTTTATCTGCATTGTTATTATAATGAATACATGTGAAAAATTGGACTACAAAGGCTATGAGGACCTTTAATGTAGATTCTAACTGCAGCGATGATGATAGACTAGACAGAGAAAATGGTATGGCACTAAGCCACAGACTTGCAGAAGGAGTGGTGAGGCGGCTGTATAAGTTATGTGGGCAGGTCATTTTCCTTGTTTAAAAGCACATGTCATCTGAAACGACAGGGAGGATTAATGGCCTGGAGCCATTACAGCAGGCTGGGATCAGCATCACGGCCTGTATAAGCGGCATGCTCAAACCATCTTGGCACTGTTTTGTCAAACACGGCACCCACAATATCTGCATTTTTTTTTTTCTGACATGGTCAAAAGTAAAGCAGTATAGATAAAATGCTAAGACAAAGAACTTCTATTTGACAAATAAAAGCTTGAATAGTGGCTAATCGAAAAGCATACAGAGAAATAGAGGGACACAGACAAATAGAGGTGGTGTCAGAGACAATGAAACAACTATGCTGTGGGCAGTGTGTAAGCAGCAGGAAAACATAGATACTGTACATCACAAGCCATTAAATCTACTCACTGAACTATACCGGCAAATCGTCCAGGTAACAACATGATTGCATTTGGTCACTTGAGCTGCATTACGAGATTGTGACACATTTGGAAACTGGTCCTTTTTCACCTGAAGGAGCATTACTGCATTTTTAAAGTTATCTCAGCATAAAACAAATCTTCTACAATGTTTTTTCCACCTTTCCATTGTTCATGCTTGGCCTATCACTGGATGGCCTTGCTGGTAGGTGTATATTTGGGTACATTATGAGGTCATACATCTTCTCTTACCCACATTCCTGTTCCTTCCTACCTATAAGCCTGTGGATTGATGGATACATCACAACAGTAAAACTAACTTAACCATAAAATCCTCTGTTACTTTTAGTTATCATATGTTATGTCATTATCAGCCCATACTGCCTACTGTACCTACCAACTGGCACAGTTATTCTGAGCGACACAGGGTACATTGGGGACATCTAGTGGCTCTAGTTACGATTGCTACCACTAGAGCTTCAGTGGTGATGCAATTAGGAGTTGACGTATTCTGTCCAGGGTACATGGGTGGGTGACATTACACAGGACTTTGAGCCCGACAGACAAAGGGTTGACTCCTGTTTGACATGGTTGCTTAATCCTGTTACTTTAGTCAATGTTGTTTTCATATTTAACGCACTACACTATCTCCCCCTTAAACCTAACTTTCTTATTTTTGTGTCTAAACATTATCATAAGTGTCTGAAAATCGCATTGTTCCAAACATAACCATGAGAGTCCCCCTACAGAGACTGTCCCAGAGATTTCTGAGTTCCCTCTGACTCTCCAGATGGCATCACTCGAAGGAGTTTTTTCATCATTAGCAGCTAAAATTATGTAATCTGTGTGAGCAATAATCTAAACTAAAGGTTCCTCCAAATGATGTCATCTGGAGGCAGTTTTCAGCTAGAGGAAGGGAGATATTTTAATTTAGGGAAGTCAGAAGGAAGTTTAATAGTATTTATGTACATGTACTACCCGAACTAGAACCAAAAGAAAACGTTTAAAATCACTGAAGGTGTCCTTTAATAGTCACCCCAACGCAATTTGTGTATTTTTCGGAGGCCGCCCAGAGACAGGTCGCAAACACTCTGAATACCAGATAGGCATAGAGCTCCACTGATCCACTAGTCACAGATGTGTCTGCCCATTTTTTATTTGTATGCCAGATGGCCAGTGCACTACCACACCGATTGCGTGTTATTGGCAGAAATACCATTTCATTCAATTCAGTGATTATTTAAGCTGGTCCGTGTGGCTCCATTTGTTGTTTTGAGTGAACAACAGTCATGATCTTTTTAGTAAAGGCTCTGGCCTTTGCTTTGACATGTTTTTTTTACAAGCTGCAAACAGGGCCTCCGCAGACCTTGTCATCTAGCAGTGCTGTCAACCACACAGTAATGGGCAGAACTAGTGGTGGTTCAAGCTATTTGTCAACTTAAAAATGATTAAGAAAATAATGGCAATAAAGTGCTTAACGTTTTTATTCGGTAAATTGTCTTGTACTCTGCCTCACAGCTAGATGGACCTGGTTTTGAATCCCTGACTGACTGCGGCCTTTCTGTCTGGAGTCTGCATGTTCTCCCTTGTGCTTGTGTGGGTTTTTTTCCGGGTACTCCAATTACCTCCCACAATCCAAACACATGCATGTTAGGGTAATTGGTGACTCTAAATTGCTTGTAGGCATTAATGTGACTGTGAATGGTTGTCTATCTACCGTATGTCTTTCTATGTTGGCCCTGAGATAGACTGGCGACATGTCTAGGGTAGGGGTTTGGTGTCCTGCTTAAGGACATTTTTACATGTGACAGGAGGAGGTGGATATCAAACCCCTGGGATTGGTGGACAACTGCTTGACCTCCTAAGCTACAGTGGTGTATAGGCAACATATATTTTACAATTGGATAAATGTAAAAACAAGATTGTTATTAATTCCCAGGAAGTGACTACAGAGGGTCTAAACAGCTGTAGGTTGCAATGAAATATGAACAATCTATGACAATGTGAGTGTGTTTCAAGAAACAAAAAAAACTATATTCATTACTTTCTGGGGGATTTAATCTTGACCTCAGCCAAATTGTTCAGCTATGTATTATTGGAATTAATGTTAATGTAACGCACGGCTAATGGGCAAATCCTAAATGGAGATGGCCATCTACTTATTCAAATTGACGAATTAAAAGAACACATATTGAAAACTGCTAATTGGATTGTCATTAAATTGCTTATACTAGCAGTTTAATGACAATGTGCCTAGATAGACAGACAATTTTAAACTATGTGCAACACCAGCATCACCCCTTGATACTTTGGCTTCACCAGAGTTACTTCTACTACTTTTCTTTTTCTTTGTTAGTCCTATGTCGAAACAAGCCATTGGACCAAACTGACTCTTTACAAAGTGGCCAACATTGAATTGTAATGAATATTACATACCCAGCTTTATGAGCAGTAATTTTAGATGCAGTATTGGTTCAATGACTCTAGCCGACTCTCTTGATGTGCTATGGAAACCCGCTAGCATCTGTGAACAGATGACAGAAACAATCCTATAGGCTGCGAATCTGTGGTGAGGCCAACACTGAAGTGACGGCGGGACAAGCACAGGCATATTCATTGGGTGTGCTACCACTTGCAAAAGGTGTCGAGTCTACTTTAGCTTTAACATAGATTTCTGATGCAGAAAGTACACAGTGTAAAATATCTCCTCTACATTATACACATCATGACTTCTTGTGTTTCTAAAATTTCAAGCTTTTATTGTTTCCCATTTTACACATGATTTACAATGACTTTCCATGTGTTTGCAGAATTGGACTCCACTGTACTGTATGTCCCCAGTTCACACAGCCCTATCATGGGGGAAGAACACAATTTTCACATTAGAGCCCACAACACATACGGTAATCGGCACTTATGATTTCATGCTCATTTCACAAACTCTGGTACATGGGTCAGATCATTTCAGTGGCCTTTTTATCTTTTCACACTTGAAACTTTTCTCTCACATTAACATGTCGACATTTTAACATGCCCCATATCAGCACGCCACTTCAAAGTTGTACTGATATGCACTGCCTTCAAATAAAGCCACTCTTGACTAATTTAGTCTCTGTGGTTTGAGCAGTATATCTGATACAGTCATAACTTTGATTTTGTCATATATTAAATTCCTACAAAGTCATTTTGGAATTGCTTAAAAGGGTAGTAAGAAACAGAATTTGAATGGTGAAAGGGTAACAAAGCAGCTCTGCAATGTTCCAGGACATCTACGAGATGTTGTAGGACTTTGAGCTAAGTCCAACAAAATGCTCAAAGTGACAGTGTTGATTCTTGCAGGTACAATGTTTCACCATTTGTTGCAGAGAGAACCATCCATGGAAATTCCATCTATAGTTTGAACCTAAATCTACAGTCTAGCTCCTATAAACTGATTTCACACCACATTAGGCTGTTAATCCACAGCAATACATGCGAATGTTTGTAGACTCAGCAGAAAAATGCTCAGCTTTGATCAGATGAGATAAACAAATGCTGTTTTGTTTACATATAGAGTAGCCATGGTAAGATATGTTTTAGTTTGTCCATAACACACTCAGATTAATTGTCAGTGATTATAAAGTGTTCTGATGTAACTTAATGGATCCAAGAATGAACTTAATAAATTATGAACTAGTCGTCTGTCTTACACGAGAGCACATTTTTGCATTCGAGAGCAAAACATATTGGAGGCAGTTTCAGATATCAGCAGTCCTGGCCTGTGGTTACTTAGTATTTGATCAAAGCTAAATTTTGTGTCCTCGCCCACCCCTATCTCTAAGTCAGATTCCTGTCTTCATAAGTTCATCTTCTTAGCACTTTTCTTCATGCTCACATTTATGTCTGATATGAGACTCGTTATTTGGAAGCACAATGCAAAAGCTGCTCTTGAAAGGTGAATTGTGCCTTTAACCTTTGACTTGGCTTCATTAGGTAATGAAGCATACTCAACACTTGGCCAAACCTTCTAAAAAAGAATGCTACTTATGTAAATGACTTATGTCAATGATAAGCCATTTGCCTAGGGCTTTGGAACAACAAAAATAAAATAAAAATTAAATACATGCCTACTTCATTTTCAGCCATGCAAGAGCCCAAACATGTAAATGGGCAGACACAATGTTTGCCTTTTAGTATCTATTCAACATATACTATCATAACGTTCAAAAGAAAAACTAAAGCGACATTTTAATTACAGTTATTTTTGGCAGATCTCACCTTGCACATTCAGCTGTTTCAAATGATGAACCCCATTGAACAGATTATATATGATAATTAGTTTGGCATTGTTATTTTTTTTTTTCCCACTATTTTTTTAAGAACTGAATAATCAATAAAAAGTGCCCTGATTTCTCTTACTATAATGACTTAGAGCTTTGAGCATGCAGAGGATGACTTACCATCATGCCCTCGCAGAGTAGCCTGTCGATAGCACAATTGCGCTATCTGCAACATGTTCAATTACACTCTCAAATCAGACAGGATTTTAATCAAGAGCCCCCATCTCATTATGCCTGAAGTCAGTAGCTGTCTCTCCTCACTGAGAAGGGGCAGATTTTAGTCTTTCCAAAAAATCTGCAATTTTAGCCACTGAAAAGCTGATTGAGTAAATAAGAACCTGGCCTGCTCCCCACAGCTGGCACTGCATGTAGAGACATAAAACTGTAAACTGAACTTGTCTGTGATGAGATACTGACACCATTTGAAAGTACTTTAAATATTTTCATTTATCTGCATCCCTTGGTCAGCTAAATAACATTTTTGTAGTCACCAGGTGGAAAATTGACAACCTTGGGACATGATGAAGCCAAAACAGCTTTGAACTTAAGCAGAGAAAAACGTGGCACTGACCAAGACCAACTAGGTCTATTCAGACCAATCACATTTGTAATTGCCCGTAAAGTCAGTAAGTATATCATTGCCTTAGGAATATATATATTTATATAAAACTCTATAAATAAAACAGAAACTTTTTGAGAAACTCCAGGCAAAAGGCTGCGCAACATAAGCACCACAACCTCATACTACAAGAACAGTTTCCTACCAATTGCTGTTGGCCTCACCAACAAGGTCCAGGTCCACCCACTGACAGAAGAATGAGTGTCCACTGTATTAGCAGTGTTAGTATCTGACAGTTTTCAGTGGGACAAGAAATTATGTTAGTTTATCTCTTCTCATAACCATATATATTCAATTAGGCACATTCCTTGACTTCTGGGATATCTCATTTTGTACCCTATAACTAGTTTTGCATCACATGGCTTCTGTGTGGATTATGTAAAGACCTTGGCAATCAACCAGTTTTTGACTTTTTGATTCTTAAATAAAGATAATAGATAATAAAAGATAATGGCCCCTGCAAATGTGTCAATGTCTGTTATAACTTTTATACTGCAGAGAGTTTGTTCTCTGTGTTTCTTTAAACTGCAAGTACCTGGATCAGGTAGACTGGAGAACACTGGTAGATCCACTGCCCAGCACAAACTATGATTGTTTTCTCCAGTACTGCTTGCCACTTGCCTGTACTGTATGTAAAACAAGTAGAGGTTGGAGAAGCTTTACACTTAGTTATATTTAATTAGATCTTCTTTTTGACTGTTCTAAATGTTCATGGTATTGTCAGCAAACCACAGACTGATCATTAATCCGTCTTTTCATCTTTATTTGTATTTGCAACTTTGCCTTAAATTGCCCTTCAAGTGACAATTAAAGTAATTTTTATTAAAGTATGGAATGTTTTTGTTTGTTTGAATAACTGTGCTGATATCAATTCAGGATATTTTCAACCCATTAGATATATTATGTGTATGGTAACTAAATATTTAATAGCATAGTTTTTAAGAGGAGATTTTTGTGCTTTTATATTAAGTAATAGAGGATGGAATTGTTGGAACATTCAATTGACTATTATCAGTGCTATCAGCCCCAGACTATGGTTCAGTAGGCAACCTTTCACCTCCTGTTAAATTGGGTTATCATCATCAGTAAATAAAATAGGCTGTTGGTGCTGCAGTGTGAAGAAAGAGAAAGTCCACATAGAGATGTGTGGTTGACAAAAGGCCTTTGAATTTTGTTTCCCACTTGGAACTTACAGTAGGTGTTTGCAGTTTAGTTTTTTAACCATAAATGGATTATGAGAAAATAGGAGCTTGGGTACAGCCGGGGGTAATTTATGAGTCACTTTGCATCCTGTTGGCATTGCCATGCATCTCTTTCTGGTAATTTTGTCATCTAACTCAGCTTCAAACAAGAAATATGAACAATGACAGGCCTATGAGTCCCCTGACTTCCTGGGGCTGTGCCCAGTGGGGCTATTCAGTAATTCCTCCAAGACATTCACCTAAATCACAACCTTTATTTAAACCTAACTCTGATCTTTTTGTGGCTAAACCCAAGTGGTCATGTTGCCTAACTGTAAAGCTACAGTAAGGAACTTTTTTTTAATTCATTTTTGGTAGAAATATGTTCCAAAACTTGACGCCACCCATGAATTCATAGAATAGCACTGGCAGCAGTGCAGAAATATTTGCTTCGAAAAGTAAGGAGCATAGCAGAGAGTATCAGACAGTAGAAGAGGGAGAGGTGGGGCTGGGCAGAGCAGAGTGGATTGATTTTGAGTCTCATTCTAGAACTAGTTAGTTTAAATAGCATAGTGTAGTTTAAACTATGTAGACTGTGCCTAAACTTAACATGGTGGCTGTAGCTATGCATTTATCACTGCTTAACTCTAAGCAGCAAAGACTTCATAACTTTCTTTATGAATAAAATTGTAGCTATTAGAGAAAGAATTCACCAGATCCTCCCCCCAAATATTACAGATAGATCTTCACGTACAACAGTGCTAGAATCATCAATAAGGCCCCAACCCCTCTTAAGACTGCTTTTTACCCATAGATCTCTCTGAGCTAACTTCAATTATTAGATCATCTAAACCAACAACCTGTCTGCTAGACCCTATTCCAACTAAGCTGCTCAAGGAAGCTTTACCCTTAATAGATATGTTCGTATTAGATATCATCAATCTATCGGTAGAAACAGGCTATGTACCACAGGCCTATAAGGCAGCTGTAATTAAATCACTACTTAAAAAACCCTGTCTTGACCCAGGTGTTTCAGCCAATTACAGACCAATATCTAATCTCCCCTTTATTTCTAAAATCCTTGAAAAAGTAGTTGCAAAACAGTTATGTGACCACATGTACAGAATAATTTGTATGAAGACTTTCAGTCAGGATTTAGAGTTCATCATAGTACAGAAACAGCTCTGGTAGAGGTCACCAAAGATCTTCTGAATCCTCCATGCACACAAAGGTGTGTTAGGACCAATACTTTTTACTTTATATATGTCTCCTTTAGGCAACATTATTAGAAAACACTCCATAAAATTCCACTGCTATGCTGATGATACCCAGCTATATCTATCTATGGAACCAGATGAAAAAGATCAGTTAATAAAGCTTCAAGCCTACAAGACATAAAGGCCTGGATGTCCCACTTTTTTTTTTCTAAACTGAAGTCATAGTATTTGGGCCCAAAAATCTCAGAGTTATGATGTCCAACCATATTGTTACTCTAGATGGCATAAGTCTGGCCTCCGGTATTACTGCAAGGAACCTTGGAGTTATTTTTGACCAGGATTTGTCCTTTACCTCACATATAAAACAAATCTCTAGAACAACCTTCTTCCACCTACAGAACATTGCCAAAATTAGGAGCATCCTGGCTCAAAGTGATGCCGAAAAACTGGTCCATCTATTTGTTACCTCTAGGTTGGACTACTGTAATTCCCAGCTTTCAGGATGCCCCAGTAACTCCCTAAAGAGCCTGCAATTAATCCAAAATGCTGCAGCAAGAGTGCTGACTGGAACTAGCAAGAGAGATCATATTTCACCTTCACTAGCTTCTCTCCATTGGCTTCCCATTAAATCTAGAATAGCATTTAAAACCCTGCTTCTTACATATAAAGCTGTGAATGGTCAGGCTCCATCATATATAGACGATCTGATAGTTCCATATCATCCGAGTAGACCACTTCGGTCTTAGAATGCAGACCTACTTGTGGTTCCCAGAATTTCCAAAGGTAGAATGGGAGGCAGAGCCTTTAGCTATCAAGCTCCTCTCCTGTGGAACCAGCTCCCAGTTCAGATTGAATTATTGAATTATTAGAACCAAGATAAGGTGTGTGCACCACAACACATTATAAGAACATACTGAACCTACTTGAAGGTAGTAGGTCACCTACTGAACAAAAACAATGGGCTGCTAAGAACTGATAAGAACCACTGAATGCTGTGATAATGTCCCAATCGGATGTTTGGAACCATTTGAAATGAAGATAGGTAATAGGTTGGAGAACAAAACACTGTCCAACACTGAAATATCAGTGTGAAATTGCAAGCATAAAGACGACAATCTTAATAATAAAAATAATAATAATGAAGGAAATACCTCCAAATTTACTAAGGGTTTTAAAAAATATGTGAATATTTGCTTGATTTATGAAACCTTTAGTGGTCAATAGCAGTTACCTATTGATTTTACTAATATAACATGCATTACATATGAACTTACAGTATAATAGGTCCATCATGGATTATTTCAAGCCTTCAAAACAGTTTAGATTACTGCTGCATTTATTCACAGCTCCAAGAGACTAGCACTGCTAATACAGCAAACACGTTGCTAAAGCGCTTTAACAGAAACTACTGTTTATACTGTGCTCCAATGCAGATGCCAATATGTAGACCCTTCTGGACAAACAAGGTTATTTTAAGCACATGACTGAATCGAGCTAGGAGAACCAAACCACAGGAATTCATAAAAGATTCACCTTGACAACACTGGGAGGAGGCATAACCCCCACCCATCCACACACACACACACACAGCATACTGCATCACCCCCACATGTAGCCGTCTGGAGGTGTTCTGCTCTGTTTAGTGTGCTGTCACCGCTAGAACGTGCAGAAAATGCAGACCAACATTAAATCATTATCATGAAGCTTTATTTTGGTATGACTGAACACCATGCTGTTCACATGCTGAAGGTTAGCCACATAGTTTTCTTGTTGTTTCTTAATAATTTTGCCTCACTCGTATGCACAGTGGGAGACAATGGACAGTATGAAGAAAGATTTGCAAAGATAACAAACATTAAGCCACTAGATACATCTAGTTTACACATTTGGAAAATGGCATGAATTCAAATAGTAAAATGCAAGAAAATGCAAGTGTGTACATTAGTTGATAACTTTTTCTTTATATTACGCAGTATTTACTGTAATGCAATGTCCGACTCTTGACAGAAGAAAAAAATAAGCAATTAACTCTGAGGTATAGAGGCGATTTGACATATTTTTAGTTTTAGTTCTTGCATATTTATTTTCCGTCTAAATTGTCACGTTGCTGTCAAGGTTGTGTTATTATTTAAGTGATTCTTCATCCTGTAGTGTAGCCTTCCACAAAAAAAAAAAAAAAAACTAATCATTCAGTGCAGAATTTGATTTAAAAAAACCACAAACAAAAAACATGACCTTTCCACAGAACAGCCACAGCTGTATGTAAGACAAACTCAGCTATTATGAAAAAAAACTCAGCTAAAAAGGCAGAAATAAAAAAAAAACCCAAATCTTTCATGTGATTGATTATTGAACATTAGTCAGTAACTTTGGTTCCAGTCACATTTGGACCCAAATTTTATTTGGCCATCTAAATTAATCTGAAGCAATTTCACTCAGTAAAAGCTGAACAATAGATATGAAAATTCTACTTTGCAACTGAAAGTTTTGCCCAGGGGGTGGTAGAAGGCAAGTCAAATGATTATAGGAATCTCTCAGGGGGACAGTGGATATCCACAGCAAATATGGCAGCCCAACCAGTAGAAATAAATAAATAAATAAATAAATAAAATAATATTGCAATTTTGTGGCCATTCTACGTGCAACCAAGCTGCAACCTCTTCAGTAATTGGAGTTAAACTGGTCACCTTCAATCTGGACAATAAATCTGTTTTAAACAGAAACACTGTCTTGAGGTGTTTTTAAGAGTCAGTACATTAATGTGCGTTTTTTCAGTGGTTAAAGTTGGATTTGTCATGCATTTTTTTCACGCACAGACAAGATCCAGCTAATTTGACTCAGATTTTATAGGTGATAATTTACCTATGGGCTTATTGGTAGGTTGTAGGTTAACTACTGACCCATAATTATGAGCATAATAAAGATTAAAAACTAAAGATCCAATAGTGTGACAACAGTTGAACTGGATGGTAGAGAGCAAATGCTTAAGACAGATATAAACTATCCTATATGTACTTATACATACTTAGATATTTAAAGTGTACATTACTATTTAGTGAACACTAAAATGAAAACTATCAAATATAGTTTTGATGGCCAAAATAATGGTCTGCACTTAAATAGCGCTTTTCTACCTATTGGCACTGAAAGTGCTTTACACTGCTTCTTATTCACCCATTCACACTCACAAACACACACACTCCTACACCGATGGCTATGCAGCTGGCCAACGCTCACCGGGAGCAACTAAGTTGGGGTTCAGTGTCTTGCTCAAGGACACTTCCTGCACCACAGACGTGAAGAATCAGACTGTTGATGCTAGGGATTGGACTGGA
This sequence comes from Channa maculata, assembly GCA_020496755.1. Lineage (NCBI taxonomy): Eukaryota > Metazoa > Chordata > Actinopteri > Anabantiformes > Channidae > Channa > Channa maculata. Next base: position 4,840,656 of record CM035605.1, on the reverse strand, counting down.
GTACGGAGCTGACAGATCAAAGATTAGTCTTTAATTCCCAAAGTATTTTGTTGTGGCAATCCTGATGGGACTGATGGGAAAAATAGAAAATGGAAAAGAACAAAAATGGCTTATTGAATATCCTTCATCCAGTTCTTTCTCTAATAATTGAGACCCCGTTTTGGCATTTTTAAAGTTGAATCTTTGAAAATCTTTGGACGCAAGTAGTTTTGTGATGAAATAACATCTACACGAAATTCCTGAGATAAACCTGTGTGTAAATGGTCTTCAAACATAGAATCAGGATGAGATGACATTTCAGAAACAAGTGCCCGTGTTTTTATTGGAGTGGGCGAGGGTTTAGTCAAGATGTTTTTGAAATACAATTGTTCATTCGCTGATTTAGGATGAGGCTCTTTACAAGAGCTGCAGATGTGAAAGAAAACACAATTTGGGGATGTACTAACACTTAGATTAAAATGATTGAAAATGGGCATGTTGTTGAACACATGCATCTGACGCCCTCAGCTGTTGGGGCTGGGCTGGGGAAATGAGGAGGCTCGGTAGCACAGAAAGATTAGTAGATTTCTAGAAAGATTTCTGTGTTCAGTATAGACCAGTCTATGTGAGTGTTGAATTGACATGTGGCGAGTGGCTTTGCTGGAAATTGATTTGTGATAGTTTTGGATTTTTTTTTTCCTTCTAATTTTAAATTCAGCTCACTGATTAGCACAAGGTAAAAAAACAGTTCTTGCCTTTTCAGGATAGACAGAGCAAATAACGTTATTGTCTACATCAAAAGCATCATTCATTTGCCAATATTTAAATCTCTGCATAATCTGGATACAGATTAGGAGAAGAGATACAGCCTGCCTAGAAATGTATGGCTTACCTAGTATGGCAGCCGGGACGGCAGAGGCTAGAGAATACTGGACAGCTGTGGACCTATTGTTGGCCTGGGGAGTTTGGGTGAACTTTTTGGGTGAATTTTTGCAGCTTATTCATCCACAGGCAGGGAGTCTGTACACCTAGGGAGCGTTTCTTGGAAGGGAAGAAGATCAGAACTAACAGGCTGGTTTGCCAGATCACAGAGGGCTGGCAGTGGAAGGGCAGGAGCAGCGGTGATGCTTTGATCCTTTAGTGAAGTTAATAAAGCCAGTTCTTCTAAAGGGCGGGGGGGGCATCTCTTTGAGCTAAGCGGGTGCTCATGTGAGGCAACTTCTACTAGTCTCTGTGGAAGTTGTCACTTTTGATTCATAATGAATTTCTGCCAGAGACAACTTCCACTAACATGGAGCTAGTGGAAGTTGTCTCTGGCAGAACTTCATTGTCAATCATCAACCAATGGCTAATCGTAGTTGGAAGGAAAATATCACAAATAGATTTGCCATGTGCACCAGCCAGCATTGAAGTGAGAGCTGACAGCAGATAGAGGAAACAGATTTACATATTGACAACTATTAGGAGTGTTTTGTTGAGGCTGTAGATGGAAGGCATCCTCAGTCAGCAGATTAAAGTAGAGGTGGAGAGGAGTGAGGGAACAGTGTCGTCCTGATTGACCTGTCACATTTGCTTTATTTGAAGATTAACTCATGTATAAACTAGATTATGTGTCTCAATATATTGATGTTTGCAAAACATCTAATCAAAAATCATCAATCTTTACCAAATATTGTGTATTTTGTATAGTTTTGTTTCTTCTACCTTGGACTATTTCTCAATGGGCATCAATCTGTGCACAAAAATTTTCTTACTTTAATAAACATGTGCCACATTGATACATGCACACCTCTCAGCTACACTTTTCATAGTTATTTAATATGTTTGGTCCATGCAATAAGTTTTCATTGAATATGGTTTAAATTTGCTATGTATGTAGATGCAAAGCTAAGACAGTTCTTTCATCATCAGAAGTAACAGAAATGGTCAAGGAGTGTAAAAGAAGTTACAGTAAAATAATTAATTTTATCAGTGCAAAAATAAAGTAACTATTTTCTGATGAAGACACATCGGTACTTATGTACTGAATGTTCATTAAATATGTTGATAAAAATAAATACTATTTTAGAATAGAATGTATTTATTCTAGAACTTAACTAAGGTTTCACAACTTGTAGTCTTTATTTTATTTTTATCTGCACCATCTAGATTAGAGAACATCCCATACGTCCTCAAATTCATTGTCACACTCATGCAGAAACAGGCTTTCATTGTTTCTACTCAAAGGGGTTTCCTAAAAAAAAAATGTATTCTTAGAATAAGGTAAGGGAAAAACAGAATAGGGAATGGGTGAAAGTAGTGCTTCACTTTAACAAACTACTTCACAATGCAACATAGACTCTGCAGTTCAATAGGTTTACAGCTATTCACAGAGAGAGAGTGCAGAGAGTGCATGGGGATCAGTGAAACCAAAGTGCTCATATGATGTTCCAGGGTCACAGAAGCCTGAACTTGGGATCAATGGCACCTTGGTTGGTCCATTAATCCATGCGTGGCCGTCTACTACATGGCCCACTTTGGCTGCTTACTGCCCATCAACAGTGCATGGAGCTCGGGGAGCTGATACTTATCACGGTGCTGTCACAACCAGTCCAACGTCTTGCTTCATTCAAACTTAATAAGTAGGTCTGCGTCTCTGGAGACCTCATCACAGGGAGCTAACAATGTGGACACATCCATGGGTCAGGTCTAACGCCTAGCACACCACTGTCTACTGTAGAGAAGCATGTGGGACTTCTTATAGTCTAATGAAAGTAGATGTGACATGAATGAAATGCTGTTATTCAACAATTGCGTCATTACTGACCTCACTGTTAATACAACTCATGCTTGTGCTAGACGTAACATGGTTAGTTAATTAACACATGGAAGAAAAACAGAATACTAATTGGCAAATATTTAGATAATGAACTACTTTAATAATTTCTCAAGTACAAAGAGCGATTAGAACAATACAGAGTCTCAGCTTCCACCTTATCTAATGGCAGGATTCAATGCATCTCTTTGTTATATATAAAAATGAACTGAATACCTTTGTGTTTTGTACTTTTGGTCCAAAACTACATCTGAAAACATTACCAAAGTGCTGCTTAGTAGTAACTGGACTTGCTTCTAGAAATTAAAGCAAGTCGGGGTTCCCACTGAACAGCCCCTTTGGGATAATGATTAATCAAGAGGTTTTTTTTTAATTTATACTAAGGGATAATGATGTAGCTGCATGCTTTCCCTTAGTATAAATTTCAATTTTTGTATTTTTAGTTGCACGATTTGTACTGATGGATGACCGTATTACACAGTGGTACCACTACGGTGAAGGTATGTAAAGTGAATCACAATTGTGTTTTTAGAAGTTACCCAAGTAAATATTGTCCTGATATGTACTGATGCAGATACCAGTTATAAAGTGCCTGTAAAAAAATATTCACCCCTTGCATGTTTCATTCTTTTATTGACATTATTAATCAATATAAGTAGGCGACTTTGACCAAAAGATTTCAGAAATATATCTAGTAAATGTCAGAGTGAAAACAGGTTTCTACAAAGTAATGTCAATTATATAAAAAAGTATGTAAGGTGAAATACTTGTTTGCATAAATATTCAACTCCTTTGCAAGTAATCGAACAGAGGTCAAGCCATTTGGTGCTAGTAGTCCCCGTTAGTGAAATGGGGATCACCTGAGTGCATTGAATGTGTCTCAAGTGATTGCAGTATAAAGTCATTTGAGTCTGGAGTGAGTCCACTCACTGGTTAATCAGTATTCCTGGCTATCATTACACCATGAAGACAAAAGAACACTCCAAGCAACTCAGAGAACAGGTCATTGAAAATCATAAGTCAGGGGATGGATACAAAAAAAATATCCAAGGCACTGAACATCCCCCAGAGTTCAGTGAAATCTATCATCATGAAATAGAAGGAATGTGGCACCTCTAAATCTGCTTAGAACAGGCCCTCCCCACAGACGGAGTGACCATGCAAGAAGGAAACTAGTGAGAGAGGCCAACAAAACACAGATGACTACTCTGAAGGAGTTACAGATTTCAGAAGCTGAGATGGGACAGACTGTGCATACAATTGTTGCCCAGGTTTTTCACCAGTCGAAGCTTGATGGGAGAGTGGCAAGTAGAAAGCCACTGTTGAAGAAAACTCATGTTAAATCACGACTGCATGGCTAAGTCGAAGAAGGGGTGTTGAGACCAAAAGGGTGCTTTTTGGTCATCGGACAAGACGCCAAGTCTGACGGACACCAAACACTTCACATCACTACAAACACACCATCCCCACTGTGAAACACGGTGGTGGCAGCATTTTACTGTGGGGATGCTTCTCGGCAGTCGCCCCTGGAAGGCTTATAAAAGTAGAGGCTAAAATGAATGCAGCAACATATAGGACAATCCTGGAGGACAATCTTATTTAGTCTACACAGAAACGGTTTACTGACAACAAGGTGAATGCTCTGGAGTGGCCGAGTCAAAACCCAGACGTTAATCCAATTTGTGTCTGGACTTGGCTGTCCAAACCCGATCCCTGCACGACCTGACAGGGCTCAAAGAAGAATGGCATAAACTCGTAGTGTCCAGATGTGCAAGCCCGATTGAGACCTAAGGTGCCAAAGGTGCATCTACTAAATACTGACCTGAAGAGGGTGTTTATTATTGCAAACACTTACTTCACCTGGCAATTATTTTTTTTAATTGGCATTACTTTGTAGAAACCGGTTTTCACTTTGACATTAATGAGTTTTTCTGATTTTATTTAAATTTATTTGTTAGTCACCAACGTATATTAACCATGATTGATTTATAATGTCAATAGGAGTTAAACAATCCAAGGGGGTGAATATAGGCACTGTATATAGTAACTATACTGTTACCTGAAATTTGCTTTGTTTAACTTTACTTTAGTTACTTTACTGTCACATTCCTGTGTAAATCAGTGCTTTCCTTTTCTTTTTTCCTTTTCTTTTTTCCTTTTCTTTTTTCCTTTTCTCATTGTTCTTTTAAGCAAAAGTTGCTACTTGTTAAACACCAGTGGCAACCACATTTGTTTTGGCTGAAAAATGCACATGGATTTAAAGTTTTGCAGAATTTGTTTAACTGCAATGGATTGATGAGGATTCTACTGTCCGGCAATTCATACTAAAAGCAAAACCGTTTAGTACTTGTATCGGTACTCGCTAGCATTGACGAGTACTCAAATGCAAGTACTTGTATTCAGTTTGACAAAAAGGGGTATCGGGACATTATATAGATCGGTTAGGTCCATTAATCTATTGAGCATGTTTAAAACAAACCAGACAATTGTTGTAATCTTCCAATGGAAAAGTTACCTCTCATTTGTCTTAAATTAATTTACATATCAGAGCTTTTAAACTCATCACAGTGTGCAGAGGCTCCGCACAGGAATTTTTTTTTGTCTTAAATAAACTTTTACTCTTTTTTTTTTCCCAAAGTGCACTTGAGTACTTCAAAAGAAAGTTTGTTTAAACTATGAGAATCTATATACATAAAGTCTATTTAATACTGATATGCTGTGACATCTGTGATGGGTAAACTATCAAGCATAAAATAGTGAGCTTTTCACCCTTTCATTTTGAACACAGCACTTATTAAATCCAACACATGGTGTGTCAATATGTGTTTATTAATACCATGTTGTCCTTTCCTCCTGAATGAGACACTCAGCTGTGTTGCTGCCGACACGCCGCCTCTAAGAGAGCGGGGTGGAGGGTTTTGAGCTTTTGCCGCGAGAGGGAGGAGAGAGATTAGCCTAAACGACAGCTCTATTAGAGACTTAACCTGGGCTTTGATCATTTCCTGAGCTCCCCTTCAGATCAGCCTGAGCAACAGACGGCAAATCTGACAGGCTCCTGCTCTACCCCACCACCACCGCCGCTGCCACCACCACTCATATCCCTCATAATGTATCCAGGCTTCAATGTGATCAAAGACTCCCTTTCTGGTGACTGAGGCTCCCATCTGTCTTCCCACAATAGTCAAGAATGAGAGAGGAGCTGGCTGTCAGACTGAGTGAAAGGGAGTCTTTCACGGTACACATATGAGTACAGTATGCCGGAGTCCAGAGACAAAAGTAAATGTGGTATTTGTTTTTTACTCTGTCACATCCTCCCTTCTTCCATCACTGTGTATCTGAATTGCAGCATAATGACTTTTGCCAGCTACTCCCCTTTTAAGTGTCAAACACGATTGCTGTAAACATACATCTGTATACACTGCTGTAAATGCACAGTACAAAGCAGGCAGATAAGGGCATTTTCATTTGGCACTGACTGGCCAAATAAGAAACATCTGAAAAAAAAAGAGAAACTTGAGGCCTTATTCATAAGGCTCAACAGTAACGGATGTGAATCACACTACATTTGAAGCAAAGTCACTGCAGCTTTATTATAAAATTAAGGTTGGGACTGAAAAACCTGAACCACAATACGGCTTACAGGCTTTCACCAACTACGTCAGTCCTGAACAAAGAGAATCAACATGTTAGTCAAGTTTTATAGATAGCAGGTATTAATCATGATACAAGTGTGTGAGCAGAGTGTGGGATCGAAATAATAATCGAAATAATTTGGGCTTCAAATTTATGTATAAAGTCATACTTATATAAGCCCATTTAATAAAAAAATAAGCCCATATATTTAACCTGGATTAAAGCATGTGTGTGAAGTTTGCTGTTATCAAATTGTTTATGCTCCTTACTCCTCCAGAGCAGGCCTTTGTTCCACCCTGGCCTGAATAGGCTGGTTAAGGGAGGTGGGAACAGGGTGGAGTCATCAAGATTTAACGATTATGATGCTAACTCCCTAAACCCCTAAGATGGGGGTCGTTAGGTGTGGCCTCTTGGTGGATGTGTGAAGTGGTCTTGATCTTCCTGGGGATGAATGAAAGGGCAGCATGAAAAATGGGGGACAGGTTGTGCCTGAGGCCTCCTCTTCTGTTGAAAGGATTCTCCATGTGAACATAAATGGCTTCATATACTCTCATACCATTTGTCTTCTCTCTCTAAAATGTGTACATTGTCATCCTCAAAAGAGTGTCCTTTGTCCTTCAGGTGTAGGTACACTGCTGATTCTGGTCCTGAGGTGTTGCTTCTCCTGTGCTGGGCCATCCTCTTGTGTTGATGCTGTTTGGTTTCTGTTGTTTGTAGAGCTCTGAGCACTCAGCACTGCACTGGACTGCATACACTACGTTGCTCTTCTTGTGATTAGGTGTTTGGTCTTTCAGGTGGATGAGTCTTTGTCTCAGAGTGTTGGCGGGTTTGAGCCTATTCAGGCCAGAGTGGAACAAAGCCTACTCTGGAGGATATAACTCGGTTCCTCAGCCACTTTATTCAGACTGAAGAAGCTGCTTGGATAAGTAGCGAACCGTTTCTAACCAAGGAAAAGACTAGTTGATATGATTCAACCTTCGGACAACCAAACCTGGATGACTGAGAATCTTCACGGAAACATACAGAGCATGCTGGCTTTGTTACAACGTAGAAGCAGCAGCTTTCCAGCTAGTTAAACTTTTCCAGTTGAAAAGACGAGGAGGCGCAGTATATTCCTTTTATTTGCATTTACTGTAGCTGCACTGTCCATTGTAAAAACATAAACAGTTCAATCAGAATTCCAGATGGTAGTGCAAACAAAATACTCAAATGAACTAAACTAAGTAAATAAGTAAAGACATCATTCTCAGCCAAAAACCAAAATAACTTACTCATAAGATATAAATCAATGGAAAATATGACTTTACAATGTTGCCGCTAGCATCTTCGAAGTGGATGTTTATGGATGCAAAACTACATGTGCAAACATGTCATGTTTGTTCCAAATATGGCTTCAAGTAACATGCACAGGAAGTGACATCATTGTGGTACTTTACTGGTGGCATTGCTTCAAGAATGCATTTCTTCTACCATTCCCCAGTTATTATCCACAGTCCACAGTACTGAATCCTACTGTCTGTGGATGCATAAACAGCTTCTTGGTGTGCACCAGTTTTAAACCTGATCTTTAGGTTTGTCATGTTTGTTTTTTGTTTTTTTTTCTCTCCTCCTGCTGGACAAACTACACACATGCTCTTGGCGAAAATTCATTTAACATTGTAATGTTCTTTAAATCACTTGGATTTGTCTGCTGTGATGAGTTCTTATAGTTTTTATTCACCATGGGTTGCTTTCATGTTTGTGCACCTAATTATTGCGCTTGGTTTTGGTCTCCGATCAGCTAAAGCAGCTCCTGTGGAGTCACTTTCATTTTAACACAGAGCTTGGTGACTTTTACGCGCAATGATTTCTAAAACAAATGAGTTATCCAGTTATTGTCTCTTGTAGCCTAATTTTAGAATCCTTTCTCAAGTGATCACAGTTCATATGCATCTAAAACTGTACGTCAGACCTGAACATGCACTAAGTTTGAGTTTAGCAGGTTTATGTAAACTATGTCTATAAATTTGAGCCAACGTGGACCCGTTTCCTCTTTTCTCTCTCTCTCTCTCTCTCTTTTTTTTTTTTACTGTGCTGTTTCTTCCTCTAGGCTTTCAGCTGTGATGAAAGTACTACTATTCATTCCACACCTGATTTAATATGATACTGTGTATCTAACATTTAGTTGCATATTGTTTAATACAATTAATTCTGATCTAATCCAATGATAAGAAATAATTTAGAGCTGTTCATCCAGAATGATCGCTGTTTAGTAAACTACTGAAGAGTCCCCAGCTAACATCCACGTGAACACAAATTCCGGACTTTAAAAATTCGGTCTCAGCTGTTATGTGTGCTTCATGAGCTCTATAGCGTGTGCCAGTGTTTCTGGTTTGTTTCTGTTTTGTCTCACTCACAAATCTACAGTCATGGCAAAATTTCCATAACAAACTTTTCTCTGATGGTGCCGGGGAGAGTACAGGGTAGGTAACCATGGAGACGGCCTCACACCTGAGAGGTGAAAATCGCAGTGATAACTTTATTCAAATATGAAGAGAAAAAAAAACCTCAACTTTAGAAAAGCAGTTGTGCTTGTTTTCCTCCCCTGTATCTCTTCATTGTCCCATTTTTTAGTTTTCAGAATAACAACTGACCAGCGTGGTGGATTTAATCAAACTCTTGACTATACAACAGAGAGAGAGCTACTAAAAGTGCAAATCCATTTAAAATTTGGTCAAGGATCAGATTTACCGAGTTTCTGCTTGCATGAGATAATGAGAATAATGTCTAACAGCAATGAACTGAGAGTAGAACCCTCCCTCTCCCACCTCACCTATGTTTGTTACAGAACCTCCTGTTCACAGCACAAATTGCGCAGCTGAGAGGCCGAGGAGACAATTAGCCTATACTCACACAGTATAAAACACATTGTTTCCTTTGGTTTGCTTTTATTTGATGAGTCAAAGACACTAACTCCTGTTTTTCAGGGAAAGAAATTGAGACCAGATTTTATTTGATATTACTTTATATTAGGTGTTCTATTACCATGCTGGAGCAAACCATATCGACTCACTGCCACCTTTTCTCTGAGTGAGGAAACAGAAGAGGCTTCAGAAGAGAGGCTCACTTTTTTGCTCGCTGTGAGGAGAAAGAATGCGTGGGTTTCTTCCGGGTACTCTGGTTTCCTCCCACAGTCCAAAGACATACGTGTTAAGTCAATTGGTGACTCTAAATTGCCTGCAGGTATAAATGTGTGTGACAATGATTGTCTTGTCTCTCTGAGTTGGTGACCTGAGCAGGATAAGCAGTTGCAGATTAAGGATGGATGGATGTTTAGTAGACACCCTATGAAATTAGGTAAATTTCTTTGTGTATTTTGAGGCCAGGTGACCTATGTGTGTTACTTCCAAAGATTTCATCCGTGTTTGAATCAAAGTTTTTAAAAACACAACATAATTTATCTTTCCCTCATTAATGCGCATGGTTATTCCGGAGCTATTCAAATGTCCTTTGTTCTGCCAAAAACATGAAACATTAGTTCACTGTCCTCATTTTCTTATTTATCTTTATTTCTAGTCTCTGCTCATCTGTGAATCCTCTCTCTCTTTCTCTCTCTCTGTCACACAGACACACACACGCGCGCGCACATCTACACACACACACACACACACCTCCAGTTTGGCTCGGAACATGTTTTGCCTCAGGGGTTTTTGTCTTGCTCCTACCCCATTACAAGGCTAATGAAAGCAGTGAGAGGATCAAATCCAATGAAGCTGCTTTTCACACTGCTTAACCCTTATGAACGGCTGTGACCTCTGTGCAAGAGCGCGTGCACACACATACACACACACACACAAAGCAATTAGTATAGTATATAGTATAATAGTTACATTTATTTGAGATATGCATATATAGTATATTATAAAGGAAATACCGAGTTCATTCAAGTTCATGTATGAAAAAGTATTAAAAAATGCCACATTGGTTTGTACAGCACTGATTTGTGCACTGGATGCATGTAATTGTCATTATTGCATGTGTATTTTTACTCATGTACCTCCAGTGTTGATTGCGTGAATTATTCATTTCTTTATGAATAATAAATGTTTTGTGACGTCTGCAACACCTGATTCTGATTACATGCTTGTACTGTAAGTAGCTAAATAAAAATGCATGGAACTTTCAGAAAACCACAGTGTTGACAAAGTGCACATTTCATTCTGATTCATTCACTTAATTCGTTCATACTGTCATTTCTGTACTGTGGCCCACAACCAGTTCAGATAAAGCCCTGGCAGCGTTCATTAACTCAGGGGTGGACACTCACTCCTATGGACAGAAGGAACCTATTCCAAATTGGACACTGAAGCCCAACTGGTGGGAAAAAAACATGGTTGTTGGGCATCTGTTCAACTTTACCCACTGCATGGCCCCTCTGCAGCAGAGAATGTTGGGTAACAACTATGAAACTACTAACTTCTTCTATTTGATTGATTTGGCCCAACTTCGGCTCATCTTGCATCAATATCCTTGGCTCTGTAGGAATAATTACATGTTGACCAGATCTGAGACCCTATTATGAGGTGGAGCCTACACTGCAATGCTGTCAGAAATAATAGGACTGCGTACAAATTTAGGACCTATCAAAGGAGGGTCACAGAGGCAAACAATCTTCTGCAGGTACAGGTCGAAAAAACAGGCCTAAGGCAAAAAAAAAAAAAAACTAACACATTGCACTTCAGGCTCCCAGCAAGTCCAAAAGCAATTTCTTGATCTAACATAGGTCTTTGTCAGGCATTGTCAAACAGGTATAACAGAAAAAGCAAAACACATATGAGCACAGATACATCACTCAGGTGATTCTAGGTGATTGGTTTGTTAATCAACCAAGAAGGACAAATCAGAAGAAACTTAAACACTGTCTGATACTCAGCTAAACAGAGAGAGATGCCACTACAAAAAGGAAAAAACATCAGAGAAGTTGTACAGAAATGTATATACTCTCCACTCACTTTCACCGCTTTCAAACTGCTGTAAAGGACAACCATCAGGGGAGGGGGGCGAGTGGAACTGTGTTTAACAAGCCTAGTAGCCATTATGAATAGCTAGTTATTCCTTGTTGACTCACTTTTGCCCAATCCACCACCCCACCACACCCCACTCTTTCCCTTGGCCTTGGTAAATGATGCGCTCCATCAGTTTCTAAACACATATCTTTGTCTACCTTGGCATCCTAATTTTTTTTTTGCAAGACCACACCAAAAGCTGAAATGTAACTTTCACGTCTTAACGAAGTTTCAGAAACCTCCATATTATGTCCTCCAAGGTAAAACGTGTTAACCGATCCACAATCAGCACCACCCAAACAAATTTAGTGTTTTTTTCTCTAACAACAACTTTACATGGCACATCATCTACAACCCACTTAAATTCTCTCACCTGCTCTAATGTCCTGGTTGATTAATGCTACATGCAGTGATAGTTTCTTTATCAATCTCCCTCAAATTTTAGGGCACTTCATTCAAAACCCAAGAAGGCTTACACAACTCATCATGAGACAAACCAATCGTCATCATGATCACTTTAGCAGAACACAGAATCCTGTGACCTTTGACCTTAAAGTACATTCAAAGAACAAAGTACCTGGATCCGCAGGTACAAGTCCCACTGTAGACTGCCAGAAAATCCTAATACAAACATCAGCTCATCATCATAACTCACATGGACATCTTTAACTCAGACTTTAAATTTAATAGCAACCATGATCTTTGGAGTTCCTCCTTCCTTGCCAGTGACAACCTACTCTAGAACCGACAACCCAATGTCAGTGGCAAGAAAAGGCTTAGCAGCCTCTCCACCTTCCACTACTATGCAGTAAGCCAACCATCCCCCTTTTCCCATTATGACCACATTCTACAAGGGTGCCATTGAAAGTAACAAACAAAAGTATCACTGTCTGGTATGGAAACTGCTCCTTATACAGTGGTGAATACAGTACAGCAGAAAAGATCATTGACACCTATCTCCTATTACTACAGAAGACAATTCAGGTGCAATGTGCCCACAAAACTACCAAAATGCCGAGCACAGGAGCATCCATGCCAAGACCACCAGATTTCTGAACAGTTTCTTCCCCCAGATTGTGAGAGCAGCGAAAGCACAGTCTACTACCCCCTAAACACTACTATACTATTCTCACACTGAGTATCATCTTGTTCCTTAAAATCACATAATCTTGTTTTTATGTGTACTTGGGATTCTATATGCCTTATGTTTTGAGCCTTATGTTATATTGATGCCTTATGGCGCAGTGTGGACCTAGTGCATATGTGCATATATTGGCAGTACAATAAAGCTTCTTGAATCTTGTATCTAAAGAGAGGCATCAGATAGCCTGACATATTTAGTAAAATATATACATTATTATTATGCTTCTCACATGATTCCACCAATCAAAAGGTCTCGGTACCAACTAACAAAATCTTTTATATGCAGTGTCATATATGTATTTACTGTATTTCAAGCCACAACCCAACATATTAAAGCACACACTAAGTGAAGACAGGTGGTTGTGCTAAGCGTAAGGTCAAAGGCAGCTGAGAGCTTTACCAACTACAGCGGCCTGTCTGAAAGAACCTTTATAGCTTAGATGTTATCAGTGAGATGGCAGCTATAGGAAGAATAAATGAGTGTTGTGAAAATCATAATTTGATCTTACCCACTGGCTGGTAGCCCTGCCTTGTAGGACCTCCAAATGGGTTGCGACTACCAAAGTAGCTCCCATCAATGGACCCATATGACATTCTGTCCAACAGTTAGTGGTATATCTGCTGCAGGTGCCTGGGTAAGGAACAAATAACTGGAATAAATCATCACAAATTATTTTCATTTTGACAACCTAAAAATCAAACATGATTAGTAAAAAGCAAAAATCAGGGGGTTGAAATTTTAGGGTTAAACATTTTAAAATGTTACTTTGAAATTTTAAAATAATTTTTTACATTTTTATTCCCAAAGAGTACGTTCAGCATGTTAGTAAAATGTTCAGTGTTGAAGTTATTTGACAGAGTTGATTACATCAGTGTTATTCAACTCCGTAAACAGGGAGGGACTATTTTTAACATTCATTAAAAAAAAAGTGGTCAAGAAATAATTTTCTGGGTCCGAGACATAATACGTTTAGCTCATTTACTGTGAAACACATAGTAAAAAAAAGTTTTCACCAAACACATCCTGTATAAGCCCCCCTACATATTTAGGATGGTGGCTTCAGGGTTTCACAGACCCGAAGACAATGATCGTAAAAATTGCAGCTAAACATGGGAAGACCTGACACTACATGTATAAATGCATCAACATATGAATAAAGATTGAAAAAGAGATTATACATGTTTTGCATGTTAAAGCTAAAATTTATAGCTGCTGTGTTTTTAAGTTATAAAGTATTAATCTTTTTTTTCCATGAAATTAGAATAAGAATATTGTAACTTAATTGTGGCCTTTGTTTATTTTCAGGTATTTTTATATTTGCTTATGTTTTATTTTAAAACAAAATTTGGCACACTTCAATATAATTTAGTATAGCCTAGTGTTGTTTGTGCTAGCATTAATCATTAAACACATTTCTTTTTACTGCTGTCATCACTCAATTATACTGGTTGCATCTTCTGATGTGCTCAGGACTAATTGGTGAAAAATACAATATTATTCAATTGGACAGATTTATACTATGTAGTCAAAGGTAATTTCAACATTTAACTTTGTACTCAATTCCCAAAGACAAAATTGATATTGAGAGCAAAATGAGAAGATGTATAAGAAAACTCCTTTAAACCCTGATTGATGTTATGGGCTTTCTCTATAATTTCATGAGGTCATAAACGTTGAGATGGCTTTTGTAGTGAATTGGTGCTTTATAAATAAAACGGAACTGAACTGTAGTGATTGGTTCTTTGTCCTGAGTTGTAATGACCACTGCATTGAATAAGGGCAGCTACCGTGGCCTGAACATCAAGCAATTTTTGGTGTTTGAGCATTGCATGAATACATTAGAGATTTACTACCCAACACATACCGTATTTGTATTCCCACAGAGCACTGCTATGTGCTGTGTGGGGGTGTGTTTCAGTTGAGGGAAGGAATTGGACCAGTTTAAGGCATCAAACGTGCATGAACTAAAGAGTGAATATTATGAAGTTAGTATTTGGTATGTGAATCCATAGCCAACTTATGGGGACCATATAACTATATATGGAGAGGAGGTCACAGAATACTCATCTGTATACTTCCCAAAAGGTCAAGTCATCATGTGCACGTGTTTTACCCGCGGCCAAAGACACACAGATGACACTCAAATCAACAAATCTCTCTTAGCGCCTCAGCATCTCTTTCAAAGGTCACAACATGATAGTGGTCAAGTGGCCAATGCTCTTTTCCCCACCGTGAAAGACAAGCATTCAGACAAGCAGGAGAATGTGATTACACTCCAGGCTCATTGTGCTTCCTATTGTTGTGCTGGAACCAGTGAATCCATGCGACCTATAGGACTGACATTACGGAATAGGACAGAGGAGCGGCCAGAGATTTGACATCCACACATTACACGAATTCACTGGGCCACGAGAATGTTTAATCGGATTAGTTTTCATTGAGAAGGGAGATTAATTACTTTTGGCAGTCCATAAACAATCTTCACTCTGCTTGATTTGAAGCCCAGTGACTGTGCCCCACATCCCTCTGAAGTGTGGACACGCACCACCTCTATCTGCAAATGAGATGCACACTTATTTCTGTATGCTTGCACATTTGAGTAAGCTTCCCCTTTACCACGATGTGGTGCCTTCCGCTTGTTCACTTAGACTTTCACATAAGTGGAGATTGAGGTCAAAGTGGTATCAAAACCTTTACATATATAGGTATAAAAAGGTATATTGCAGTACCAATATTCAGGAATGTGATGTCATCAACCTGAAATGTCAAAGTAGGATCACTACAATACAGATAATTTCACACAAATTAGCCAAGATCTTTCTATTTTATCTTTCCAGTGTTAAATATATTGTCAATAATATTCACATAAAAGCAATATTCAAGCACAATCTAACTAGAAAAAGAATCAGCTACCATATTGGTGTACAGTTTGTGTGTAGTTCTTCTTAGTGTTATAAATGCTGTAAATGTTGTAAATGACAGGACTTGTGGTGGAGGTGCAGAGACCAAGGAAGAAAACTGGTCAGAATTGAGAGAGCTCGGGTTGTGACAAAAAAATACCAAGTGAGGTGGGGGTACGGGATGAAGCGAGGCTTGTTGACTGCATAGAGCAAAAGGGAAAGAGGTGCTCTGGAAGTGCCCCAAATGGTCTGGGGAGGGTGTTGTCCTCTGTGAGAGCGATATGTCCTGCGGTTGCGGAGGGGAACAGGAAATATATAGTAGAATTACACAGGCTTTGTGGAGAAGAATAGGCTTAATAGAGAAAGGAAATGAGAAGGTGATGCAGGTAAAGTGAAAAGATAAAAAGAATACAAAAAGAAAAAAAATATTAAATGTCCTACGATGTCCTTGCACAGTGGACTCTACAAGTAGACTCTCAGGTCTTTACGCAAATAGGTCTTCACACAAGGAGGGCTGATGCTTGAGACTCTGACAGGTGCCTTTAACATCTACCTTTGTTAGATGAACAGTTCTTAACATTACTAACAGAATAAATCAACAAACTCAACAAAAATGACAGAACACCAACTACTTCGGTAACAAATAAGCAAATATTAAACAGCACTCACTTGTTCACTTATTGTTGTGTCTTCTGTCCTAGTTTACATTTAGTGCACACCATTTTTCTTAATATCAGTTGTAATATAAGAGCAGAAATGGATTTTGTTCCATCCGTCAGTGTTGTGGTTAGTTTCCAAAAGGGAAACAAATGCTCTTCAATCTGTACTGCTAATGTGTTTTCTTACTACATCAAATTCAACTCATTCACATAAAAGGTGCTGATTTTCTATTAAAATATTCATATGTTTAACAACAGCTGAGCTGTTCTCAATTGCGCAAGCAACTCATGTATCATTAACAACCTCATGTTCAATTGTATTCGGAAAGCAGCTGCGATTGTTATTGTTTACTGTCATCATATATTTAAAAATGTATGTTTTATTGCCTTTTATCTGTTGAATTGATTTGTGGTTTCACTTTATTTTGTATTTATTTATTTTACATGTGCGCTAGTCAAAATTTGTTTTCATTTTATTTGTACTGTTAGTATCTATATCGCACTGTGTGTGCTAACAGGTATAACACTAGGGAGTATTATCTATATGGGAAAGAGTAGAAAAGTCATAGGTCTTGTGCCATGAATGCATCTGACTTAAGAGCTTGTATGTATTGTGAGATGGGTGAACTGTTTAACATCAGTTAGTTCTTCTTTTATGAAGGTTCTATTACTATTCACACGCGTGTTTGTATGTGCATATTTATGTGAACAATTATTCCTCTAAAGTTATGGACACGACACATTTTTAGTAACATAAAAGATGAATTGATGTATTCATCCCGTTTTACCTGCAATATATTTCCACAGTGTTTCAGCAAGAAAAATGGCATTATGAGAAATTAAAATGAAGGATGTCTCATTTACCCATTTACACTCACACACACAAACACGCACATATATTGATGGAGCAGCTTGAGGTTCAGTGAGGTTCAGGCCACATTCAACATATGGACAGGAGTAGCTGAGGATCGAACCGCCGACTGAATGATTGCTGGAGCCCTCTACCTCTCTACCTCCTGAGACAGCTGCATCTTTAGCTGACAAGTCTGTTTGTTTTCCAATAAGGAGACAACGGGGACCATAAAATATTCCAAAAATATACCCACAACTTGAGTTAAGTTTCCCAGTGGTTCAGAAACTTTAATTAATCTAATAATTCAGCAGAGACATTTCTCTACACGTTACATACTACACTTATACAATGTTTTCTTCCTGGACAAAGCACTTTCTTACTCTCACACACATACACACACACACCAATAACAGATGGCATTCAGCATACTTTGACATGTACAGATTTTAGGAGCTCACGATTGAAGCACCATCTCAGAGGCATAATTACATAACTGGCATGTTTGGAAATGTAACATAAAATGTAGGTAATCAAGGCTGTTTCTTTTTGCTGACAAGCTAATAAGAAAATAATAAAATGAATAGATTTGGCTGTTTTTATAGAACAATGTGTTACCAGCATACATAATATCTCACTAGCCTAAAACAGTATATTTTTTCTTGTAGTATATTCAAATACAAATTAAGCTGTAAAATGGATTTGCAATGTAAACAGTATCTGTGCTTAATGGCAACTAACAGCTATTTCCATTCCACAGTTTGCAAATAAAAACACGCCATTTTTTATGATTTTGAAAGGGGATGGGGTGACCATATCGTATGTGTATTTGTTTGGGTGATGAGAGAGGTGAGTGACTGATGTATAAGTGCTTCATTACTGAAAAGAGTTCACCTATTATCGCAACTAAACTAAAACGTAAATAAAAATCTAAAATGCTTGGGGGAAATAAACACATTTTAAAGAGACAGCGCAGTAAAAACTAATTTGGGTTGCAAGATATTTTCCCTATCACACAAAGTGACACTTTTAAATGGTCACAGTCCTTCCTCGCAGAGAGAAAACCGGGCCCTTACAACACTAACCGGTAGAAGTGAGGTTAGAGCGATGTGCACCCCAGTGTGACACTGCAGGACACAGAAAGATGGTAAATACAGGCCTGGCAGAGCACAGTGACTGCATCCACAGCTACTCACCACCCCCACTGGTTTTCATTCAGTCCCCCACTCCTTTCACAGCTGTCATTATCAGCAACACAAGGCTTAGCTTAGCCAGAGCAGGCAACTGAGCAGAAATAAGCCTACACCCTGGACACAAATGCTACATTTATCACAAACAAACAAGGGCCAACCTGAGGCAGGACTGTGTGTGAGTGTGTATGACTGATATGGATTTTTTTAGAAGGCTGATATCATTATTTGTAGATGGAAGTGAACAATGAAATTCCTGTTGTTCAATATTTTCACATCCTCATCTAATCACCCGGGATGTTTTTCGTGTTTTCTTTAATCATAATTGTGTGGAAAAGGCTTAAAGTCAGGCAGAAATTTAAATTGACGCCTTTGTTTTTCAGGAAATTTAACAATTCTGTTTTAACTACATAACGGATAGTAACAAAAGAGCTGGTCAGTGCTCAGCTGAGAAATGCTGTTCTGGGAAACAAAGAGGATAGTGCATGTTAGCACACCACTGGTGTGCAGGCTTACACGGAAAACAATAGGGACTGCTGTTTGGAAATACATGTGTGTTACCAATAAGCCATTTAGCCTATGAGTCGACAACTGTTCTACTGACAACCTCCTTCTGCTCCCTTCACCCTAAAGCGCCTCAGATCTTTAAAAGTGGTGCCAAAGTGACATTACCCCACCTGCATCTTTATCTCTTCAGGAAGCTTAAAGCAGTCAAACAATGACCCCTCCCCCATGCAGGTTTGGTACCTTACTCAGTCTGCTGTGTTAACTCCCACTATATGTTTTAAATCGGCCTTCTCTCTCCCTCAGAATCTCCAACTTTACTGTTCACACTGTACAGCTCAGTCAGTTGCCTGCGATGAACCTCACACTCACACTGTATTCAAACACGACGGATTTCTTAGTGTTGATCAAATGAGACAAATATGCCTTTACTTTAAGAAGGAGAACAACAAGGTGAGAATGAATGAATGAATAGGGAGCATGTAAGATACTAACGTCACTCCAAAATTGTTTATATATCCTCACTCCTGTTATTACATTTTAAGCAAAGAGGCTTGTAAAGAATCAGAATCATGGAACTGCTTACACTTCAAGATGGTTGAACTAAACTTCTGACACGCCAGAAATCCAACCAGTTGATTGTGGATCACTGGTCATTTAGGTGAATTATTGGGCCTGGGACTCTGTTCACACTGCAATTCAAACGGCTACTAGTTGGGTCAGATTCAGCAAAGCACTGGGCACCACTGGATCAGAGCTAATATTGGAAGGAATCTGTACAGTGTCTGCTTTACACAGGATGGTGAGGGGGCATACTGGCACTGTAAACCTGCCTTGAATGGGCTTTGTAAAAGGAATTAGTCATAGAGAAAGAAATATTGACCAGAAACACCAAAAAGGGTGCAATATTGACAGATGACTGCCTCCCTATGGCACAGTGTTGGTCACATACAGTAAGAGAGTAAGAACAAAAAACAACCCATACTATTGTAAAGGTTGGGGGATTTGTTGCTCTTTCACTCTTAAGCCACTTTCACACATGCACTGGAATATTGATATTATCCTGACCTTGTCCAGAAGTGGTGTACGTGAGAAAGCAAATGTCCGAATGAGACGTTAGTTGCAAATACATCTCTCTGGAACGAAATTTTGATTATATGGAATGAAACTTGAGAATATGGAACGAAAGTCTGAATATGGAACAAAAGTCTGAATATAAAAAAACAAGTCTGAATATAAAAAACGAAACTCAAGAATATGGAATGAGTCTGAATATATGGAACAAAAGTCTGAATATATGGAACAAAAGTCTGAATATATGAAAAGAAAACTAACGTTATCAATACGCAGGCGCCATCTTGTGTTTTCAATGTGTAATGTTCGCCATGCTGCTGAGATACGCATTGTGCGCTCATGCCATCTGCTGCTCAGCTGGCTTCAAGCTGAAGCTTTTTTGTCATCATCTGACTGAGTAACTCATAAATTCCTTCAAGAATGATGGTCAAAGTTCTTTCTGCAATGTTTTGTTGAACAAGATTACTTTTGCCTTTCTGTGTGGAGTCCAGAAACATGCATGTTAGGTTAATTGGTGAATCTAAAAATTGCCCATAGGTGTGAATGTAAGTGTGAAGGGTTGTCTGTGTATGTCTCTCTGTGGCCCTGAGATAGACTGGCGATCTGTTTATGGTTCACCCCTTCTCCTGCCCTATGACACAGCTGGGATATGCTTGAGACCCCCGCGACCCAAAGAGGACAAGTGGTTACAGATAATGGATGGATGGATGATAACTGGTAACCAGTAAAATGTTGAGATAATAGAAAAATGATCCTCAAGGTGACAGGATATATGCTCCCAATTACTAATGACCTGTAGATTAAATATTTCAAAGAAATCTGCCACTTCAACAAAGTATTGATGTATTTCTGCTGATGCCACTCATTCATTACAGTTGTATTACACCATAACGGCTACTGTTTTCTTGGTCAAGTTGACAATAATGGTAAATGGTTATATAGCGCTTTTCTATCTTTTCTATCTATATCAAAGCTGCTTCTCATGCATCAGTTTATACTCACAATCAAACACAAACAAACCAATGGGTCCGTGTGGGCCTACACCCACACGGACTAAGTTGGGGTTCAGTGTCTTGCTCAAGGACACTTTGACATGCGACCCAGAAAAGACAGGGATCGAACCAAAACACTATGGGAGTGGTGGACGACCGATCTCCTGAGACACAGTTGCAATCTTTAATATTGCATAATATTATGTTTTATTCCATATATTCAGGGTTTGGTTCCATATTCTCAACCTTTAATAATATATTCCAAATTTCATTCCATATGTTCAGACTCTCATTCAAAATATTCAGACTTTCATTCCATTTTCTCAATATTGGCATTCAATTTTCTTACAAATTATTTCCTGAATGGCATAGATAGATAGATAGATAGATAGATAGATAGATAGATATCATCTTGTGAATCAAAGGGTTAGGGTTAAGATGACAGCCTTCCTGTAATTTACTGAACATACTAATGACTTAAAATATGATGGTAAGCAATTCATAATGGTTGTTTTGCTCTTGCTGAACTCAACCCAATGGCTTTGTAGATATTAAGAAATCAATCTTAATATGCAGACTGTACACTGAACTCAATTCTCTGAGGAAAATGTCATGCCAGACTTAAAGCTATTGTCTGTAAATTTAGCTTATTTAAAAATGTACTGGCTGTAAAAAGAAAGCGATTGTTTTAAAGCAAACACTAACCTGAGGCCTAATTTATTGTAGCCACATTACTGTCAGTGGACTGGAATTACATCAGTGGGATACGATGACTATTCACACAGTTTCTTTAAGACAGGAATGACCCTAATCAGCAAGGATCATTTTGGCCAGTCGGCTCCTTCTGACATCCAAGACATTGTGATTCCCACATCTGATGGTGGTTCACTTTATAATTATCACTCACACACAATTCGATTAAATGACAGGTCATTGACTATATAAATGTTTTAGATATGATTCATTTACCAACCCAGAAATGTCTCTTGGGATTAGTCCACATTCCACAGAGTGCAGTAATGGTTCTCATTTAACTCTGATGTTCATCTATAGCCTCCAGCAAGTCGGACGGCTCTGAACCAGTAGTGTGGCAAAACAGAAATAGCAAATAGTTAAATTTTGATATGAAAATGTCTAGAGAACTCAACAATCAGAAGAAAGACGTACTGTCTCTAAATATATACCAAACTCTTCAAACATGACAAGACAACTAGAATGCATTTTTTTCCTATGCATTTCTCTGAATAACTGTCTTAGCTATAATGAATCATGAAACAGACACAAAAAGAGTTGGAGGGACAAGAACATTTAAAGACACCTTCATGAAAGTGTTGTCAAACTGTAACTAATGCCTTTAATAACAGTTAATAAGGTACTATTTTATTATACCTCAGTTATAAACCTTTATTAAGGCTGTCAGGTTGTGAACACGATTTGATCAGCTTTGTGCTAAATGCTAAATAGTCAAAGCTAACATGCTCAAAAAGACAATGGTGACATCTGGTTTACCCTGTTCCACAACTTAAGTGTGTTAAAACACAAAGGATCAATGCTAAAAATATAAATACAGCTTTAGGGGATCAGCAAAGTCAGAGATTCATTCTCTCTGCAGTATTGATATTAAAAACTTTTTTTCTGTTGTTTTTCCACAGTTCTAATATGCAAATTTATATTATGAAGAATAAAATCACAGTTTTGACTGGCAAGTTCAGCTTGCTTGTTTTGCCCAGGTGCCACATAGCTGCATCATCATCATCTAACTCCACCCCTTATACATAGGTCTAAATAACATAATACCAAATCTTGAGCCAAAGGCAGCAGATGACTTTCCTGGCAGTTCACCACAAACAGATATCAATCAATCATCAATAGTTCTACTGTATGTGTGCACACAGTGTAACACATATGCAGCCACATGGTAGATTAGTATGACAGGATCAAAGGAAAGGATAGAAATCAAAAGGCAGTGCTTTGAGGCTCAGCACTCAACAGTAACCTCTTCAGAATAGAAAAGAATGATGAATTGAAAAGCACAATCTCCATCTCTCACTCTCTCTCACACTAGTAGGAATGGTTCTCCTTCATCCTCTCTCTTTATTGTCACTTCTTCAGCTGACACAGCCAAACTTACGGATCGCTCATGTGTGTTTACTAAAGCCTCCTCCAGTTTGCAGTCTGATCTGAGGCCATTCCATCGACACTGCCTCCCTTTGAAAACAACCTTCAGCCTGGGGAGGAGGGGGGGAAAAAAAAAACCTCTGGGCAGTGAAATTGCCTTGTCACACAAAAAGGAGTCATTATTGAGATAAATCACCCCATTCTATTTCATAACTAAACTCTGCCTCAGCTTACCTTCCAGTGGCACCTGCCATCCAGGCTGAGCATCACATGCGCTTTAAAGACTGAAGCTGTGTCTGCCAGGGGTATTCACTACTGCCTCTGGTTGGTTTGGTTTGAAAGTATTATCTGCACCAACATTTTTCATTGGGTTGGTAGGGCCCAAAGCTGAAACACTGACTATGTGAAACAAGGCAATGAAAATGTGCTATAGAAACCACTGTCTGAATGTGGTTCAGAAGCCTTCTAGCACACTAAACCTTTTTTTTTTTTTATGTATCCACAAAAGGAGATTTATGCATAAACACATGGTTCCAGTCTCTATGTATCAGTTACTGTAGAACACATTTTCCTATATTCCTAAAATGACTGCCACAACAGGTCCCACTGACCTTCGCCGCTTCACAACTCTTAATAATAAAGGCTTTAAACATGGCCGAATTGTTTCCATGTCCCAAAATTCCCCAGGTTACATGGGAAAATTTTTCCAAAGTTGACATTTCGTGTCTGTAGCATTCTTTAAGTCAGAGGTCAGACACCTTGGTCACTGCATTTGCCTATACCCGGCTTACACAGCACACCACCGCAAAGCTTCTTTAGTGTAGAGGCTGAGCAGTGTCGGTTCCTTGTGCTGGAACCTGACTGTGTAGTTGTGTTTTGAGTACAACACATTATTGTTTATGGGCATTGATTGTGTTTGTTGAAGGCATCCAGTTTTTGTGTGATGAGATGTTAGAAAAGAAACAGGGAGACTCTTGAGGACAGCCACAATGTACAGCCTCGGACTGCTAAAAATGGTTTGGGTGTTAGTAAAAACGAGGTCTTGTTGTGTCATAACTCATAAATGGTTGGGCAAAAGAAAAAAGCAGGTAATTTTTTTCCTTTGGATGTCTTCATCCAAACGCTTTGACGTCACTTCTCCTACAGTGGTTTCAAAAAAAATCTGACTGCGACCATAATCATTAACATGTTGCACACAATGCACGATAACTTTACTTGAGTCTGAATAGTGGTATAAATGCGCCTTTTTCTCCCAAATCATTGTTGGCTGAACTCAGAAAAGAAACGTAACTAAGCTTCACACTCCTTCACCCCTAAACCACAAGCCATATCGCTTTATATACAGTGGTTAAGGCAGAATGGCTGTCACTTCTTCGTGATTCATGATAAAGGAGGGTCAATGATTATCCCCAGCCCGTTCTCATTCCTGAGGCGTCAAAAAGGGTCGCTTTGTCAAGAAGTTTCTGCATTACATGCTGACGCTTAAGGTACCCATTTGCGTCAGTGATTGACACTCTGGGCTTTCAGTGTACTTAATTAGAAACCCCAGTGCGTCAATATTTGACGCCTAAATCAATGACAGAAAATATGAAGTGAAACAGGCTCATAGGAAGGTGGACGGGGTGGTGGATGGTACAACAAGACACAGGACTTTTCCACAAGAGACCGGGGATCGACTCTAGTGCGAGATGTTGTGCGCTTTATTGATGATTTTTTTTCACAACATGGTGCACGAGGTTACGACACACACATACTTTCTTACTATAGTGAAGTGTCCTAAAGTTTTTGTGCCTAACCCTAACCGTCCATATTGTTTCCGTGATAGATATGTGTAGTAGTATATAGTTACAATTTAGATTAGTATAAAAATAAAAATTCTAATAAAAAGATTTGGCTCTTAGCAAAATGTCCACAAACAGCCTTGTGTGACCACATTAGTAATTGTGAACAGAACCTTTGAAGATTCACATGAAAAATCCACTCAACATTCAACTTTATGTAAATGTCAACCAAGGGACATTCTATCAAAGTCAATTTGATGCCCTTATTAAGCAAATAGGTTTCTACTCCAATAAACTATACAAAATAAACTTGTCAGAGCCAAGGTTGTCCCAATTTCTACAATACAGTGTCAAACGCACGGGCTACTAGGAGTTGAATGAGAAAGAAAATGATTTGTGAAATGAAATACTTCAGTAACTGCACACTCTGACCTACCTATGTGTGTGACATGGTTAACACAAACGCACCTGTAAATTCCAAAGACATGCATGTTAGGTTATTGGTGAGTCTAAGTGCATTTGTAAAAGCATGTATATTATATATACATATATAGGGGGTATTGAACAATAAAAATAATGAATTTGTTTCTATTTTTCAACCTTGGTCAATTTAACAGGAAACATATTTGAGGGAATTTCATGCATATAAATGTCCAACATTACTCTTTCAAATGTCACTAGTACTGAGTATGGCCATTCCAGACACGAATCAGTGCCTTAAGACATTGCGGCATGCTGTCCACAGGCTTGTTGATGTTGTCAATAGGCACGACGTCCCACTCTTCGGTCAGATCCAGCGCTAATTCCTGTAGAATCTGAGGAATACTGTCCCTATCATGAAGGGCTTGGCCTAAGGCATCCCAGCCATGAGCAATAGGGTTCATATCATGGGAGCAAGCAGGCTTTGGCATCTACCCTAATCATTGAGGTAAGCGAGACCTGCACATCCTTGAATGTTTTCCTTACATCCTTTGCGATTTTCTGGATCAGTTCTTGTGCACAAGGACACAGCAAAGGAATGTTTTTGGAAAGTTATGTGAAGGTCCACTATTGTTCCAAATCTTCTGTATTTGTAGATGATGGATTTGTGGAAGCTAGCTTTAAAACCTCCCCAGACCAGTTAGTAGTAGTTTTTTGAAGGGAGTAATTAAAAGGCAGATACTATGCTGATGGTTTTATTTTGTCATTGAACGTGAAGTGAAGGTTTAATTAGTGATGAAATGTGGTTTTGTTTTGTTTTTTTTATTATATAGAAATAAACATAAAAACTATTTAGGATAATTCAGATAATTCGAGAACGAAGTGCTTGAGACAACACTGGGGAAATATAATTAATAAAGCCTGAAGATTTTCTGTGAATAACAATATAACAACACAATCTTCAGTATATACAACAGCTAAGTAGCATTAGACACTATTAGATACATTTATTCAAGAATGGTGGTTTCTGGCTGACTTCTGTGGGTTTGTCTGGGCAAAAGTCCTGAGCCAGTTTTCCGTCCCAGCCCAGCCCTGGCTAATGGTAACATACAGTAATAATGTTGAGCAGTTAGGAGCATGTCACTCTCTTTTTCCTTGTCACCCTGCACAATGCTTTATGTCATCACACAAAACAAGATCTAGGGATCTCTGACAGACTTTTTTTTTCTTCTTTAAAAGCATGTCTAGATTTGAAATGTTAGAGGGGAGGTTTTGATGGAACACAAAGGATGTGTTATCTGTTGGTTCGCTGTCACAGCTTTGGCCTTAGGAAGGCAAACACCAGCAGCAAGTCTGGCTCATTGTAAGGCTGTGTAAGGATGGAAGCGGAACGCACTGCTCAGCCTTCATTAACTCACACATGGTGAAGGGTGCTGCTGGGAGGATTTGTTACTGATGTTACATTGATTGCATATGGATTGCAGCCCAGGTGTTAATAAATTAATCTATGTATGCTATCATGGCATCAACACCACAATGATAATATACTCATAAACAGCATTCTATCACACTTTCTGACAGACTATATCTCTGCATTGTCAATTTGGGTAGAATAAAACATTGTTAAGCTTATACAGCTGTCTGCTGTGTGTGAGTGACTGTCTAGACATGATGAATTAAAATACAAAAGTACAGCACTATGACAGTTTAGAGATGGGAAAGGGGTTCTAGCCTAGTGGGTAAGGGCCAGGGTCTTGGTGCTTTTACCTATCACATAAGCTCTCTCCGCTCTCTAATTGGAACAACCTCTTTAATTGGGTTTGGAAACCATGGAGACGGCTGCTCTGTCTGGGAGCTAATAAGCTAAAAGAGACACCTTCAACAGAGGAGGTGAGGCCGTGCGAGGCGGCCTTGGCTGTGCAGTGACGAAGGGGTCTCCACCACAAAGAAAAAAAGTGCATAGGAATGACAGGGGAAGTGTTCTATAACTAACAAACAACTTCTTATACATTCCTGTTGCAGCAAGTCAATACCAGGTTTTTCAGTGCAGCAGTTTGAACATGGTTTGAGTTACAGTTTTTCAGTTGACAACCTGTACCATGGGGAAATGGGCTCTTTTGTTCTGTGTGACAAAAGCAAATCAGTTCAATCAATTTCGTTTAGTTGCTAATGTAATTGTTAAGTCTTGAAGTTCAGGGCAAAAACCCTAACCCAAATTTTAAAGATAAACAAAACTTAATGTTTAAAAAAACATCTAATATAACTATGTCCTATAATGAAAGTCAAAGTGACAGGGGGCTGGACTTATCCCAGGTGTCATACTGCGAGAGGCAGTGTGCACCCTGAACAAGTCTGTCTCAGGGCCAACACATGCCCCTTTTCACACAGGAATTGTGACTGATTTTTTCAGGTGAGGGTTTGTGTAAATGTGTAAACGCAAAGCGTGAAATGCTCCTGATACTATCCAGACTTTATCCTTCGTGCCCCCAGTCCAACATGTTCTGATCCCACAGCATCAGATATTGACAAATGGCACATACAAATTGTCCCATTTTGTATGTCCTTTGGTGTATCTTTTTGACGCAATTAGGCGCTCCAGGAGTGTCACTATTTGATGAATCAGGAGCGACTTTATATACGCAAAAAACTACGTTACGGTAAGGGACAACAGCTCCAGGGCAACATTAAGAAACAACAACGGTTAGCAACTGCACACACGTGCTTCCTTACTATAGAAACCATGTGCGACACGTTGTGAAACAATCTTCAATAAAGTACACTCGCACTGTCTCGCACTAGAGTTAAACCCGGTCTCCATTGGAATAGTTCTGGGCTCAGTCCCAAATCATCGAGAGAACATTGTGGACATTCGAGTGATAGAACCTTCAACAATACTGTTTCCCACAGCTTAAGTTTTCTATCATGTTGTGCCTCCTGTATGTGCTGATCAAAGAGTTTCACGGTTCTTACTCGGAAAGTTTTTGTGTGGCAAGTTTTCTGGGGTCTCAGCTTCAACAACTGCCCAAACCTGAAAACGCAGGAATAACTCTGTTTTGTCTACTTTTGCCTTGTCTGTTGAAGCTTTCTTTGGTAACAAAACAGGCTCAAAACTGAAACGGAACAGTATCGAAACAGTATTCAAACAGTCAAAAAAGGTTGATGACTTCACAAAGAAAAGTGAAAAGAAAAACACAATGTAACATTATATTACAGCCACCAACATTATGGGCCCTTTAATTACAGGTTTAACTTGAGTTTAAAAGAAATTCAGAAATCGTTTACACTCCTTACAAATGCACATGGCTAATTACCATAATATGCTGACTATGCGATTAAACAATATTTGTTTTACAATAATACATGTCATACAAATACTGATAACACAAACCCAAACATGTGAGTTTTTTTAACGTGAAATCAGCTTACATACCAGTGACTTCCCTATGGTTAACCACACCGATGAAGCATCCCCTTCTTATTCCAGTTGAAACGGAGACTTTCCAGCACTTTCAGATTGAATTTAACCTACAACTTTGGTCTACATCTGCATTCTGCTGCAGCTGGATCACCTATACTTTGTTTTTCGGTCTCCCCAGTAACCGCTTACCGTGCCTTTCAACTAACCGTGCCATTCAACTAACGTTGCTTGGCAACCACTCCTCTTCCTATCAGTTACTATTGTTAATATATTTAGACCCTTGTAATTATGTATTTTAATTATCCCACTCTAGTTACTTTCTTCCAATTTCAACCTCACACCTCCCACTTGAGCTCCTGGTTATGTAACCCAAGCAGATCTCACCCTTTTATTGCTCTTCTACAGGAATTAAAACAACCAGTCACCTGACATCTCTATGAAGAATTGTAGCAGGAATCTTCATAATGTTCTTGGCAGTCTTGATGCTTTTCCTTGTTGGATCCTTATGTGCTGGTTTCAATACTGACACCGGCCAGCTTGGGAATGTCCGGACATACACTTCTCGCACAACGCCCTTCTCCTCAGGATTGACACCGACCACCCTGGCAAGCTTGTACTGACTCCTCAAAGCATTTTGGTCAGCAAGCCAGACAGTATCTCCCACAGCAATATACCATTCCCTAGTGTGCCACTTGCTTCTGATGAACAGATTTGGTCCTGCCAACTGGCTCCACTTAACCCAGAATTTGGTCACATGTTGGAGTTCAGTGTCTTGCCCAAGGACACTTCAACTTAGTTGCTCCCAGTGTGTAGAAATGCGCTATATAAGTGCTGACCATTTACCATTTCATTAGTAGCAGCAACATGAAGTTACTTGTAAAAGTATTTTACAATTAATGTGCCTAATAATATCATTAGTAGTAGTTTCTCTAGGTGAGGAATTTACACAGTTTAATGTGTTTAATTTGAGTTCACTTCAATCTTCTATGCTCTGAACAGACTTGGCATCCTTGTGATTTGATCCAGCTGTTCCTTCTGTTGCCCTAGGTGGCTTGAGCTCTTCAAGCAATGTGTGCCCCAGTATGTTATGTGCCTCACCCTGCTGGATGGGATGCCTGCGCCTCCATTTTCACAGGTTCTGTACTTTTTACATCTTTTTTTAAATTTTCTTCCTTTACTGATGATTGGTATTATATTGGTGATGCTTATATTTTTTCTCCGCTTTGGCTGGAGGCTTTTTTATTAGGAACACACCAGGTTTTATTGTCTGATAGACCGAACCCTTCTAAGAATGCAGTCCGTTTCGACTCACACACCGATAGGGTAGCACTCACCGGGAGCAACTAAATTGGGGTCCAGTGTCTTGCTCAAGGACACTTCGACATGTGACCGGAAGGAGACAAGGGATTGAACCAACAACTGTGAGATTGGTGGACAACCGCTCTACCTTCCTGCGCCACAGTCGCATGTACTGTACTTCAGAGTTTCCAGTGACAGACTAAAAACCGAGGGTTATGAATAAATGTATTTAACTGGCCTGTAAACCACACACAGTTAGCCACGCAGTTTTCGTAGTTAAAAGTTGATTCATGTTTTAGGTACATGTGCTGAACGAAAAATCAACAAGACCAAAAATTGCCTCCAGAAATATGTAAAAAACTCTCTCTCTGCAGAAATGTTTACCGCCATGTGACTAGACCCAGCACCAGTGTCAGGATCATTAACTTCACTTCCCCCTACAGGCTTTTATTTTGCAGTCACTTCCTGTTCCTGGTCCCTTCACATTCACTCCCCTTCAATAATCACCGTTAATCAATTTCACCTGCTCCCACTCTTCTGTTTATATAATTCCTCAGTTCCTTTAACAAGCTGCCAGATTATCTGCATTCTCACCGCAACTTTCCCGCAAGTTCATACTACCCTTCATTCTAGCCACGGTTTGGACAAAGCTACATTTTATGAGTTAGGTTTATTAAAATCTCGAAACCATGCTACTGTAAGGAGGAGATTACCACGCTATGTAGATGTTTTAATCACGCCATGTATACGTTTTACCAGGACATGTGATTGCCTGCCTGCTTCTTCATATAGAGCTCAGACAAGTGGTCACCATTTGTTCATGCATTCTACTGTTGATTGAATCAAGTGTCAAAGGGTGCTCTAGTAGAAACCAAATAAATATCACAGAAGGAAAAAATGTATGCCAATAGTGGGAAAACCCTATGGAAGGATATTACATGAGCACAAGACTATTCTTGGCTTTATGCATCTCGTGTTATTGGAGTTTATGTTGTGTCACTAAAGGGATTTGGGAGTTCTTTTCCACGTCAGCAATTGGAGATTCACCACGGCTATGTTCCACGCCTTCAGTACAGACCTGCCTCTGTGTTACGGATCCAGACCACTTCATCTTCCCCGGTGGTCTCCCTCCCTCTGTTTCCTACCTTTCTATCAAATCACTCATCCTCACTGCAGGACCATACTCCACTCTTCCCCATAAACCCCTGCCTCCTTTCCGGACTCTGCTCTTCAACCCACTCACTCTAAGTAAGTCTCGTTCGTTCTATACTCAATTTCCCCCAAGTCGCTGCTGAAATACTCATCCATGTATTCTCTTGTAGACTGGAGTACAGCACCACCTAGGGAGTCGTAGGACCTATTACATCTCCATCCTGCTTTTGCCAACAATCTTCTTTTAATACACTTCTTAAACTAAGTAGTTGTGTGTTATTGGGTCCAAACTTGAATCCTTACAGTATAATCTGCCCACGATGGACCCAGCTGACACTTCCTCAGATATTTGGCGGAGTTATGTTGAGAAGGTACTTTTAAAACACGAGTCTTACCTGGAAAACATAGCCACAATTCAGTTCCGCCTGTAACCCTCATTCTTCCCATCAGAGTAAAACCAAAGTTGCTTATGTTCTTTCTCTGCTCACTGGCAGTTCTTACATACGCCACTGGGGAACAGCTGCTTGGTCTCGTCAGGACGCTTGTTGTTCCACCGTTAAATCTTTTGGGGACGAGCTCTCCAGAATCTTTGACCCCACTAACCCAGAGGTTGCGCAAAAAGTTGATAATATAATCTATGATGGGTCATGCCCCCTGAGCCAGACTAGACAAGGCAGAAAGACAATATATGACACATTCTACAAAAAGCCTGACAGATTGTCTCAAGGATGCTTTAGCTCAGCAGCCTAAACCCAATACTCTCCAGGACCTCCTCCAGACATCTACTTGCCTTAACAACCACCATAGAGAACGCCTTCTGAAAAAAAGCCCATGCCATTCAAGACCTCACCGCCCAACTCACCCTACTACCTCAGCTACTCCTGGTCTGTTCACTCAATGATCAGCTGCTACATAGAGGTGAGTTCAGGACCAAGCCAGTTCTCCTAGCTGTTGACAAATCATTTAGAAGACCTTCTGTTCCATGTCATTGACTCATGTCTAGTCCTCGGCATACCCTGGGTGGATCCACATGGCAATAATCTACTTCATTGTCCTGTCACAGACCATATGACTGCGCCATCGACCTGTTGCCCGGCACCACGCCCCCCAGAGGCCGCCTATTTTTATTATCCAGCACTGAACATCAGGCCATGCAAAAATCTGCGTCGTTAGCTGCTGGCATCATCCACCCATCATCCTCACCAGCTGGAGCTGGATTTTTCTTGTGAATAAAAGGATGGCGGTCTAAGACCATGCATTGATTACCGAGCTCAAACCAGATTACACCAGAACAGGTATCCACTCCCACTAATCTCTTCAGCTTTCAAACTCCTTCAAGGATCAGTCATCTACACCAAGCTTGACCAGCGCAACGCTTATCACCTGATTGAATGGGATTAATGGAAGACTGCGTTCAATAAGCCGGCAGGCCATTTAAAATATCTGGTCATTCCCTTTTGGGCAGACTAATGCAGGCTGTATTCCAGAATCTAGTCAATGATGCGTTGGGAGAAAATATACAAAAATGTAAAAAAAAATCATGTGATCATTTTATGTAAGAAAACAGACTTTTTTTTCTTGTTAGGAGGGACGGTGGATGAATCGTTTATATTTATATGTATGTAAGAACTTTTAAAAGATTTTCATTTTAAAAATTAAAGCTGGTTTGCTCTTATTTAAATTAGTTGACCAGTATTTACCAGGTGAGATGCATTATAAGAAGTCATTTGAGAATTATCTTGTTCACTTATTGGTTAAACGGATCTGGGGTGGGAAGAGAAAAAAGATTTTGTTTAGTACAGGTGAATATTCCAAGGAATGTTCCAATAAAAATGTTCTAGAATCAAAGCTTATTTGAAACATTTGTATTGAAAGAGGCACTATAAATAAAATTGCCTTGCTTGAGGTTTGCTGATCATATTTTTGTCAGCACCCTGTTCTAGCCATGTTAATAAAAAATGCAATCCTGTTGCATTTACTTTGAAAAACGTTTGATTCGTTTTTTGTTATTCTGTTTCACCTTTATTTCAATTGTAGACATCCATTCATTGACACTGTCACTACATTTTACTAACAGGTATACGTACATACAGCTGTGTGTCATCAGCGTACAAATGATCAGATTTACTGCCAAATTCAGGGTTAAACACTTAACACAGGTTTATGTTTAATTTGTGTGGGACTAAAAGTAAAATGTATACAGCATTTATTGTTTGCATTTTAATACCTGATTATTGTTTTGCATTTAACAGGTACAAACCAAACTAATCTACTAGTATTTGCTTGTTAATACTTACACAGCACAATCGCTTTTAAAGCATCTTTAATGTCTGTATGTATAACATATCACTGAATAAACTGTATTTTTAATTTTTTTTTAAATGTAAAATGGGAATCAATATCACTGAGCACTAGGGCTGCATGATGACGCTGACCAAAAACAGTTACTTTGTAGTCATTACTTAAGTGGTAACTTAACAAATGTATTAAAGTACTTTCTGTTCCCCTCCAAAATCACTTCAGAACAGTAGTTACAAAAGCATCATCTCTGTTAGATTTTTCTTTTGTTTCTTTTTTGAAAAGGCCTTTTTAAATAACCATTTTTCAAAAAAAGAGGAAAATCAACCTCCAATGACAACCACTCAGTCACCCTACCTTACAATCTGTATTCAAATGACAAAGTATATTGTAAACTCAAATGAAGCCAAGAAAGTAAAAAGGTGTAACTGTCCAATGTTAATGTTTTCATAATAGTCTAAATTTTTCATCCTCAATTTTGAGGCAGTTTTCCTCCGTGGAATTGAAAATGGTATTGGACACTTTTCAAGGTATTATCAAAGTTTGAACTGTAAGTATCATGACATCCATAGTAGAAAGATGTGCACTCAAGCACCAAAGGCCCTCTTTGGAAGGGTGGCTGAAAGCTTTTGCAAGGTCAAAAATCAGCTTCAATGCCTGAACAAATTATATAGATCATTTGTCACCGCTTTCAAACCCAGAAAGCCAGGTCTCTGATGTCTCACCCTATCAGCAAGTTTGACATTTTTTGTCCATTCTAGTCTAGTGTTCCACCCTTAATATACAAAAATAAAAGAAGGAAATCATGGGCTTAGAAGTCTTTGAGGTAAACTGGCAGTACCACATCCAACATTAGTACAGAAAAATTGATTGTACATCCTGTGAATTGCCGTCCATCCCTTCATTAATCATCTGACCTTTCTGCAACCTTAAACTATTATTTTACCACTTTTACTTTTACTACAATTTAAATGGTCTCTGATAAGGAGTAAAAAAAAAAGTGAACTATGAACTATAAGCTAGGAAATGACATTTCATTTGCCAAGACAGCAAGACTGTTTCTCATAAAACTCCATGAAAATAAACTCAGAATGGAAAATAATGGACACAAAACAAATAAATGCTCACCCAAACAATTTGGAATCCCAATCACACCCTTAAAAAACTCTGCATGAGTGTACTAATCAAAAAAAGCTTCCCGGTACGTACACAGATGCCTTCTCGTGTACAATAACTCTAGATGAGTTAATAAGGCCTCATTTCTACAATTTCTTCCCCACAGATTTTGCTGAGGTAAATTTCAACAATTTCTTAATTTAAATAGTCCCTTCAGGAGTTTGCAGTGTTGCGATTGCAACAATTGATCCAACCAATCCCCCTGTGAATTTGAGAGGGTATTTCCTGCAGCCCGCAGGGTGGCACGGATGAACACGACCCTAAAAGTGCAGCCCTACCCACCATACTATATTCCATCATAGGAGAGGGAGTGTTGCTGAGCCCTCAGGAACATTCTGCCTGCTTGCTAGCATTAACCCTGTCATGCAATGGCAGTCTAAAACCCACATTTAAATGATCTACTACAGATACATGTAAACAGTATATTACGTCAGAATATATGTCTGTGTGTCTGTACAACACATTCTCATCCCACTGTGTCAGATAATGACGCTTTCTAAGGCATCAGATTATCCACTTACTGTGCCAGGCAAATGACCCAGCATTAGAAGCATCCATTCTGAGCTCTGGGAGCACCACGCCTGTGCCCACATCAGAATAACACCACTACCATCTTTGCAACAATTAGGGCGAAAGCTACAAAAGTATGCTGTAAATTTTGTGAGAGGGTTAATTAAAAAATTTCCATTTCTGTTTTCTGTTATTGCGATCAAAAAAAAATACCACTTCAGAAGGCCGATTTTAGTAATACACATATTTTTCTGCTTAGAATCTAGGTGCAAATTGTTTTCAATAACCATCCCACAAAATTTACAGCATACCTTTGTGGCATTTGACCTAATTGCTAAAATACTGGTTCATTTGCTTGACACAGTAAGTGGATAAAATCTCTCTTATATATTAACATATAATGGAGCCTGAGTAGCTACATTTTAAGAGCACAACAGCTTTGGTTTCTTAGCAGCGCAGACAATTACCAGATCAGATTTGACAATTTATGTGAAGGCTGATGGTTTGGCAGGAAATTGCAAAGCTGTGCACGGCATGACAATTTGTTATTGAAAATGATATTTTAAAAGAATACAAATAAAATTATTTGAATTTTCCCACCTTTCCTCCAATTTGTTCAGGCCACCCTGGTGCCCCCTGGAGGCCCCCACTTTGAAAACCAGTGGTCCAGCAAATGTTAGCTCACTAGTTATAACAACATAAACATAAAGATGTAACATCCTTACAGTTACAAGACATGTGACCATTGTGACTCGGTTTATGTAGCATTTATTTGCTGAGACCTGACATTCTGCTCTTGTGTGGGACTATAAATGTGGGAATCAACATTTTAATAGGACCTGCACTTTAATGTTATACCATTGGGTTTTTAATGTTTTAGTGGGTAAGTTAACTTTAAGTAACAGTTTCTTTGTTCTTGCATTTTACCCCTAGTAATCCCAAGCAACCCCGCGTAAAAAAAAGTTGGGACGATGTGTAAAACGTAAATGAAAACAGAATGCAGTGATTTGTAAATCTCATAAACCCATATTTTATTCCTAATAGAAAATAAACAACATGCCTGTTTTTAATGCAGTGCCGCCCGAGGGCCCAAAGATCACACACATCCAGTTTTGACTTCGGCCTTGTCCCTTGCACAAAGAGATTCCTCTTGATTCTCTAAATCTTTTGATGATATTATTTGCTGTAGATGGTGGGATCATCAAAGTCTTCACAATTTTACATTCAGGAACATTTTTCTGAAATTGTTCCACAGTTTTCGGAAGCCGTTTGTTACATTTACTTTACATTTGAGTAGATTGTAGAAATTCTGCAATTACAATATTGTAACTTGGGTAAAATTGTTTTGTACTCTTTATACCTTTGGTGGCACACACTAGCTCACACTATTTATTTTTGATTCTAAGTGAAAGAGAATCAAAAATGTTTCTGCCACTGCAAGAATATTTAACTATGACAGCACGATATATTGATTGTTTTTGATGTTGTCAGTTCCGCTTGCATCTCATTTTTAAAATTTTTAACCATTAGTATCATTGGCCATGAAACCAAATCTCAGCAATGACCTTGGAGAATACAGCATTATTACCAACAGGAGAAATTATAAAAAATGGCAAATTATAATAAATCAAAATTATACTTATTAGATAAGGTCGGAGTATTAAAAGGACTGCTACTTATTGTGTTGTCAGAAAGGAACCGGCTGTGTATTTATTAATGAGGCAAGCCTTTGGACACACATTTCAACCATACGATAATCAACACTTTACAGATCAGGTAGCCTACACGTCCCACAGCAAGACAGATATACTTTGGTGTAAGGTGACCTTGAGTACGAGGGCTAAAGCGCTATGCGGCTTTCATTTGTTTGAAAGGACCAAAAAGGTTGTCCTCTCCTCTCTCTATTTGATTGGATTGTCAATGGCAGGATGAGAGTTTTCTGCCACACATCAGTGCCTCGCATGCATACGAATGTGGCATGAAGCAGGTGATGGTCCTAAGGGGAAACTATTCATTATTCTACAAACTCCTCTCACTAATCTGTGCTTAAGAACTGTTCTGTTCTCTTTTTCTTCCGTCTCTCTTCCTCTCACTCCCAATCTGGCTGTGGCCTTTCTGTAAAGGACAGCCTTATGTGCAGAAGACTTTCTCTGGCCTCCTTTTCATCTGACCTTTGAAAAAAAGTAGCTATTATGTTACCTCGGGGTTGTGTAATGCGCGCCCACATACCTACAGTAATATCTCAAGTCATGCTATTCAGCGGCTATCTCAGCTGTATTTTTAGAATGGTGGCCCTTGAAAGAGGTAAAAAAAAAGCAAATAACAAAACAACCAGAAGGGCCATGTTGAAATATACTTAGGCGGAAGCATAATAACACAACTCATAGGTCAGAGGGACATATTTTTGGTTCAACTAAGGCACAAAGACATCAGGCAGAGCATGCTATGCCGTGTTACAGCAACTGCCGCTGGACAAGTCTGCTCTTCTGCCTTTTCAGAGATTTTATCATTTAAAAAAAAATAATAATAATCTGTGAACAAGACAATGGATTGTCTCAAATTAAAAAAGGAAAGGGTTCAGTGCAGAATGCAGTGTCTACAGGTAGAGCAGATAAGCTGAAGGTTTATTTAGAAAAAGCGAGTTGCCAGTGTTGTAGCGCTAAGAACACAGAATTTGAGTCTGTTGGTGTAGAGCGTCCTTCCCGTCGCACTGGATTGACTGACACTAATTTTATCAATATGACCAAACTGAATCAGACAATAAAAACTGACAATGTCAGCTCAAAATGAGTCACATCAAGTTTTTCTTTTTTATACCTACACAGTCGTAAACACGTTTTGATATCCACACATGATATCCAGTGATATATACAGTTTACTTACGGGCACAAAGTCAGACATACAGTTGTGTGTCATCAGCATATGAATGTGCTGTTTCCTTAAAATCCTGCTAAATGGGAGGTTAAAAAGTTCCAGTAGGTTATAGTTTGCTTTGTCATTTGAAAGAAAAAGTGGTATAACATGCTGTCAATTGTTTGTAGTTTTTTTTTTTTTTTTTGGCATTTCACAACGCTGCAAACAAACAAATCTGGACAAATCTTATAGAATTTGCTTGATAGAATTTATACTATGATCAGTATTTAAGCACCTTGGTTTCTACATTTGAATGTGTAGACACAATACAATAAACTAATGTTTTTTACTTACTTATTTATTTGCTGTTTTCTTATTTATTGTAAATTAAGTAATTAAGTACAATTTGGCACCTACATTACTGACTGATCACCAGTGTAATTGCAGATTTACTACAAACAGTCCAGGAACAATTTCCTTCTTAATTTGTGATAAAAATACCTAATAACCAATAGATGCAATGTTCCATATATGACCGATTATTTGTAGCTTAAAATTGTAGTATGGAAACTTTTCCCTTCAGTTCATTAAATTTCTGCTTTTGCTTAAAGTGACAATAGGTAATATTGCATACACCAAAAGAGTTAAAAGAAGACAAAACCTGGGGGAGGGGGGTGGGTGGGTGTATGAGTTTACCCAATGCACAGTTTTATAGTTAAAGTATTTGCTAACCAATTTTGACTTTTTGTCAGGGTAATTTGTGTAAGCTTTGACTGGAAGAAATGAGGTAGAAATGAGGAAGAAATGAGTCTAAGCATAATAATTAGAATATGTCATCAGCAAGTCCATACCCACTCAATTTACACATACACTCAGGTAATTTTAGAATGCACACAGATAAGCTTAGAAGATATCCTCACTTACAGTGTACAGTGTTTTTTTCTGAATATATCGTGTTCCTGTGAACATGGTTTGTTAGTTTTAATTTTTGTCTCTGTGTTAAAGCACTTGGGATTTTGTTATATTTTACAGATTTCTGGTAATAGAAGCAAGCTATGAAAGCAAAATTGGGTGTCAGGGGATCAAAACATTAAGTCAACTATTTAGCTTTCTGTAAATACATTTAGGAAAAAACCTTGAAAATTAAATCCATCATTTTTATATTAACATAGTGCAAATTTGACAAATATGATCAGATTGTGTGTTGTTGAATTGATGATTTGTTGATCTATAAGCATACTGTGACACTTTATTGATGTATCAAATTGACATCACTTGATAGCAAAGTTAACCCCTGGAAGTGAAGCAGCAGCAACCTCAGCATTTTTTAATGCCAAACCCAGAAAGTTAGATATTTGGAGAGAGCAAAACAACGGCTTAGTAGTTGTTCTGTTTTCTTTTAAATGTTCATTTTATTTTATTTATTTATTTTTATGAGAAAATAATCTAAAACATATCCTATTGTGAACAGATGCTGTTATAGCCTGTTATATGATGCAGACTGCAGCACTGACAGCAGTGCAAAGAAATTTGCTTCTAAATGTTTTTGAGCGAGGCTACTTACAAGTCAGGGAATTTATTTTTTCTGCATGAATAGTAATTTTGGGGGCATTTGTATTGAATTGATATCAATTTCACAAAGATGACTAGGTGAAGCACTGGGCAAAGCGTAACAGAGTGTAGCAAAGTGCAGCTGAAGCATCTAACTTCAACAGTAAGTAGCAGATATTAGCCAGAAACATACTTTTGATAGAAGATACACCTGAAGACAAAGATGGTTAGGGATAGGTAATAACACCCAGGGGTCAGGGGTAGTGAAAGCCATTGGTTTATGTGAATTAACCCAGAAATCTAACTCTTTTCAAGTCAACGCCAAAGTTGACAACTTGACAATAGACCAACAAGGTTCAAAAGCTCTGACATCTACTTGGTGCTCCCTGGTTGTCTTCTGCAGCCAGAAGTGCCTCAAAGGGCTAGGTGGAGTAATATGGATTAACGAACATCATATACCAGCTCACGTATTGCTACTTTAACACTTAGCACCTAGTTATTATCACGATCAAACAACCATTTGTCACAAAAGCATTAATTTACTCCATTGTCTGGTGTTCTGTTCTATTTTAATCGCTACAAACTGAAACACAGACTAACTCCTATGTCCTAACTAATGTTGCATCAGTGGAATGCCAATAGGTCTACTCGGACTTTGTGGACCGGCCCCCAGTGACGCAGTCTGGTAATGGGCTCCCTGTTTGGGATGGAGCAGCACAGCCTGAGGACTTGGCCTAAGATAAGGAAGAGTAATGATCTTTGGCCGATGAATGAGACATGCTGTGGCCACTTCCACTCTAGTAGTCTCATTCTGCACACCAACAAATGCACTGCATGCAGTCATGGTTCCAGTTGAGGATGTTTTCTGGGGGTCCCACTGAAAGTGTCTGAAGCTCAGTGTCTGGGATGTGCCGAAGAGCTCCCGGGGGAAGTGAGTGCTGTCCTGGGCCCTGGCATTTTGAAAATGCTGTTCTTCCTGTGTGGATTCTCGGGGTGGAGTGGGTTGTGGGGGGCTTCCTGGCCCTGGCTGCAAGACCACAACAGATGGCCAACTGGACATCCATGACGCAGCCTTCTGGTGCAATCCTCATGCCACATATGCTTCACCCCGCGGCTATGACTTCCTGGAGATTGCTTTCACACAGTCCCTCACAGCCGTCACCATGGCTACACAATCCCAATTGTGATGAACAGACCTCAGCATGCATGCACACACACAAACGCACATCCCTCTTGAAGCCCTAAATCACCAAATGAGAGGCATCCCAAAGCCACTTCCTGGTTTTCTTTAGTCAGCCTAACACACAGTGTTAATACTAGACAGTGGATAGCTGCCGTATCTTTCTGATTCAGATTCAGTGTAAACATGTCATGAAGCTGAAAAGATGTGGCTCAGTCCAGCCTTAAGAAAAACTAACACTGCAATGAATGGACTACATTCTTTGGTAATGACAACATAATCAAAGGCACTTCCAAAAACAATGACAAGCACTTATGTGGTCATGCTTTCTGGAAGCAATCGCGCTACATAGGCTGGCTCGGGGCTGCTCTGTAGAATACTTTGGAAGCAAACACAATTGATTTTATTGCAATCAGTTTGGCCCAGCAGAGCATGGTAGATGAATTAAACAGACAGGTGGACAAAATGGTGCACATTGAAAGAGGGCTGCATAAAGTTAGCAGTTTGGTAAATTTGGTATTTTTTCTTCCACTTAGTGTTAAACAGTTTAAGCTCCTGTCTGTTTAAAGCCGTCATCCTCCGGAGTCCACTCTGCTCTGATTGGCCACCTTATAAAAGCCTGTCTGTGGGCTGCGCAGAGCAGTGAGCCCTGGTGGGCACGACTGTATTTGTGTGCATGCATACCCACTATGGAGGACAGTTTATGGACCATATGTGTACATGGGCTGGTTGGGGGAGTCCAGAGCTGTTGGAAAGGCTGTGATAGTCCCACAGTAGATTAAAAAGAGCATAAGATTTATTTTACTGTCTTTCTTTTAAGATATGTTGAGCTCACATTTTGGAATTTTTGCCTTGTTTAATTTGCACCCCAATTACCACAAACACATATGAAAAAGCGTAATTCTTTTTCAACCGGGTTTCTGTGACTGGACTAGGGGTTTGGAGAAACCTGATAACTCTAGAAAGATTTCCCAAAGAGAACATTTCCCTGCCATCTTAGGTGCAACCACATTCCTAATTACTGTAACGATAGACTCCCAACAGGCAGAGAAACATTGTAGTGGCTTTATGAAAGGAAAGATTACATAAGGGGATTCATACTTCTATTTAAAATCATTTCATCCAAAATCACTCTGAAACCTAAATTAACACAAAATAGCATGTGGGAGTCTAAATTACTCCGTTTCCAACTCTGAAATTTGACTATTTACT
The DNA here is from genome assembly GCA_020496755.1 of Channa maculata. Classification (NCBI taxonomy): domain Eukaryota; kingdom Metazoa; phylum Chordata; class Actinopteri; order Anabantiformes; family Channidae; genus Channa; species Channa maculata. The sequence continues at coordinate 4,798,903 of CM035605.1, read as the reverse complement.
AAAGTCAGACACATTCATGCTGTGAGGGAAAGCTCTGCAGGGTCTGTTCCAAAGAGACACACAGTAAATGGAGAATAAAAGAAAAAGTTATGAAATAAAGTGATTATTTCACCACTCTACTGTAAATTTTTAATAATGACTAATTTATTGTTCACCACAGGGAAATTAAGTGCACAAAGGTAGCTGCTGTTCCAGACACTATGGTAGTGTGGGGTTTGTTGTCTTGCACAATGACATTTTTGCAACAAGTCATTTAACCTAAACGTCCATATACACCCTTTCATATGACCCAGAGGAGCATTTGTTGAAAGAACGCCCAGAGTCCAGCAGGTGTCTGCTGAAAGTCCTGGTCTTTGGTGCCAGGCACCAAAATATTGCCTTCTGTCTCTTATAATGGCACCAAAAATGCCAGGTAGCATAAAATTGTTTTAGTTCTAAACAAAAAACTATTACAACTGTCCAAACTCAGCAGTTTGGTTGAGTTTATTTGCATAGACACTTGGATTAGGTCTTGGTACTATCTGAACATGGTGAGACTTAAATCACGTATGCGGTCATGTACAGAGCATCCTCATTGTCACAATAACAACAACAAAGGGTTGTTAAATTTCCAGTCTCGTGTAGGAAAGTCCTCAGCTTTGTCTACACAGTCATCCCTCCCGACCGACCCCAAACATGCCACATGATCATGTCATTTTTTTATTCTGCAGCTAGATGTTAAGTAAACGGTAATATGTTTCTATTAGTCGTTTTCTGCTGCCGGTCCAGATTATCATAATTTAGAAAGGACAGTATCACACTCTTACACATAAACCGTGAAAAAAAAAAACACTCTCAGAGTTAAGGCGGAATTATTCTTCTCCATTGATACACATAAACGTCGATGCAGACAGACCTTTGCAGAGAAGGGAATTAAGGCCAACCGTAGGCCTCTGAGGCTCACAGAGACCTCGACACGCACACCTCAGAAATCTCAACAAAGCGTTGTGGGGAGATGTTTTTCCAACGTCCTAATAGGTCGATGTTGGGAGCCGGGATAAAAACGAGGATAGAAACCGGGAAAAAAGAATGGAAAAGTTGAACAAGAAACCTAACCATTCATGCCTTTCTAGATGTTCACACTGATTTTATATAATATTTATACATGTTGTTTCATACATTCAATTGTTGTACTTCTGCTTTATTCAGTCTTTGGTGTATTCATTTTGTTCAATACTTTGATTAGAGCACATCAAGGTCCCACCTGACTGTTTTGAGATGTGTATTTCAACTTGTGAAAAAGATGGAAAAAATGCATGGGTTTGCCTCTACTTCACATGGAACACAAACTATTTGGTTAATGAACCAAACTTATCATTCAGAATTGACCATTTGGTCTTTCAAATGATCACCAGAGTGTATCCGAGAGTAGATCCTCGTCAACGTTCTGACAAACAACGTATATGAGCAGACAAGAAGGTTTCTCTGAAACAGCCTGCAGTAGTGGGAAGCTGTTTGTAATGATAGATTAAATGAAAAGTCACAGAGATTTTTAAAACACACTTAATATTTTAATTTAAAAATTAGTCCATATGGGCCAGAATACCAGCTCTGGACATCAGGAAGCATATAGTCAAAGTTTAATGTTAACACGTGTTAAGTGATCACACAAACTATTAGAAGTGCAACTTTTCATGTCCTCATCTTTATATTTTGATCAGACACATGAGTAATTACAAAGAGACAACACAGACACAGCAGCTCATTATCTACATTCTGCTGTTCTATCACTCCATTCTCTGGGGAGGGTAAACCATGGCATCTCTTTGCCCTTGCCAATACTTTGTGGAACAAACAAAGTTGTGAGGCAGAACCAGGAACTAATTTCATTAGCGGCTGCCATTTGTGACTGATTACAGGCTGTTTTCAGTGGCTGGCAAGCGGGTCCAAAGTTCTGGGAGGTTAATAACCAGTAACAATCAATTACTTAACAAATCTGATATGATCAATGGGGTTTCCAATCTGAGAGACAGCAAGATGAGCTGCCGAATACAACAAAACCTCAAACATGCTGAACCCTCTCCACCAGCAAATGCTCAGCTTTTAACAGAAATCACAGAATTATACAACTGAAAGTAAAATCTCATTTAAAACAGAAGTGCTCAAGCTAAACTTTCTAATAAATAAAAGAGTAAAGATGGACACAAATTCATAGGCGTATTAAGATCAAACAGCATGGCCAGAAGCATATTAAAACAAAGCTACTATGAAGGCAGAGGTTTGATCATACTACGTCTGTGTTGTCATAAAAAAAGGGAGAATGGTGGACTAGCAGCATCTTAATTAGTGTGCCATTAGCCATCAGTAGGCCTCCCCTGTATTGCTGTGCATCTCTGTCCACATCAGGACTGATTATTCTAATGATGTCTAAACCTTTGTCCGGCCATTATTCACACATCACAGAGCCCGGCCTTGTTATCTCTGACGGCAAGGCCTCTTGTCTCCCTGAATCCCCAAATTAAATCCAGAAAAGCCTCCTTTCCCTTTCCTCCTTGTCCTTACTAAAAGGTTTCAGTTGCCATCCAGCATTCAAGTCACTTGCTTAAGCTATTAGGGGAGTTACAATGCTTGTTTTCATCTTAATTTTTTGGCCTGGAAGAAAAGAAATGTTTGCATTCCTTCAGTCTATAACAGCACCAAAGATCTGTAGCCCAGTCAGAGGCAACAAGGTTTCCAAAGGTTCCCTACAAAAAGTAGTTGCCTTTGCATTTTTTTTTGCACAGGAATGCATATATTTTACATATGGTTTTTATATGTGCTTTATAGGTCACTTTACTGAGATACACCACCTACTGTATCAATAGTCTCTAAGTCAGGACACTTACATGGTGCCCTAGTGGGCGAAAACAAAAAAAAACAAACAAAAATAAAACAAACAGACGAAGATCCTTAGAACTGCAGTACATACCTGTTCATTTTCCATGTTTTCCAAGCAACTAATATGTAAAGTGCATCTCAACAAAGATATGAGATCAAACTACAACTTTTGAGCCGATCCAACTGCCAATCGTACATTCCATCTTAGGTTCTTCATTACAGGTGCTACCTTTGGGTTTTCAAAACTATGGTGTGTAACCTCTGGTCAGAATTAGTGGACCAGTATCTACACTTGGTTCATTGTGCCTTAGTTATGTTTTATATGTGAATAAAAAACCAAAACAAGCAATTCTAAAGTCACGCAATAAAAGTCTTGTCTGCTTATTGGTTAAATGGATTTGGGGGCGGGAACAAGAAAGTAAACACAGGAAGAAGATTTCGTTTTTTTCCATGGACAGTGATAGGGAAAAAATGTTGTGCAACAATTGGCATTTGCTTTAGTTCTAAACAAAAAAAAACTATTACAACTGTGTGGTGATTTTCTGGTAGGTATATAAAAAGAAAGCAATTCAAGAACTGGACCTAGACAATATCCAGTAAAGGGTCTTGGTGCGGTTGTTTTGCTTCACACTCAAGTGTGATAGCTGCAGGCTCACCTGCTTGAAAGGTGGAAACCGAAAAAGAGTTAGATTGAACTAAACTAAACAAGGCAGTTGTGACGACACCCTTATTCTCACTTGTGCAGAACATGATGTCTACACAGGCTGTGATGGAGGAAGCACAATAAGAGAGGAGCAATTTCACTCCTCCTTCTGTGACTCCAGATGATGTGTTCATGTACAGAACTGTGTATAAGTCTTGCTTGCAAAGTGCCAAAAGGTATGTCTTCTGAATGACAAAAACTTAGAACCTTGTTCAAAGGTTTGATAAGTAATTACTTATTACTTATCAATTACTTATTACTTACTACTTACTTATTACTTGTAATTACTTATTACTTATCAAATGGACTTATCTAAAGACCCCCCTTTACTGCCAAGTTGACTACAGCCGTACTGTTCTACAAAGTAAGATTAGAAGTGAAGTCATGTAGCCACAAACCCAGAACAATAAATTAGTTTTTCTGTTAAGAGTCATCGTCTTGCAAACACAGAAAAATACACTTTTAGTTTTTTTCCAAAAGCTCTGTGTGTTTCTCCAAGATGTCAGCATTGTTTGGATTTTTGGATTTTACAGAATGAACCTTAAATATATTAGAATGTAAAAGCATCTGGTTGAAACATTACATACAGTATAAATTTAATTATATAAAATACTGCATTGTAAATACACTGTAGCAGCTTTACACAGGTGTTATTTAGCCTGGCTGGATTCATGTAAAAGAGGGGATAATGCTTCAGTTCAACAGCAGCACAGAATGATTATAGCTGGATCAACATGTCACTTAGACAGTTTGACCAAAAACATATTGCAAGAGTTTTGCATTAGACTGACTCAGTTTTAAATTGGAGGACTGAAAACTGTATATACTAAATGTGTTAATCAAACAGTTGATTGGTTCCATTTTTAAAAAGTTACAGTACTCCCAACACATTTTATATGTGTGAAAAAAGAAAAGAAATGTAACAGTGCAGCTGGACACGTACATTATATAAAATCCCAGCTCAGTAAATGGCAAAATGTTCTTCCAAACCACTTATTGTGTTCTTAACACAGGGCTCCTGGTGAGTGTAGCCACTGGGTTGCCTGCCCCTGAAATAAAACTCGCTACCACGTACCACATATAAATTGGAAGAAAATATATATCAGGTCTCATTTAGCCACACATAGTATCAAGAGAGCAACACAAGTTATTACATGGCCTCTGCAGACAGCTGTACAGATCTCTGAGTTTCAGATGTGACATTTTTACACATTACTCCTTTTGTCGTGTACCTTTTTCTCTATACTGTAGGTGTACAAAGAATTAATTCACTAATAACCTGACAGGAACATGTCAAGATATTCTGAGGACTAAGGTGCTGGACAGCCTAACTGACATCCTTCCTTGTTACACATATGTGTGTGGTCGAACTTATTTTTGATGCAGGTCTTGTTTTCCTATCCTCTGTGCTTAGGGTCTTGTCCGGTTGAAAGATGAACCGTTGCCCCAGCCTGAGGTCCAGAGTGTTCAGGAACTGGTTTTCATCTAGAATGTCTCTGTACATTGCTGCATTCATCTTTCCCTCGATCCTGACTACTCTCCCAGTTCCTGCCTCTGAAAAACATCCCCACAGCATGATGCTGCCACCACCATGCTTTACTGTAGGGATGTATTGGCCATGTGGTGAGCGGTGCCTGGTTTTCTCCAGATATGATACTTGGCATTCAGGCCAAAAAGTTCAATCTTTGTATCATCAGACCAGAGAATTTTGTTTCTTATGGTCAGAGTCCTTCAGGACGGCTGTCATGGGTCTTTTACTGAAGATTGGTTTAAATCTGGCCACTTACAGATGATGGAGGCCACTGTGCTCATCAGGACCTTTAATGCTGCAGAATTTTTTCTGTACCCTTCCCCAGATCAGGGCCTTGATACAATCTTGTTGCGAAGGTCTACAGACAAGTGCATGTCAGAGAACAAACCAAGCCATGAAGTCCAAGGAATTACCTGTGGGACCTTAAACAAACGTCTATTGCATTGTCATTATGGGGTATTGTTTGTAGAATTTTGAGGAAATTAATGACTTTCATCCATTTTGAAATTAGGCTGTAGCATAACGAAATGTGGAAAGAGGTAAGCGCTGGGAAAACTTTCTGGATGCACTGTATACACAGAGTATATATACTCAGTATATATACTTACTCACAGAGTTTATCAGCAATTCATGAATGAAGATTGCAGTCCAACATCTGATGTCTGTTCCTAGTGTTCACATAGAGATGGGAAAGAAAGCTTTTGCACTTCTGCTCCAGCTATGCTACCAGCTATGCTACATAACCTGCTAAGGAACAGAAGGTAAAGAATTTAATAGCACAGATTGAAAGACCGTTGCAAACTCTACGGTGAATGATTTGCTTTCTATTGCTATCATGACTATTTAGTGACTTTTGTCTCTCTTTTTTGGCTGGTTTAAACTTTTTTACATTGTTATGTTTGTCTTGTCTTGTCTAACACTGTAAGGCTGCCTTCTGCCAGGTTGAAATAGGAGAAGGGCTTTGATTCTACCTGTTAGAATAAATGAATAAATCAAAAACACCCAAGGGCAACGAAATGTGCAGGTTGACAAAATAATCTAAATCCATGTTTCATTTAATAGCTTTTCTGGAGCTTTAAACTACACGTGACAGTCTACCTCTGTAAATGCATTTTGCATTGCCGGTCTAAAGATTATAATCACATTATTATAGCATTGATATTATTTATTATTTATAAGATTGAGGATTTAGGGTTTCTTTTTTTTGGGGCATACTATGTGCCACTAAGCAATTTTCATAGGGTTGAACGGGCACCATGTTTTAATCTGGTATCCTGAAACAATTTTATCATCAACCTATTAACCAAATTTCTAGTGTCCTACAGTAAACAAGGCTGCCCTACTGACTCAGACAGGAACAAGGCCTACTCTTTAGAATATAACTGGGTCCCCTAGCGACTTTCTCTAAGACCGAAGAAGCTGCTTGGATGAGTTTCTAACCAAGAATAAAGAAGTCCAGTTGACATGAATCAATCTTCAAATAACCAGACTGAGAATCTTCACCAAGATACTGAACCTATTGCAGAGAGACACTAATCAGCTACAGCATTTATAACAACTGGTTTTTTTTTTGTTGTTGTTGAGGTGGACAGGGTCAGTAATTTGTTTTTTGCCCCTTACTGACCCCCATCCTCAACATTAAAACCACCTGGTGATATAAATGTGGTCGGTGCATGACACTGAGATAATGTTTACTTGTACCTAATGCAATGGCCAGTGGATAGAATAGTTGTTCTTAATCACACAATATCAAGCAAAAAAAAAACAAAACAAACAATTGTCAACACAGTGCGATGCTGCCAAAGGGCGATTGTGTGTTTATTCAAACACCACAGCAGATGGCAGTTCTGAATAGGAGCCATACGCAAACATTATTCACAAATGCAAAGGAGATTGTGGAGCTCATGTTATGCTGACACAGTTGAATATGTGGGTGTGTCACTGCAGAGATTTTATTGCTTTTAACCAAACCATCCAAACAACAAGAACAACACATAAATTGTCCTGCTTAACTGTGTATTGTAGCCCAAAGATTTTGAGTACTTTGAAAAGTGCTCTATAAAAAAATACAATATTGCTTATGCTATGATCTGCTCACTCATTTTACAGCTTTGATTCATAGCCATTTAAACACATGCATTCTGGCTCACAATGATCATCTTAATGCTGGCAAACCTTCACATGAAACAACTGTGTTGTGGCCTCTTTGGACTGATAGGAATAAATGGTACCTTAGACAAAGACATTATGGCTATGACTGTGTACTGGCACTGGCTGAAGTAGCAGAGATACTGGTCTAGTTTCAAAACAGATGCGTGATTTAAGTGCTACTTTATATTCCTTGACTTGACAATAAACAATAAAAAAGAACAATAAACCAAATAATGGTTGTAATTTTTAACACTAATTGATTTTGTCTTTGCCCCTGGTGTGCAACACCACATTCTTAAGAAAACTCTGTATACTGTTTTTTTTGTTTTTTAATCTATTTAGGCACAAACACACATGGTTTAGGTATTAAAAAAACATGGTTAAGTTTAGGAAAATGTCAGGGTTTAAATTACCATGTGACAGCGTCATGTTCACTACCAACCTACTGTACAGAGAGATGATGAGGTGTCATCACTTTAAGAGCCAAAAATACCTCTGTTGCTTCCATTCTTTAACATTTTGTTCATCAACTCAACGGAGTATTGTGAGTCTTCCCTAATTATGTGATCTAACAAATAATTACGATAACCAGAAGAAAATCAAACGGCAAGCAGAATAATAAACAGGAAGACAGAAGAGAAGTGAGACTGAAGAAAGCAATCTATTGTCCAAATCAGCCAGATGAGCAGATGAGTCACACAAAAAACACCCACCATTCAACTTCCTGTTGCCAGCACACCTCTGAGTAACAACTCATTTCATACAATCCAAAAAACATGGAACGAATTCAGATTATATTCATAAATAAGTGAACACTCATCTAAATAATAAGTTATGTAAAGTAAACAGAAGCTCTTTTAGATGTGATACAGAACACTGCTGTCTTCATCAGGCTGGTAAAGTGATGATAGTCTGTCTTTTAGACAATTTACTCAGTTTTCCATAGAGTTTTTTTTCCATAATATGGTAGATGAACATGAGTTTGATATTACCATTTGAGGCATTTTACAAAACATGCATGTTTTTTAGTGATCTAAACCTTCATATCATGTCTGGATTGGTTGCAGCATTTAAAACGTAATTCCATAGACAGGTGTGATTGTTAGGCTATTATTACACAGTGGGCTTAAGTCACTACATCCTAACTTGTGTGTGCTTATTGGTTAATGCAAATGAATGCAGGGAATCATGCCATGTTAAAAGTGATACATAAAGGTCCAGCCTAGTAACCATTGCAACTTTCTCCAAGAGGTGATCAGGATGCCCATTCAGACACGGAGCCAACATGTTCAGATGCCGTCAGATTACTGGAAAGCAGTGCATGTCCTAAAAGGGGGTCATTTCACCAGGTGGCATAGAAGGTCTTCTGTATACATCACAGTTTAATCATTTTAACTTCTTCAAATTCTGCGATGCTTTGGGGTATCATGATCATTGTGTTTTGTGTTAGAGAAATAAAGGAAATGACATTAATTTGCCTTAGACTGAACGTTCTGTGTTATCATTACAGTATGTGGCACTATACATGCTTACAATACTGTAAATACTCAAGACTGATGCTGGTTTTTCATGCTGTAAAAATGTATCCTGTCCAAATCGCTTCCTAAAGCCCTTGCAGTGCAAGTGTTGGGAATAATACACAATACCCACCTAATGTGACTCATTTGGAAGGATTATATCTCATATTATCTTGACATAAAATTTATAATTAAAACACCAACCAACCCAAAAAATAAATAAATCTCAATCTAGATCTCGAGTGGCATGGAAAGGAGATTGTGAGGAAAATAGCAATGATGCCTCCTATCAGAAGCATACTGGATAAGTCTTAATGTAAAGTGGAGCTGATTGTAATACACTCACATATCCCCTCTCTCTCTCAGATCTCTGCAAATCTTCACCAATATGGCATCCATCCAAAGGCACACACTCCTCACATGCAACCTCAGGCTCAGTATGTTTACAGCAGCCACTGGCTCAGTGCAAACACCTGTGCTTCCTTGTTGGATACAGAAAACAGAGAGACATCCCCTGATGGCCTACCATCCCCCTTATCCCTGCGTCCCATTTCCTCCCTACTCCTCCCCTTCTCTTCTCTCTGAATGCACTGCTGCAGCAGCCATCACTATGAAGGCAGAAAAACACAGGGTAAAAAGGAGGGATTCCTCCAGCTTTACCTTTCAACGTAGGAAGAGATGTGGGCAGTGATTCAGCTCTGATGTTGCTGCTCCTCAAGCACGGCTAACAACATCATATGACCACAATTCACGTGCTTCAGCTGCCTGGTCATATGACCAGATTAGACCCAGGCAAAGATCTCTGGGATCTGTAGTTGAGAGGAATGCCAGGATGGAATTTCATTTCTAGAAATGATTCTGTGTGTCCGCTTTTTAAGCAAGTGAAGGATTTAAAATCAGTGCTATTGCTTTGGATACTTTATAATGAAGGTGATTATTCTGGTTCCATCACAATGATACGGTGTTAAGGATAATTTACTGTTGGTCATTATCATAAATACATTTAATATATTCTAAAGCTAATTTTTACCCGAGCAAACATTGAATTTAATGCAGTGGCCTGTGGGTGCAAAACACTAAACATGACATATGAGGAAAAAAGACAAAACAGAAAACACATTATTTCAGAAACCACAATACCGAAAGAGAAAACACACATAAAAGAGGAAAACATGTTTCAGAAAAGACAACAAAAGAAAAAAAACACATCAAAATGTCAAAACACATTTTAGATTACAGATCAAGTAGGAAAAACACTGGAGGCAGGTTGTCCCAGGTCTTGGTTGACTGGTTCTGGCCCTTTAGGAACAAGCAGTTTGGTTGCTTCCTGTCCTGTAACCTGGAATGTTTTTGTGTTTCCTGAAATCTTGTGGTGGGTTCTGCCCAAAATCTCAGTGGCATCCCCAGGTGCCAGACTGTTTCATCAATTTTGTCACAATAACGTGTTTCTAGCAGTTTAGCATTTTTATAACTATTTGGAGTAAAAACCGATGTATTTGTCATTTCACACTTTATGAACACACCATTAGCCTATTCATATACAGTTTAGTATTTCCAAAAAGGTTTGTAAATTTGAGCTTAAAATCCTTTGCCATTCTGTTTTAAGCATGTGCCCAGTCAGGCCCCCCCAATAAAACCCTCTAGATCTGCCCCTGTTAGGGGTCACTGTAAAGGAACACGTGAAAGCTATGGTATACAATGCAGCTAAAGTCAACAGTGCAGGAAGTGATGAAACGGTCTACAGTATATAATTAATTTTATATGAATGCATTCATTTGCCGTCATCAGACCTTACAGGAGCCAACGTCTGACGTGGAGCTGAGTTGTTTTAGTATTTTCATTGTTAAGGTATTGCCCGTGTGCTTTTAATATTATTGTTAATTAATTCATTAATCTATCTTTTATTTTACATGTTTACAGAAAACAGAGGAGTTAAATGCAAATGCAGGGAGGAATTAGATGCTCAGGCCAGTTTGGCTCAAGCCCTCACGACTGGGCACAGACTGAAGTTGGAGCTTGAGTGAGCCCAGCTGGACAGCAGGTCTGAGCCAAATCTGACCATTCTCACACCAGATCTGTGCCGCTCCCTCTCTGCTTCCTGGGGTTCTTCTCCATCATGGAGCACTGCCTGGTTGACAGCCTTTCTAAAATGCTTCGGCGGCTTCTGCTACAGTCGTGATTTGGAAATCAATGCCATTTATGTTTATAATCTACCCATTAAAATAACGTGCAATGTCGTAAATTATATACAATAATTTTGCTATTTTTAATTTACAGTAAATTCCAATTATTTTCCAAATAATTTTTAAAGACTTTTTAGGAATTTTTTGATTTTTTTAATTGGTTGGTTCACCCAGTTTTTAACCAGCAACTGGGGTGTTTTATTCATAGAATTGCATTGAAACTGTATAGTTTTCAAAAGAAAATGCAATAAATAATTTACAGACTCTTTTCTCTTTGTTGAAATTCAGTACATCTCAATAAAATCATTAATAATCTTAATGCAAGAAACTGAACAGGCTAACATGTAATTTTCCCCCTTATTGTATTATTGCAATATTATATTTCTATCCAATAATGATAAAAAAAATAACAAACCTCTAAAATAAAAAGTTACAAAATCAATGTATAGTTTTCCATGAAAAAACAATTAATTAAATAAATGATAACTCCAAAGCTGACGTATATCAATTTATTGATATACCTTTATTTATAGGTTTATCTGACAACAATGTTGTGCTAAGTGGCTGATATTGTGAGGGTTAATATTGGTGAACATATTTTACCCCTTCATTTAAAAAAAAAATGAAAGCAAAGCAAGACCCCTTTAGGAAAGTTCAATTTATAGTTAAGAAAGCTTTAACAGGGAAAAGGCAAGTCAGCTATGTTGGCTCTATTTATTACTCTGTGGGATTTACTGTAATCAATATTTGACACTGACATTGTAATGTTGTTTAAATTTAACTATGATCCTTTTTTCATGGCATGTCCCCAAATGATCACACATATTGATGATAATAAGCCTAATGTTAGGGAGTAGATGCCCTGCTGAACCATAATAACAGAATTAGTAATCACTAGCAATTGATCACTGAATAACCTGATAACAATCAGATCAGCTGAACATCCCAAAATGTGAATGCAACAAAAAAGAAAAAAGAAAATGTCCTAGAAGTTTGTCCAAAGCATGATAAAACTGAATAAAAACACTGACACGCCATCTGAGCAAACCAGACTTCGGGTGTGGAACTCATATTTAACCTGTTTGGTTTCAAATGTAGCAGAGAGAGAGAGAGAGAGAGAGAGCATCTTTTAACTTATTACAAATTCCCCCTTTACAGTTATTTCCTCCAACACAGGTTTTGTTTTAAAAGCCTGAAGTGGCAGCATCGCATTCGATGAATGTGGTTTGACATAAGGGGGATTAAAATTCCCCTCAGCTCTGTGCTGCTCCGTGTCGCGCAGTTGAACTCCGCTCTGCTCCGGCTCTTTTAACCACAAAGTGGGATCTCTCGAGGGGCATCGTGCCCGCAGAGACATCTGCCTCCCTGACACCAAAGTGACCTTCACACTCTCCCACTGTCTGATCAGTGTGGTGCATATGGTGAGAAAAAGAAACTATGAGACTGTGGCCAGCTGTCCTGTCCACAGAGAGACTGATATATCTGGCAGTGGAGCTGTTAATGACATCTTTGGATCTGAGCCAGTCAGTGTTGTCCATGTATGTGATGATGGAGGATCCTCTTGTCTTTTGTCTTGTCTTCAAGCTGTCTGTGTGTGAAACAAGCGGCCTGACTCTGGCCTGTGACTGTAATTCCAAGATGCTGGGTTTTATTTAGGAAGTCTCGGTGACAGTCCTGATTTTAAGCTTTTTGCCATCAGTGTAAATTTAACCCTTATCCACATCCTGCAGCTGTGGGGGTCTACAGGCAGCAGCATGCTCCCTGGTAATGATTATAATGAAAAGCTAAGTAAGTATTTATTTATTTTTATAACTGAAGTTTGAAGGCTTCTTCTACCAGGTTGTGTTTGAGACTCCAGGACAAGACGAGTGCATATAGCTTATAATTAAACAACCCTTAGTAGCTAAAGTTATGACAGGAGCAATGTTTTTGATGTAGTTATAAAGCAAGAAAGTTAGTGTTGGGAAGAAGTTGGGGTTAATAGATCACGAATTCTTATGTTGGATTCCAACAGGTTACATTGTTAAAACACACAATCGAGTTGTCTCAGTTGCTTCAGTGTAGCCAAATCATGGAGGCTTCATGAAAGACTACCGCTATGTTGATCACTCACTCACAGCATTCAGTAATATGGGGAGCTGGGTGGAGAACCGGGGCAGCATATGCCAAATACAAACAGCTTGAGCAAAGAGGAGCAGCGGCAGGGAGCAGCACAGGCACGAACAGACGGACATTTAACAGCACAGATGCTCTAGACGCTGAATAGTGGATCCAAGGAGCACAAGGAGCTCTGAAGCTGTTCTCAAAGAAAAGGGCGTGCACAACTGATGTACTGTAATTTTAGTTCACGGCGCTAGTCTGTCTGGTTATTAGCTTCAACATCATCTGTTACAATAATGGAACATGGATTGGATTATTCAGGCAGGGAGAAGGTCTCTTTTGCAGCTATATGCACATTCACACCTGGAAGCTTCCCAGTATAACTACTGAGCAGCTCTACCGGATCAGTTGGGATTAAGGGACTTGCTCAAGGGCACCTTCATGGTGTTAAATGGTGGCTGCTATTTCATCCAGCCATGGAACAAAATGGTGACCTTCCAGTAGCAAGCTGGCTTTACAACCACTGGCTCAGTACAGTAACCAGTGGATCTAGCAACACACATATTGTTCAACGATAGATCTGAAACAAAAATGCTTGTGTTGCTGCTCTCATATGAATTGTGCAGGTGCTTTTCACCACAGATTCGATGCTTGCTGGCTCGTTAAGGGTTGCTAGTTACAACTAAACATTGAAATGGCTCTGGGAGCAAATCTAAATTCAATTTATTTCAACTTTATTTATATAGCGCCAATTAACAACAAAGTCATCAAGGTACTTTACCTAATAAAGTCAAGACTATACATATATATAGAGAAAGCCCAACTACAACCAAACAGTTGTAGACAACTGTCATAGCAATGTTTCCAGGGGACACTAAAAAGTGAAGGACTTTGAGATTTGTAAATGTATTTTCAGTTGCGTCGCAGACATTTCCGTTGTGTTGTGGCTTTGGCAGTGCATTTCATTATTTGGTTGTGTTTACATATAGTGAGTTGTTTTTTATTTAATGGATCAGTTCTTCACTATACTGACTGATGATATGTGGGACTTAACAGAGAGCTCACTGTGGATATAGACTGCTGTGCTGTATCCACGTCCAAAAGTTGACTGGTCATACTCCACCACATGACATTGTGAAATGAGTGCTCCCAAGCTTTAGGAACTAGTGAATACCATAAAAACCTCACAGTTGGAATCGAAAATATTTGCTTTCTTGTGCATCCCATGACAGGTTACAACAGTGGCCATAGTTTTACAAGGACTCAAACTCTGGTCACCTGTGGGTCAGTCCTGTGCTTTGTTGACCCAAACTTTCACCCAAGAGCCCTAGAGATAGAAGAGTTGATGGTGAGGACAGAGAGGAGTCCATAACCACAGGGCATCACAGGACTCATGTAGCTTCTTTGATAATAAAGAGGCTTCTTTGGTCCTGCTTCTCCAGCAACAGCTCAGTGAGGTTCAGGTCTGGTGATTAGGCCGGCTGAGCCGTCACAGAGTGATTTCCAGCAGCTATGTCCTTCTCCAGATAATTCTCATTTAACCAGGAAGAATGTTTGGGGTCATTGACGTGCTGAAATATGAAGTTATCCTTAATGTCACACCTCTTCAGGATGCCATCTATGCCGAGTGCCGGTGCCTTGTACACGATGCAGATCACCCAGTCTCCCATTACCCGGATCATCATGTTTTTCACCTCCATGCTTCACTGCTGGTGTTAGGCAGGCATCTATAATCTTTTCATGAGCTCTACTTCTGACACATCCCTTGGATCTGAAGACCTCATACTGATCAGTCCACAAGACTTTGTTCTAGTCATCTAAAGTCCACTGTTTCTGGATCTTGGCCTGCTACAAACCTTTTCCTCAGTTTCCCCAACATTAGTAAAGTTTTTTCCTGGCACCTTTGCCCATGAGCCCAGCTGACCCGAGTCAGTGAACACTGGTTTCTCACTTGTATTATTCAACGATGCAGCTAATTCAGGAGCAGCGAGGCATCTGTTTCCCAAAGAGGACACTCTTAATTGTTTGTGTTCTTGGGCAATTGTGCATTTGTGCCTTCCACTGTGTCTTCTGTCCTGAATGGATTCAGTTGCAAGCATGTCTCTGTACACCATAGTGTTCACCTTTCATAGAAATCTTTCATTTCCTTCATTCATCGAGACAAGTATGGACTGATGCGTTTCTAAGGGAAGCTGTTTTACTTTTGCCATTTTCAGTTCGAATTTACACTGCAAATCACTGAGAAATAGCTCTATGAAATACGATATGTTTACTAATAGTCAATTAATTATTTCAAACATGTTTTGTCAAAATATATTCCAATATTCCTGCTGGTCAGAAACATTCAGTTCCCGTTTGTTTTCATGTTAGCTAGTTAACAGGCTTAGTAAAGTCTTAATCTGTTAACACTAATTTGCGGCTGAGTAAGGAGTTCAAAGCTAGAAAACATGTTATAATCCCAGAGGATTTCAACTTCCTTCTTTAGAAAAAAAACTCACCGTTGCCGTGGCTATTAGCTGTTAGAGTCAGTAGAGATGTCACTCTATGTAAATTCACTCAGAACCACCACACCCTCTCTGAGGTCGTATCCACCACAGGTTAAAACGTCCGTAGGTCTAAATACTAGTTGATGGTATCATTTTCTTTACAGTTGCTAGACGCCACCAAATGGTCATGTGTTTCTTAGGCCATTTTTGGCTGCTGGTGCAAACAATCTACTGTACCTACTTCATACACTTTCAGACAGAGCCATCATTTTGACATCCTTTCTTTGAGTGCATGTGTACACTGTGTTTGTGTGTGTGTGTGTGTGTGTGTGTGTGTGTGTGGAAGGGGCAGAGGGTACCAAACAACTGCTGGGCCTCTGAGAGAGTACGACTTGTAGCCCAAACTTCCCCTTGTAGCCAAATCCTGCTTTGTCTGTCTTTGGGAACACTGATGAGACAGGAAGAGAAGCAGCATGAAACTGCCTCCAGATTGAATTATGCATGCCTCCATCTGCTGACAGAGGACAAGTCTGTCAGGCCTCCTCAGTGTCACCGCATACACACAGATACATACACGGCTCACTTTACTCACGCAGATCCATAGTTCATCAGCCCACTGTGTCTATAACAAACACCATCCCTCAGGTTAACTGTGCCATTCACTTCACTCCGCTTCACTGCTGTTCATCCTTGTGGAATTGGCTGATTTAAGAGCAAACACAAACATCAGTATTCCCAGCAGGACCGTTACTCCTCACATATAGTAGATTGAACATTTATGTCTCTGTGATAGCAATTCAAAAATTTAAAACTGCCATCTGCTAATATTTTATGATTTTATTTTTTTTTTCGTTGTTGTTTTGTTTTCACAAGTGTTACATTAATTAGGTTGTGACTTGAAAATTACCTGTTTATTTCCTGGACTGACACAATTAATTTCCATCAGCTGGTAAGAAATAAAAGCATACAATAAAACATAAAAGCAGCATACAATGAAAAGAAATCAGAACAATAGCAGCGTACACTTGAAAAGAATGACAAACTTGCAGATAATATATCCATATTTAATAGCATACAATTTCATAGGGAGGTGGTTTATACAGTGTTTACAATGTCAATGAAACAAACTGTATATGTAAGGTAAAAAAAACAACAACAACACAGCTCTATAAAAACAGCTCTATAGAAATATCAGAATGTCATTTGCTAAATGTGTCTTACTTTTACTGATCCTGACCCAGACAATAAAACCAACAATGGTTTTTCATGTTTCTATGGGGCTTGTTGGAAATATAGTTATTTTAGAAACATAACTCGAAAAACAAAAACAGGATCAAATATATGAATTGTTCCACATGCAAAATTTTGGATATCTATCATCAGACTTCACCAATTTTGAACATACTGTCTATGTCTTTAGGGTCTAAACGTACATTAATGCTTTTAAACTTCCCTCTGACTGACCAAGATTCAAATAAGTTTTTCATCATGAGGAGTTCAGATGATGTCATCTGGAGGAGCTCTGGAAAAACCAGTTTTAACAGGATGACAAACTCCATAGTGAGAGCAACGAGATGACGTAATCTGAACGGAAGTTTCTTTTCAAGTGATGTCATCTGGAGGCATTTTTCAGCTAGAAGTAGAGAGATATTTTAATGTAGGCAAGTCAGAGTGAAGCGTCCTATAACTCTCTTGTAGGACCTGTAAACCTAGTAACTGACAGAGAATCTGAAAATGATTTTAAGTTTAGGCTACAAACTAGGACAAGTCTATAAAAAGTTATCAAGGTGAGGAATGGCAGTTAGAGGAAGTAAGAGAACTCTAGAAAACATCTGGAAGATCACCAACAGCTTTTAGATAAAAGCTACACATCTGCTGTGAAGCAAGAAAAAAAAAAAAAAAAGACATTGCAGGAAGGTTTTTCCTGACACGGGAGTGATGGTGCACTTTTCCGCTGTGTATTAATGCACCAACAGGGTCTACATGAAAGAGCCATCAGAAGGAAAACGTACCTATGACCTTATCACAAAAGTCGACCTCTGAAGTTTCCAAAGTGTGCTGAAGTTCAAATTGAGTTCTCCGGCCACAATCACCAAAGGTGAAGGGAAAAAAAGAGCAGTATTTGATGAAAAGAAAACCTTTGCCAACAGTTAAGAAATATTACTCTTTTGTTCTGTGGAGGCAGGGACAATGGAAACAATGGAAAGATGGAGAAATGGATTTTTCAGAGAGTATATGCATATGTCTGGCTGTCAGTAAAGAGGTTTCTGTTGGCTTCCCCAAGTAAGCTGATTTTAACTGCGGTGTAAAGAAGAAACCGGGTTTCTGTGACCAGGATAGGAGATTAGAGAAGCCAAATCATTTAGAGATAGATATCTCCTGGAGCACCTCAGTTCCCCTGCCGTGTGTACACGTAACCAGCTTTTGAATCAGCCCAGTACTCCCAGTTCTAATCTTGCTTGATCTGCTTGCAGCTTTTAATGCTGTAAACCACCAGACCTTCCCGTCTGTAATCCTGCCTGTTCTCAGGTAGAATCTGAGTCACCAGAGAGCTGAGAGACCAACTCTATCTAAGAGACGCCTCAAGCCCTCATTGCCTTTTCACTAGAATGCCCCAGGGCTGTTTACCTTGCCTTGTTCTCTTGTCTACCTTTACCGTCTCCATCTGTACGTCTACATCTCCACTTGGATGAGAAAAGGCTATGCATTTACCAAGCAACTGTGCCTGTTGGTCCCCACATTTTGTTCCATAGCACTTAGCCAAGTTAGGGGAAGATATTAATAGCAGTTTGGTTGCTTTGCACCTCACTTGTAAGTCACTTAGAATAAAAGCTGCCCAATGATTAAATGCAAATAGAGTGTGATATGCAGTTTAATGTGAAGGCAGATACCTTTGTTAAAATGTCAGCTGATATTCAAAGTTTCTGTTACAAAATTAGGTGAATAATGCTGCTAGTACTATTGTTTTGGCTGCACAATGTACACAGCGTATTTATGCTGGCTGTTGTCAGGTCTTTCTCAATCTCAATGATATTTCCTGATTGAGTGGTGAGTGGTGACACAGAAAAGGAAGGGAAAGGGAGGGGACACAGTTCATGGTCCAGATAGTCACATTAAGACAAAGTTAGTCAGACTAGGACAAAGTGATTATTATCGTTGTGCCATCTTTGCAATAATCACAGATTATTGCTAAGACATTAATCAAAGTTGTCGACAAACATGTTTTGCCTCTCCTCTGTATGTTTCTTCTCCGTCTGATGCACTGCAGAATGGTCCTTCACCTGCTCTCTTCATTTTATTTTCATTTGCCTTCATTAGGATTTTTTTTACAGTACATGACAGGTGAGGAGAAGCAGGAGAACAAGTCCCTCACTGATCCATAGTGTACACCAGGCTAACAGGACAACCTGTTATCTTTTGTTTTTGGGATAGAGGTGAAGGTCAGGAGTTGTGGTTGCCTCCATCCTCATAGGACATGGGGAATGACGTGCTGTGTTCTTCATAAGGTCCCCTCTGGTGCAGTGCATGACAGCAGACAGCAGCAAATCAATACACAAAACACAGGAAACCCAGCAAGATGAATAGACTGCGAACAAGGACGTGAAGTTGGAAATGGATTTTTAAGTCACCCTCCAAAGCATCGGCAAGAATGGCATTTAAAACAGAGGAAGAGAGAAAGCACTCAGTCTCTTCTGGTAAAGCATTGAAATGTCCATTGTAATGCAATTAGACCTTTGAGTTAGACAACACTGGAGTAATGGACTCTGCTGCCCTAACATTAGGACACTTGCTTTTGAAATCAGGGGTTTTATGAAGGATGAGATGAGGGGTTTTAAGATTCCTCACTCACAGATAACTCATTAATGATCTCCAGTCCAATGGGAGATGGGATATTATATCTCACAATATCATTTGTACTTGGAGCTGTTTTCACTTAGCAGTGTGTTCATAATCTTCAACAAACTGATCTCAAAGGTTCCCTAATTGTATTACTGTCACAAGAAATGCTAAGTACCATAAGAGTGTGGGAGGAAATCTATTAGCAACCACAGGCTGCCATGAAACTCAGTAGAAAGAAAATGCAAAAAAAAAAAAAAAAAAAAAAAAAGCAAGGGCTCTGAAACCAGTTTAATAAAATAAGTAATGGCACATTTTACTACATTTTGCAATTAATTCCTGAACCTGCATTTTGGACCCAACCAGACTCTAACCAGAGAAAATAAAGATATTTTAGGGAGATTACAGATACTGCACCATGGCCACAGCTCTATTAAAACTAAAGCTAAATGGTTTGATCCCTGGCTCCTGTCAGTGACTGACAAATAAGTTGCCGACTTTGAGTTCATTTACACTGTAAATGTGCAGACCATTTACCATTTAACAGATCTGACAACTCACACAGTGGTTGGAGGTAGAGCAGTCGTCCAACAACCCCAGGGTTGTTGGTTTGATCCCTGGCTCCTCCGGTGACAAACGCGCTATATAAGTGCAGACCATTTACCATTTAACAGATCTGACAAAGACACAGTGGTTGTGTGCGTCCCAAACAAAGAGGGCTTCATGGCCAAATACAACTGGCCTAAGCCAGTTTTTCCACAGGTCACTTTGGAGTCAGGTCCAAACTTTAGGAACTAGTGAAGACATTGTGGTCCTCAGGGACCCATACTCTGCTTTTTTTACAACTATCCCTGCACTACTCACTTCTGATAACTTGGATCAGGTGGGGTCTTTTAGGACCAGTATTAAGAACCACTGGAGC
The DNA here is from genome assembly GCA_020496755.1 of Channa maculata. NCBI lineage: Eukaryota > Metazoa > Chordata > Actinopteri > Anabantiformes > Channidae > Channa > Channa maculata. The sequence continues at coordinate 4,778,617 of CM035605.1, read as the reverse complement.
TAGAATTTAATAATTTAGACGCCTTGGAAACTAAAGCACCTCCTTCACTTTTACAATGAGCCAGCTACTGAAACAGAGCAGGCTGTTTACATTATGAGAAGACTACTTATTTTGCATAATGTTGTTATGCCTGTGTTAATTTACTAGGTCATTTTAACACCTTTTCATCAATTGTAAACTGTAATGTGTTAATTTCAAAAGCTGCAAAAAAGCTCCACATCTTTCAGTTTTCTTTTAACATGAGGATTAAGATGTTTTAACAGGAAGTTTTATTTTGAAGACTACTGCATCAATATATACAACACTGGAAATGCTATAGCCTGCTACCAATAATTCATTATTTTACATTATGTAAAAAGTAGCTTAATTATTCACAATACTGACTGCTCTGTCTTCAGTAGATGTAAACGGTATTCATTTGGCATTGCAATGAAAATGATTTAATGAAATATTTGAAGTTGCTTATTCCCCTGCAAAACATGTAAATAGCATGTTGATTTTGATCATTTAATTGTGGGGAAAACGTAGTATCTCAGAGTATGAGAAAAAGGCCCAGAAGTCACAGTACTGTAGAGGAGCCAAAAATAACAGAGTATAATAAGTGAAAGGTCTAATAATAAACACAATTTCTATTGCTAATGCATGAACAGGACAGAGCGTGATGTAGCAGGAACACAAAGTAAGTTGGGGACTATGGAAACCTGGTTTCCCCAGATAGGTCTGCGAGAGAATGCAGATTTCTTTATGTGTATACATGTAACCAGGTTTCTAATCAGCTTTCTCCAACTGTGCATGTGCGTGATAAAAGGCCGCAGACAGCAACATGCAGCAATGTGAAAGAATGAATTAAAGGAGAGATCATTAATGGGGCAATGCCAACTCCATTTTAAAACAAGGTTTGCCTAAAGTCCCAGAGAAAATGTAACTAACACAAAGTGGCTCATAAAAGTCTAAATTATTCACTTTCCTTCCTGGATTTTTGTTAAATTCAGGCAGTTTCTGTAGTGGATCAGCTTTGTGTGTCTCCCCCTTTTTTCTCCTTTCTCTCGTCCTGCGCCGTCACTCTGCTGCAATACGAACACGCACAAAACAGTCAGAAAGCAGATTTTTATTTATTATGAATGTATATGTGGATTTCCAAGTACACTGGTAGCTTAACAGCATGTAAACAGTTTTTGACTAGAGGCCAAGCCAGAACATAACCCAAAAACCTTTGTCAACTCCAGAGTCCAAAGCAAGTCAAGAAGTAAAGCTGATGGTTAGTAGAAGCTGGAGACCAAAGAGATAAGACCTTTGCAGCATGAACACTGATAACAATCTGGCAGTGAGTGGAAGGGAGTGATGGGTATTTAGAATGTGACCTGATTGTTGCCTCCAGCTGATCACGGGCATGGCTGATGGCAAAAGGTGGGAAAGTGAACAAAGGGAGAACAGAGGAAGGGCAGCCAGAGTGTGGATGTGTGGCAGGTGACAGCAGAGCAGAGCAAAAAAGGGTGAATGGATATTTTAATGGGGGCAACGAAACCTGTACAGAATTCAGATGAATTCATGAGTGACATGAAAACAATAATTAAGCAGAAGTTTAAAGGACGGAGTCATAAACAATGCGAAAGGTGCTCATATTAAATTCAAAGGAAAGTAGTGGACAATAATATCCAGAATGAGTTTTGTACATACAGGTATAAACAGCATATTTTTTTTAAATAAGAATACATAAAAGTGTAAACTCAAATTTGTTTTCAGGAACAAGCATTAGAGCATGTCATGCTCTATTGCCCACAGTGTGAGGATGAGAGGAAGCAACTGATTAGCTAAAGTAATAAGTTATTCATTGTGTTCCGATGCAACATATTTTGTGAATGACACAAACGGTGCTTTTATTAAGGAAAAGTAAATTGCAAGGAGATGGTTGGGGAGGGCGGCAGGTGTACAAAGAGTGGGACTGCCAAGCCAAAGAGAAAGATCTTGGGTGTGTTTAAAAGCGATAAAACAAGTGTTGTGTAACCTAACTGTTCCATTTCCTGATGCAAACCAACTGCTGTACCTGCCTGATCACAACAACAAAATACTTAGTTAAAGCTGTAGCCACACAAACTGGACATTGTACTGCAGAATTGCATATCACGCTAGCAAACGAAAGCGGTTGTTTTTCTGCAAGATCAGATTTTTTATAACTTGACTGGTAACATTTTATTGATATGTTTATTATCAACATATTTGCAAGTCGCCATTTATGTTAGTGGTTGAATTAAAAACATAATTTCCTTTGCAGTATATAGTTGTATAATAATGTAATTTTTAGAAGACAGGGTTGCTTCTCCTTGGTGTTGGTAATGTTTAGTGGTTCTATAGACAATAAAAGCAGGTTGGTGAGAGGCGTAAAAGAAAAAGAAGAAAGTTGCAGATTGTGAGACAACTAAACAATGCTTAAATTCTCAGTAGAGCTGAGGGTTCATTGTGAGGGCCTCTTACCTTATTAGTTAGTAACATGACAATAATAAAGTCTCAATTTTGACACAGTGTCATTTGTCTTAATCAAGATTAGTGCCAGGAGGACCACAAAAGCTACTGGGTGGACACTGTGACTGTAAACCAACCATTCAGTTCCTGGGGCTCACAGTAGATGAGCAGAAAGGTACAAGATGACAAGAGCCAGCCTTTATTTGTCACCTTAATGTTTAAATCCTAATGTTTAACTCAGAAGTTTCATCTCTTAGCCGTGAAACTGCAGGCAATCCCACGTTCACATTCAACTTATTTATTATTAGCAAGCTTCTCATGCGTGAAATGCTCATGAAGTTTTCATTTTGCACATCCAACAAAAGTTGGGAATGAGTGGGCTTGGTAATAATTAATGAAGGCAGACTTTCCTATTTAAAACAATTGCATTTCTACATTAAAACACAGACAAAGGCACTTAAACACACACGCATGGACACGTTCATCCTTCTGCTTCATCTAACAAGGGAATTTTACCCACGTGTGCACTTACACATCTGTAAAGCTTCCCCATGTACTTTAAGCCTTTCCAATAGCAGGATGTTTCAGCATCATCTCTCTTTGGACATCATCCATTATCACGAACCTACAGCAACACAGGCTCAGTTAAGCAGTGCCATCATTCGAGCTCTTTTATCTCTGAGAAATGGCCAGACCCTATAGACTTGATTGTTTTACACACATACAACAGGGATGCTTTAAGCTTACTGATAAGGTAAATCACAGTGTCACTGCTGGCAGCTCTGCCACTGCAAACTTTAGCATTTTTAAATTGCTTTAATTAATGTTATCTAATTGTTTCCTGTCCACTTTCCTCGTGGTGTCAGCATTATTTAGTGAAATTACTAAATAGAGCCCGTCCCCCTCAGCAATACATTAATCTGGCAACTCTGCAGGACACGATTTATGCCCAGTTACCAACATGCAGTGTCAGTAAAAGACGTAGCATTGATGACAACTAATGATGGAGAGGTTGTGATAGTGTGTATTTTCATGGCATGTCTCAGAGAAAAATTAAAGCAAGTTTAAAATCTGAGATTACAGCCACATTTGCTGTAATCTCTTCTTGTGCCACCGAAGAAAAACATCCTAACAGTAACTAAATTCCCATCGACATTATTAATGGAAATCTGGGGAAAAAAGAAAAATGTTGAAATATGATGTTTTGTTCTGGCTTGAAGTGGAAGAGTTGGTGAAATATAGAAAAAAAATCATGTTGACAGCAGTGAAATTGTGACTGAATTATTCAATTTTAATTCAACCCATAATACAATCGTATACATTTACAGTACATAGACCTTAATTCATACTCTTTAATCGTATTCTTATGAAATGGTTCAATGGCAGCCAAGTGGAAAATTGCTTATTTATCTCAATGTAATAAACCATTTTTTATGTAGTACTGGATGAAAACATACATTAGTCTGCACAGATTTTTTTGGTGGAAATTCAGCTAAACCTTTGGTAGAATCCACATTTACTCATTAGATCTATCTTTTCAGAATCAGAATCAGAGATAGTTTATTAATCCCAGAGGGGAAATTGCTTTCGTCTCAGATGCTCCATGCCAGAGTAGGACATTTTGCATAAGAACATAACATAGAAACATAGAAAGAGAATGGAATAAAAAGTTCTGGTCTCAGAGGGACTGATGGCCACAGTAAGGTTGTGCTCCCACTTTTGTAGTATGACTCTGGCACTGAAGGTGCTCCAGTGCCTTACCAGTGTGTCATGCAGAGGATGGGAACCATTCTCCATTATCCCTTTGCAGCTTGGACATTGTCTTTCTGCTTGACACTGCTGTTAAAGTTTCACTGGCCCTTCTGATCAGTTTATTGAGTCTGTTGGTGTCTGCAGCTCTCAGTCCACTGCCCCAGCACACAACAGCAAACAGAATCACATCAAAACCACAGACTCATAAAACATCCTCAGCATGGTTTGACAGATGTTAAAGGACCTGAACCTCCTCATAATATAGAGGAGGCTCTGGCCCTTACCACAGTCCAGTTTATTGTCAATAAACAGTATTTATAATCCTCCACAAGTTCCACACCGTGACCCTGAATAGAAACTGGAGCCACTACTGCCTTAGCCCTCCTCAGATCCATAACCAGTTCCTTTGTCTTTGCCAGTCAGATAGTCAACAATCCAGGAGAAAATGATGAGGATCTACCTGTATCGCTGTCAGTTTCTCACCCAGAAGAGCTGGCCTGATGTAGCTGAAAGAAAAAACAAGACCCTCACAGTGCTCCTGGGCTTGTCCAGATGGGCATATGCACGGTTCAGCAGGTAGATGATGAGCTATGTGATGGGTATAGCAAATCAACGGATGGATCTGCTAATCATAAATGCGGATACCATATTTCATGGCAGCCTATCCGGTAATTTGGAAATGTTTCTGGACCCAAGTGGTGGACCTACAGATCCCACCTCAGCGATATAAATGACTCTGTGTAAATCCCAGCCCATGATTTGACTGCTGAAATCAAACTGAAATCACAGACCGTAAACAATGAGTAGACACAAGTGTGGGAGGTGTGGATTGCACCTCACCTTATATGTTTCTCTGAACCATCATTACTGATGTTAACTATGCTTGCTGACTGACAAATGATGCCACTTTCTCGTCAGTGAACCTCTGACAGACCGTCTTGACACTTCTAAACATGAAAGAGACAACAGCAGCAGCCAATGAAGATCAATTACAGGTTCCAATAGACCTTTTTCCCCACAGTGGACATTTTGACTCAGAGCAGGAAAAATACAGGTGTAATTACATTAATGATAGTGCAGATCCATTCATGTCTCTCAGTAAGCTGTGACAGCACTAGGACGCTAGAAAAGGCCATGAAGACATTTGTAATGCAATTACAGTACCTGTGCATCTCTTAGTATGTCAACAGACTCAATTTATCGATACAGTAAGACAATTAAGCTGTTTCAGCCTTATTCTCTAGGCCTGCTATCAGTGTGACATCTGTATTACGTGTTGCCTTATTAAATTGTGTTTCAGGGTATCTACAAAAAGTTAATGTGCACATAAAAAAACGGACTGTCATAGATTAAGATTGTTCTAAGAAGTGGCCTGACATGGCATCTCCAGAGTGAAGCACTTTTGTACAAAGAAAATGAATTTACAGATGTTCTATAAATGCTCTTCAACCAGTTTTCTAAAAACATTAGTTCCAGACTGATGATTATGGCATCTGTTAATGTGCTTGAGATGAAAAGGTATCGGGACATTCAGGCTGATCTAGACTTTCTGTCACATCCCAGCGTGATTGACATTGACATTTAAGATGCAATGGGATACAATCCATGACCAAGCAGACTTCAGTGGGAGCTCCATATGTCTAGGCTCGCCCTCTGAGTTTTGAAGGTTTGGGAATGCGGTTATGACCCAGTGCCAGGAATTCACAGGTAAGTGAGAGTTCAATAATAAATCACATATGTAAAAGACGTGAGAGATGATTATGGAAAGATTTGTGTCTTACAAGAACCAACTGAAAAAAACTGAGTTGAGGTGAATTATTAGGTGAAGTGTTTTAGCATTGTAAATAAAAAGGCTATAAAAAGTTTAAAACTATTAAAAACTATTTTAAAAGTTGAATTCAACATTGTTGTTTGTTAAATCAGTAATTACATTTAACCAATCTTCGAAGGCGAGGTCTAATCTTAAAACAGTGATTTCTTATATTCTATGGAAAATCTAAAGAGAAGGAATTTATGCATTTTACTCAAATTGTACTTGTACTACCACTGGTGTGACTGATTTAGACAGTATGAGTACGAGTTTCTAACCGCAGCAGTGCCAGAGGTGCTAGTTTGAGTAGTACGTGTACATAAATGCCAATCAATTCACCTTTGACTCCACTATATTAAAATATCTCTCTCCATTTAGTGGAAAAATGCCTCCAGATGACATCATTTGAAAGGAACCTTCAGTTAAGATTAAGTCATCTTGTTGCTCAGACTTTGAACTTTGCAATCATGGTCAACCTGCTTTTCCAGAGCTCCTCCAGATGACATCAGCTGCAAAAGTTTTTCATCATTAGGAGTTTTTCAGCTAGAAGCAGAGAAATATTTTAGAGAATCCAGAGGGAAGATTAAAAGGATTAATGTACATTTACACCCTAAAATAAAGTTTCAAAATTGGTGAAGTCACCCTTTAAGACCAAAATCTTTTCATCAAAGCCCTGACAATTTTACTGTTCATCCAAGATAAGTTGCAAACTTGTATGAACGGCTTGTTAACTACTGTGTAAATGATGGTGAAAGTCCTGGAAACTTGGCACCACAGGGACTCAATGCAATTTACTATACATAGACACCCAGGGTGGAGGCGTTTGTTGACTAGGCCACCAAAATGTAGAAGTAAACACAACATGGGGGAGATATGTTTAGTCAGAACTAATATAAAAGGTTTTAAAAGGGAATTTAATAATGTCACCATGGCAACAGATTGAACATTTTGTGTACACATCCAAAGCGTCCATGCAGAGTAATTCTAAAAGCACATTAAAGTATCGCAGAAAGCTGAATGTTGTTACATATGCTGCCGTAGCTTTCCTAATGATGCTAATGATGATACTTGCCATAGTGTTTCTGCCAAGCTGCAGTAGTGTGATTCGCTCCCTCCCTCAAAACCCCAAACAGCAACAAATGCTGCTGGATGGCAGAGCCCCGTGCTTATAATGCAGTAGATGCCCTGTTTATTCTTGCAGTGGCAGCTGTTAATGTCCACCGAACGACATGTTGCATGGAAGTCAGTAAAACAGTAAAAAGTGGTTGGGTGATAATTATACTTATGTGTCCACGAGATCATGACATCATGAGGATGTCAGTAAAACAAAGAACATTTGCATGCAAACATATTTGGTTGTTTCTATGTGCTGCTAAAGAGAATTAGACTTTTCCATCTGTTTAGTTTGAAATTCACACATTAAATTAGAGGTGACCCCTGATTATTCTGATTTAACCACATTAAACACATTTTCTAAAAATGTGTGGCACAAATACACTATCACTGATGTGTACTTTTTCTAGTGTTATAGCGAATACATTTAATCACCTTTACGATTTTACCTTTCCTTTCTCTCAAGCAGTTTTAACCAGATAATTAGGAGTTGGGTTTTTTTTTTTAGATATATTTAGTAAGCCAAATCAATTTTTATTCCACGATTTATTTAGAATATAGGTTTATGGTGGGTATTGATAGATATAAGCCCTTTATGTATATATGTATACTTGATTCAAGACATTTTATTTGAAACTTTAAATCTATTGAATAATAACGCTTCTCAATTGGTTGTCAGGTTTAGGGTGTTTTTTGTTACAGTGTCTCAATGTTTATCACACTGTGGTTTTGCAAGTTGATAAGAAATAAAATATGACTGAAATGTGAATGAATAGGATCATGACAAAAATCTAGTAACTTCATCACTCATTACTCAATACTCCCAAAATAATCAACACTTAAATAGAATACAAGATATTTGGACTGTTGACAGGTGAGAAGTCAAATGTAAATGAAATGATCTGCACTTATATAGTGCTTTTCTACCTATTGGCACTTTACACTGCTTCTTATTCACACACACACAGATGGGGGAGCTGCTATGCAGCTGGCCAACATTCACTGGGAGCAACTAAGTTGGGGTTCAGTGTCTTGCTCAAGGACACTTCAACATGTGACTGGAGGAGACGGGGATTGAACCAACAACTGTGAGATTGGTGGACAACCATGCTACCTGGGGAAACTGCATTATAGAACTATTAGCAGAAAGAAGTGCAAATATTATGATTTAATTATGTAGGTATACATCTCTGGCAACCCTGCACTAAGCAGTCAAATAGCTACTTTCACAGAACATAGAACATAGAACATAGATGTACATTTCACTTAAAAAAATCGGTACCACAAAAGCAGTGGCTTGTTCATCGCTAATTCTTACGTGATAACTGCAAATAATTCTGTTTGTGCGCAAGAGTTGGGATTCTGGGGTACGATAACTGCATGCATCCGAACAGCCTGGAGCTAGACTGCACGAGCTGCTGTTGCAGTCCTGCCAGTTAATGGCTTCTGCTGCTCAGTTATTTCCTAACAGCACTGGTTGCACGGGTTGGAACAGGATTTGAGAGGATGTGAAATTGTTGTTTGATGACACAACAGCAGAAAACATCTCACCTCAAAATAACTGTCAACCTAGCGCATACAGTCAGTTCTAACAGTATCTGACACTATATTAACAGGTTAGACAGGTGGTACAGGGGGCAGATCCAATGCTCAGAGGAGAGCTTAGAGGAGACAACACTCTCAGAGATCCCTGCTGATGATCCAGTGGAACTTAATTATTAAATATCCATGTGGAAATATGCTAAATATCAAGCCACTGCAGCTTGCTTCTTTTTAAACTGGACACATAAGACTATTATATTAATGTAGGGACAGAATACAAATGTGTGGATTCTAAAAAATTATAAATTATACATTATGTATACAGTAAATATTCTGCAAAACTTGCAAATCTAAACTTATATCTAGCACCTGTTCTACTGTCACTTAGATGTATTTATTAAACCTTTGCTTCTTTTGCCTCTGTCCACTTTTTTTGAGTGTTTTGCATCAAGTTCTAAATCTGCTTACGTTTACAAAATACAATGAAGTTGGTCAGTGAAAACACTGAAAATCTTTTTTTGTGCTTTGGTCAGATAAAATAAAAATTTTTAGTTTTATATTATTTTACATAAATGTTTCACGATTACAAAATGCCACTACTCCAAATATGGAATTTATGAAAAAAATCTATTTGCAAAGGCAAGAAGAGAATATTGTGAATATCTAGAAAAAAATATATTTGGACGTTCGCTTTTGCCACTTTAAATGTCTTAACATTCAAAAATAAATATTCATGACTCTGACTCAAGTCTGGAGTCAGTTATGGATGAGTTTGGATCTATTCTGAAGCACAGTTGTCATTTGCCCATAGCAGAAATTATCTGAGCATTACACTAAGGAAAAGTCAGCCAGCAAAACACTTAAAAAATATCCTTAAAACTTTAAGCTTTATGCTACACAATTTAGTCTGGTTGAATTAAACTCTTCCATCTTGGTGCGGTTCATTTGCACACGCATGAATGCAGGTATGTACAGCAACCATACCTGGGTGTGGACCCAACAGCCACACCATGACCTTTTACTTGATGTGGTCTCAGGATCTTTTGTGTTCCTGTCACAGATCTGTTTACTAATGAGCTGGAAAGACAATTAACTTCTGACATCATGATGCATTTTGGTGTGCTTGGATTTGTCAATGTGTTAAAAAGAAACAAAACAGAGCAAATGAACAGCAGGTTTGAAAATGCCCTGAGAAAACATCAAGTAAAGGGGTCTCAGTGCTGTTGTTTGGTTTGCATCCAAGTGAGATTGTTCAGCCCTGCCTAAACAAACTGGACCAATGGGGAAAATGAACAAAGCGGCTTCCAGCTTGTCCCTTCAGCAGAATGTGTTCCACACACGTTGATTAGGCGACGGATACCCTTCCTGCTGCAACCCTCCCATTTTATCCGGGCTCGGGACCAGCACCAAGGTGGCCTTGATCGCTGGGTGGGACCATACCTGGGCATCTGCATCCCAACCCGATGCTCTACCCATTGAGCCACCAGCCCCCCCTTAACCCGACAAGGCATCTTAAATAACATTGTGAGCGACTGTTTGCACAAAAGCATTTGTTCCATGAACCATTTCTGCAAATTAAATCCATCTGCGCTAACCATTGTACATTTACAATGAGACTTCATTGAATGTGCCCTTGAAAGCACCTAGGAGAATATGCAATTGAGCAGTGAGATGACAACACAAATTTTGTTTGCACTTAAGCCGGTCTGAAGCCTGGAATTGCAGGTTGCAATCGGTTTCTAACATCAGGATCTTGTGGCTGCCGTCCAGGATTGTAGACCAGGTCTAGGAGGCCCTTCGTAAGCACAAATCAATACATTAGCTGAGAATAATTCTCTGGCTGGGCTATAAAATGATAGGTTTGCCTTCTTCCGCTTGAATGGATCCCTCCTACTGCTGGTGTGCTGGAGGAGGGTTCCTTTAGAACACAGGAAAGGAAAGAAACAGCTGTGGCACATCTGTATTAATATGTCAGTGTTGTCTGACAGGGTTGAAAGAGCCGAGTTGGATTGAAGGTTTTGTTACAGACGGTCCCGACTCTCCCGGTGGAAGCCACCCATTGAGAAACAGATGGCTGGCTTCCAGGCAGGACATGCATTTCTTGTGTTTGACAACTGACTTGTTAATTAAAAAAATATGAAATAAAATGATGCATTTCCTCTTCTTCTGTAGCCTCTTTCAGCCTTGTACAGCATTTCTACATGTGTCTGTACATTTAGTCATTTTCTATAAGGTGGGTGAGTGTGAGTGCTGCTGTATAGCCAGGTATTGAGCGCCACCTCAGCTCCTCTATGGCCTTGATAAAATATAAAGCAGGAGCCTTTTCCCCGAATCAGCATGCCGGTAATTGCAGGGACAGAAATGGATTTCCTGTCACTCCTGGGCTTTATGAAGAGGGCCTTTTTCTCACAACACATGTTTTGATTTTCATCATTGAGAAAAGGTGATAAATTGGCAGACACTTTTATCGGCCATCAACTCAGACTTGACCGAATCGATCCCAGTCAGGTGCTAAATAAGACACACGCCATAAGGAGGGATCTGCCTTTCAACACCTGTTTTTCCAGTTTTGTTTTCAGTTGTATCAAGTTGTATTATGTCCAGACCTGAAACTCCCATAATTTATCATCAGTTAGTGTGTGGGGGGGAAAAAAATGCTGATTTCAAAAGGGTTCAACTTGGCATTAGAATCTGATGAGAGATGCATTTATAGACACACATTACAGAAGATTCTGGGAATACAATTTTAAAAATGAATCAATATAGTTCCACCAGAACAATTTTCATTTTCTAAATCATAAAACATTTAATATTCAAGCTTTATTCCACATGTTTGTGTAAAGACAAGAGACGGGGAAATGAAGTGTAAACTTGCATGTACAGTATTCTTCCAGCCAACTAATTTCATGGTGTTCACACACTCAGCTTTGCATGACTGGTCCTTTGGAGGGTCAGTAAGTGAACCATGACTCATTGGTGCTTCCAGAGCAGCTGCCTTGGATTGGTCTGTTGGGGTGTAAGAAGTCATCGGGCTCTCCGACGGTCAAGAGATGCTCATCGTATGCATCCAATATCAATTAGAAAGTAACAAAATAATGATGGTCACAAAAAAAATACAAATACCATTTTCTCATAGGTTTATCATATAATCAACACAATTTGTTTAATCCGTATTATGTAGTTAACATGGTGTAAAAGGTGGCTACTGATTGTTTTATATGTCTTTTTTCAAATCATCTATGCATTGTATTCTCTTTTAAGAAATGGCCCATGTCAGTATTACTTTGGAAATGACCGTATTAATGTCCTGAAGGCATTAGTGCACACACTCACCCATTGCTCAGACCTGAGCTGCAAGCTTCAGATGCCAAGGACCCTCAGGCATGTGTGGAAATGTCTACAGAAATGTTATGACTTCAAATTTTTTATTCTAAATTTCTAAATTTGGAATAGAGCTGTGTAAAGGGCAACACTGTGTGTGTAAGGATACAACAGTAGTGAAAAGAGGGCGCACAGCTCGACCAATTCCGGAATCAGGATTATGATTTATTTTGTACATTTTTTGCACAATAAATCGCCTCACTTTGCTCTCTGCTGAATCTGACTGATTATTGACTGATTACACTATTAAATGTGGGGAAGATGTTTACATCCAGCTGGCTCTTGTCTGAGCAACTGAACCACACATGGCCTAAGGCTTTCCGAGACCCTTGGTTGTCATGCTTGGGAGCCTCAGAATGCTAGTGTCTCCCAAACAGGGCCCTAGGCTTTCTGAGGCCTTCAGAATGCCTCGGGAGCATAATAAGGCCTTGGAACATTCTCAAGGCCTCAAAAACCTCAGGGCTTGTCTGAAAAAGTCTCAGGTTGCCAGGGGCCTCAGGGCATACCCTTTTTTAGGCCCTTCCAGGTTATGGCCCCTAGAACTTGTATCATACCTTAGACTGTCAGGGCCCCCCATATTGGGCCTTTCTGGGGCCCCAGGAGATTAGAACCTGGGGGCCTGAGGTCTATCAAAAATTCAAAACGTCAGGAGCCTTCACATGTGGCCTGGTCCAGGGGACTTTAGTGACCCCAGGAAGGGGCCCCAGAAAGGTGCCACTAAAGGATTTTAATAAAGCTTACAAAACCTTAAACTGAACCAAAACTGAAGTATTTGGTTGCATAAACATATACAGATGCAGATAAAAACCCTGTAAAAAACACACATTCATGTGCCAAAGAATGGGTGTGGAGTTCTGCAGAAGCTCTGTATTCAAGTCAAATGATGTTTGACTTATTAACTAGCTCCAAAAGGGTTATCAAGTAATGGCATCATTGCTTTCAATTAATTCATAGACGCAATCACAGTACAGCCAAAAACCTAAATGGATATCAGCACTAACTGTCTTCAGCTATTCTGGTCATAAGATGCCATAAATTATGAGTCTTGACAGATCCTTATCTTTTTGAGACCAGACACAGGACTCTAGTCTGGTTGGTTCTCATCTCTACTAAGTTGAGTCGGGTCAGGTCGATTTTTACTGCTGTGGGTCTATGACTGAGTGGAGCCAAGTGGACTTGAGCAAAAATGTAATCGGCTGTGCTGCAATGGTAAAAACTGTTTTGGCTTTAAACTTCATTGTCCACATATGAACGAGAGCTCGAATAATGAGAGGATAGTGCTCTAAATATTGATGCTTTGGCATAAGGTTGATGTTTGAATAAAAGCTCCCTGCATCTCTGGCAGTGTTTACTGATTTTATAATTCAAGATATTATATAGATCTGGTCATCAAGGAGCCCTGATCTGTTTGTTTTCCAACTATCCCTGCCGAACCCACTGCTAATCACCTGCATCAGGTGTGTTCAATCACTCAGAAGCTGAAGATAGATGAGAGTGGAGGGGGGGGGGGACAAACTGGTATCATCCAGCTTATGACTGACTGAACACACCTGATCCAGGTGATCAGCCATGAGTAGTGCAGGGATGCAGAGCACGAGTTCCTGAGGACCGGGATTGAGTACCACTGATATGGATTCATCAGAATGGATAGAGGCTACAACAATTCAATAGTCCTTGAAATGCAAAATGTCGTGCCAGGCAGGTTCATGCTCTGGAACAACAAGACCAATAATGAGAGACAATAATCGAAGCAAAGCCCAATTTAATCCAATTTTTTTTTTCTGACAAAGTTTGTAGTATCAGGTGAGACCGAGAAGTTTTATTATCCCATTTGTACTTAAGTTTAGATCAAATTGTTGAGTTTGTCTAAAGTGAAAGATTTTTAGACATGTGCAAGCTTCACTGGTACAATACCCTCAATTAAGTAGCTTTCTGTGCAGCCCATGTGTCAAAGGTACATGAGCGACTGCATCACAACTTTCAAATGACTTTTTTCCTTTTTCAGTGATGTGATGGATACGTTTGAGAGCGTTATGTTGTATTCAGAAAATCTGTAAAGACAGGGATGTGTATGAGACAGAAACGTTTAGATATAAAACTAGAGCATTTAGAGTAAGTTGCCTCATTCACACACGTGAAGAAAGCTTCCGTGCAACCAAACACGTCAATAAAAACAAACCACAAACAATGTTGACTCAATAAACGAGTCTCCAAACGGCCCATTACCGTTAGCTTAACTAAAAAGAGAAATGAAAAGTAATGCTAAACTTTGACTCAACACTAATAAGTGGCATTTTGGCTCTTACGTTTTGTCCGTAGACCCGAATTATATCGTTAAAAATAGAAATAAATAGGTTACAAAAATGTTGGCATTCCCTGAGGAATACGATTATTGTACTCTTACAGATGGGAAAACAGTTTAATCCAAACATGTGCTTCAAGCTCACATTAAAATCTCAAAATGTTTCCAATAACTACTTTTTACCAATCCCACAATAATAATTACAAACAGGTATATATTTTGTACTTACCACTAATACCGCCGATGTCTCGCGATGAAATACAGCACTGTAATGTGCCACTTCCTCATAAAACTTGAATTTGAGTGTGAAGGCCCTAAGCTATAGTTTAGCGTTTGAGTCATCTCTACAAATATTGCCCAGTAGTTGCCTCCAGCCAAACACCTTTTCTTCTCCACAGCCATTCACTGGAGCTGGCTAGGCTGCATACAGTACTTTTCATTGGCTGCTTTAGGTTTCTCCTTTTTATACCTGAGTCAATAGAGAAAGAAAACTGACATAACAACAAAACCTCTACAGACATCCTTTGCCGAGCAGACCTTAGTTTTACAGCCATGCCCCTTTGCCTCTGCGCCAAGTGCTGTATATTTAAGCCTTTTTTTCCTTTCATAGTCCATTTCTGCAGCATCCTCCCAGGGAACTTACACAAAATGTACAACCCTCTGTGCTTCTAACCACAACACCAGGGGAACAATGGGCTGATTTCCTAAATCCACTCTCACTTGCCAGTGTCTCCCTGTCTTTAGCTGGACTGTATCTTGCCTGTTCAAATGGACTTGCTTCCTGCAATTTTCACCTTCACAAATGAAAGCATCTTGTTCCTGTTTTTGCCTCTTTATTGACTGTAACATTATGTGCTTACACTCTGAAGCTGACGCTAGGAACTTCAACACTTGATTATGTCTTCATGTGTATTGCCCTTAAGCCATGTATGTTTTCCCCACTGAAAGATGTGTCAAAGTGAAGCAACACCTTAGCACAAAAGACACCTAGATCTCGATTTATCTTCATTTAAACCTACCACTTTATCTTATAACTCAGTTAATTGAAGGTGTCATTTGTTATTCTTGGTTAGGGAGCGCACAGAAAACACTTTTCATTTCTGCATACAGCAGTAGTGTTAGCATTTATTTGGAGGCATCCAACATTCTTTAATCTCTTGTCGTTTGGTTTTCACCAGACTTTTCAAATTTAGCTACTAAGGCTCAGATTATATTGTTGCAAACGGTTCTTGCGCTGTATTTACACTGACCGTTTCACTTATATATGGTCTAATAAGTCAATAACTAAGCTTCCTTCAGGATCCACTAAGGTATTTCATATACTGTATGTGTTATGTGCATTAATGTCTTATCATCCATTAACTTGCCATTCACCGATGCCCTGAGGTATCCAAACTATTTGGGATGCTGCTGAGCATAAATACTGTTTGACCCAGGTGTGACCCTAAATTGATGCAGGAGTGGACATGCCTGAATGAATATGATGATTCTGTAATAACTGCTTTTAAGATGGCTGCAACATTACATCAACATAAAAAGGAAGGTTCTGAGAGTAGTGGCTTTCTGCTGCCAGCCTCATTAATAGGAGAACATCAAACACTCCAGTGGGAGATAATCTCAGCCAGTTTTCAGCGCTCAGGCTTTCAGCAATAATCAAAGAATACAGGTAAATGCAGAATAAGTTAATCCTGCAGATTAGTGGGAGTGCATGAAAATGAAAAAAGAGGACTGGAACAGAAGGAGGAAGAAAACCACTTCAATACATGATGGAGTCAGAAAAAAAAAAAGAAAAACACTGAACTTCAAAACTTGAGAGAGGAGAGGAGAGTGTTCCTTGCTGTAAAACCTGCCTTCTGTCAGGTACAGATGTCCAGATCAATGGTGCAGGAATCCATATCTCAGCACCCCACTCAATACTCCACTTAGTTCATATCAGTAGATAATATAAAGTACTGATTACATAATGTTAAATGCAGTCAGGAGGAACTCAAATGAACATTTTGCACTTAAACAGCCCACGGCACTGGCCTCCACCTTCAGTTTGCTTTAGTGCACTGGTCATCAGTCAGTCCCTCCAGGATTTCACAGATGGTTTTGTGATTTTGGGCCCTAAAATGCCTGATTTCACAACAGTTTTCATTAAAAAAAAATGTTTTTGTGCCCTAAAGTAACCATATACTTTAGGTGCTTGGTTGGCTTATTGTAGCACATAATACGTATTCTAGCATATGATAAGGGCATATGATGCTTGTCCAGACTTTTACCACAGCCCCTTTCAGTTTTTGTTTCTTTTTTAGGGGTTACTCCCTTTAATCTCCTCTTTAGCAGGTAAAATGCATGCTCTAGGGTTGAAGTCTGGAGATTGACTAGGCCAGTCTAAAACCTTACACTTTATGTCTCAGATGAACTTCTTAGATGTTTCGACAGTGTGTTTTGTGTGTATCTCTACACTTAATGCCTTCCTTTTCTTCTTGCTACTGAGTGTTTTGCATCTTCTGTTGTAGTCTCTGTATTTTTGTTCATCACATCTTCTGCGAACAGTAGATTGTATTACCTTCACGTCTGCCCTTTGGTGGTTGTTGCTGATCTCACTAACACTTGCTTTAGGGTCTTTCTTTACAGCTCTCACAATGATTCTGTTGTCAACTGCTGTCGTTTTCCTTGGTCCACCCGTTTGATGTCTGTACTTAGTACACCAGTGGTTAATTTCTTCTTCAGGACATTCCAAATGGTCTTACTGTACTATGGCCAATGTTCTAGCCAATGTGCAATGGCACTGATTGATTTTCCACCGTCTCTTAGTTTCATAATTGCTTGTTTTTGACCTATAGACAGTTCTCTCTTTTTCATGTTGATTACACCTCTTAACTATAAATGCAGTCTGAACAGGCAAAACCATGTCTGAAACTGAGCATTGAAATTCAATGCGATTCATTGTTTGGATAAGCAATGTCATAGGACACATCTGGGCAACAAAATGCGCCTGTCAGTCACATGTCCCATTACTTTTGCTCACATGAAAAATGGTCGTGTTCAAAAAAAAGGTGCTATCTTCTTAGTTGTGGGTCAGATCCAGAAGTAAGTGCCCGGAAACAAAAGCTGAAATTATGATCTCTTGTCTCATATTCAATTTTCGATGTCAAACCCAAATTTATCTTGGCCACAGCAAAAAATAAAGCAATTGGACTCACTGTTCCAATGCTTTTAAAGGGGAGTGTATATATTAAAATTATCCCGCCTACCAATTTCCTGCAACAATTCCCAAACCTAGGAGACAACTTGTACTATTTTAGATTTGTATTAATTTCAGTGGACCAAATTGCCTTATACTGTACAGTGTGGTGCCCATGTGGATGTATGAGTGATCTTTAGTGATCATTAAGCTAAAGAAAAAGCTGTGACTGAAATGAAAGAGAGAGATCTACGGCATTATCGGGCATTTTTAGTCAAGCCTTAGAATGATGAGAAAATGTGTGCAAAATACCACATAACAATGAGGAAACAAAAGTATCTGGTAAATAATGTTACACTGAATGATGATGGTTTAAAAAAACATGAAACAGTTTGTTGTTCTTTTGCATTTGAGACTCTCTACATTGTAGATTTAACACTGTAGTACAACAACAATAATTTAGTCTCAACATAATTTAACTTGACTTAGATTTTTGCTAAGTTACATTTGATAAAAGAGCATGAGAGTTAGCAAGCATTAAAATTCTGACCATTAACTATTATACAATATCAGCCACATTCAGGTGACACTGCTGCTACTGTGCTTGTCAAGGAAGAACTAGTTCATCAGCAAAACAACTGGGCTCATGAAAAAAAGACTGCCGAGTATGCATATCATAAAAATTTTGGTTTCAACACCCACTACTAAGCTTAAGTTTGCCTCAGGAGACAGCACAACAACGTCTCATGGGAAGCTTGTTGATATGGGTTTTCCAGCCAAGCAGATCATCATAAACAATGTCAGGTGTTGGATGGAGGGGTGTAAAGCTTTTTACCATAAACTTTGGAACAACGTGACTGCCCTGCAGAGACCCTTGACCATAATCCCACACCTTAGGATGAGCTGGAAGACTGACTGTGAGGCCGTATCACCAGCACCATGGATGAACCTCACTCTTTTGTTTGAATGGGAGCAAATATGTGGTGGAGAGCCTGAAAGCAGAATCTGCCTGACTGGTCCTATTTGTTTCCACTGCAAATTCGCCCCTACTTTATATGGTAGATAGCCTGCATTATTGCTATTGTCAGTGTTGCTGATACTGTTGGTGGGAATCAGGCAGAAATGGTCAGACACTGTGAATTGGCACCCTGTTTTTGTTTGTGTGTGTGTGTTTTTTTCATATCCCCTGGTTCTGTTTGTCTGTTGGCACTGCTCTTAAGTGTTTATAATGCTGACTTTAACCACAGTTAAGTCCATGCCAAATCTGTGTGTAATGTGGGTCCTTACCAAGCTTACCTGATCTATAACTAAAAGCAAGAGGGAACTGCTAGGCTACGACTGGCAAGCATGTAAAATACGCCTGCCAAAAACCTCTTCTTCAATTTTCAACAAAAGAAGGACAGGAGTGAGACACTGATTTTAAGAACTGTTAATGCCTTGGAGTTATTCCGTTATTTACAGAGTCCCACAATTTGTTGGAAAAGCTAAAAAGCTTATAGCTCAGAAGATACAGTACATGTTTCAAAGTATTGAGGTGGTATAACAAGTATGTTTTCACTTATAATTAAGTTAGACTCAGAGTTTCCTGAGTATACCTCTTAAAGGATGTTTGACTATCTCAAATTTATCGTAATAAAATACTCAGGTGTTCACGAGATAACAACTCTACTTCTTTGCTAGTTTATTGGAAAAATCAGAGCTTAAGATCTCTCTTGCAAGAGACACCTGAGAACATATATAAAGTTAATACATTTAAATACAGGCATTATTGTAAACGCAAAGTAATAAAGTGTTACATTTGCCCTTAAGAATCAATCTCACTAACTTTGATTTGTTGCACCTCATTCCAATAATATGGTGCAAATGAAACCAGTGTTCTCTAGTGTGGGGAACTTTTAAAGCCAGTCTTGGAACTCAACTGTGGATGTTATGAACATCTCAGTGGCTCAGACAATAAAGCTTGACACAGCAGGTGAGCAATATGTTCAACAGCTTTTATATGGAATATCTGCTCTAGGAACATAAAATAAATAAATAACATTTTAAAGCCAGACTCTATTTAGAGCAAGGACTGGATGTGAACATCAGTTGTCCATGATCTATTAGTCGGCACATCATGTTTTATGGAGTTTAGAATTAGCTATAATTGAAACAATGATGTCTGCAGGTCATAGAAAGTTGCCTTCACTGGCTTAGAGCACAGTTTCATCTGCATAGAAATGTCCTTTACAGTGCTACATTGGAAAAATCACCTGTAAGTCGTACCTCACTTTGAAGTCGCTTGGGATAAAAGCTAAACGACTAAATGTAAATGTCAATGTAAATGAAATTAATAAAATGCAGTGGGACTAATAGTGATTCTTGTTGAACACTTTTATCAGCCTTTTGGGAAGTTGATTGAAATCCATCAGTGTCACAGGTTTGACATTTTTTATTAACCCAAATAGTATTAGTCAAAGTGCAGTATTTATTTAAGGCATGTTTTATCTTGTGTGCTTGGTTGAATTGCATGATTTTTTTTCTATATTTCTTTATACATTGCTCAGTTGTGCTTTTGTTTTTATGGTTTAATTGCATGTAGTTATGGCCAGAAACTCTGCAATGATTGATCATAGAACCAGAATCACCTGTAACTAATTATGGTCATGCCCCTTCTTTTACAGTAATGATTGGTGAGCACCTGGGAGTTATTTTTTGTGTACCTCTACAGAGAGAGCAGGAAAACATGGCAGGACAGGCACTGTAAGATTGCCAAAGGTAAGGATGAGAGGACAAGGGGGAGAGACAGATGAAAGGTACCAACCAGGGAAGACCTATAGATGGTAACAGCAAAAGCAGGGACGAACAACAACCATGGGCAGCTGATCAGGAAATGTGTTGGATCAATGCTGGAAACAAGTTATGCAAAAGGAAAGTGCTCACTATGTTGTGCAAGTGAGCTGTTGTGTGGTGTGTGTTCCTCCTCAGTGATTTTTGAGAGAGACAGGGCTAGATGGACAAAGTTGGATCACGTTGCAGGAATCACCCCCTCAAAATCAAGTAGACCAACATGACTCATGTTAAAGACTGCCTGTCTACAGGCCTCTATTATTCATTTAGGGTAACTGATATTATTATGGTCATTTCAAATTTGTTCTATTTACTTTTACTTATTTTTACAACAATGTTATTCTCCTTGAGGTATATCATAGTGAGTTCACTAGTAATTCTAGGAGGTTGGACAGACAGGACAGTGTGGTTAAAGGTTCATAGTTGCTGAAGTCACGACCTTTATGCAATGGAAGCACCTGAGCAGTCTTGCATATAAATTCGAGGGCATTTTGTCTAAAGTAAAAGTTGAAGTAATGATGTGTGAGAGAAGTAGTGCAATAATAACCGGAATGCTGAAGCAGAGGACCTGTTGGTCTGAGTTCTCATCAGCAGACTTTTTTTTTTCATGAAGTTTATCACAGTGCTCTGCATATATGACAGAGCCGAGAGATGTTTTGTTATGTAACTAGTGCAGATTAGTTTTGCCGATGCTGGAGTTACAGCATCGTATGTACACACCTTTTGGACAATGTCAAACTATTCTTAATTTCTTTTTTGTGATCTATAATCATCACAGTCACTTCACTAAATAGATGGATAATTTGAGTAGAGAGAAGAGCAAACAAGACTATTTACCCAGACCTCAGACTGTTTGCTTCGTGACATGACAGCTGGATTTAAATATTTTCTACATACTTTAGCTTTAGGGCAGCAGCATCTTACTGGGGGAGAGCACAGATGCTGTTGGGTGTGCATATGTGTGATGCAAGTGTGTGTATTAGCAGTGTTAGCTATATATTTATCAGTGTGTCTGTGTTCCACTGAATGTGGGTCATTTTTCCAGCATGTTATCTATGGGTGAGTGTTACCTCCAGGCACCTTGACTCGAATACGTGAAGCACATGTTTGGTTTCGAGGGCTGTGACCTCCACAGCTGGGGGGTCAATTTAAGTATGGTCCATGGAAGGGTCTGCTTCTCTGATCTGCAGGGAGGAAAATATCAAATGGTGCACAGCCAGCAGTCAGGTGACTGATGAACTCAGCATATGACAAGGGAGGAGGGAAGTAAACAACCTCCTCTCTGCAGTTCATTCTGACCCCTAAGTGCTCTCTATCCACACCAGATATAGCAAAATTAGCTTTCCACAGCTCACCTAATACTTACTTTATTTGCCTTAAGCTGCCTCTGCTGAAATTGAACACTGAAAGGCACTAGCAAGCACTTCAGAATCTTTTTTTTTTTTAAGTCAAAAGGGGCAGTTAGGGTTTGACTCACTTTATTTTATTCGTTGATAGTACTGATATTGTGGATTCAAGTGTTTTACTTTTGCCATTTGTGGCCATTTTCATCCTCAAAACATTTCTTAAAATGTAATTCTTGTAAGAAAAGAAAGCCAAGCCAAATCCATTGACATTAATCACCAAGTTAAAGAAACACCACAAATGTGTCTAACACTTTGAGGTTAATATAATAAAGCTCTGAAAGCCAGGAAAGTTCGGGAAAACCATGCCCAACTGCATGGTTTTCCCATTCAAGTTGGTCAAATAAAACACACCACTATCAAAATGCTGCTCTGCGCATTTCTGCAGCTCATGTTGTGCTACCTGCTGTAATGTAACAAATGTCGAGCAGCAGTTGGGGTAAAAATGAAAAAAAAAAAAGGGCATATTCTTAGGTCTCAGCAGATTCATAGTCAGGGTGAACCATGGAATTATTCATGAGCCTGACAGACAGTAATAGCACCATCGTGTCAAGTTTTCCTCAAGTACCACACAGGACTGAAGGAAGGTCTTAGCTGGAGGTGGTTTGAGGAAAGTCTTTTGAATAGCACGGGATTAGAGTAGGTCTCAGAGCTTTGTGGCAGAGTCATCATCTGACGATAGGTGAGCCATGTATTAACACATTTTTTTAATAATTTCCATGCACACAGGTAAATGTTTTGTCAAAGCTTAAGGGCACTCGACCTGACATCAAAGAACTAGCAGACTATTGTTGCGTCAGCTCACGTTGCCTTCCCCAGGGCCAAAAAAAAAAAAAAAGGCTGTTGAACACACTGCAAAGACTACAGCCAATGTCAACTAGCACGGGCTTTTGTCTGTGTCAGATGAAATAACTCTCCTAACCGGCAGGTGGTGGTACTCTGTATTTGCTGTCCAAAAAACGAATGATAGGGCTGAGCCTTCACAGTACAATGCATAAACAATATAAGGTCGCACAGAGCTGGTCTCTCCAGAATTATGCTCATTAGTTGGTCTTCATTTTCTTCATTTCAGATGGTGATTTTATTGTAAAAAACATTCTCCTACTGGAATCTGCAGATGGGATAACGATGAAAAATGTGTGTGCTTGACTACACTACGACAGTGGAATAGTTTTCCTAAGAACAGTGATGAATAAAATGTGTTGGGAATAAAATAACCCGACATGTTTGTCAGTCTTTATGTTTTTTTGCAGATAAACTTTCTGCAACATCCACAATATGTACACAGAGGCATGCAGGAGCATGCAAATGCTGTATGAAACCCAGCTAGAGAGCAGACACCTTGACAGGACGCAGATTTCATCCCACCCCAGGGGACCTTCAAAGCACCTTGGACAATGATGATCTATTCAGAAGCAGTGTTGCACTTTCCAGACTGGGAGCAGACACTGATGAAAAAACGTGGCAGTAATAATCAAAAAAGGCAAAGCTCTCAAGGACATAAACAGCCCACCTAATGTGCCCTAGCAGGCATTGCGATGTATAGTGCAGGAATTGGCCAAGATTAATCCGTTTGCTGGGATGTGATGGTGCCAATACCAGATCAAAGTATTATTATTGTAACTTACTATACTTACTACTTACTGGCATTGAACACCGCTATCAGAGCCACAATGTATTGGACGCTGTTGTGTAAAATGTGCTTTAGACTATAGGTACCAATAATTGTAAAATAAAAATTTACGTATTAATCAATGAACTGTCAGACCCCAATTTGGACCCAAACCAACTCAGGTCATCTGGTTCAGATGACAGGTCAAAGGATAAAAAGTTGAGAAAATGCTGGCGATAGTCCCCCTGGCCACCCCCTAGAACCCCTCCTGGCACCATAAAAACTAAAACAAAATGTTATTGCTTATATATATCCATAAACTGCACACTTAGCTTTACCTGAGTGACTGAACATGAACAAATGACTCAGCTGTCATTTACACTGTAACTGCAACTCTAAGGCGCTGTAATTGTTGGGAGCTGGGATCAATCAACAGATCTGTCAGAGTTTAGAAGATGTGATGAAGTTCACAGCACTGTTAGATCTTACACAGTCATTGTGACAGTTCCTTCATGAGTCTCACAAATATAGAGGGCTTCACAGCCAAATGTAAAGGCATCTGGATGCCATATAATTTACTCTGTGGCTTGTGTTCCCTTTAGATCGTGTCTCTTGTTGTTGAAAGTTAATGAATGTCTGCTTCGGGTGGGTTTTCCAATGGTGTGTTTCAGGTTTGGACCATAGAAGAAATCTACTGTGGAGCTACAAGATAAATTTAGACTCCTTGGTAACTGTAGGACCTAGTCTGTTTTTAAATTGAGCCAGCTACTAAGGCAGAGCAGGCTGTTCACATTATCAGAAGCCAGAGTGGCTCTCTTTATTGGATGATGCCACATTCCCAGCCCTATAGTGTTATTGTGGTGTTTATGTATTTAGGTTTCAGATTTCTCAAAACAATCCATGTAGCAACATAAAAACAAAAGTCTCTGGATGAGTTTGTTAAATTTACATATGTTTGCCCTGCTCTCACATTTTAAACCTACATAAAGACTTTATGTACCATAGTGCATGAGATACATTAGGCTAACAATGAATATTTCCTACTTGCAGTTATTGTGACCGTGTATCCACAGACTGTGTCTAGTCTATAGAATTTGATTGTACAAACAATTAAACACATGTGACTCACACCATTGCTCTGGGTGACATGCTACTTCATTAGCATAACCCAAAAAAATTCAGTTTGTTTTGAATCTTATGTGCCCACATTGTCCTGATGATGGTAATAGAAAGCCAATTCTAGCATTATCATGCCATTGATTGGAAAGTTATCAGTCATTATCATAGTTGTTTTTAAGTTTTTGTTCTGTATGATTAGTGTGGAAAACATGTAGCGTCATCCTATGACAACCTGGCACAGTCACATTTTGTGATGTAAGTGTAGTGTTCAAAACGCAGGAGTTTGAAATGAAAGACCCCAGTTCTTAAGATAATTTAGTTAATTTGTGACTGGGCTTAGGACTGAGAGCCAGGGTGGGCAGTCAGAAATTAACTATAGTTGTAAAACACATTTTTAGGACAAAAAGGGCAAAGTTTATTACATTATGCATTTCTTGATTATAGTGCACATTTTATTGTTTATTTCTATTTTTCAATTTTATTCTGTGTGTGAATGATTGCTCGCTGTTGGATTGTTATCCCAATCACCCCACACACTTCCAGACATATTTAGCCATTCATAACAGACTTTTTGTTTAAGACAATCACAAGTGTCAGCTTTAAGCACTGGACCCAGAGTTAATCTGTGTGTGTGTGTGTGTGTGTGTGTGTGTGTGTGTGTGTGTACCTCATGGTTACACACAGACGAGAAACCAGACGCATGTATTAGTGAGCTACAATGTAAGCATTGTAAGCATTGACTGTGGTAGTATGATTAATTTAGTGTTGGTATACAAAGAAAATAAATTATATTCATGAAATGTTGACATACAGGATAGATTATTTGTGTACATGAATTACATCTTACTAATTCTTTCCAACCATTACATGTGCATCTAAAAACCTCTATCATCCACACACTGCATCTCTAGGGTTTACAGTGAATGGTGTGAAAGGGAGAAAATATCCAGTGAGCAGCAGTTCTCTGGGTCAGAGGTCAGAGGAGAATGGCTAGACTGGATCAAGCTGATAGAAAGGCAACAGTAAGTCAAATAACTACTTGTTACAACCAAGGTACACTGAAGGGGACTCTCTGAATCACAGCATGTTGAGTAGTTGACCACACTGGGTGCCATTTCTGTCACCTAAGAACAAGAAGCTGAGGATACAGTTTGCAAGGATTTATCAAAAACGAAAAATACAAAATTGGAAAAAATTGATGCAAACAATATGAAAGCATGGGTCAGTTCTGCATTGTTTCAATTGTTCAGGGGGATAGTTTCTTGCAATACTTTGGGCCCCTTACTACCAAATCCACATTGTTTAAATCCCACAGACTGCCCATGTCCATCCCTTTATGACCACAGTGTACCCATCTTCTGATGGCTACTTCCAGCAGGATAGCATGCCGTTACAAAACTAGAATCTCCCCAAACCAGTTTCCTGAACATGACAAAGAGATCACTGTACTCATCTAATAAAGCACCTTTGGGATGTGGTGGAACGGGAAATATTTATCATGGATGTGCAGGTGGCAAATCCATCCATCCATCTGCAATTGCGTGATAGATGGACCAGTTTGTCTAAGGAATGTTTCTAGCCACTTGTTGAATGTATGCTTTAAGAATTAAGGCAATTCTGAAGGCAAAAGAGGGTTGAACCTGGTACTAGCAAGGTGTACCTTATAAAGTGGCCAGTGAGTGTCGAACAGATCTTGTTGTGACAGAGCTTTATATGCGATTATCAGGCTAAAACATCTCCTTGAACATGAAATATCATAATCTAACGAGTATGAAATCTTAAAATAGTTAAGCAGATCCACATACCATTTACTTGTGCAGTATGAGTAGGCCTCACACACATACAGTAAGCTGACACACGCTCACATCTTTTGCACCTTTCTTCCTCTATCAGCAGAAACATGACTGTGGGATAAGATGTGAGCACCCATGATTTCTCTGGCTTGGATTGTCCCAGCCTCCCCCACACGCAGTTAACACCTCAGTTACTCCTAAAATGGACAGAGGACAGATTCCAGCTCAGCACACAGAGGATCAATATATCACTTAAAATAAGCCTTGTACAAAAGTCGACCTTTTGAAAATAGCACTGTATGATGTTTAATTAAAGACAAAGAGAATGTAGCTGCGTCCATAGACAGCAGCTAGTTTCCACACAATTCAAAATATCTAGGTTGCTATAGTGACTTTTCTCCCTATAAAGTTCAAATGAATTCATTAAATCCTCGAGGACTCTTGTTAGGTCAACCCCCGAGAGCTGGAGTGTCTTCAGGTAAGTTAGAACCCCCCAAGCAATCAGGACCTTTCTGCATAAATGCTGCACAGAAATGGCTAGTGATGATCGTCTGTGGCCTTAATAAATATTTAATTACACATTTATAGTCTTTTGGCCACGTGCTGAATTAGTCATGTCTGATAATAGTGTGCAATGCAGATGACATGGCTCTGCAGTCTCCAGAGCCCTGCAGCACAACCTGCTTGTCCATATTAGCTAATAGCAAACAGAAGTCCAGTGTGGTAGTTTTTGTAATGGAAAACAACCAGAACTGAACATGAAGGCTTAAAGAGCGACTGTAGCTGCATTTAAAGGAATTATGCTTGTTTGCTGTAAAACCTGGTCACAAAAGAAAATCGATATCAATTCCATCTGTGTGCTGCCAGTACAGAGATAGCTCCAGGATGTGTTTAGCCTGTTGAAGCCCAGCACAAAAGATGGAGGCAAACAGAACTGCTGGTCATGCTCTGTCATTAGGCTTTAAAGAAAAGACAAAACGCAACTCTAAAGCTGTCCTCTTCACATAATGTTATGTTGCTTGCAAGAAAGATGGCCTTCAATCCATCAAATAGCTCCGTATCTTTTCGGAGTGCACATTTATGCACTCTAATGTGCAGTGTCAATAAAGGACACAGATTTGAGTGTCCTTTGTAAATTGAAGCTGAAAGTAACTGTAGAGGTTAAGATGGTGCATTTGCTTTAAGTGTAGCTTCGATCACACTAGTTGGACTGGGCCTGTGCCATCTGTGTCAGCAGAGAAAATGGGGACATGTGTGATGTGTAAAGACTCTAGTCTTTCGGTCTCAAAGATCCAGTTGCTGCCAGTCGTTCTCAACAGATTTTTGTAAATGTGTTTGATATTTATGATTGACATGAGTGACTGATGAAGTCCCAGCTGAGACACTAACTACTGCTTTATTTTAACAGTTGTTTTACCTTCAAATTCAAACGTAGATTCTATGGGCTGCATTGTTCGTGCCTCACATCCGGGATCTTTTTAAAATCTTTTCAGTAAAACTTAAACTCTTTATGTAATGTGCAGCCTGCTGGTTGCTCCCATGTTTATTACATGCACAAATCCCTCTTTGTCCTCCTCCAAAATGTCCAATAATTACCATTCAGTCAAGAAGTGTGTTGCCCACAGTTTACTTTGTGAGGGGTGCTTCTCTCAGACTGTCAGTCTTTAATTCTGGACTGTTCAGTCAGTGATAACTAATCTTCAGCTGTGTCTCCAGCTTTACTGGAGATACTGGATATGTCTGCCCATGTCTTATCTCTTCTGTGGCACCACCATGATTGAACGTGAGACCAAGCAACTGATTTGACTTTTATCATGATGTTCAGTGGTCATTATCATGCCCCTAGTAAGCCACCTACCACCTTACATGTAGGCCAGTATGTTTATTATCATCAATACATGTGGTACTTCCATGGTCTATACTGATCAGAGTGTGATGGGTAAAAAGACACAGGCCTTCTGTACAGCGGACATCTTGGAGAAACTAGGTAAAACTTTGGGGTTCAGTGTCTTGCCCAGGGACACTTTGACTCCCGTGCCTCCTGACTAGATGTCTAACTGCTAACCCTTCGTGAATGACTCCATCTGGTTGATCAACTGAGCTACAGCCACTCTTTTTTTTTTATCGCAACCACCTTTCTCTCTCTTGTACCCACATGGATCCATGTTTCTGTGTCCAGCCTTTTAATCTCAACCAGAGCAACAGCAGAAAACCTCCATTTGGCCATTGATGTTCTCTAAACGTATGTTTAGAGAAATGATGAATGCTTATTAGCATTTAGAGATGTTGAGCTCACTAACGACCTTTACTTTCTAAGGCCAGTGATTCTGTCGTTGCTGAGTCAAAATGAAAAAAGACGCAGCAAGCCGCTTTTTTTATTAACTCAGTTTCAACACAAACAGGTAGCGTGGTGCACCTCACATTTTGTGGATTAAAAACGCGTTCTGTCTTATAGGGCCTAAGTCACACGAGTGAGCAGATAAGTACAGATAACAAGCCATTAAATAGCTGAGGGTGAACCAAAAGTCAGTGTGGGCCATTGGTGAGATGTTTTCTCACACCATAGAGCAGAAGAGAGGACAGAAAGAAAGAGTTAAGATGTATTGAAACACTGGCAGACAACAGCACAGACAATGCTCCATACAATGAGACAAGTGCTGAGGAACAACCAGCTAACGATAAGGAGAGTCCTTCTAAGGTAATGTCCCTATCAAAAAAAAAAAAAAAAAAAAGTATTTGTCCTTGTCTTCATCCCTATCTGAGAGACGAGGCACACCGTCACCTGAGAATGTTACCAGGATCACCACAGATCCAACAAGGTTTGTCATATCCCTAACTGGTGACACCAATTACTGCTTAGACACTCAAGTTAACCGGTTTCAACTTGACAAGCTTGCTGTGATCCCAGTGCTGAGGGGCAAGCGGATGAAGTGTTCGCTAAACAATGTCAGGTTTGGACAGGTGTACTTCACCACAATGGATAAAACATCCTGATGTACATATGGTGCAGACTGTCAGCTTTAATTTAAGGCTTTGGTCAAAAATATTAGATGATCCCCATTTTTGGTGGATGATAAATCTTTGGACAGTTGCCTCATCAGCTGTTCTACAGAAAGGTGTATATTATTTTCTCTTAACACACTGGTGAACTCATCAACAATGTCAAGAGACTGGAAGACAATGAGAAATAACTGCAAGAGATGACAGAAGAAATAGTTTCCTGGTGAAAAAACCTCATAAGAGTTGCCTAGATCAAGAAAACCATCCAAGAGGTTCAAGGGAAAACTCCTTCTGCAACAACATCCAGCGAACGAATGAGACCGACTTAACCTTGTATCAGATAAGTACGGAGAAAAGATTTTGGGGAAGGGAATAAACTGTTCATGATTGTCCAGAGATTATAGCATATGAACATCAGGTTTCTTTCAAAGGACACTGCTTTTTCACACACTGCATCCAATGAAAACCTGGAGCTTCATGTGATGCCATGATCAGCAACGTATGCTGTTTGCACATGTACACAAGGGAACCTGCTAGTAAAGCAAACATAAAACATAAAAAAATGCTCCTGTATTTTTGACCTGTTTTTATGTATGTACCATGTCCAAGAGCTGCTTTGTAAAAAATGTGACAGTGGTGGGGTCAATCACAAAGACTAAACTTCCCTCTGCACTTCTGAACAGGACAGGGCTTGATTTGCCTTCACGCAGAAAAACCCACGTTGTACAGTTCTAAAGAAAAAAAAACCAAAAAAACAGTCCTTCTGACGAGCAGCCTGCACAAAGGTGACAGTGTGAGTATCCAGGGAGGACAAGAAGCTCAAAGTTGTCCTGGACTACAAAAGGGAAAAACCAACAATTTTGATACAGTATGTGACCTTTTATGCCCGAACTCTCATGTGACACTTATTTGATGCACCATAAGCCAAGATGTTGAAATGCTTTAAATAAATTTCTAACATGTAATATTTCTCGTTAAGATTGCTAGCACATACCAACATATAAGAATGGCCCTTGGTGGAGTTTTTCAATGTTCATGGCAAGAATTCAAGTGAACCCTTTCTAATCATGTGGCTTCCTCCATTAGCTGGTCATAAAATGCCATCTGGTCTTAAGCTGGACTGTGCCTAATAACACACATGGCAGCCTACGTGCTGCGTGTATAATTTGGATGCAGCCAAAGCTAGACTGCAATCTAAAGGATACAAAAGAGACTGTGGCGCAGGTAGGTAGAGCGGTCGTCCACCAATCTCACAGTAGTTGGTTCAATCCCCGGCTCCTCCGGTCACGGAGTGTCCTTGAGCAAGACACTGAACCCCAACTTAGTCGCTCCTGCTGAGTGTTGGCCAGCTGAATAGCAGCTCCCCAATTGGTGTGTGTGTAAGAAGCAGTGTAAAGTGTTTTGAGTGGTAGAAAAGAACTATATAAATTTAGACTATTTACCGAAACAGAAGAGGCTTTTCCTGGTGATTTAGACAATGACTACTATGCATTTGATTAACAGGTTGTATTTGTGGCTAAATACTTTGGTTCTTTCTTAAATAACATTATAGAAGCCTGTTCAGTCCGTTCTGTTCTAGAGGGTTTAAATACAAATGTAGTATCTTTATGTTGACACTGTGTTATAGAATATTTATGAATTATTTTGCAACAAGAAATTGTGCACTGATTTGTATACTGTACATGGGTGGATTACTAAATGGGCCTAACTGGGCACAGGCCCAGTAAAGACAATGAGGTCTAAAAAAAGGGACACAAAATTGCGTCTGGAAATTTTGAGTTTGTTTTTGCAGACACTAAACATCCAAAAACTGACACCAAATGTCCTTCAATGCACGCAACAAGACCAGAGACAACCAACCAATACAACCAAAGGGTGTGTGAGATACTGTATGTTATAAAAATATAAGTTCCAGAAAATTAATTATTATACATAGAGAACTGTATAATATAAAGTTATGCCTGGTGATGGCCAATTGCTGCAGGGAATGCTGTTAAAATATATGCTACACTAGTGAAACTACTCCTAGACAAGACACAACATGTAGTAAACATTTGGAATTGTTCCACAAAGCTAGGCAGACAGTTTCTTCTTGCTTCTGGACATACAGACAGGTGAGAAATGAAAAGACAAAGCTACATAAAGTGTTACTGGTAGGATTTGTTCTACCTCCAGAGCAGCTGCAATGTTCTGGTTGCATAGATTATCTTAGTGTGTGGAACTTTTGTAAGAATCTTTGCACTACAGCTTTTGACCTTTTCGTATTAGTTGAGTTTTTTGATGATGGCGGCGGCGGACACTGTCAGATTTTCCACTTCAAAACGTCCCCTAGGTCACAGACTTGGTGTCTGTGAAGGGTATTGTGGCATATGACTTCATTTTCATTTTGATTGGAGGTACTATAAGGGCTTTGCACTCATTTAGTCATGTTTCCCTTAAACCTATCAGCCATCGGAGTGTTTTTGAAATCCAGGTTTCTAGATCAGTCTAAAAAAAATAATGAAATAATTTTTGAACATTAAAACAAAAAGGTATATTTATAACAAACCGGTAATTAAAGGTTGACATTTTATTACAATAATGTAATTAACCCATTTTGAGTACCTGTTGCAAAGTGGCTTCAGATAATATTGCAGCAATTACTGCCATTCATTATCATAATAAAATGAGTTATTACACTGAAAGCATCAACCACACAGCATAACAGACACAGGGTACACATGATAAAAGATTTATTATTTATGTGTGTGAGTCACTGTGCAAAGAGAGAGTTAAAGAACATGTCTGTGTGAGTGAGCAGACAAAGGATTAGGATTCTTGATGGGAAGATTACATTTCCAACCTGGCATCTAAACAATTCTTCATTTGTTTTTAACACTGAGATCTCAGTGTGGTGATCTACAGATGCATCTCTCCGATTTTAAAATGAGCACTGCAGATTTTTATTCTAAGCTTATTTTGAGTCTTTGTCCGATATCTGGGCATTTAAAATGCAAGATGCCGCGGTGGCACTTGCAAGAGAGCAGATGTATGTTTGTGTGCTATGAATCCACCCTGGTCCTGAAGTGGACAGTGATTTGTGTGGCTCATGACATGGCCAGACACAAGGCCAATTCATGCTTTCCACGTTGATATTTCCTCCAGGGTATGATGGCGTAACTTTCTATCACCTGCCCAAGTCTGCCATGGTCTGGGTTAACGCTACATACATATGCATGCTAACCAAAAATCTGGGTCGGTGCAGACCATCTATGCTGACTGCATGTGAACCAAAGAAGTAAACTGGATGCTCATTTCATGCACTAGGAGTTTGTACTTTTTATTTTAACATTCTTGGAACTCGTTATCACCATTCAGTGGCCACTACTTGTCGTATCAGGTCTATAGTCATGGGTTAAAATGGAGAAAAAGCTTATTAGCCATCAAATTAGCCATCTTGTTTCCTGTGGTAAATACTTTGTTTTGTCACCCACCCATGCACCACAACATCTTCTTACGTAGAGCATTTGAAATACTTAAACAAACCCTACTCTGGTGCCTGTAATATTTTCTATAACAGTCAGATCTTGCCAATTTCCCACACACCTCATCCAACAGGTGACCTACCAAATCATAACCACGACTGATAACTCACCATTCAATGGCATAAAGAGTTCCAATCAGCTGGCTGGAGAAGCTACTTTAAAAGCGCCTCAAATACGTAGCACTTAAATACAGCAAAGCTACTCAAGGGACGAGTCTAGTGTGGTTGAAAGTGCCTACTAGACAAACATGCCCCATCATATATAAATTAAAAATCTACAACATACCCTCATAGGGTAAGTGTGAGGAATGTCCACTTTGGACTTTGGGTTTGTTTGCAGTTTCCATGAGTCAGACAGCTGCCTTCTAGTAACTAGAGTCGAGGTGGATGTAATGTACAAAGCATCTGTTAATAAATAGCTTTCTCTACTTATGATTCACTGACATCTAATTTATCCAAATTTAGTTTTGCAAATTCCGAAAGAAAACAAGTTACCTGTGAAAAACATTTGAATATAGGTTTTGTTGACAATCCAGCTTCGAAAACTAAATTACCAAAAAAAAAAAAAAAAAAATCATCCATGTTATTAAAATCATGTACCCAACCTGGTGCTTTGTGGCCTCTGGTGTCTTGGGTGCTAATCCAGTCTGGTTCACAGGGATTTGAAAATATAGCTTGCACACTTCCAGCCGTGGCATAAACACAGCCTACGAAACGCAGGATCACATCTGTCTAGAGTAGCGGAAACATCACTGGATCACCACAGTGAGGTCATAAAATCATGTCACATCATAAAACATGTTGCTAATTAAACCCAATGTGCCTAAAATTACAGCTTTGTTTTTACTGCAAAAATAGCCAGATGGGAAACATTTACATTCCAGCTTTTGTACTATTTTTAAATGATGTCATAGCAACATTCATTCATTATAATCATTTATGAATAAGGTTATTTCCTCTGTGTCAGGGTGAAGCATTAAGAGATGGGGTGTTTCTTTTAAATGCTCTTTTATTAGTTCAGCTGCTAACACAGCTGCTTTCCTCTCACACTCATCCCTGTGCGCACTCTCTCTGTGCTCTTGGACTCGGGCTGAACATAATTCCAACATAAAAGGCTTCAGAAAATGCACTCTCAGCCCCTTGTAAATGCAATTAATGACGAGGCTCCATAAGACTTCGATTGTGCCAAGAATTTGATTGCTTCATGGGTGCAGCAAAAAAAAAAAAAAAAAAAAAGCATGTTGGCAAGCATTTTAGGATACATAGTTGTGTATTCTGCAGCTTGAAGTGAAAATTACCTTAATTATGTTTGCAAACATAATCAGAGGTAATAATACTAAAGAAAAGGTTTATAACCATCAATGCTTCAATCATTCAGTTCAACACTACCATGAAATATGCATATGTGAAAACGCTTGTTCCTATACCCCTGACTGCTCTGTTTGCTAAACGGTCTAGAGGTGGATTTCTGCATGCACGTGTCTTTATGTGCACTTTTACATGCCTGTTTGTTTTTGATTGAAGCAGAGACGACGAGAGCGAAGGAGGGAATGTGTCTTTTGTTTGAGCTCTCGCCTGTAGAAGCCCCTCAGATGTCTCTGGGGTTCCCAGCTGCTGTAAAACCCAGAGACAACAGTAAATGATACATGGACTGTACATTATGTATGTTGGATGTGTGTTTGTGTGGAGGAAGGGCAGTGCCTGAGTACAATTATCATCCAGGGAGGGAATCCATGCAGACTGATTTTCATTGGCTGTGCGTGAGGATTCAGCAGTGAGCATCGCTGGGCATGATTACTACTGCACGAACTTCTGACATGATGCACTTGGACTAAGAGCCACAGCTAAATATCCACTGTATTCCAAGAAAACCTCTCACTGGGAGCCATTCAATGATGTCTTGCTGCTTTGGCACATAAAAATTTTCCTTTGGAAATGTTTGTCCATTAGCTACTAGCCAGTCATTGACCAAACTAAAGGTTAATGGATTTAGTGCAGCTAGAGTATTTAACTTTTTTTTAGTTTTTTTTTTAGTAGAAACATATTCTATTCTTATCTGATTTCAGAGAATCGCTATTGAAGCCACTTGTGATCCAAATTCATTGAATACTGTTGGAAGAAATGCAGAGATTTTCTCTTTTTAAACTTTTATTCTGTCCGCAACTGCTATCCCCTTCCACTGATCTCCTCCAACTTCTGCAGGTCGCCACAGTGTCATGTATCAGTCGATTTAGTTACCGGTCTCCCCATCCCAGGCCAACACAGTCATTTTTACAGACGTTGACAGATCTTCTAAAATGGTGCATTTTATTCCCCTTCCCACACTACCATCCAGTATTGGTCAATCACGTATTTAAAAGCGCAATTTGGGTCCAATACACTCGTTACTTCTAAATCGTGATAGTCCTGAACAAATCTCTTACCAAAGATCTCCTTAGCTGGGTGTGATGGCCTCGCCCGCACTCGGAATTAGTTTGGTAATGTTTTCACTTACCTTTCGACTTCCAAACAAAAGATTGGATTGCGGTCAACCTTAAATTTTTTCGACTGGGCCCATACTGTACCATTCGCCTCGATTAAAGCAAGGAGGGGAAAATATGGGTTTGAGTTGTTATAGGTTATTTAAAACCTTACCTGCTATAACATTTTGTTATTGTTTTTGTACAGTACAAATTTGAGAATGTTTTTAAGCTGTTTGTCTAGTGTGTTTTTATAATTTGTTTAGGTATAGTAATATCTACCCCTTGCGTGTCACATTCGTCTTGCCAGCCAGTACATATGTTGCCCCTTTCTGTGTTACTCAGGTTAGGACAGTTTTGTCTTTGTTCATGGTTAGAACTTGTCTTGTAGTTCAGTTTGATAAGTTAAGTTTAGCTATGTTTTGTTGACCTCCTTTAGGGCCCTATTCAACTTTCTTTGCATGTATTACATTTTAGGTAAATAAAAACCCACTTTTCTTTGAAATGTATTCTAGGCTACGAACAGCTTTCATTTAAAACGTACAGACAGGTTTTTTGATTTACGTTTTTGTGTCCTCCTTATGCTCTAGATAAGAGCAGACATGTTTTGTTTTATTAATTTCTTTGATCTGGCACGAGCTCCTAGTCTTGTCCTCCCCCACTCATCTGTTCAGTTGGTCTTATGACACATAGTGAAAAAACTGTCTCCCACTCTGTCCTGCTCTCTTCATTCCTTTTGGTTGTCATGAGCAACTGCATCCACTCCCTTTTGTCCATTTCGGGCAGGGGCCATAACAGGTTAGAGTTCACACATCTGGAGTGAACACAGACTAACAAACATACTGGAGAGATCTCATTTGGCCTGGGAACCCTACTGGACCCCCCAGGAAGAATAGGACAACATGGCATAGGAGAGAGGTGTTTGTGCTACCTTGCTGAACCTGCTGCCATTAACACCCAACTCTGGATAAGTGACAGAAGTTGGATGGATTGATGGTTGGATAGTTGACAGTAACAACTCTTTTTATATACTATTTGTCTAGTGATATCTTTGTGCAGTAATTCAAAGCATGTCACAAATAAACCAAAAATATAATAAAGATGATGAAGGTAACTTAAAGTGCTGAATGACACAGTGCTGCACACTGTGGAGCTGTCCATGGTCCTGACCCTGTGGTTGTTAGTACAGTAACTGTAGAGCTACATAAAAATAATGGTTACCGCATCAGGAAATGTACTGCCAATCATATGTGATGCCTCATCAATAACTTTACTTGTTCTTTTGTAATTTTACAGACATTGTACATGCTGCCTCACTATGTTTTCCAGGATATTATATTTTATCCTGTGTCTTTCTGGCTCTGTGAAAGAACTGTTAGGAGGAGGTGACCATATCCAGCTAATGAACAGTTATTAATGTAAACAAAATTATGAAAAACTGAATATTAAAAAATCTTTTAATATTGGATTCCAATTTGTGCATTTTATTTTTTTAAATCACACACAAATGAACTCTTCTTTTAAAACATGCTCCTTTGAGGACATAATGATTAGCACAGATGTATTTCACAGTTCCCATGCTGGAGTCCAGGGTTTGGTGATTGGCAAACATCACACTTTTCATTCAAGCCAAAAAGTTCTACTTTGGTCTCATCTGCCCCCCAGAAAATTCTTCCAACAGCTCAAAGGTGCTGATCAGTGGCAACTGGACTGACTCCAGGCTCTTGAAGATGTTTCTTCTCATCTGAAAAGCTCCATCACTTCTAACTAATGACGGGAATTCCAGCTCTTTGTAGCGGGCCAGATCATTTGGCTGAGCTCAGCAATAATAGCCGACTCTTCTGCCTCCCAAACCACTCTTCATTTAGTACAACTTCTGGCTTTTATAACTCAGCCAACTTTATCACTGGTTTGACCTACAATTTGTATGTATGCACCTTTATCAATTAAATTATTCTTTGTATTTATACTAAAGCTTTTAATTATTTAATTATATTTAGCATAAACATAACATAAAAATGTAAATGAAACATTACAGGTGTATTGAAGGCTATATTTATATTGAACATTGTAAATTGTCTTTTACAATTCTAATGCTACTGTGATGTCTAATTTCATCTTAGTTTACTAAACTAATTCAAAAATTATTGAAATAATATATCTAAAAAACAGAGCAGCCCTTTCCCCTTTTATCTTGATAATATGACCCTTGTCTGTCATCGCAGTGTGATGGGTTGCAGGGCAAGCACACAGAGTGCCTCGTGGCTGAGCAATGTGAGCCGGGTCATATCATTTATGTAAAAGAGGAGCGTTATAGAGCCAACTCATTTTTGATAGACATTTGACTAGGTATAACTGACTGGACAGAGGTGGCAGACATCTGAACTCTGGAGTTTTGATGGTCACCCATGGGTTCTTGTTCCACCTGGCATTCACATGTGTTTGTAGACGACTGTAAAATGATGTCAGGAGTGATGAAATAGCATCATAACTGGGCGACAGGTGGTGTTTTAGGCCACCTCCTCCGCTTGGAGAACATCGTCTTTGATGGCCCTCTACTTCTTTTTCAATCCTTTGCTCTTCTCTGTCCAGAATGTGGACATCGTCATCCTTAAAGGAGCAGCCCTGGTCTTTCAGATACAGATGAGCCTTGCCCTGTGCATGGATGTTTGTTAGAAATCCTCTTAAACTTTTCAGAACCATACACAATGACACCCTTCTTTCAGTAGCATTCTGGTGTATCCACATGGCCCTAAGTAAACTGTAGATGGGCAGTAATGTTCTTTTTGGACAGTAGTGGCTTCCTGCTTCAACCTCTGCCATGCACATCACTGAAAGAGAGGCCTTTAATTAACCCTGAGATTCATGTAGCCTATCACACCCTTTCACATCTTGTTCTTTGTGTGATCTGTGTTGGTCAATTTCTTTTACAAATTCCTTTGTAAGCCTTTCTAGCCTGGTCACATCAAGATCTCTTCTTTTAACACACCCCTAATTGTCATCCTATTGAGTGAACAACCTGCCTCTAATTTCCACTATAAATGAATTGAATATCCTGGAGTTTCACATACTTTTGTCACACAAGAAATTATTAAGAACTGGATAATTTTCCACAGTAAATAAGTGTAATTTAGGTTGCCTTTACCTACGAACTTACATGAAAATCTGAACTTTATTGATCTCACAGGGAAATTGTGTTGCCTTGTTACAGCTGCTCTCCATGTGAAAAGTAGAAAAAAAAGACAAAACTTCCACTGAACCAAGACAAGTACAAGTACAAACTACTAATCAACAAGTAAGAAAAAATACAAAAAACAGCTAGAGGAGTAAACATAAGTGAAATAAAAATAATAATTGAAATAAAAACAATACTATTTGTCTATTTTGACCGTTTAGCCCCCCTTCTTATTACAGAAGGCGGATGAGTTTAACAGTTTAATGGCCTTTGGGAGAAAGGCTCTGTGGAGCACTTGACTGTGATCAGTCTCTGGCTGAAAGTGCAGCAAGCATGCAGGGGAGTGGATGGGAGGGATTGACAGGAGTTTGGACAACATTCTTAGTTTGTCCAGTCAGTTACTGTCTGCCACCTTCATATTGCTGCCCCAGCAAACCACAGCATAGAAAATGGAACCGGCTAACACAGCATGGGGCTGCAGATGTTGAAGGACCTAAGTCTCCTTAGAAAATACAGCCTGCTCTGTGTTTTCCTGTATATTGATCACGTTTCAGGTCACATTTGTGCTCAAACATCTGAAAAT
Organism: Channa maculata; assembly: GCA_020496755.1. Classification (NCBI taxonomy): domain Eukaryota; kingdom Metazoa; phylum Chordata; class Actinopteri; order Anabantiformes; family Channidae; genus Channa; species Channa maculata. Next base: position 4,739,589 of record CM035605.1, on the reverse strand, counting down.
CTGCCAGTGTGCATATTTACATTTTTCAAGTTATGTCTTTATAATCTCTTGGTGAATTTAATCATGCTGCAGAAGTGTTATTTATCAGTGCTTTCCACTTTGTTCTTCAGTTATGCATGGGTACAGTTGTCAGTGTAGATTTCAATTGTGGCCTAGGTTCAAATTCTGCTCAAGGCCCTAAAACTGCATTGGTCAGACCTCGTAGTAATTATCTCATGTAGGTCATCACAGTGTCTTTGAGAGACACGCACAACTACTCTAACCCTTTATACGGGTATAGCCATCAATGATATTATCTAAAGTTTGCTGTACTGCCTGAAACAGTAACAGTGACAAAGAATTAGAGAGTTAACTTATTTTACATCAACTGTGTTCACAATAGAAATACCTGTCATAATAGTAATGGTTCATTTTAGTGTTTATGGGGCCCCAGACTACAAATGTCCTAAGAGGTTCTGCTTTGCTATTGTTAATCTTCAAGTGTTGGTAGACTTAATGTATTTGTCTGCATTAAAATACATTGTACATCTTATAATAATCACTAAAATATATATTTCAATATTTATTATTGTTATATTTTATGGGCTTCTCCAATCATAAGGTTCTGTCTTATATTTAACAAATATATTACCATTGTGCCATCATTAAGATACTGAGGTACTGGGCGTATCTGCAAAAAAATAAAATAAATAAAGCTGTCTCCATGCCCCTGGGTGTAATACTGCAATTATTAATGTAATAAAAATGATACTTGATTCTATTTATTTCTGAGATCAAATGATACCAGACAATGTATTTAATGTAAAAATATGCCTCTAAAAACCACTATGTGTAATTTAGGGTTACATAGTACTATTATATTAACACAGGTGTCTAGTAGAAACTATGTCCCTGCAGACATTTGACTGATTTTATACCTTGTCAATATTACTTCTTAACATTTTCTCATTGTGTGTTGAATGTAGGTGGTGCCTCAGATTTGACACAACATTCAATTGAAGCTGTTTGACTCCAGAAGAGGGGGCTGATGGGTGAATTTTCATTTGAGAGTAACCCCTAAGCTTTGAACACAGTGAGGACAGAATGTGGCAGGAAATTAGGAGTGTTTGCCTTCAAAATAAAAGCATTCCCATGGGATGGCTGTTTAATTGGTTTTCAGTACCGGTGCACAAGAGAAATCTGGTCTGTGCGATTGTAGAAAAAACACAAAACAAAGTAATTAATTACATGCATTTTATAAAACACAAACTGAAACAAATGGGGCATTTTTGAATTATTGCTACTGAACTGATGCATGAACTGCCTGAAATATGCATATTAGTGTCTGTGTTTCAGGCTGTATGAATATATAAATCTTCAAATTTACTTTGAACCTTTTAGGTTTTTGGACATTTTTAACATACATTTCGAAATCTAATTATATGTATTTTTTATTTAAGTGCTCCATTTGTTTTTCTCGATATATATATTTTTTAATTTAGGGTTAAAATAAAAAAAGGCTCCTTTAATCACGAGGTCTCTGTATAACTACTCCAGCGCGTTCCAAAATTTATTTTGAAAGATTTGGCTGGAAATCTTTTTGGTATAATTTGACTCTATTGACAGTAGCGCGAGCCCCGGGCTTCCAAATAAGGAATCCGGCTGTTGCTGCGCGCGGACACACAGACAGACAAGGACGCTCCAGAGCCGCGAGCTGGGGACAGCAGCTCCCGACACGCGCGCTATCCCTCTTTGATTTGCCGCTCCATTAAGCCCTCACATTCACCTGGAAGACTGTTGGAGCCTGAAGACGAGGAGGATTTTAGATTTGGAGAGGAACTTTATGAGACATAAATCAACATTTGCGGAATAAGGAACTAAACTACTGAAAAACGGGATTTCCCTTTTTTAAATTACAGAAGAGCGAAGGACGTATGATTGTGGAACTATGTAAGAAAGCAGCAGTCGGTGAATACGCTGGGGGGATTTTCTGAACCCATTTTACGCACTGGAAGCGCAGTCGGAACTAACGGACATTCAGAACTCAGAGTTTCTTCTCCCAATAACCTTCCATTTATTTTGTTCAGCAATAAACGCGTTTTCATTTCAGAACAATGCGCGTTGTGGACTTACCCTAGGACTTATTTCCCCAGGCTTTTGGAATTGGGAACTGTGAACGCACTGAGCTCTGGCCACTAACATTATGCATCACGAGGACTCGTAACTTACTCAAGGTAAATTCTGAATTTTAAAAATGTTAACACTATTCACCATTATTGACCCTTTGGTGACACCGCTGCTCACCTCCGGGTTAACTGCGCTCACATGTCATCAACCCAGCTTGTGTTTCCTTTGCGTTTGGTTTGGGAGAGATACGCGTCGATGTAGTCACTGCACGCTCTGGGGCTGAATTAGCTAAGAACCGAGCAATTTCAAGTGAGTTTTTTTTTTTGTCGCCCTTCTATAACGTGTTGTGCTGTAGAAGACGCATATTCGAGTCTCTCAGACCCAGCTGGTTTGTGCTCAGGGGAGCCGCACCGCTGGTGGACAGTCACCGCCTGGGTTACCGAGCCTCAGTGGGGTCGAAGGAGGCACGTTTGTCTGGGGGACTCGACACCCAACTCCATTCATAAATCGTGTATTTTATTCCCATTTAGCTCATTTTAAAAAGGTAAACTACCAGCTAGAACGTCACTGTAGTTATCCAGCGAATGCGTAAACTCAACTCTTTAAAACGGCATGTAGTGGTTGAACGCACCTAGCACGATTTGTGTTAGAAAAACGTACATTTTAACTTTATTAACGGGATCCACATACCCTTTGCTGAAGTTGTCATTACAGCCACCGTTGTTTTGGAGCGTCGCAGAATGTCTCCAAAGCAGTGAAAATCTCCCCCAGCAAGCAAGGTTGCATTTAAACGCACAATGTTTAGTCCAGAGTTGCAGGTTTGGGGGATTCTCCAGTCAGGAAAATCCAGGTGGACCTGGCGTATTACTTCACGGTGACATTGTTATGAAGTAAAGTCCCAAATGTTTTTAGATGGGCTACTTTTTTTCTAGTGAATTCCTAACAGGTTGAGGTGATGATTTTAAAGTCTGAGGAAAGACAAAGGTATAGCTGTTACATACAGCCTGTAATTGTTACCCTGAACAAACTTAAAGCCTGTATGGATTTTAGCCTGCTCAAATGCACAAAGAATGCCTTGGCAATCCATGATGGTAGGACAGTGAAATCATTCCCAGTGATGCTTAGGGGGAGAAACCAGAGGCACGCAGCTGATTTCTTCGCAGTGGAGTAGGCAGTTGAATGCTTTGAGCCTATTGCTGTGGCGCACTTTCACTCAGTGATGGCCAGTAGTCGCATTCACCACAAAAATGGGTTGTCATTCACTGTCCCCTTCTGGCGCAAGGAGCCTCCCTCAACTCTCCTTGTGCTGCAGTAAGACTCACTAGTACCCTATCTGTGCCATGCAGCATGTGCATACACAAGATACAAATGATAGAAAAAGAGCAGGGTGTTGATTTTGAGAAACTTTTGGAAACACTTTTTTGATTTTGTGGATTTTCAGCCTATTGGGGCTTGAGAGCAACATTCTGTTTCTGTGTGTATTTTCATTGTCTCGTTTTTGGATATCAAGAGCTCAAGCAGAGATATTTTTTAAATTCCCAGATCATACAAGTGGGGGCACTATAAAAACATATATGCCTGTATATTGGATGAGACAGGTTACATTATTTAACGTGCTGAACTCAGGATTTATTTCTAGCCTTTAGGATGGTGCTAAAAATGTAGCATCACACTGTATATTTTCTGAAACTGTAATTCTCAAAAGGTGAAGAAGATGCTACGTTGACATCTACAACTCTTGCAGAAACTTGCATTGTCATAGCTGTTTTGATGCAAGTACAATTTATGGTTAAACTGCAAGTTTACCCATAACGGAAAAGCAAAGTTGCAAGTTTGGCTTATGTTATTGGAGGGCCAATACTAGTATTTATAGACAGAAATCAATAGTTGCTACTGTGAGCGAAGTGCAGTAAATTTACAAAAAGAAAAAAATTAATTAGACAACCATAACACAGTTTACTGGAACTGAGATGAATGAGATTCTTTGGGGTTAGCAGCTCTTTAAATCAGCCTAGAGCTGCATATTACTTCAGAGGTAGGCAAACATTAGGCCTTTAAAAGTCAATTGATATCAAATATGCCCTTGCCATGTTTAGTGTCCCCTTACTCATAAGTTTCATTTAATATCTTCCACGAAGGGGCGTATTGTAAAACACATGAGATAACATGTAAGATACCTTTGACTTACGGTAAGTCACTACAGCTCATGATGCCTGTAAACAGGTGTTTGCATTCCACTAACATCCGTTGTTTTCTCATTACTATTAAAATGTTAAAATCAAGACCCTGCAACATTATGTGCGTAACACTGAATGTGTAAAACCTTAAAGACAATAAAGTTGCTGCCTTTCCCCTGATGGTGTTGTGTTAAAGTGTGTCACAATGCTACTAACATCCATGTAAGGCCTGCAAGAAGCCTTTTCAGAGTCAAATGTAGTGAACTTGTCTGCTTCTATGACGGCACATGCCTTTCTGGGACAGTGCCAGGTTCAGGGTCTGGGAAGCCCTACACCCCCCCCAGGTGTGGATATTAGCAGTCAACTGTTTTATCCATAAGAAAGAGAGCAGATAACAGAAATAGCCACAACAGTAGAGCCCTGACAGGCACGGCTGGCTCAGAGTCACAGGGATGAGACAAGCCAAGCAACACAACACAGGCCTTTTCAGAGGCATTCATGCATGATTTTCCTAACCTAGATGTCCTCCTTTGTTTCTACATCTTACATCCTCCCACTGTTTCGGAAAATACCCGTGCCTTCAACTCATTCGCCTTCCCTCCATCTTCTCATCCTCTGATCGCTCCCTATCCAAAACAAGGCCACTGTGTCCAAAGCTGTGTGCAACCAGAGAACCACATATCTTAATATGTGACATCAGAGAGAGAGTGAGGAGCAGTGAGAGGAGGGGTAGAAGGTTGTGGTAGTGGTGGTGGTGGTGGGGGACAGAGGCAGTCATTGAAAGAAGGGAGATGAATAGATGGGTGACGAGGAGACAGTCAGCAGGAGGATAGAAGATGGATTAAAGGGAAGATAGAGAAGGACTGTAGACATAGGGCTGTGTGACATAGACAGACAGTGCTATTCTGTTGTCTCTGAGCTGCACAGATCACTCTGTGTGTGACACCCTTCATGCTTTGGACTAAATACACAGCAATCAGTCAGCACAGAAAGGCCAGTCACAAATACACACACACACACACACTTACACTTTTAAAACCAAGGCACTTTAAAAGGTGAAGCATGCAAGTAACCCCTGTCCTAAAAGTTCCTAATGACTTCTCAACATTACTGTGGGGAGAATCTCTTTGCTTGGAGCAACTTGGAGTTTGACCAGACCCTGTGAAAACCATTGGCTTCCCTAATTAGGAACTAAATGATGAGCTTGGGAAGGTTGATTAATGAGGCTTGTCCAATATGCACAGGGAGACAGGAACTAAGGCTGACAAGCATGTAACAGGCACAAAAGCTGTACCACAGGGAGACTCAATGGCTACATTCACACCTCAGCTCTCATGCAGTTCTGAATAGCTGTTCAGTTGTGATTGCTTTGAATGATTATTCATATGGAAGGTGTAGCTTGTGTCTGATGCCAGTCTGAGGTGATGAAGGTCAGGGTTAATGGTTTAGTGTTCATTCTCTTGTTTTCTACTGATACTGTCTCCTTTCTTCATTCTAAAGTGGACAATTTTGAGTCCGAGCATGAACAAGGAAACCACCTATGTTCTATTTATGTCTAGAGCAGCTGTGTGATTTTAAGCTTTTGCCTTTCGAGATCAATTTAATGACATGTATACAACCTCAAAACTCAATAACAAGGAGGATCAGAGTTGAATGGTAAAAAGAGTAAAATGCCTCTCTTCAACACAGAAGATAATGGTTGCTGTGTGGATTCTCCTAAAAACATTAACAATGTATAAATGGAGGACTGTAACCTATAATTGGAGCTCGGTTTGGGTCTGCACACCAACAGTGTGCACAGTTGAACTCGCCAATCAGAACAGCTGGGACTTGGGTGGGATGGGGTAGCTTAAAGAATGAGATATAATGGATGTCCATTTTGAGAACAATTTCTTAACAAGTTTCTAGAATTGCAAATCATTAAAATCAAAACTATTTTAATAAAGTGGAAGAATAAAAATAGAAATGCATACATTCTTCATAATATGGCCACTTTAATACTTTTGAGTCTGCCTCTGAAAACTGGAGGGCTATGTAGCACTATATCACGTCACTGTGCCCTACCCCCTACAAATTAATGCACAAAAGAGAAAAGTAGTAAGGCCAAGGAGGGAAACCGGGATCAGGCCGCAGTATTGTCTGAACATGGGGCTGACACCTCAAATTACCTTAATCTCTTTCAACAACCCTGAAATCCACCAGCAAAGTGGTGGTCAAATCATCTTGCTGCTTGTTTAGGTGACTCGATACTTTGAGGCCCTTCTTAGTTTAGAAGAGTCCACAGCTTTAAATGCTTTAGATAAATCAATAGGTGCCAGTGCTGGACAACATGGTTTCCCAACCGGAGACTTAATTATAGCACTCACCACCTTTAATCTACACTAATTGTACCGTGCGGTTTTCTTCTCACTATTTGTTAACTCCACATTTTGGCCTGTACAAGGAGTTTTCTAAGGGGGCATCAGTTGTTATATATGTCAGCTCAATTCTCGTAGTGCAACAAATTAATTTGGGATTTTTGTAGTCTCTTCATTCTGTTACATATTTATATCGAAATACATTCACTTACACACACACACACACACACGCATACACAAATCCCTCACTTCATAAAACAACTGTGTAAATTTTACTGTGTGTGTAATTCTACCTGTACACTGAAGCTGGTGCATACAGTGTATAAAGGTTGATGTTGAGTGTTCAGATCTACACAGGATTTATATATGAAAGCTTGCAAATATGTTTTTCGACCAGCCAGCACTAAGCCCAGTTTATGCTTGACTGGTTTCTTTTGACAATTGTCTCTAGACAAAAGGAACCATGTAGCACCTTGCCTAGCCTTTATAGCTTAGCAACAGGAATGATTAACTGATCACACAGTTCCTTCCACGCTCCCACAAGACTGCTGTCATTTCATTCATGACTGAGCAGAGAAATAAACAGAAGTAAACTGTATAATTTTAACTGTTTAGAATCAGTGTTTTCTCACTTCCTGGCAAGTGTCAATTTTCACCCTGGCAACAAACTATCCAATCACACTCCATAAGAGTCCTTGACATTACACGACACTGTGCAACAGCAACATGGACTGTACCGCTAATTTCTAGAGTCTCTGAAATGCCGTGGTGCTCAAATGGTCTACACTGCAAACTATCCAACCCCAAGTGTTGTTACTTATATTGATAAACCCAGAGAGAATTATTTCTCCATACTGCAGTTTACAATTGCTCTGAGCATTTTTGTCTCTTTTTGGAAAATAGTTTCATACCCTGCTACTTAACTGTTCACTTTTGACATCCATATAAACATTGTTTCCATCAACAGCCATAAACTTTAAGCAAAAAAAAAAAAACCCAACCAAAACACTTTAAACACTGGTAGTATACAATGGGTTTTACGAGTGGAATGTTGCAGAGATATTTTTTTATGAATTTGGTGGAGCCTCAAAACAGAGCTTAAAGAGTTTACAATGGACTTCTATTCTCTCCAGCATAACAGGAAGAATTGAAGTTGGTTACTTTACTGAATAAGTTCTCATTTCATATTATATGTAGATAATCTTTATACTATTTGTCCCTCGTTTGACTTTCCTTATTTTCTTTCCCCATCTACACAGTGCCCTGAGATTTAACGCAGGCATAACTGTGATTTGTATCCTGTGGTTGGATGGGAATCTTTTTATATGCAGAGATCGTCATTGGCTGACATGTATTTACAAGGCCATCCTGAGGTTGTCTCCATCTTACTTATGAGTCCTTAAGGATTATGGTTTAAGGTGGAAAGGCTCTTTTTTTCCCCCTTTCCATTCAAGCTCAGGTTTAAATGCATTCATGTATGATGCTGCCTGCAGTGACTCACAAAAGACTTAAGACCCAAAGAACAGAAGAACTCAGGTTGAATTTAACAATAGCACTGAGTGAAAAGTGAGAAATGGTCTTGGTGACTTTTCACCCAATTCTGTTTTATTGTGTGATGCTGCATATTGTGCTGTTTATGTTACGGCATGCTTATGTTTCTGTCTTTGGCAGGTCTGGCTCTGTTTAAATATTTAACTAGTTCGGAAATTAAACTCACTCTCCAATGAGGCAAAGCCTTCAGGTGACTTTCACTATCTCTGGACTGAAATACATGCTGCTTATAAATACAGGCTCCCTTAAGTCTGTTTGTCGCTTAGATAGTAGAGTCAGACCAATTGCAACTGCAGTAGTCTTTTGTTAAAAGCCCTATGTGCTACATTATCAAATTTGCATTAATTTGACGCTTGGCAATAAAACTGATTTAACAGTACATTTTATCAGCAAAGAAATATTGGTGGAACCCTAGTGGAGATCTAAGCTGCATTGCTGAAAGTCGAGGTCTTCAATTAGCAGGATTCACTTGCCTCTTTGCTATTTTTATCTTTATGTTAGCAAGTGTGGGAGAGAAGCAGAGGAAACACCTTCACACCTCAGTCTTCTCCTCTGGAAGCCTCTAATGACAAAAACACAGCAGCCAATGGATTAAGCCACATGATCCATGTTTATATACATGTACAGTAAAATGGTTTACTAGTAAAATGAAAAATGTAAAACGCCTCCCATTGCTTCCAATACACCTTTCCTATATGACGTTGGCTGTCTTTATAATGTAATAATATCTGTATTGTTTGTTGTATTGAACATTGTCAGCAGCAAAACTACTAATTAAATCTCATAAAATGATACATATGTAGAAAAGAGGGATTTCTATGACCCCAACTGCTTTAGATGTTTTTCACCCCATTCAGTAGCTGTAATGTACTCCGCATGGTCGCAGCCTCATGAGATATTATGAACAGCAGTATATTTGCTTCAAAGAAAGAAAAAAAAAAAGCATGCTTCTGGTTATGTTTGGGCACCAAAACAAGAAGGTTAGCATCAGGGAAAGATGGTAGCATACCCTACCAAACTGGAACCACTTTGATAATCAAACCGGCTGATGATCCTCATGTTTCATTGGGGTCACAAGTTACAAGTTTTGAAATAGTTTGTCACTTTGTCACATCTGAGCACACATTTACAAACATTTATATCTACAGTATTGGCCCCATACACCAAATTTGCATCTGAAACTCAGAAATATATATCTAACAGCATTTTCACTGGTCACACCTGAAAAAGGAGTTGGGAATGTATTCACAGGCTGCTGCCTACATTGGGAAATTGTGAAACAAAGTGAGATGATAACCAGCAAATACCATAAACTTCATCTTTGCTATCACGCAGTGATGAGTTACAGTAAATGCATTTGTGTCTCTCTGCATTTGTGCTCTGGCAAGTCACACAACTCAAAGTATCTTTACTGCCAAACATTTTATAAATGACAAACCTGTAGCCTGAATTGTGTTCAAATAAAGTTTCTCCTCATCGTGTCAGAGGAAACAGCAAAAATCACAGAAACTGCTGCTGAGCAAGAGCAACCAATATTTCCTGTCCTCATGCTGAAAAACTAAAGCCTCAAATAAAGCCCAACTTCACTTCACAACCATGCTCTCTCAGCTGACATACTGCGCAAGTTGAAGAAATGCCACAGAAATTAGTCACATGCACGTAGGCATTTTCATGGCATTTCCCCCCACGCACATACTGTACATAGACACCTTGCTTGGGAAATCACAGATGGTTCCCTCCCTGCTTCCTCCACAGCTTTCTCAGCGGTGTCGTGACCCTCTGTTTGGCTGAAAATATGAGTTCTTATTAACACATTATGCTGTAATTTCTTGCACTTTTTAAACTCCTGGCACATCATTAATTATTAAATAATCTTAGCTCACGCATAGTCTGATGAGCATTTTCAGAAGCATTTTATTTCATAAATCATCTGCAGTTTAGTTTGTGTAACCACATTTAAAATGTAACCATAACCGACCATAGGTACATCAATCTGCCCATAGGCATCCAATAGAGGCAACGTGCATCTGCCTGTTTGTTTGAATGCGGACTGCTGCTCTTGTCACTGTGTCTGCCTCAATAAAACAGACACAGGTAGTTCCATAGTGCAGGGTGGATGATCTTCTTTATCCTCTATGATGAGACCGAGGGAACTCTTTGATCTGGAGTGGCTAGATAATCATCCGTAGCTGAGCTCTGATTTCCATCTCTATTCAACTCTCCCCTGGAAGCTCCATAAGAAGCCATCAACACTGGAACTAATCAGGGTTATTACCACTCTTCCCACTGAACGGCACACTTCTCCACATGTGGGACCAGCCTCACTGCAGCTATTGTTGCATAGTCTAAAGACATATATCTGTTTACTGATGCATGGGGCTGAAATTGGAATTGTATTCAATGTAAAGGTAGACAACTTCAAATATGTTCTTAAAGCAGTGCTTGCAGTTGTTTCTGCCTTTTTGTTGTCATCATCAGAACTTATGGTGGTGTAATTTTTGCTGTAGTAAGCCTTCTTCATCCTTAAGGTTGCACCTAATGGATCATTTTTTTTTGTCGATTAATCTATTGATTTTCCGATTAAGCTCTTATTTTTCAACATAATATAATAGCGTAACATAACAATTCAATTTACTAAATTAAGTTATTAAATTCAGTCATTTATAGTTCAATATAATATTGCAAAGTATGCACTCCAGGGCATTGTTCCTTCCCACCAAAGTAGGCAAGTCTTAACTGGTAATCTAAACTGGTGTTTTACAGAGTAATATGAAGTATCTCCACACTATAATTAAAGCAAGAGCTTGTTCCATTCAAGTTAAAGGAATGTTGTGCAATCTACATTTCCTCAGTAAACAGTTCAGTTTACTTTAATTTAAATACTGTAACAGAATAAAAGAATGAACATGAAATCAGTCCCCATCACTGATCCCTGTCCTCCACTGTCTGTTGCTGATGGGGACTCTGAGACAGTCACAGTCCAAAACCAGAAAGGACCCTGTAGCAGCTGTCAGTGTCCACCAGAACCTGTGGCACATTAGGTTGAACAGGTTGAACTTAACTGCATTAAATGCAGGATATACAGCTTTTTATAACTTCCAGCTTTAGGTGGATGTAAGTTAAAGTGTTTGTAGCAGTTAGCAATTAATCTACAAGCTTGTTGTGGTGAACACATGATAGTGGATGGTTAACTGTGGGCACAGCTGAAATTAAGATGTTTATAATCATTTAATGAGTGTTTGGATTATTTACTCTTACAGATCAGTAAATTGTGGAGTGTTTTTGAGCCAGTGTCCAAACCGGTTCGGTTGAGTTAAGGAGTAACTGGCTGAGCTCCACTCTCGCTCAGACTCAGAGAGAAGAAGCTGCTTCACAAGTTTATTTTCTTATTCACAAATCTCGGTGGTTTCTTGAAGAATTCATATCCGGTGATTTCAGAAGAGAAATATCAATATTTTCGTGCTCTAGTTAACCTTTAACAACTAAATCTGCACCCTGTGATTGAATTTTTTTATGAAATTATCGGAATCTTTGTGTACCATTAATTTGTAGCCCAACTTGCAATGCCCCACCCCTACTCACCCTGCCTTCATTAACCAGTAACCCCACACATGATCTCTAAAGCAAGTAAGAAAATAATGTTTTGTTGTATTTAACATTGAAATTTGCTAAGTTCAGAGTGCACACAATAATGTTCAACTTCTTTCTGTGGAGATATTGATGCGTTGAAAAATACAGTATTGCTAAAAATGGCCAACAAATGGTAATGTTGCTAGAACAAACCCCACTTCTCCCATTTCTTCGTATCCCAACTTCTGTTCTGGAACTCAGTCAGCTCGACTGTGACGTCATTCCCAGTTCCAACTAATGTGATATGCGAACAAATACACCATAAGCCTAGTAGTAGGCACACCAGATGCAAAAGTGACCGTCATTGTAGCGGTGACCATGTTCAGTCTTATGATGGTGAACGTAAATCTCCAATTCCAGTTCAAGCCTATGTGACAGACTTAAACTTGAGCTGTTCTAACAAGCCAAAGTATTATAACGTGACTTGAAACATACTTTGACGTTCTTCAGTGCTCAGTGGTACCTGGACTCACTCAAGGTTCTTAAAGACCTTTTGAATAAAATTGTCAAAATATTTTGACAACGCCAAGCTAGTCAGGTCATGGTTTAACCAGAGGTACTATTCAATGCCAACTGTGAATCTCTTCGGACATTGTTAAGTCTGCTGTTAGGGTTTCAGTCAAGCGTCAACTATGCCGATTGTGTATTTCTAAGTCTAAGGTAACAGAATGTTTTTGTCATGTATAAAGACTGTCATGTCGCGAGATACTCAAAGGAAACATCCCCTAGGAAAAGTGTGTCTCTTAAGAGGTAAATCTTATTTTGGGTGTGTTGAAGTCCATGTCTTGAGTCACAGACTTTACTTCAAAACTCAGATCCACTGCTCTTACTCACAAATGGGCGTTTGGTATAGTAACTGTACGTTAGTAAAGCTTTAACTACATTCACAACTCAGGGCCTGTGGTGGAGATATTAACTTTGTGATCTGTAGCGCTGATCTACTGTAATGTTAATTGTGCTTCCCTTACTGTCAATCTGGCCCCAAAAAGATGTTTGCCAGTGCATAGCTGTCACCTTCACTGTCATAAAAAAAAAGCCTGGTATTTCTCCTAATAGAGTTCCACAAATCAAGAATGCATCTGCTGGCAATTTGTCTTCCTTTCGATATCTGTCTCCGTAAAGTTTTCGTGTCCCCAAAACAGTGAAACATGTGGTCCTGAAATGCTGACTGTCTAATCTGCTGTTGTCAGCTGCGTTGTACAACAACTCTGCTGAAGTGAAGCATTTATTTGTGACCCCTCCATGTTCCACCTCATTACATCTACAATGTTGTTTTCTCCACTTAGAGGACATTGCAGCTGGATACTGAGCTTGGCATATTTTGTCTACTTGAGCACTTGTTAATTTGCTGTTATGCTCCATCATGTGGAGCTAATGGTGGACCAAGCAAGAAAATTAAGAAAACAAACAAGATCTTCATTTTCTGCTCTCCTCTACCAAATACCTGAGGATTTGTATTTCACATTTTTATCCATTCATGCATCCGCACATTAGCTAAACTCACTGAACTGATTAAAGAGAGACAGACAATAGTTCATGATTTAGAGTCACCGGTTAACTCGCATGTTTTTGGATTGTGGAAGAAAACCAGAGTGCCCAGAGGAAAACTCTGCAGAGAACATGCAAACACCAGTCAGAAAAGCCCCAGCCCAATGAACTTGACAGTGTAAACCACTGCACCACCTTGCTGATGTCATTTTTCTCCATTTAATTTTAAATATATTTGACCTTTTTCCTCTTATTTTATTCTTTCTGCATCGACTTTTATTAAAAAAAAATTGCAACCTCTCCTTACACAAAAATTTCATTGTACCTTTCTCTTTCCTCCTCTCTTCTCTCCATTCTCCATTGTCTCTGTTCTACCTGCCTGTCCTTCATTTCCCTGTGTTTCCTGGTTTCCTCTCTGATCTATTCTCTTCGAGCAGGCTCTCCCTCACTTTCATCATCTCTCCCTTCATCCTCTCGTGATCATTTCTCAAATTTCGTCTCCTGTGCTCCACCATTTTAACTCTTCTCTCCTGTCCACTTCTGCCCTTTCATCATCTTCCAGCTCTCCTCTTCTCCCCTCTCTGCTCCTGTGATAGATGGTGTGGGTCTGTGTGTGGTCTCTGACAGTGATAGCCTCTGTCACTGTTCACAGTCTGTGGCTGTTAGTGTTATCCCCCCGCTCGCCCCTCCCCAACTTTATCGGCAGTCTTCTCAGGTCATTGATTCAAGTCTGCAGTAAAGGGGAGAAGAGATTTTGTTCTTCTGGCTCCTGAAGCAACAGGAGGCTTAATACTGATGCAGGATGCACCCATTGGCAATATAATTGACTCACTTTTGGTTGCTTGTTGCAACAATTTCTATTTCTGAACAGTTGATAGGAACAGGTGGATGGATGCATGAATCAAATAAAAATTTGCTGAAACCACAATGACAGCATAATACAATAGATGCAGGGCCATGGCAAGGACTGAGAATATGCTGAGGTCATCAATCTAATCAATCGCCCGGTTCTCAAATCTTTACTGATGTGTTTCTTGAAGTTGCATAAATGTATTGGTAGATAATAATTTTATACCATTGAAAAGTAAATGTGTTTAAATACAGAGGAAATGACCAAGAGAAAAATAAAATTACATTCATGAGTTTGGTTGTAAAATGCTTTAGCTTCAACCTTTGTTTTGGTGAAGCTTTTCTCTCAGTTTTGATAATATATAACTTTTTTGTTCACTGTACTGATTTGTGTAAATAATTACCTTTTTATACTTTGTAGAATTTTGCTGAAAATTCAATTGCCACTGATGCTATAACACCGTTCAAAATCTTTATTCTCAGCATCTTAGGGCCAGGAGGTACCTGTTCTACATGGTAGCAGGCCCAGTATGTTATTATGTGGTATTATGTGTGTCAGTGTCTTGCCCAGAGGGGATTGAACCACTGACCCTGTGCTCCGTGACCGACTGCCTTTACGTGCTTTTGATTAGATTTGGGAACAAAACAAGGCGGTTAGGCTTAGGGTTTGGGGTAAAATTAAAACAAGACAGATTGTTCTCCAAGCCCTGTATTTAATTACCCACTGATCTGTCCAGACTGCCAGTCTTGCTCTTGTCGTATTCACAGCCTCTAGATGATGCCATTTTACCACACATCTCAATGATAATGGTGGTAGGAAGTAGGTGACCTACTGGGCCAAAACCATCGGCATGATAATGACTCAACGGCTCAAATCTGTCAGAAAACTCAACTAAAACCGAAATGTTTTAAAAATCATACCATCCTACAAATGGATAAATAAGATGCCACACCCTGATCAGGTGTTGAACCTCAATCAGAGTTTGTTTGATTGTACAGAGACAGTGAGAGGGTATAACACAATCAAGAATGGCTAGTTTTATTATGTTCACAGATAAAATAAAAGCATTTCCAAAAAGAAAATGCACTGAATACTTTGGGGCTGAAACTGTTTTTGCTGAAATACCTAAACAGAAATGTGGCTTCCTTATATACTGCTTAGGCAAACTTCAAATCCAGTTAGCTCTAAAAACTTTAAAGGCAGAAACTTTAAAGGCAAGTATGTGATATCATTAATAATGTAATCAATAAGATTATTGGTTTTAATATAAAAATCTTAAGTATAAAATATATTAAAAAGCCATATACAAGCAATAATGACCTTTTATAAGCTTTAAAGTTTAAACATTGTCTTCTGCTGAAAGTATTTAATGTACGGAAGTCATATTATTATTATTGTTGTTGTTGTTGTTAATAATTATTATTATTATTATTATTATTATTATTATTATTATTAAGATATCATTACTGTGAATAATCCAGCAGTCAGAGTAGAATATACAAGGAGCTGGCACAGCAAGGGTTCAAGTCAAATGTTGGAACTCATTCTAAGAAACATAACATTTTAATTTGAGGTTTGTTGGAAACATTCAAGTTAAGATGTTTTCACTATTCATAAATGAGCATTTTTAGAAATTTAATTGGCCAGTTACTTTAAAGTTGAGCCAGTTTCATGTATTTTAGCCTGACAACATTGGGGATATTTGCAATGGACTTGCATCTGTGACTTTAAACAAAAAAAAAAAACTTTCTAAGACAGAGAAAAAGCAGTTATGAAACAGATATAACGTAGATAGGTTGACCTGTTAATCTACACTAGCTGTATCGTACAAACCACAGAACAGTATGTGAGTAATTTCAAAGTGCAGTCACTGTCAGTAATGGAGCAAAAAGGTCACATTGACTTTGCCTCAGCATCTTGCCTGAAGCTGGGGTGAAGCCAGATGTTTTCATGTTTGCCAGCCAGCAGGATAAGTGAGAGTGTCACAGACAAATGATGAAATAGATTTTTAAAATGTGTTGAAAATACAATTAATAATGCTGCTCTAGTTTTAGTGTGGATAGATATTGTTTGATTAAAAAAAAAACAAAAAACTGAAAGCTCAATTTGACTGCTCTTCATAGATGGTCAGGTAGTGCAAAGTATGGTTATTAGAAGCTTTTTGTCAAAAGCAACTGACTGGTGATGGATGTGCTGAGAATGGACTTAAAAATCAAGACAGTGAGCTGAAAAGTGTTAAGGAATTTTTTTAATTTGTTTTTATTTTTTGGAGTGTCAATATGAAGATGTCTGACAAATGAGAATATCTGACTGCTTGACTCGCCCTTACTTTTCCATTTCTTATCCATAAGGCACAATTGGTCAACGAATCATTTGATATATATATATAAAAACCAGTGCAGAGATTCTTACATTAATCTGTGGTCAGTTCGAACTTTCCATTCAGGTGAATAGGCAGTAACTTTTTAAATAACAAATAAATGAGTAAAGAAAGCTCAATAAAGTGGCATAATACCAGTCCTAGGATGAAAATTGTAACAGCTCGGAACCTCACTCAGATTTTCCCCAATGACTGCTACAGCAGCCCAGAGTTTAACTAGTCAACATATTCCCGTTTTAGCTAGAAGTGTCTACTCTGAAAAAGGAGCTTATAACATCCCACAATATGCCAATAATGACACACTAAAAAATGGGGTACTTCCAACAACAGTTCTAAGAACTACGAACAGTGCCTTGCTTATGCCATCCACAGTCACCAGATTTCAGCCCAGTTGGAAGATTTTAAATCATATTAGAGGGCGCCCTCCACCACCATTATCAAAACACCCAATGAAGGAAATATTGTTTGGAAGAATATTGTATGATCCCTCCTTCAGAGTTCTAGAGATGTGGAGAATCAATGCCAGGGTGCGTTAAAGCTTTTCGGGCAGCACATGGTGGCACAACATCTTATGATGACAGTTGCTTTGCCAACATATTTTTCCCCTGCAGTTTTCAAATGACAGTGGTAAAGACATTTTAGCATGGCCACTGATGACCTAGTATGTACGACTGCTTCAACAGTCTCATCAGCTATACTATGTGGCCGGACATAGCAACATGAGTTTACCGAGAAAAAATACCAGCTGAATTGTCGAAATGATTGTTTTTTTGAGTGACACTGAAGGTTTAGAAGGTTAGAATAACACACACCATGTCAGCTTGCTGTTAACCTTGGCTAACGTTAGGTCTGTCAGCTCCTCAGGCAACAGAGAAACAAGTTCAGATGCTCTGACTTTCTTGTATTGCAGACTATCAAGCTCCCAAATGGAAGTCTGCTTGATACAGAGCCATTGTTTTGTCGTGGCTACAGGTCAAAATTAGAGCAGTGGACAAAGATAAAACGCAAATACTAAATCAAGCATGTCGTGTCCCACCTCTGCTCATTTGTGATATTCTAATAAAGAAGCTAAACGTGTTGGAATTATTTTTTGTTTTTAGCCTTTCATTCACCATCGACAACATCTGCCCTTTCTGGAACCTCTGAAAGCGTTATCTTTGCCTGTGCTGGAAGAACAGATTAGATTTCAGTCAATGGTGATGAAGTTTGAATTTCTGCAGCTGGCACTGTTTTTTGTTGAGCCACTGCTCAGGCAAACTACCCAAGTCTTCCATTTCTGCCAGAGAAATGGGAAACACAACATGCCTCACTTGCTGTGCAGTAAGTGATTTTTCCTCAGTAAAGAGCTCACAAGAGTTGTTTTCAGAACATCAAATGTTACATTTTGAACTAGCTAAACTTTATTTCCATCACTGAGAGCAGCAAAACAGACATTATTTCAAATGAAAATGCCACAGTCCATTAATTTAATGTAGGATTACACAGGGAAAATAGAATGTGGATGAAAGATCACAGAAGAGGAAGTTTGAAAGAGGCAATATAGTTTTCTTTTGTTCTATCTTTATGTGACTAGAGGAGGGGAGCAGGTAGCTGCCATTGGCCCAGTTTACAGGGCTGAAGCAGGCCCATGAATGGGTGTGTAATCAGCCATACACACCCATCAACATCAAGGTTTAAATTACCAGACGGTTGTAATGTTGTGGCCGACTGTTAGTGTGGCCAAGGGCACACATTTGTTCTGTCTCTTAAAAATTCTAAAACCTCTTCTTCTCTCAATAATCTTTCAAGAACTCATTAAGTTACATGTGTGTAAACAGTTATTAGCACACCATCTACAGCACATGCACACATGCAGTCATGAATTGTTTTAATTAGATTGTGGTCATTGAGTTCTATCTTTCTAAAAGCTCTGAGATTTTTCTTGGCCTAAAACACATGGATAGATAATTGATTTTTTTCAGCCTAAAAATACTGGAGCTCAAACAATACAGACACATTCACACAGGTGTGCATTTTATCTACAACTCCCTATTTGTCAGGAAAAGGCACTATACTATATTATTTCATGTGTGACCAGTGTCCAAGGCAACACTGCATTTTGCAGCTTTTTAAATGTGAGGATTGGTTTGTTTTATACAGTAGCATTCTTAAGTAAATGTGTTTGGGTTAAGGGTTTTGATAGTTGGAATTCCTTTCAGATAAAAAAGGTAGCTTTGATATTTGATATTTTGGAAGTCTGAAATTAGTTTAATATGGACACCCATTAGCAAAAAAAAAAAAAAAATGCATATTATAGCCCTTTTAAGGAAGATACAATCACATAGACACATGTTCAAAAGCAAGAAATAACCACAGGTCAAGATTAAATGTTATTCTTCTTGTTGGATTTTATGGAAATTTACATTTCAAGTTACTGAAAGTAATAAATAAACAGTGGAATTTATGAAGGCACAAACACTGATGCATGATGTTTTGTCTTTGTTCACCACCATAGAGATGATTCACCATCAGTCTGAATACCTGCTGAACTGTAAAGCAAAAGATGTGCACGACCCTTTGTAGAAAAATGCATATATGCTTCTGGACAGGTTTGATTGAATAAGTCAGAGTTATGAGCATATGGCTTTGCAAGTGAAATGCTCACAGGGTGTGTGTGAGTTGTTTATGTATATATAGCTGATGGCTCCATATGGAGACAAGGATATCATAAATCCATTACTTAGGGGGATTGGGGGGGCTTTGTGGCCCCTTTCCTCGGGGAATGATCGTAGAGGAACCACAGCAATAGTGGCTGGCTGGGTAATTGTGCCCCAAAGGCACGTCACGGTTTTCCACTTTTGCGCTGAGGAATCACACCAACACCCCACAGGCATTCAAAATGACTGCGGCAGAGGCAGCAACTGAGAGGAGATAGAGGGATGAAGAGAAGCTAGAGCCACGACAGAAAAGAAAGAGATACTGAGATTCCTGTGTTATGTCAGATTTACAGGGAAAGTGATCTGTGAAATGAGAATAAATGTTCACCTCAGCCTCCTAGTGGCAATTACATGTAAAACAAGTGGAGATTTTTGAGCTCTGATGCCTGCTTTTTGCCAGTGTAATCTGTGGTAACACGGTTAAAGGGTGTCATTTTCCGAGGCTAAGGGGGCATGTTCCCTGCCATTTTCCCAATTCCAATTTTAACCCCTTGAACTTTATTTAGAGCTTTAGAGTTTAAGTACTAAAAGCCCGGTGAGCAGTAACTGTCCAACTGTCACAAGCCAGATATGAGTCATCAGAGTTGATGAATCGCTCATCTTGGTTGCCTTTAACTTTTTTTTTTTCTGCCTCCTGTCTGGTGATTTCTTAGGCCTGTACAAAACTGCTTTCCTCCTCAGAAACAAAAATCACGGTACTGAGCTTTTATTTGGGACCATCATTAATTAAAAGCAGGCACTAAAGTTTCAAGCTTAACTCTTTTCTAATATTCTCATATTTGCCCTGTTTTTTTTCCAAATTCAGAATTTTATGTATTAATTTCAAATTAAGTGTTTGAGTTAGCACAATCACATTTTTCTAACAATTGCAGAACATATGCAGTTAATACACTTCTTGAAAACCAAGGGAATGTAAGGGCACTGGATTTTCAGCTACTTCTAACTACTATGGATATAGTTGAAGCCTGATTTGTTTGTTTGTGGTGAGGGTTAACGTAAAATGCATTGGATTGGGAGGGGCAAAAGGGGATTTGGTTAAAATAAAACTGGCCTAGCAATGAATGAAAAGTTGAGAATGAGGAAAAGCAAAACATCAATAACCAAAAGAAGCCGAAGCGAACACGGTCAGCATAAAAAAGGACAGAAAGTAAAGTTCATGAGGTGGCATCAAATAAACAAATGTGATAATTAAAAGCATGAAACATGAAAGACTCAAAAACAGTGAGGAGAATGAGGACGAAAAGGTTTGTGGAGGTGAGTGGTGTGCTCAAATACCTGGATGGATGAGATAGGCAGCTGCAGCTGCAGCTGCGGGAGGAGGAGCTGTGAACCAGTAGTTGGAGATCTGTGGTTTTGGATGATAAGGTGAGTGAAGAGAGCGGGAGGGGTGTGGCCAGATAAACATTCAGGGCTTAGCACAACACCTAAGAGGAAAAGAGTCTATGAGCCGAGAATGTGCCTTGTACAGACTGTTAAGCTCCTTAAAGCAAAAGTGTGATTTCGAACTGTATAACAAAACCTGATTTGAGTTGAAAGATCTTAGGCTTCAGGTTTAGATAAGACAGACAAACAAGAGGGGCGACTGTGGGGCAGGAAGGTAGAGCAGTTGTCCACCAATCTCACAGTTGTTGATTCAATCCCCGGCTCCTCCAGTCACATGTCAAAGTGTCCTTGAGCAAGACACTGAACTTAGTTGCTCCCAGTAAGTGTTGGCCATTGGTGTGTGTGTGTGTGTGAAAATGCCAGTGATGATTCACTCTTACAAATACATATTTTGATAAAATGCTAATCTGTCATTACCTGGCATAATCAGGTCCACAACACAGCATCTACTGTATTTATGTCTGCTTTAACACAGGTAAGCGCTAGCTAGCAGCAATCCATCATGTATCTAAGTTGGTAATGCAGTCATCCACAGATCACAGGGTCACTGGTTAGACTCTTGGTCCCTCCTGGTTATGGGTTATGGGAGTTTTTGTTTCATGTAACGCACAGCACAATTAAGCCATTCTTCAAACAAAAGAAAAACACTGCTCTGTCCCAACATGTCGGGATAAAGCAGCATGCTCAGCACACCAGCTCGTGCACAAAATCTGGACTTTGTACTAGGGGGCTCGCAGGATAAACTCCGGGTAATCTCCAGAAAGTCTTACTTGGACATTTGCACTCTGGGTAAAGTGTGGAGAATATCAGGATTCCAGTACATAAGGGAAAGAAGCCAAATAGTCTTGCTACTGAGCCCATTCTAAAACTCTTTATTTCGGCTTCAAGCAAACTTTCTTTTTACCACTTTTCGTGCTATTCTCTTGTCAGCTACTGTTACAGCAGCTCAGGCTCCTTGATTTCTTTCTACCACTACCTGATTCTCTTCGGGTCAGTGACAGAGTGCCTTGCAGCTTTCTCTCCTGAAATTTCTTTCAAATATTGCAAAACTCTTACCTTTTGAAATTTGAAATCAAATTTCTTTTGAGATGCTATGCTCCTTAAGTTCACCTTCCACTGTGTAGACTTTGGTTCCCAAACGGACCTCTGTGTGTAGCTACTGCAATCTGCAATCTTGTGTGCACACATAGAGAAAACACACACAGAGATCAAATCCATCCAATTCATTTACTCTTTTGTGCGTATGCAAGCCATTCGCAATCTTGAGTCCACAGGTGCTAGCCGTAAATTTCCCCCATTGATTTGTAGTTTATATGGATTTCCACCCACCCTAAAGCCCTAGACTAAAATAAGCTTTGTTTGGCAGCTCATGCACTTGTAAATCTGCCTGTGACATTTTGATAGTGGGTGACACACTGGGGGAAGAGCAAATATCATTAGAATGGGACAGGATTAAAATCTGTCACTCAAAGGGTCTATTATCGACAAAACCAATGTAGGATGCTCGGAGCCAGCCCTGAAAGGAAACTCACAGAGGAAGAGAAAGGGAGGGATGAAGCTTCAGGGAAAGAGAAGGAGGTGCTTACAGGGGGGCAGGAGGCTGGGCCTGTCAGTCAGGGCGTCCCTGGTAAACAGAGTGGTAAATATTTCAGCCGTCACGGCCGAGTGTGGGCAGCTGGTCCCCTTTGCATGGCAATGAGAGGAAAGGAGGAGAACCTGTCTCAATGGAGCCCTTCAGCCATCCCTGGGAAACCTCAGCACACACACACACCAGCTGAGTTACAGCCACAGGACAGTGCGGGTCTGTCCTCCCTCACTGGCTCTTCTCTTTATTCCCACAGACGCACTACACTGCAGCTCCTCATCAGAAGAAGAAGGAATATGCACCTTTGTGTTGAGTTGAATTATTAACAGGAAATGTTATTGATATTTCCCTTTGATTTCAATAGAATTAGGAATTGAAATTAGGTATTGAAATGTTTTCAATTTAGATTTTGTGAGAGGCTTTTGCACCTGTTGCATCATGGCCTTTCAGTTTTGTCATTCATGCATGTTCTGTATTTTCAGTTTAGCCAGCAAAAAATTACAAATACGTTTATAGAAGTACGAAAATAAGTGTATCTTTTTTTTTTTTTTTTTTTTTGCTCCCAGTCCTGATACGAATCCTTTAATTTTTGGCATCTGGAGGTACTGAATACTTAGGAGAGGCAAACAAGGCAAATGTTTGAGGTCCCCCCAAAAAGTTGGGGAAAAGGGTCCCCCAGTGGCCACTCATATCAGTGTGTACATACATAAAAATACAAGTAAAACATCTAAACACAGACAAGTTGTTGTTATTATATTAAATAAATAAATAAATAACTATTAAAGATACAAATAATAAGAATCTTTATTGGTCATCAGTGAGCACATATACATTATTCGCATACAAAGTACAATGAACTTCACTCTCAGTATTCAACCCATCCCCCTGAGGGGGGGCTGTGGGCTGCCAAGGAGCTAGTGCTTAGTCTTTTGCTCAAGGACACACCTGGTGGGTAGGCTGGGATTTGATCCTGCAGATGCTCCACACAAGCTATCAGGCTGCTGGATAATAGATCAATTTTATATCAACTTATGAATAAACATTAAAAATATATATATATATATAAATATTTTACTCTGTTCTGTTATAACCTTCAATATTTCTTTTCTACATCTGTTTAAATTGAGATGTAGAATTGTTTCACACATCTTTTGCTCATTTCATTTCATAGTCTAACCCAAACAACTGACACATGCATATGAAGGAAATCTTTTCTCTCTTTTTAAGTGCTGCTATTGGTTCCAAGCTGGATTTGAACTTTACTTTAGTTTTTTCTAAAACTCCTGACAGGCAGTATGAGCATTGCACTCACAGGGACCTTTCACACATTGCATCACATATAGCAGTGGACACATTAATTGCTATTAAATGCTTTTTTTTTTTTTTTTTTTTTACTGGAAAACAAATGTTGGGAGGTGGAGGCATAGTGTGTAATATGTGTGTAGTGTGTAATAAAGGTGATGCATTTGGAAAAGTATTTGTATTTATAAGACATTTATTCAGTTTAATGTGTAATTTTAGTGTCATTTTTGTCTTTTCTGTAGTCTGCTGTTTTTTGTTTTTCTGAGTTCAGCTGATCATTGCCTGCATGTTGATTTGGCACAGTTTTTGTGCCGGATGCCCTTCCTCACGCAACCCTCCTCAATTTCTACCGGGCTTGGACCAGCTCTGCACAGCTAGGGAGGGGAATGAGCTGTTGGGGGTTTAGTGTCCAGAGACACTTCGACATATAACAGGGAACGGGGATCGAACCACTGACCCTGTGGTCCGTGGATGACTACCTTACCAACTAACCTACAGCCACCCGCCCCAGTCTGCTACGTTTATTTATGTTTAAGATTCACCCCTTAGGAGGGATAACCTGCCATGGTTACTGCAAAACATTTATTACAATAAATATGTGAAAACACCCTAAATGCACCCCCCTTACAGGGGGTGGCACCTGGGGTGGTCAGTCAGAATTTTGGGGCGTTACTCTTCGCATTCACAATATTCTTGTGAGTGCGGAGCATCTGACAAGTCACATCTGTGTCAGTCTAATGATGTTACAAGAGTGACAGTGTGGCAAAAGCAAATGAGGACTGGTTGTTATTATATCTAATTAGCCAGTTCTGAGGTCAGTTTTGCTCATTTGGTTCATCAGTCATCACTGAACACACAAAGTCTTTTAACGTGTTAATAAGCTGCAATTGGTACTTCTGCGATTTTGCTTCCCCACATTTGCACAACTGAGCCCCCCTCATGAACTGCACTACATATGCATTTATTTACAAGATAAAGCTGATACTGAACTGGCAAAAAAAGCATCAGAAGCCAAACAATGATGTTATTTGACATGTTAATGTCAGTAGTAATATTCAGTCACAAAATGTCTGTGAAATCCTGGAGGGACTGAATTTCACAGCATTTTATACAGATCATGTTTTATCTCTCTTTTTCTTGTCCTCGCTTCATCAGCTTCTTGGCATGTTTGCTTTATTTAGCCATGATAAGACGTATGTATGTATGTAAATCTGCCATTAAGCAGTGCCGTAAAACATTAAGCCCTAGAGACAGGAGTTCACATGGTGGCTAGGTTGGTCCACATCCACACATGGACTGTGGCATCAGTTTATCAGTGTGTGAAGAAAGGTCCGAATACTCTGGTACTAACAGTTAATGTTAATGATGTCTAAACAGGATCAAACAGAACATCTTACCCTCTTTTCGTATTTCTGCAATGACTTCAACATTACCGGCATTAAATTAAGTATTTAGCCATGCAAAACCTTCTCAAGAAGTAAATTCTGGTGTTGATGAGAGAGGACTTTTCATCGTTCCTCAGCTCCCTATTGAGAATTATATTTTCCTTCCTCCAGCAACACACAGCCTATGGTATCTTTATGCACTCTAAATGTGTACAGCAGATAAAAAACATGCACATTATGAGCCTCGGGGTCATGTAGAACAGTGTGCAGCCTTTTCATTTTAAAACAACTGAGCAAAATCTTATGTGTACACTATTGCCTCTGTACAACCTGGAGCACAGAAAAGGCTGACTTAGATCTTTTCCCTGCCAGCGTAACTAGTAGTTGCAAGCAGAGAGTGAACATACTGCAGTTGGAGTAGCTACTGTACACCAACACACTGATGTGTAAGGGGATGTCATGTGCTATGCATGCTGGTAGCAAAACAGGCATTTTCTTGGTGCTTTGCACAGCAGATTGCTTGTTTTGAAAACAATGCTTTTTTATCTGAACTGACAAGCTGCAAAGAAAACTGCTAAATGTTCCTTTAACCGTTAATTACCGGACGTAGTGCTCTATGAAAAGTTTCACAGTTCTAGTTCAATGAAGTTTTTTTTCCAGCTTTGTTTTTGTTCTAGGTACGGCAGGCTTCACCAGGCCACTACGAGTCTCAGCGCCACATCAGTGATGATCAATAGAGCTCTTTTCTAAAGCTCCACTACACAGACTGTATTGTTTGGCTGGTTTTCTGTGTTTGGTCTTACAGTAATAGCCTGGATTCAAAGTCCTTATCACTGTGCTCGTGCAGAACAGGTTAGTGTTGTTCCTCTCTGAACTCGCACTCACATGCTCCACAGTGTTCACTGTAGGAACTGTGCTATGTGAAAGTGAGAGAGATCCACTTCACATAGGCTTCAAAAAGGGACCAGTAAAGTGCCTGTGCCATTGTGACTGAGATTACAAGGTTTCCTGATATATCCGAAATCTTAGAGGTTTGAATTCAAACTTTATAGACTGCAGTTAAGGCTAAGCCAGCGGTATAAACTCAAAATGCATTTAAAGTATAGAAGTATTATAACATAGTATAACTGTAGTCGTGCGAAGGTCCAGTTACTTTTTGTTCAGCTAAATTTATGATGCGTTGCTTCATATTCACTTTAATCTTTAGTGAAACAGTGGTGATGTTTTGTCAGTTTCAGTAGCAGAACAGACATGGGCAATTACAAGGCAGGGGGTGAGATGCTACAGAGTTACAAATGTGGAGGAGAGGTAACAAATTGAACTGGGGTTTGTTAATGCTGTGATGTCTTCTTGTGCAATGAGTCACTAAGCTGAACATCCTCTCCCATCAGACCCCCCGGTGTCAGACCCATCGACTGATGCTGATTCAACATGTTGACAGGGGTCTGACTAGTGCCAAGCATGCGGGAAACCACAAAAACTAGGCTGCTAGGGTGGACACACGCCAATGGGTGACTGTTGGCTTATTGGACAAATTGCGGACAAAACTACACCAAGACAAAGCAGTTTGTGCGTTTTTTGTATACACTGTGTCTGAACAAGTGCAGTCACAAAACTTAATTCTCAGCCCATTTACGAGCTGATTGTGTGTGACAGGTTTCCTCTATTATTGAATTAAAGTGACATCCCCCACATCCCTCCAACCCAAAATAAACAGAAGTGTTAAAAAAACCCAACTTGTGAAATCAGATTTCATTGCCTGAAACAGTCAGAGGAGGAATTTACCCAGAGTGTCTGCTTGCTGAACAGTTTAGTTCTCACAGTGGTGGAAATCCACAATTTGAACACACGCACACACACAGCCTAATTCCACTATTAATTGTTCCTCACCCTTACAATCTGTAGATTGTAGGTAACAATGTGTTTGGAACGACAGAAGAATAATGGTGTTAACAAGGTTTGACCATTATTTGAAATACTGCAAAACATTTCATTAATTTCAACGTTACAACTGCAAAATATGTATTCAGTCACTCATTTTATTTATTTTAGTGCATTATATTGTTATTATTACTGTTTGTTTTATTCCATGTAGAGAAAAAAAAAGAAAAGAGAACCCAAATTCATAAAATGTTCTAATATTCCTACAATGTAAGATTCCTGTACACTTTTAGATTGATTTGGTCTGGCATTTCAAACATGTTTGTTACTTATTGTTGGTACTCTACTGTGCAGATTTATTTGGTGTATGGTCACAGTGATCCCTCCTCTACTTGACCCAGAGATGAAACCATCTTCCCTCTGATATGAGCTCATATGCTCCATGATGCATTATTATTTTTCGTATGCTTGTGACCACACACACACAAACACAACTGTCCTTTGTCAGACTTAATTATAACACAGAGATTTAATAGATGTTTCAGTCAGTGGCGTGGGAGTATCTTTACAAAAAATTCTAGATGTTGTTTGGACACATAGGAAGCCTTCTTTTTTATTTTTTATTTTTTATTTTGGTAGATGTAGTTGGTTCACACTGTGTGGACAAAGCAGCAATAATGTCTGTAAACTCTAAAGGCGTATCCCATTATTCCACTAATGGTCCTTCAGTGCAATCCTAATAGGTATCAGGAGTGTCCAGCCCCTGCAAAACATGCACCCACACTTACTGTAAATCCTCTAATGTGGAAAGATGGGAAATTTGTCACACAACAGTGTATATTACACATTTGATTTTTATATATATATATGATGTACAAAATTTAATTAGAAGAGAGAGGCCAGTATAAATTCATTAAACCTGTCTGTTTTTATACAGCCACATTCACAATATAGCTGTTTTCATTGACACATCTGTTGTCACACAATAGAACAAAAAAGTAAAAGCATGTGGCACCTGTGGAACATGTGCCCTGTTTTAAGGTTCATCAACACATTCAGATCAAATTGATTGAGCGCTACAATGCTTAATACCAAATTACTGTAATGGAAAACGGTGTAGGAAAATATAGACTGTGGTCATTAAATAATAATGTACCCATGTAATACTTTACAGTGGATTCAGTACCATACACAGCACCAGTTTGGAGTTAATGTGTTATTGTACGATTATAGATGCATTTGTATGCGACGGTCATGCGAGGATGATGTGTCGTCCCCTAGGGTTGTTCTCACAAATGACTACTATAGAGTCATCGCTGCCCTTTGTACTGCATACGTGTTTGATAACATAGCTTTGGACATGAACATTTGTATGTGTTGGCGTATGTGTACAATTGTGCATATGTTTGGATTGGGAAGTGATTATTAATCTGTGTTTGGCACCAACAGGCTCATCATGTAATTCAGCTCCCATACAT
Organism: Channa maculata; assembly: GCA_020496755.1. Taxonomy (NCBI): domain Eukaryota; kingdom Metazoa; phylum Chordata; class Actinopteri; order Anabantiformes; family Channidae; genus Channa; species Channa maculata. Next base: position 4,711,340 of record CM035605.1, on the reverse strand, counting down.
CGTTAATGATGGTGTAATGGATAGAATCATTTTCATGCTGCTCCCTCTCTCGACAGCACTTAACCTGCAGCTGATCAGCGATCTGCTCTCAATTGATGTGAAGCCATGAATGAGACACATTACTTAGGACAGAGACTGGGGAATGTATTGGTGTGAGATATCATAAAATTCGGATTTTAACGTAGTAGATGAATGGGTTGTACTAGTCAGCAGAGCTATTGTTCATTTCTCCCATTGAGAATTTTAGGTGACTGTCTGTTGGAGTATTTCCAACAATTAGATGGGCATGAAATTTCCATGATTGAATCATTTATTCAAACAATGATCCACTGCATCAAGAGATTTGCTACACTAAAATTAAATTATTGGAACACAACCCAAATTTGCAATATAAATCAATTATGGATCAATTTAGCCAGTGTTGTGCAGTCGTTTGTTACAGAAAACAAAGAAAAACGAGTAACGTCAGCCTGGGAATATGATTAACTTTACATTTCATCTCATTATCTAAACTTACATTGTGTTCATTTAAGCAATTTCTGTTGGTGATGAGGGGTCAGCAAGGGTCATTTTGTTTTGTTTTCGAACAGACCAATCAATAGTAAGTGATATATTTATCTCACTGGTGTTGTTATTAGTCAATAAGGAAGCTGCAGTAGTGGTTGCTAGGAGCAGCGGTTAACACAGCAGTTGTTTTGGAGACTCAAATACATTTACAGCAACTAATTAAACTGCATCAACGACATTTAGCCATTTGTCGCAAAGTAACACCATATTTTAGTTTATGGAGTAGAAATTTACACAATACTAACACACTAGACCACAAGGACTTGGTGCAAAACCAGTCAAGAGCCAGTTATGTCGCTGACAAATGATCTGAAATTGGTTTCAAATTCCAGACTGACCCTCAAACTGGCTTGGCGGAAAACTCCAATGGAAGATGCAGGTGTACGAATCAGTAAAAAAGTTTGAGCATCTTTCATTGAGATTTATATTAAAAACTAATTCATCTTTTGGTGAGCTCTGTAATGGACTGTGGGAGCAGGCTGCTTAGGAAAACAGATCTGTGCAGAGCTCTAATACAAATCAATCCTAACAAATTCTTCAAATATTATTTCAGCCTCCCTGGTGGATGCACATTTTTAACATAGAAGAAGAAATATAGAAACTGTCTTTATTCCAGCTGATGCAAGCACATTCAATTCACATTTTGTAGACTTCCAAAGGTTTGTTTAAAATGTATTTTACAGTTGGCTGGAACAGACATGGAATTACATTCGAAACCACTCAGTTGCATTTGATGTCCGCTTTCAGTCTTAATCCCCCTCCTTTTGTGCAAACACACAGCTTTTCTGATTAACTCGTTTTCATCTGAATGTGATCTGGCCTTGATTTGATTTGCCGTCCAGAGCAATTGCCTTTCATATTAATGCGATTACGTTGTAGAACAAAGCAGCCATTATACAGAGACTTATGGCGTTAGTGGAAAAAAGGGCAATCACGTTGCCATCAGTACCATCCCCACTGAGAGCTATGGGTATTACGAGGGGGAGATAACATACGCATGCATGCATGCACACACACACACACACACACACACACAGGCACATGCATCATGACTTTTTCTTCTGGCTGTGGGCAGAGCACCGCTGCGTCTGCAGCCATGAGTGTTAGAAGTGAAGATCCGACAAGGCTAAGGATCTGTTTGTCATTATCGCTCCATTAATGTGTTTGTAAAACCACTTGCACTGTTTGCTCCGCATGTGGCAAGACAGTAATCTGGGGTTACACGTCATGAATTCTCATCTCGGTGAAATCCAATTAAGGCTGTATTTAACTCTGGATCCACTTCAGCACAGCCATCGCTCCACGTATATGGAATAATTGCTGTCTTTGTCTCTGTTTTTGATTTTCCTTTCTCTATCAAGGACAGAATGACATGCAGCTGCAGTTGCTCACTTCCTACACTATACACAGGCTGTACAGTAAACCTAATAATACACATGTTCAATTACACTCATGGAGCTTTAGTGGCTTAAGTGTTACAGTGGTGTAAACAATGCTGATGCCTGTTTGCTGTCTGCAACCCCACCACACTCTGGGCATTAAATGATACAGACTGACATCATTTGCACATTTTCTGCTCCACTAGCAGCCCAGCATGAGGATGAGAGTGTCAGTCTGTCAGTTTCTGTCTGTCCAACACTTTAGTCTGGAAAAAGATATCTTCAAAACAGACTGCTGCACAGATTGTCATGAGGTTTACTGGGGATAATAGGGCCCCCCAGATGAAGACTCTTTGGTGACACTTTGATCATTTATGTTGCATCATTATCAGATCAATACAGAAATAATCTGCTGGGCCCTGAAACTAATTTGCTCCCAAGAGAAAGAAACCATTTTTAACAGTCAAAAAAAAGTAAATTGCTAAAATTGCTGAGCGTATTTTTAGACCACTGCTTAAAGACCCACATTTGCTAGTGCTATTAATTGCATTTCCTTCCTTTCCAGCTTATTAAACATTTGCAGTCATTTTTAAATGGGGATGTCCTGATCAAGTATTTTTGGCTCTAATCCTGATCTGACTCCTTTAACACTGGGTATCTGCCAGAGTCCAATCCAATTGTTATATTTACACAAATGTTATTTATGGTATGTAAATATGTAATGTATGCTCAAGGACATTGTGGTAATTATCAAGTCTGTAAAATCAGTTCTCCAATAGTATGGCTCATTGACCCCTCAAGGTCACAAGAGACTGGAACCTATCCCAGCTGTCATACAGCGAGAGGCAGGGTACAATCTGGACAGGTGTCCAGTCTATCTCAGGGCAAACACAGAGAGACATACACAGACTGACAAGCATTCACACTCACATTCACACCTACAGGCAATTTAGAGTCACCAATAAACCTACCATGCATGTCTCTGGACTGTGGGAGTAAGCGGGATTAATGCAGGTCAGTTGCAGGTCAGTTTGTTACTTTGGACATCACTGCATCCTTGTGTGGCCTACATCAGCTTATACTGATCTATTAAAGACAATTTGAATGGTATCAGGCCATTGAATGTTAGCAATCAGTTGTTATCATGCTCATAATTATAGATCAGTAGGTCACCTACTAACTACTAGTAGGCTAATAGGTACACATCATCAATTTGTGTGATAATTAGGGATCTTGGGCCTGTGGTTGCCGGTATGGTGACTGTGGACAATATAATTCATTTAGAAAATGAATCAAACTTTTCTGATAATAATGACCGAAACAGTGACACAATCTGTGGCAGGTGTGCCCAACGCTTCCTTGTCATGGACGATCACAAACAGCCATGTTAGACACTGAGGCAAAAAAGAAAAAACTATGTTTATTCACAAAAACGACATGGGTATGTTAATAATACAATCGTAGTTTGGGTTAAAATAAGTAATTTGTTCGTCAAGACTCCAAAAATAAAGAGTTATGGCTCCAAACGGCATTCCAGCATCCATCTCCTGAAGGAAAATGAGTTGTTTTCGGTCACCCATCCACACAACCTCTTCCCAACACTGACTTTCTCACTTCATTACAACACTCATTTTCTACTTTGCTTGTGTGATAATGATTGTGGTCACTAAAGGTGTCCTTACTACAGCACAAATGTTACAGTTCTTCATAATAATTTGTTGGAGCTCACGCTGTATGGACTTGTATTTTAAAGGAGGAAAAACGATCCCTTATGTCTGACTGCTGCATTTCAAATGACACAATCCTCATCCATATTTCAAACACTTTAAAATGTGATGGACCCTATTGTCCCATAGTCCTAACATTGAGGACAGGGTATATAGGTGCTCTTTGGTGTAATCCAAAATGTCTACTCTGAACTCTGCATGTCTTAATTTTTTTTCATATTTTATTATCCGACACTGTGTTTTACTTAATTCTAAGTCAGTTCTCATCAATTAAACATTCCCCACATTCACTGTAAGACTTCCCGTTGAGCTCTGTGGGAGCTGTAATGAAACATGTCTCTGAATGTTAGTGAGCATGTTTGTGTGGGTGTGTGTGTGTGTGTGTGTGTGTGTGTGTGTGTGTGTGTGTCTTCCCTCTGCTTATTAGAAAGGCTTTGGCATTTACCACAGTAAACACATTAATCAGCAGTGACAGATGATTATCTATTTAATTTTGGAGCCTCACAAGACGTCGCAGGTTTTGTTGTTGGAGTCATCAGGGTGCAGCTGTACAGAAACACCAGCGTTTTGTCAAGAAAAGCCCCTGCCATGTTTCCCTCCGCTCGCCTGTCCTTTAGCCCTCCCAGCACAAAACAGCCCAGAATTCCACTGATGTATTTTGCAAATGGTTGAAGACTTTCACATTAACAACGTCTACAGATCTATGCAGTTATTTTATCACACAATGTATATTGATCTAAAATGTTCACCTTGGCACATAGGGTTAATGTCTGTAACAGCAAGTGAAGAAGTGAATTAGCAGCTTAATGGTTAAAGAGAAAACAAGCGGATTCTCTCTTTACCTTTCGTAGTTGGCAAACCTCAATAGAAGTGACACAGCAGCTTCATTAGGAACCAATTGTAAAGCTCTTTAGATGGATCAGATTCTATTTGCGTTATTTTAGCTGATTCGGATCTTTTTTTTAATGATTTGTCCATCTCAAACTGCTCTATCTGCTCAGTATCTAAGTTTAGAAACTGATGCAGACAAGATGTGGCAAACATTAACACACACAAATGGCAGTGTCCAAAATATTCCACCAACAGGTTGTCATTTTTTATCAGCTCCTAACCCTGCATTTACTGGCTAAAAAAAAATCAAAAGTTGTAGGAAGAAGCTTATGGTAACTATTGTCTCTGCAGGTGGTATTTGTTTGTAGCTAGTCCCTCATCTTTTATGCCCCCAAAGATCGTCTGTCTGTACTTTCTCATATGACCAACAGGATTGTTTGGTAAAAGAGCACCCCCACGTAGAGGGAGCAGAAGTCTATTAACATTCAATTTTTTGGCACCAAAATGGTGGATGTCATCTCTTACAATGGCACTAAAATGTAAGCTGGTGTAACACTTTTCAGCCTAAAGAATCCCAAGATTTCACAGAAACACAGCCTTAAAAACAACAGAAACAGCAGTAGTTTCACATGTAAATGCTATGTGATTGGTTTATAGTCACTATAGCTGCTAGATGTTGCCAAATGGTAATTGGTGTCAGTCATTTTTGGCTGCTGGTACAAAAGATTTTACAGGGGAGTATTTGTGAGAGAAGAGGCTCCACTTTGTTAAACTGCTGCAAACTAAACTGCCTTTAGTATTTGGATCAAAACAACTCTCTTAAAAAATAAAGGTGTCTGATTCTATAAGATGTTGCTGCATCTTCAGCGTGCCATTAAAACTAAAATGTAAATTCAGCCCTCTATTATTCTAGCCTTACAGTTTAGCCTCTATGATCAGTATCCAGTCTGTTGCAACTGATGTCCCTGCCAAATGACTTTACATGTGAAAGAATGTGATGACACACAGGAGCAATTTTACACAATCTGTACTTCAGAGACGAGTAAATCGCCCTGCATCTTGAGGCGCCCTTTTTTGCCTTGTACTTTATACGGCAGAGTGTGGCAGCAGGTCCCTGTGTTACTCTGCTAATCAGCCTGTAATCCCTGTGCCGCTGATGTGAGAAGTGATGCTCCATGCGACTCTATCATTTTCTCATCAGTGCTCTCTTTGTCTCTGTCTCTATCTCTCTATCCCGCTACATCTCTATCTAAGGGACTGTTGCTTCTCTGTGATTGGACCATTGTTCTGACTCGCTCACAGAGTCAGCCTGTTGGGCATGTTTACATAGATTCATGCTTCTAGGCTGCTGGCTAATGCAACACCTTTGTTCTTTTAATTGCTTGCTGTTCCAGCCAGAGGCTGAAAGGAATGAATAATTCCACAGCTACAGAATACTAAAATTTCCACCCAGCAAAGAACATCTCACTCTGAATATGAAATGTGCCCAGACAGCTTTGGTATATGGACAGCAACTACCTATACAGGCACCGCAATCAAGACGACATCCTGTGACTCCAGTTTTTGCCACGTTTATTTGTATATATAAATCAACGTGCTCTGTAAAAAAAAAAAAAAAAAAATTATTGTTCTTCAGTAAAGACACAGTATTATCACTAAGAGAATTGGCAACTGTCACACTAAATTAAATAATTATTCACAGGTCAAATTTGGTCAAAGTAAAATAGATAATAGATATAGATAATAGATATCTTTTTTTTTTTTTTACTCAAACTACTGTTAAAAAATCCCAAAGATCCCTTAAAGCTGCATTCATGTTTGCCATTTAGGACCGTAGAAACTACTAAAACCATAGCATCTTACCTTTTAACACCTTATAAAGTTGTCATGGCACTTTAGCAGTCAACTGTCTTTTTGTAGATCAGGCTGAGAGAAAAAAAGGAGACGTAGGCATTCACTCAGTGGGTGGGACAGTAGTCCTTGAAATCATGTAGCAGGTACGGTCCATTTCTTTTTGGAACTCATCCCCTATTAGAAATACACAAGGATGTCTTAACTTCTGCTGCACCATTTTTTGATCGTTCGTAAGCATCTTTCACACTGAAATCATGAAATTGGCGGGACTTTTTCTGGAGGCGGTGTATGTGAGAATGCAAATGTCCAAGTGAGATGCTCCCGAGATTAGGAGTTTATTCAAAGAGCCACCTAATACAAAGTCTGGATTTTGTTTGGGACAGAGCAGCATGCTCCATGCATTGGCTCACAAACTGTTGAGAGGATTTAAAGTGAATGGGCATGTTGACGATGTTTCAGGAAACATATTCCTTTCTTTATTTCTTTTATTTAATTTTCTTTAGATGCAGGGCTCTGATGTCCTGCAAACAAACAACCCTGTTTTTCACAGCCTAATGTTTATATCATGCTGTGCCTCTTGTACTGACCCCTCACTGAAATCAAGCTTTCCTGTGATGCTTCTTGCAGTATCCCGCTATGTGTTCCATGTGTGAAACACAACTTTTTTTGTAACTATTTTTGTAAGTCCCCCACTTTTGTTGAAGTTGAATGATAAACACCAGAGAGTAGGCAACTGAATAAATTGATAGCATCCAATTTAGATGTTTTGGGGAATTGTTGTGGGCTATACAGTTTTTAAAGCCACCTGATGCAAATTTGCGATTTTTGACTTAAGGTTGTGGAATTTAACTTGACTTAAAGAACCCTTTAATTCTCAGCCAGCGCTGGGGGGCACGGTGAAAGCATGAGCTGAAGCAGCACAAAATCCCGTTGTCACTGAATTACCTAATTTTTCTACAAACCAAAACTGCCAGAACACATACACAGTTTAATGCTGACTATGATCAGTTGGTGTCAGAACACACAGACCACCACAGCTGGCTGGGTATGGGGCTGTATACGGTCAGTATGCCAGTGTTAAAGCCACTAGGTGATATTATTGTTGTGACTCATCAGTGCAGAAAAGCCCAATATTACCTGCAGCCCTCCAGTCCTGATAGCCTTTCTTCAAGTGTGATACAACATATAACAGCAGTGAATCAAAGAGTGGCATTGATTAATTGACAAAGAACATCATGTTTTAATCTTCAGGTCAGATTTCATTCAGCGTTCTTGCTGCTCTCCAGCTTTGGCTCAGATCTCTGCTTTCACTGCCATATCCTATTCTCCTCTGCTGCAGAGTAGATGAAAGTGTGTTAATAGCTGCTCCCTATCTGTTAGCTTCTCAAACACAAAAATCGATCAAGGACGGTGGGGGGGTGGGGAGTGTGTGTGTGTGTGTGTGTGTGTGTGTGTGTGTGCTTGGTGTTAGTAATGAGGAGAGCCTTGACATGAACAGGAAGCTCCAATAGAGCACTGCATGCTGGGCGATCGGACTCCCTTGCTGCAGGTTAGGAGGAGGGGGCTGGGGTGTGTTGGGTGTGTGGGCGGTCTGGAGATAGATGAGGCGGAGCTGTCAATAAAGAGCAGCTCTTTATCCTCTGTAAAAGCTCTGTTCATTTCATTACTGTCAGGCTTGTCTGGTGAAAGAGGCCTAGGTAGTCTTCCCTGGACACTTTTTGGAGAAGAGCTGCCAGGCTGAAGCAGAACAAGGCAGAGTGAGACATGAGGTGGGCTAAGATCGTTAAAGAAAAAAAAAATATTCTTGTTGACGAGACCAGATGCACAGTTTAATTAAAGTTTGTTTGGAAAGGAAACTTAATTCTGCAGCAATGATACAGTACACTCTCCCCTAAAGGCTTACTTTGGGAGATTTTTGTTTAGATTGTGTTTTATTGGTTCTGAAGACTTTTCTTTATTGGTTTCTGGCAATCTTTTATCCCATCCCACCCCCATAAAATCTCTCTCTCTCACATACACACAAATGTTATTATAGTCTCTCTTTCTGTCAGGCGTACAGATCATTATGATCAATCAGTTTGAGCCCTCACTGTGCTGGTGTCCTCAGCCACATTGCACACTGTGGCCGTCAGGTTGTCTCCATCTGAAATCTATATCGAGGATCTGGAGAAGGATCCAATGGTGCCACATTTGCCTTCTTGTCATTTGAATTTGTGGCCAGGTGGAACTAATTCTGAGGTTTACTTCAAGCTTATTTGTACCACTAAGATAAAGTCTAATACTTACCTCTAAGATCCACCTACACTTGACTCTGATTTGCTTCAGTGTGCATTGACTACTGATCTGATACTGATCAGCAACTCAATGCAATTCCACATTAAGCACTTTCTTTATATTTTTTTGTGATAAAATGAAGCATGTGCAATGCTCACAGATATGGACTCAGATACACAACTTAGAAACAAGTAGAAAAGCAACCACTGTTCACCTTCATGGGTGAGTAACAGGCTAAGGTCAGCAAAAAAACAAAACAAAAGACAGTTGGCTGAGATTTTTTTGCTAAAAGAATCAGCAAGCAAGGCAGGAGGGAGTGGCCAGGGTCTGCACAGGACAGGACATAACAGGCGTGGAGAGAAAGGCAACCAGATAAATAACAGACTGTTGCATTGTCTGTGTTTGTGTAACAGCGCTTCCCAGGGAAGCCTTTCCATATTCTGCTGATGAATTAACCCATCTATTAATCCATCTATGGGTGGGGGGTTGGCAGAGGCAGAGTACACTCTGGACAAGTCTGACAAACGAAACCACACAGGGTAATTGAAGTTACAAACTTTGTGATTTTAAGAAAGTTGATCAACTGATAAACTATAGCTTTCATCACATAAAGCCACATACCTGTGAATGGTGATGGATAGACAGAGTGACTTTGACCTTTGACCACCACACCCTAAAGGTTTCAAAACCGGTTTCACTGAATGAGATGCAAAATGTTTTAGATATAATACATCCTGTTGTTCACTGCTTTTGCTAATTATATGGATATTCCTCTTTGCATATAAGTAATTCCTAATTCATTTTAATAATAATGACAAAAAGTCATAAGTGACAAAAAGTACATTGCTCTTTTTCCATCCGTGTGTAAAATGCTGCACAGACCATTTGTCAAATCAGAGACTGCTGTGATGAATACAGGTGTTTCATCAGCTACTCAGACTGGACATCCTACAAGTATGTGTGGGCAGCATTTATCACACAGACCAGAAGTATTGACATTTCTCCAGGTCCAGTCCAGGTCACTAGATTATACCTGTGTGGATGGATCAGTATACACAGTCTAAGCATGTGTGGCTTTTACTACCTCAGCACAAACATGTTTGTTTGATTCCATGTCAGGAAATTGTCTAACATGCACAAATGCAAGAAAACTGACTTGTCCCTGAGGAAGATTTTTATTAAAAAAAAAAGTGGGTTTGCTCTAATTTCCTGCAGGTGCAATGCCAGCATTAGAATTCTATTGAGGTTTGAGAGAGCCTATTCACCGAAAACAACAACTTAGCAATAGCAGTTGGAAAGTTGAGTGTTTTTGTTGTTGTTGTTGTTTTAAACCTGATATGTAGAAGCACATACCTCGAAATGTTAAAAACATTTGAGACTTTCAGTTATTCACAAGAATAATGAAAAGTGCCCCAGTCAATTAGACTGAAATCTGTCATTCAGTAGTGCCAGACTATTGTGCTAATACAGTGTTTGCTTGTTCCAGTGTACGCTACCTGAAATGAAAATCCTGGCTACATTCTATAAAATGCAATCTTAAACTGGGAAACACACCTAATATACACAATGTATGTGTGTTAAACCTTAATGCTAAATGAATAAATGCAGTGTATAGTAAAATTAAGCTGTCATATGAAATGAGACATTACACTGACAAGCACAGAATTTATCTAAATTGCAGTGAATCTTACCAAACTTCACAGGCAACCACAAATAGGTTATTGGTTGCTTCAGGGTGCACCAGAATTATTCATGGACAGTTTTTCCAGCATTTTTTTGGCATACAAGCAGCATTTCAGTATGTACGGGAAGTGACAAGGACAGCAAGTGTCTATGAGAGCAGGGATCGTTTTCAGCTGAGTCGAGTCTGACCAGGTTTGTAGCACGGAACGCTGTCAGCAGCGGGCGTATACAGTACAGCTACAGTCCTGAGGAAAGTGTGCCAGGGAGTCTGTAAGAAAACACCAGGATAATGGTTTCTTTTTTGCCCCTTTTTGTTTAATACTACCTGACATGGCTTTGAAAAAGATAAAGAGAGTGTGAACTAAGAGTCAGCCCGTAAAGATTTGGACTATAAACCCCCCAAAAAACAAACATTTGATTTGATTATGGTTCAGTAGGTGACCCTATGCCTTCCAGATGCTAAGGCAACATGTAGTGGATGTACTAAAAATGACAAGAGCAGGTGTGACAGATAGTCCACATACACGCTGTAAATTCTAATTAATTAACCGTACTTATTAGGATGCAAACAAAATGAGTATAAATAGGCATTCAGAAGTAGAAATTAAAATTCCTACTCCGCTTTTGCTTCATTTTTTAAAGCAATTGGTTTGCATGCTATCCCAAAGTAAGGTTAACTAATTAGAATTTACAGTGCAGGTTAGCGTGGATTGGTGAGAGACAGGACAGAGGTCTTCGAAGTGCTGTTGCTTATCTTCCACTTTGGAGTGATAGTAGATGCTTGTAATTCAGTATTTTAATAGAAAATCACAATCTTTCCTTAAACATAACCCAGATGTTTTGTGCCTAAACCTAAGAAGCTTGTAGCTCCATACTTATTGTAATAATTATAACAGAAATGGTCAAGCATACCATCATGCATGATAACAACCTACTTCACTTACTGTGAGGTAGTAGGTAGCCTACTTAAACATATATGTGAGCTTTAAGATGCTGTTGTTTTTAGATCATTGTAGGCTCATGAGTAACAGCAACTCTTTAGTTTCCTTCAGTGTAATAGCCTATTATGCAACCTACTATTCAAGTACAACTTGAAATAAAATAAATGCACAGCATTTTATTGTTACCTGTTTATGTATTTGCAAATTCTGTATCTCATATGTATGACTTTACTAAAGCCCTTGTTAGTTCAGCTTGTTTGTCTGCTGTAATTGAAAGTAATGTGACTGCCAGCTTCTCACAACTTTTTTTTGTTTGTCAATGCAACCTGAAGTAAACATTGTGGTGACAGATGTCCTTGTAAATATTCTCCAGTGCTGCAGATTGAGCACATTTTTGTTTTTCATACAATAACTTGAACAATGCGCAACATTTTTTCCTAAAGAGCACTCAAAAAGGGCTATTGATCATAGCATTGCTGTCTGTGGCTCATCCCTGATAAATTGGAATAATGAATGACTGCAGGTGTTGCTTTTTTGTAATTAATAGTCTTATAATTGGACAAATTAATGAGCTGGCAGATGAAATATGGGAGCAGACATGTGAGGAAAGCAGTTTAGTCTCCCAGGAAGAGACCAATCTGAACTTGTGTAATGAAGAAAAACTTAACTAAATCACTGGCTCCCTCCCTCCCTCTGCTGCTTTTCGACTTTCTGTTCTCCAGAGCCCGAGTCACTGCAGTTGCTCTCAGTGTTCAGTGCAAACAGACAACTGTAACAGCTGATAGAGATTTCTCATTGCAGGGATAAACAGAATTAGTGTAATCCCATTCTGTTGTCTAATCAGATAGGAAGTCTAATTCATATCTTGTCTCTTCCATTTCACAGGTTCTCCCGAATCTCTGGGTTGACTGATGCAGCCATGGGCCAATCGCTGGATCTTTGAGCGCAATCTTCCTCCCCCTCCTTCTCCACTACATGCTGTTCCTCTTCCCTCTCCTCCTCCATCTCTACTTCCTTTGCAGCTCTGTTTAGCTAAGTTGAGTCCTCCAGACTAGTCATCCCCCTATGATACCTTCTCCTTTTCTTTATCTGCAAACCATGACAAGCATTGTTTCTCAGATTCCTGGCCAAGCAAGGTGGCCTCTCCCAGTGCTACTCTTGTATTTTGCCCCTTTATTGCTAATGGAGAGTTGGTGTCAAGCAGCCCCCTCAGGCCCAGAGTCGGACTCTTGCTCCACCTTAGTCCAGAGCCGCTTCTTTGGTTTCTTCTTGTCATCGTCAGTGTTTCCCACAGTGCCTTGTTCTTGGACCCTCCAAAACCCCGATCCACGGCGCTACACCATTTTCATCAAAGTGTCCAAACCCACAGACAGTTGTGTGCCGTCACAGCTGCGCACCTTCCAGTACGACTCCTTCCTAGAAACCACACGCACCTACCTGGGTATGGAGAGCTTTGATGAGGTGGTAAAGCTCTGTGATACCTCTGTTCCAGTGGCCTTCCTAGAGGCTGGAAAGCAGTTCCTTCAAATGAGGAAAGGACATCCCCGGATTGGCACGGCCATCACAGATGGCAGTGGGGATTTCAAAACAGAATACCTGGTGGTTGGGAAACGCAACCCTAGCATGGCGGCCTGTCAGATGCTGTGCCAGTGGCTTGAGGATTGCCTGGCCTCCAGTACATCTAACAGGCCCTGTGGCATCATGCAGACACCATGTTTGTGCTGGGAGCCACCACCACAGCTCAGCGAGGGAGATGGTTGTTATCACAATGGAGTTTACCTGGAAAACTGTTTGCCTAGCGTGAAGGAGAGTGGAAAAGATGCTGCAATTAATGGTGAGTAGAAACTATTTTGCAGTTGTTAAAAAGAAAATGAATTGTAATTAAGGGGATTACATCACTGTTCATACATCAACTGCCCAATTTCCAGCAGCACTTAAGTGCTAAGACTAGCAATTATCTCTGATTCTCTGTAAAACAATGGATAAAAACAAGCCACGCTTCCATTGGGTATAATAGATTTATTGTTGTTGATGTTGTTGAAAGGTCAGCATTGGAGTTCATCATTTTACTGAGCGCACGCTACAAAAAAGATTTTCTCTTTACTAGCAATCAAGCTGGTGAAAATGTGTATGATTTAAGAAACGTCAGGATAATTCTGTGACATTGGAACAATGTGGACTGCTTTGACTGAAGTAGGGAGAGAAGAGGTACGAGAGGCAAATGGAAGGTTTAGAGTTTCATTTAATGGAAGCAAGCTCTGTGACCTTGCAAGGTTGGTACCGTATTCCGTCTCTCTGCGGTCCAGGGAGGGACACTCAATCGGCCCGTGGAAACAGAGGAGAATCAAGTGCTGATATTGGATAGCTTCGGGGATGCTCAGAGCAGGGGAGGGGGTGTTGTTGTAAGGAGATACAAAAGAAGAAGCTAGAAGGAGAGAGGCAGAAATGCAATGGGATAAGGGTCTGTGGCTTGAAGTCTAATTGTCTGCTGCTTGATCCTGGCTCCCCTCCACTTCCTTCAGCAGACAGGATGTGGCCTGACATCTCTATCCTGGCTTCATCAGGACTATGGCCAGAGGGATGGAATATCTCTCAGCTACCCTTTCTGCCCCTAACCTTTCCACCATTCATGTCTCTCTCCCTACTTTTCTTAGTTACTTCCCCTTATCAGCCTGTGGTCCTATTCTCTTGGTCTTCCTCCTCCTCTTCATCCACCTCCTTCTTTTTTAAGCCTCCATCACTGCCTCCCCATCTTTCCCTCCTCAGGGTGATAGTGGGCTGATACTGAGCCAGTCGTGGGAAGCCAACCAAGCAGAGAAGATAGTGTGTTGGGTATCTTCTACTTTATCCTCCTCCAGTCTCTAGAGCAGTTAATATCCCCTCGCTGCCCCAGCCTCCTCTCCACTAGTTATTGCACTTATGTAATCCTGCTTATGGTGCTCGACAGCGGGGTGTGGGTTGTTTGTGCCTTAAGGTGTTAAAAAAAAAAAAGATATATGCTGATCAGTGCGTTTCTGATATGTAGACAGGTGTCGGCGTCAAAATAAAATTAAATGCTAGCCATGATCGACAGAGCCATAGACTGGTCAGGTTGCCCATGCTGACGCCTGTCCACCACAAATGTTGTGGCTTATGCTGGTGCAGGAATAGAAGGATGCAATAAAGCTTTTCCCCTTTCTCTGTGTGCTACATACCACAGAGGCAAAGTGTCTCTACGATGACAATCTCAGGTTCGAAATAAGCAAGTGGCTGTTGAACCCCATGATGAGGGAAGAGGGAAGCAGTGTGGGAATATTTGGCTCATGGGTGAATGAATGGATTGAATTGAATTATGAAGATAAAGAGAGGCTGGGGGATGCAATGGGTTCTTTGCAGAAAGAGGTCAGGGAGCTGAGTGGTTATGGCCCACTGTGCAGCAAAGACAGAGGGATAAAGGGGTAATAGTTGTGGGTGATGAATGAAAAAAGACAACAGATGCAGAGATGAGAGGGAAAGATTGGCAGAGGATAATAATGGAGAGGGAGGAGGCTGACACAAACCTAAAGGGGGGAGGTGTCTGATGTGGATTTGATGAGGATGGATAGTTGCTGCTTGGGTCAGGTATTATGCCGCTGAACCTGTTTGGTCTCAGCACCTTCAGTAAAAGGAGTTCATAGATCACAGTCTGTCTTCCAGCCTTTTCCACTCCCTCTCTGCAGAGGGGCCGAGGGTCCCACATAGCAGCAGATGGAGGGCTGAGACCTGCTGTCAGCACTCAAGTTCTGCACATGTCCAGCTGATGAGAGTTAGATGAGAAGTTTGGCTCCTTACTGTATGAGCTGTGGGAGCGTTGCCTTGTGTGCAGCCTCTCCCAAAACTGTTCAGCCTTCTGTATCCAAAGTGTAGAGGTTAATAGGGAAACAGTGTTGAAAAGAGAATACTGCACATCTACAAAGCCACTTAGAAGCAGCTTCAATAAACTCTTTTTTTATGCATTTTGTTTTTATACAGAAAACTTTTATCTAATGTTGTGGTGGAACGTAATCCAGGGTTTTGCAGAATCACCAAAGATAAGCACCCATATCTGGCAGTGACCATTTGAGACTAGTGTTCTTTGGTTTCACCTTAACAAGTGCAATGCAAAGGATTTATCAATCCTCAATTACATCTTCACTTCATAAACAAGCTGTTACAGTGGTAGTAAGAGTAATTTGAATGTTGGTTAAACCTCTTACCTATAAATGCAGTCTGAACATGCAA
Source organism: Channa maculata (assembly GCA_020496755.1). Lineage (NCBI taxonomy): Eukaryota > Metazoa > Chordata > Actinopteri > Anabantiformes > Channidae > Channa > Channa maculata. The sequence goes on along the minus strand of CM035605.1, from coordinate 4,695,845 downwards.
GACCCGAATCTGAAACTGAGCGTTGACATTCAGTGCGATTTATTGTTGGAATCTAACCATGCACCTGGGCAACAAAACACACCTGTCAGTCGCATGTCCCATGCTTTTGCTCACATGAAAAATGGGCAGGTTAAAACAAAAGGTGCTCTCTTCTAAGTTGTGTATGAGATCCAGATGTAAATACCTGGAAATAAAAGCTGAAATGTTGATCTCTTGGGTTTGACATTAAAAGATGATTATGACCCAAATGTTTTCAGTTCACAGCAGAGATAAAGGAATTGTCCTCACTGTTCCAATACTTTTGGAGGGGAGTATTTAAAACACACTTTAGGTACACTTTATGATACACTTTATGTTCAAAGAAATATGGCTTCTTTTCAAAGGTAAGTTAAGAGTTTATTAAAACTGTTTCATCCAGTTTAGTAGTTTTTGTATTGCCTATGCAGTATTTTTCCTATCTGTACTTGTATTGATCAAATTTATCAATTGATTCCACACCAGAAGAGCAGAGGTAGCTACTCTATGTGTCTCTATGGGGTACATGGTTAGATTAATATATTGACTTACAAATCAATAAGGGTCAATATTACTCTAATTAATAGCATAAAATGTGACTTATCAGTGAGTTTCATTCTCTCACAGTTGGTACAGTTTCATCATCCTATGTCAAAAAGCTCACGAATATGAAGCTCTTAACCTGCATCGATTTCAGTGACCTTTTGGTCATTTGGATGGAAGCAATTTTATCAATACCACTGTGGTTAAATTTTGTAGTCTCAATATCCCAGAATAGTGGGAATTGTGGGAGACATAAAGGCCACATCCTAGATAATGAATTCATTAGAACATATCTGCAAATATTTGCAATGAACTCCTTCAAATTATTTATTGTTATTTTGAAATTATAACCGTGCCTTAATACAGTAATTATAGTTAATGAGTAGGAGCCCATGTTTGACACGACCACAGCTCACTGTGTGAACACTATGCCTGTGTTGTTACTGAGTGGTTGTACGTGTGTGTGTGTGTGGATGTGGGGTGATTTGTGTCACGACTTGCGATTGAATCAGTAGCCCTCTGTGGACAGCCAGGGAGGCAGTGAGTGATTAAAGGGTAGTTCAGAAAGATGCTAGCCAGTGAGAAGGCTTATGACTCAATCTGAACCAAAACAAAAACACTACTCTGAAAACTTGGAGCAAGCACAGGAAATGACCAACAAAGTAAAGTCAAGGCAGAGGAGGACAGCTCCAAACTATCCATAATGCCACAACATCATCTGGGGCATGACTTTCGTTGCATATAATGCCCTCCCCTTTAGCTTTGCAGTTATTTCAAGTGTGAAATATTTAATAAAGCACATAAAGCTTAGAAATAAACCAAACAAGGACACAGTGTCACAGACCGAAAGCACTCTGTACCAAGACACAGAGTGGCAGCTTAGCCGTCGGCAGGATTATCTCCCAGCTAAAAATGTCCTGGGCATGAAATAGACTCTGGTATGAGGTTTTCTGTGTCATTTTTATGTTCTTTACACATTGTTATGTGGAATAAATATGAATCTGCATGGAATGGAATGACTTGTATAAAGGTATATCCACTACATCCCTTACCCTCCTAAAATGTATTGTGGACGGGACATTTTTTAATAAGGCCTACACAAACACTGTAATGTCATGTCAGATATATAAGGTCTCCATGGTCAACAATAGCAGAAAGTAGTTTTACACTGGAGTTCATCTTCAGCGTCTTTTGGGAAAGTCCTTTGGTTTACATATATAACCATCAAGCCTGACCTCCCTGCAAAAGTCCACATACAGTTGGACCATGTCATGCTCACTATAGGCGAGAGATACTGCTCAAATGTAAAACTGTACGTTTGCGTTAGTCGTGTTATGCTGCTGGTGCAAACAACTCATACAGCTGTGTTTTACAGAAGGACAGACTCCTACATGACTATTTACCAGATATTTCTGTTCACCTGATCATCAGTCAGTGGTAAACCCATCCCTTTGAGTAGGACAATGGAAAACCTGATGTAATTTAATGTACTTAAAGTGTTATGAACAAAAAAGAACACAATCAATTCTAAACAAAAGTGCATCGAGGGGGTTAAATGGTCATTTATTCATGTTCCCAATGTCCTTTGCCCTTAGATAACAACACAGATGATGGAAAGGGATGTTTAAATATATATGCCAAAGGTGTTGATGTAGCTCCACATTCCTGTGCTTTGCACAATATTGATTGACCAGCTGGACCACCATTTTGTTAATGGTCCTGAAGGCAGTGAAACAGGGATAGGTGGGATAGCGATAGGTTTGAACTGACAGCAAGGGAAATTTCTCTTGAATGTTTACTGTGGAATATAGATATGCCCTATCAGGCAACAGGAGAAGGCAGAGCGGCAGAAACCTGGATGGGAGTTGGGTTCTAGCCAGCTGGCTTTTGGGTTTTACCTGTGGTGCATCCACTGGGCCAGTCAGTTACAATTAGTCATTTAGCAAATGCTTTTATGACTTTGTAGGAAAGAAACATGCAACAAAGTTCAGCAACTTGGCCAAGGACACTTTGATATGTGGGCAGGAGGACCTGTGATTCTAACCACTGACCCTGCCATTAGTGTACAACTGCTCTACCAACTGAGCCACTGCTGCCCATAGACACACAGAGTCAGTTCTGGGAATGCCAGGGAAGTGTAGAGATACATTATTTCACAGCTTAGACCTCAGTTTAAGGAGTGCTGTCTAACACAGTGATTGTGGTGTAAGTGTAAGGAAATATAAAATGACCAGTCCAAAAAAGTGACAGCAAGTGGAAAGAAGAAATACTCCAAAACCCTCCTGACTTGCAGTTTTTTTCTTCAGTCGGTGGCAGCTGGCTACAGATGAGGAAGATGAATGTGAGCGCTGCTTTTCTATTTGCAAGCCTCTGCATGGCTGGACCACATTGTTGCTAAACTAAGGGATTTCCAACCCGCCCCCATAAAGAGCACTGAGCTTTTTCTTTGGGGGGAGGGATGGAGGCAGGGAAAAAGAACTGGCACACATGTGCAATTTTAACAGAGTCATGACATGTTTGCCTCGTTCATAATCTGTGTAATTAGTGAAGAATGGCGGAGGACTGTTATCTTTCCCAGTCAAATAAATGAAACTGCCAGTTACATGTATTTAAAAGTGTGAAACAATAAGAGAATGGAGGAAAGTGGGAGAACTCCTCTGACATGTGTAATATAAAATTCCAGCTCTGCACCACAGGTGCACTTTTAAAATGATTAACCTGAGCAGGCTGAGCATTTGGAATTATTACTGCCTTACTGCCGTGCTTTCTGTTAAAGGAACTGCTTGATCGGCACATACTGCTGCTGGACTTGTTATACAGGAGAAGAAGAGAGTTGTTGTGAGAATGAAAAAGACTAGAAGTTAATGATAGGACACAGCTGGGTAGAAAAGTACTGTGTAGAGGCTGTAGTTGTGTCTTTCAGCCTGTCATATCAGTGCTGCTCAGATGGCACAAAGATCAGGAGTAGCATATAGAGCTCAGTCAAAGCTTATGAAAACTGTTCTCCTATTCCCTTGGATGCAGAAGTTTTAAATAGTGTTTTCAGTTCTGTACTGTTAACATTTCCTGTTGTGGTTATGTTATGCTGGCTGTGATCAGCAGGTGTCTGCCCACTACTACAATTAAACCAGCAGTCCGTTTATTGTTCTGGCTGATCACTGTATATGTCCTACAGCATCAGATAATGAGACTGTTATTATGTCCTTTGGGGTCTCATATGGAGGCTACAGGTTACGTTAAGAGAAAATTCATACAGTGAAAATGCTACAAATGTAGCATGCAGATCGTCGGTTGCTCTCAAGAACATGTTCAAGAAGTAACAATACAGGCAACATGAAAATGACAAATAACATACAAGGAAAAAAAAAAAACTACGGACAACATAAGAATGGCCTAAAGAAGGCAGGCCGAGGTTCAGAGTTCCAATAATAAACGTTATTGTATTGTGGTGGAACAATCATCATTATAGGGCACAATGTCTCACACTGTCCCACACTCCTGTGTGAGACTTCAGTGGTCAGGTGGATGTGTACCTTCCACCTGACCACCTCTCTAAGCCGGCTTTTATATACTAGGTTATTACTTTTGGTGTCAAACATTTGTTTTTATTGTACTTGGGTTCCACTGCTGTGTCCTTTTGATAATTGGACAATTGTAGACCATGAGATGTCTCAATAAGGTGTTTTTCACGTTGCTACATTCATATTTTGGTTTCATATTTTATTCTAAAACACCAGCACGTGTGGTGTTGGTCAAGTGAAGGCTTTTGAAAACATGTCTCCAGATTTAAGATGTGGCAAAATTCAGATCAGTGAGCATGCATTCCTTAAATCTACTGTAACAAGTATTTAAAAGTAGCCCTAGCATCATGTCTCGGTGCAACACTGGTCCTGAAGGATATCGGGATGGCAATATCAACTAATGATTGATTATTATGCTTACTTTGGTTCTGGTAATTAACATGTAAGTTGATGGCATTTAGCCTACAGTAACCTATGCTGAGAATAACAACAGATGGTGTGCCGAGCTAAGACATGCAGTGACTAAGCCCGTATTTTAAAGGCAGTGAAAATCAAGCCAAGCGAGCCTGGGGTTAAGGTTACAGTATTGGCTCAGACGCTGACACTCCCGGCCTGTGCAAAACTGAACAACTTAGCATTTTATCAAAGTTCAAGGCAGTGACCTCATGAAGTTTCTGACCTGCGCCAGCTCCACCTGTTCCCTGTCAAAGGACTGACTTGAACTGCGCATGAAGCGACTTAAGGAATGGTCTGGCTTTTTCCTCGAGTTGCCTGTCAATGGAAGGCCTATCTCGGGTCCCTCCTCATGCAGCCTGAGGGTTTATTAAACATTCATGCTTTAATTAAGCAATTTTACCGCTGCTACTTACCGGTTGATGATAAAAGTACTGCTCCAGGATGAGCATGACGCACAGACAAGTATGCATGTGCCTGCGTGTGTGTGCGTGTGCGCGCGCGTGTGTGTGTGAGAGAGAAAAACAGTTGTGAGAACCCATTAATTTCCTGCTGTAAAGAAGAGCGTGAGGATTAGAGAAAAGACAAGTTGAACTTTTTTTCCGTCCCTCATCAGCCATGTGTGACTGCAGGAGAATGGTCTGCGGATAATATTAGGGCGCGATAGGGATCCCTCTGTTTTCTGACAGGCGGCATGTCACCGTTCACCTGTTCAGTGCTACTGTTTCTTGCTTATCTTTTCTCTATTTTACACTTCATCACACCCTTTTTTGGAATCTAGTGGAGTCTAGGGGATTTGAAACCCCATTTCTCCCCACCCTCAGAAAAGTGCTCAGAGGATGAAATTGCGTGTGCGAGGGAGAAAATAGAGAATTACAGCGCACATTTGTGTTGCCAGTCTCCTTGGCTGTGAGGACATTTAATGCCAGTGTGACTGTCTCACTGTCACTCTTCAGATTTGATGAGTTGGACAATGAAGATGAATTACCTTAGATCACACTGCAGTGTACAAGTTCAGTGCTTCTGTTCAGAGCTAGATGAAGTGTGTGTGTGTGTGTGTGTGTACATGCACATTGTTGCACCTGCATGTCTCTGTGTCCTTGTTAAGAGCAGGCGATGGCTCTGCGGGATGGCTGTAAAGGCTTCTCTCCTTGGTGGTATCACCTGGAATGACACCCAGAGGTGACACACTGTCAGAACACACACACACACACACACACACACACACACACGCAAGACATAGGACACACTGATACACACAAACAATAAGCTGAGCGTATCCTGGCCAAAGCTTGCCAGGTCCAAGAAAAGAACTCATTAGTGCAGACATGTTCCCTGCGCTCCTCTAACAACACACTCCCTTACACACAAGCTGGAAATGCACAGACCGACTCTCACACATACACACACACCCATCAAGTTGTTTCTAGTCTATACATGAATGCATCGCTGTTAAAAGCTGAATCCACCCTAATCCCATTAATGCTGTGTTCAAATTAGCTGCTGCTGTCTTTGGCTGTCATCTCTGGCCAATCATGGTCGCTGAAACATCGCCCTTTGCATTTCTTGCATAGCCACAATGGAGTTTAATTAGATTTTGCTGCCCACAAAGCATCGTCAGTTGACGGTTTGGTTTTCGCGGGTCAAGATTTATTTGTGCAATTTTTTCACTACCTCTTTTTGAAACCTGTGTTTATCAGCCTCAAACTTCTTGTCAAATGACAGTACAGATGCTAGTTGTAGCTAGTAAAGCACACTGTGACCGTGTGTGTGTGTGTGAGTGTGTCTGTGCCTGTGGTCAGCTTTTGATGGCTCTGTGGAGCGAGTTGTCAGAACGACACGTCCTAAACCCAAAGCTGTACTAAAAATGTGCAGTTCTATTAAACGCCAACTGCAGAACTCATGGTTCTTAAATAATTGATGCAATCAAACCTGCTTTTTACAGTTTCACTCTTCTGAAATTGCTGAAAAGACCTTTCAGGAGAACCTCACTAATCATGCACCAATATCACAACATAGCAGTGCAATCATATTACCTGGTCTAGTGTTTAACAGTGATGATAATGTGAACATATTGAAAAGAATGGGTACAATGTGGAACAAAAATACCTGATAAATGCAAAAATTGGCTTAGTGGAAAAACTACAGACTTCTCTGCTGAGCACATAATTCACTCTGGCCTAAAAAAGCATTTTCTTACAGACCAACATTAGATATATAATTCCCGATTTTATTTAGTGAGTGACTCTTTTTATTATCAGAATTTGATCTATTCCCCCCATTAGTATTTAGAAAGTTGAGAAGACCTGTAGTATTATGTTTTTTTTTTATTCTTATTTATGTGGGGTCCTGAGGGGCATGACTGGAGGAAGTTGCTAATGCACATGGTCTATATGTTAGAGGATCATCTAGGTAATTTATAAATCTGGAATTCGGGAGAATGCAGAAACTCTCTGCCTAATTTGTCTACAGATGTGTCTGCATGTCTTGTGCACAAGAGTCACTCAGCTGTATTTTTCCACGTACATCCAAATTCTCTGTATTTTGTGTGTGTGTCTGTGTGTATTTTAATTCTGAATAAATCCCATACAAGAATGTGGGATTATCTTTTACAGTTACATTATTTCACTTTTCTCCTTCGCACATGAGTTGAGCATTTAGTCTTTTGTCATTGTTATGCAGCATGAGGCTAAGCTTGGTATTCATTTGTATTCACAGTGTTAAACAGGCAACGAACACAGAGATGGGAATCAAATGAAATGCTTGATGTGGTTTTGAATATTTATTTGTTTTCTTTGCCTACACTTTAATATAAGTATTGAATGCTGGTTGACCGGCTGCAAATTAGCACACCCAGAACATATTTGAAGTACCAATTTCAGGCTGTAGACACAGGAATGGACACTGCTAATGCATAAAATATTTCTACAGGTGCTTCAGAAATTATTCAGACCGCTTCCCTTTTTGTTTTGCAGGTTTCATTACAAATGACAAAACCCGTGTTTCGCAGACGGTTTTTGCAAACATGTAGTTGTCATACTGGGTTACTAAGTTAGATTGGCAAATAAAATCAAATAAATCCATCACAAAACTATTCGTGATGGACTTTAATAATAATGGACACCTCTATGCCCATTGCACAGTTTCACCACCGTTCAGCTTATTCTGTTAGGTGTCAGCACAGCAGATCGTGTGAACATTTTTGGCGTATAGGCTTGTAACCCAGATGGTCCTCATGCAATGATGTCCAAATTTAGTGAAAACAGTCTTCATGTGTGAGCTGTCCAGTCTTTGAAAGTCTTACCTCGTCTTCAGGTGTGAAGGTATAAAAGGTATCTTGATCCACAAAGAAAAAGAGCGTAATGGCATCAGAGGTCTCTGCACAGACTCAAACGTGGATTCTTATGTGGTACACGTCTTAATCACTTGGCCACTGGAAGCCCTGCAATGCCAGTCAAACTTGATTACAAACAACAGCATAACATAATCGTTATAAATGTGATGTCTGTTTCTCAGCTCTTTCTGAATGCATTTATAATCAACTTCTCACTTGAGGTTGATTTATTTATTCTCATTTATTTCTCATCAAAGCGCCACAACAACAGCACGATTAGGGTGTGCCTTTTCAGTTTCTCATTTGCCTGCTTGATAGACTTTTTATCTCCTCAGTTCTTTCGTATCTGGTAAAAAAATGATATTGCCCAATCTAATCTCAAACGAAAATTACAATTAATTATTTTGGGGGCATTCCTGAAAAACACATCCTGTTATTGCAGCTCAGATGCCCAGAGGCTCAACTGAGTAAATCTTTTCAGTCTGATTTGGCTAAATCAAATTCTCTCTGCCCTCTAGATTGCAGCCCTTCTCTTGTCTCAGCACAGTGTGGCAGAAGGCTCCCCAGTGCATTCCCTTTATCTGTGGTGTTAGCAATGTCGTGTTGTGCTTTCTGCTTTCTATTTAGGAGATAAATTTGGTTTTAATGTTTTGATAGTTTGCTCGTTGAAGGTTAAAAACTATTCTTGGACGCAGCTCTGTGGTTGCTGACATCAGCCAACATCCATCATCAGTGCTGAGTTCAACTCCGTGGAGAAGGTCAATAAAAAGGAGGGTACATTATAAGATGAAGACATCAAACAAGCACCACCCGAAATGAAATCCTTTTACATTCGGTGTAGAGGAGCAATTCACATTTGTACAATGTGTTTAAATAAACGAAACTGCTTCATAATTTTTTTTTTTTTTCCCCAGTTTGGTGTGGGACAACTTGTACACAGTAACACAATGATGAAAATTACATTCATGGCACATACAGTAGGATGATTTTTTTGGAGAGTGTTGCTGGCATCAAACTTGAATTTCCTTATGTTTACAAAATATAGTTGGTGATTCTACTGTGGAGGGACCAGAGACAAAATGGCCCATCAAGACCCCCCTCCTAAAAGGAGGGTTTTGGGGCACAGTTGGTGCACTGGTGCCTTTGTGGGAGGTTTAAGGGGCTTTATAAGTGTAATTGCCAAAAGTGCCAAAATGAGTGGCCATCAGGGCCCCTCTTCCTAAATCCTAAACATCTGCCTGGTCCTGATGCAATGCCTCTTCCGCTTAAAGAAATTTACCAACCCAGTTTTCCGTTTTTATTGCATTTAAGAAAAGGTCACCCAGCTCTGTCTTTAATTTCATTTTTGCATAAACAGGGCAGGGCCCTCACTTTACTGTACATGCAAAGTGCACAAAATCTTGTCTAGAGTGACTGGAAGACTATCGTCTGATTAAGCTTTTTGCAGTAGGTCTGCATACACTCTGACATCATCTTGGTTGTAATTGTCATTGTCACTATTCCACTAACATTTTTTCTCTTTTCATTTTGCAGTAGAGCAAATTCCATTTTAAAGTTTGGGGTTAACTAAATAAGTATTCAATGTGACTTCACTGCCTTTGTCATAAGTATTGAAAATCAATACAACACATTTGCCTTTCTTATGGTTCTCTTGAACTGTCTGATGGTAAAATCTAAAGTGTTGATTTCCTGCCATAAAACCAGCAGAGCAAATGATGTGTTCAGTTCTCCTTTTCTATTTTATAGCATTTTATTTCATCTACAAACAAGAAGAGACTTATTTAAAGAGTCAAACCTAAAATCAAACAAAAACACTCATTTTAGATTTTACTGTTCAGTCTTCTAGTCTATTGCATTTGGTTTTTGAGCTGTCACTCTTCATGCAGAACATCTATTGTTGCAGGACACCGTCATGTAGTTTCCCCTCAAACAAAAACTTCCTAACTCATGTAGAAATTAATTTCCATCCCGTGGTTTCCTTGAGCTTAACATTTTATGGCCCCCTATGCGCCACTAGAGTCTTAACAGAGGACAGCACTGCTGTTCATCTGTTTTAAATGCTCTTTAATAAAAGGAAAAGGCCTGGCTGCTCCTGCTGCTGTTAGCAGAATAATACTACGACACACTGCAACACACGGTAACCATTCAGCTCACAGCTGCCCATCTGTCAGATGCCGCTCACAGAGGTGCTTCTGCATAGAACTGATGCCTCCAGAAACCTTTGATTTATAACAGGTCAGTCAGCATTTAGAACATTGTGTGTTTCTGAAGGATTTATTTAATACCTAAACATATCATACCTTATGTTCATTACTAGTGAAGTGAGCTGATATTAAAGTACGAACATGAACATAATGTGCACTGATTTCACTTTTTTTTTACCTTCACACACACACAACTCACTTGCCAACGATTAAAGATTCACACAAATGTACTGTAGATGAAATGTGTCCAACTTTTTGTTTATGCAACTTTGGTGTAAAGAAGACTGTTATTTTTTTATTTTCTTTAAACACTTGTGGTTTTAGGATTTAAAACGTTCCTTTCTTAAGAGCACATGCATTGTTATTGTAGTTTTATTGGTGCTTTAACACCCTCCACTCCTAAGGTTTCAGGCTTTTGGCTGCAGGAATCTGCCACTGCTCAACCACCCAAGAGCATTAGTGACTGGCTAGGTGCTGGCTGAGGAGGCCTGCCTCACATTTGGTGTTGTAGATTAGGCAAAAGGTTTTTGAGGATAGTTTAATTTCAGTTCTAGTTGCTGTAGTTACATAGTATTTAGACTCCAATTTTAATATAGAGGTTGAGATGGGCAGGTGGGTCAACAAATCAGAGGGCCTCCCCACAGGAGAGCCGAGTGCGGAAACAATAAAAACAACATGTTATTGTTTTACTGTAATCATGAAAATGTGACTTATAAAGTGCCATGGAAGAAGCGATTTTGACACAAACATTAACATTTAAAAGAAAAAAAAAAACATGTTTTTTTTAAACCCAAATACAATTACAATTTTAATCCAAAGGTTTTTTGACGTTGTAGGATGAAATATTGTGTTATGCTACTTGCCGTTTCAAACAATGGCAGGGGCTGCTATTGGAGCGCCCACTTCTGTGGGTCATGGGAGAAGGCAGGGACAAATAATGTATAGAACTGGTGTTATACATGGGGGCACTGGCTTACTGAAACAGATTACAGACTTCACCAAACTGGCTCAAAGTATATAGAACACTGTTGTCTAGAGTATCAGTGCCCCCCTTACTCATAGCAGGGTGTGTTGTATGAGTAATGTACACATAGAAAATGATACAGTACATAATGGCAGGGCAGTTGTAGCACTCCAGCAGCCTGTCAAGGTCTTTCTGCGACTCAGTGGTCAGGAGAAGCTTTTCCATTATACAGTAAATATCATCTGTAATAGAATGTTATCTGTTGTACTTTTCCATGATTGTCATCCAGTTTGGTGATTCACAAAAAAAAGAGAAAACTAATACACAGTGTTGAGAGCTACAGTGATATTTTACGTTTGTTTGAATGACTGACAAGGCCAAATAAATCTTGGCTGTTGTCTGCCGATTGCACATATCAAGGCCGCGTGGTCTTATTTTGTATTTTCTTCTTCTTTATTTTCTAATGAAAATTTCCTACAAATGGACAGAATCTGATAGCTTTGTGCAGTAGTTTGGAAGCAGGAATTGCAAAAAATCAAATCTCCCTGTGCATGAACAGGTGGGTATTCATCAAGTTGTAACACAAATCTACATGGATTTTTTTTTTGCTATTTGGAGAATTTGCTTAATCTAGAAATTCTAAAATCTAAAAATTGCAAAACTAATAGAAAGATTAGATAATAAGTAACTTCACCACATCGACTTTGTCTTGAGTATTATAACACATGTGCCTACTAGAGAGGTTGTGGGAGCTGAGAACATCCATCTGCATACGTCTACAGCTGTATGTACATCACCCACAGTGACCTGTAAGAGCCTTCCTTCCTAGCCCACCAGGATGAACCCCCACCAGCTCCCCTGCCACCTCCTCACTTTTCTCTCTCTCTCTCTCTCTCTTTCTGTTTCTCCCATTCTGTGTCTCTTTCTCTGAGTCACAATGCAGTCACCATCCCACACTGTGTGGGGAGACAAGGGCTTCTGATGTATGAGAGTGCTATAAAGCGTGGGAAGAGTAAACCGCATTGCTCAGAGATCTTTGAGCATGTGTGTGTCTGTGTGTGCGTTTGCATGCTTGCATCTGTTTGTATGCGTGCCAGTGGTTTCAAGGCTTACAGGTTAGTGATCCCTGGACGCCGTTAAATATATTTCATATACTGTAGCATGGTGTATGGTTTTTAATCGGAGCAGTTAAATGTGCTCCCAAAGTAACTTGAAGAAACTCTGAGAAGAAAAACAATGACGCATTCATCAGCTGTGGAGTGAATGAAGAAGCTGCAGAGAGCTAAGGACACACCAGAGCACAGCGGGGGCGATTTTTAGCCTTAATAGCTGTGCGGGGGAAGGTTGAGGGAATGGGGAATCTACTCAAGTCCAGATAGGAAATAGACACAGAGGCCCTGGTAGCTCCCTTAGGAACATTTAAGCCACATCAGATGTGCTGAGAAGAAGACAACCTGTAAACAGCATCCAGCTGAAGTCAAAGTAATTCTCAGCTGCTCTTAGAAGCTCTGTGGAAATCAACACACCCACCAACACAAACACAAAAACAAGGCTGAATTTGCAGCCCAGTCCAAAATAATTGCGTAAAGTTGTTTGACTAACAAACAAGCATGTGTTGCTGTGCAGCCGAACACATAATTACTGTCTGAGCATGCAGACTTTTAGCAGTTGTCTCAGCCAAAGATAGATGTGTTTGACACACATCCAAAAATCCAACAAAACTTCTGGTGAGCCTTCAGTCAGGCCACAGAAAAAGTCAGAAAACCATCTGATCCCTGTGGTGAAAGACCTTTTGAGCCTTTTTCTTATCGTTCCCTCTGAAATGGGGCATCCATCTTCAGAATTGAAATGTCTGCTTGGCTGACCCGCACCTGAAACCAAAGAACGGCCCACATGATATGTATTTATAGACAATGGGCTTGGGCAGAGAGTTTCAGAGATGGTGCTGCTTTGGAAGGTGAGGGGTGTAATGGTTTGTGCTCTTTGGCTGATAAGGTTAAAGAGATGGAACAGCATTACGCTGATTCAAGGATCTGCTGGCGTGTGATGGAGTAAGACTCAGATTGGTTTGTGAGTGGATTACAGTTGTGAGCATTGTGTGTGTTGTGTGTGCCTTTGGATATATTTTAACAGCATGAAATACGTGGGTGATGCATGGGTTTTATAGTATAGCCAACTTTCTGACACACATCATAGAAATGTGCTGGCAGTTTCACATGGTAATCTCATATTCATGTAATTATGTATATTTTAAATGAATGAAGTGCTGCATTTATTAACAAGAATGAAGTCACTAGGAGGTTGTTGGGGTGGATTGTGGCTTTTTCAAGCATATGATTGTCACATCATAGGTGCGAGTTTGCCTCCAAAGTCCCATGTGTAGTCAGCTTTAGGCGAGAAAAGCACTAAGGTAGCTAACGTAATGGGAGGTAGTTGGATGGCTACTGAAGCATAATTATGGGCTGATAAAAGTTAACAACCAGTGGAATGGTGTGATGGGTATTTGTGCTGTTTTCTTATGTCACATAGATCAGACCATTAACCAAAAAAAAAAAAAAAAAAACTGTGTACAACCTGCACTGAAATTCTTAACATGCCTGTAAGAACTTCAGCTTTCAGTGCAGGGATTTACTTTCCCACGATGCTCTGAAACTGTTTCACAAGTATTATCTTCCTGACAAGAATAAAATAGTGAAGGAAACAGGGTGAGAAGTTGCTGTCTTTGTAAGTGTTTTGTGGAGCATTTCCCACTTGTTAGACAGATTTAGGAAAGACATGTAACACAGGCTGTGTGGTAAAGCACATCTATCATTCATAGTCATTGCAAGTCATTTCAGTTGCCCTCACATTAGTGTTTTACCTTTAAATAAAGTAGTTTAGATTATCTAGATAAACTGTTGGTTTCTTGCAACCTGCCAGATCATTTAGCAGTTCATTGTCACTCCTCTGCACTTACTTGTTTACATGTGGGTTGAATGAAATAATCGACCAAATAAACCTGGAAAACCCACTAGAAATGTCTTTCAATATGTTTGACCAAAGTCTGATATATCTCACTATTATCTGCTGTACACTTCAATTGTTGTTTAGAAATTATCCAAAAAAATAAACAAATAAAAGCTGTTCCAAGTCTATTCTGGTTCAATCTCGTAAACAGTGTGATTCCCTGCTGTTCGTTCTGCTGATTTGGCTGATGTCAGCCTTATCACCTCCTTATCACCTCCGTAGTTATGGTTTAGTAGCTATGGTTCAGTCGGCCACCAGCTACCTACGAGTTGGTCAGTAGGTTTTCGCAGTAGTAGATATGACAGGATCAGGAGTGACAGTGATGCGATTTCCCATTAAGTTAATGTTTTTACTTTATTATAATCAAGAGCGCCAATATTTTCCCAAAACCTAAACAATTCCTAACCCTAATCTTGTAGCTTTCATACCATGGAGATGAGGAGAAAGCTGAACCAGTTTGCAGCTCTCGATACAGTCAGTCAGTCTATGTTCCAGCCCTCATCTACAGGTATGGTCACAAAAGTGGCTCAAGTGAGCTTCCGTTGTAGGGTGGCTGAGCTCAGCGTTAGTGAGGGGGTGCAGAGTTTGGAAATCTTAAGGAAGCTTTAATTAGAGACATTGCTCCTTCACTTTGAAAAGGAGCCAGTGGAGGTGTTCAGCCATCTTATCAGGATACCCCCTGGGCACCTCCCATTGAAGGTTTTATGGGTACATCCAACTAGGAGGAGACCCTGAGGCAGACCCAGAATACGCTGAGAAGGATATATAGCTCATTTCTGCCTGCGGACACCTTGGGATCCCCCAGGAGGAGCTGGAGAAAGTGGCTGGGGAGAGGGATGTCTGGTTTGCCTTACTGAACCTTCTCCCACCATGATGCTGCAAATACATGGACGGGATGAATGGATGGGAAACAAAGGTCCAGCACATGAAAACCACCTTACTATGTCTACTGAGAGGTGGATGAGGGACCTATCATTGCCTATATGTGTGTGCTGAGTAGAAAAGAAGCAACTGAATAGCCGGATAACATCCAAACTAGGTGGTTTATTTGCAAAACATTACAGTAACTAGCTTTTGTAGGAAATTACTGACTCTCTTTTAGAAATTAAACTCTATTTTTGAGATGTTTTTACTATTTGCATGTCCAGTACTAACCCATCTATGTGCTCACTTTTCAGCCCTCTGTGTAACTCCGAGCTCTAAGACGTTGTTAATTTTAGGTTTTCTATGACATATGCTAATGAGCAGATGGACTGTAAAATAAACGCTTATTAGTTTTACATTATTTTGCTTGTAAATGAGGCTGCTTCCTTTTTAAATACTGTTTAGATATTTAATTATTCAATTGAAAGCTGAAAGAAAAGAAGCAGGTGTAATAGAGGTACATCCAGAGGCAGAATGCTGGCACATTGTGTTACCGGCTGCTTTCATAATGTCACAAACGACCTGGCAGGGGAGCTGATTGGGTGCTGGGTACTTGGTGGTGGGTTCACCCATGGGTTGAGCTCTCAGGAAGGAACTGATCAGTGGGATGCACTCTTTTTATTTGTTTATATTTTTTAATCTATGATAAAGAATAGAAGATCCAGGGAACACATCGTTAACTCTATACCCCAGTTAACATGATTATTGGTTATTTCTGTAGTATATTACACTTTGATAGGTATAACTCACTCTATTATTATAGCTTAATTTAGATTATAATGCACATTTTATTTATATTTATAATGTGTAAGTTGCATTTCCATTTTTTCCTTTTTTTTTTTTTTTTTTGCCAGTCAGAGCAAAATATCACTTTGATGATTCCAGCAGCAGATTTTCTCCAAGGACAAAATCTGATAGTAAACATTATCTTTTAGGAGGAATATGTGAACATTTTTATCCATGTGAAATTCTAACAGTGTATTCACTTTGGCATAAGCCTACCTTTTTTCCTTCCTTTCATTTTGCCCCTCTCCTCTTATCTGTCCTAACATTCTTTCGCTTTTTCTGTTCCTGTCTCCCCTCATCTCCCTCTGCCCCCTCGGCCCCTCCCAGACTCGCTCTCCTTTCACCGCCTGTTATCTCCACCATGCAGTTGACTGCTTCTGTCCTCTGGGTGTCAGCACTTGCCTTATCCTTCATTCAGCTATACAGCTGTGTGTGAACCGACCGTCCCTTTTCTGCCTGCATTTCATGTTTCATGAGGATTTTTTTTTTTTTTATTTCCTCTTGTCTGCTGTGTCTTTTAACATTTTCTTCAGTCTCCCCTCCTCCCCCTTCCCCAGGCTGCCTGCTTGTTGCCACAGTAATTGTCAACTTTAACATCATATTTCAGCCATCCTCTCTCGCTCTCTCGCTTTCTGACATACACACCTACAACTAAACTTCAGATGATACTCACTGACGTAATGCAGTCTATAACCACTTACCCAAATCTTGACCATTACAGCTTAGTACCTAATTCTAAATCTTACCCTAACAATTCTAACCTTCAAATGCTGTTTGTAGTTGTAGAACCTTCCAAAATGTCTTCACAAAAAAATAGAAGTTGTCAAAATAGCTCAGAGTGATGTTATTGAGCTACAGCCTGTCAAGTCCTGACTGTTGAACACCTTGGAAGATGTGTCAGCAAGTGAGGACTGGCCACAATGTTGTTACTTTCCAATACTTTCCAAAAGTGTTCTCTCTCCCAAAGTGTTAAACTAGTTCTCATCAAGATAGCCATACAAGTGCACCAACACATGCGCATACACACACCACTTCTCAATCAATAAATCTGCAGTAACCCTATCTGTCACCGCCCTGCTGTGTGTGTGTGTGTGTGTGTGCGTGTTGGAAAAAACTGAAGGTCATAGTGGAGCAGGGTTATGGAATGTTAAAAAAAGGGGAATTTGAGGATTGCTAAGATGACTTAGACTACATGCCACCGCTCCGGCTACCAGGGGTGTTTTCACAAAAGACCCCTCTCTGAATTATTGACAATATAATGCAATGTCCTTGAAGAGCGAGAAAGACACTGCATTTTTCTCCTCCCACTTTTTCCCCCTCTCTGAGTCTGATTATTGGGCAGAATAGAAAAAAAAAAAGTCATACTCTTGTCATTTCCCATTTTTTTTCCTGCAGAAGAATGAATCTTATCTGTAAATGGACCCACCCCCGTCTTTTTCTCTCGCCTCTCGCCAAAACCTTCATTTGACAAAAGGAGCTTCTGTCCTTTGCTCCAAACCGCAGTTAATCTTCCTCTGTATTCATAAAGCATATTTGTTCACTATAAACTGTGAGTGATTCAGAATTGGGACTGAAGGTTATTTAGCTGCATCAGACAGACTTCAGTCCCCAAAACAGAGGCATTGGAGAAAAAAAGGCTAATTTGGTTCACACTGGAACGACTGCTCTACATAGTAGCTCAAATCTGGTTTCCCATTCAAGCATTGTGTGCAGAGGTGGTAGAAGATTTTTATATTAAAAGCATCAGGTGGTATTAATGTTGTGGCTGATTGGTGTATATGGCATAGAGTCCCCTCCAAAAGTATTCATTTTTGCTGTAGACTAAAAATATTTAGTTTGACATCAAAAGATGATTATTAGACAACCGATCTAAGTTGTGTATCAGATCCAGATGTAAACACCTGGAAATCAAAGCTGAAATGTAGAAGATACCACCTTGAGTTTGATCCCAGCCATTGTTCTTGTGAGCAACAGTATTGGAACAGATAGACTTAATAACTGCAATAACTGCATCAAGCGTGTGACCAATTGACATCACCACACTTTGTGATGCTTTTCCAGGTTGTTGTTTGTTTTGGGGGGTTACTCCCCTTCACTCTCCACTTTATCAGGTAAAATGCATGCTCCAGGGTTGAAGTCTGGAGATGGACTTGGCCAGTCTAAAACTTCCACTTCTTGCCCCAGAGGAACTCCTTTGTGTTTTTGGCAGTTTGTTTTGGGTCATTATCTCGCTGCATGGTGAAGGATCTCCATAGCAGTCTTTCTTTAAATTGGCAGAAAAGATGTTTCTGCAGACTCCTGAGTCTGGAAATAAAAGCTGAAATGTTGATGTCTTGTCTCATATTCACTTTTTGATGTCAAACCCAAATGGTTTCAGTTTTATAGCAATAATAAAGGAAGTGCCCTCACTGTTCCAGCGGAGGGTATGTAACAAACATTTCAACAAATTTCTTACATTTTGTTTTTAAATCCTATCACAAATATGTGTACTTTCTACTCCTTAAAATGTTCAAACGGTCTCGTTATTTTATTTTTTTTTACGCATTAGAGGGAAATATCGATTATTTTTATTTTGCATTATTGTGGAGTGGCAGGAACAGTCGATATTGAGTAACATTAGTACAGTATGTTAACCAAGACAGTCCAGCTCTAATATTAGCGTAGCTATCCCCACTAGGTACAGCAGGCTCTTTACATAATTACTTATAACCCCCTAATTTCCCTGTTAGTCTTTAAATTGGCTTTGCACACAATCAGCTGGTAGAAGTGTACTTTTATTCTTTAGTTACATTTCTGAGGCGGCTCCTCTAAATTAGTACATCTGCTTTTACTAGAGTCTTTTTACACTAAGTCTGTAATTTTACTTAAGTTTAGAATGTGGGTACTTTTGCCACGTCTGGTACAAAGAGAGCAAACAATGCCTGGTCCAGTAACAGTCAAACAACTAGTCAGGAGTACATTGAGTGGAATAGGTTTAAATGGTAAATAGAAGGTCAGAACCTCTGTCCAATATGGACATAAATTTTAATTCCTTTTGGAAATCATGAATACCTCAATCTTCAGGCTAAGAAGTACATCTGAACTGCCGAAGCTGGAATCCTGTGTCAAGCAAGAATCAAAATATATTTTGTTCCAAAGCAAGTTCTCCTCACACTTAGAGAGCATTGTTGAAATAAGTGTCTTAAGACATGTTGCTGGCATCAAATTCAAAATTATGAAAATTATTAAAATGTAAACTATTAAAAAAGAAGAAAACTATTACATTTCTCAGTTTCAGCATCTGATGTTGTCTTTGTAATGTTTGCCATCAATAATGTGTCTCAATTATTGTGTTCTCATTTTAATGTGACAGTGTCCAAAGTTTTTTGGAAACAGGGCTGTATATGGTTTTGACTATTGACTATTTTTAAGATGGAAATGTTTTAATTAATTGTTGACTGTTTTTCTACAACAGCTGGCCACTTCTTTTGCAAACATTAATCAAATAGGAGGAGATGTGCTGCACTGACTACTGGGACAGCAGTGAATTAATCCACATTTGGTGCTTTGCAGGCAGCAGGAGGGTGTATTTGGGATTGTGTCTAAGTCTGGGATTGAGTCCAAATAAACTACAGTGGATGTGTTTGTGTTAATGTCAGACAGTGCAACAGTGTGGCGCATTGTGTTGTTGTTTACCGACATAACCAAATTCTATTGCACAGATATACACAAATATAGACAAAACTGTGTTTTAATATGACACAGTGATTGCTGGTTTTGCTTATTTAATGACATTTCTTGACAGTAAGAAAGCAGCAATGTCACCTGAGTCATCCTTTAACTAAAACTGCACAAGCACAACGGTATGAGCACACAGGTTGAAGGCTCTCTTTACATTATCTGCTCTCTAAATTCTTTTCTTTTTTTTCTTTTTTTTTGCCAAAACCTTTAGGCATTAGTGATAAAGTTTGCATGTCACTGAATGATTTCAACAACTTGTTGTCATGATAATGCCATTATGCCTATTGTTGAAGCCCCCTACTGTTTATTCTAGAGCGTCTCACCATAGGGAGGCGCTTAACTGATCAATGACAAATGATAAACTTTGAGTGTGACATCAAAGGATATTGAAATCAAAAGAGTTTGTCACACATTGAAGCATGAATGGGTGAATGTGCTTAATTAATAGTATTGCAGTTTGTCATTTGGACTGTGACATATCAAGGTCGCTTGCTCAAGGTTGCTTTAAGTGTCTCCTGTAAGCAGACATGGTTGCAGATTACTGAAATTCTTGCATCAAAATCCACAATCCTTCCAACATTAACTGATACAGTACAGTATGTCCCAACCTCTCATACGACCTGCAGAAGTGTTTGCTGCCTTTCTATGCTCTTTCAACAGACTGTCGAAATTGCATCCCTCTTGGTGCCAGGCACCACCAAAATGACACCTGATGTAACATCATTTTTCACCCTCACTGTGCAAACATAGTGGTTCAGCTCAAAAACCACTGCGTCTCGATGTAGCATGACATACGATGGTGTTTCTATTTAAATATTATCTCGGAAAAAAGGCTTTTATTTTTAAATTTATCTCTAATGTTTTCAGTAGTTTGAGTTATGGATGTATTGACTTTTTGTTTTTCAGAACAAACACGGCTGAGCCCTATAGTATAAGCATAAATTTAAAAGCTCCTGTTACAATAAAGTTGTAAGTTCTCATACCTGCTTCTCTACAGTAATACCCATAAAACATGTCAAATGTGTGGTGAAAACATATTCACACAGCGCAAATTAGATCTGTTCTCCTGCACAACACTGCGCTTGGCTCATCATGTTACTGCTACTTTATTTATGATGTTTTATGGTGTCTGTATAAAAATATAACAATTATCTGAGTGTGGCTTTTTTCCTTCATCCAAACACAATCACAGTTGAGAATCAAATAGTTGTAGACTACACAGTCCAGATTTGCATGGCATGGGCTAATTAATGTATGGGCTAACTAATTTAATTAGCATCAGAGCTCTTGAAACTTCACTACAGAAACATCAACCAGCCTACGACCATTATTTAAAATTCCAACTTTAGGTTTTTTTCCACTTTAAATGGTTATTTAGTTTAGTTTCCACTAAATGTGGAGATGTTGTGTTCAGTTCAGTTTTTCAAAAGATTCACATTTAATTTTTTAAACATTTGTTTAACAGGCACTTTTTGTATCATGCTATTCAAAATAAATTATTGATTGACAATAGGAAGGTTGGCATAGTATACAAAGCATAACAGAGTTTCACTTTTTTGGACATATTATCCCGACATACTGTATGTACGACAGAGTCCAAATGTTATAAATACAACTTTGTGAAATAAAATAAAACGTGTGTAAAATTCACCCGCTGTAGCGTCAGCCTCTGAGAAACTGCTGGTTTGCAGAATATTACCTGCACGTTCCATTTTATTATCATACCTGAACTGATTTCTAATACGTCAGATATCAGTCATTATCATGCCCATAGTTATGATTCACTTGGGAACCTACTACCTACCAGTAGCCCTGTAGGTTTGTTATGTGCTTTGAAATGTGTGCTAATCTGGTGTCATCTAGTGGCTGTAGTAAATAAGACAAAAGCAAAAATGGCAGTTGGTGACATGATTAAAAGGAAAAGTCTGCAAAGTCAGGGTGGATGGATGAAGGACAAAACACATGACTTTGAAATGAGAGATGCCAGTGTCCTGCTTCAAGCCAACAATCATTAAAGTTACTATATGTTAACTCAAAGCACAACATTTTCCATATGCAGAACAAGTCAGTATTGTATAGAGCATGGAAGTGACCAGAAAGGAGAAAACAATGCTTTCAATGATTTTTGTTTCTTTAAGAAGTGATTTTGTTTGAGCTGCAACAAAGGGAGAGCAGCCGATTGACGCTGACACTACAAACATATAATAAATGTATTATTTAAATGAATTTATTTAAATAATTAAGTTAATTCACAAATTACCAATTTAAGATTGCAAATTATTGAATTTGTTCGCACTGTTTAGTAATTTGTTTGCGCACTTTAGTAGTGTGAGCACATTACTTTTTACGTTACTTCTTACTACAAATGCATGGGCTGATAATGACAGAGAACAAGCCATTAAAAAGCTTAATAGCATTTGACTTGGACGTCCTCAGAGGTACACTAGTGTAGTTTAAATGGTTTTAGATTCATCTAATATGATACCAGCCGTATTCAATAAATGAATATCCTTGGTATCCCCAGAACCAACATGTAAAATATTTGTCAATACTAAGCAAAGGGATCAACGGTGTATAAGCGTGTCACCATGTTGAGTTGCTCCGTGGATGCTCTCTCTCTTTCAGGAGATAATCTGGTCAGTTTCCTCCTGTACTGGACTGCTTATGCAGTGTGGTCACAGAAACATGAGCAAATCCATTTCCACACTCATAAGTAAACACTTACGCCACACTCGCTCACACTGCTGATGACAAATACTTATTGCCCATGATCACTGAGGCCTGCTAACTTCATTTCTTACAGGATTCAGTCCATTTTAATCCATACAGTTTGAGTCATCATGCCGACATGGTCAGGTTACACTCAGCTGTGTGTGTTTGTCTTGACACCAACTATTGTGCTCTCCACAGTACCCTCCCTCACCCCGAGCCTCACCCCCAAAGGAAATTGATTAGGGAGTAATTAAAAAAAAAAAAAAAAAAAGTGTGTCTGGCTGTTGGCCAACTTCATGTTCTATTCATGCAGATTAATACATATTTGTTGTTGCCTGTGGGGGCTGAAAGGCATCTGTCTGTGCCATTAAACATTTATGTGTGCAGTACACACACACACACACTCGGCAGCTCTTTACCTCCCTTCTCCTTGTATCAGCTCACATCTTAATGGAGTGCATTAAATCAGAATGCCCAAACAGGGAATTTCACAGTGACAGTGGCATTCATCACACCTTTGTTTTAAAGGAACAATTTCCCCTCAGATCCTCAGTCACTGTTAGATACCATCAGCTTGTTGTTCAATGCAAGAGCTGTGTTTTAGGTTACTTCTTTTTAGTGGACTCAACCTACCTACAGTATGTCTACAGAAAGAGATTGTGTGTGTGTGCGCGCACTGTATTGACATTTCTCTTGTGTGTTTAGCATTGTTGTCACATAGTGGAGATGTTTGTATCTCCTCCAGCTCTTGTATAGATTTATTTTTGGACTGCTGATGAATACCATCATAGTATGTGTATCAAATGATTGGAAACAGGTCAGAATTGCACTGGGCAATGTTGTCTTGTTGTAATGGGACAGCCAATTTGACTGTCATCAGTCTTCCCCATCCGTCCATTACCGTCACCATTTATCCTATGATTTGGACACTGCTGGAGAGGATCTCAGCTGTCATTGCGCACTATGCACTAGGCTATGCGCACTATGGACAGATGGCAAATCTCTGGACTGCACATAGGCTACATTTACATATTATGCAGAAGTGGACTAAATCTTTTAACCCCCAAGCTACTCAGATTTTATTTCAAGTCAGATCTGGGCTACTTTTGTAGGTCCTCTTAAGTGCGTTCACAACCTTCATGAAAAAAAATCGGATCCGACTCCTTAACCACTGTCAGAATTGGTCATTTATGTATTTTTTTTTTTTAGCTTATTACCTCTGTGCACATGCACACATTGCCTGCCATCATAAGGGCTGAAACCGCACAATTTGACTGTTGCACAAATTATGCTGTAGCTGCTTTTGTAATTGGAATTCAGTTTTAAGGCCTGTAGCGTGAATGTGTGTGTGTGGAGGGTTCTGTCTCTATGGTTGATGCCTACATGCATTTGAGAGTCACCAATTAGCTGAGTGTTTTCATTGTGGGAGTGAACCACAGCATCTGATGGAAACCCACACAATCATAGAGAGAACATGCAACCGTAAGCCGTCAGATTGGTTCAAAGTTAGGACCTTCTAGCTGTGAGTCGCTAATCAGTAGCAACCTTTCCATGGTATTCATGATAATCATTATTGTGGTCTATAGTTATGATTTAGTGAGGCAGCTACTACTAAGGAGTTAGTAAGGCGGTTATCAGTAAATGTGGTAATTGGGCATCTTCTGCTGTAGGAGACAGAGGCAACACCCTGTTTAGGGTCAGCAAATAAAGCTGTAGCTCCTTGTTTTGTAATGTAATTATGAAAATGAAATGCCCAATGACGCATAATAAGCGCCTTAATGTGCCTACTGGCAGGTAGAGCAGGGACTTACCGAGCCATAGCTATGGCCCTATAACACGCAGTTTAAATCAGGTGGAGGCTCTAATGAAATACATTTAATTTAATAACCAAGCACCTGAGAATGGATCAATAGTTTATTGGGTCATTTTAAATGGAGGTTATATATAATTTACACTCCTAGACAATATGCTACTGATTCCATAAAAATTTTGATGAATTAACAGGTTTAACAACAGTCATAGGTGATTCCCAAGCTGTGGGCTGAAACCTTGTCCCAAGGTTCTTCTCTAGAGCCACCAAGATGTTTACATGACCAAATCAAGTCCACAATAAGGCCATAACCACTGTTGAAGGTTCAAACATAGATATTGATTTGTCTTGTTTTTAGGGGTCAACACGTTGTAAAAATTCATATACACAAGATGGTGGGATAGAGTAAAAAAACAGACTTGTTTTTGATTGTGTGCACAGAATAATAACGGATATTACTTTGTCTTACATAAGTGATGTAAGATAATAATATGAGTCAAACATGATGGAATATCGACATCTACAGTAGATGTTGAATTATAACTGCTACAGTCAGATGCAGAAGTTTGCATCCTTTTTTACTGTTTTTGTAATTTCATAATAAAGATTATTTTTCCATCAACATAATATTTAATGCACAATTAGTTGGCCTAACTGTATTAAACCAGTATATAGTGCTTGAATTGTTAAAAAACGTTGTACTCTGCACTTATATAGTGCTTTTCTAACTATGGGCACTCAAAGCACTTTACACTGCTTCTTATTCACCCATTCACACTCACAATCATACACCAATGGGTGTATGACTGGGAAACAAGTTGGGGTCCAGTGTCTTGCTCAAGCACACTTCGACATGTGACCAGAGAAGCAGGGGATTGAACCAACAACTGCGAGTGGTGAACAACTGCTCTACCTTCCTGCGCCACAGTCGCCCCTGTTGCTTAAAGTTGCTCAGAAAAATACATTTAGTCGTTCACCTGGCTTTTCTGGTTGCCTGACCTGCTGAGACACTTTAAAAGGTATGGTTCATAAGAAAGGGACAGAAATAATGCAGTGTGTTCTAAAAGCTTGTGCACATGTTCTTTAGGTGGCTGGAGTGTATGGGGTCAATGGGCGCAGTGCAGCAGCGAGTGCGGGGGTGGGATTCAAACACGGACCAGGACCTGTCAGTCTCCTCCAGAGGAGTCGTACCTGTGTGAGGGAGTGGTGGAGGAGGGCCGGCCGTGCAACTCACAGCCCTGCACCGGTGAGCTGCTTACTCCATGTGTGTGTTTGTCTGCATTCTCTGTCCGCGAGTGTCCTTTTTAAGCATTGCTACGTTAAATATGAGCATGCAGTGTGTGTTTACAGCTATCTGTGTTTTTTTTTTTTCATGCTTTTCCTTTTTCAAATGTTGATCATCTGCTTGTTTCATCTCTAAGTCAGTCTTTTGACTTAAGGAGTGCATGTTGGAAAGGGGACTTTGATCGATGAAAAATGACATGGTCAACCATTTAAGACTATGCAAAATATGTTAGTGTCATTTCATTTAAAAAGGGACTAAAGGGACACAGAAAATCAACACCCAGGTTTTGTTATTAGAGGCCATTTAGTTCCTTCACTCAATTGTTTCACAGGGGTAAAGTTTTGTTTTGCAAAGAACTACCAGTATCCTACATTTCTGTGTGGGAATTAGCTCAAACAGCAGGTTGAACTGTAGATGTATGTGTGTTTTCTTTTATTACTAGTTTACAGTTTTTTATTACATTATTATATGACAGCTGAATACATCAAAATAAGAACTGCACACATTTACAGCACATTAACACCCACAGCACAACAAAAGTCCCAAGTTTGGCTGATGCTGTTCTGGGTGACCAATCACGTCACGGTTGTGTCCCAAATATAAGCCACTGATGAAGGAGCTCTGGTTGCTAACCCCGCTCCCTCCTCCCCCCTGGCCTTGCCTCACCCCCCTTTAGGCAAAGGTCGCCATGTCTCTCGCAGCCAATCGCTTCGCTCAGTGGACAGCCGCAAGCGGGATGACGTAGACAAGCCCCGCAGTGGACAGCAGAGCCCTCAGACAGGTAAGACAACGGGACGCAGAGGGATCCCATGCATCAGTCACTGTGGCAGCTTGGGTGACCACTTTGCACAACACATAATATGACGACCACAAACGACCACTTTTCACTCACGTCTAATGAGCACATCTATCAAAATCTCCAGAAGCAGTGCCTCGTCCGCAATGGACTAATTCCAACATGGACCCTGACTGAACATAGTGAAATTGTATTTTATGTGAGGTCATAGCAGGACACTGTGCCCTGTCTGTAATATACTATATCAAATGGAGTCCTCCCCCTCTGTTAAAGTAATCCTCCACCCAAAATCAGTAGCAAGCACTCAACCCTCTGTAGGCTCAAACTCCATTGTTTATTTTCCCAAAGGTTAGAAACCAGTCTCAGGTTGGTCTGGTTATGGCTAACATACACTTAATGACAGTATAGTGAACTACGATTGTTATTTGTTAAGTTAAAAAGTAGCCACCAGATTTGTTTTGCTACGGGATCTCGAAAGATGTCGAGCTCCAGGACTTCCAGTACTTTCTGACAGTCGTAAAGTGTGTTGCCTTCAGTTTACTCTGTGTTCAGGTGTGTCCCCATCTTTAAAAAGGTGTGGAGCTAAAATCAGGATGATTTTAGCTTAATTTAGCACAATGACTGGAAACAATTTAATCAGAACTAATTATAGCCTTTGACAGCTGTTTTTAAAGTTCATGCCCCTTCCTAACAAGATGTGTTTGGTATGTGCATGTGCTAATAAAGCCAAGAAACACATTATGCCATTCTAGGTTGATCTCTCGCCTTCGGTCATGCACAGCAGATAAGCATAAAACAATGGTATCAAACTCTTCTAAATAATTTCACAAAATGTATTCCCCAATATGTTGTACTATTACTTTCTAAGGTGGTTTTAAAACCATTGTGATTAGCTTCTTGACAGACACGAGGGGGATGAGATCATCTCGTAGTTACTATAGATATGTTCTTTTCCCATTACAAAACCTTCCCACTATACTGATATGAATCTAAGCTTGATTAGAATTGCCCTTCAGAAAACAACTACCGACTTTTCAAGCCTACAGGGGGTGAAGGTTTGATATAACAAGATAAGACTTTGGGTGAAGCATTAACTTAATATGCCAAATGATTTCCCACATCCCGTTTAGTTGACCTCCCTGCTTCCCGAGCTGTGACTCCTGAATTTTCCCTTTTTGGTCAACAGGCCCAGTGAATCAGCAATGAACAGATGACTGACATATCCTAAGCCAGTGGCATTCACTTCCCTTGGAAGTCAATGTAAGGGATATGACATCAGAACCTCAAAGATAGAGAACGACAAGTTCAACACAAGCTGGCGTCCATTTGATGTGCCGCCTCCTTTGATGGACATCATTTACAGTGTTTGTAGTCGAATAAAACATTAGAATCTCTGACACCTGTGTCTCCTCTTAAAATTAGATGGTTCCCAGAGAATTTAGAAACCTTTCCCAAGTTTATTTATTGTCTTTTAAAAGGCATACGACAGCAGTGGTCTGGAACACAGGGAGCCATCGAGGATCACCAGAAAAAGAAAGCTTCATTAGCCACAATTGGAATAAACTTTGGAATGGGACAGCCTCATCCATCTGTTAAGAAATACTACGCCTTTGAAGGAGGTGGCCCCTAAAATCCAGGACACAGCTAAAATCTACCCTTTATCACACCACAACCCTTCCTCTTTTTTGGCCACAGAGGCTGCGTCCTGCATGATAATTAGTCTTGGCCCTCTCCTTTCCTTTTCCTCCTCTTTCTCCCTCTATCCGCCCATCCTTTACCCACCCCTTCCTCCTCAGTAGACTCTACTTCAGGTGAGGAATGGTCAGCGTGGAGTGTGTGTTCTACCACATGTGGGGAGGGCTGGCAGAGTCGCACTCGTTTCTGTGTGTCCTCCTCCTACAGCACCCAGTGTAGTGGGGCATTGCGAGAGCAGAGACCTTGCAACAACTCTGCTGTGTGTCCAGGTAAGCCCCCCATTCCCCATCTTGTGCCACCTATCCTGCGCTCTCCCAGCCCTCTTCTCGGCCACCTATACAAGACTCGGCTGACTCCTTTCCTTGGTTAAGAACCTGTGTCCTCTGGGATGGCTTCTACCCTCACCTTATAGAAAGTTTAGGTTCCCATTCAATAACAGATTAGTGGTGGCATTAGGCTCTCCTACATGCAAACAGGTAGGGAAACAATGGATTAGTTTAAATGATTTCAGTGGAACCAGTAAAACAAAAGTGGAACCGGTAATTGTTAATACATGAAGTTCTCTGGTGCTGCTTCTGGTGTGTCAATAGGATGTGAGTTTTTCTGAGAGTCAAACCATAGTTCTTCTGATTGCAGTGCATGGATCTTGGGAGGAGTGGTCACCATGGAGTTTGTGTTCATCTACCTGTGGCAGGGGTTACAGGTCTCGAACACGAAGCTGCACCCCCCCTCAGTTTGGGGGAACTCCCTGCGATGGCCCAGAGAAACAGACAAAATTCTGCAATATAGCTGTCTGTCCAGGTGAGGCATACAATATTCACAAAGAATCACCCTAATGGCAAAATAAATACCCTAACACATTGCTTTGCAAAACCCACAAAGTGACAATCACGCCCACTTCATAAATGATTAGCCAAATGTGGGGGCTGTGCAAGACCATATGTCCCAACACATATGATTAAACATGTCTGTGTTTGTGCCCAGCATAGAATAAACTGGAATTGTGCCTTTGTATTATGCATACAGTCATGTAAACACCAGGAAAACGTTTGAGAACATTGATTCTGTTATCTTTGTATAGCGTTGCCTTTGTGATGAAGGGTTATAAACACATCATAGGATTTCATATGGACCAGCTGGTTTGAACCCTACATATACAGAATGTTTACACAGTGTGTATTCTTTTTACTTTCCTTTACTGTTTCCTGTTTTACCCAATGACCCTGGCCATCCTTAGTGGATGGAGTGTGGAATGAATGGTCCAGCTGGAGCTCCTGCTCTGCCTCATGCTCCAATGGGACAATGCAGAGAATCAGGGAGTGTAATGGCCCTTCGTATGGAGGTTCCGAGTGCAGAGGAGAATGGCTGGAGACTGTCGACTGCTTCCTTGGGGAGTGCCCAGGTACAAAGCAGACAAGATCATTGCACAAAACATTTAGTACGCTCCAAATAAATAAATAAAAACAATCTCTTGCGATTTCACATCTGATTTATGGAACAAAAGTCAAATTTACATTTTTTTTTTTTTAAAGCCCAATTGATATTGTGTTTCTGTTATTTAATATGGATCCTCAGTTCTACATGGAAAAATAATTTGCTATGAAAATACACTCAAACCTTTTTGGACACCATACTGATATGAGTGTTGGGTTACATTTGTCTTCTATTGGTGACTTTACCAGTATTTTGTCCACGATTTATCCAGTGTTGTGGGGACATGCCATCCAATGCCGGGTCAGATGGGTTTTAAAGAGCAGTGTGACACTTATCCCTGCTGGCCTTTCTGACGAAGCATGCACGATACCGAAATTCAAGGAAGCGGAGTCATGTTTTAATTCAGTCACAGGACATTTAGAGAGGTTAATTTCATATTTGAAAAGGTTGTGATAAAAAGTAAAATAAAATTAAAATACTGACATTTTAATGGGGAACACATCAAGTTTTTCATCAACTGGTTTAGATCATATTAAAATCAGCAGGTGTCACTGTACTACATACTGAGCTAGTCAGATACAAGGTGGAAATCTTTAGGAGGAACATATCCAAGTCCTATTACAGCCATTCATACTTCAAAATTTTAATGAGTGTAAATTGTATTAGATACTAAAAAAATACAATTTCCTGACTTTTTAGTATGCATTGTTCACCGTATGAAGCCTAAATTAAGATGAGATGAAGATGAGACAACAGATGAGCTGCAAACTCTTCTTCACAGAATAAAAGTAAATCCAGCATGGTCCAAGACAATTTCATAGTTGCAGGATTTTAAGCTGTAAAAAAAAAAATGCAGTAAAATGAAAAATTACTTTTTATTTCTATTTACATACAAAGTATAGCAAATATTCGTGACCAAGGCACATTTCCGCAGATGGTTGTTTCATTAGGTGTTCTTTCTAAAAATAGTTCTGTTTCAGTCTGGCTTGTTAGCCAAACATACAAACATGTTGGCTGTTTATGATGCTGTAGGCATTAAAACTTTGTCTAACAATATATATTTAAAATACCCATCCCTACAGACCAGCTTTTTCAAGAGGAAAACTTTTCTTTTACTTTGGCACAGACTGTTTTAAATTCTTGTCCATGTAATTTTCCCCTGGTTTTGAAAGTTTCACTAATAATTTGAACAATAATGAACAATAAAGAACAATAATGCAAATAATTATGGCTTGTGCTGAATAGACTAAAATATGTTAAAATAATGGTAAGGTCTATATGTATGTGTTCCATTATGTCTTATGGAGAGTTCCCTAATAATGTCATGCTGTATTTACTCTGTAAGTGGATGGCAAGTGGCAGCCGTGGTCACTGTGGTCAGGCTGTTCTAAAACCTGCGGAGGTGGGAGCCAGCAGAGAAGCAGGATTTGTTATGGCCCCTTTTTTGGAGGGCAACTTTGTCCTGGAGAACGAGAAGAGCTCCGGCGCTGTAATGAAAAGAGATGCCCAGGTCAGTGCACAGAGACAGAAGTTGCTTTATCAGCAACTTTCCATTACTGGTTCTGGCTTTGACCCCTACTTACACATTTACATGATCCGGCTCTATGAAATTTATTCACACTTCTTTGTGAACAGAACCTCATGAAATATGTGCTGAGGACAACTTCTCCAATGTCGTCTGGAAGATGACTCCAGCTGGGGATACAGCAGCAGTACGTTGTCCTCCCAATGCCATGGGTGAGTTAACACTATGGATACGTTTACATTTTGTGTAAGACTCAATTGCTCACTGCGATTATTCAGAGTTGGCAATGTTTGGTAGTGCAGTGATTTGGAACTGTAGCCTCACACCAAGAAGGTTCTGGGTTTGAACAAGCTGACTGGCTGGGGCCTTTGTATGTTGTCCCTATGCTTGTGTAGCGTTAGCCTTACTCAGCCTCATACTCAGTGTCAGACAGGATTTACTGCAGCCCCCCCTCTTAACCCAATAGATGCATTTTTTCAAATTTACATTAAAAACACACTTTGCTAATATACAACCCTTGTTGCATGTTTCTCCATGTAGGGCTTATCTTACGCCGCTGCACCCTGGATGAAGAGGGCATCGCTTACTGGGAAAATCCTACCTATATGAAATGCATTTCTAATGACTATCGCAGCATACAAACTTTGGTGAGCAGGAAGATGCTTGGCAGCCTTTAAGTATCCTAAATGTCCCTTAACACATTTGAAAAGCCCTAATCAAAAGTATTTTATTGGATTTTAAAATTATACAATATAGTGTAAAGGCCTGTGAAGACCTGCAACCTAAAGCTAGCCTAAATAATTTTAAATGCAGGTTAAAAAAAAGATACTCCCCAACCCTGTTTATATAAATGGTAAGGTAGTAATAACTTTTGCTTTCAGACGCGGGAACATTTGTCCAAAGCGCAGCGTGGCCTGGTTGGAGATGGTGTTTCAGAGGTGATGACCAAGCTAAGAGTTACGTCCAGTGATGGGACCAGCTACAGTGGTGACCTGCTGGCCATCGTAGATGTGCTGAAGAACATGACCGAGATCTTCAGGAGGGCATACTACAGTCCCAGCAGTGCAGACATGAGGGTGAATTGATATATAAGTTTACTAGCAGTGTACTGCTGTTTAAGTGTAACACAAATTAAGAATAAACTCAAATCTTTGGTCTAAAACTATAATGTGAAACATAAGATAAGGCTGATTTTATTTTAATTGGTAAATTTGGAATTTTTGAGAACTTGTGGCACCACAGTGCAACATGGATCCTTTTTTTTTTTTTCCCTTTGCACCAAAAACAAGTACACTTGTGCAATTACAACTGCACTTTGATTGGGCTAAACAAGGCAGATGTGACTCAAGACTTAATGTTCATCCTTCAGGTTGGGCATAATCAAATATGCTATCAAACAGCTCTTGTTTAAATGTGCTCTTGGTCTAGTCCCAAGAGCACATTTAAACAAACCTTAGACACACATAAACACTCATAAATATGAACACACACAAACAAACACACACATACACACGCACACACTACTTAATAGCAAGCATTTTCTCTCTGCTTTACAGAACTTCGTCCAGTCAGTCAGCAATCTGTTGATGGAGGAGAACAGGGAGAGATGGGAGGAAGCGCAACTGGTTAGTATCATGCTCTCTTTCTATGACAGGACTCACACTGTCACCTCGTCTGTAATTACATCTTTTGTTGAACTTTGTGCACAGTAATAATAACAAGCCTCGAGCTGTACAATTGATGAGTTAGACACTGTGACAAAGACGCAGGTGGAAAAAACAACCCACCTGTATCTTTTCAGACTGACACAGGTAGATGAAGAGGAGAGTGTCTGTAGGACAGAAATAACTATAGCTAATGAGTAACCAAGTCAACGCAAACACCCACTCATCCATCTGCTGCGCTGTCTTTGCACGGTGACGCTCCTAAGAACAGAATGAACGGCTGGTTGGAACCAGAAAACCAGTGCGATGTTAAATACACCCACCCCGGTCTCCTCTAAATGAGCACTTTATCCTAAAATGCTAATAACACTCTTTTTGCACAACTACTAAGAATAAACAATTGATAGTGGGGGAACAATATTGTTAATATCGTTGCATTTTTTTTTTTTTTTAATTGTTGCCCTAAACTGTGGTGTCTCAGCTTACTATAGCACAAGCACTTTATTTTCAGTTTTTCTTAATTAACCATGACCAAAATCAACGTGATTGATGTAAAACACAGATCGAGCTTAAAGCAGGTCCCAGGTTTCAGAGTTTCTCTATGGTAAAATCAATAGCCACTTGCAGTGACCTGAAAGTTTGGTTAGGGGATTTATCACAGTCAGTATCACGCCTGCTTTTTATGTCAAGTTTGAAAAAGTGCAGTATTTTATCAAACTTTTGACGTTTAGACATCAGGGCCAAAGATGGATTACCATTACTGCACATTATAATGATAAGAGGCCCAAAGGAAACACCTTAACTGCATTTTGTCTTGAGGCACCAATTTCTATATAAGCCCTGATTTATGGTAAAATGTACTCTTAATCTTCCTTTTATATTGTGCTTAATTGGGCCATTTTGCTCAATAAAAATGTGCTTACATAGTGCAGAGAGAGTCAAAGATAAGCGGCCTCAGCCTCCCTACCGGTTAATCCACATATTTGACTCAATGTTAGGGAGTCCTCTGTTTTAGTACTATCCTGCCATGATTACGTACCACAGATGGCGTCATAGTGCCCGAAATTCAATATTCAATACATCCACATGATAGAGGCAACAACCACTCCCAAGATCTTCTCAACAATATTGCGGAGAATTATATGGAATGAAACTGGTTCTCAACTTGAAAGTGTTCCCATGAGAAGGTTTGGGTTAATGCTCTGCAAGGGTCGAAAGCGTGACTTCAATATTAACAGACCATGAACAAGATTTCTGATTGGGCGGTAACAAAAATGAAGTCTGGAGTAGCTCAGGATTCAAGGGCTATTCAAAGACCTTCAGAAAGTTTTTAGAAGAAACAGGTTGTCACAGAGAAAACAAGTGAATAATTACCTGGTCTCCATGGACCAGTAAGACTCAAGAAAAGATAAAACAAAATTTGAATTTGAATTTTACTACACAACCATTGGAGAACCCTGTAGATTACAACCATGTCTCCTAAAAAATATGTTCCTATGCAACTAAACTGCAATCACGATTACATACACAGGACTCAGGAACCAAACTCGGGTCGTTGGCTTGAGGGTGCAGTATACACCTGCCAGTCACCTCCTGGCAGCTCCCTTTCCCTTAACAAAAGTACAGTTTCATTCACTCAAAAAAACATGTTGCATCAAAACGTAATAATTATGCTTGCTACAAAAACGTAATCGCGTTTGAAGTTTAGCTGTTTAGAAACGTAATTGAGACAGGGTTGGTAGATTACAAGAACATTGTGGTATATTTGGATAAGATAACTAAACACCATATTCAGAGCAGAAATTAATTTGACTGGGACCATAAAAGATGCGATAGCTACAGTGACATTCAGAGGTGAAAGAATCGTCTCATGGCACCAGCAAATTTAAATAATTTGAATCAGGATCTGTGTTGTATCCTATAGGACAATGAGAATGAGATGTCTGTGGACCTTCCAAACATACCACAAATAAGAGTCACTAGGTTCTAGTAAAAGACGATAAAAAAAGGTGTTTGAATGGCCTAGACTCTACTTGAGCCCAATGTTCTATTAGGTTTGGTGGTGGTATTTACTTAAACCCGATACAACATTTGTGGATGGAAGTGTGATCGATTAAAAAGCTGGTTTCCTGGAATTTTCAAAATGTGGAAACCGCTTAAAAGAATGGACAAAAATCTTTAAAGCACTGCAGGAGATTAGTAGATCTTTATTCAGGAAACATCATTGCAAACAAAGGCTTCTCTTTGGGTTTCATTATTTATGATTAGACTGCTTTGACTTTTATATCTGTTAATTTATTGAGTTAATACTTTGAAATTTAGAGACAAGCAACATACACAGTGGAGAAATGAAGTATTCAGAGTGTATTGCCATTTGAAAATGAGTTGAGTTCATTGCAAGCACTGCCACGATGCATAAAATGTAAATGTATTATGTTAACGTTGGTCATAGCCACGTGCTGTATGAGATATGGTAGTAGTGAGCCACATGACCATGTTTGCCACCAACACAGCACCTCTTTCAGTCTTTTTGCATGCCAAATGTTTCAGCAGTAGTTCAAAATATACTCACCTCCAATACATAATCCCTTTTCATTCATTCTACTTTCATGTGTCTGTTTTCTCAGCTAGGGCCAAACATCAAAGAGCTGTTCCGTCTGGTGGAGGACTTTGTGGATGTCATCGGCCTGAGGATGAAAGACTTTCAAGACATGTATGAAGTCACAGATAACCTAGGTCAGCCTTATCTCCATCTAGGAGATCTCCTCAGCTATCTCTGCTTATCAATAAATTCTCTTATCACAGCTTTTCTTTCTTTGAAGAGTCATCTTCATAACTACAATAGTAATACATAAAAGAGAGGGGAGGATGGACAATCTGATGGTTAAAAATTCACATACATAGATAAAGTATTTGAAAGTAGAAAAGTTTCTGATGAATCTTTAGTCCTAAGAGCTGTTTGGGGTAATTTACATGCATACGGAAAGTATTCACAGCACGTAGCTTTTCACATTTTGCTATGTTACGGCCTTACTCCAAAATGGATCAAATTCATTATCCTCAAAATTCTGCAAAAAAATACCCCAAAATCACAACGTGAAAGAAGTTTTTTTGAAAACTTTGCAAATTTATGAAAAACTAATATAAAATTCACATGTATATAAGTATTCACAACCTCTGCTTAATATTTTGTTGACGCACCTTTAGCACCAATTACAGCCTCAAGTCTTCCTGAGTATGATGCTTCAAGCTTGACACACAGATTTTTAGGCAGTTTCTTTCATTCGTCTGTGCAGTACCTCTCAGGCTCCATTAGTCTGGGCTCTGGCCTGATCCCTCAAGGACATTCAAAGAGTTGTCCCATAGCCACTCCTTTGTTGTCTTGGCTGTGTGCTTAGGGTCGTTCTCCTGTTGAAAGATGAACCCTCGGCCCAGTCTGAGGTCCAGAGCATTCAGGAACAGGTTTTAATCATGGATGTTCATCTTTCCCTCGATGCTGACTAATCTCCCAGTGCCTCTGAAAAACATCCCCACAGCATGCTGCTGCCACCACCATGCTTTACTGTAGGGATGGTATTGTCCAGGTGGTGAGCGGTGCCTGGTTTCCTCCAGATATGACACTTTGCATTCAGGCCAAAGAGTTGAAGCTTTGTTTCATCAGACCAGAGAATTTTGTTGCTCATAGTCTGAGAGTCGTTCAGGTGGGCTGTCGTGTGCCTTTTACCGAGGAGTGGTTTCCATCTGGCCACTCTACCAAACAGGCCTGATTGAAGCGTTTCTCTGTGGAGAGAGAAGAACCTTCCAGAAGAACAACCATCTCTGCAGCATTCCGCCAGAGTGACCATCGGGTTCTTGATCACCTCCCTAACTAAGGCCCTTTTTTCTCAATCACTCAGTTTGGCCAGCTGTCCCGCTCTAGGAAGAGTACTGATGGTTCCAAACTTAATTCATTTATGGATGATGGAGGCCACTGTGCTCATTGGGACTTTTAAAGCTGCAGAAGTTTTTCTGTACCCTTCCCCAGATCTGTGCCTCGATGCAATCCTGTCTCAGAGGTCTACAGACATTCCTTGGACTTCATGACTTAGTTTGTACTCTGACACACACTGTTAACTGTGGGACATTCAATGGACAGGTGTATGATTTTCCAAATCAACTGTATTTCCCACAGGTAGACTCCAGTCAAGTTGTAGAAACATCTCAAGGATGGTCAGTGGAAACAGGATGTACTAGAGCTTAATCACTTCTGTACATGTGATTTTGTTGTACAATTTTCAGGAAAATAATGAAATTGATCAATTTTGGAATCAAGCCTGTGAATACTTTCCGGATACACTGTACATTGTTGCCTGACTTGAATGACACAATTCAGCTACAGCCAGGTGAGAGCCATAAAATATTTGGATAAAGTTTAACATTCCTCAATCTTCTCCTGTCTTTTAGCTAATTTCCTGTTGAATCTGTAGTGCTCTATGGGAGGTACACAGTGGTGAAGCTGGCTCTTCATTGACAATTGTGGGCAGCTGTCACATTTGGGTGAACTCAGCATTACAATTAGCAACAGTTCTGTAGGTTCTGTTAGCTGATTCTCATTCACATTATTGGTTGATTTGAGTCAATATATCTATGTGTAGCAGCTGATTGATAACTGTAAATTAAAAATGACTAAATATTAAAATATATGTTTGAGGTGATTTGGAAATACTAATCAAGAAAAATGGCGCCTTATTTTTTAAATTGTTTTTGTATTTTTTGTCCTTTCATCTTATCTCGTGAGTTCAGGGTCACCACAGCGGATCATGACATTTGATAACTGTTTCTCCAGTTTCTAGTGACAGGAAGGTATTTTATTGTCAGACTATTAAAAAATATATATTTTACCAAATGCTTTGGCCTTTAGCAGACACTAAAGAGATTATAAACAGTGGGAAGAATCAGGTTGGGGAACTTGTTAAGAGCACTAAAACTTCTTGGTTTAGTACAGTTATGCACTAAGCTCCATACTTATCAAGTTTCGATGAGGTGTTCCTTCCTAGGCCTTTTGTAAAGATGCAGGACAGCACTACTGTAGTTGCAGTGTAAAGACATTTCTTCCAAAAGTTTTTGAGGAATTTAACAATTTCTGCTTAATTTGAAAGTTTTGCGACTTCTCATTTATGGCAATTTAATAATACTTGAAGGTTAGAGCAGGGTGGAGCGTAGCCAACAGTACACAAGCACAGCACAGAAAATGTGACTGATTTGAGTCTAATGCTAACAAGAGCTTAAGTTGCATATTGTAGATTAAAAGGAAAATGTATGGAAAATTTGTTTTTCTTAAAGAAATGAAAAGCTCTTCTGTCATGCATTTCATTGCTTTGGTTTGCTGTGAACAGAGCTAAATTCTTGCTTATTTCAAAAATATCTCTGCAAATGCCTTCAAATATATTGGTACGCTACCCTTAGCGTGCTAAATAAGTGAAATGTCACTTTCCATGCAGGCTATAAACAGTCAGTGTCAATTACTTGTAGCAGTTCTGCCATGAATTATACTTTTACCAGGTTAGAATTTCTTAGTTTTTAAGTTGAAACTGGCAGAAAGATGATAATTCTACTATGTGATTATCATCAAGGCGATGGGTAATGGAGTAGTACTAGAGTGTATCTTAGGGCCACCAAAACTTTCAAAACACCTCTTCTATTTAAATTGAATGAGGTCGGAGCTGCTGTATTGGATTGCATTTGATTGTACAGATGAACCTAGTCATAGTTAGTATGTGTGCATCAATGTTACATATCATTCAGCCTACAGAGGAAACAGCCTCTCCAGGAATTTGCAATGTCAGAATAATGACAATTATTTTAACCGATCCCCCATGGATTCTTAATGACCTTGCATTTTAAACTTTTGAACCATGTGTCTCATTTGGAAAACTGTTCTTAAATCAGAGGATGAGAGAAGTGTTGGTAAAGGCAAAAAGTCCCATCTTTAAGCAGTTTCTAATATCATTGAGCTGTTCCATGAACTGTAGCCCACCTCCCTGGACATTTAACTAGAGTAAGACAAAGGCACAATAGTGCAGCGTTGCACTTGATGTTGCTTTTTGAGTTTGATAGAGGGTCCAGAATGACCTCACTTTTGAAAAAAAAAAAAAATAGGCATCACAAAATGAGCTATAGCAACGTTAAATTTAATATATCACAAAGCTTAAGAAAACCAATTAAGTTGCATCACCTTGTGTTGACTGTCTGAAAGACTGTGCTACAAATTAAAAGGCCAATGTGTTTGTCTATTTGTGTTTATGGACATTCTATTATTAATTTATGGATTGCTGGAGCATAATTTTGCAGCAGCATTGCAACATTTCTAAATTGTAATATATGTTAGAGTTTTTATTTTTATTTTTTAAATAAGGTACATAACAGATTATTGTCAAATATTAGAGATCACAGATTGAAGTTGTCATCCAAACCCGTGTCATATACAATCTCCTTCGTCTTGTCTACATCCCGAGAGAGATTGTTGTCTCTACACCACATGGCCAGGCGGCTCACCTCGCATCTGTAGTGTGTCTTATCTTCATTGCTGATGTGACCCACCATACTCGTATCATCCGCGAACTTAATGAAGTGCTGTGCATTAGCGTGCAGTCGTGGGTCAGAAGGGTGAAGAGGACAATGCTCAGCACACATCCTTGAGGGGGCCCTATATTCTGAGTAACGGTGCTGCAAGTGTCACAGCCGACCCGTACTGCCTGTGGTCTCTCTGTCAGGATGTCCAGCAGCTAGTTGCAAAGTGAGGTGTTGAGCCCTAGCTGGTCCAGTTTGTGAATGAGCTGCATGGGATGATAGTTTGGATTGCTGAGCTAAAGTCTACAAGCAGCATTCTAACATGAGTCTTTTGTGTCCAGGTGAGTAAGGGCTGTGTGGATGGCAGTGGCGGTCAAGTGGTTTGACTGGTAGGCAAATTGGAAGGGGTACAGGGAGGGGGGTAGGGTAGACTTGGTATGATCCATGGCTAGACGTTCAAAGCACTTAATGAGGATAAGAGTAAGTTCGACTGGACGGTAGTCATTAAAACAGGAGGGAAACTACTTCTTTGTGACCAGAATCATGGTGGTGGCTTTGATGCATGTGAGGACAACATCCTACCTCAGCAAGGTGCTGAATACGTCTGTGAAGACATCTGGGAGTTCCTCCGCAAAGTGTCTCAGTGCACGACCAGGTATGTTGTCAGGACTCAGAGCTTTGCTTGCGTTGATCGTGCTAAGAGATCTCCTCACGCTGTCCAGAGACAGCGTCAACACCCGATCACCAGGAAGGGCTGGGGCCTTCTGTGGGGGGTGCTGTTGTGTGCCTCAAAATGTCAAATCTTGCCTCCCTTGATGAAAGCTCTGTCTGCTTGGTAGAATGTTAGCAGGTCAAGATGAGTAGTGCAGTCTGAAACGTTGTTAAGCCGTGTTTCCGTGAACACTCCCTTGCAGTCCTCTGGGTTGAGCATAGTAGTCGGATGTAGTCCAGCTTATTATCCAAAGAGCGAATGGTATGTTGGACAGTACGATGGTGGGGATAGCCGGCTGATGTGGGTTAGCCACTAACCTAGCCCAAATACCCCCGCTGCTTAAGCCTTAGTTACTTCCTTTCATGCTGCTTATGGTGCCTTCACTGTGAATGGTATGCAGGGGTGGGCGTCAGTGATGGTGTAGACCAGGGGTCGGGAAACTTTTTGGCAGAGAGAGCCATGAAAGCCACATATTTTAAAATGTATTTCCGTGAGAGCCATACAGTATTATTTTTAACACTGAATACAACTAAATGCATGAACCTTTAAGTAAGACCAACAATTTTAGAGTATAATAAGTCTGAATTTATTCTTTTTAATAGCATTGTTATACTGGAGCTAACTAATAATAAATAAAATACTTGTTACCATTAATGTGACTTATGGTGCTGCATGGTTTTGCTGATGGCTTTTTGTAGTCTGGTTGATCTGGGGTGAGGTTTAGCTTCTTGCAGGCGTTGAGGCTTTCATTCGTTAAACGTGATCGTAGGTTGCTCTCGATGTTTTTTTAGATGTGAGAACGACTGCTCACATGCATACGTAGAGCAGAACATGGTCAGTTTTATCAGTGGATATTAGACAGACCGCAGAACGTGCTCTCTCCACAAAGGCGAATTCCTCTGTCCATTCATGCTGAAGTGTACGTTACTCCTCATCTTTTTTTTCTTTTCACCATCTTCTTCGTCAAAAGGGTTTGCTCTGCATAAAATAGCTAGCTGACTATTTGATTAGTCAGCGAGCTATTATACAGTGACATGCAGGCTACCGCATTATCCAACAAAAATAGAGCTTTGGTGTAGGACCCTCCCGTACCCCGAAGGACGGCTGGAAT
Source organism: Channa maculata (assembly GCA_020496755.1). NCBI lineage: Eukaryota > Metazoa > Chordata > Actinopteri > Anabantiformes > Channidae > Channa > Channa maculata. Next base: position 4,655,082 of record CM035605.1, on the reverse strand, counting down.
TGGCTCCAGCCACCCGCAACCCTGAACAGGTGCGGTAGAAATTGGATGTATGGATTACAATTCATGAAAATGTTATTTTTAACACTGTGATTTCTGTACTGTTTTACTTTAAAATGTCAGAGGAAATATTCATTACTTACCGTGTTAAGAAATGTCAGCTAAGATTTATCTGTGAGCCAGATGCAGTCATCGAAAGAGCCACATCTGGCTCGCGAGCCATAGTTTCCCAACACCTGGTGTAGACCTTCAGAGCAAACAGCAGTCCTGTAGCTCTTCAGCCTACACAGAGTTTAACTTAACTCTAAATGTGGTTCTGCCAACATTGAGCAGAAGCTCATGGCTGTATGTGCGCTTATGATAGATTGGCATGACGGGGACGTACAAAAACAATGCCACTCACAATACATAAAACTTGGAAACAGAATTCAAAGGGATTGGTTGAATTTGTCTTATTTGCTCTGATCACCACATTGTGAATTTCTGCAGGGACTAAAGTAAGTCTTGCAATTATTGGTATGTGTAGCCCCCTCACAAGAGTATGGTATCCATAGCAACCGGTCATCACTTGATTCCCTTCAAATTTGTCAAGCTAAACTGGAGCTGGAGTTGAGGTCTGACTTAGGACTTGGATCATACTGTGACCTTTGGATGATTAGCAATTTCCAACCTCCAAATACAACTAATGTTGTTAATGACAGTTTTAATTAATTTTGAAAATATGGTAACTGTCTTTTTTATTTTCCATTTAAATTCTATCGTGTGTTTCCATCAAGAGACGCACCTGAGATAGATATTTGCACAGGGCAGCCAGTCTTTAGATGCATCTCATGGGATTCTACAACCACATTCACAACCACCTGCTGCCTCTTATTGTTCAACGACCGTGAAAGTTACTTTTTTTTTCTCAAATAGGCGGAAAGAAATGTATTGCATTCATCAGAGAGGCTCTGCTGCTCTTTGTGACCTCCAGATAAAAACGAGGCAGAGTTTGAGTTGAGTCAAGGGAGAGTATGTGGGAATTGAGGCCAGATGAGAGGTCCTGTTTATATCGGTGCCACCTCGCTGTCTGGAGCCAAATAGCCGCCCACACCAGCAGCATACTGTACCTCCTCTGGGGCAGCTGACCTCCTCTATCCTCCTACACCTCAAACATAAGCAAAGCCACGCACAGGAACACTTGTTCATCTGCCGACATATATATTTAAACCAGAGTTTCTTCTCACAAACTCATCATTTTGTGTAGGATGTGGGAATTCACCAGACTTGAACTTCAACTAACTACTAAGTTAATAGTTTTCTTTGTTTGTTGCTCTTATTTTGGGCTTTGGTTTTGACAAGTTAGGTGTTCTTCTATTTCAGTACAGGTTGTTTTAAATTTGCCAGAGATTAATTTTTAAGAGTGTTCTGGTCAGGACAGCAGCATCATCAGCATAGTTAGAGGACAAAACAAAACATGTTTTACTCAATCCTAATTATTTTACTCACCAACCTAAGTTAACTAAGGAAGTCACTAGTTAGTCCCTTCGGGAATTTGCAATGTTGCAGTCATAACAATTATTTCAACCAATCCCCTGGGAATTTTCCACAATCAATTAAAAACATAATAAAAGCATTGCAACACGCATCACAATTGTTTCAGAAAAAACTGTGGCAAAATCAGGCATTTTAGCCCCCCCCCAATCTCAAAATCCTGAAGGGACTGGCTAGAGGAATTATCAAAACAACTCTTTAAATGCAACCGAGAGGCAATGGGAGCATTTAAAAAAATGTCTATATGAACATTAGCAAAGTCTTTTTTGCCGCAATGATTCCTCCAGTTGATTCTGGCCATCAGGGCCAAAATACATAGTCCTGGTTCTGTGAAAAGCTGCATTAAAATGCATATGTTCGGTACATCAGGCCGTAGATTTATCAACACATGTCCTGCTGCCGTTAGTTGTTTCAGTTGGCATTAATGCAGGTTTCTTTCAGGTTTTTGTCGATTCTGCTATACTGCTGAGCCCTTTTAGTTTCGAGACACATATCAATCCTGCTCCTACAATCAGGCCAAAATAAAGGAGTTGCATTCTACATTTGTTTGGTGACTTTGAGACAGTGTCTAATAGCAGATGTGTGCGAGTGCATAAAGAGTTGTGGATGTCTGGAGACTGAGCTCTCTTATAATTTAATCGCTTTTGTTAAAGCAGCGTCATTACGGTATCGATGATTTGCACCCTCTGGTCTATTGCAGTGCAGTGGGCCGCTACTGACACATACTGATGACTGATAATATCTGTTGTGCTGTTTTTATTTATTTATTTATTTTTTTAAACAATAAAGACCACTAGAAATTAACTTCCAGGCTGTTTACTTGAACACCTGTAGCAAGTTACAGTACAGTTACAGTACACTTCAGCCTTGCCTCTAACTCAGTGACCCGGAACAAATCTAATCTGACCTATGACATCATCATTTTACCACAATAACAAGCTATAAATTCCTAGTAGTTTGCACCATAAAGGCAACTGCTTATATTGCTTATATCAGGCAATATAAAATTGTTTTCTAGGTTTTCTCAAAATAGTTACATTTTTAGACAAATCTGCATTTTGACAATTAAATCAAATATTTTGAGTCAAGGAAATCTCTCTCATTTTTTTCTTCCAAATTTGATCCTAATACTCTGCTGTACCTACAATGTCAGTGGGTGTTGTTTTAGAACACATTCACTGCAAGTTTTAAAACATGCTGGTAAACTCTCAAAAAAGAACTTTAAATACTGCAATATTTTATAAATATATAAATCTCTGCTACATTTTTACCAGTGATAGCTGATTTTTTTTTCTTTAGGAGCACACATTGTTTTCCTTTTTAAAATCAAGTTCAATATCAACATGACATTTTAAAGAGTCATTAATTAAAATCCTGATATGAGGTTAAATACATTGAACCCTTTCATGAGACAATGAAAAAACAGAGTGAATACATTTTTTTTTTTTTACTTCCCTGTCAAGGTAAACCACTACTTCACTGGCATGAAATAGAAAAGAAAGCTGTCACACCAGCAGTGTGTCACACACCTCAACACACCTAAATCCATGCCTTCTAAGGGTGCTGTTCCTGATGCTCTCTTAAATCTAAATTTTAGCAGTACTACCCCTCAACCATGAACTTTTGTGCAGGGTACATCTACATCCTAGAACAAACTTTAGACCAGGAACTATTTGGTGTTCGATGTTTCCATTGCAGGAACCAGGGTATAGTGAAAAATCTATTGAATATTAGATTAACCGCAAGAAAGAAAGCAAAGTTACCTGAGAGAGTTAAAAGTTAAAAGTGTCTTTTCAATGTTTAAATGTTACAGTTTTGAGCATCCACAAGCGACCAGTGGTGGGTCATGCAGACATTAGCTTCCCTATGAAGGGCTGGAGAGGCATGGTGGACTGGGCCCGCAGCTCAGAGGACAGAGTCATCATCCCGAAAAACATCCTGTCTACTGGCAAACCAGGTGAGTTCTGTAACACACATTAGGCTGGGATGTAAAGGCTGTGAACTTCTCTTTTTTTTTTTTGAGAGAGAGTCTTAAAAAAAAAAAAAACATGTTCCCCAAAACACTGAATATTGCAGGCCTGTTTGCCTTCTGTTCAAGTGTGTGTGTCTGTGTGTGGGTGTGTTTGTGTGTGTGGCTGGATTAAAGACAGAAATGCACAAACAGGGAGCAGCAGTTGATTTATAAAACAGTCTTTGCTGCCATCAATCTGCAAAGCAAAGTGCCTCGCTCAGACACATGCAGAGATGGTTGTATTTAATGTTGCAAATAAAACATGCAGCAGAATAACAAAATAATTTTACGTCACCCGCTGTTCAGCAGCTTCACAACAAAAAAGGCACATTGTCTTCAATAGGGCCAGAATAAGTTTAATATAATGGTAATCGAACGCCCAGTTAATGTGTGTGTGAGAATGAAAATGTGATCCTGAGTTATTTAATTAACAAATACTTGAAATGGAGAAAAGCGGAAAATCCTAACATCAGACATAATATCTTTTTACTTTGGGCATACACTAGTCACGTAGGGATTTGATTCTATATATTATATATGTGTGTGTTTAAGATTTTTTTTATGTCGGACTATACTATTCGTAAAAAAATAATTTTAAAAATATGTCTTACTTGGCGACATCTACAGGCAGTAGTGAATGTGACAATGTAGTATATAGGGCCTTTGGATTTTCCCAGGAGGCAAGGTGGGGTGCTGGATTGCTGACTGGACTTGAACCTTAGTCCCCTGTCACCAATCCTGTGTGTCAGCGATTTTATTGTTGTTATTGAAACAACACTGCGATTAAATTTCCCGCGCTGCTTTGTTATTGTGCCGCAAACTCACAACTACACCACAGAGAGAGTTACTGAAAGTGAAAATCTGTTTTAAAATTTGGACAAGAAGCAGGTTTCTGCTTGTAAGAGACAATAATCATTGTGTTAACTAGAATCAGCTCAAAGTAGAAACCTCCTCCACCTCACGTGTTTGTTACAGCAGCTGCTCTTTGTAGCTGAGGAGTCGATAAGTCCATTCTCCTGTATGGACACAGGAGTATACACTTTTTCCCATGGGCCAAAAAACATTTCCTGACTCCACCCACTCTCATCCAGCTGAATATTTACTGCATTAGCAAAATAACTTCAGCCTGATGAAGATTAAAAAAAAAAAAAAAAAACAAGAGCAGGCTATATTTATTCCCAGGAAAAAGTTTTTTAAATTGGGAATTAAAAATAACTCATCGTTTTAAACCGAATAGTGTTATTGTTAATGTCAGATCTCCAACCAACTGAGACTTTGTGGCTGTTCACTCATGATCCCTGTGGAACCAGACAGAACTTAAGGTGTTTTGTGAAAAAGAATAGAATAAATAAAAATATTTGCACTGTCCAGATGTGAAAATCTGAGACCTACCAGCAGGGGTGGAGCACGAAAGCTGGCACTGGCCACCCACCAAAATCTTAATGGTGCAAACCACTGTCAGAGTGACAAGATGATAGGAACATGCTGTAGGACTTTCACCTCAAGCTGAAAGAAGTCTGTCATTATAAATAGATTCATATTTTATCTATTTTGTCACTATATATTTTTTCTAGCAGCCAGGCAGATTATCCCTGCAAAGGATGGACTTCTCCCCAACCTTTTTTATGACTACTTGGACTTAAACAAATGGTAGAAAAGTTACTTATTTGACACTGACACTGTTTAAAACACTGTTTACATATTATTATGCAGTTTATTATTTTCAGAAAAATTTTTACATTTAAGTTAAACGTTTTCCAACTGTGCCACCCTATTTTGACTGTGTGCCCCAGTCTGGCAAACCCCAGTAAAGCATTTTTAGAGCCGCCACTGCTATTAAGGTGTTTTCAGGACCAGACTATATCAGTATTCATTTTCATTCACTTATTCATTCAATGAGTGGGGAGGCAGACTTGTGCATCACAAGTTGTGAACAGCCCCAGCTGAGCTTGAAATTTGTCTGCAGACAGGTGCTTTGTACACGCTTTCCAGCGGCAGTAGGGTATTTTTCAGCCGAGGTGTCTTAGACTCTTAAAGACAGCTCTGTACTGCTAGCATGCTAATGAGGCCGTCACTCCTAATCAGGAGTCAACAGGAGCCAATCAGGAGCAATTAGAGACAATTTCCTCCCCAGCTGGGAGATGTGTCTCCACGGTGCCAATGTCACACCAGCAGTCAGCCCTTTTCATGCATACAGCTTGGACCTGCTTACATGGATTAAAACATCTCTCTGATGACTTGTTTACGCTAAACGATTGGTCCCCTCTCACACCTTTTCAAATGTTCTCATAGAAGCCCTTTTCTTGAAGTGAAAAACATTAAAGACAGGCTCTGTAGGCTACAAAAGAACAGAGAAGTGTGTTTTCTGAACATGAAATGTGTTGAGGTGCCAAAGGCAGAGTTTGATGTTCCTCTTTCTTATAACCACCTACAATACTGAAGGAAAGGAACAAACTTAATCACGTTTATATGAATGTGTTAGTTGGAATTTTGATTTTTTTAAGGGAAACTATAAGAAAAAAATGATTAAGTTCAGACAAATAACATCATGCTGGTAATTTCCTACTTGCTGCAAGGCCTTACATGGCCCTCAGTTTTATTCATTATATAAGGGCCATAAGGGTAATTACATTTTTCTATTTTTATAGCAGAAATATGCTGCACAAGTTATTAGATTTAGATTTTTGGATTTGTTATTTTAATTTGGGTTTTGCCCTAATTTTCTTAAAGAATATAACTCAATAAGTTTCCTTGCCATTTAGTGGTCATTTTCATTTAATGTATAACACACTGATTTTTATATATCTACGATTTGTAGAAGTTGGATTATTGGTCCTAACACAGAGCCTTGTGGAACTCCATAGCTAACCTTTGTGTGCTTGGAGGATTCATCATTAACATGAACAAAATGAAATCTATCAGATAGATAAGATTTAAACCAACCTAGTGCAGTTCCTTTAATCCCAATTTCATGTTCCAGTCTGTGTAATAAAATGTTGTGATAAATGGTATCAAATGCAGCACTAAGATCTAACAGAACAAGTACAGAGTCCATTATCTGAGGCCATGAGAAGATCGTTGGTGACTTCTACCAGTGCTGTTTCTGTACTATGATGAACTCTAAATCCTGACTGAAAGTCTTCATACAATTTATTCCTGTCCAGGTGGTCACATAGTTGCTTTGCAATTAGTTTTTCAAGGATGTTAGAAATAAAAGGGAAATTACATATTGGTCTGTAATTGGATAAAACATCAAGTCAAGTCATCAGGTCAAGACACGGGTTTTTTAAGTAGTGGTTTAATTACAGCTGCCTTATAGGCCTGTGGTACATATCCTGTTTCTAAAGATAGATTGATGATATCTAATACGAATGTATCTATTAAGGGTAAAGCTTCCTTGAGCAGCTTAGTTGGAATAGGGTCTAGCAGACAGGTTGTTGGTTAGATGAGGTAATAATTGAAGTTAACTCAGTGAGATCTATGGGTAAAAAGCAGTCTAAGAGGGGTTGGGGCCTTATCCATGATTCTAGCACTGTTGTACATAAAGATCTATCTGTAATATTTGGGGGGAATATGTGGTGAATTCTGTCTCTAATAGCTACAATTTCATTTATAAAGAAAGTCATGAAGTCGTTGCTGCTCAGAGTTAAGGGAAAACTAGGATCAACAGAACTATGGCTCTTAGTCAGCCTGGCTACAGTGCTGAACAGAAACCAGGGGCTGTTCTTGTTTTTCCTCTATTAATGATGAATAATATGTTGTTCTGGTATCACAAAGAGCTTTTTTGTACAATTTTAAACAGGCTAAACGAGATCCTTCTAAATTTCTGGATCACTACTTTCCCATGCTGCAACTGCTACCTACTGTCCCTGAATGCACCACCAGCATCAATATGCAGGAGACTAACAGAACTTCCTTGGTCAGATAAGGTATCAGATTAACTGTGGAAACACATTGCATCATCCATTGTAAGCACAAGGAAACATAACATCATGAGGAAGTACAGTGCATAGTAATGAATATTCCTTAAAAAAAAAAACATTGTACATGCATATGTAATGAGATACAAGTCAAATGGATTTACAGAGGGAGATTTTTAGTGTTTTAACCTCACATCACTTCCTCCTGTTGTTGTTGCTCACATTAAGAGTCAGGGTGAGCAGCATACAGAAAAAGGTTTATGTGTTCAGATTCAGGAGAATCTCTGACAAAGCAGAGAGAGCAGTTAAATTTGTATGATGTTTAGTCCATTCTTGGCATGTGTGCTTCTGTAAAGAGGTAATGGAGTATATTAGGTAAGCACAAGTGCACTCACTGTTACATGGTTTTCTAGTCCACTTCCCCTCAGCACTAACTGGCTGAGAAGAGCCCTCAACATGGAGACAGTGTGGGTCGAGTGCAGGGGGCAGAAGTGGGAATTAGACTGAACCATATTCTATCGTTCAGAGTTAATGAAGTTTAGCTTTGTCTGTTTGTTTCATATGTGAGGCCATGTGAGTGTAGAAGCCCCTGTAAGACCACATTCATGTGCAAATTCACACTCTGTCTGATGTATGTGCTGCATATTTGTTAGCATATATCAAACAGATTTATATGGACAGATACTTGGCTATAAATTGTTTTAGTTCTCCCACACAAACACAGAATTTCCTAAATCACTGGATACATTCCCTCCAGGCTACCTCTCGTTGGGCTCAGACAATCTGGCTGAGCATATTGAATGGGCCAGCCAAAGAGTGGATGACGAGGGCACATAGTACTAACTTCTTCCCCCTTACACACACACACACACACACCTTGCTTGGTTCCCCCTTGATGCCCATGGGAGCTCAGCTGTTGCTTTGGAGCTACAGCCTCTGCGTGCTTCCTGGCATGCTGCTGCCTGTTGTCACGCTGCCATATAGTGTGCTGGACCAGAAGAGCTGGATGTCCTCAAATGGCCTGACAGATGGAATTTTTTTTGTTTGTTTGTTTGTTTTGTTTTTTTCTCTTCTCTGACTTTGATACTGTAGCTGGAAAAAGAAGACATCTCCTCACTTCAGACCTGTCTGTGCCTTTGTGTGGTCCAGGAGCGAAGTTCAGACAAATTTCTTCCCCTGCTGGCACCACTTTGTTGTCCTCCAGCTGTAACATGGGGAGCTTACCCAAACATTTTACACGCCTAAAATATTAGACCTGTGATCATGGCTAGTTGATACAGTGTAAGAAGGCTCCTTCTTACGCAGTCACTCGGATTGATGCATGTGCTATATTTCTTCCATTTCCTAATAATGGATTTAACTGGACTCCAAGAAATATGCAATGATTAGGAAATGTTCTTGTATCCATCCCTGGATATTGAAAAGCTGGGATGCTCTTTTGTCTTTATGGTGTAGCTTTGGCCAGGAAACTGATTTGCCATAAATTGGACTTTCCTGATCCAGGTGCATTTATACTACAATACTTTAAACACATTCACTGCACCACTGATGATTAAAGTGAGTTACCTTAAAGGGGGTTAACCTTTGTGCAATCACTTATTTTCAGTTTTATATTTTAGATTAATTTAGATTAGTTTGTAGATTTAGTGTTTTACTTTGTATGAAATGGTCGTTTTTGTAATATTTTTGTAAATTAAAAAACGCAAGATTAAATCAATTATTGAGTTTCCTTTCTATACACACTGTAAACGTCCAGCCTTAGCTGTACAGTGTACATACTCCTATAAACTGTCAATACATCAATCAATCAATACTGGCTTAAAAAAATCTAGTTCAAACCACTTATCAGTCTTCTCATAAATAAAATGTGTACAGGCCGATTCAAAAAGTTGTGGTTCCTTTAGAAAAGGCAAAATAATATCAGTTTTCAGGAAAACTGTTTGTGTGTGTGTCAGAGAGAGACTGTAAAGCGACTGTAAGTGTTCATAGATGACTAGTCATGTAGGCCAGCCTCATTGTAATGAGCTCTTGGGGGCTGGAGGAGTAGAGGCAGCATGGCCGACATGCATTTTCCTCTGTAGCAGGCCTCTGCACTACAGAGACACAACCATTCAGTCTTTACAAACACTCTGACTTGTGTGTGTGCGCCTCTCTTCATCTCCACAGATTCTGACGACTCCTCAACATTTGTAACTGGCATTGTTCTGTACAGAAACCTGGGCAGCATTCTGGCTCTGCAGAGGTAAGACGTCCAACTGCCTTCTTAACTGCAGCTGTAGCCTTGTACGTTGTTAACACGGCCTTCCTCTGTGAAGCTCATGAAGCTCAATCAGTATTGGGGGGATTTAAAGAACTGGGTTCTAGGCAGGGAAGCCAATGAATTTGATAATTTAGTGTACATGAATGTAACCAACTGTATTTTACAGTTTACCTCAACATCTGGGTTACTGGGCATGGTATGAAAACTACCTTATATAACAAAGCAGACTTAACACTTGGTTCCCTGTTTTATCGTTCAGAGTAGTTGATCCCCCACCATCCACCTTGTTGAGCCTATTCAAGCCAGGGTGGAACAAAGGCCTTCTCTGTAGGATATAACTGGGTTCCCTAGCCACTTTTATTCAGACTGAAGAAGCTGCTTTGATAAATGTTTCTACCAAGAAGAAAGATGTCCGCTTGAAATGATTCAGTCTTCTTATAAGCAAACCTGGATGACTGAGAATATTCACCAACATGTGTGTTTGCACACTATATAGGATTTGTGTGCACACTTTTGTGAGCCTGTTATCTACAGCTGGGAGCTCTCCATTATGATAATGTGGTAAGAGCACATAATGAATTGATGACAAACAGGGAAATGAAACACAGATCGTCAGTCTCTCCAGTCTTTCCAAATATTTTCAGACTCTTTGCTTTGTTACTCATCTCCTTTTCACTTGTTTTTCTTTTCAACCTTTTCTCCTCTCCTCTTGTGCATCCCATTCCCTTTGGAGGAAAAAATGAGTTGAGTTTGAGGCAAGAGACTAGATGACACAAACGTTTAAGTTGACTGATTGTCTTTAGAAATGGTGAGCGTGTGATTGTGCAGAGAGGATACAGTGATGATGTAAGAACCGCAAAGCGAAGCATGGGCTGTTGAACATGTTAGGCAAACTGAAAGCTTTCAATGTTAGAACTTCCTGTAGCAATTCACTTTTTTTCTGATTGTCCCATTCCATATGATTGATAGTACCTATGAAAAACAGAAATTGCAATGCATACTAATGCTGCAAAATGTTATAAGATAAGCTATTGGAGAGGGAAAAAAATACAAAACAATGTCGATTGCTTGAAATGCTAGAAAAAAATCCTTTGGTTTAGCAGGAAAGATTAAACTTTGTTTGCTGTGATTGTCTGTCAGATGTTAGTGATTGGGCAATTATGGCTTATGTCATTCTGATCTCATGGTCACTGTTTAAAGCTCAACCGAGTCCAAATCCTAATCTAAGCATGAATTTCTAAATTTCCATCCGAACCCAAACTAAACCCAAACTAAAACTAAAAAAATGAATTGTCATGAGTTTTTGTTCATTCCTTCCATGACCAAAATGACTCAACTACTATTAGATAGATGAAATTCTGATACAGTCGTGCGCTCAGTAAAATCTTGAAACATAATATTAATTTGCACAACATGCTGTACGCTTTTTGAGCCTCTGACCTTTCATCTTGCTACCTTTAAGTTGATATAATATCTTAAATTGGATGCATATTTAAATACAGTATAGAGACTATCAAGATCTCCAGAGCAATAATAATTACTGTGATGATTCCAGCAGTCATTGATGTGTTCAGTGAAACCTCTGTTAACTGGCACTACAGTCAGTCTAATAATCAATTGGTGCCATCATCAAGTGAAGACTTTGCATTGTCATTATGAGCTAGACGTTGATACTTTTAACTGTATAGGTTACTACAGAGCTGCCAACATGCCTGTGGATCTTTAGGGCTCAATTTTGATGTGATCAAATATCCATGATGCAGTGAACTCTTTTTTTTTTTTTTTTTTTCCCCCTTGTAGCAGACTGAGTTTTCTTTTTCTAGTCTCAACTCCCTCAATTTTGTATTGCAGGTGACTCATTGTGCACCACAGTGGAAGGAGAGCTGCTGGTGCTGATGCAAATCTAGGGCCGCACTGCTATCTTGGTGCCCAAAATGAGTCAGTCTGGCATGTGATCGTGCAGACAAAAACATTATGACTTTTTCTCATCAGCGCTGTAATAAATGTGAGCCTCTTTTTACAGCCACTTTGGTGGAAGAAGGTATTTTATCTGTTTTATCTCCAGTCTATCTGAAGTGATGTGCACTGTCATGTCATAATTATACGTTACTGTACTTAGCAAATTTTCTACTGCTAACTCCTTTGGGACTTTCCAAAACACTGGGTGAACAAAGATGAAGCATGCTGCCATTAATTAAATCTGGCCAACAGAACAGAGAGCAGATTGTCAGCAGCAGTCATGTTTTCAAATAATGGGCACTGAATTAATACAAAGACAAATCCTGAAAAAACACTGCTTCACTTTTAGGACAATTCCACAAAATCTGGCCTTTATCAAATAATAATTGTCCCTGGCCAAAATTAGAAATGTAACATTAAGGGAGATGAACATGCCATGATTAAAAACTATTTTCAAAAATGTTGAAACCATATGCTTAAATAAATGTTCGGTAAAACTTAAAGGATCTTCAAATATGACATTTTTGTTTGCTTTGTGTTTGATATCTCACCATAAGTATCAGTACATTTGTCAGTTATGTTATAGCAGGTTAGTGTTTTGAAGTAAATTAGACAAAGTATAAAATATTTTGTCTAATTATTTGGTATCATTATCATACCAGCCAGTGACTCCTGTGTTTTTGGTATCAATCATATTGACATGAATCATTGTTTCCAATACTCAACAAAACCTTGTTAGTAGTTTGATACCGAATGGGAATCAATCCAAACACACCTTCAAGTCCACAACACTGTTGGATTACAGTGCAGATGGTTATGCTGTAGATCATTGTATAGCAGAACAGCCCAGCAGTAAAAACTGAAAATATGATGACTTGCTGGTGAAATGCCAAAGTGTGCTTGACAGGGCTCCAGTGCACTGGGTGGATCACATTTGCTGGTTCTGTTTCCTCAAAAATAGACCCTTTGTCTTGTTAGATGCTACAGAACTAAACTTTTTTTTCCCCCCTTTATCCTTTAGGAACAGCACAGTCCTCAACTCTAAGGTTTTGTCTCTGACAATAAAGCCCACCCCCGCCTCCCTCTCTGCTCCAGTTGTAGTAGAGTTCTCTCACCTTTACAACGTGAGTGTCAAGTTAACTTTTGCTTTAAAGCATCCCCGATATCAAGCTATTATGACATGATTTTATTTTGGCTCTGTTGTCACAGTGATCATGTGGTTTTTCTCCATCCAGGGTACCACTAACCAGACCTGTATATCGTGGGATGAGAGTGACAGGTAAGATTGCTTACACTGTTGATTTAGTCCAGGTTCATGCAATAGAAAGTAACAGAAAATGCCTGACATTGCACTTGAAAAGTTGATCCACCTCTGTAGCACCATATCACCATGGGTTTTTGGTTAAAAGCTGGAACTAAGGTTTGTAGTTACCGCGATTTTCACATTTAGTTCTACAACAAAAAATTCCTTATTAATATCCTACTGACACTATTGTAGCTTTTACATGACTTAAACAATACAAGTGGCTAAATGAGACTACAGTGGTTGTCGAGGACACCAAATGTCATCGGGGGGAGGTTTATTGTAGAAGACATAAAATTTCAAATGTCAACGTAAAACTCCCATGTCCCTTTTCTCCAGGGAAACAGTAAGATTCTAACTTCCAGGTTAGCCTACAAAGAGCATCACCCCTTTAGCATACTAGAGATGCAATAAGAACCATTCAGTAGCCTAATAAAACCTATCAATTTTACACCGAAGAAAAAAATTGTGAAACATCAGATTTGTGTGGACCCTTCTCTCGTTGTGCCCTCTTCATCTGCAATGGTTTAAAGTTGCTAAACCCCTCAACAGGACATTGGAACTGGAAATACATGCTCTTACATTGCTTGCAGAAGAGATGTGTTTAGCTTTGTCAAGGTAATGTGAGTTTTATAAAGGCTATTTTATTGAATAGGTGTTCCATTTGTGGAAACTGACTGATGCACAAGAAAAAAGAAATTGTTTGAGCACATTTATTTGATATAACTTTGTAACTTTGATAACTTTAGCTCCTTGTACGTTCTTCGCCAGTGTCGTACCAAAAAGTCATTTCCTAAGCTAAAATGGGCAGTGGTCACTCTTAGTATCATCCATTATCTTATAACCACTTATACCATGCCGGAGCCTATCCCAGGGTTCATTGGGTGATAGGTGGTGTACACCCTGGACAGGTCACCAGTTAACCTAACATGCACTGTGAGAGGAGACCATACCCAGCAGGTGAATTCAAACCAGGGACCTTCTAGCTGTGAGGCGGCAGTCCTAACAACTCTCCCACCCTGCTGCCCATCATCATTTCAGTAGATCACACAATTTTCCTCAGACTAGCAAACAATTTGTATCATTCTATCAAGCGTAGCTGACACTAAGTGGTTTTCACTTATTCTAGTTACAAAGGCACCAACACTTGCAAACCTGAATGTACAGTCACACATGAGAGGTCCCTGAACTTCAAGTGAGCATTTTAGAAACACCATATTCCCTCTGAACATTTCAAGGCTGGGCACAGTGTTTTTAATCTTGACAAAGTCAGTGTGTCGCTCCCCAGTGAAAGATGCCGGATGTGTTGGACAGCTCAGCAGCTCTTGTCTGGGGCGATGCAACCCGGTGCTATCATTGCTACAACACTGATGCAGCATGTGGAAAATTAAAAGTGTCGCTCACGGCTTTCCTCCCCCTCCCAGCCCACGCATATCAACATGTACACCAGAGTGGAGTTCAGAGTCAGAAAGACAGAGACTGTTAGTACTATGCAAGGACAATGAAAAGGATAAAAGAAACAGTTTAAAGTACATTTACATCAATTCAATTTGACTGCTTCTCTGGCCAGATCCAATGCACTACTCAATTGTTCCTTTCTCTTTAGTGCCCTATTTGTTGAAGACAAGAACATAGTGCAAGCATGTTGAACAGCGTGAGCATAAAGCGAGGAGAGAGAGCATCAGAAAGAGGCAAACACATGCAGCCTTATTGCAACGCAGCTTCAGACATTTGCATTTAGATGGGTGCATACACACTGTTACAGAGACAAAGAGCAGAACATTCTTTGCCTGATTTAAAGCGTCAAAGAAGTTTGGCTTAGCACACATAGACCTGGAGCAAGATAGAGTGAAGCAGAGACAAATGGTTTGGGGAAAAGACAAAGATAAAAAAGTAAATATTGAGAAACTGAAGAAATGAGGCTCTGCCTTCAAAATATAAAAGAGTTTCAACAATATCTACAGGAGAGTGTGGATCAGCTTCCTATTGCCGAGCCTGACATAGTTGAGTTTGTGCTGCGTTACTCTAATACGGCTCATGTGCCAACAGTTCTCCCCAAAATATCAGAAAGAATCATATTAAATAACACAAAAACATTTCTATATATTAAACTACTATGTCAAGCTTGTTGGCCGTATGGTTTCTTTATTTGTTATACTCTAGATATAATTTCAGAAATCAACTAATTTTAACCTAAAACACAGGTGGTTGTGGCTCAAACGGTAGAGCAGGTTGTTCACTCATCACGGGGTTGGTGGTTCAATTCCCAGTTCCATTTGTTCACAATGTTGCACTTATGCAGTTCTACATATGAATTTTAACTGTCTGCTTTGTGGTTTCAGGAGGAAATTTAAGAGAACTAATTAAGTTGTAGTAGTAGTAGTAGTAGGGGGCGGCCACAGTCGTCCAAGGACCACAGGGTCAGTGGTTCGATCCCCAGTCTCGGCTATATAAGTCAAAGTGTCTCTGGGCAAGACACTGAAACCCAACAGCCCTTTCCCATCCCCAGCTGTGCAGTGCCGATCCAAGCCCGGTAGAAAATAGGGAGGGTTGCGTCAGGAAGGGCATCCGGCGTAAAAACTGTGACAAATCAACATACGGACAATGATCTGCTGTGGCGACCCTGAACTCACCGGATAAACCGAAATGACAAAAAAACAAAAAAACTAAGTAGTAATAGTAGTTTCCTAAACTGATAGTCACTGTTGCTCCATAGTTCTTTTATAACAGATTTTTCTACACAGACTGATAAATTAGGGACAATTCACCTTTACATTTTTTAAATCTTTCCACCTATGGAGCTCAACACTTTCTACACAGGGTATAATAAAAGAAGATATATAATATACGTGAAAAACTAGAAGTGATTAGAATTCATTAGTGAATATAAACAGTATTACTATTAAAAAACGAATTTAGAGCAGCGTAGTGACGAGTAAGGCTTGAGACTTGTACTGATGAAATTAAAAAAAGTTCATGCTATTTTACTCCTGGTGGTTTTCACCCTGATAAGATTATCTGCCCGAGATCTCACTATTTTCGGTGCCATGTAATTCAAGTCTTAGTCACACAGTAATTTACATACTACTTTGTATTTGGCATTTGGTACATACGGTAACAGAACAAACTGTGTTTAAAGCAGGTTTAATTAAAATGATTGTCACAAGCACATATAGTAAAAGCTGTATGATATAGCATGCTGTTTGTTACCTCTCTGACTACATCGCCCACCAACTACCATGAGAGACAACATAGTAGGGTCGACAATGACAGAAACAAGGAGGACAAAGAATCTAATCTCATGGGGCTTAGGTGTAGTGGAATGGGGTGGGTGGCTGTCGGGAAACATGTCATATGCAAAATTAAATCCATCTTGGACAGGAGCTATGATTAATGAGTTAATATTAGGGAGAGAAATTGGACTGTGAGGAGGCGTCCTTGTCATGTTGATAAGAACTATGATGCAGCAAAAGCCATCACTTGCTTCAATCTTCTGAAATCAATAAGACCATCAGCAGCTTGTTGCGTGTTACACTCACATTGACATTACTGCTGTGTTTTGTTTACACTATATCTTCTTACCTGATGCACTATAAATACTTGGAGTTAATGAAGTTTGACATCAGTCTGCTTGGTGACAGTTCAGTCTAAAAGAGTATGTGATTAAACCAACCCTGTCACAGGAACTTCACACAAATGATACTTTGCAGATGTGTGGCTGTAATTCATACATGTAGTTTTGCTGTGGTTGTGTGTACGTATGGAAAACAAATACTACTTACCACTACTACTTTGAACTGTCACTACAGGCGGTGTGCAATTACAACCACTAAACAGCCTTGCTTTTGATCATACAAATCAGCCTTGCTGTCTTAGTTAGTTTACACAGTCAGTGCTGATGTTATGGAGCTGCCTCATTTCATTAGAGATGCTGGAGCTGACCATACTGGACTTGAGTTTTCATCAATTAGTAGACTACAATTAGAGCAGAGGGGGTGAAGTTCAGAGGGTAAGGGGCATGTTTGTTTACAAGTTTGTGTGAATAGAAACTGCCAGATTACAGGAAGCAAACTGCAAACAGTCCACTGTGACAACACGTTGTCATCCCACAGCGCCAGATAATGACGCTTCCTGAAGTGTTAAATTGCGCCTCTTTTTACGTCCTTTGGTGTATTATATTGATGCTACAGGTACCTTTTGTCATCAATATTAGACGCTGCAGGAGCATCGCCATTTGATGTCGTAAGAACAACTTCATATACACACAAATACAGCGTTGATTTAGGGAAAACAACTTTAGGGTTCCCTAAGCTGCGGCATGTGAGGCAAAGGGAAAGGACAAAGAAGTGCTTTTTGATGCCTCACCAATGAGAATGGGCTAGTTTATATTGAGAATAAACAAATTTATAGAAACTCCTATTTTTCAGCCAAACTACCAGCTGTTTAATCAAACACGACTCCGTATTAGACTGACATTAATCGATGGATGGAACTGTGTAATAATGTTTTCCACCTCAATTCAGGTGTATTAGCTTGTACCTAGTGATGTATCCTCTGATGTATCAAAGCTTAAGCCTCCATCTACTTTTAGTACAGTTAAGGTGTGAACAGTGTCTAAGGCTCTGTTAGTAGAGCAGTCAGCTACCAACTTGTAGGGTCAGTAGTTTAAACCTCAGCTCCTCCTAGCTACATGTCAAAGTTTCTATGGGCAAGACACTGAATGATAAGTGTTTTTTCATGTGCGCTTTTTCTTATTTTCTGTTAATTGCTGTTGATAAAAGCTTCTGGTAATGACTAAAATGAGCTGTTAACGCATCTCTGTAACTGGTCAAGGAAAGTGTTTTTTTGTGGTACTAACTAAACTCAACTCTGCTCTACTCGCTATTTGTACCGGGTTGTAGGTAGTTGTTGGCAGTAGTAGGTAGTGTATAATAGGTGAGACCAGTTGATTAAACTTATCATGTTGTCCTGTGAGTTTTTATCATGTCTATAGCTATGGTTCGATAGGCCATACACTGTCTACCAGTAGGCATATAGGTTTATTCTCGATACATTTTGTAACTGACATGTAGTGGCCGTAGTAAATATGATGATAGCAAGTGTGGCAGTTGGTGATAATATTTAAAAGTGATATAGTCTGTTTGTAGTGCAGGTAGTTTAACAAATGTAAAAGAGTTGTAGCTCATAACAATGTGCAAAACAATGTGCAAACCAACCACTGTGCTGTGCCTACAGGTAGAGTTGGTGTAGAGGTGGTCTTACTCGAATCTGACGCTCCAGCAAATAATTCACTCTGGAGAACGTTGTATGACGAACATTGAATATTTATTGTACTTGCTTCTCAACTTAGCTGATGTCGGATCAATTTTACATAAAAGTACAGTAATCTCACAAGCACATTCGCAAACAGCTTCATCAAACAAGTTTCTCAAAGTATGGCTGAACTTACTGAACTCACCGTGAAGAAATGGTGTGGCTCCACTGCTACACACTAAACTTTGTTGTGGTCCACACCACCTTGTACTCAGTTCCTCTGCTCCAGCTACCATGTCGGGTCTGCACCCTTCAGTAGCTGAGCTGAACTGAACCCTCTTGTAACAAAATCATTGCTATCCATTGTTTCCTTGAGAACTGGACAACAAACCTAAAAGGTAAACTACAAAGGCAACCATCAAAGCTATATGATATCACTAATAACATCATCAGTTCTCAGAAACATAACACAACGAATAATACAGTACAGTTCACAATACACACTACATAAAACTAAAACTAAAACTGAGGAAACCCTTGGTTGGCTCATACATACCAGGGCCTAATTGTGCTCCAATATTAGAAACATTTAATGTTGGAAACAATTACTAAATTACCCACAACCCACAATAACCCACAAACATCATGACTATAATCATATGACTATCTTCTGGTGCCAGAGGTTACCAGCACTTAACACACCGTAGGAGATCAGTCTTTACCACTGTCTCACTCTGATTCCTGGAGAAGAAAGACCTTGGTTATGGGTGTATCGAACTTGGTGGTCCATGTCTTGATATGAACCTGAAGCACTAGACCTCACTCATCCTTTATTGTGTGGATGATCCTACCAATCACCCAGGAGTTACGAGGTGCTGACTCATCAACGATCAATACAATGTCCCCAGGAGCAAAATTGCGGTTTGCGTGTCCATTTTTGCCGCCTTTGCAGTCAGGTACTCTTTAGACCAACATTTCCAAAAGAGACCTGCCATATACTGGACTTATTTTCATGTACGGTGGGCATAAAGATCATCTTTCTGGAAAACTCCCAGAGGTAACGAAGGCTGGATTTTTAAGAGAAGAAGGTATCAAAGTCTCCAAGTCATTTGGATCATCGGAAGGTGTAGTTATTGGCCGACTATTTAAAATGTCTTCCACCTCGCAGAGGTGGAAGACATTGTTGATCTTTCAGTGTAGTTCCGAGTACCTTTCTAATGGATGGTATTAAACGCTCCCATACCCCTCCATAATGAGAAGCAGATGGGGGATTAAACATCCACCTGCTGAGTCAGTGTATTTTCTAATTGGACATATTCCATTACAGACCTTTTGAGCTCTCCCTCAGCACTAACAAAGTTTGTTCAATTATCTGAGCGTATTTCTAAAACCTGACCTATTGCAATAAAGCGTTGAAGTGCATTAATGAATGAATCCCTGTCCAATGATGCTGCCATCTCTATGTGAACAGCTCTGGTAGTACATATGAATATGACACCATACCTTTTTGAGTTGTTCTTCCCAGTTTAATATTAAAGGGACCATGGTGGCTTATCAGGTAAGACTTTACTATGTGGGAGGAGCCATTTGTTGCCGCCCGGTTGCTCCATGTAATCTTCGACAGGTTCGACACCTGGATAGAATCTTTCTGATTGCTGAGATTGCATTTGGTATCCAGTATCTCTGAAGCAAGGTAGACAAGACATGGTTGCGACCACTATGGCCTATCCGCTCATGGATGTCCTGAAGTATAAGCTGAGGGGTGTACAACGCTGGGGTTTTGAACTGAGAGGCACGAGAAGCATGGTGATGAACATAGGCATTCTCCAGGAGGCGTTCCCTATGACGGTTATCAAGGCGGGTAGCTGCTTCAATGAGGTCCTGGAGGGTCCTGGGTTTGGGCTGCTGTGGTAATGTGCCTTTAAGCCGATCTGTCATATCTCTGTAGGTGTCATAAAGCGCAGCATCGTTCCACTCACTGTCTGCGGCCAAGGTGCGAAAGTCAATGATTGGGCGTGTGTCCTGAGCCAGGCTGGACAGGTTGAGTGCGGCCTCCACCTCTGGACTATCAGGATCAAAGATGCGTGAG
The DNA here is from genome assembly GCA_020496755.1 of Channa maculata. Taxonomy (NCBI): domain Eukaryota; kingdom Metazoa; phylum Chordata; class Actinopteri; order Anabantiformes; family Channidae; genus Channa; species Channa maculata. Next base: position 4,634,757 of record CM035605.1, on the reverse strand, counting down.
AGTTCCGCTCCAAAAGACTTGAAGGATGAGCAACAAGCTTCTTGTCGAGCCCACGCAGCTGTTCCCCAGAGTTGGGCACGGCCAGTGAGTAGAGCCAGGACATAAGCCACTTTTGCCTCTTCTGGCGGGAAGGATGAAGGTTGTAGGCGGAAAAAGATCTCACACTGCGTAAGGAAGGCCCGACAGGTTCTGGGCTCCCTTACATAGCTATGTTCAGGAGGTGGAATCTTGGGTTCCCTCTCAAAGTGAGAGGCAGTAGCTATTGGGGAAGCTATGGCAGAAGTCTGTGGAGGTGCTGTGGGTTGAGTAACTAGAGCAGACTGATTAGTGAGTTGTTTGAGCATAGATGCTATCTGATCACGAAAACAACACTTACTAGAGTGAGTGGGGAGACGAGCGGAGTCTAGAGGAAAAGCAAGGGTGCTTATGGGAAGAGTGGAGTATGGTCCTGGTAGAGTAGATGTACTTGAGATGCGGTGAGGATGAGCAACTTGAAGAAAGGGTAGGTGGATGATGGCGGGAGTGTCCACTGGGGGAAAATATAGTGGTCTGGGTCCGTAACACAGAGGCAGGCCTGGTGGTAAGTGAGTTCATCAGTCTCTGATGTAGCTGTGGTGAATCTCCAATCCCTGACGTAAAAAGAACTCCAAATTCCTTGTTAGTGAAACAAAAATACTAAAAACCTTGGGGGTGACACAGTATCCAAATTCCAAAATCCCCTTTAGTAATACAATCCCAAAAATACTCCAAAACCTCTTAGCACTGGGCTGCTTGAAAAGTGGTAGACAGATAATTACATGATTTGGTAAAACAAACGTGCGTTCAGCGTTCAGCTCATCAATCTTAATCTGTGCAAAAACGTAGCTGAGCTGCCAGTATCCAAGAATGCATACAAAGTAATTACTTTGTTGACGGGAATTATGCCCTCGGTGTTCTCAGACCTGTCATCGAAGGTTTGATTACGCCTGCTGTTCACAAATCCGTTGAACACTGCCGGTCCATCACCATCCAGGGACTGCCAAAGTAGGGTGTGTGCCTGAGCAGAACTGACAGTTTACCTCTGCCTGACAGCACTTACTCATATGTCCTGGTTTCCAAGCCTGCATGTTTCCTTAAGACCTGGCTTCGGGCGTTAGCAGCTGCAAGAGCAGCATTCATTTCCAATTCTTCTTTCTCTGCTCTAATGCCCGCTTCTTGCTGCTCCCTCTCTGCCTTGAGCCTAGCTTCTCGCTGCTCTAGAGAGTGTTTTTGCCTTATTGCTTCCGCCCTCGTTAGTAGATAAGCTCTTTCTAGCTCGAACTCAAGGCATGCCTTTGAAGCTGAAGATGCTACAGAACCTGTTCTGGACTTCCTAGATCTCCTTGAGGATGCCACAGAGACACTGTCCTCAGGATCAACAATTTCATTTGCCCTATGTGCTTCCTCAAGACATTGATGTGCCTCTGTTAACCAACGTGCACATCATCACCAAGTCTTCTGAGTGTATTTAACTTTGGCTCGAACCAGCCTTGCTGATCAGTAGTCATTTCCTCTTCAAGCTTAAGCTCATCGTATGCTTCTTTGAGTGAGGTATTTATGCTACAGAGCTCACCAAACAGTTGGTAGAACTCTGGCAACAGTTTGGTTTCCACCACCTCGTAGCAGTCCTCATCCATGAAACAGCGTATCTTGGTCTTTTGTTTCGCCAGCTGGTCCAACTTTGCTTTCCTTTTGTCCATCAGATTTTGCAAAGCATTCTCCATGGCCTTGAGACTTGGCTTTGCCTGTAGTTTCTCCACGCTATCTGGATCAACTTCTCCCTCCATTATTCGCTGAGTAGTGTTTAGCCCGTGTAGAGAAGGTTTCTTACTACTGTAGAGGTGGTCTTGCTCGTATCTGATGCTCCAGCAAATACTTAACTTCGGAGATCGTTGTATGAAGAACATTGAACATTTATTGTACTTGCTTCTCAACTTAGCTAATGACGGATCAAATGCACATACAAGTTTAAGTACAGTTAACTCACAAGCGCATTTCTCAAACAGGCGAACTCATGGATAAACTCACAGAACTCTGTAAGAAACTGTGTGCCTCCACAGCTACACACTGAACCTTTTTCTTCTACCTTGTTGCGGTCCACACCACCTTGTAGCCACCACCTCTGCTCAAGCTACCATGTCACGTCTGCACCCTTCAGTAGCTGAGCTGAACTTAACCCTCTTGTAACAACATCAACGCTATCCGTTGTTTCCTTGAGAACCGGACAACAAACTTAAAAGCTAAACTACAAAGGCAACTATCAAAGCTATATGATGTCACTAATAACATCATCAGTTCACAATACACAATACATACTACATAAAACGAAAACTGAGGAAACCCTTGGTTGGCTCTTACAGATGGTAATGCATAGGCTGATATGAAGTAATGGTCTAATAGCTTCATAACCCAAATTAGTCCAAGAGACAGTATAAAATTAGCTGCAAACTGACAAAAATAAGCTTTTAAATGGAAACTTCAACAGCGTTTAGGGTGTGAATGTACGTTAATGTTATAAACTTTGCTCTGATTTCCCTACATAAAACATATTTTAAAACTCCAGATGACATCACCTGAAGCAGTTTGTAATCATGCTCAAACTGTTTTTCCGTGACTTCTCCAGATGACTTAATCTGAACTTATTTTGAAAAACTCCATAGTAGGAGCGACGAGATGTCATAATCTGAACTGAAGGTTCCTCCAAGTGTTTTTATCTGGAGGCATATTTCAGCTAGAAGTAGATAGGTATTTTGCTATAGGGAAAAAAGAGGAACATTTATTTCAATGTAATACCCACTAGAACCAAATAAACAAAGTTAAATATCAGTGAAGGTCTCCTTTAAGATCTAGGGAGACATCGCCCAATTGTTAGAATTCGTTAATTCATTAGTCAAACATCTATGCTAACGTATTTTTCTAATGTTTAGTACTTCAACAAAATTGGGGATCTGCGGAAGACAGATTTTAAAAGGAACAATGAAAATCAAAACAGCAGAGGCTGACATGTACTTTAAATCTTTAATATATGCATCAATTTTCAAAAACCCTGGATCTTAACATTTCCATGATGCAATTTGACAGATTTCCCATCCTGCATTCTGTACTGCAACTCATTTTTTCTGTCTCTTCCAATAAACCTATTGTTAATCTACAGTTAGTACAAAATGCAGCTGCCAGGATTTTAACAAGTTCCAATAAACAAGAACAGACGGGCTGACCCTGAATGAAATCTCCGACTTTATTAACCCCACAATATCTGTACTTGTCCACAAATGCAACTCTTCTGAATGTTCTACCATCCAAACTGAAAAAAACAAAGACACAGCTTTGTCCTTTGTAAACCCTGTAATTATTCATGATCATGTAACTGGATCAGTGCACATCATCCTGAAATCCTCCTCTCTGAAGCTCTCTGAGTCCATGTTAATACATTTCCTCTGTGCTGGTAGACTGCTTTTCATGCACGTGGCCTGTTCTTGGCAGAAAACATTCAACCGTGCAACCGTGCTGCACCAGCACCTAAATTAGCCAATTATACGGTGGGGCAGGACTGTCTGCAGGCAGTCCACTGTGTGGCTAACAGACTGGCTCCATCGAGTCATACAGAGAAACTGACCTGTCGTAATATATTGGATTTCTGTTAAGGCGATGTGCTAGTGTCAACACTGAGTCACCTGCTGGTCATACATACAGACACACACACGCATTAAAAACACACATTTCTGAGTCTTCACACGTCTTGCTGTTTAGTGGACGGTTTGATGACTATGAATTTGATTTAGATCAGGCTGTGGCCTTCGCAGCCTCCAGCAGATCTCTGCCAAGCCATCCACCTATGTTTTCTTTTGAGATTCCTAATGAAACAATACTTCGGGTTTGGAGGGGACATCACATGTTCGGTGCATTTGGTTTGGAATTTGTTTGCTGTCTTTTGTTTCTTTATCTCACAATGATAAACATTAGCAGACGGTGTTGTGCTGAACTGATTCTCAGTCATCCCAGTCCCATAGATGCTATTTTGTCTATAAGCAACTCAAGCAAATGACCAAAATAGCACTTTGGGATTTTTTGCTCATATTCAATAATGGGGCTGTTAAATCATAATTATTGCCCAGAGACCCTCCTGGAAATAAGTGTTTGATTTGACAGTAATTAGATCAACACTTGATAATAATTCATTACACTTTGTTCTTCATAGATGTTAAATTGTTTATTTACTTCTCAAAAATAAGAGATTTTATTACTTATTGCGATGCATTTAAAGTAATTACTCCTAACTACATTACTCCTCCAAAGTAAGCATTGATCTAAAGTAGAGTTAAATTGTCAGGGCACAGTTACAGTACCACACTCATATCCAATATCAATCTTTTTTTAATGCTTCTCGTGTCTTCACATTCCCTATAACATGAAACACAGTTGGAACATTATATAGAGGAGAGCTTTGCGGAAATTCAGAAAACAATGATGCTACAGTACAATATGCATCTCTACCCAGCACTAGCATACAACAAGAAATCGGTGTACTCTCCTCCACCTAGCCCTCTGTTATAGTTTTTTGCCCTTTTGTCTTATCCTGCGAGTTCAGGGTCGCAACAGCATATCATTTGTCCGCATGTTGATTTGGCACAGTTTTTGCCGGATGCCTTTCTTGACGCAACCCTCCCCAATTTCTTCAGACTGGCGCTGCACAGCCAGGGATGGGCATGGTGATGGACTGTTGGGGATTCACTGTCTTGCCCAGGGACACTTCGTGCATGGTCAACGAAGAGCGGGGTGCAAGTACAGTCTGCTAAAGGTTTTAGTGTTCAGGTATTACAGTTGCTACTTACTGCTTACTGTGCTGTGGTATTTGTATATATGAAATTACAGTAAATGAGAACTTTTAGCAGCACCTCTTCTCATAAATAAGCTTTTGGCTTCAGCCTACTCCCTTTCAGTCTCATTTGAGTATCATATGAGGAAATAAAAATATACATGTTGGAATAAGTTTTATTAAAAACAAGCTTTAATTACAGTTTTTACCAAGACAGGTATAAAAAATACTATTGTTTTTGAATGTGTACAGTAGCTCAGTTGGTAGTTGTACTGGTTTGACTCCTAGTTCATCCTGGCTACATGCTGAAGAACCCTTGGGCAAGATACAGAATCCCAAATTGCTTTCAGTGGGTCAGGTGCATGTGTAAATGAATTTTTCAAATGAAAGATTTAATCTTACTCCTCATAATTTGTGCTCTTTGTTGAAGAAACAAAACCCTCTATAAACTTTCTTTACCAGTTAAAAAAAATGATTTAACTTGTTTTCCAAGATTGTCTTCAGTAATGATGCTTTTAAGGAAATATAAAGAAGATGATTGTTATTTAAGTCCTAATATGCTGTGAGTATAAAGCCTTAAGTAAAATGCATTTATTTCTGGTCTGGTGAAGTTAAGTCCAGAGATAATCTGGATATGATGATGTAAATTCACCAGACCTTTACTTTTTGCACACTTTGTGTTAAAGAATAATTCCAATGGGTTGAATTGTCAGGTCATATTTTGACATTTAACATGTGGTGACGGCCCATATCAATGAAGTGTCATAACTGTCAAAACATCACTCATAATCACTTAAACTAAGAGTTAAACAAGTGATCACAGCGATTATAGAATACCAATCTATGCAAAAAGCTCTGCACTACAGGACCCTGATATTCTCTCTCCTTCTGGCTTCAGTGTAATTTCAGATCACAAATGCATCAAAATATGAGGTTCTGTTATCCAAACCTACACAACACAAAGATTTGCATAAATAATTGGCTCGTTGCTTCTGTTTTATTTATGTATTTGATGTCAGAGTGATTCACTTTATAGCTTCTTTCCAACTAAAAAGCGCCATCATGATTGACATTTTAAATGCCCGCTATTGTCAGTGCCTGACAAATTAATTTGGAATCCATGGTCAAAGTACAAGTTAGAGTCAAAACCTGCATGCTGCTCAATCATGTCGATGTACATTCAAGTCAATCAAATGACTGTACAATTTTGTGAGGAAAACTGGAGCCTGTCACCTGTTGCTGCAGGTTGTTAATTCATAACTCATGGTTTGTTTTTCTATCAGTTTGAGTTTCTTGGCTGAAATTTTCTTTGCACTGAGACAGAGTTGTTAAGGGCCAGTCTCTCAGCAGTTCAAACAAATTGAGTTTTGCTGTCTAATTGCCAGAGGTGTCAAATTGCTCAACCCTGCAGCTACAAACTATATGTCAAACTATAATTTTCTGTGTACAAAGTGGAACATAGCAAATGACTGACTATTTTTTTATTTAATTTTATTTTGTATTATTATTTTGTTCATAAATGGTATGGCTGAATCAAACTAATTGTTTACCAGGAACATGTTCCAAATGCTATCCTAATGAGGGAGATGGATGCTGTCAAACCAGTGGCTGCTTTACTGTAATTTCATAATGGCAACTACCTGAAGGGCTGTGCATGTTGAAGGGTAGCAGAGCGTTGCAGAGCAGGGAGAGGGAGAGCTGGGTGGAGCAGAGAGAAACGAAATTTAGCACTAGCTTAAGGCCTGAAATTATACAATACGGGTTACGTTCTGAGACATTCACATATGTGGTTCCGTTGCACAGTAGCTGCATTTGTCGCAGTGTTGCACCTTGCAAACCAGTCAGAGGGTGGAAAGTAAAATGACCCCAGCATAAACAAATTACTACACTAACTTGTTTAATGGAGACAAGAAGAACTGCCTTTGTTTTTGTTTCCTTTAGTTTTCAATCCCACCTCCCTACTACACAACTACAGTTACCAATAATTCCCTTTTCTATTTAGGTCTGTATTGATGTTTGCGTATTGACAGAGAAGCATAATTTTGCCTTAAGTTGAGTAATAAAGCTTTAAGTGGAAGTTGAGTTAATTCAACTTTTTATTATTCTTAAAAACTATTTTAAACATAAGTTGTTTTCATTAGGTCTTTAAACTTGAAATAAGCTGAACGAATGAACTTCTGACACAACTGATTCAATGATTTTTTATAAAGAAACAAAATTACCAGACTTCCCACAATGCCTTGTAAAAAAAACCTCTTCAGAATCATCTTCTTTGTAGTCTAAAGAACCCATTCATGATGGAAGCTGCATGTCTTTATTTCAATATTACATTCTAAAAGTACAAAGTGACTTCACCATCTGGAAGTTCTTCCTGTCACACAAAGAACTGATTGTTTAAACTAAGAAATTGAAGCAAATCAGGCTGTAATAACATGACTAAATGTTCTCAGTTCAGTTAACAGAGTTTCACTTTTTCAAAACTCATGAAACGTTGAACAAACTTTTCAATCTGAGTTCAGTTAGGGGAAAACAAACTGTGAGTCAGTGATGTGTTTCAAACACTTTTTGAACAACAATGGACATTTGCAGCATAGAGCAAGTTATAACCTGGTTCTGGATTCACAGACTTACAGTGAGTTGAAACAATACATGCTTGGTTTTGGTCTTTTTGTGTGATTTGTTGACAATAATTACAATTTTGAACCTTAACCTTTAAAAAAAAAAAATGTTTCATCACTATTTTTAGGAGTCATGAGCTCCCATGGAATCACAATCACAACAGATTTCACATAACAATTTATAGTAGCACAAGCAGCCATTACAGTATTTCTAAGGGCTTGTGGAAATTTCTAAAACGTCCTTCCATTCACAGATGCTCCACAGAATTGTAGCCCAAATTAAGATTTCTGTGTTATGTATTTATTTTTCAGCATTACTTTTGCTGCCACAGCAAATCACAATGGTAATGAATAATAATTATGAAGCCACATTACCAGAGCCTGAAACTAAATGAAACGAAGCCATTATTAGGTGTAATTAATGACTTTAAAATTGCTGCAGAAACACAGGGTTTTCATCTGCTGCAAAGCTGCATCCAGGTGTGATTGATTGATAGATACCATGGAAACTACTGTAGGCATGCGGAGTGGGGGTTAGCAAGCTTTGGCTTTGGTAACTGTTCAAATTGGCAAATAATATCAATATACACACACAAATTAGTAACAGTGCCTTAAATCAGTGCATTTAGCAGGAAGCGGTTCCCAACAGTCAGCAGTGTCTAATCACAATCTGTAGCTCTTCACTTTTTTGAAAGGGTAGTATTACGTTCAAATTAGGGTAAAATACCACTTGTAGTAACACTAATAATAAATACTACTACTATTACTACTACTACTAATTATAATAATAATAAGTAATTATAAATTAGTTGTAGTAATTCTATTTCATATGTTAAATATCGTCAACTCCCGAATTTAACTTTTGCATAATACTACTAATAATAATGATAATAATAATAATATTAATAAAAATAGTAGTAGTAGTAGTAGTAGTTGTTGTAGTAAGATGCTGCTGCTCTCGGTGTTTGCAGTGCGCTGGTGTAATGTATCCAGCCGGAGACCTGCAGCACGCCGCCTCACAGCCTCCTCACCACCGCGCTCACCTCGCTCTCTGCGCCTTCGCCTGCTACGGCGGAGACGTAAAGTGGACTAAATAGCCGGTGTAACGCAGTGGGATTTTAACCGCTTTCTTCTTTTTTCTTTTTCTTTTTTTTCTTTCATTTTGCCGGGGCTGTCTCTATATTCACTGCACCGCTTCTTGTGTGTCTGTGTGTGCATCTCTGTGCGTTTGTGTGTGTGTGTGTGTGTGTGTGCGCGCGCGCGGGCGTGTGTGTGTGTGTTTTTTCTCCCGTGCAGCTCGTCTCTGCTGGGATCCTGGTCTGCCAGGGGCTGCAAAGCCGTGCTAGTCGACTCATACCGAACCAAATGCGTGTGTGACAGACTGTCCACCTTCGCCATTTTAGCACGGCTAAATCCCGAAATGGTAAGTCCAACAACCTCCCTTGACTTCGCTGTGCTTAAAAGGTGTCAGAGACGGTGTGTTTTTGTGGGGTTTTATGTGAATGCATCAGCTGTTTTTTTTTTTTCCTTCCCAAAGGGCGTCATTGTCATTACATATCAACAGATCCTCCCTCTCTCCCTCTTTCCCTCCTCCTTCCCTCTCTCTGTCTCGACATGCCAAAGCCATGCTGCAGAAAAAAGGTTATTATAGGAATGCCAAGGCAAAGGATTTGCCAGTGGGGCATCTTAATTCATGCTGCACCTAGAAGCAGACTGGATGAAATGCACTCAGGAAGGGCAGCACTGTGCTAACCTGTGCATCAAGCTATCAGCTGATATCTAGTTATCATCATTTCACAGCGATGGTCACCTGCATGCACCCCCCTCAGCATCACCATCACCACCATCACCCTTCACCTTCACTCTTCCTATTTAACGTGAACACTCACAATAGCATATTTTAACAAAGGCCATTAGATTAGTCATTGGTGTCTCCATGGTTACCAGGCCTTGTGGAGAAGGTGCTGCATAGCAATTCAATAATGTGCACAACAAAAAGAACATTTTGACAAGCTTTGCAGCTACAGTATGTTAAAGAAAACACTTCCCTTGCGTTTTGGCTGCAGCTGGACACAGTGAGACAGCAGTGTATTTGTGTGCTTGCATGTGTGTGTTTGTCTGTGTGTGTGTGTGTGTGTGTGTGTGTGTGTGTGAGAGAGAGACAATGGAAATGTCTTTAAAAATCACAGCCGAATCCCAGTGACCCAAATGTGTCCCAGTTTCTTTAAGGGGAAAAGGGGCAGTGTCATTGTGAGGAATTTTCATTCAGTGAGATTAGATATTATTAGACTGGAAATTGCCTCGGAAGCAGTTTGTTCACTAGTTACCCTGGTAACAGCATGGGTGCCGCCAATGGTTTTCTTAAAGTCATAGGAAGCGGCATACTGTTCTTCCTCCTGCCTGCACGACCTGGAAGCGAAGCTATAGACCAGGACACAGAGTGGGTTACAGTGCTAAAATGGATTTTAGTGCCATGTATGATTCTTTTTGCCCTACAGAGTTGTGTGTTCGATAAAGTCAGACAGCTGTGTGAGTGTGAAGAGGCTGTAAGGCTGAATAGTGTCAGGAATGTCAGTCTTTATGCTCGGAGAAATTAGTAGCTTGATCCAGATTATTATTATTATTATTATTATTATTATTATTATTTTTATGCCCCCACCCATCTGAGTAAAAGAGACTAATTCAAATTATGTTTTTGCAGTCATTTTAACTGAATATTTTTCCAAAGAGACTAAAAACGATCAAAATTAGTGTCCTCTTTTGGTCATCAGGTGCCTCTTTTTGGGCATGTCTTTGGTCATTTCTATCATTTCTATCCCTTGGGAATCATTTGTTCATCAGCTAGTATTAAACTTTGTGGTAAATGGGGCGTTTATTATTATTATTATTATTATTATTATTATTATCTCTGTTGTGATTGTCTCTTCTTTTGGGTTTTTTTGTTGTGTGTGTGTGTGTGCGCGTGCCTACTTTTGGTCTTTGTGTGAGTAATTGTTCATTTTTCAAGAATTTATGATTCGTTTTTTTATTTATTCTTTTGTGTCATCAGCTGTGGTAATGTGGGTGTCCTTTTTTGGGATTCCTTTTCTCTATTTTGGTCATCACATGTATCATTTTAGTAATTGTTTAACAGTTTTTGGTTGTTGCACACATAGCTTTGTTTTTTTTGTGTGTGTGCCTTTGGGAATATTTTGTGTATCCTTTGTCAGTTAATCGGTTGATGTACAGTAGTTAGTGTGCAGCATCTCCATCTACTGTGTAACACCAAAAATGGCTGGTGAGAAAAGGTTTTGAATCATGTACATGCCTGATGCTAACCCACTTATTGCAACCTCCCTGTAAGGCAGCACAAGGTCTCTGGGTCTAACTGTTGTTTTTCAAGAGTTTCCATTAGTTCCTGCTGATTCTGTCTGAGCTGTAGATGTGTTGGCTGCAGTTGCTACCAAGAATGACACTTTTTGTTCTCACTTCTGATAGAATCAAGCTGGTTGTTTGCCATTCCCTTCAGTGTTTATACTGCACTAACCACTTCCTGTTTCCAGCTTCAAACAAGCATGACATTTGATGTGAATCTTTTAATTTCAGTCATGAAATTAAGTGAATGAGAAAATTTGTGATATCAGAAATTCATGTAAATGATGACTCCAGTTGGTTAACTGCTTCATACTGAATACATTCTAGTCCCTACTCTATGTCTAATGGATGGCAGATCTGTGACAATATGTAGGTTTAGTGATTAATCAAATCATTGTAAAAAAAAATCAGTAAAGCACCCAAAATAAAAATGAAAGTTTTTAGTGACTTTGAGGCCTCAATGACAGTTTATATATTCAGTTCAGTTATCTGGTCAAGGCTTTAGCTGAGGCTGAGGCTGGGTGGGAAGCTGTGGGTCACGTGCGCCTTGACAAGCTGCAAGCTGACACACTGACCACATTCACCAACATCACTGGCAGCAGCAGTTGTAGAGGTAATAGAAACAACAAAACCCCTTAACTTTCAGTCTTTTTTAAAGAAATAATTGACAGTCCCTTATTCCCCCATGAGAGGTGCTGAAAATGGGTTCTGCATCAGGGGAAAGTGGTGTTGTGGGTTGGCGCGAAAGAGTGAAGTTTTATTAAATTCCCTTCATAAAACTAGCCACTGTGGTTGTTTTCTTATGCAAAATCAATATGTGCAAAGCAGTTGATCGAAGGCAAGTAGCGGTAACCCAACCATTCATGTCTTATGATGCTTAACCTGACCCCCTTCCAATCCAACTCTAACCATTACCAGAGAACCTTTGATTTTGACTGTCGAATGAATTGCCATTAAATTCAATATTCATATGTGTTGCTCAGAGGATGAATTACTGATCCCTTAGCTCATTCTCTAGCATTATGATCTGCTGAGTGTTTCGTTTATCTGATGCTAGCATGCTAACATGCTAAAGTGAGAGCATGAACACTAGTAACACTATTCCTGTTAAACATATCACCTTGTCAGCACTGTGAGCATATTGCATTGCTCGCATTTGAGCACTTCGCTTAAAGCACAGCTGTTTGTCTTGTCCACATACACCTGTGAAATGGGAATATCAGCAAATAATTGTAAGTGATCCAATAATGGGGCTTTCTCAGTTTGCACTCCTCCCTGCAACCTGTCTCCACCCGTGCAGACGACAGCCTGTTTCACAGCTCTTTTGCAGACTGTTACTCCACAATTAGCTTTCCTCAGCGCCTTTTGCCAGAAATGGAGGAAAAGGCAACTCCTCTCCTTCCTCGTGTTGCCGTCCCTTCCCCCACATTCTATTATTTTGTGAGACTGTCATGGCTACCATGCTAATTATTCCTACTGCAACACACAGTAGCATCTCAATGGCCCAGCCCCTCTGTCTGCAGCTAGCCTCCTACATCCTCGGCATGACAAACACCCCAACCTTTTTTTCCCCCATCCATCCTGTCCATCGTCCCCCCTCACTCCCCTCTTCTTTCTGTCTCCCTCTTCTCTACCCCTTAGTCATTTTATCCCACTATTTTTCATGTTCTGATGCTGCATTATATTTAAGCTCTCCCTCTCTCCTTCTGCTTACTACATCATTTACTCTCTTGCTCCCACCTCGTGTCTATTTTGTTCAGTCCAACTTTGCTGCAGGCTTTCAGAAGGAAAAACCAGAGAAGAAAATGCTCTGCAGTCAAAAGGCAAAACCCACTAAAACTAGAGCCCGTTTTACTGCCACTGCTAGACGTGTGTGTGTGTGTGTGTGCGTGCATGCGCACTTGTATCATTCTAGATGTTGTAAGCCCACATAAGCTTTTTTTCCCCTCATTTCAATGTGCTGTCAGGAACTTGGAGATGCAGTGACAGGCCTTTTTGGCCACTTAGCCCACACTGACCAACAATTAAGTAAATGAGATGAACTGAGATCCACTGGGCTTTAAGCCACTGGCTTGTCAGCATACTCTGAGTTCAGGATGTCTACATTTGTGTTTTATCTTTAAGAGGTACTAAGTCCTACTTAGTCAGGTATTTGCGATAGTTTAGTTTGTATGTTTCTAAGAAAATGTACATTTTAAATGCAGAAAACGTTCTCTTTAAAAGAGAGATCTTTCTTATGTTGCAGTAGGGGACAGTGGGTGTAAGATGAGCCAGTTTTTACTTTAAGGACCTTTTACGTGAGGAAAAATGAGAGCGAAGAAAAAGTATCTATCATGATATTTTAGGTTGTCTCCAAAAAAATGGAATTATATAAAAGTGTTTGACAAAATAAATCACGACCTCTCTAAAAAACAAAAAAAAATATTCCTGTGCCTTTGTTTGCACCAGGTTATGGGCAAGTTCAATTGACTTCAATAAGTAATCACAAAAATGTTTGTGTTTGAAAGGTCCAGAGGGGATCCAATGTATCCATAAGGTTCAGCTTGTGAGGTTAATATGGTTCTGTAATTACTGAAATTAGTCTTCTGGTCTACTCTGAATTAGGAGAGAATTAATTATGTGTTCTGTAGTGATATCCCAGTCAAATGCAGGATCAAAGTTGGGATAGTCACATCAACATATCTCCTATAGTGGGAAAGACTCCCACTATATGCGTTGAGAAACAATGAACAACCCATTTGTGTCTGTAGCAAAATAATTTATGAATAGGATGCACTATATATTGGTTGTGCCATGGAATACCATGGGCTTTTAGATTTGACCTAAAAAAAAAAAAGGTGGTAATCGAGTCAATGGAATTTTGTTTCCTGTGAGCAACATTTATGTTTGGTAAGATGTGGGTGAATGTACTGGGATGTCCACTCCTGGCATAATTAACAAGTCTCTGGAATGTTTTCCACTTGTGAATGATCCTTCTCACATGTCTTTCCCTCTTGTGTTAACACACACCTGAAGGCTCCAAACCAGCAAACTGCTAAAACGTCCACTTTTATAGACATTTGCACGACTGCCGATGATAAATTAATCAAGGGCTGTTGCTTAGCAGCACCTCCTATGAAAGTAGTAAAGGGGTATTTTGTATTGCTTGAGTTATTTTTTTTTTTTTTTGCTTAATTGAGCAAATACTGGTACAATGATACATTTACTTTGTGACAGATTAGACTCAAACGTCCTAGTGACAAACATAAATACATTTTCTTTGAACAGTATCATCCAACAAATCCTATCTCATGACCATTCGCTCTATAACTGATACTAGTGCAGCTTGTTTAAGCAATCACATTTGTTCACTGTTAATGTTGGAAATGCCCTGGGATAGATTTCTGGAGGAAATGACATCCCGTGCAGCTCCTCAGCAGTGGTAGCTGGAGCAACTCTGTCTCTGCTCATGTGGATTAATGCAGTCTGGTCACTTTATTTTCGAATGGTAGTTCTCTCGTTTGTACACTGTGTGAAACTTCCCGTCGAGCTCTGTCACTGGCTGAGGAGGAAGTAAAAAGTTTGTCTGTCTCAGCAGACGCCTTTCCATTCCACTGCACTCATAATCTTTTTTTTTTTTTCCTTCCTCCTTTGCTTTTAGAGAAGGAACTCACTGCAGTGCAGATTAATCAGAGGGATTTAATTAACTTGGCCCCGGCACACACATCCAACCTAGAGACAAGACAGGCTATAAACTCAGCCAATTATCTCCTGCTAGAGGGGCGTTAGGGGGGAGGGGGTGAAAGTCCTTCATGTCTTGGTGCACTCATGACCACCTAACTTCCACCTCTACCAACTGCAAAGCTTATTTCATTAAACTGTCCCCTTACCTCACCTTAACTCTCTTCACCTGCCTACAACGCCACACTCCATGGGTCTGTGTACAACAGTTCCTCCCGCATGCTCGAGTTTATGTGATAATTTTACATTTACATTTAGTCATTTAGCAGACGCTTTTATCCAAAGCGACTTACAAGTGAGGTACAAGGCAAGCAAAAATCTATGTCAAGGAGAAAACATCAAAGCAAAGTCCTATCAGAAAAGTGTTCACAGTTCACGAGATACAAGTGCAAGAGAGTGGGTTTTTTTTTTTTTTTAAGAGATTTAAGTGCATAGGAAGATGCGGAAGAGTTCAATTTTCATCAGTTTTTGGAATATTGGGAGAGAGTCAGCTGAGCGTGCAGCGTTTGGTAGCTCGTTCCACCATCGTGGGATCATTGCGCTGAACAGTTTTGCTTGGTGTCTTCTGTGCGGTGCTGGGACCACCAGACGTCGTTCGTTGGCAGACCACAGCGGGCGAGAAGGATTGTAGACTTGAATGAGTGAGTTGAGGTAAGCGGGAGCTGTCGAGTTAACAACCCTGTAAGCAAGAGGATCACTGGGCTTTTATTTTTCTTCTAAAGGAAAAAAAGTAATGGCATTGTTGATATGTCACTCCTGTCATTACTTGTCATTACTCCTCACTTGTGCCACATTCTTGAAAATCAGATGATGAACCTCCTGACTTTACTTTACTTTTACTCCCCTTGAGCTTAACATTTTGTATTATTAATGTTCTGTCACTTTTTATCTAGCGCCACTGCCAGCTCTTACTTATATTTGCCAATTAGCTAATGTTTAATGAGCTAACACTGGACAAAGCCGTATTACTTCAGTGATATAGAAATGGCCACCTCCTCTCCTTCTCCCTTGCCTTTGTGCTTCACATTAAGAAGGTAACATCTGTGTTAGCCACCTGTTAAGGGCTGCTGGAAGGACAGTACAGAGTGTAGGATATCTCTTTTTTGAAAGTGTTATAGCAATATTGAAGTACTTTGGGTAGGCGTTACTTTTTTTGATATTGTTGAACAGCTGTTCCTAGTGTTCTCCTTTATTGTGTTTACATTATATTAAAGGGTATCATCCTTTCTAACTATGCTTTCCTTTTGTCAATATTGCACACGACATCAATTACTAAGTCCTGGGAAACACAAAGAGAGACTTAAATAACTCCTGACTATAGAGAACTCCAAATAAGGTAAACTTTTTAAAAATGTGATGCACAAACAAGGACTGGGCATTTTGTACCCTAAAACTTCCATCAAAAGTGCCTTAATACATTAGAATCAATGCCCATGTACACCTGTACAATCTCATCCAATCTAAAAGCCCTGTTTAATTTTTTTTTTTTTTGTCTATTTGGCATATCCTGTGAGTTAAGGGGTCACCACAGCGAATCCTCACCACTTTCTACCGGGCTAATAGCCATGTATTAGTTATCAAGTTAAAATTGGCTGAAAGATGACAATTGTATTATGTGTTTATTGGCAACGTAATACTGAGTGGTGGAGAGGTATCGAGATGGAGGAGCATTTGAAAACTGATTAGGTTAACTGGCAACAAGTCAGTAACATGACTGGGTATACAGTGCCTTGCAAAAGTATTCACACCCCTTGAAATTTTCCACATGTTTCATGTTACAACCAAAAATGTGATGTATTTTATTGGGATTTTATGTGGTAGACCAACAAAAAGTGGTACGGAATTTTGAAGTGAAAGGAAAATGATAAATGGCTTTCAAAAATGTTCAGTTTATCCATATTTTTCTTTTTTTTTTAAACTCAATACCTGTTCCTGCTTTTAGCCTGCCTTCAACAGGTAACTTGAGCAATGGTAACAATAAATTGGCCTATTACAGTTGGCATAATTACCTCTAAACATCCTCCTACTATGCAGAAATTAAGTTTCAGGCCGACCCATGGCAAAAACCTTCTTATGTGCATTTAGCTTATTTGTTTTATTTTTGCATGATACACCAATCAGCCACAACATTAATACCGATGCTCTTAAAATAATAAAGCTGAACTATTTTAATTATCATATGGGCACCTGATTGTTGTTTTAAGACACACTTAAAAAATTGTGAACCTATCCTTTAATTTAATTTTGTTGCCAAACAGATGGAATTAGGTTCCCTATCTGCTTTGGATGGAGGTGGTTAGAACTTCTGCTGATTTTTAGCTATGCTGTGCATGGGCAGACAAGTGATTTGCTGCCGTCATCTGAGATGAAAACTGTCTCTGTCCTTGCTTAGCTGTAACAGCTGTAACATTAAAAATTGTTGTGGGCACATATGTAGAACCACAAATGTGTGGCCTGTCATTCCAGGTCTGGTGGCTGGCGTTGGATGCTGAGGATAAGAGGTGTAGAGTGTGGTGGTGGACAGGGTCAGAGAGTTACAGTTGGTGGGGGACTGGTTACGGAGGGTTTTGTGATTAATGAGAAGGACTTTGAATTGGCTTGGCGATGAGGTCAGGGGTGCTGCGGTCAAAGACGCAAAAGTGAGTGGACAGGGAAACCTCAGGGTTTTGGATGTGCTGGAGTTTGCTGAGGACTCTGGCTGATGTACCAGGAAGAATGCTATTGCAGTAGTATGGGCATGATGAAAGCATGGATGGCAGAGTTGTGATGCCTAACGTTGATTATAATGATTAATAGATAGGAATCTAAACATCTAGGGTTCTAAAGTTAGCGATGCCAGATAATGTAGATTAGGTTTTGTGCTTGGTTGTATTTTTGCAGCATTCCGTGCATGCCTTGATTCATTTCATTCAAATTAGATTAGTGGAAAAGTGTTTTATTTTCTTTGCAAAGCATGAGCTATATAAAAAAAAGAATCTGAACTTTTAAATGTGTATCTTGCTATAACTTTAGTTTGAAAAGTACAATAAAATTTAAATTTTTTGTCTATATTTAGACAGTAGCGTTGAATAACTGAAATATCTGAAGCAGCACAGGCATAAACACACAGCCTTATACAACACCCACCCTCCTGGTGCTGCAGCTGCTGCTGCCATGATACAGCATCACCATGGCAACGGAGCCAACGTCTGCTGTACTGTAACATGGGGATGATGTTTAGTGGTCAGTTTTAAATAGGAGAGGACAGTGCATATGGTTATTATGCACATGTTCCTCATGTGAGGTTGACTTTCCATGCTTTATCTCTATGTGTGTGCTGTGTGTGTGTGTGTGTGTGTGTGTGTGTGTGTGTCTGTTTATCTGTTGGTTTTGTCTTGTGGTTTATTCATGAATCACCTTGAAGTCACCTTGCTGTGGAACAGAGCAAGAGTCCAAAAACCAACCAGCCAATCTGTAAACGTGTGTGTGTGTGTGTGTGTGTGTGTGTGTATTCCGCACATTTTCTCATTAGAATAGAAATGCCCCTATATAGAAAACCAAATAAGTTTTCCATAGAGAGGCACACACACCAAGTTTTCTTCTGGTATGTGTGGAGTCACCCTGCCAACCTTTCACTCCATAAACACGTTTCTGTTCAGCCAGCCAACTGGTACTACATGCTTAATTTTATTGACTCCAATCATTTGTGAGCCAAATCATAAGTCATCCAAGATGAATTGTCAGATATCCAGTATGTTGTTGTCCACACAAATGCACATGGTAAAAACTGAAGTTGACATCACTTAAAAAGCTGAGTGGCTGTTTAATTATATAAAGTGTGAGGATTGCTCTCGGTAAATATTTACCAATACTGTATTTTGTACTTAGCTTTGGTTTAACTCCTCACCCTGTTGCAGTAAACTCCAATGCATAGCAGTAAACCGTGACATCACTGCTTGGTCACATGTCTGAAAACATCTAACCTGTACACCCACACAG
Source organism: Channa maculata (assembly GCA_020496755.1). Taxonomy (NCBI): domain Eukaryota; kingdom Metazoa; phylum Chordata; class Actinopteri; order Anabantiformes; family Channidae; genus Channa; species Channa maculata. The sequence continues at coordinate 4,616,253 of CM035605.1, read as the reverse complement.
TGGATATGAAATAAGATAGTTGCAAAAAAGTCACAGTTTATACAATTGTCATTTGCATGTCTCACAGAGCAGGTAGAATTCCATTTTATCAAATGTCTAAATTCACACTAACACCAATGGATGGAAGGACCCAGGAAAGGACCAAGGACAGGTGACGGCAAGAAGAGGAATACATAAAAGGGTTTTATTAAAATTAAACCAAGGGCAAACACAATAGAAAATAGCTCCTTAAGGGAGGACAGGAAAACGCACAGTCTCAGAGGGAATAGACTAGGTAAACAGGATAAAAATGAACCAAAAGGGGTGCGTGTCTAAACAACTAACCGGGCTGAGGCCAAACAGGGATAAATCAATAACCAAACCAAAAACTTAAAGACCATCAGACAGGGATATAACAGACAGTGAAAAATAAAAGTTAATCAGAAACAAACTAACAGGGACAAACTAAAACTCATGCCTAAACAGAAACAGACCAATAGAGGAGAAAGAGGAGAAACAAACAGAAACAAATGAAGGATGAAACCTCGGACCAAACAGGGGAAACCAAAGTCCAATAAACAGATTTCAAAAGGCTCAATGTCCATGAACAGAGATGAATGATAACAGGCAAACAAGGTGAGCAAAACTGGCAAAAAACTGTAGAGAGAACTGAGTTTAAATAAACAGCGTAACAGGTGGAAACAATCAAAATGACCAAGACAGGAAGTAAGAAATGCAAACAAACAAAGGTCCGGCATCATGACAGGTGAGATAGCACTAGTTTGGGGATTTTAGTGTCTTGTCGACAGACACTTCATCATGTTGCTAGGAGAAACTGAGAATCGAACCACTAACACCCTGGTAGCCATGGACAACTGCCTCGTCAACTGAGCTACAACTGCCCCGTTTGTTTCTCTCCCTGGCACATTTAACAAGCATCTGTTCAAATCTTTTTGCAAACTTCGTAACAGTATCTGTTATGATATATTATAATATATAATTAAAGTCAGTCCAGCCATAGGACCTAAAAACGTAACAGATATCAACTGAACGTATATATGTAGGCTCAGCAGAAAGAAATGAGCTGTCAGTCAGGCAGGACAAAGAGACAGAGGCTGGACTGTTATTCAGACAACATAGATTCTGATCCGAGCTTGGAGTTGCGTTGGATTGAATGGCATGTCGCCTTAGTGATGCTTACACATTGCTCCCATCTTGCTTTCAGTCTAACCTCTCAGGCAGACGTCATCAGAGGCTGGTGATCTTTCATGTTTCTGATTATTGTTCCTGGTGGTTTCAGGAGTATTTGCCTTTAGTTGTGTCTTCAGCAACTGAAGTCCATGTTCAGTTTTAATCATATCCGGGGATGGATTCAGCCATTTTACTTCTTTATAACAGTGAGCTCAGGGATAGCAAAACAACCTCAGGATGAAGGTGTATCTGTGCCAACAAGCAACATAAGACTACGCCACAGTAAATATCAAGGGTTTACTACTAGATTCAAATCTCAAATGTAAACCTTTCAACTACATATTTATTGTTTGTTTTCTAAGTGAAGGTGGGAGTGTGGAGCATCAAAATGAGACGTTTTTCTACCTCATAGCACCAGCTCAGCTAAACTATATCCTACTCCCATTTGGTACCAGGTACTTTATTAGTTATTTGTTGCCATAGATATTACCACCAAACTGCTATGATGTCATTTTCAGCATGAACTATACAGAATCAATGGGCGATAGTGAAGGAATGTTCTTCTTGATTCCCAGTATGTTGCTGTTTGTGACACCAAAGAGATAACTGCTGTTTTTAGAAGAGCCTGAAGGCAGCAGGAGCAAAGGCCACTGAAAAAGGGGGGGGGTCAGGGGAGTCCTGGGAAAACTGGAGACAACTGTGGCTGCTCAAAGACGGTGCAGCAGTAGTGACACTTCTCTCTGACCACTGAGTAGTCTGCAGTGATTTCACATCAACTATTTGGTATCGCTTCAGCTCTCTTGGAACCTAGATAGAGGAGATATCAAAAAAGTGCCAGGAACTATCCACAACTGTTGCCCAATGGAAAACCAAAAAGAGCAAGTAGAGTCAAATTGAGCAAGTATAATGCGGTGGAAAAGCACTATTACTGTATCTATACTACATATAGTAGTAAACTAGTGTAATAGTGTAGTTCTGAAGACATGGACCAGCGAACATTGTTGAAAAGTGAATTCACACCTAAAGGTTTCCGTCAGGACATCTGTCTGATGCAGCATCACTGTTCATTTTCCTTTAAGTTTAATAAGTCTAATGTTTTTCTTACATATATATATATATATATATATATATATATCCATCCAGATTACAGATTACAATTACATTACAATGAAAAACACTGCAGGAAATCACTGTCTTTTTCTTGATCCAATTAAGATATTTAGGTAGAGGGTTGGACGTTAATACCAGATGGAAATTGGATATCGAACTGCCTGATTAACCTGCTAAATCCGTTTCCCCATGGGGAGTGGATTTTGAGTGTCACCCCGAGGTGAAAAAATTAACTTGTTTTATTTTTGTGAAAATGGGCAGCCTGTAAGTAACAGGGTGGTAGGAATGTCTCTCTCTCTCACACACACAGACACACTCATTTCTTTGACATTAGACAGTCCATCTAGAAAGTTTTCCCAGCGCTTCTTAGCTTTTTCCACATTTTGTTATGTTACAGCCTTATTCCAAAATGGATCAAATTCATTATTTTCTTCAAAATTCTAAAAACAATACCCCATAATGTGAACAAAGTTTGTTTGAAATCTTTGCAAATATATCAAAAATAAAAAAAAACAATTAAAAGAATTGAGTATGATGCTATAAGCTTGACACACCTATTTTTGGGCAGTTTCTCCCATTTCTTCTTTGCAGTACCTCTCAAGCTCCATCAGGTTGGATGGGGAGCGTCAGTGCACAGCCATTTTCAGATCTCTCCAGAGATGTTCAGTCTGGTTTAAGTCTGGGCTCTGGCAGAGCCACTCGAGGACATTCACAGAGTTGTCTGGTGCCCACTCATTTGTTATCTTGGCTTCCGGCCGCTGAAAACATCTCCACAGCATGATGCTGCCACCACCATGCTTTACTGTAGGGATGATATTGTCCAGGTGTTGAGCGGTGCCTGGTTTCCTCCAGATATGACACTTGGCATTCAGGCCAAAATTCAGGTCAATCTTTGTTTCATCAGACCAGAAACCTTTGTTTCTCTTGGTCTGAGAGTCCTTCAGGCAGGCTGTCATGTGCCTTTTACTTAGGAATGGTTTCCATCTGGCCACTCTACCATACAGACCTAATTGCTGGAGTCTTGCAAAAATGGTTGTTCTTCTGGAAGATTCCCCTCTTTCCACAGAAACACGCTGGAGCTTTTGCAGTTTGCCAGGTCCTTGGTTACTTCCCTGACTAAGGCCCTTCTCTATGGATCGCTTAGTTTGCCCGGCCGGCCCGATCTAGGGAGAGTCCTGGTGGTTCCAAATGGCTTCCATTTACCGGTGATGGAGGCCACTGTGCTCATCGGGACCTTCAATGCTGCAGAAATCTTTCTGTACCCTTCTCTAGATCTGTGCCTCAACACAATCCTGTCTCAGAGGTCTACACACAATTCCTTAAACTTTATGACTTGGGTTGTGCTTTGACATGAACTTAACTGTTCTTTCACATTGTCATTATGGGGTATTGTTTGTAGGATTTTGAAGAAAATAATGAATTTGATCCATTTCGAAATAAGGCTGTAACATAACAAAATGTGGAAAAAGTTAAGAGCTTCGAATACTTTCTGGATGCACTGTATAAACCTGCGTAAAACACTTGAGCTACAGTGTTTTGGGAACTTTAGAATACAGGCAGAGACCAAAGTGATGGTACGGCAAATGTAGTCCGCTGCATTTGAACCATGAATGACCCAGTTAGGAGGTGAGCCCTCAGCAAATCGAGCCAACAGAGGATTTTTCAGCTTTTGTATGTGCTGACAGCTCCTGTCAAAGTCTGTACACATCACCGATCTCCAAGGCCATGCCAAAGTTTCTCTCAGTGATGGTTTTCACTACAGTAGCTCTATTAGTCATACTGTTGATTTGGAGATGTGATGCTTGTGTGTATAAGATTTGATGAATTGTGATTGGAGAGTTAACTCACCAACACTCTTTTCACACTTTTCCTCTGTGTTCACTTCTCAGAATATGGATAAGACACAGCTCCCATCTGTGACGCTGATTGTGGGCTGTGGAGTGTCTTCGCTGACATTATTGCTGCTCATCATCATCTATGTGTCAGTCTGGAGGTGAGATAATAGTGTTAATAAAAGTACTGGGGCAGAAGTCTAACTTACAAACTGTGTACTATTAGTTAAGCCGAAGGAAACAGTGAAAGTATTGAAAGTTTCAATACAAAAACAAAGATAATGGAGCCATTATTTGATGTTTGGAACTCATGTACACAATGCACTGCTGTTTAAGCATCAGCTTTGTTTGTTCTCCCCCCGAGAACAAACTTTTAGTAGTAGACACCACAGTGTTCTCTTTTCAGTAACGATTAATGATTTTGTTTACTTTTACAATTCTGAACAAAAAAAGGTTAAAAGAGTTAATTAAATTTGTGAATGCAACAACAGTGAGACATTCATCTGGATTCTTCACGTAAACACCACTTTGTTTGAAGGCACTGCTCTCTTAATGTTGGAAGGCCACAGAAATCTTTAATGAGTGCACGCAGCTTTCGGACAATGAAAAAAACAACAACACTGGGAGCAGAAATATATCTTAATTTGTCCAAACAAATTTAAAGCTTCTCCATTTTAAATGAGCTTTTATAAGGGAATAAAAGTTCGCCGCACTACGCCAGTTACTCTCATGCTGACATCCAGTACACTTTGTTAATCAAAGCTGTTTCCACACCAATTAATTCAGCGATTGATGCCTGCCGTTGTGATCATTGGCTGCTCATTTCCCCACCTGAAAAGACAAAGTACTAGTCAAAGTTTTAGTATCTGTGCTGTATCACATATCAGTTGTATTATAGGAATAATTATCAGACTCCATGTGACTAAAACTGCATCCATTTGGCCTCCATAATTAATTCTGTCTCAGGCCCTTGAATTGGACTTAGTTGGAGTCGTTCCCAACTCAAACATGAATAATTACTGACAGACTGAAATGAACTCAACTGTTTCTCAGAATATTTTCTTGTTGTTTTTTGCATTCACATTAAAGGACAACTTCAACAATTGACAACTTGGATCCTGTACTATAGTTCAACTTACATGTACAGGGAGTACATCAGTGGTATTCAGTGTCCCTCTGCCTTCTATTTATAAAAATATCACTCTACATCTAGCTGAAAAAGTTCAAGTCCTTTGGCATTTGATATCTACTGATACCTCCGAGAAGTCTGATCCAATATTTATTTACATACAGTAATGTTCCATTAAATATGTAATTAACACATTGCAATAAAGCAGCAGTCTACACTGAACAAATACTGGGGGTCCTGAAACTATTGCTGACTGGCAGAATATGACTAATAAAAAGGGATCCTATGATGTACTGTAGCACTCCGCTGGGTTTTCTCGAGAAACACAAACACTCAGTTCACTTACAATTTTACAGAAGTGCTGTTTGCTAGCTGAGGGTTTTCTATTGCTTTGCTGATAATAAATAGTGTCAGAATTTGGCAGATTTTGCCAAACTAAGTTTGTGAAATGACCCGAGCGACTCACCAGGGTGAATGAAGTGATACTAACTATCAAATTGTTGATATAATGTGGTGAAAGGTTTAAAACTAAAGCCCTGATATTTACTGCAGGTCTCTACTCTGCAGCATTATCTCTATCTATTTTTTTCACTTTCTTCCAGGTACATCCGATCTGAGCGTTCAGTCATCCTCATTAACTTCTGCCTTTCCATCATCTCTTCCAATGCCCTTATTCTCATTGGACAGACACAGACACGGAATAAGGTGAGGATCAGTCACATTTTCAGATGTATGATAATAGTGATGCACCATCTTATTTGACTTGTCTTCTCCTTTTTTTCCTTTTATTGCAGGTCTTATGTACCCTGATTGCTGCATTTCTTCACTTCTTCTTCCTGTCCTCCTTCTGCTGGGTTCTTACGGAGGCGTGGCAGTCGTACATGGCAGTGACAGGCCGCCTCAGGAACCGCATCATACGCAAGCGTTTCCTGTGTCTTGGATGGGGTGAGCTTTCTGTCTGCTGTTCATCATGTCAATCATACGCTCATTTATCCTATGTTAACGTTTCCTCTTATTTTTCTTCACAGGTCTCCCTGCCTTAGTAGTGGCAATCTCTGTGGGCTTCACCAAAGCGAAGGGGTACGGAACACCGAGCTAGTAAGTATGCTTTCCTCTTTCCATTGTATTACTCCTTCTCTAAAACAGTTAATGCCAGGAAACACAGTTTGTTGTTTACAACTGCAGCATAATTGCCTCTCTCTCTTCTTTTCTTATGCCACGATCATCATCTGTGCATTTGTTCTTCTACCTTTTACCTTGTTCTGTTTCTTCCACTTAATAATCCTTCACATTTCTTCACCTCTGCCACTTTCTTCCATCTTTTCATTTCTAATCATGTCTCTGACTGCTTGCATTTTCCTGCTCCTCTCTTGTAGCTGCTGGCTGTCTCTGGAAGGAGGTCTTCTTTATGCATTTGTTGGACCTGCTGCAGCCGTTGTCTTGGTATTTCCCCTTTAAGTCTTTTTAAGTCTGTTGTGTTGCATGGAGTATTCTTTGTTATAACTAACAATCCTAATGTCCTCAGTAATGTTGGTTATTATGTTAAACTATGTTTTCACTAACAACACAGTCAAGTACATTTTATTTATATAGCACTTTTCATTAAGTGGCAATTCAAAGTGCTTCACATCAGCATAAAAACTAATTGATCAATAACATAAAATCATATCAAATTTAAATAACAACAAAGGCTTCTGTTCTTAGATCCTCAAATCACACATATAAAGAAAACACTTTATGTATCATCTGGCTTTTGTTTCTGGAACTAATTGTGCTCTGTACACATGACATCTTTCCATCCATTATTATACAAAATGGAAAAGTGAAAACTGCACCACCTTAAACTCACATATGTATATAAACAAAATCAGTCAAATGCACGGGAGACCAGAAATGTTTTAATTTTTCATGTAAATTCAGAAACAGTAGTGGTTGCTCTGGGATCATCTGGTATTTTATTCTACAAAGAAGGACCAAGGTAACTAAAAGCTCCCTCTGAAGACCTGCACTTTAGTTTGGGTACAGTTATTGACTGCCTGATGACCTGAGGAGTCTGGCTGAATAATGGTCAGTAAGCAGGTCAGTAATACACCAGGGAGCCAAACCATTAAAGAGGCTGAGCTGGGTGTCTTGTACTGGTAGCCAGTGATGAGATTTAGGAACAGGAGTATGTCCGTATTTGTTTGATTATTAAAAGGACTTTGACTGCTGCACCCTGAATGAGAAGCCTTAAGATAGACAGGTCTGGTCTAGTCATTACAAAGTCCAGTCTTATGAAAGTGAATTCATGGGCCAGTTTGTTGCAGTCTGGTGGGGATATGAATCTAACAACTCTGGATACATACTGTAAAGTTGTTGTGACACTGAAAGGTATTTCAGAATTTAGGTCAGCATTAGAATGAACAGCATTAGAAAGGTTCTTGACCTGCTCACTGTAGACCCTGTAGTTTCCTGAAAATCACATTTCTGCACAACTAAACAAATGCAAATAGATTTTTCCCAGGACTGTAATTACAACCAGATTATGTTTTGTATGAACGTACTGAGGACATGTATCTTTAATGTTGAATTGCAAATATGCTGAATCGTGGTCAACCAATTTAGAGTTTTTCAGCGCACGATTTTTAGAGACCAGGGAGGCTGATGGACAATTTATAATGCAGATATGCTTTTTTCCTTTTTCTTTTTTTATATTAATAATAATTAGGAGACAAGTATTTCCAACTTAAAGTGCCTGATCAATATTGAAAATTTATATTATTTCAAATATTAATAGTTGAAAACAAAAAAAAAAAATCTCATTGAGTAAACTAAATAAATCAAAAACCATACAAGAATTATTTTTTTCAAATCATTAAATACACACAATTAGCTGGCTACACATACTTGTACCTCTGAAAAATCCTCCGGTTCTACCACATGTGTATCAGTGAAGCTGGGCTAAGTACAAAATCATCTGTATGCTATATCTGTATCTGCATCAACAGTTCAGTTCAACAGCAGCATCCTCCAAAATGCTTATGAAGCAGCTAAATCAACTTCTCTAAAACGGTTTGAACAGATTCAGTTTATTTAATCATAAAATCTAAATCAAAATAGCTCTGACATTATGGTTTTAAACTCTGACAGTGAGGTTTTTTAAAAAATGAATAATAGAGAAATCACTGTCGGAGAAGTGACTGTGACTCTTTGATTCTCTCTGTCATGTGAGTCTCTGCTGAGCAGGTGTTTACTCCAGGTAGAGGGAGGGGTGGGTCTAGGAGTGTGGGCTGCTGACAAACAAAGTCGACTAGAACTTACTCAGATTTAAGATTTGTAGTAAATTGGGCTAAATGCTTAGTTCACTTGTAGCCCACATAAAGTCAGGTTTTACTTTACCACCTTTATAGTACTTAAGGATGAGCTCCGCCCTCGGTAACAGAGAGCAGACAGAGAGGAGAGACTGCAGCATAAACAAATATATGTTTTGGTCTGCTCTTTTTAAATGCTAAAAAAAGTGCACCCTGTTGAATTACTGACAGTGATGCACTCAAATCTACGCAATCTATCTAATTTTCAGTCAAATGTGAGTGAAATGGTGGCAGTGTAGGCTGCCCATGTGTCTGCAGATAATTTTTTTAATAATCAGCTGGTCATCAAATACTGAACATAATATTATAATATAACAAAAATGTTACCAGCAATTTATTTTTGCCCACCAAAATATTTCTGCTGAAATATGCAATTTTGGAGTATAGCATGCCTTTTTTCTTACTTGAGCATCATTAAACTTGTTAAGGTTCAGGCACTCACAGCAACTTGGTAGGGTCAAAGAAAGATCAATGACACACACAATCATTACATTTATATTGGGTTGTATTAGAATGTAAAGGTGTACCTAATGAAGTGGCCATTAAATGTCTTTTGTCTGTTTTTGAGGAATTCTAACTAGTTTTTCTGTCTTATTATTAATATTATTATAGTATGAAAAGATTTTAGACATCCAGCTCCTGGTATTGTCAATACAATTTAGCAGCTTGTTTATGTCTGAGGTTAGAGGTTCGAGAATGGCCCATTGTTACTAACTACATTTATTTCTGAATAACTGCAGCATGCTTGAGGGAGTTCCACTAAACAACAAAACATTAATATTATTTAGGATGTCACGTTCAAGGCAAGAAAATACAACCTTTAACGGTTTGCTAGGGATCAAGTCAAGAAGGCAGGCGGAGAAGCTAGGATGCCTCATTACGTCATCTAGATCAACATATGTGTTGTAGAGAAATGGCACAGTGGTTATTTTAGTATGTATCATTTTAGAGGTTAGAGCACACAGGTATTTGCCTGTAATTTTGTTTCTGATGTAGGCAACCCGATTAGAAACGATAATAGGAAGATGATCTATCATAACATCACATAAAGACAGAGTGGGCAGTGTGAGCTTTTTATATACACTGATACACATGCAGTCACATCAGTCTCTCTGTATGTGTGTGCTTGTTACTGTAGAATAAAGCAAATGCACAACTGATCAAATATCGCAACATCTAATAATGCCGTTATGGCAACCTTAAGACCTTAAGACCGGAAAAATAGCACCATGCTGTTTGAGCTCCAATTAGACCAACAGGCTAACAAATCATTTTATTTCTGTGCTTGTGGTATTGTCAAAGTAAATGATGAAGCCCATAGATTATGATCATACTAACATAGTCTAGTAGACAAGATTTCAGATAGTAAAATAAAGTTCAGATAGTGGCTGCTGTCAAGGATATTAACTATAAATGAATGGATCTAACATTTAGGAGTGCTAGTTTGAGTGTAATAGAAGGGCAGATTCCACTAAATTTAGACAAGGAAGGTTTAATGTGTACAAGATAGCTGGCTCATGTCTGTGACTTTGAAGCTTGGCCCTTACTGAACTTTGGCCTCTTACCACTGTTACTGGGCATGGTAAGGTGAGGCCTACTGACAGACTAGTGAAAGTATTTGGGTGGACATTATGTCGAGCTGAAACAGACATCTTGAAGATCAAAAAAGATCAACCACTTTTGGCTTGTCCCTTCAGGGGTCGCCACAGCGGAACGTGTTCCGCATGTTGACTCGGCGTGAGTTTTTTTTTATCCCGGATGCCCTTCCTGCTGTATTTTATCTGGGCCCGGGAACAGCACCAAGGTCGCCCTTGGTTGCTGGGTGGGGCCACAAACGAACCTGCATTCCAACCCAATTCTGAGCCACCAGGCCCCCGATTATATCTTTAGCTTGAAGATAGTAGTATTTTCTATTTACAACTGTTATCAATTTATTAAGATCACGGGTTCATTTGGATCACTTTTAAAACCACAATTTGAGCTACACTAATAGTAACTGTAGGATAACTTTGCCACTCAAGTGTTAAAGTTAAATAATGCACTGCCAAGTTGTACCATTTCAAAAGAAAAGGAACTCTGGAGCAGTCCATATTTATACATGAGCATGTGAGGGCTGGGTTGTACATGTGTTAACTTTTACCTAATGTCTTTATTAGATTGCATACCATCTTTTTTAATAAGTTAGAACAAGAACAGTATCATTTTGCTGCAGGGCTTCCATAAAACAACAGAATACGTTATTTGCCTACCTTTGCATGCACAAGCGTAACTGTCACAACTCTTGTCATGCTCAGTCCACATCCGAGGTGAATCACAGCCACAAACAGTGATGCATAGCGTGTTTCTAACAAATCCATGAGCCACAGTGATTCATTTCGCGGTGCTTATTCCTCCGTTATAAGTAAACAGCCGTCTGCTCAAACCGGTAGCCGCACCGGAGACGCAGCTCACAGTGAAAAGGGATCAGAGGGGCTTGTACAAATCGTAAGAGATTTTTATAGGTAGTTAATCCTCAAAAGCGCTTACAATGTGCAAATTACCACAGTGAAGCACACCCCCTAAGCACCCCACACACACCTTTGTTTGTAAACAATTCATATTTCATGTGTAATTCTTTTGTTAAGTAAACACACATTCAAAAATGAATATACATGTGAGGAATTTCCACAATTTTGACTTGTCAGGCTTCATTGGGTGCTTGATAGTTTTTGTTTTTCATAAATATTTAAGATGGAGCAGCCTAAAGTACAGTAAAGTACTGTACTTCACAGTCCAGAACTTACAGTAAGAACAGCTCATGTGTGTGTGATGACTTTATATGCATGTTGCCATGTCCACTTTGTCAAGATGACATCATAATTACCATCCATCCTCAAAGTAGTGCTGCATGCTCTGACGTAATGACACTGCCTTTGCTCTGCTTTAATCCTGTGCCTCTTCTCTTTGACAGGTTAACATGGTTATTGGGATTCTCGTTTTTAACAAACTGGTGTCCAAAGACGGCATTACTGATATGAAACTAAAGGAGAGGGCGGGGTATGCCTTATATCACACATCCATTTTACACAGTGACCTATAACCAGTCTGATGGCTTAGACATGGGGAGAGACTAGCGAGGATATTGGCACTTTGCCTAAAATTGTCCTGCGTCACCATCATAGACCAACTGGCTGAAGATTATCCTTTATTTGTGACCATTTCTGTCACATTTCTTTGGTTCACATTAAAACAAACAGTCCATAAGGCAGTGTGCTCAGTCATCCACAGAAGCTGACATTATGATGAGTGCTTTGTATTAGAGCTAAATGGAAAGTCAGAAAGAACTGAAAGGGACAAGGAAGATGTGGGGAAGGCTGTCTGGTTATTGGTCCTGCACAGACTGAGAACGATGATGACTCATCCCATTGCTTTCTTATTTGTTTTCAAATGTGTCACATTTTCCTTCAGCTGCTTTTTGTTTGCAGGTGTTGCTATTAATGTAAAATTCTGTAAATCCATCTCTTTTTTTTCCCCCCTCCTCTTTTAGTTATTTCTGGCAAAGGGAAGCAGGGCAGGACCTCACTCATATGAATAAGAACTTTGTTGGTTTGACTTTAACAATGCTGGCCATCAGTTCTGTTGGTTACAGAAACAAATAACTGCTGAGGTAGTGGAATACTTACTTTCATAAATACAAAGCTATCATAACTAATAGAACAAATGGAGGTAGGTAAAGAATAAAAACAGTGACGGTGATCCTTGACAGCAACAGTAGCAAGAAGAGGTGCGGACCATTTGGCCGTGCCGAGGTGCCACATGCTACGTAGCATCTCTTGACTTGAATGAGAACCACGTCCAGCTGGCACAAGGCAGCACCGTGCGGGTTTTGAAGTGGAAACAACTACAGTGCATGAAACGAGCACCCACTTGGACACGCGTGGCCACGGGCCATGGGCAGATGAAAGAGTTGGGAAAGTTATTCCTGCTAGAAGTAGAAAACTGACTAGAGCTACAGACCTGCTTGGGGACAGGCAGGCCAGTCGGGCTAAAGGTGGCGGCAACAGCCGCTGAACGTAATGGCTTGACTTTAGATTTAGGCTATTTTTGATGGCTTTCTACAGTTTTACCCCTCATGTGGTGTAAAACAAAAATTGATTCACCTCATCTCATCTGGCTGTATGTTTGGGTGCAAACAAGCATGTTTGCCAAAATTTCAGAGTTCTCCTTTAAACACATGGAAACACCACTCGCTGCTTGGGACTGTTTGTTTCAGCTTTCCAAAATGATGAAATCACAGCACACGTCCACCCTGCTTCCCTTTTACCCCACAGGCTGTTTGTCACCAGTGGCATTGTTGGTGCATTCAAATGTTACTTTCTTTCTTTTTCACTAATTTAAAAAAAAAAATGTTTGCTTTCCTCAATGAGCTCTCTATTCAACTGTACTTGTTTTTGCTGTCTGAAATGTCATGTTTGAGTTTTGCACAGAATCCCCTCTCTCTCACTCAGGGCTCTCCAAACAGGAACACATGAGTGTCAGAAGCCCCCTCCCATGTCGTCAGTGATTGGGTAAAACTACCTGCCCATTCCACCCTCTTCTTAATGTGTGGCTATCAGCCCTACCTGACCTGCTGAATCCTCTACCAAGCACCTCTGATTGGCTTACTATTAATTCCTGCCTATTTACCTCATTTTGTCGCTATTGACCTTGTTATCTATGCTATTTCAAATTAGCTCTATAGAACATAACACATTAGCTGCAGGTTCTGACCATTTTTAGAATGCTTTTAGAGAAAATCTTACAATAACAAATGGTAGCTGCAGTGCACTACTATTAATATTTTCCGTTTACTTGAATGGCAGGTAAATGTGTGTGTGTGTGTGTGTGTGTGCGTCTTTAGATCTATTATGTAGTCATGATTGCATCTGTGTGTGTACTCTGTGACTGATGGAGTAACTCATAGCGACATAGACAGTCTGACAGAAAGCACTGGCTGAAATGATGGAGTTTAATAGCCTCTCTTTTGACTTTGAAATATGAATTTTGAAAAAGGAAATCTGACAATAAGTTCGGCATGTTTCCTGGCCCAAGCTCAGATACCATTTGTCTGAACCACTCAATATTAATAAGGTCATCATTGTGCTTAAATTTCAACCTAAACAGTTGCAGTGTAAAATAGTTTTTTTGACCTTAAAGATGATATGTGTTACGAGTGAATGTCACTTTTCCTTCATGGCACTTAAGTGCCAAGTGCCATGACTATCACAATATGTTCCCTATGGGGTAATAGGTGGGGTTAATTAGAAGGTAACCTACACATCGTCTCAGTTAGATGTTTGTTTTAAAATGACCTTGGTGAACAAAATCATAGTCATCTATCTCTTTACTGTACATAGTTGACCTCTGGATCAAAAAAGGCCATGTGTGACCTTTTATTCTATTCTATGTGCTGTCAACCTTTTCAAATCTTAACTGTATCTCCGTCCTATGCTCATTAAATATATATGCAACCAGTCTTTGGGACAATGCAGCCTATTGAAGCTAGTGCAACCAAAACCAGCTCAATGTATGCTAAAGCTAAATTAGCTTTGGAAGACAAGATCACTCATGTCTATCTCATTACTTACAGTTGCTATCATATCACTGAAGCAAAATGACTTGCTTACCAGTGGGCATTTTCTAAGCGTAAACGAGAAAACTGTACTGGACAGGATTCATGGTTCATACATTGCCATGTGAAATGTTTCTCCACTTACACTAAGGGTAGCCTAAATATCCTTTTTCATCTACCATGTTATGTTCCAGGACAATACCAGTTTGCCAATGTAGAGGCCAAACAGGATCTAAATCACTGAGTGCATTTTTAAGTTATCCTCCTGGGTCTTCTCCCAGTCACTGCTTGCTTGGATCCCCTCAGATGCCAAACCACGGCAAGTTTTTTTTTTGTTGTTGTTGTTGTTGTTGTTGTTTGATTTTGGTTTTTCCTGCATAACAGAGCAACTGTTGTATTCCAGCCGCCTTTCAGATAATATATGGATGCATTCGTTGGAAACTAAGGTCAATGCCAAAGCCTTTGTGATTCTTCTTAAATGGTATGGTAATGATAATAGTCCATGGGGCTTACTCAGCATTACTCCTAACACGAAGACACAGTATAAAAAGGGAAGGAACAGTTAGAGGTTCAGAGATTCATGTGTTTTACACTGTTAGCTTCTAGCGAACATGAGCTGGTAGCCTTAAACTTGCAAGCAGGCTGCAAACTCCACTTTTCCAATACCTGATGTGACCTCAATCAACCCTGTCCCCTAAAAATTATGTTTCTAGAAAACTAATTCAGAACTGCAAATATGTTTCGTGGGGAATGCAGTTGCAACTGAAAAACATTTTCTATTACCTTGATGAGGATAAGTTGTTATTTTACATAAATGGCAAGTAGTTAAAAAAAATTATTTTTCAGTCCAAACATTGAAAATGCATGGTTGCAGTACAACATCCAGTTATTAAACTTTAAATGATAGGTTTCCAGTATAACCATAAACATACATTTAAACACAACCATCACCTTTTCCTAACCTTAACCAACATGCTTTTTTTTTACAATTCTGACTCCTACAAAACATATATTTTTGCTGATGCAGTTTAGTTGGAATGTGATTTTTGGGTGATAGAGATAAATGTTAAAGCGTAAATTGTAAATTGTAAAGATAAATTGCACGTACAATAATGTTACTTTAAGCCTTCAACTCTTGGTTTTGATCAAAAGTGTCTATCAAAATACGTTAAAACATAATATTCATCAGTTCATGAGCTCTTTTTTAAATCAGCCTTTTCATTATTTTATTTCTGTAAGATCCACTTTCACTAGGATCTTAACTTTCCATCAGTAAACTGCAACCACCAGTAAGTTACAATATCTTTTAGCCTCTTTTACAGGTCATGATCAAATTGAGAAAGCGAATCCATATTGCAAATGTGACAAATTAAAGTTGCTCAGGCATGTTGGTTGGTAAATGTGATCCTACTGGGAAGAACTAAAACAGTATTGTTCATTCTGACCTTGCAGATGATTGGATGTGTTTGTAGTTGTCTCTGTGGTGGACAAAAATGGAAAGAAAGTCTCATGTCCCTTTGAATGACCCTCCTCACTACCAGCTCTTTTGAATGTGTTTCTCTAGGTTCAAATGCAAAACATGTTTAATGAAGCTAATTAATTTGTGCAGCAGCTAATTAAGTGTGCAGTAGCATCTGCACCAGGCAGGTCAGCTCACACCTCGGAGACATGCCTCACTGCTGAGTCCACTTCCCCCGCCCCGAAAATTAAAGGCCAATTCACAGAGTAAATTAAAGTAGACAGGAAAGGTCTAGTCCAATTCCAGGCAGTGCTGGAGTTTGTAATAAACTCTTATATGGGTTCAATCCTCAAGCCTGAGTATTTACAGATTGTAATAGTGGGTTAATCAAACATTAAGATTTAGGTTTGCAAATTTTCAAGTGTGTCTTTAATCAGCAGTCAGGTGCCCGAATGAACACTGAAAGAGGTTGCTCATGCTGTAGCCATTCCACCTGTTTGTGTGGCATAATGTCATTGTTCTGGAAGAATCTGGAGCTTAATATGAGGCCTTAGCAATCAGCTATATCCCTTCCAGTCTTGGAGGCTAGTGTTAATTTTCTGGTGCTGCTTTCTTGTCGAGTTGCAGTGGTATAAGAGAAACAAAAAGAGAGAGTTGTATACTAATAGGGCTGCAAGATATCCACTTATAGGTTATCACCTTATATTGACTTTTGAAGAAGTGTTTGGACTATGGATTTTGACCCCCATCACATAGGAAACCTCCTTTGGAGGAATCTCTTAAAGTCCTGTATGGACAGGTGGACTGGTGACAGCAAAATAATCCTGTTTCTGTGTCCTTGGGGGAACCTGATTATTGTTTGAATACAGTCTTGAAAAACTGTGAACCTGTCCTTGAAGCTTTTTGATGAGCTTAACGAATTCGGTATCTTTTCTTTTGATGCAAAGGTTCTAAACAGAAGCAGTAGATGCAAAACGGAAAAGTACTAATTTATGTCTGTTCATATTGGGCATTTATTTGTTTACCTTGATGCATTTCACCCTAGCCACCGTTTTGCCTCTCAGTCCGTAAGTTCAGGGAAACGGTGTTGTACTTCAGAAGATGCTGATTGCTTTTTAATATCACGGCTTAATACAGCACGGTTTTAGCAGCTGTATTGCCCTTTTACTTTAAATTGAATTTCTTTCAATGTGTGATTTTTAATCCAGGCGTCCTCAGGCTACAAAAATTGATTCCCTCAGCTTTTCGGCTTTAATTGTTGTTTAGCAGGAGGGCATATCGTAACAGATCAGCTTATTGCTTGTCAATACAGTCTTTGTCAAGTCAACAGTCTGGAGATTTACCATTAGAAGTCAAATCCGAATGCTTTCTTGAGTTGTGGAAGCTTTGGAAAGTACTCTTATCTGAAAATAATCTACTGCTTTTTTACTGGATGTACACTGACATATACATAAAAAACAAAACAGCACCATCAATGTGAAAAGTAGATTTCCTCGATCATTATTGGGGCTATTTTGCAGTTTAGAATCAGCAAGGCCAGACGATGCTGCATCAAAATGAGATATTTATTGTACTGTCGCTATAAGTAAATTTGGAAACGGGAAATGCTTCACAATTAAAAATCAATAGTAAACATCAGGTTTTGGTTCCCCCCTATTTGAGACTGAAATATAGGAGACAGAGGGTAAATTAAGATTAACCTATAATGGCACAAGTATGACACTAGGGACATTGCAATGTGCTGCTTCACTCTAATGTAAGGTCCTCCTTGCTAATCACACATACCTATGATAGTCCAAAGGCTGCACCAAGACTCTTTAATTGATGTGGTCTCAGCCTGGTCCCAAAGAAACTCTGAAGCAGTTAGTTTGTTGTCAGAACCTGATCTGACCTCAATCCTCCCCAAAGCAGCAGACTTTTCCTGAACTGCTGGTTCGTAGCACGTCTTTTTTCTAAAGTGTGTGGCAGTGTTGGATTTTGAAGGTGCCTTTTTTTACATGAGGTGGCAGTGGCTCAGTGGGTAGACTGGCCACCTACTGACGACAGGGTCGGAGGTTCGTGCCCCGCTCCTCCAGACCACATGTTGAAGCGTCCCTCGTTAAAACACAGAACACCCAACAGCCCACCCCCATTTGCTCAGCGCCGGTCCCAAGCCCGGGAGAAATTGGGGAGGGTTGCATCCGGCGTACAAAACTGTGTTAACTCAACATTCAGACAACTGATCCGATGTGGCGACCCTGAACTCACAGGATAAGCCAAAAGGACAAAAAAAAATATCGCTTATCAACAGGTGCTAATTGTGCACGCAAAGAAATGTTCACTTGTGCAGAACAGGATCCACTTCTTGTGTTTACTTTTTTATTCCTGCTCAAGATCTATTTAACTCGTAGGGATCCATTCTGGTTTGCTTAGATTTTTTCCTACATTATGTGTGAGAGGAAAACGGACCAAATTTACAAAATGGTCCACGGGTTCAGACCAGAGCAAACGAGCTATAAGTTTGAAAATTCTAAATTCTTTGGTGTCACACTGGGCATTTTAACTAAAGATGCAATGTTACATAGCTGACTTTTGACCCGGATAAAAAAATGCAGTTTTTCATCATAGTGGTTTTAGTTTTAAAAAGATTACCACTATTAGAAGCACTTACCAGTGATACTCAGTCAAATAAACACAGGACTGTCATTTGGAAGACACACTATACTTTTTGTACTTTCTATCTAATCATCAGACCACTCATTTTCCCTTGATCTGCTGGATCTTCTGTGTCCTACTGCATTATGGTCGGGTGTGTGTGCAAATCTTTGCATTAGAGTTTGGCACCGTTTGTAATATGCGGTTAGCACAGATAGAGATGGCTAGGGGTGAAGCGCACCCAGCACATCATCACAATCAGAGCAGCAGAGATAGAAATCCTCCTGAGGCATATGAAATACATGGAATCAGGTGTATAGTTTTGTATTGCAAGCAGACATTGTTAAATAGGACTCCATCAAAACTCCAACAAAATAATGATGCCCTGGCCCCATCCTCCCTGTCCCATGAGTCACATGCAGGTAAACCCCAAAGCGTACACACACCAAACTCCGAGCTGGACTGTAGCCCTGAGAGAGAGATTGTGCGAGAACACTGTACCTCACTGTATGTGTGACTGTTTGTGCGTGCTTGTGTGCACACCCGCATCTGTGCGAGTCTGTGTGCAGGTGCATTTGTATCTGTTTGTGTATGTTACAGCGTGTTAATTTGACTTTGCAGTCAGATGACAGTGCCACTGTACAATATGACGCTCAAATGTGCCAAGTGCGGAGTTATCTCTTCGGCTGACGTTTCCACAACAGCTACCAGTAACGCCATGTTAGTCCCGCTAATTATTTTTCCTTAACTCTTCTTACCTCTCTTCTCACCTCTACTGTACGCCTCCCTTCTTCTCCCTCTATTGATTGGTTCTCCTTCATTTTTTTCTTCTTTCTGATGCCCTGACAGGGAGGATTTCATTCAATATGAAAGGCTCCTGAAGCTTATGTGCTGCTCCTGAATACAAACTGTGTGTTAAATGTATATGTGTATATTATGCATATGAGATTGATAACAGAATGAGAATGAGTGTTTGATTTCTTTATGAACAAGCACAGAGTCACAAATCAGTAGGACAGATGTTGAGAAGACTATAACAGTGTATGCAGAAAGAACATCAATGTACTTTTACTGTGTGTGTGTGTGTGTGTCTGTGTAGGTGTGTGTTTGTTGTTGTGATGTATAGTTGCCTAGATGGATCGTTTCCATTACTTTCCACCTGGGTCTATATATATATATATATATATAAATATATATATATATATATATATACTGTGTGAATAGAATCTGATCATGACGCCAATTGGGATGTTATCTCTTTTCCTCTTTCAGCAATGACTGCTGCTTTCTGCAACAATCCCCAAATACAATCTCCAAACAAAACAAAACAAAAAATTATATACAAACAAAAAAAGACCCCCCCAAAAAAAATTGTTTGGTTGCCAGGAGGTGCAAAATCAAAATAGTTTCTATCAATTAGTAAAATACTTGCAGACACTGTTTTTTTTAGGCTTACCTCAAAAAATAAAAATAAATGTTTATCTAAAAAAAATAATAATAAGCTGAATTAAGACTAAAGACTTGTCTCCTATTGATAATATATACACATAAAAGCAGTAAAACCTGAAGGTGGTTTATTTCAAAATGTGCTTACTTGTTACTTCTTACCTTTTTCCTATGTTGATCACTCAGTATTGTGCCCTCAGTTCACATAGGAATATATTAATGTATTAAATAAAACAAAACATAAAGTTTCTTCAGGTTCCATAACATAACTGTTTATTTATAGCATAACCCCTATATTTCTATTACACGTATTACTCACTTTACTGTCACACTTTTAAGGGACATTTTTGTTGTTGTTGTTGTTTCTGGTCCCATCATGCTCCACACGTTTCACAATCACATGTCAGGCTCTACTGTAAACACAAGTTTTAATTAGTATTGTATCGATTGTTTTCTGCCTGGCCTGGCCAACATCAATGAATCACCTACAACTCCTCCATGGTTGTGTTGACATGTTTCACTACTCAAAAGGAATTAATAACACGGTGACAAAGTCTGCTGTTTGAATTTACTAAAAGTAGAACATGGACATAAACATGATTAGTCAGATTAGATTTACAGTACTACTATAGAGGTTATGGATTTGGCTTTAACTTTATGTTTTGGATTTGATTGTTGTGGATAACAGCACTCTGCTGATGCAGAGGTCTGTAGGTTTACTGTCAGTTAACTGTGGTGACAACAATAATATGAAAACAAGGTCCAGATTGAAAATAACTAAAATTGCCCTTTATATACAGTGCTAATAATTTCTACCAGTTTTCAGCATCTTTAACTGTGGCAAGGTTCGTGTTTAAGCTATCACTGAGCTATTGAGTATGTCCTGGGAGTGTTACTAAGGGCAAGGTTAAAAAAAAGCCTCTAACAAAGGATTTATATAATGGGATATGTTGAATTTAAAATGAGGTCAAGGTAAATATTGGCCGTCATTAGCAAGCCAATAAACTGGGGGCATTTTTTTTAGCCCAATTTAACACCAGAGGTGGAGTAAGTACTTAAATTTAAATAGCACAAATTCTTTAATACTTTGTTTGTAATTTCTTTTTCTTTTCTTGTACTTGGAGGCAAATGTGTTGTTTTACTTCCATCTAAACATTTTTCCACATTTTTACTTTCCAGAATCAGCCATTAAATGCAAACTAGAATATTTGCTTTAAAAAAAATGTGATAAACTTTCTGTCTTGTTAGCATCAATATTGTCTTGAGATCAAAATAGGATAATTGTTATTTCACTCTCATTAAATGTCTATTAGTGCACAGTTTGTAGTTACTGTGTGAACAGTGTTTTATTGGCAATGCTTTGCATACATCTGTTACATTGTCACACATAAGTTATGATTGCTGTTTGGGTGTTAATGCAAACTGTCAGAAGATTGTGTTTTCATGTGACATGAAACCAGCATAAGCAAAAATCTACTGTCTACTCATTTTAGGAGATTTGGTAATTATAACTATATACTTAATGTATTAAAATAATGTAATAATTTTATACATTTTTTAGATTGTGGTCTCAAATGGTCTCAAAGAGAATAATTCTGTTTTGTTCTTTGTACACCACTAATTCTATCATTTTCGACCAGCTAAGGAGTTTGTTTTCTGCTTAACATGATAATTTCCAATGCAGCAGTCTTGCCACTAATGGAGTATTGCTCTATGTACCTCATAAGAACTCAAGTTAAATTAAGTACTTTATCCACCTCTGGAATAGTCTCAGCCAATGTATTCAGAATGTGTTAACAGCTATTTTAAGGCAAAGTAAGTGAATCTTAGTCAAAGTCACACTGAGAGTAGTTATTGTTCTTTTTTTTTTTTTTTCTGATGTGCATATTTGAATGAATACAAAAAACACGTACAGCAAAGTAGGAGCAACAACACTGATCGGGGAATCATATTCTCCAGATTCTCTCTCTCTCTCTCTCTCTCTCTCTCTCTCTCTCTCTCTCTCTCTCTCTCTCTCTCTCTCTGTCCTTCTCTGTTCTGCCTCTTCTGTTTGTCTTTGCATTCTGTTTCAAGCTTCATTACACTCGTTTTTCCTCACTGCTCCCCCTCGCTTCTCCCCTCTCTTTCCTGTGGCACTAGATCCTCTATGGTTTGACTGAACCATCTTAAACATACATGCATGTAATATATGTGAATTATGAACATATATATCTGCAGATAATGGATGTATGTTTTTGTTTGTGATAGTAACATAATTATTTGTTTGGATGTTATGCATGGTTAGAGTTAAAGGGTGATAACACTGTGCTAACAGTGTGTGCAGTTATCGAGGGCAACGAGAAAAATATTGTGATATTAAAAAAAGTTAGTGAATGCAATATTCAACACAGACGACAAGTATTTTAGTTTTACCTCTTGGAAATAGATCTCAGCTAATGGGAAATATGAAATGTCCTAAAGCATAATTGTCTTAAAACATTGTGCCTTCTGTTTCCTCATGCTCTCCTTGACTGTGGTTCCCCTTCCATCCTGCAGGGCATCACTGTGGAGCTCCTGCGTAGTTTTGCCCCTCCTGGCCCTCACGTGGATGTCGGCTGTTCTTGCCATCACTGACCGGCGCTCTGCACTCTTCCAGATCCTCTTTGCCGTTTTCGATTCACTGGAAGGCTTTGTCATTGTCATGGTGCACTGCATCCTGCGTAGGGAGGTACTTTGAGTGACCAGTTTTTATATATAGTCCCTTTGTTTGACAAGGTTAATATTGTTTTATACAATAACATACAAGTCAGTTGAGGATTTTTCCATAAAACTAGTGCAGCGTTGGACATTTGCAATCTTTTTTTTTCTCGCAGCATATGAAAAGCTATGTTCTGTTAAAAAGTCTATCTACTCATTAATCAGCGCTTTACTGAGCGAGATAATATGATACCTAGTGGCCAAATTGATGTGAAAAGTGGATTTTGATGACCCCCATGGTCCATGTTGTCTTTGACACAGAAGGATCAGTTTCTAAATTAAAGACATTAAAGTGAGTAGAACCAAATTGTTGGTTTTAGGTCAAACATAGTGATGTATTACTCGTGAACCAGGCCCAAAGTTGTTTACCTTTACCACAATGTGCTACTTTGTGTCAAAGTGAAGTTCTCTCACATTGACCCAGTGCTGGAGCTCTGAGCACAGGTATGAATAGCAAACGCACCAGATGTGTGTCAAGTCCAACTGAACTGTGCCCAAGCTCGCTCTTTTAAGCAGAGCAGGCCATGGTACAGTATGCTGAACTGTGCCTGAGCACATCATAGACTAAAGGCATATTCACATTAGGCCAGATCGTTTGACAATACAAAAAATATATAGAAATCGAGGTGTTTACTGTCCTTAACACTCCTGCATAAATTGTCATAATAAAAGCAGCTAAGTTCCATTTGCAATATTTTCTTAGCTGTGGTATAGAGGGATTAAGCTGGCCATAACATTTAGATTTAAACGCTCCCATGACCCATCACAGGAACTTTTAGGCTTTAGTTGTTAGGTTAACTACAAGAGCTATCTGGATTTTATTGGGGTTTATAAAGGGCTAAACTGGTGTACAGTATGTCTATGTCGAACCTGTTCTAAGATCATGATTTGTGCCCTTGTTTGCTTCAGGTCCAAGAGGCAGTGAAGTGTCGTGTGGTCGACCGGCAGGAGGACGGTAACGGAGATTCAGGAGGGTCTTTCCAGAATGGCCATGCTCAGCTCATGGTATGAATACACATTTGATGTTGCTTTCAACTTCTTAAGATACATTTTTACATTTTATTAGCACATTTTTCCAATATTTATTGCTTTGTGCCCTCAGACTGACTTTGAAAAAGACGTTGATATGGCTTGCCGATCAGGTAAGCTCCTTGTGTGCTTGTGCATTTCATTTGACATTGGGAGACTGCTGTTCAAAAAGCTACCGGTGTGTGTTAGTGCCTCTGTATTTTGACTGCTTCAAATTCCTCAGCTTTGTCAGAGACAACCGATGTGAGGCACAGTCCTTCTCAGTTCTGCAGTTGTGTCTTACAGTCAACATCACAAAGCAGCCTCCCTTTACCGAGAAGCTGTTTTGACAAGAGATACAGCACATTACCGCTGCATAAGGCTGTTTAGCCCAGGCTGATGGGATTGCGATGAACGTGTGTTGAGCAGTTATATGCAGATAAATAGGCCTGTCGGATTCTCTCCTACGCTGTCGCTGTATAATTAAGTCCCTCCCAACAGAGCCACATCAGATACTGGTTCTGCTCTGATATCTGCTGGGAGTGAAAATCTGATTATCTCTTGAGTCCGGATATCAAGCAAAGGCATCTGGAGCAGAAAAGCTATTGAGACACAGACAGGCTTCATGAAAAGGCACTGACTGTATGATAAAGTATGATTTTCAGCATTGTGGATAGTACATTGTCTGATGTTGTCTATCAGTCTGGAAGTGGTCTGGGACATGCATGCTGCCATAAGCTGACATTTGTTGTAGTGAAATGAGGTTGGGTCACAAGGTCAAGTCAGGCATGATGGTGGCATTGTACTTTCAGTTAAGATACTTTACAAAAGCAAAATCATTCACTTTCTTTCCTCAGTAAGATCTGTAGTTAAATGTCAGTCACAGCTGATATTTTATGCCAACAGTGTACATACACAAGCATATTCAGCCTTTAAAGTTGCATTTAGAGCCTTACATTAAGCCAATGCCGTACAATACAACTCATTTTTGACAGACTTTTGGGTTTAGAATCAAAAGATGGATACCAAATGAAAGTTTAGAGTTTGTGTTTATATTGAATATTGAATTTACACCCCAATACATCCTAGATAGAACCTTGTCAGTCAGATGTCCCATGATTTTAGTATTGACTGACTGGTGTTTCCTGTGACCCATGTTCCCTGTGCGAATAAGAGCTATTTATTGTTTAACAGTTAATTAGCACTCTTGCTTTAACATTGGGTTTCACCTGTGAAAACTGGTTTTCATGTTGAGAAATCTTTTTTTCCAACAAACACAAAAGGAGATTTGTCTGTGGAAGGAAAGGAAGAAATTTTGATTATCCCCCCCCCCCCCCAAAAAAAAGAAACCACTGATGTACTGAGCAACATAAGTTACAAAGAAAAGGTCGGCTAAGGAAATAAACAACAACTGATTACAGGAGCATTGTGGGAGCTGTGAAGAGAAACAACGGTTGATGGCAAACACCTTCATCCTTGTTGAGCAGAAACGCAACTGTTTTATACAAATATGGGATTTTCAGGGTTTAACATTAAAAGCAGAACATTTGTAATTTTTATTAGTACACATATGAACTAAGTGTCTAAAAATATGTTTATTTACGGTTATTGATATGGAAAACCTTGGCGCTCCCCTCTTCCCCAGATGGGCAAACAAAGCTTCTTGGTGGGTCAGTTGGCTTGAAGATATGCACCACAAAATTATTTGTATAAACTAAAATAATTTTACTCATATTATATATATATAAATATTCAAACTTTAGCTTTACATAGTGTAAGTAACACATTGGCTTTATTGAACACCACACTATATGTTTTAAAGGTACATACAGAATGGCGTCAATAGGGACCCCCAGTTTGTTTTTGCCCCAGGGCCCCTGTCATTCAACCACAGCTCAACTGTTCACCTCATATGGGTTCTGTGTTCTTCTCTTGCCTCCAGGCACTATGAAGCGCTCATCTCTCCAAGGGGAAGAAAAGGCCTCCTCTGGGACCATCACCCTCCAGAAGGGTTCTAACTTTAACACTATGCCGGCTAGCATGGCTAAAGTACACCTCCAGAACGTGGCTGATTACAGCAGTCACACTCTGACACTGCGCAGGGAGAAAGGTGCCACTAAGGGAATCAGCACTGAGCTACCAGGTGCCAAATCCATTTACATCTGCGAGGGCGAGCTCTTCAAGCAGCTGGACGGAGAGCTGCCTCGAGGGAACGGCGAGGGTAGCAGCTCTGAGGGCGCTGGCAAAGGCCCCGGGTACGTTATTTTACCAGCCAACAGCACAGGCACCCTGAAGCCAGCCAAAGGGAAAGACGAGCAGACAGCCAAGTACAACATCAACATTGAGCAGCTGCCTCAGACAAGGCTCATCCACCTGGCTAACCCTGCTAGCGGAGAGCCAGTGCCTGGCTTTGGGCTGAAAACCCTGCCTGCTGAGCAGGTCAGTGTGTCATGCTCTGACAGAGACTCACCTGCACACAATCTGCAGAACATGCCCAGAGACTCCCAGGTGGTTAACAGCATGTGTGACGGCGGAGACTCCGGAAACTCCGGTGTGATGTCCAAGAGTGAAACTGTCTCCACTCTGTCCATGAGCTCACTGGAGGTAAGACCGCTGAACCAATTAGCACATTTCTGTCTTACTAGCACACTGTTAACCTCATGCCTCATATTTAAATTAAGACATGCATGTAAAGTGTTTTGTACTGCTGCTGCTCACCATAAATTCTCACAAACTTTTTTTTTTACGTCATCTGCAGAAGGTATAAGGCCTTTATTTAAATATACACTCGGAATATGTCATTTCCCATGTTTTACATGTGTATTTTAATAAGACAGGCGCTCCACTTTTTATTTGGTTGTTGTCAATTTAACCATATTTACTTGTTGTTCGCAGCACCAATCCCATTAGTCAAACAACTGTCTCTAGCTTTTTAAGCATAACTTTTATAACGTTTTTTAAACATAACCATTTTTATTCACTTTTAGCTTTTCTTTCCTAGATCCCTTCAGCTAAGTTTAGTTAAAAGGAACAATCGTTCTTTTTTGGAAGGTTTTCTATGTAAGAAATGTGTTTCAATAACTGAGCAATGGTCAAAAAGACAGGAACTTAGGAAAAAGTAGATCAGTTTGCTCTGAGAATGTAAATTATGTTACATTTACTTCATGAGAAATGGGTTATTTGAGTTATTAGCACTCCCCTTGTCAGAGAGTTTTGTTGGAGAATTTACGGTAGTATCATTGTGGTAAACATCACTTTCTTCTCATCTCCTCTTTATTATCACTTTCTCAATACAGGGCCATTATCTTTTCTGTTCATCTATCCCTTTGCATGCACAGCAGCCACTCACATACTGTAGTAAACCAAAAAAAAAAAAAAAATCACATTGTTCTAGATTGTGACTATGTGGCACGTGTTGTGCCACAAGATATGTTTGACCAGCTCAGCATCAGCGTATTATCCTTAGGTACCGAAATAATTAACAGAGACGATCAACTCGGGAGCTATACATCAATAAACTGAATATCAATTCTTAAAAATAATAAAAAGGACCATTAATGAGGCCTCCGCAGGGCAGCATTGTCCTACATTTTTTGTACTGTGAGGTCATATCCTCTCTGATGTTAAACAAAAAGGACACAAGCTCCCTTATGTCAATCACAGAGACATCTTCACAGGAATTAACCCAGCCTTTTCATACCCTTTGTAGGGAGAGCGCCTTTAAAAAAGTTTTGTTTTCACTCATACTACCACTGCTGTCTGCATAAGGAGCTAAGACGACATGGTGATTAGCACACGGTGGCCTGGACATCTGCCTGCGCACTTTTCACTTCAGGGCAAAACATACTTCCATAATGGTGTATGAGGCGGCAGCTGCCACAGCCACAGAACAGCCTGAAGGTCAGGTTTTCCTTCACCACTCTGGAATGGAGGACTTAAAAGGTCAATCGGTCACAAGCTGTTAACTGCAAACTTGTGCCAACAGGGTCAGAATGACCAGCACAAAAAAGTTGTTTCCCATTGGAAGCTATGACTCTCAGAAAAACACACACTCTTGACTGGCTGAAGATGGTGGAGAAACACAACGAAACACTCGGGCATTTGTCTGCTCATAGGGCACAGAATATCAAGACACATCTTTAATCTCTCTGTCTCATCTCCCCCCCAGAGACGAAAATCACGCTATGCAGAACTTGACTTTGAGGTAATTTTAGTCTCTTTGATTCCTACTGAGCTTTTAAGCAAATCGATGGTATGTCTTTTAGCTATTTAGATCTCTGGATGTTTGCATACATTAGTGTTGAAACTAGCAAGATTAAGGGGGTTAAGTAGGATTGATGGTAGCCTGTGCTGTTTACCTTGTACGTAACGTAAATGTTCCTGTGTAGAAGATAATGCACACCCGGAAACGCCACCAGGACATGTTTCAGGACCTGAACAGGAAGATTCACAGTGCAGACAAGGATAGAGAATCTCCACCTGTTGACGCCAAAGCTGCCAAAAGATGGAGTGTGTCCTCTGCCAGCAGCGACAAGACCAATATGAGTGTAAAGAGTTTAACTTTATTATGTTCTGCCCCCCCCCTCCCTGATATCTAATGTTGTTCTCCTTCTCCCCTTAATAAGTTCAAATCAGCGTACTTGAATGTAGTTGACTGTTCAATTATAATATATATATATATATATATATATATATATATATATATATATATATATATATATATATAAATAAAGAGTCAGCAATGGCTGAAGTGCAGCTAAATTGTACTCATTACCTTATGTCTAGGTTAGTCTTCTTGTGACAGACTAAGTGCTTCCTCCTGGGTTTCTTAGTCCTCAGTGAGCTCTGATCTGCTTGTTTTCTAACTAACCCTGCACACCAGGAGTGAGAACCACTGATGTAAAGAAAATCAAGTGGCTCATAAATCATACTTGGAAAATCCTGCAATCCAAAGCTGGATTGTTAACTCAGTGGCATTATGAATGAGGTGATCCAACATGTCCTCATCCCACAGCTTCAAATTGTGCCGCTTTGTACATCCTTTTGTGTTTCATAGTGATGCCATAGGTACCCTTTGGTGTTTCTATTGGATGCTGCAGGAGGGTCACTATTTGATGCCCTGATGCTGCAGGTACACGGTTAGGGTTAGGAACAAAAACGTCAGGGTGAGGTGAAGTTACAAGATAAATTACAGAAAGACGTCACACACATACGTCCTTACTATAATAACCATGTGCGCCACAATGTGTCACGGTCATCAATGAAGCCCATTATGTCTAGCACTAGAGTCGAACCCCAGGCCTGTCTCTTTCAAATATAGAAGTGTCGGGGTTTTATTCATTCTATTGTACTACACTGAAAGCTCTGAGCCCCAATCACAGAGTGTCAAACTGCATCAGCATGTAACGCAGAAGGGACTGGACAAAGCGGCG
This sequence comes from Channa maculata, assembly GCA_020496755.1. Classification (NCBI taxonomy): domain Eukaryota; kingdom Metazoa; phylum Chordata; class Actinopteri; order Anabantiformes; family Channidae; genus Channa; species Channa maculata. Next base: position 4,587,357 of record CM035605.1, on the reverse strand, counting down.
CTTTTTGACACCTCAGAAATGGGAACGGACTGGGTGATCTTATGCCTGCAATACAACCCGGAGCATCGTTCATACGTATAGATACATACTGTATATAGCTTGGAACGGCACTTGGCTGGGGACTAAACAAGCTACAAAAGGGATTTGCATGTTGGCTTTGTAGCTGCACTCATTTAATGGCAGCAGTTGATTCCCATTTCCTTTGGTTACAAAACCCCCCTGAGCTCCATTTGTTTCACAGCTTTGGAGTGAGCGCTTCTCTGGCTTAGGCCTAACTTAACCCAACACTGTAATTCGATGCAGAGTTTGTGAGAGTCACTCAGCATTAGCTTGCATCCAGAGTAAAGAACATATATTGAACATACAAATGGAAGAGGCAGAGAGATCAACTTTATCCACTGTGGGTACAAGATGTGTTTTGAGGATGTGCCTCAGCCACAATCATACTTGCATCCCAATCTTTATTAGTATAAAGAGTTAGATCATCGTGCTTATACTGTGCTATACTTTAAACTCAATCAACAAGTTGACATTTTGTTGGAAGGCTTTAATGTCTGTATAAATGTGTTCATTTATCATAGGTTACCATATAGGCTGGATGAGAAGAACATTAAAACCACAGCTTGTTTGCCAAGAAATAATTCTAGTTTATACATTTCTATCTGTGTGCAAATGAAACTCAAATAGAAATTGTTAATCAGCTTTCAAGGTGTTGGTAGAGGTATTTGTTTTAAAGTGTTTGGAACTGAACCACACCTCACTGTGTCCTGTTGTTTCCAGTCTTTATGCTAAGCTAAGCTTCAGCTACAACATGTAAGGGTTTTGTTTTTGTTTTGTTTTTTTGCACGTTGCATGATTCATTAAAGAAAATGAAAATGCAGAGTGAGGTAAAGAAGATCCACCTGACAAGATTGAAATACGTCTCAGATTTTATGTTTTATTTTTCAGACAAACAAGTCTTTTTCATTCTGTCTCCTACCATCCAGGACAAACTGCAGACCCCAAGTAAGAGGGCATGGGAAGGCATCAGGAAGACCCACTCTCCACCGTCTTGGGTGAGGAAGGACCTGGAGACAGTAGCGGCCTCTCCTCTGGAGCTGCAGACAGTGGACTGGGAGAAGACCAGTGCCACTATCCCCCTGGTAGGCCAGGAGATCATGGACCTCCAGACGGAAGTGTAATCTAGAGTCTGTCTGACCTCACATCCACAGCGCTTTTTTTTTTTTTTTTTTTAACCCAGTTCCCCCAGACAAACAAGTAGACACATTACAGACACACACGCACATACACACACACGCACACACTGCCCTGCTATGTGCTTCTACTGAAAGACTGGATGGAGCCCACTGTGAGAAGGAGGGCGAGGAAGTGTCACAGTACCAGAAAATCAATATAACCAATTAAAGAGAGAATGGGAACACGGTGTCTTTCTATGTTGTTTTATTTGCTGTTTGGACTGTGTTTTTTGTCAGCAAACTTCTGGTCATGTTGTATATGGTCTCACATGAGACATGAACAGGTTGCCATGGTAGCTGAATCAACTACTATATGTGCATCGTTTAACAAACAGCATAGCAAAAGGTAATCATACAACATTTACCCCTGTATTAAATGGTTACAATGTAATGATCATTATTCTGTCTTTTTTTTATTTCACTGAAAGTAGGGCTGCTTCCGCTCTCTCTTTCTCATGATAAACGCTGATGCTGTTGAGATGCTTCTGGATTTATTTTCTTTATCAACATCTCGAAAGGAACAACAGATGTTTGAGGAGGCAGACTGCGAAACAAACGCGCACCCCCGAGCCCCCTCAATGCTGTTGTCTACCCTTACAACTGACCCCGATTGCCCACATCTATTTATCCTCCTTGATCCGAGTGGAGCAAGGTCAGTGGGGTGGGGGGGTTAAAAAAACCCTCACCCTGAGCCAAAATGTCGGGTTGCTTTCTCATCGATGGACAACTTAGAGACCTACAACAACGGGCCGTTGGGCTTTGCACTCCAAATCGGCCCCTCAACCTCAATGCCGTGCACAGAGGGAAACAACATGGACGTCAGGCATCCTGAAGGAGCCACGTTCAGCAAACACACACTGTTTGAGTCAGTTTCCTCGATGCTTGGGCAGGCTTGGTACAGTACAGTCAATGCAAAATATGATGGGAAAAGGTACTTGTGTCAATATGTATGTGTGTTGAGTAGAAATGGAAGATGAGTAAATGACTAGATCTTTAAATTTATATGATACAAGGATTAAATATAAGATTAAGGTTGATATATTTAAAGGTGATGTGATATACTCAAGGCAGAGTTAGTGTGAGGAACGGTGGATGCACACAGAAAGCACAAGGCTCATTTGGAGTCCTGATGTACAGCATTGTAATTATTTCAGAGTTCTACAGAATGGATTTTAGCCTCTAAATATCTTTCTTACTGTGCTTGGGGATAGTTGTTATCATTATTATAAATATGAACATGGTTATTCTGATACTGATCCTCCCATTCCATCCCCCTGTCCTATCAGGGTACTGGACTATACGAGTGTTCTGTATCGCAATGTAACAGTGTGTGTTTTGATATCACCACCAGTCACTCCCTCAAATCTGTATTCGTCCAAACCTTAACCGCCAACCACTCACCTCAAACCTCTGACCCCCTAGTCTGCACACCTCCCTGCCATCTTCCCTCACTCCCCTTTTTATTTTACTGGGGTCGCCTCTTTGTTAATGTACAGTTTTCAGAGCACAAAATGAATGTGTCTTCTTTCTAATAAAAGCATATCTATATAAGAAAACACCAGTCCTCGTCTTTCCTCACAAGTACTTTTTACTTAATGTACAATTTAAGCCAGTGCTAGCGTGAGACTTGAAATAAATCCACTCTTCCCCCCTTTCTGCGCTGCTATGCTCTTCTACGACCTGCTACACCAACATGTAGTTGGCACAGCCCTTCCTGTATCATCCATTTTCATATTGCAATTAATATTATGCTCCAAAACGTACTAATCAAGCAGAACCCGCTTACTAATCAATCATTTCAAATTGACCTTCTCTTGGAATATCTCTGCACGGCTGCCAGTGTAGTGAGTCTCTCCCCACAAAGATACATTTCGGAACATTTGTAGAACATTTTTTTTCTCCTTCATTACGCACTGAAATTTATCGTCTCGCTCTTTTATGATGTGTTATGTTGTGTTACATATTTATTATATTTATTGAAAGGACCCCTTGGGAAGCACTTGAGACATTCGTACCAAACCCTACAATTATGCATTTATGTGTAGTGCCATCATCCCGCACTTTCAGTTAAGTGCTTCAAGCACACATTGTAACGTAGTAAAGGTTAAAGGTAAAAGATAAATTGATAAATTACTGCATTACAAAAATGGCCAAATTAGAAAGTCAACACAGTTTGCTTCTATGAGACTACTGGGTGGTAATTTTTGCATTAGCTGACCCGATGAGGGTGACACGTGACAAGTTTAGTTTGTAACCAATTCTTTTTTTCCCCCCACCAATTCCCTAGCAGAGTCTTCAGGGGCAGTTTGTATCTGGTTGTTGCTTTTTGGAACTCTGTACTCCTGCGTCACCAATATGTCATGCTGGAGAAAATCTTGCAAAAGATATGGCTCATTTCAAATGTCTCTCTCTCTCTCTCTCTCTCTCTCTCTCATCACAACACACATTGAGCTTGTTGTCAGCTGTCCAGATGATGGAGAGCGCACAGAGCTTCTCCTGTGGTGTAACACTGCAGCTGAAATACAGCTGGTTTGCAATAATTGGCCAGTTTGACATTTTGCATTGATTGTTGTGAATTACGTATAAATCAACATTCAAACGTGCTAAAGCCCTGTCCTTACTGCATGGACACAGTTGTATTGTGTGCTTCTAATGTCCTGAGAATGACTTATGTCCCTCAGCTGAAAACCAATTGGACAGCAGCACGGTAGAAGTCCGCTAACAGTGTATGGCTGTTTAAATCATTATTGGCAATGTGTTATTGACACATGGTGTTTGTTTGTGTGGCAATGAGCCACAGTTTGCACTGAGCAACACTGCACAAGCATAAATTAGGCACCAAACCATGTAATAGCTTCAATATTGTTAAAAGGTGTTAGCAAATCATAAAAGTAAACTTTTGACTGAAATGTGCCGAGTCTCATTTCCGGTTGGCATTAAGGATGTGGCCACTGAGTCCGGTGAGCCATTGGTCACTACACCAGAATTGCTTTGCTTGACTTGGTTGGAGAATTCCTTGCCTCTCCGCGGCAAATAGGCTTAATTTCTCGACTGCATTTGAAGGCGGTCCTATTAAAAAAGGCTCCTGGGCCAATTGGTCTTTACGACACAGCTATGGGCTCATTCTGGTGACATCTGGTCAGTGCAGGTCTTGACTGCGAGTGTCTGGTAATTATTCTAATAGCTGGTAATCAATTATAAGGAGTTAGGATTTATAGGAGAGTGGTGATGATGATGTTTCATGTCACCATTATGACTTGGGGACTTATGGGCTGAAGTAATGTAATAATTGCAATGGCAGAAGATACGTTTTATCATTATTTTACTTAAATATCCATTCCTTTGAACTTATTTCTATATCTATCATCCAATTCTGAAAATAGGAAGCAGCAGAACCATCAGTATTAACAGTTCCTATCAAGGTGTTTTTGTCCAACGCAGTATTGTAGAGACAGATCTTCTGAATGCGCTTAATTGTGTACCATGATGCACAATTATGTAATTAAGACAGCTCCATGTTAGAAAAACACTCCCATGCAGCTTTCAGAAAATCAATGACATAAAAGTGGCTGTGGATGACTAATGATGTCATCTCGACTTTTTTATTTGACACTTCTTCTAAATCATCATATCACCATCTATTCATGGGAAACTCTGCTGGGAAATTAAGGCAGTTTGACCTTTGGAGATTTCGCAGCACTTTGTTTGGAACAGTAACGCCTGTCACCACGGCTGTGTCAAACACACCCCCATATCCTCTTACCACTCATGAACTTCTGACTCATGGTGTAATAACTGGTTGAACAGCGATGACTTCAGTGGATTTTTATCACTTCAGAGGCTCATTTTATGTCTGCACAGCCTTGAATAGTGTGTCGATGTAGCACAAGGAAAGAGAGGCCTGTAACATCATTAGTATCTGTCCAGACACATTAACCTCACGTCATTAATTAGACCATCAACAGGCATTAGCCTCCACTTGTGCCTCATCCTACAAAAGGCCTGACACTGACCATTAATGCCCAGACACTCATGACATTTTCTGACACTTGTCTCTGATCTCTTCAACTGGTCGTTGTGTTTCTGCTGCTGTGGAGGAGGAAAAGCAAGATGCTAATGACCAAGCAACAGCTGCACAGTCTTCCAGCACAGGCTGCCACCATCTCACTGCCAAATGAGGTGTTCAAAGGGGCATTACATGCTCTTTGTCTTCATCAACCTATACGGTTCCTCCTAGTCCTAGCCTTTCTGGGGCTCCATTCACACTCACGGTCACACCTCCAATTTAGAGTCACCAGTTAACCTAACACGCATGTCTTTGGACTGTTGGGGGAAAGGCACACAAGCAGAGGGAGAGCATGCAAACTCCACACAGAACGGCCAGCTAGGGATTCAAACTGGAGACCTAGTAGCTGTAAGGCTGCAGGACCAACCACTCCTCCACCATGCTGCCCATGAATAAATATTGCATTATGTTATCACCCAGTGCAGCTGCTGGTGGTTTTCTAAACTGATTTTAAGGCAAATCCCATTTGCTTCTGTTATATCATGACTCAAAAACAGACGTATTAAAAAGTGGCCATGCAGTAAACCACTAAAGAGAAACATGAACATTTATTTATTTACTTATTTATTGGTGAATTGGGTGAAATTACCTTTTGGCTGAAGACAAAAACAAACTGCCAATGGAAGACAATTTGTTTTTAATCAATTAAAACACATTTGTGCTCTACAACTAGTATTTTAATTTTTATACCCACTATCTGGTGCCTTATTGTTTTATTGATGTACTATTAGGGCTTCAGATGAGCTTTAAGCTTCCAGAAATGACCTCACTGTAAATTCTGTTGCATGTATGTGCAGTAAGTAGCAAAAACATCAAAACTCCATGCAATGATCAACTTGGCGCACCAACAGCAAAAAGTAAATATATTTCAAGCTACTTCTTGCCCATTTCCCTAAATGACCCTGTAGTGTGAGGGGGTCACAGACATGATCTTAATGCTTTGGACAGGCTCAGACTTTCCCTGATCTCAAATCATAAATCAAACTTTTGACTTTTATAGTAACAGTTACACTAAAGTAACAGCTACAGAACCTGCAATAGCCAATTAGAAAAGGCTGATTGAGAAGCGTCACCCAACAGATGTTGTTTACATGTAGCTGTAACTAGCTGCAGATTTAGACTAACATTTAAACTTTACTTCAAACTCCTCAACAGCTCACCCTGCAAAATATAAGTAATGCTAATTCTGTTTTTTTTAGTACAGCTGTTAAAAGGAATCCAGGATGGAAAAAAAAAAAATCCAGAAAACATTAATACTATTACGTGACATCGCTCGAGACAGCCACATATTTGGTCTATGCCAGGGGCCAGTTCTGCCTCCATATCCTAATTCCACAAGTCTGAAACCATATATATATATATGGTTATGTATAAACCTTATATATTTTCATCTAAACCTTGAAATAATACTAACACACACACACACACACACACACACACACAACCGTAGTGTTTTATATTGTAATGTAGAAACACACCATGTGGTGTCTTGTGTATTGTAGGTGTTTTTTGGCAGCAGGCTGACAACTATCAAAGTATTTAATGTTGGCTTCAGCACCTCTGTGGTGATTCTAAACAATATGATTATTTAAAAAATGATCCAAGTTATCTTTTAACTTCACTCTCCTTTCTACTTTGTTGAACCAACCATCCACCTCAGCCTTCTCCTAACAAACATGTGTCTAAATAGTACAGTTGCAGGTACTTGTTTTGTTCACAGTAATAAGTTTATGCTGGGTTTTAGTCCCTGCTTGTCCAAAAGATCTATCTAGATGAATTTTACAGAACAGCATCTCTCTGGAAATGTGGGTTTGTACTTGAATCAAGAAGCTCTGCTCTAGATAACCTGTAACCTGTTGGGGGCATTTCTGGAGCTCACAAGGTCATGGAATTTACACATTATGTCTCTAAATCTGTAAAACCCATTCGGCCATGTAGTATGAGGGAGCCAGTTATCCCAAAGTGCCCTTTTTTGTCCTTTCAGCTTATCCCGTGAGTTCAGGGTCGCCACAGCGGATCATTGTCCGCATGGTGATTTGGCACAGTTTTTACGCCGGATGCCCTTCCTGACGCAACCCTCCCCAATTTCTACCGGGCTTGGACCGGCACTGCACAGCTGGGGAGGGGAATGGGCTGTTAGGGTTTCAGTGTCTTGCTCAAAGACACTTCGACATATAGCCAGGGCCAGGCATCGAACCACTGACCCTGTGGTCCATGGACGAATGCCTTTACCAACTGAGTTACCCAAAGTGCCTCTGTTGTTATTTATTTGCCAGGCACATTTCCATCACTATTAATTTGCCACATCTAAAAACAGGCTCACTACAGCCGAGCAGTGAGGGGGGGGGCAGACAGTGAAAACAATGACTGGAGGCAGTTTATTGCATGTTGAAGGATGACTTAAATGAGCATAAACCCCCTGGCTTTATGTCCTAGGTCATCTGTTAATTTTTTATGGGTGCCTCACTAATTCATAAGGACATCTGTTTTTGCAGCTTCCATTTTATGACTTCCGTGTTCAGCAGTTATGAGCGACTCCAGCTGCAAACTGATTAGACAGTTTTCCTCTGCTTCCATCTGAGCTTCCAAGCACAAACACAACAAAGCACAGACACATGCTGGCACATGTTGCCCTGTTACTATAAATTGCAAAACTTAAGTTTAAACCCAGCTTGTGTTCCCTAAAGGCTGTCACATTCAGCTACTAATTAAAATGTACAAGGAACAACATACTAATGGCTGCACTGTTACTACAACTCTACCAGTAGTGGGACTAAAGAGTAGAAATTAGTCTTTAGGGTGGTGATACAGATGAAGAGGGTTATAGAAAGAATTAAAAACACGGCTGAAAGCAGCCCTGCCTTTAACAAATAAAAAAAAATAAATAAAAAGCACAGAAAGCTTTACTCTGCTGTTTCAGCTTTCATTACAGTGATCTTGCGGTAAACAATGGAATTACTCCAATCAAATAGTGTATCAGGTTTGTAGGGCTTCAGATTGCATTGCAGCAAAAGCCTTTTTTGCTGGAACACCCTGAGTTGGTAGGAATTTAAAGGAAAAAAATAAATTCTATGATTTCTTGTGGGGGCTGTATTTTGGCTTGGACCCTAAAAGTGAGGACAACAGAAGTGAGAGCAGCAATTAGTTTATTACAAAAGGAAGTTAGAGAAGGTGCGGAGGTGACTGGGGACGAAGGGAATGGTCGAGGGGAATCTCTGTGCCGGTGGGGAAGCCCCATCTCGAAAACGTACAGAAAGCACAGGTTAGGAGGGACGATCAGGCCGACAGGACTGAATGTGAGGGTGAGTGAAGATTTCAGAGGTGATGGATGAGTCCCAGAGGTCCGACAGGTAAGGCTGGGGTCTGCTGATGTGGTCCCCAGTGCAGGTGTGAGAGGGGGGCACGTGAGTAGTTGTCACACCTTGAAAAAACAAACAAAAGAAATCGACTTATTTGCCACTTAGGGCATGAAAGTGTTCAAATTTTAATACAGAAAAATGCCCGCTAAGCTTTTATTAATATGGCCAACAACTGGCCTTTTTCTCCACCAGTCAAACAGTAGTGTCAAAAAGCCTCCTGTGCTGTAATTAGTGACATCATCGACAATCCACACACATCTTTCTAACAAGCAACGACAGTCAGATTCTGCCAGAGCATCACAAAGCATCAAGAATACATCACGAAGATGGTACCTTTTTAAATTAGATGAATTAATAAAAAATCAATAAAAATCAAGATGCGTGAGTATGTGCAGTGCACCAAACCTAATCCCAACATTATTTCCAAATTCTCCCATTTATTTAAGCAGCATAACCACCAAGTGTAGTCTTTTGACCCCTCTGATGTTAATACTGTACATATCAGCAGAACAACTTCCAGATTTTGTCAGTATATAGTTATGAAACGTTCTAATGGTTATGGTTAGGCACTCACGGCCCTTGGCTAATGCTTGGTGCACACTAGAGGATATTCAAATCATATCCAATTTTAAAAACATGGCAAGATTCAGGGCTACACACTTCTCATCTCACACGGTGGCAATTCCAGGGACTTGGCATCTCGCTGGAATTTCACGTGATCAAACAGGACTTCAGGGCAAAACAAACACAGAGGCGGATCATCTTCATCCTCATCATCAGAAGAAAAATTCAGCACGGCTTATACATTTTACAGCATGAGGTGAAAGTCATTTGGAAATAAAGTTATTATTAGTCTATAACGAGGCCGGTGCAACATCTGGCTGGTGACACCTTCCTGTCAGCTTGTTCTCATTGCCTACTGTAGATTACTGTTCAATATTCCATATTTTTTCACAGGATTAGAGACTGGGGAGACTCTGGGTTCACACATACGGCTACAGAGAGAGGCGCCCGTTATTTGTCAATAGAAAGCCAGCTATGTTGTCGTACACCACCCGCTGTGAAATACAGGTGCAGCAGATGCCCAGCTGTGTGATGAAGTTCAAAAGCAGGCAGCCAGGAGCAGCTGTAGCCCAGTTGGTGAGTCATCCACAGACCACAGGTCAGTCAGTAGTTTGAGTCCCAGTCCTTCCTGGGTACATGTCGGAGTGTCCTTGGGCAAGACATTGAACCTTAAGTTCCTGTCAGGTGAGCACCTGGCATGGCAGCCGCTGTCATCGGTGTGTGAATGGTTGAATGTTTGCTTTGGAAACTGCATGAAAATAAAACAAGAAAAAGCAAGACAAAGATCACATTTTTTTTATCCTGGTTAATATAAAATAAGCTATAAAATGTATTAATTTCCAAATATATGTCCTTTCACCTCCCTGAATGTCACTGCTGCCGTCGTAGTGTGGCTGTTGGAAAATACACTGAGTGACTCCGTGCCTGCACAAATATTATTAAAAAACACAGCTCTGTTCTAAAAACAGTGTGTGTGAGTGATGCTTATAGATTAACATGACACACATGTTGAAAATGTCGCCGATGCATTGATAAGCTTTTTTGCATGAGCATCTCTCTGCTTGATTGTTTCCTTATCACTAGCACAATGACTACAGTAGTGGAAAACACTGAGCGGGCAGTTAACAACAGGTGATGTCACGGCAACAGCAAGTAACGTTTTCTCCTTGGGAAAGTGAAAGCTGCATCTGTCCTAAGTGCACAGTGCAGTGAGCCTGCACTGCGGGACGTTGACACAGTTTTTGTCCAGCACTTGTTGGCTGCATTAAGGTGCCTCGATGGGATGTAGGAGGAAAAAAAAAATTCCGAATGAGCCAGCTACTTTGAAGGCATAGCTGCAAAACACAAGTTGTGAATGACATTGTGGGCAAAAAATATGTTGCATGTATTTTGTTATTTATTATTTTAAATCAGATTTTCTGTTGCAAGCTTTTAATTAGAGCGACTGGTTTGGTTTCTCTTGTTTTTCTGCTTTATGTACTTTGCACTTTGTACTGACAATAAATATTCATAAGGGAAAAATAATACTATTGACTCTCAATCAATTTGCACTGTATTTATATATACTCAAGTTGATCATGTCTGTAAAATCCATCAGGATTGTTTGGAAATACCCTTACCATCAATGGTAGTAAGGAATTAGCCCATAGTGTGGGTCAGGTGGGGAAAGATGAACTTTAACTTCTGTTAAAACAGCTTTGTTTTTTCTATTTACACTCCACCACGCTCTGCACAGCCCTTCAGTGAATGTCATATAAAGTAGATATGAAGCTGCAAAACCTACTAATCAAACAGGAATTGTTGCTCTTCCTTTCTCAGAAAAGGGATGCTCTTCGCTCCAACACTTCTTGAGTTGAATGTCTCTGTACTACTGCCAGTCTGCGACTCTGGAGGCTTTGACAGCACCTCTCCACATTAAGATAAGTTAGGGATTATATTTCTGTCACAACATATATATTTGAAAAGTGTTGCAAACCATAAGCTTTAACCAAAGTGCTTTCAAAATCCGATGTCTAGCATGACGGCCAAGCACTTTGTACAGCCACCGTCCAACCCAACCACATTTAAAAGATGTTGATTAGGAACAGAATCCACTCACTGATTACACGTTCATTACAGAGAAATGTAGCTTTTAGGAGACAGGTTAAGAGTTATCCAGCTTCACAGACACACACACACACACACACACACGTACAGTATATTGACACATTCTTATGCATGTCCAAGCTGTCAGTGTGAGTGGCCTACCATAGCAGAGGAGATAATGTAGTGGGGGTGGGCACAAGGTTAATACTGCAACACTTCACTTGGTCCCTAAACGCACCATATTCATAACCGTGCTGTGACTCTCTTCTTCCTGGTAATACTAAGCAGTGTTGTGGTTTGATGAATGTGAGTTGATGAGTAAGTTGTGATTCTCCTTTTTGTTCAGCACTGTTAATAAGGGGCAAGCTAAATAATGTGATGCTGAGGCACTGCCTGTGTTCACTCCACATGAGAAAACTAATTACTGTAAAGCTAATCTGCAGGAGAAGCCTAATATCCATTTACATGGTAAATAAAGATTCGGTGTTTGTACCATGCTGTTTGACATATGTGGACATGTACATATGCATTCATCTCTCGCTCTGTTTCTTCCTATATATCATCTGTTCAAGCAGAATCCTGTGCAGGACCTTCATGTGTGTTCAGACCGAATAAAAAAAATAAAAAAATAATCAAAAATAATTCTAAATATCTTCCCTCTTTCCCAATAGGTCCCTGTTGTTTTAGATTGAGGACGGGAAGTAGGGAGTGGAGCCCTGGGTCGAGCTGTTAAATAGGCATCACATAGGGAAGCTGTATCTGCTAATGAGATACAGATGCTGCATCTGTATCTCATCCACATCTGTAGCTTCGTCCAGTCTTACACAGTGAGCACATGGTTTACAGCAGCGATCATGGAAGCAGTCCAAGTGTTAGTGTTAATGATACGGATGTGGTCTGGTCAAAGTGTTCCGTGCGAGTGACATGAGCTCAGGGAAAACCAGATGCAATGACCATGAACATTTACCTTTCTTTGGGCGGTGGACATTTGGTCTTCTCAGGTGCCCTGAGGACCATTTCCACTAGTGCATTAGAGGCTGCGTGGGTGAGCTCTGTACGGTTTCTACGGTTTCTGACACTGAAATCTATAAAGGTTAGTCGCTTCAGTTTAGAGTTTTGTTGAGTATTCGTGCTACAGTGCAGTAGTTGAACAACAGATTTGAAACAAACTGTTTGAATGGGACACACTAGTCTCAAATTCTGCTAGTTGTCCATCACATGAATTTCTTATATTAGATAGATTAAACAAACAGTTAAAATAGTGCACATTAATTAAATGAAAAAGTGCTAAAAATGCAAAGAAGGATTCAGAGGATCAGTCAACGTTTTCACTTAGGATTGATGTTGAAAGCCCCGTCATATTATTGATGTCTGGACCTAAAGTCGGGTAAATGTTTGATCACCGTCTTGCCTCTTCCAGGAAGTGTATTTACTGTAAGGGGTTGAGGGACACAGGGTGCTGGAGCCAATCCCAGCTCTAATTGGACGAACAGCAGGGAACACCCACGGACAGGTTGCCAACCTGTCTCAGGGCTGAAACAGAAAGACACAGAGGGACAGACAACCATGCACATTCACACATCCCTAGAGTCGCCAATTAACGGGAAGCACAGAAAAAACACACCAACTCCACACAGAGAAGCCCCCGCTGGCTGGCCAAAATTCTATCGTGTGACCTTTTAGCTGTGAGATGACAGTGCTAACCCCTCTGCCACCATTTAATTAAATGGTATAATACGATTGGACAGTTGTTTTCCAACCTTTTCGCCACCAGCAGACTGTTTCATGTACAATTCATTCATGTGAGGCAGTAAACTCACTCTGATTTGGTTTCCAATGGAACCACGACTATTCACATTGGATCTAATCGGGTTTTCACTGAACTCTGTCACAGAATGTTTATATAAAGTTCAGCTTTCTTCAAAATTTCCTGCCATGTTTGTGGGGTCCATCTGTGTGACTATGCACTGATGCACTGTGAAGCTGATGACTCTAATGACAATGCCACTGGTTTAGCAGATAATTAGTTTGAATATCAAAATGTATGAAAATCTTGTTGGTAGCCGTGGATGAAGTCAGTGCGTCACTAAAGTTGTTAAAATTGATCCTGAGGGAGACGTGAAGGTTTGAACCAAATGTCTCAGTGGCCCATGTAACAGATACTGAAACCTAGTCAAAGCCACAAATGCCTCTAGAAGTGTGGAATATACGATGCAGTCAGTTCTTTATTGAATTTACTTTATTCATCTTTGTCTTTGCCTCGTTGTTCTAATGTGGACTGGGAGCTGCAGCTCACCACTCACCTCTGTAGGATCGTTCCTTTCGCTTTCAATTCAACAGTGTCTCATCTTGCAGTCTCCAGGTAACCGAAAGGCCTTAACACTGCCGCACAGATCGAGGAACTGCAATACTCGCATAGCACAACCCTGTGTTTCACAAAGGATAAAACGACTTTGTCATTCACCTAAAACTAGTTTAAAACTAGCCAAAAATGACCTCGTATGTGACACAAGATAAATTTAATCAATTATTTGGGGTAAAAACGTAACACTGACATAAATATAAATGCAGGACAGAGATCCTGACTGAAAACACCTTTCATTCAGTCTATACCATGCATACAAAATAAGAACATCACAATGCTGAGGTCATTTTCCTGATGCCAGTGATGACACCTTTTTCATAAAACACACAGTGACACACAGTGGGGACTGTGATGACAGTCGTGTGTAAAGCTGGGGAGACACTGTAGGATCCGGGTCCTGATGCTGATTAATCATCTGAATGACCACCAATCCTCCTCTGGATCGATCAGTTGGATTTATGGCATGTCAGATGTTTTGGTTGGCTCTCTCGCCGTGTGCGCAGGCCAGATTTCCCACGTGGCTTCTAACTAAATAGGTTATAAATGGGAGTGAGATTATTAGATTAACATTGGTATTTTCCAAGTTATGGCTAAATCATGTGGTGGCTGTGTGGCTGGCCACACACACGGCTGTGATTTCCAGAACTTCCCTGGAGAACAGAAGCGTAATGTGTGAATCTTCCAGGCACCCACTGCTCAGTGTTCATTCATTCAGCCTCGGCTTTTTGTTGTTCGTTTTTTTAAGAGTCATACAGAAGTAAAGCCATGTTTCCCTCTTTTTGTCAACCGTTTTGATGCAGCCATTTTGTTTTTGAATAAAATATTATAATAATTGTCACTGCACAAAACCTGCGAGCAGTTCAGTGTGAGCTCCTTACTGTGGGTGACTGTCTGATTAGTGTGAATAGTGAAGTTGGAGATTCTGGCCGAGAGGGAAGTCTGATTAAAATGTGCAGCGCGACTTAACACATCAGACAAGAATGATAAGTTGCAGTGTTTGCCCACCTTAATGAATCGAATGGCACTGTGGTCGACAGCACCTAGTGATAAGGTTATGACAGAAACCCCAACTTACCGCATAGCTCTATTTTCCAACAGACAGTATAAGAATACAATTAGAATTTTTTTTTTAACAAGCTGTTAACAGTCAACCACACAGTCTGATGTCTGATTAAATCCCCAGACATTTGAATATCATATTGTATGTTACAATAGTGGACTATCACATTACACCAGTCTGTGCTACACAACGATGGCACACATTTAGTTTTGTCCATCCATTGGAACCGCTTATCCCATTGGGGTCGCGGGGGGCTGGAGCCCATCCCAGCTGTCATATGGCAAGAGGTGGGGTACACTCTGGACAGGTCACTAGTCTATATCAGAGAATCAACACTTAGAGACAGACTGCGGGAAAAAAGCGGATTACACGGACGACCATGCAAACTCCACACAGAAAGGCCACTGTCACCGAGGGCGTGAGCCCACAACCTTCTAGGTGTGAGGCAGCAGCGCTAACCGCTCCACCCATTTAGTCTTATTTATTTAGTTCATCCATGTTTAAATACTTTTTTGGGGCAGGCAGAGGGCAAAAGTGTTTGGTCTCGCACATCAGGGTTGCTTATTGCTTATGGCTTGCATATTTATTTATATCCTTTTAAATGATATTTGTGTAGTCTGTAGCAATGGGGGGGGGGGACTCCTGTTTGAAAATTTAAGCATAAGGGGATGTGAATCCCTTTCCCGTTGTCAGTAATAAGTGTCACCATAGCAACACACTTGCAAGTGGCAGCATTATCCAGGTACACAAACAACTCACTGATGGATGTTTGTCTCACCTTAGCAGCGTCTTTCTTCCTCCTCCACCTCTTCTGACTGCTGCTTCATAACATTATCACATTCTGTATTGATACTGAGACTCAGGTGTTTGAGGAGAAAGTCAACACTGGTCTCAGTGGGTGACGTGTTGACAGAGACCGAATTTAACTTACTGTTGATAACATACACATGAACCCCACTTTACTTTTGAGCTTGGATATTGATCTTTTAATGACACTGCTCCTAGGACAGGAATCAGCAGTAAAATCAGCAGTGGCAATATTTTGAGATCGGTCTGCACATAAGCAATTGTATTTCAATTGCTCTGTGAATCAAGTGCCGTTTGTTCTGGATACAGCGTAATAACAGTCTGAAGTTAAATACATTAAATTAAATGGAACGTGTTGTGGAAGGTTTTTTTCAAAAATATTATTTGTTCATTTGTTTTTTAGAAACATGAATGCTTTCTTTACGCAGTCAAATCTAATGGAACACGTAGCATTATTTGCATTAATATAACATTTAGCAACATGTCTATTATAATATGATGCTAATATAATATGTATTAATATTCTAATATTATCATAGTGCATAGAGCATATTAAATGGCCTAAAGATTTCCAGCATTCTGTACGTTCACTGCACACTAGTGGCAGTAAAAGACAGCTGTGAGAGGAATGGTGTTTTGGGTATTTTTTTCCCCCAAACATTAAAGTGTTTCTGACATTAGCTGCCTCCAACAGCTGCTAAAACCTGCCACTGATCCGACAAACAAACTCTGATTTACAACCTGTCACTCCAGCGCTCTGACTGAGAAATGTTCCCAGCAGGGCCTGGACGCAAACCTTTCCACATTGATCTGTGTCTGCCCACAGTCAATGATTAATGTTCCTGTCAGGAATCAACTTACACAAACAAATACACACAAACATACACTCAACCACAACTTTCCTTCCAAATAGTAAAATCACTGGTTGCATCCCTGGGAGCAAAACAGGCCCTTTGTCTTTTAATAAAAACTAAGAAAACATATGCTAATAGCAGAACGAAATGGTCGTCCGCACACCCTAACTCATGTTTTTTCCTTCTTCTTTTAATCGTTTTTTTTTTTTTTTTTCACAGTGCAGCCCAAGAGCCTCACTATGCTGCAGCTGAGGCAGAAGTTGCACAGCACAGGCCTGCTCCACAGCCGGTTCTCTTGGAGAACTTCTAATGGGTATTATTGCTTGCATAATTGGAAAACTCATTAAAAATAAATCAACAATAGTGCTTAGCTCTACAGTCATAA
The DNA here is from genome assembly GCA_020496755.1 of Channa maculata. Classification (NCBI taxonomy): domain Eukaryota; kingdom Metazoa; phylum Chordata; class Actinopteri; order Anabantiformes; family Channidae; genus Channa; species Channa maculata. The sequence continues at coordinate 4,570,577 of CM035605.1, read as the reverse complement.
TAGCTCAGCCATCAGCTGCCTGTTCATTCAAGACGTGATGGCTGCAGAGAAATAGAAAAGTTTACCTTACCCCCTCGTAAAAATATACAAGAAAAAAAAAAAAAAAAAAAAACACATGTCACAGTCATGACTAATGAGCAGCTGTCTTCACTGGGGCATGTTCAGGAAATTACATTAAAGCGCTGGCATTCAGACCACACTGTACTACCCGTCCTGAGAAGCACTCCGAGCCACCATTGGTTTTCCTTAACCTGCACAAATTGGTTTGCAATTGCTTCGATCAAAGATGAATTAGAATTCGTTCAAACTCGCTTTTCGGTCATTGCTTTTTATAGAGGGCAGAAGATTGCCGCTCAAGTGGCTCACATTTAAAACAAGATGTAAACCCTTTCGCTAATTACCTGTCCACTACGCCAATATTGGATGTGTCGCATACTGATGTGCGTCTTCACCAGGGGAAGTTTAAAAAGACGGTTCAGCCTTGGAGAATGAGCTGTGCCAGAAAAGCTTTCATAGTAATAATGCTGATTAGAAATCACAGAAATGATATGATTCACTGGGCTTCTGTGCTGGCTGAGTGAAGATGACTCTTGTTCCTCATAATGAGATCCAAACGACCCCTGGCTATTCCCAGTGCACTGTGCTCTTCTCAGTCTGAGGTCTCACATTTGTGATTACAAGCTTTTGAAGTTCATTGTGTTTATGAAATACTATGATTTTTTCATATCAATGGATGGTTTAAAAACATGCATTGTTTGCTCTCTATTACTGTTTTATGTAACAGACATATAACACACAGTGCATGCCTTTATTTCAAGTGCGATGATACAAGACGTGGTTTATATTGTGAGTTTATGCCTGTGCTTCAGGTTTAGAGTTGGGAATCAGGATGTGTCTAACCTAGCTGGGTTATTAGAAGAATGGAATGGGGAGGGTACACACTTCAGACTGACTAAATCCAAAGTTGGGGAAAAAAACCAAAAGAAATGCTCACCAAGGTCGGAAAATGTCCGGTGGCTCCGGCAGCATGCTTGATATGTAACCTGCCTCCTAAAAATGCAAACGAGATTACGATTTCATGACAATATGTTGTCATGTAACGAAAATATTGAGTTGCAAATACGTTGATACTGAACATATCAACGAAATGTTACCAGATAATTTCTGTTTGCAAAATATTCAATTTTTGCAGCAAATTATTCAGTTGTCTATTCTGCCATAATACGGGATCCGACAGCACAATGTCCAGTTTGTTTGACTACAGTGTTAATAAAGCGTTTTATGTTTGTGATTAGGCAGGTACAGCAGCTGTCAAGTGCTGGTGTAAGAGAGGAAAATCTAAATGATCCAAAACGTGTTCCATCACTTTTGAACACATCTACATCTTACTCTAATACCAAAGTCAGCAATATAATGAACAGCTCTTTTATCAGTCATCTTGTTTTCTGCCTAATATTGTATGGTTAAGTAATACTGGCACTGCATCGCCACAAATACTGCAGATGATTCTCGTCATTCTTAATCCGTGTCCTTAAGGTTCCCTGCCCTGCTTGATTTCCAACCATCCCTGCCATCCCCACTGCTGATTACCTGGATCATGTGTGTTCAATCAGAAGCTGGAAGATACCATCTTAGATGAGGGTGTAGCTGTAATTAGTCTGTGGGGGAAAAATATTCTGATTAATAGAGTGAGGATAGTGGAAAATAAGCAGGCCAGGGGGTCTTGAGAACCTGGGTTGACAAGTTCGCCTAAAAGCTAATCGGACTGATAAGAGGAGGAGGAGGAAGCTATCACCGGGCGAGCGTCATGCTTCATGTAAGCAACAACCAGAATACAACGTTAGAGAAATATGTTATGTTCTGTCACATAACAGATTTTATGTAGCTTTAAATAGAACTATATAAAATTTTAATTTCACCACACTGTTAAACAGGAAATGAGAAAATCCTCATATCTTGCCAAACAAAATGCTTCATTAAGATCCTGGGTGTAAAAAATATAAAATGGTGTTACGCTAGTAACTTTTTCCCACTACTAATAAATAATTGAAACAAGACATTTTATATTACACACTAAAACATTATTACAGATATCACAATATATATCACACAGTATTTAAATACAGCATTAAAAATTGTACACAGTCTGACAAATATTTTATAGCTTCAATGTGGCAATAGTAAAAACTTCTAAAGGAAAACAGTCCACATTGTCTGTGAGATATGGACAGTGTTATTCTCCCAGTAGCTGCAGATAGAGTGGCTTCAAAAAGTATTCAGACCCTTATCATCTAATCTGATGGAGCTTGGAGAGGATCTGTCAGGGAAAATAGGATAAACTGCTCAAATCCAGGTGTGAGAAGCACTGCTGCTGTACGCAGTATGAAGTACTGAATAGAGGCCCTGACCGGAGTCACTGCTTTGACTAGACAGAAGGTTCATTTTAAGTATTAAGTAAAGTAACATAGACTAAAGTTAAAACACTGACTGTTTGGATGAAAACTGTTGCCTTTATGTTTAAAGACCTGTGTTTTGCCTCCTATCCATCCACCCTGACCTCTTTACATCGGCATTGTCACAATTAAATCACACAAACAACTCCTATTCTTATCATTTGTACTGTGGGTGCTACATTTTGCCAAATACCACACATACTAAACCTACAGTATCAGTCTATTGATAGGTAGTAGAAGCTGTACTGAACCATAGTTATAGGCATGATAATAACATGGTAACAGTAACAGTCAAACCCACTGAACAGATCTAGGAGGAGAGTGAACAATTTGATTGGCCAGGTGGAAACAAAAGTTATTCAAAGTTACGCTATTGTTGCTTTATGTCTGTGAGATGTGAAAACAGGGAGGTGTTTGCCATAACAAGTTCATGATGGCAGCATATTTCGTGTTTCAGTGATGTTTTTAGCTTCTTCTCCTACCTACAACAATGCAATTAGAAATTGTGCCACGCGTACACGGTACATGTACGTATGAATTAATAATGTGAAACAAATGGCAGTGTGGATCCGTGTCTGTCCATATGGAGCTCTACTCTTCTCTCACCTGCGTTGTTTCTACCAATGCTATGTAATGTGGAACACGGCTGTAATGATGCTTTTCATCTTTCCATTTCCTTTCATCCATCAGAGCTTTTGAAAATATATCGTTTCCTGTCTACAGTCTAACCATTTGTCTGATCGAAACACCACAAGACAGGCAAAGTGTTGAAGATCAGATCCACCAACCCTGTCTCCTACTAATTACATTACTACATAACTAAACTGCAAATATGATATGTTTTGGGCAATCATTTTCCAATTGCATATTACTACATTTATTGATGTGAATGGTGGGCATACAAAGCAAAGGACCTTAACCTAGTGCAGTGAGTGGCTAAACCCAGCCATAAAAACTGTAGTAAAAAAAACTAAGTGTTTTAGATCAGATATTTTGCTGCAGTCTGGGAACATTATACAGTTGTAATTATGTTTTTTACTAGAGTTGTGGTTTAGCTGCTTAGAAATACATTTACGGATAGTGTAGGAAATTTACTGCAATTTATGCTTAAATTGGCCATTTAAGTGCACCAAGCTCAACATATGGATTCAAATTCAATGTTCCTGCAATACTAATTTTGCTTTGATAAAGATGATAATGTTCAAATAATAAAACATCATCTTTTATTGTTACGTTAGGACTAATAGCAACCACATTTATCGGGCAGATGCAGTTCATCAGTTTCATTTCTCAACATGTTAGTTATCAATATGGAACTTGTCTTGTCTTATTTAATTGTTGAGAATTTGATGCTTGGAAAGTCTGGTAGGAGGCTTGAACATGTTAATTTTGTTATACAAAGCAAGAAAGAAAGACAGAGGAAAATACACGGACGATAATGAAATTGCATCCTTTTCTCTTTTTAATCTCCTTATGCTCTTGAATGACTTCATGAGTCTCAGGAGGTTCTAAGAACTAGTTTGTATGTAATAACTGAAAGGTCATTTTCAGTGCTGATATAAATTAATTATGAAAAACCCCATCATATAATTTGCTTATATTTACCTAAGACAAGAAATATGACAGATGGACAGAGGTCTAAATGAGAAATGTGGCCTGAACCGAGGGATATTGAAGTCATAGGTCTTAATTGCCGTCCACTAGCTTTAGAGGTTACACAAAGAGGAGGCCTGCTTATATTACTCGTGTTGTCGGGAGATAAAACGGTTTACGCAGTCACATTATGTGGCTTCAACTTCCTGTTGGACAAAAATAAAGTCCCAAAACTAATTATTCCATTTTTAAGTAACGATCTGTTTTGGTATAGGATAAAAGCTGTCAATTAAGAGGTGCTGAATTTACATTTTGATTAATGAATGCAGGCTAGCTGTTCAAATTCAGAATTCAGAATTTTGCAACAGTGTTTACTTCATTCTTAACATGGTGGTGTTTCACATATACACATTGGTACTGTAGGTAATTTATTATACTGTATGTCAGGATAAATCCTTTCAGATGTACCATTTCATTTTCAATGGGGTCCTTGCATCCCATAGTATAGAGTTCTTCTTATTTTGAAGTAAAGCCATAATTCCTGCATTAGGTTGTTCAATGTGTTGTTCAAAGGCACCTTGACAGTAGTAGAAGGAACAGGTGGTGCCCCTTACATTTTCCCAGACATTTTTTTCTGCTGGTTTAATGCTTTGAAACGGTGGTCGTCGTCCCACGTTTGCTGTAGTACACCTAGCTTTGAATTAAGCCAGAACAAAACTCAAGTGCAAGTGCTTGACCTTGACACACTGTAAACCATCTTTACATTTAAGGTAGGATGACAGCTCAGAATGTAGGGACAGTGAATGAACAAATACAACAATATGACATCATGAAAATAAAATAAGCTTTAATGGCAACAGTACACACACAACTTGTACTGGCAAATCTTCCCAGATAGAACAGAGAACAATCAGCAAGTTTCAAACAAGGATTTCAGCACTTTCATGTAAGTAACCAGATTAGAGTAGCTGAGGCGAATAAACGTTAAGAGCTGGTATTTGGACAGCGTCCCCAAGTTTATGATCCTGCACAAGCAACGTAAACAAGTCAACCACATGGAGCGAGCAACAAACGAGTTCTGGCTGCTGACTTATATGCTGATTGGATAATGGTGCAAATGGGAAACAGATGAGTGTGTGCAAAGTGGGTGGAAAACAAAACAAAGACATGAAGGTGAGGAGGTGCAGGGCCAGCAATGAGAAAGAGGCAACACAGTGAGGAATAAGGAAGTAAACATGAATCATGACACGTACATGTAGAGATGTAAGTGATAGCGACAACATCAACAAAACACTTTTCATGGTGTATTTATTTAAAGTTTACTTTAGATTGACAGTTTAACTGTATCAATAGCTGCACAGGCTTATACAAGGGCACCTCTTGAAAGACAAGTATTTAGACTGAAGAAAACGCAAAAAGTGATGGCTGCTTGATCCGACCTAGACCACCAGCCAGTTCTCATTACGAAGAGAACTGCGCTACATGCTGACGTTTAGGGTACCCCTATGCGTCGGTGATTGATGCTCGGAGCTTTCAGTGTAGTGCAAACCCAGACGCTTCGATGTGTGACGCCTAAAGCAATGACATAATATATAAAGTGAAAAGATTTTGTAGGGAGGTGGCCAGGGTCGTGGATGGTACGAGACACAGGGCTTTTCCAACATGTTCTCATCCAACAGCGTTAGATATTGACACTTCCCAAGGCATCAAACTGTGTACATCGTTTGGCTCATCATACTGATGCCACAGGTAACCTTTGGCGTTACTGTTGGACGCTCCAGGAGCACCACCTTTTGCCACCACAGGAAAACTACATTAGGGTTAGGGAAAACAACATCAGGACTAGGTTACGGTAAGGAACAAGAGATTAGGGTTTGGCACAAAAACTTCAGGAAGAGGTTAAGTTAGAATAAAAATCACATTAAAACACAACACTACAAACATTGACGGCAAACACATAATTCTTACTACAGTAACCACATACGTCACATTCTAAAACAATCAGCAATAAAGTGCACGACATGTCGTACTAGAGTCGCACCCCATTCATCAGACTTTTTCTCTTCATATTTTATGTCATTGATGTAGGCGTCCAATATTAAAGCACCAAGGTTTCTAATAAACGACACTGAAAGCTCTGAGCATCACTGTTTGTAGCATTTGGTTTTATTAGAATTACCCCAAGTTTTCATGCCTAACCCTAAGTGATGTTGTCTCTTAGCGTAATCTCACCCTAAAGTTATTTTACCTAACCGTTACGCAGTTCTTGTGTGTGTATAAGTATCCCGTGGTGTCAATTGGTGGCGTCTTCTGGAGCATCAACATGGTGTGAAAAAGTGGTGCTAATGGAGCATCCAGTAGTAAAGCCAAAGTGTAACTGTGGCGTCAATATAATACGTCAAAGGCCTTAAAAAGCTGCACAATTTGACGCCTCGGAAACCTCATTATCTGATGCTGTGGGATGAGAACGCGTTGAAACCACTTTAGGCAGCAGTATTTCGAATGGTGCATGTGAGATTTTGATTTCACAGTAGCTCTCTAGACCTTGAAACAATTCAACCTGACTCCGGTGATTCCCAAAACATTATTACCTCTGATATCAGTGCGCTGCAGATAACTGTACTGTATTGATCGTGACTTCCCTCCCCTGACCCAACCATCAAACCCATAGAATGTGTGTTGGAAGATCAATGACAACTGTGGCAGAACCCTGCCTCAGGAATTCTGTAGGGGTCAATACTGATGTGGGTGGTTGGTAGAGGATAATCTCACGCTTTTCCCCACATCGTGTTTCTATGTGTATGTGGTTGTGCAGTAAGTGGCTGATGGGATTCAGTCAGTCAGTTACAGGGTAGCTGTATAGTTACTGAGAAGCTTCTCTGTTGTTTTTCCTCATGGCTGTGATACTGCAGCTTGTGTCTGGGTGATGGAGACGAGGTGATCAGCATTCATTAGATCCAGCATTAGGTGTATATCTGCAGTAGTACTTGTGTGTTCAGGTGTAGAAATGTGCTCACACCTCCTCCTCACCAAATGTTCAGCTTTTAAAGCTAGAGAATCCCAATTTTTATATAACGAAATCTAAGCTGTTCTGCTTGGTTAGATGATGTCTATTTACTGACAAAGCACGAGCTGGAGCAGCATGTTTACAGTAGCTAGCAGGCAAGAAAGCGGAATTTGAAAATTTAACACAGATTCAGCATCTGACATTTTCAGTTGTTCCTCTTTATCCATGTCCTTGTAGTTACTGTAGCCACATTTGAATAATTTCTGCTCTGCACAGGATTCGTTCATGATAGGAAGCTAAAATCCTTTTTGTCAATAAAACAAATGGAGACTTCATTTTGGCTCTAGCTTCCATTAGGGCCTTAGCTTGCCAAGATTAAAACTTATGTTAATGTAAAACTTTTATTTTCATGACGAAGTTCTGTTACAATAAAATATATTTTTTTATTGTATTGTACAGTATTTTATTTTTTCCTTGGTGATTAAATTGGACATTTTATTTTGGACTAGTGCCACACAAATGCATGGTCCAGTTCTGCGAACACCTGCCCAGCAGCCTCACCAGGCCTTCGCAGGTTTGACTGACAAAACCAGAACAGTGGCAGACAAAGGACCCATGCAGTGAGTAATGATTTATAATAATCGTTTTATCATAAAAAGATTTAAACATTAGTAAAATCGAGAGGTTTTGATTCTTGGCTTCCAACATTTTTCCTTAAGGGGCTGCTTTCTATCACCTCTGATTAAGCAACATATTTCATGGATATGTGACAATAACAGTCACGCAGTGTTATTGACTGTAGCTATCTGACGCGGTGAGTTGGGCTCACTTGGTAAGGCAGTTGTCTACAGACCACAGGGTCAGTGGTTTGATCCCAAGTCCCAGCTACATGTCGAAGTGTCCTTGGACAAGACACTGAACCCCAAGTTGGACACCTTGCATGGCAACCACTGCCATCAGAGTGTGTGTGTGGGGGGGGGTGAATGAGAAGCAAGACTGTAAAGCGACCTGGATAAAAGTGCTATATAAGTGAACATTTCCTATTTACCCAAACTGAGAGGCACTTAGCTGTAGACAAGGATCAGAGAGTTTCTGTTCTTATACTGTTTCTAGGGCTTGTCTTCATCGATGGCTTTGCCTAACACTAACCATCCTTAAGGTCCATCTCCTGCCAAAACAACTTCTAAAAATTATCCACTACTTCTTGTCAAGGTCAGCCATCACTGTCTGCAACCCAACCCTCATCCAACAACTACAGCACATTTGTGCAAATGAAGTAATTTACTTTACAGTCCGAGTAAAGTATTTTACAGTCTGTCCTATAAACATGCTGAAAGCTACAATATGCAAACTTTAGGAATCAACCTAGTTGCAGTATAAGAAGTGAGATCACTGTCATATACTGATGCTGTGTCAAAGCCTGTGGCGTCTCATAGATCCATCAACATGCCACACAAAGGATTTTACCTTCTCTGGTACAAAGCTGAACTTTAAAAACCTTTAGAAACAAAATTTCTGCACTACTGCCAGTGCTTTTGGTTCTGAGTCTGTTCAGTCTGTCGCTGAAAACCTTAACAGCCCATCTCTATTATTAATATTACATTCAGATAAGTTATAGAGCATAGAAAAAAAGAAAAAGGAAACAAAAAAGAAAGAAAAAGGCTTTTTTGACAGATTTACCGTTTTCTACTCCTTGAGACTTGACCATTGTTTTTTTCGCTCATTAGCACCGTGTACTTTTTGAACCTTTTGAATGCTGGATGAGGCTGTTTAATAAGAGTGAAAGCTCTGTGAATATAGCTTGTGTTCAGGTCCTCACTATACCCTTATTCTGTGAGATATTGTTTTCTCAGTTTGTCTTAATTAGTAATCTGAACTTTTCATTTTTATGGAAATAAAGGACATGCTAAAATATAGCCGTGCTGTCTGTTTCTGAAAGCTTTCTTACACCCCTGAAAATCAAGAAGGCCTTATGAGGATCTGTAGTGGAGGGTAAGAACCTAAGGTTGGGAAGCACTAGCTGGGTCACCATAGCCACATATGAACAAGGAAGGAGCACAAGAAAAAAAAAAAAAATAGGACACTGGAAAACAACACCCCCAGAAATTCAATAAACAGTTATTTTATAACTGTTTATAAGCTATAAATACATAAATAATCAACCTGTACTCAAAATATTTCAATGTGCAGGACAACGTGACAGATGCATCATCAAATTTTGCAGACTCCAGTGGTTCTTGTTACCCTTCTATTTGTGCAGACTAAAGGATTTCTATTGTATCTTGTGTCTAGTGTTTACTTGTGCATATGTGGAAGGATATGTCCCCTAGTAAGTCCCTCGAAAGATAAAGGTGAAATTGAAGAAATGAACAAATCTCCCAGTGGAGTGGCTGGAAAATGTTTACATTTGTCTGTGCCATCTCTCTCCCTTTCACATATGCACACACAGTCAGTCCTGGGTTAAGATGCTAATGGGGCTCCGTGAGCCAGTGACCTCTCAGTGCCATTCAGAGAGCAGCCACTCACTGTGGACTCCTGAATAATACATCGGCAGTATGTGGAGTACAAAGTGGAGCGTCTCTGCTCGCGAGAGTGACTACGATGAGTTACACATGCGTGGCAGTTTGTTGCGTCTTTAAAAGTCAAACTCCTCAGCCCTGTCAGTTTACATTGCTCAAGAAAACTCAACTGAAAATGCAAGCGAATGCAGAATTTAAGTGTTTACTTGTGCCTCTAAGTGGTAATAGACACGGGTTGTATCAGTAAAAGTGGAATGGGCCTGTGCGGAGACCAGGACACAAAATTGCCACTGATCACAGGATGTGAAGAGAGGAAACAATTTGTGTTATCAGGGACACAGAACAGAACCTATGCAATCTGTGAAGCAAACAGCTGGAGGAGGAGATACTGATCTTAGTGCACAGCAGGCAATTTGCTTTGAGTTATTCCTAATATTGTTTTAAACCCGTTGCCATCTCACAAGGAAAGACAGACTCAGAACTGTGAGCAAATCGGCAGAAAGGGCAAAGGGTGTAAAGGTCACCTCTTAATGAAAAATGGAGATCTATTTCTAGCTTTATATATTTGGTTCACTGGTTTCCTGATGCATGGGAAATTGTTATTGAAAAGGGTTTCCTATATCTATTCTAATCCAAATCATGTATTTAGGTTCTGAAATATTTTTGCTCTTTTTCTCTTTTTCCATCACAGAACTCCTAAGACAGTTGGAATTCTGAAAAAAAAAAAAAAAAGAAATAAATTGTTTCTCGTATCAAATTGTTATTATAGTTAAATTCACGCAAAAGCTGATGTAAATCTTTACGCTGTAAGGGGTTTAGAATGCGGGAGGAAACTCATGCAACCACAGGGAGAACATGCAAAGACATGCGTGTTAGAGGAAATGACGACTCAAAATTGTGTGAAACGTTGTCTGTCTGTGTATGTGTCTCTGTGTTGGCTGTGAGATAGACTGGCGACCTGTCCAGGGTGAACCCTGCCTCTCGCCCTATGACAGTTGGGATAAGCACCAGCCCCTCTGGGACCCTAAACATGTGTTTACAGATAAAGGATGGATGATGTGTTTTTCCCCATATTGCTGCCACCGTCCACATGAGTCTCATCAGCAGACAATTTCCACGTAACCTCCACCACATAACAATCTGCGTTCATCAGCAAAGCAGCCGTGACAAGCCCACTCAATAGTGTATTGAGTGACAATTCCCAGTTTGCATGTTCACTCAGTGCACGTGCTGTTTCATAAGCACACTCTGGTTTTCCTCCATTTTTAGTGACAGTTGGATTGGGCCTAGATTTAGAGATAAGGGGTCAGTTCCAGTATCCTGCTTGGCGAGTGTGGGGCGGGTGTGAGTGGCAACGTTGGAGTTACAGTTACCCTCAGTGTGTACAGTGTAGAATTTAATCTAACTATAAATCTGCAAACAACACAAATGGCTTTACTAAATATTACATTAGCAATGGTCATATATTATTTGTCTAATGCATTTCTAACGCAGAATCATAGCAGTTGGTTTGTGATTTCCACTGACAGGAAGCTGCTTTTTCTGAACCCGGAATTCTGCCTCCTTGTTAAAATGGAGTGTGTTCCAAGTATCATATAGAATAAATCATTTACGTCTTGAAGTGCAAGGCCATGTAATGTTTTGTAAATCACAGACACCACTTTATGGTTAATACATGCATTTATGAAGTGCGCTAACTTTATTCATGCAAGTTTATTCATCATGGAAACTTTATTTTCCAAAATAAACACTTCAGAAAAGGCATTTTACCCCGTTAAACATTAGAAGATGCAGACGAAAGGAGAAGCTTATTACTCCAATAACCCATCTCACGTGTTGACAGGAGAATACACAGCACTGACAGCGTTGTACGGCCCTTTGGTTGAAGTATTTAAATAAATACTTTACATGTGTATTAAAATAAGCAGTGTAGTACATATTAGCATTTTTCAGGACTGAAACACACTTCTACCAACTAATACCTACTCTACCCACATTAATATGAGTTAAACAACCAGCAACAACTCTGCAGCTGACTGTCTTTATAATTCTGCAGACTGCATGATGGATGGCATTATGTAAACAATGTGCCATTATGGTTACATCACAATTAAAGTACACAAGTTTACAGTAAATAAAAAACAGATGGCTAAGTAATGTTTCAGCTGTGACGTTGTCAGATTTCATATTCACATAAGCAGTGTGCATTCAAAAAAAAAAAAAAGCAACAGCAGACTCTCGCTATTTAGGGGCAGTTTAATGACAGTCACTCGGCTCAGTGATTAATTGAACAGCTTTGTTCAATGCTACGTGGTAATTTGAGAGCATAGTTTGACATAAACTGTCACAACAGCTTGTCAGACACTTTGGAATTAGAACATCGCTCTATTTTTAACTGGGTACGGTGAATTTTGCAGAAACAATATGATCCATCTATAATTAAAATTCACTGCTCCACCACTCACCCAAGTGCTTCTCACATGTCTTTGTAATATTAGATCATCACTAAACCTTTAAAGATGTGTGCAAAGAGAAATGACTAAACACCAATTGAGTTGAGATTGTAGCCTTAGAAAGTTCCACACCACCAGAAAATCCAAACAGTGTCTTAATACCACCTTAAGCTTCCTTTGGAGGCCTGTTTACAGTACGTGTGATCCTGATTATTAGTGAGGAGGGTGGTGCAGTAAGCCCCTGCTACAGCAAAATGAATCTTGACCTTGCTGCATGACTAAAAGGAGTCACTTACACCATTAATTGCAAGAGCAAAAGTGTTTCCAATCGTTTCCACAATTATGTGACATGATTAAATTGAACTGACTGAGAACTCAGAGTATCAGCCCATACATTCCATTTATTATGTGTGAGTGTCCTTGAATAAGAATTTTACATCAAATCAAAGTTTTTCCCTTCATTTCTTCAAATTTTTATATATAAGTATATAAATACATTTCTTATATGTATATTTAATTTAGCATGAACACAGCCTCTGCCGTGCTCCTCAGCTGTGTGCCACATTTAACCATCACGGCCCTACAGTCGTACTATTCATTTCATATTGTAGCCAATATCAAACAAATACAATAAGGCTCATTCTTTAAAAAGTCCCGCTGTTGTCTTTACCTTAGCATTACTGCTTAATTATCCTGTTTTAATGGAAACTGTGAAAACAGCTGGGGACAGAAAAATAAAAGTCCGCCACAACAAAGATCAACAGGGTTCCCATTTATTATGTAACATTAAATCAACTGAATTTGTCATAAGTCTGCAAAAATTTAAAACCATTCATGATTTTATATAAGACTTCTTAAGAATGCAGGTTTTAACACTATAGAGGTGTGGACATCAGTGAGAAGGAGGAGAGAGAGACCCAGTCTTTAGATCAGTGATCATTAATCCTGTGTGGAATTCATGCAAATCCTTCTGTTGATTGCACAGTGCTACGGTTCATACTAGTATCTTACTAGTGAATTACATACTAGTGAATTAGTGATGATTCATACACTAATAGCCTATTTTTACACATGATTCATGATGCTTGTATAGGAAACCATGTGCTATAAGCAGTAGCGTCATTACTGTATTTAGCCTTAAAGTGCAGATAAGTTCAGGCTGCAAATATAAAAGTTGCTGAAAGGGGAGTGGGTCGAGATAAGAGCTCACTAACTCAGCTTGGACCTGAGGAGGGGGCTGCATTGACTTCCTTGCCTAAAGATTGAAACAAGTTCTTTTCCCATTTTTATTAATATATTTTATGCTAAATATCAGCCTATTTAAAATTCTGAGATTCAGAATTGGAATGGAACAGTCCTTGTTTGATAATCACATTTTGCAACAATACTGTGACATTTGCGGTTGAATCAAGTTCACTGAATCATCAAATATACTATTTGGGATGTACTACCCCTGGTGTTATGGTCAGTATTGTACACAGATCTGTCTTTAAAAAAGAGGTCAGAATATACACACGGTACACAGGTTTAGGGGCTACAACAAGAGGGTTAAGGGATAAAGTAACATCACCTAATGTTATCGAAGGAGTCCTTGGTGTCTTTTTTGTTCTTTTGTTGACTCTAAATGACTTTAATGAACATTCCTGCACCAATTTCACACATGTCCCACTCATAATAACCAACCAAACCACAACTACAGGCAAGACAGTTTGGCTGTAATTCACTGTGTTAATTCTGTCTTACCAAAGGCCCAATCTCCACGAGTTTGAATATTTTCAGTGAAGCACATATTCAGATGACACAAGGTCAAATGCTTGGTGGGTTTTTAAATCTTGGAGACCACCATTAGACAGCTTTCCTTGGACAGTACTTTTGCTGATTAGAGTCTCATTTACTTAACAAATTCTGTGTCTGAACAAAGGTTGATGTATTGATCTTCTGACGGTGCGCAAACTTGTTCTCCCTGATCATGCTACAACGGAGCCAGATTCCACCACTGCCCCATTAGTTTGGATTTGTCTTGATCTCAGTAACACTGATTTGGTTTATAGAAAAATATCACAGATTATCAATGTGACTTCAGACTTTTGGAACCTACTGTAGCTGTAACAGCTGAATGTCCTGACTGCTTGCTAAGTTCCGTGACTTACGCTCACTGCTGTGCTGACTTTGGTGTTGTGAAGTGACACTATCAGAGCAGATGAAGAGCTTTTAAGTCTGTAACTGAATTATATGTAAAACAATTGCAAAGCTTGTTTTTACATTTTCTTCCACTATGAGATGAAAGAAAAGGTACAGAATTCCTTGACATTAATGTAAGATATTATGTGTAAGGTTTAAAATCAGTAACACTAGGACAATCAGGAGGTGCTTGAATGGACCACAGACCCTGAAACACATCAGAAAACAGTTGGGAAAGCCAACCCAAGAGCAGGTTTTAGACCCGGAGATGCGGGAATGTCTCAGAAATGGTAGCAGGGCAGATGCTGTACTTCACTCAGGAATGGGCAATGATCAGAGAAGGCACTGCAGTAGGTGGGGCATCAAAAGGGGAACAGAACATATGAAGCTGGGGGGGCAGGAGGCATGTCGACCATAGCGGTTGACCCAAGAGCAGGTTCATGAACACAGGATGTAGGGAGGCATTGGCCAAAACCACAAAATGCCCAGACTTGGAGTCAGGTGTGATCCCAGCTCAAACGGCAGAGACAGCTCTAGTGATTAAAAAATATTTTGAAAGCCAAATAAGAAGTGACACGTAAAAGCTTCATGCATTAGGTGTAAATAACCATAACATTCAAATTGTGCAATACCAATATTAGGTTGAGGTTGAGCTGTCGTCAATCCATCCCACAGTTGTTGGTTCAATCCCCAGCTCCTTAACTCACTTACCAACATCACTGATCTCCAGGAAATGATATTTTCATTGCTTGAATGCCCATTAATCTTGCATAGCTCCCTTTTGTTTTGTTCAACTTGGAGTGTGTCTTCCCTTTACCTGAGCCACACATTTCTAAAAAGCATTTGTTTCAACTTGAGTGTTTTTTCCCCCTAATTTGCTTCATTCATTTTTTTGGAGCACTTTGAGCACTCTCACTACCATATAAATAGGTATAAATAAAGTGCTGCTGGTGGCTGGGAGTGTAAATCTGTGTGCCACTTGCTATTTGTGGGGTGCAGATCAAATTTACAAAGGATTATTTGCTGGAGACTGCAGTAAAAATCTGATACCATCTGACTTTTTAGCCCAAAGTCAATTTGTCTCAGTCATCAGAGGAAGGCTCAGAGGGATGCAATTAAAAATGTTATCAAGGCTGTCACAGCATGTAATGGTACGGAAACTGGAATGAGATACACTGGGTTGACTCCATCAGTGAAGAGGGACAGTTTTAAGATTTTATTGGCTTCAGTTTGTTGCCCTGTTTACTGTAATTCAGCACAACACCTTTATCTACTGCAACCTTGAATGTGACTTTGTCTCTAAACCACGACGTTAAAAAGCAGGAGGAGTGCTCATATGAGTCAGATCGCCATAAGCAGAACAAACAGTATCTGTTGAAATGATTAGTTGATGAATCTAATCCATCACAGCTTATTAATGTGAAGGAATGCTAACACAGTTTGGAAGTTTTCAGGGCATGATAGGAAACATCTGTCTGGTTGGTTTAACTGTTGAACTTTTCAAAATGTTTGCATGGTCTTCCTGATCATGTGCGGGTTTCCTCCAGTTACTCCGGTTTGCAACGGCTGGGATAGGCTTCAGGACCCCCGCAATCCTTAACAGGATACATGATTTGATGTTTCACCATCAAGGTTTATACTGTTAACAATGCTGTTAATTATCAAAGGAGCTGAAAATGTGCAGGTTTTCCTGTCATATTAAACCAAGTCTATTCATATAATAAACAGCAGCTTCATGTCTCTGCCCCTGGCTATGAACACCTCGTTTCGTCAACTTTTTTATGGGAAGTGCAGTTGATTTCAAACAATCCCCAGAGCTCGATTGACACGTGAGGTCATCTATAATGAATGCTCCATAAAGCAAATAAGAGGTCTTGGCGGGAGAAAAACAATTATAGGGGAAAAGACGCGTTGTCCAAATGCATATGAGCCAGGGTCTTCTTGCAGACTGGCTTTTCTCTCAGCTGATACACAGATAGAACCGGTCAGTGCAGGAGTAAAGGAGGACATAAAAACCTCAAAGGGTGGACAACTGATTTAAATTTGTTTTTTACAGCTGTAGTATGCAAAATGTGCTCAACTCCCACGTATGTTTGCTGCAGAAGGGCTGCAGTAGCACCATCATCAACAATCTGCAGCAGTAGACGTGCAGCATGCGGCCTGGGGTGAGTAACAAGGGAAAATGAGATGGGTGAAATCTTACCAAGGAGATAGGATGACAAGAGGACACGATTGAGGACTTAGCCATAGATTCCCGACCATGTATCCCCCCGTGACTTCCTTAACATGTGGTTAAAGTCCTGGAAAAATACTATTTTTTGTTCTGGTTAATTAATTATTATCCCTTAGAAATGCTCTGGCGCCCTACAGCAAGGATACATTATTGATTATGGTGCATTTTACTCTTTTGTTGTAGTTTTGTAGATTGTATCTATTTAGTAAATATGCGTTATTGCTTGTGTATTTTATCTTATTGTGCAATCAATTCGTTTATAATGTTTTTATTATTTGTTTGTGCAGAAATGTACATTTCGCATCAGTCATCGTTCTGTACCTCCTGACTTACTGTAGCTCTCATTGCAGGGGTAAGTTGTGTGGAGAAACACTACTGACACTATTTTACAATTTTTTTCAGGGGTCAGATATGCAGGACAGACCAGAAGACACATTTGTGTGTCCTCCTTGTCCTCTATGTTGTTTTATCTGACAGACTAATTCATGGTACACATTATATTATCAATAGCGAATAAATACTTAATTTCAATCATGTTGAAGCAACATAAAAAATGTCTAACAACTCACTAGCAGCCATTGTAAACATATCCATTACTAAAATATTGTGTAATAGCATGATATGATTTTGTGCATATTAGGAACATTTCGTGTCTTTGAATTCCGCTTGCATGTGTCCAGGGCAGCATCGACCCTCCAACTAAAAGGTTCACATCACAAACCAGTCCATCTGCTTAGATCAACGAAAGGTTGTGACCTTCAAATTGGTATTTCACTGACTTTCATGCCTCTCTCCTCCAAAATAATCACCCTGCTTTTCAAACACCCACAGCAGATCAGACAGCAATCCAACCAGTGACACAACTGCTAAACACATTTTACTCTCTGGTCAGTGTTATTTTCGTAACAGCTTTGGTGAAGTGTCTGTAATTGCACCGTGATAAGGTGCAAACTGTGAATGTAATTACCATTTTCTACATAGATATTGAACCACCATACAAAACAAAATCTGACAGCTATTATCTAGTTTTTACGAAACAACTTACCTGTGTCCCTTTCTAGGCTCATGTGTCTGGCACATTAACATCATTGGGACTGTCTGTGTTGTGATGGACCGTAAAAGGCAACGAGTCTGTCTGCCTCCTGGTCAGTCTGAGGCCACAGCACTGTCTTCCTCAGAGGAAAGATAAAGCCACAGCTCTATGCCATATGTTCCCCCGAGGACAGATTCTCCTTGGATGCTTCACAATATGCAGTGAGTTACATTGGCCTTAAAACAGTCACAATGCTAGGGTGAGCTCGCAAAGTGTGTTCAGACTGAATATGCAGCAAATTTGAGAAGCAGCGTGAAAGCATATACTGTAAAGTCAGCGCAAAGACATCAGTGGCCTGAAAGAGGCACCAACTGTGATATTGTAACCTGTCTTCAAAAGAGGCCTCATTTCACTTTTATGCCTGCCTGCCTCTGAACTTGAGTGAGTACACTGTAGGGTTTTCACAAGAGATTTGACTTTAATTCAGTGGAACTTTCAGTGTCAACAAGATATTCTTTGCAGACTAAGTGAGTTAAAAACCTGGTGAAACGGCTACTGTTGTACAAAGACTTTAGTGTGACACACAACATGCAAACATCAGTCTGCCGATACTTAAATGTATGCCTGGGAAGTACATGCATATAACATGCACTTCTGATTGCTTTCTAACTAATAATGCTGGTTAAGCCACTGCACACTTGCGACTGTTAGTTTTACACATTTGCAACTTGATTCAGGCTCAAACGGAAAAGCGCATGTTGAGTAAAACACAACAATAAGTTGGTCTACGTTATGTTAAACTGACCAAACCGAAACTTCTCTCTCAAACACAGCACTCAAACAAATCCAAATCTGACTTTAATCACAGATATGTTGTACACGTACACATGAGAACTTTGTTCAGGACTGAATCATGTCATAAATTCTCCAGTGTAAGAGGGAGAGATTCTCATGAAAAAACAACCCCTGTAGCTGCTCTCACAGTAACATATGTCATCGAACTTCATGCTTCGTCTCCACTAACCCTTATTACATGATAGTATAGTAAGGGCTATGCCTTGCTGCTGGTCCCAAGCCCAGTTAAAATGGGAGGGTCCCGGCAGGAAGGGCATCCGGCGTAAAAAAAGTCAAATTAAGGCACGGAACACGTTCCGCCATGGCGAAACACCAAGGAGGGCTAAGGCACTAGTGGCTCCAGTTTCTATTCAGGCTCATAGTGTGGAACTTGTGGACGACTATAAATACTGTTTATTGACCACAAACTGGACTGGGGTAAGAACACTAAAGACGTCTCTGTGAGAAGGGCCAGAGCCGCCTCTATTTTTTGAGGAGGTTCAGGTCCTTTAACACCTGTCTAACCATGCTGAGGATGTTTTATGAGTCTGTGGTTGCTGATATGATTCTATTTGCTGCTGGGGCAGTGGACTGAGAGCTGCAGACACCAACAGACTCAATAAACTGATCATAAGGGCCCTTGACATAATAGGGATGGAGCTGGACACTTTAACAGCATTGTCAAGCAGAAAGACAATGTCCAAGCTGCAAGGGATATTGGAGAATGGCTCCCATCCTCTGCATGAAACACTGGTGAAGCATAGCATCTTTAGTGCAAGAGTCACACTACAAAAGTGCAATACTGCCATAATACTGTGGCCATCAATCTTTAACTCCTTTATAACTCTGATTAAATTTTTAACTTTATATTTTATTTATTGTATTCTCTTTCGATGTTTATATGTTATGTTCTTATGCACAATTTCCTACTCTGGCATGGAGCATCTGAGACGAAAGCAATTTCAGGAATAATAAAGTATTTCTGATTCTGATTATAGACTATAATTATAGATTATAATTCAATATAAAGGAACAGCCCCTTGAGTGTTTCACTTCACAGCAAGTGTGAAGGATGTAGGTGTACAGGCTTTCTTCTCAACAATCTTTACAATGAAGCCTATTGACAAGAAAGACTATTTGTTGTCAACAATAATTTATGATGATGATGATGATGATGATGATGATGATGATGCTAAAAATAAATAAATAATAATAACACAAACTTTTAACATGCGAAATAAAAATTTTGTAGGCAATTTGTTTTTTATAAATGTTTTTTATATCTTACCTTGCTCAATCTCAGTCCTCATGCCTAAACCGATGGCAACAAGTACTGGCCAATCAGAGACAGGTAGGATGTCCCTGTTGCTGAGTAGCTGTGTAGAAACAATGCCAGACTCTCAGTATCAGTTGTACCAGCTGTGGGCTTCATTGTTTGGATCCCCTTAAAGTCTAAGTTTGCCACTGCCTTTAGGTGATTTACAAGAAGGTGCAAACCTATAATAAGTCCTACAAACAAAAAGGTCAAGTCTTAGTTCACAAAAAAAACCATTAAAAAGTAACTGGCTTCATGGATGGATAAAACAAATGTCAACCTCTGTCAAAATGATGAAGCATACCGCCTCGTTTTGTGGTGGTTCTCCTCTAGCTCGGACATGTATCAATGGAAATAACACACTGACAATTATGGATCGTGCTGCTAATGGAAACATCAAAATAAATGCAAAGGTATACAGGTGCATTCTGTGGACTCAGATTCAGACAAATGCATCGAAATGTTCTGCATATTTACTGCATCAGGCAGCAGGAAAACAATCTAAAACATATAGCCAAGAGAGCTAAGGAATTTTTAGGGTTAAGAGCTGGAATATCATTGATTGGATGAGTTAATCACTTGATAAGAATTTGAATGAACATGCATTCCACTTGCTGTGGAATAGGCTAAAAGGAAGAGTGACCCTACAGCCAACAAGGGGTGTAAAGCCTGGGTGGGCACCTGGTGATGACCATTTGTTGAACACTCCTTCAAGCACAGATACAGGGTTACAGTATATCTCCTACATTTTCTTTTTATGCGTTATCCTTTGTTGCATTTTAAACTAAATCCCCTTACAGAGATAAATGGACAAACAAATTTTTATAAAATCTAATAAAAAGCTTTTTTCCTAACACAAGTGATTATGCTCTAAGTTTAATTTAACCTTTGATTAGTGAATCAACATAAAAACACAATGTGAAACAAGTGATTATGCATGTTTTTAGCCCTTCAAGTCATTTTCATATTGTATTTAGTAAATGCACCTTTGATAGCAGGTACGGTAAACAGCCACACACTAAATGTAAATGTACAGATGTACACAAGCTTCAGCAGGTGAGATGGGTCAATCTCTCAGGAATCATAGGTGTCTTGGTGGCCTTCCCCACTAGTCTCCTTCCTGTACAGTCACTCAGCTTCGTATAACCCCCCGACATCTGCCAGGACTAAATTTAGTGGTATGTTCTACCTTCTGATTGAACACACTTGATCCTGGTAGTCAGCAGTGGGTAGGGTGGGGATAGTTAGAAAGCCAGCTGGTCAGTTGATACTCAAGGATCAGGTGGCCCATTTCTGCATACTTGACATTAAACATGGTATAACATGCAACAAAAGACCCCCTTATTCTGCCACCTTTGATGCCTTTTTTTTTATTTGTTGTTACTTTACTTATGGTTTTCTATTTGGTACTTATCATGATGACTAAAGCAGACTAAAGAATCAGTAACTATGGTCATTTCCTATTCCGTGAAACTTTTTTTTATCAAAGCTGGACAGTTTCCCTCTCCTTTGCTCTTATGGAGAACACATTTCAGGTCTTAATTATGGCAGTAAAATTCATACTGAATTATCTGGAGTGAAATACAGCTGGAAATAGGCCTGTGATTTTCCTTCAGGGAATGGCACGATGCACTGTTTCCATGGTGCTGATGTCATTTTAATCACTGCTTCCTGCTCACATAGCTCCCTGTTATGAGCCCTGAGTAGCCCTGAAATGTCTTTCTCTGGGATGGTCCAGACAGCAGCGGGACCACAGCAGTTTGCCTTTATTGTTCCAGGGTGCTCAGCTGCATCTGTGTGGGTGAAGTGAGGAAGTTCTGTCTTGTCAGAGCCATTTGCAGGTATGCATTGAAAAGAGGGATAAAGAATCTTGGTTTTGCATTTTTTTTTTTTTGGCCCATTTAAATTAAATGACTCACTGCCACCCATATTTTCCTACCAGGCAGCTATTCTAGTGTGGTATGAAAATGAATTATATGTCAGTGAAGTGGACTTGATTTGTAGCAACATTTCCAAGAATACATTAATTGTATCAATTATTATAAGATTAGAAGTTATAGTCAATGCAGCTTCAAATTATAAGGTGGAAAAGGGGTGGGGGGGACTGAATTAACTGTCACTCATGAAAAAAAAAAAACCCTCAAAGAAAAGAAGTATGATTCCATTAACATGCAATCTGTTGCAAACAGGATATGACCAGATCTGCCAGACCTCCTCTGATGCTGTTTGGCTCGCATTCGAATTGGATATCAGCTCACAAACTCGAAGGAAAACTGAAATTAAATGTATTTTCGTAAAAAAACAACATGTGCACAAGGGCAAATGATACAGTAGGTCCACAAAATTGTGATTTTCAGGATATTCTTTTATTGTGGTAGGTCTCTACTGCACCTGCTAGGTTCTCTTATTATCATGAAAACAACAATAAACACATTTCTGTTTATTTCTGATCTGAACAATGCAGCTAGGTTTGTGGAGTTTAGGAAGCTTTGGTAAAAATAAAGTTACAACACTTGGGAGTTTGTCATTTAAAACCTACAGTAAGGCATAGATGAGGGTGATTAGCACCTGAGAAAAACACCAGTTGGTGATGCAGCTTAGAGGTAAATGGTAAATGGTCTGTGCTTACATAGCGCAGTTCTACACACCGATGGGGGAGCTGCTCTGCAGCTGGCCAACATTTAACCGAAACAAGTAAGTTGGGGTTCAGTGTCTTGCTCAACGACACTTGGACACGTGACAGGAAAAAGGATCGAACCAACAACTGCGGGACTGGTGGACAGCTGCTCTACCTTCTTACACCACATTCACCCCAAATATGTCATTTAAATGTCATTCAAATTTACTAGTACCTCCATATCTGTCCTCATTACCACTATTGATGATTACTTCCTGGTAGGTATTGGCTTTTCTCTTTAACCATAGCTAAAAACACAATAACAACTGATAACATACAGTATATTCAAAAGCTTGATAAAACTCAAATTGATGACTTAGACCTATAGTGAGAAGTTCTAAAATCACTTAAAATACTGAAGTAGAACCATTGCTCTCTCTTATCAGATTTGGATGTCTGTGCCCCTGGGAAGCATGGGATCACATTCTGGAAGGCTAACATATCTTGTCCAGTTAGAAATCACTTGGGGTTCCCCCAGGAATCGCTGGAGGACATACTGTAG
This sequence comes from Channa maculata, assembly GCA_020496755.1. Classification (NCBI taxonomy): domain Eukaryota; kingdom Metazoa; phylum Chordata; class Actinopteri; order Anabantiformes; family Channidae; genus Channa; species Channa maculata. The sequence continues at coordinate 4,547,777 of CM035605.1, read as the reverse complement.
CTCAGGATAAGGGCTAATGTGCTACTTTGCTTTGCTTGCTCTCAGCATGATCCAGACCCAGATAAGACAGGGAAAAATACTAAACCATCCGCTCCTTTGTTTTAGTGTGTACACTTTTTGGTTAAAAGTATAAATATCAGAAAGGTTTTTTTTCTGCAATGATAATATCTATGTTGCCATTTTCCAGGGGCAGTGGATTTTGCTTCTTCGTGACTATGTGATGTAATTTCTGTGCCTGAGATTATTTTAGTTTCAGTTTTAAAAGTCTTAGTTTAGGAAAACAAAAAGGTCCACAAGGACAAATGTGATTTAAAAAATAACCAGCTGATCATAAAGATTCACAATTTCACTATAATTGTTTTCTTCATGAACAACTATACATTTGTCTAAGACAAAGCCGCACTATATATACACTGTAAAAGTAAGCAATTAAATATTTAAACCACTGATTTATGTACAGACAACAATATTGCAGGTTAATAATGCGTTTTAATAACACACTCATGCTCCGAGTCATTCCCCCAGAAATTCTTGACGTTACAATCACAAAAACAAATTCAACCAATCCCTTGTGAATTCTGCATTTTAGGCTGCAACAACCACAAAAACATCCTAGAGGGAATTAGTGAGAAGTTTTCATTTACAGCACAATAAAAATCTAATGCGAGCAGCCCCAAGTTTGGAATTTCAAATCTAATGCAGCATTAAATTCATTGAAAGCTTAAAGGGCGATGTCACCAATTTTCAACTTGCTGTCTATGTTTTTAGGTTAGGGTGTAAATGTACATTAATGCTTTTAAACTTCCCTCTGAATTCCCTATAATAAAATATTTATTTGCTTCTAGCTGAAAAAGTCTTCCAGATGACATCAACCTGAGGAATTTTTCATAATTAGGATAATTAGATCTTTTGGAGGAGCTCTGGAAAAGCAGGTTGAACATGATTATAAACTCTACAATATGAGCAACAAGATGACATATTCTGACCTTAAGGCTCCTCCACCTTACGTCACATGGAGGTGTTTTTTTTTAGCTAGAAGTAAAGAGTGATTTTGATATATTGTAGACAGAGGGAAGTTTAATGGCATTTATGTACATGTACTATGCAAACTAGAAGCAAATACGCAAACTCAAAATCAGTGAATACGTCCTTTAAGACTCACAAAACTTGGGTAACATACTGTACCATTATCAGAGTAGATATGTGTGTTCTACATTTCGTTTTTATTGGGTTTTTTTTTTTTTTTAAACTGCAGCTGGTCATCTAATCCTTTCAGGGCATTAGGATTTGCTGCTTCTGGATGCTGACATTTTCTTTGTTACTTTACCCTGCATGTTTTTCCATTAGGTGTTTCCTTAGATGTTGGCTTTAAAAATGAAGTTTAGAATGAGTTTTTTCCTTTGGTTTCTATTTTGGTCCACGGTAATTGTCGATTTTGAAAAGGTTGAGAAACAAACAGACAATGCAGTCGAACCTAGATTTAGTTTTAGTTTTCCATTTTCTTCCTTTCCGTTATCGTCTTTCAGTGTCTGTGGTGTACTGACCTACTGTAATAACCAGGGTGCTCGTTCAGACATGGTTGACACATTCAGATGATGTCACATTAATGGAAAGCAGTGCATGTCTGAAAGGGGCTTTAGGGGCTCACTTATATGCCTATTTTTGCTCTTTTGAGCCTGTCTAAAAGCTAAAGACAACTTCTCGGTTAAAGGGCGAAAAAAAGCATTGCAGCATTGTTTTTCTTGACCTGGGACATACTTTGCTTGCATTGTGATTGCATATGGAGAAAACAATTGATATTCTTTGGAATATCAATTTTAAATAGAAAGGCCAGTGATGAGATAATCCGGATTCAGAAAGCATGTTGATACGAGCTGGTAACAAGGCTCTAAATTTAAGGTTTTATAATATTTCTTTGGGTTGAAAATCTCCGTTCAGTGTTGTTTACATCTTTATTATTATAGATTTGTATACTGTATGAAGAAGTGTGCGCAGTAAAGGCCCAGCAGAGGAATAAGGGAGTTAGTTCATGTAGATGGAGGTCAGCTGAAGGTCAATGATCCTCTGCCTGATTACAAGCCTTATTGTACTGTATGTGCTTGCAGTCTGCTGTTAATAGGATTTTTATGTCTTTATTCAGGAGTGGGCTGTATTTCTCTAAAGTCAGTTTGTTATTACTCATCTACTTTACCAGAGGGACAGATGTTCTCCCATACACTATCATAACCTTGTCTTCTCTGCCATTAAAAACAGTTTGGGGAAAATTGTTGTAGTTTGTGTTTAAAACTGTATGTCATCTCAATGTCAAAGTAGAGTTTAAAAGTTGAGGCAAAGTATCAGCAGCGCTGGGTAACGGTCAGTTGTGGCAGACTAGTTTATTGAGGTCAGTTTTACAGGTTATTATACTATATTGGAGGAAACTGTGGTAAATTCCACAGAGTGAGAGGAAGGAAGAAAGGAAGGAAAGAAAGAAAAGCTGGGATACGATCCAGCTTCCCGTGACCTTGACCACAACAAGTGGTTAATGGATAAATGGACTTAAAAACTGACAAATACTAATTTCTCTCGGATTGAAAAGATTTTAGCTTAGGTCAAAATGAATCCAACAGGGAAGCACGCAAATAATTTTCCGGCACGGGTGGGGAAATTACTATGAATATTACAGCACAGTGGTGGAGTGGTTAGCGCTGCCGCCTTACAGCTTGAAGATTGTTTGTTTGCATCACCGGCTGATCGGTGATGCAAGGGCGTGCATACTCTCCCTGTGCTTGCGTGGGTTTCCTCCTGGTACTCTGGCTTCCTACCGCTGTCCAAAGACATGCATGTTAGGTTAATTGGGGATTTTAAATTGTCCGTAGGTGCGGATGGTCTGCGTATGTCTCTTTGTGTTGGCCCTGATATAGACTGGCAAGCCTGTCCAGGGTGTACCTCACCTCTCACCCATTGACAGCTGGGACAGCCTCTAGCCCCACTGCGACCCTACACAGGATAAGCAATTGAAGATGATGGATGGCTGGATATTATAGCTGAGATGAATATGGGATTGTTCACGGTACAAAGCTGCAGTGTGACAGCAGAGCGATCAGCTTCACAGTCCAGCCACCAACTGATCTCCAATAAAGGGGTGTGACAGTCTGGTAAAGGCCTTCTGCAAAGGTTGGCCCTTTGCTTCCTCATTCATGGTTCCTCCAGACAGTCTTATGGTTCCTTGCTTCTCCAAACAGAAATAAGGGACTTCCTTAATGATGGCAGACAGGAAACAATTTCCGCAGATAGAACCTAATAAATGATGTAGTGGGAAGTGCCCCATATGTGCCCATGTATGACAGGCTCATGGTGCCCCTTCCCTCTACTCTCAGTGATAAACCTGCTTTACAAAAGTGTCCAAAATAGGATTTCTTGTGTAGGAGACTTATTCTTTCCCAAACAATAGCCGCACTAATGTCACCGTAAAATAGTTCTCAAGGCTCTTTTACAATAATAGCCCAAATCTAAATTCTGACTGCTGGCCTCAGTTTGATCACCTCTGTGACAACTGTGCTGTACACAGCAGATTTGGTGGCAGCTGCTGCCTCAAAATGCTTAGAAGACATAACCATTAAAAAGATAGTTATTACTTTCAGTGACATTTTAACCATTAGTCTACTTTAATCAGTCCAACACTAAAATTTAATCAACACAAGTTGCCAAAATGAAAGGAAATGCAATGACCACATTTACACTGACCCAGCAAAACTGTTGTAAAACACCGAAAAAGTAAAGCTGTAATTTGACATTATACCTTAATTTAATTGTGGTTGCTATTCAACGGTACTTTCAACTTTAGCGAGCGAGCTATTGAGCATCAGAATGATGTCTGACACATGAAGTAGATGGCCGGACAGGTAGGTTAGGGGCTAAAACTCACTCTTCCCCCTCAGTGCCCTTTTGGCTCCTGCAGAGGATCAGTCGGGGTGGGAGATTGCTCTTTGGAGGCACTGTCTGAGGCAAATTGTTAGAGGGATCGCCCACCTTTTCTATCAATTTACAGACCTTTTGTGTGCAGGCAGCTCTGCTCTCATTACCACAGCTCTGGGTTCACATGCAATCTTTTAGATTCAATTAGCTCAGATGCGCAGGAAAGTATCGAAGGGCATTTTGTTGGAGGAAAGCCTCAAGGAAACTAGAAAAGGTCACGCTTCTGACTTCCTATCTGAGAGGTACAGGGAGGTAGAGGAAGAAAAAATGTCACATTCAATGGGCTAAAATGGCATTTCATTCCCTGCACTACTCCACCACAGTGACCAAACTTCATTTCCCTTCTGAAAATATGCTGCCTGGAGCAACCAACTCTTTCAATTTAATACTTGGAACACTGGACTTTTAATAACTGAAGTATATTGTTCAAAGCTTAGCACTTCATTAATATTCACACTCCAGCTTCTAGCCATCCCTCACTGCAGGGAAAGAAGGTTGTCAGTGCTTGTGCTACAGTAAAAACACAAACCAGGTGGTGCCGCTCTGTGAAAAACCTCTTAGCATACTACTACAGTACACTGCACATTGAAACTGAAGTCATTTTTTTCCAGAAGAAAGCGGTTCTTTTTGACAAGGCATTTAGCATAGAAATCCTGTATTATGCATGCAAATCAGGCAGCCTTCTTGTTCTATGTGCGAGGCCTTATTGAGGATGACCTTGGTGGACGACAGGTGTTGGAGGGGGATAATATGTCTCCTGTCACCTGCAGGTGACATAAAATTCCCAATTAAACTTTAAGATGTCTGGATTCACGCGAACCAAATGAAACGTGTGTGGCATTGGCGATAAGGTTGACTTCGCTTATTTTATGCAAATCACAGAGGGTAACAACGTTCACTGCCTAACAGTAAACATCTGAAGGGCTGAAGGAAAGACAAGTACAAACACAACACAAGTACACTGATGTCTATATTGATGTGTGATGTGAAAGTTACAGCTATGATTCATAAAATATCACTAGCTGTAATACAGCCCTGTCTAATAAAAGTGACATTTGTATGCAACCACAAACATGTTTTGCTGAGGATGTAAGTGCAACCAGATTACATATTCTATTACCATAGTGGGGATGAGTTGTAGGATCTGTTGATAATTAACATAAATGGCAGCACTGAACACAACATTTCTTTTCTATCAAACTATCTGATCTCACACAGTGTGATGTAACTACAGCTTTACTAAACTCTCCTATTGTTTAGACTCTAATAGCACTTGGTTAATGGTAAGAAAAGACTGTGGTCTGGTTAAAGAGAGAAAACATATTCGTGATGTTTATTAACCTTTAAACGAACCACAATTGTATTGAACTGCCTTGCTGGACAATTGTCTTCTCATCTTTCACAAGCCATTCCTGAGCTACAGGTGCCCCAGTGGAGTTAATTTTGAGTCTTCAGTGGGAAAGACGTGGCATTTGTACACCCACCATCCAACGTAACCTATACATACATACATACCTACATACTGTCCACAAACTACTTCACCAGTATGTTGGCATCATGGGAAAAAAAGAATCTTGTTTAATCATGTCCTCTTGCCATTTCTCCATATCTATGTGTGAACAAAGCCTTGTATAATATTGAGGTTTCCTAGCAGCCACTTCACCTAGCACAGCCCCTCTTCCTGACTAATTACCACAGATTAAAAGGTTGGGAAGAACATCTGCATGAGTCAAGGAGAGTCAGATGAAGCCAAATGAATTGTCAAAAGAACAGCACAGATGAGCTGTTTGGAAACCCTTTCACCTCCTGTTTGAGCATGGCAGGCTGTGCTTGGGCACCACAAAGCACCTATTTCTCTCCTCACTGGCTTTGAGAAATGTTGAGGGAATGTTTCCCATGATAACAGAAAACAAAATATTCATTTAATTCTACAGATTTTTGACAGGTTGGCAGTTAAATTGGTCTTCATTTTGAAGTCAAGCTCAAAATATTAGCAGATTAATTAAACAAGCCTTGATGAGATAAACTGTCCCACACATGCCAGAAATATGAGAAGAAGAGATCAAGGCTGGTAGGAAAAAGCTCTACAATCTCCAACTACTCAAGTCTCTACGTTGAGCATTATCACAACAAATATTCCAAAGGTTGTTGGAGACTGAGCTCCTCCACAATTTCCTATGCACTGAAACTATAATAATTAATAACAATAATACTTTTTTCTCTATCTACTCTACACAATGGATGTTGCATTTGCATCTCCTGAAACTTAAACATTTCTTCTCAGGGACCTTGCTTTAATGTCTTTTGCTTGCTTTGTATCTCACTTGTAAGTCACTTTGGATAAAAGCTACTCAAAAATTACCATAAGTGTAAATGTACAACGAAATATAGAAGTAACATTGCAGCAAACTGTCTCATAGAGAAGGAGGAGCAGATGTCGGGCCATCAATGACCGTCCTTTGGCCTACTTTTTGTAGTGTGTCCCACATTGTAGGAACTAGTTGATTGCTTTTCAGCTTTTTCAGAATGTTCAGTTTGCAGCAGTCACGTGATGGGGACCAGGGTGATTGGCTGTTCTGTCTAAGCCAATCAGTGCACGAGCGAAGGGCTGATAACTTTTTAATCAAACAAATTCCTAATTACCAGTGAATGTTAAACAGATTACCCAAGAAAGACAATTACTCTGAGTACTGCTGCTACGTCCGTACATACCACATGTAAACCTACTCAATGTAAAGTGCTTTGGGCACTAATAACATAGTAAAGAGCTGCATAACGTAAGAGGACATTTCCCATTCAACTCCCACAGACCACAGTGCATTGTTATCCATACAGCAGTTGATTGAAAATCTGTGAGCCATTTAGAATTTTACTTCTGGATAAATGATCCAAGATCAGCAATGTGAACAGAATGTGATCAGAACTGTGATCAAACTTCCTAACAAGAATGAGAACCAGCAAACTAAATCTACTAAGAAATATAATGTTGTAATTGATGATATAAATATTATATTCATTAAATTTTACAGTAAGAACATCTTTCACAATAGTAATTCAACCGTTATAGTAATTTAATTCACCGGCCACTTCTCACAAGAAATCAGACTGAACATATCATTTGTTCGATTTGAAAACACACTTAACAGATTTATTATCGAATCTATTTTGTGTCAACTCAATTGTCAGCACAAGACGCACTGTGAGCCACCTATCTGGCAAAGCTCCATTTTTGTGTCACTTATGTATATATTATTCTTTTCTCTCAGTGTCTTCTTTATCACCTAGTGATTATCAGAGTGACTCATCTAAAATGAAAGATTAAAAAAAAAAAAAAAGGAATGCTGCATTCAAGAGTTGTAATGGGATTTCTACAATGGGATGCAGTGCAATGTTAAATGTGGGTGAACTAATTAAACTAATTGTATTCATGTGCATAGAAAAATTCCGTTCTTCTCAATGCTGTAAAGGGCAGAGGAAAATATAGTGCTGTCACATGGCATGAGCAGAAATATAATGAGCTCATTGTTGTAGAGACTGCAGCATTGAGCCACAGAGCAGTAAGTCTGTGTCCTCATCACAGCTGATGTTCACTACATTTTAGTGAGTTTTCTACAAAAGCTTGAAGAATAAGAGTCAGACCTTATTTGTTACCAAAGACCTTATTTCAGGATTTTAATCAAAAACCCACAAAGTTCAGGACAAGGGAACCAGAAGTGCAAAAATGTTAACCGATTTCTAGGTTTTAGAACTAAGTTCTGTCTCTATTCACCCCCTTCAAGTCAGTATTTAATAGATGCACCTTTGGCAGCAGTCCCAACATAAAGCCCGTGTAAAAAGGTCTCAATCAACTACAGGCATCTGAACACTGCAGTTCTTCCCCAATTCTCCTTTTTGAACATGCTCAAGCTCTGTCAGTTTGGACATGGATAGTGAGAAAACAGCCATACATTCTTAAGTGAGCTTCCTAGTCTGACAGATATTTCAGAACAATTAAGCCTTTGTCTTAAAACCATTTCTTCAAGTGGCAGTTCTCTTGCAGACTGCATCAGGTTTTACCCTCTTTCTTTACAAGCCTTACAGATACTGCTGCAGAGAAGCAGCTTAACTACATGATGCTGCCACCACCAGGCTTCACAGTGTTGTGTTTGTGATGATGTATGTATTTGGTTTACGTCTGGAGTCTGGTCTGATGGCCAAAAAGGAAAAGTTTGGTCTCGTCAGACAAAAAACTGCTTCCAGTTTTTTAGTCTCATCAAACTAAGAAAAAAAAAAACTGCTTCCAGTTTAGAGCTTTCCTTATGCCTTCAGACAAACTGAGATTCAATATTTTCTTTCTCTTCTTCCCCATCTCAGCCACTGAAGCTTGTAATTTGTTTAGAGGAATCCTAGTGTCTTGGGGCCCTTCCTTTGCTCCTTTCTTTCTTGTACAGTCACTCAGTTTTTGAGGATGACCTGCTCTAGGCAGATTGCACTCCGGTGATTTCGTTATTTGTTTGATCAATATCTCAGTCGGTAGACCAAAGATTAGGCCTTTAATGCACATTTAAGCTAAAAACACTGTTTTGTCACATAATGTCCAGTAGGCAGCCATTGTGGATTTATGTAAGTAAAGCAGCAGTAAGTCTCTGAATAAACTGAAATAATGTATCAAATTGTTTTATTAATTTTCCTCATATATCAGCTAATGTAGAATACAATACAATAAGGCTGATATCATTAACATTTTTTTTTTTTTAAGTGTCAGACATTGACTAAATTTTTTTCCTGGACATTGCAGACTCGATGCTAATGAAATGTGTAGGCAATGTTATGACATCATATGGCATCATCTGAAAAAGTCAATATGCTGATTTCTGCTAGCAGTTTTGTAACTACATAAAGGAAGAATAGCTGCTGTTATGCTTGTAGGTAATTGGGATTGTCACAGCCCAGCTCTTAAACTGGAACCAAACAGAAGACATCCAGGTATACTAATCAAATTTACAAAAGAAACACCTAAAGAAGATGAGTAGGGGCAATCATTAAACTCAGCAGTGTAGGAAGTGGCTGAGTGAAAGTGCTCTGCGAGTATGTCGTACTATAAAAAAAAAAAAAAAAAAAAAGATAAAGCAACAACAACGGCATGCAGAGAGCAGAGGAAGGGTGAGATTGACTGCTGCTCTGGTTTATATGAGCCACACTGGGCCCAGGTGTATCCCATACTGCTGATTACCCTCTCACGGGTCTGCAACCCTGAGGAGAGAGAGAGCAGAGCGAAAAGAAAACAACCCAACATAGGCGCATTTCAGTAAAATGACAATAAAAAATGCACATACAGTTGTCTCATTAATTGCCAGTTGTTGTAATTGCCAGAAACCAGTTGTTTCCTCACTTGTGGAGTGATAAAAATACCTAAAGAGGCCCTGTTAGTCCCATTTTGGGCTGCTTAGTTTTTTTTCCTGGGGCTCCATTGGAAGGTTTGTTTGTAATTGGTTCTGTCTAAAACAATGTGTCTTGCTTCTGTCTCTTTAAAGTCCCCCACCTATTCACACTTTTCTGATTGGCCACCTTGTGCTTTTAGAGTGGCTACTACCACAAGGACCCTGTGGGGGGACTGCAAGCAATGGTGAAGTTACATGACCTATGGAGGTGTTATTACCCAGTAGTCTGAAGTATACTGGGAGTCATTCAAAGCATCGTGTTATTAATTTAATCTTGGGATAATATGACCAAGCTCCAACAGTAGCCACGGCCAAATACCATAGCTTACAGCCATGCCCACCTGCACTGTGTGTGGTCACAGCCAACAGTGTCTATGGACATACTGTAGCTAATCGTGGCCACATCCTACAGTATGCACTGGCCACCTACCTTGGCATGGTTAAATCGATTTTATTGGAAGACAACGGGTAGTTAAGTTAACCAAGACAAGAAATCAAAACTGGAAATATGTCAAAAGACTAAAAGAAGACCTCTCAGGAGGGTGAAAAGATGCAAAGCTACATTTTAAATATTATATTACAAAAAATATTTTGTTCGGATGAATGCCTTTTGTAATCACCAACATTTTGAATAGTAACAGCAATTGATTTACATATATATTTCCTCAATATTACAGTATCTGGCTACTCCCAAACACTACCTAAAAACATGCATTTTGTAAACAACAGAACATCAGCATTTTTTTTCTCACCCCTTGCACATATTATGTATATGTATATATATATATAAAATTGCAATCATGGAAACTAATAAACCTAATAAGTTTCTACATTTAATTCCATTATCTTTACTATTGCAGAAATTCTTTGGGGCTTCTTGTAACAATGACAAATTTGTATTCATAATTTAACATTGTAGCAGATTTACTGATATAGTTGGTTAGCTTAGACTACATCTTTCCAAATGGCTATTTTAATCTATAGTAATTAACAATAACCATATAATTCCAGGTTTCTGCAGCACTGTGGCCACTAGACACATGTGAGCAGTAGAATAGAGCATAATCATCACCTACACCAGCTTGGTATTATGTTGAGTTCACTCTGGTGGAGGTCAGTTGGCAACATGACAGCAGAGGCACAGCTCTCAGCTGTCTCAGAGGCCCCACTATGCTGTCACTAAACACTGACAGAAGCCATTTGTTTTATAAAGGCTGTAAGTAGCAATCTTTTACACCACCTGTTAAGACACCGTGTACTATCTTAGAGGCAAAGCAAAGCATCCTCATATTGGACATTAATGGCCAAATTCCAGTGGGTTACAACTGCTCTACATTTACCAAGTGTTGTTACTTATGTAAAAACAAAGTGGGAAAGCAAGAAATTATTACTTATGGTACAATAAAGAATTATTTGTTTATTAGTTCTATGTTATTATTATTATTATTAGTAGTAGTAGTAGTAGTATGCATGTACGTCACGTCTGAAAAAGCAGCCGGGAGAAATAATGAGATCTAGATGCAGGAAGCGACTCGCAGGGACAGGAACATTTCCCCACCGGCAATCACAATTCATTTCAAAGTAATACATAAGAAAAAACACAATATGAATTGTAAAGCTCTTGACGCAAAATAAATAAATAAATAAATAAAAAATGGAGCCACTAAAACTAAAATGAGAAATGTGTCGAGTAGGGGGTGCAAGTTTGGAATACATACAAAAGCATATTATTACCATAGTTATTCCTTGAAAATGTCATAGTGATGGTTGATGAAACTTGAGGTGAAAGAAAGCTGATAGTGAAATAGCTTTTAAAGGTTAGGTTATATTCAGCATAGGACATTGCTACCTTTTTTACAAAGGTTAAACACTTGCATTATGAACTAACATGATTCTCATTGCAGCACACTGAAAATACGCCGATGGCAAAATAACCACAAACAGTAAACACCACTTCAAGTTTGATATTGGCACTTATGCTAAATAATACAATAGCCCTTGTATTGTTCTCCTTTGGACCTGTTAATAGCATGATGACGTGCTGTACAGCAAAAGTGTATACACTTCACATTACATGTGAAGTTTAGTGTCATGTACAAAAACAAACCCTTAACCTTATAGAAACCATGTTTCTATAAGACGAGTAGGCTATATGATTGAAAGTAACTCATATTTTGGGGGGATTTTTGCCACAGTTTTGTGTGCTCCTGCATGATGAATGTAGATTTCGGCACCCAGATCTAACTTGGTGGTGTCAGCCCTTGAGAAGTACCAATAAACAAGAAAAAGTCTGGGTACGCTACACTGTAAATTTGAGAAGTTCCAGTATTGTGTACTGGTCCACTTCAAGCACTGAACGTGATAGATACTTAAAGTTCCAAATTTGAATGAATTCAATTTGACATCACATTCATAAAAATAAGCAGACACAAAGTCACGGTGACCGTGACTTGCAGACACCATGACAGCGAACGCCACTGGTGCTGTTGAGCTACAGGGCACAGGTGGAAAATAGGCTACTGTTGGTCAAAGGAGGAAGAGGAGGAAGGTGTGTTCGTAGGCAGAGAGAGAAGAGGAAAGCTAAGAATGTAGGACTGACAATAGGGACTTTGAATGTTGGTACTATGACATGGAAGGCTAGAGAGTTGTTTGACATCATGCAGAGAAGGAAGGTGGACATACTGTGTGTCCAGGAGACCAGGTGGAAAGGTTGCTGCAGTAAACTCCAAACGAGGGATAGTCATGGGCTTTGGGGGCGGGGGGGCTTTCTCAACACAAAGGCGCTGTGAACTTGGTTACTGATGTTTCGCTGGACAAAGTATGTTACTGTCCCATAGCCTTCCCCGCTAGCGTCTGCAAAATATTGCACACGAGCAGACACGGTCTGACCAAAGCTTTTTGGTTTGAAACATCTCTCAATTCCAAAGTCGTTTAGCTGCTCTAGACTTTGCACCCAATGGGACCACATCTGGGCAAGGTGTTCAGGCACTGTCTCATCCCATCCTATTCTCATTCTACAAAGCTCCTGCATTATTTTCCTAGCATATAAATTCCCAGGTGCAAGCATTCCCAATGGATCGTACACTGAGCTCCACATGGATAAAATCCCTCTGGTGGGGGGCTTACTTTGTATAACAACCCTCAACTTGAATTGATCTGACTGAATGCACCAAACACAGCCTCTTCATTAATCACAACCGTTTTTAGACAGTCGTCTACATAAAAATTTTGTAGCACCGTATTTACTGTGCGGGCATCAAACAGATGTGTGTTGTCTTCTGCGCATCACCTGAGTGCATAGCTAGCACAACTGGGCGATGAAGTGGCTCCAAACAGATGCACCTCCATCCTGTATTCTGCCATCGGCTGACTAGCGTCACCATCTGGCCACCATAAGAATCTAAGTAGGTCAGCGTCATTTGTCGAGACTTTTACCTGGTGGAACATAGCCTCCACATCAGCCACTATTGCCACAGGCTCCTGATGAAACTTAGTCAGAACACCAATTATTATGCGGTAGGTGCGACAGAGGAGTTCAAGGTGGAGGTAAGTCTGCATCAAGCATCGGCTCTGAGCCCCTTCTTGTTTGCTCTGGTCATGTGCAGGCTGACAGATGAGGTTAGACAGGAATCTCCATGGACTATGGTGTTTGCAGATGACATTGTGATTTGTAGTGAGAGCAGGGAGCAGGTGGAGGAAAATCTACAGAGGTGTCCTGGAAAGTAGATGAATGAAGGTTAGCAAGACAGAGTACATGTGTGAATGAGACGGACCCAGGTGGAACGGTGAGGTTACAGGGAGCATAGGTGAAGAGGTGCAGGACTTTAAGTACTTAGGGTCAACGGTTCAGAGCAACGGAGAGTGTGGAAAAGAGGTGAAGAGACGAGTGCAAGCAGGTTGGAACAGGTGGAGAAAAGTGTCAGGTGTGCTGTGTGATAAAAGATTATTAGCGAGAATGAAAGGAAAGGTTTTCAAGACGGTGGTGAGACCAGAGATGTTGGTCGGCTTAGAGTCAGTGGCACTGAAGAAAAGACGGGAGACAGAGCTGGAGGTAGCAGAGCTTAAGATGTTGAGGTTCTCTTGTGGACGAGGGAGTGACGAGGATGGACAGGATCAGGAATGAGGACATCAGAGGGACAGCTCATGTTAGATGTTTCGGAGATAAAGTCAGAGAGGCCAGATTGAGGTGGTCTGGACATGTTCAGAGGAGAAACTGTGAATATATCGGTAGAAGGATGCTGAGGTTGGAGCTGCCAGGCAGGAGGTCTAGAGGAAGACCAAAGAGGAGATTTATGAATGTAGTGAGAGAGGACATGAAGTTAGTTGGTGTGAGAGAAGAGGATACAGAGGACAGGGTTAGATGGAGGCACATGATTCGCTGTGGTGATGCCTGAAAGGGATCAGCTGAATGCGAAAGAAGATTTGCATAGTGGACATATAGTAAATGACACGAAAAAATTAAAGACTGTTGAAAATGCATTTTTGGGAATTACTAAATATAAATTTAATGGGAAAAGAGATGTATTTCAATTAATGGAGTAAATTAGTGGAATAAGCTCAGTGACGACTTGAGGACATCTGACTTACTTGTTAAAGAGAATCATAAAAGAGCCTAACTGAGTACAATCTAGTCAAGAAGGGACACGGGATCTAAATGCAGATGAACTTTGGAGTAAATAAACTAAAATGAAACCGTACCTGTGCCATGGTTGAACAGTTTTGAAAAACCCTGGTCCTTAAACAGCAACATTTTTTACTGAGTGGTGAAAAAAGGCTTTTAGTTTGTTTATTCTGCTTTCGTAAATAGTTCACATTTTAGTAGTTGATGTATAAAGTCAAAAGGGTTATTGAGATGAGGATTTATTTGAGTACGTCCTGAATAAAAGTTGCAGTGAGTCATACAATTTTAGTTTCACCAACAACGTTGGTTATCTCCAATTAATTGCGTTAGGGGCCTTATGACAGTGGGGAGTTCTGACACAGAACGTATGGAGAGTCTAGAGATACGGAGATATAGAGATCACGCAGGTAGCAGGCAGGTTAGCCACTAAACAGGTAGGTGAGAGGCAGACAAACACAGCAACAGGCTTCAGGCGGGTGATTGTAGAAAGACAAAGAGCCAAACACCATGTGGCTCATGGCTGGAAACTCACTGAGGTCACACAGAGAGACAATCTGGCAGAGCACTGTGCTGAGAGCTGGGTATAAATAGGCAGAGGAACAGGTGAAAACAATCAGGAGGGGTGATGAGTGGTGACGTTGCCGGAATGCACTATGGAACAGGAAATTAGGTAAAGGGACGACAAAATAAAAGCCAGCAACAGGAAGTGAAGCCGGGGACTGTCACAGACAGTGGATATTTTGTTGGGGACACTTTACAAGTACTTTGAACTTCAACAGATTATCTTGACAATGTCTATCTAATGGATTGCTGCCATGTCATTGGCTGATTAGATATTTATATTAACGATGCAGGTGTAGCTAATATAGTGGTCGGTGATTGTTTATCCTGGACTGATCAATGCTGTTCATGTTGTTTTCAGTCATGTTCTCTGATGTTTGCACTGTTTTGTTTTTTGTTTTTATTATTTACCAAAAGCAAGCAAACAAACAGTGCAAATCGTCTGTGCTTCCTGAGGTGCATTGTGAGCAGGTATCTGTGTTGGTTAAGCCCATTTTAAACATTTTGCTTTGACTGAGGTGGATTCTGTGAATGCTCTTGTATTGTAACGGTTCTAAATTGGTGTTGCTAGTCACGGAGAAGGTGTTGTTACAGATTTCTATGCAAAAGTCAGATTTGGGGGAGAGAGTAAGATCTTTTTTCCTTTTTTTCTATTGGGACTGTTGATATAATTTTATAGAGTTTAGACAACGGTTTCTTTGACTTGTGGTTTTTATTATCTTGTCAGTTAGTGTAGGGGGCTGTAGTGGGTTGTTAGTTATATTCATTCTTGATTTAATTATGAGTTTAATTATGATTTAATAATTGTTGGTATTGGAGGAACTCCATACTTTTCCGTTAAGGTCTTAAATAATAGAAATTGGTTGTTCTCAAATAGGTGGTGAAGGTGAGTGATTCCTTTGTGTCGCCATGCTGGAGAGTGAATGGGGTAGTGTATAATTGAAAGTCTGTGATTTTGTGAGCGTTTGATGTTTTCACTGTTAACTGTGGGAATAACTCCAATTTTTACTTTTCTATTCAAATGAAGATGACATCATTAAAAAGTAATTACAGACAACACCACAGTTTTCTATCAAAAGCCTGGGGTGTAGAAATTGTGCTAATCAGCATTTCTGTTTGCACACACTGTTCTTGGTTCCCTCCTGTTGATTAATTTGAGTACAGAACATTCACCAAAATCTCTGAGAAACCTGAGAGGTCATGTCGGTCATAGGGAAAACAAATCGTCAATTTTGTAAGGTTAGACCCATTTTTGTGCGAGAGAACGGCCGTGGCTTTTGTCCTCTCCTCAGTGATTCATCTTTGACGGCGAGGAAGAGAAAGAGTGGCTTTTAAGCTACCAACAGGGGACTGAGGAAAATCCATGGTGGGTCAGCTTGTCTGAGGCAACCTATTGGGATTTCAGATGCACTGCAGTGAGCAAAGCCAGCCCCCCACCCCATCTCCACCTAGATAAGAAAAGACTACAATTGACACGCAGTCCGGAGGCTTTCATGATGATGAACAGCGCAGCGTCTAGACACACATTGTTAAAATGATCAGGATTGCTGTGGTTGAACTCCAGGTGGGCTGCAGAAAGCGAAGGCACTGAGAGCAAACACAGGCTAGTCTATCTCAGTCAGGAGTGTGTGTGGGGGGTAATATACGGCATTTTTATTTAACAGGACGTGTTTCACCTCATAAATACGCTGAAAAGGGAACAACAGTTTCAAGCTGAAATGAGTTTTCACAGATCCCTCTAATAAAATTTCTATGATGGTGTAATACACTGTGGACAGATTTTATTTCTTCGGGGAGCGGACGACATGTCTTTTTATTGTTTGTTACGTTGATTCAGGTGTGTCTGCATACTTCATCAGACTGCTCAGAGCTCTCGCAGCATTTTACAAAAACTTTTAGACCATAATTATCTCATTTGCATTCATTTACAGCCTATAAAAGTAGGCAGATTGAATCCATTGCAATTTGCTTCACACTGCTCATCATGTGTAGGATGGGCAGCAAACCTTCACCCAATCAGAATATAAATGAGCACCTTCACTATTCAAAATTTGGAAGTACAAAAAAGGAGGCTATTTGTTGAGGGATTTGTCTGGGACAATCAAAAAGTAATTTACCATGTATATGCTGACTGTATTTTCCAATATGTTTTTAATTTGAATAACAAAACGTGCTCCTATGGATCATTTTAATAATAAGGGTTGATATGAAGTTTCTATCTTCGTGCAGTTACTTAAAGTCCAAATGAATTAATTTGCTTCTATTTTCATTCAAATAACAAGTGTTCTATTTTCACTGTTAAATCCCTACACCAGCCATATACACCCAAGGATTAGAGACATTCACTGCACATCAGCTAATGCAAAAAGATTCCTTCTTTACACCAACTACCTTGTCTAAGTTGTCCTAATTAACAGAACACAATTTGTACACTGCTCTGTTAGGTAAACTCCATCATCCACTACGGCCTCAGTAATAAACCCATAGTAGAAGTATCACCTTTCTGACAGTTTCAACTTAAAAACAGAGACATTTGAACCTTTGTCTTGACCTGTACGCAATGAAAAGGCCAAAAAAGGACATTTATTACAGCAAAAACAAGGCTAAACAACCTAAAGTAACTTCATCAGTCCCATCAGTGATGTGTGTGTGTCGGTTCCATCAGTGATGTGTGTATAAAGTAACGTAACAAAACAAGACAACTACAACGCCAGCAAAAGTTGAGCGACAAAGAGCAGCCCGGCCCACAAGCCGGCAAGCCGCTTGTCCGCAAGCGAGGCCAGGGTTTTATAGGAAGTCGGACACTGGGCTCAGGTGTCCTCTACCACCGTAATTGTCTCCACCTTCGGCTACCTGCAAGTAGAACAGACAACAACTCAACAGGCCAGAGGGCCGTCACACCTTCACCTTCTGTATTGGATTCCATAGATTGCACAGGTGTACCTAATAAAGTGGCTATTGAGTCTATATGTTTAAGATGACATGGAGCACGGTAGCTAATGTCTACTGCATCCTGTAAAGTCTGTAGAATATTGTGAGGATGATTTATTTATACTTCCTGAGAGTGAGTCACTGCTGTGCCCAGCCTGACCTTTTGTTGCACAGGTTTAGAGTTGCCAGGATACATTTTCTACTGCTGATACAAAGAGAGAACAGCAAGAGATGAAGTTGTCATTTTGACTTCATGCAAAGGACAATCGTTAATTTATCTCACAGCTGAAAGTCTAGACAATGAAACGCACTAAAACTTTAGACTTTTTCAGTTTTTTTTATAGCGTGTTAGATTTAAAAAAAAAAAGCAAATGGTGAATCAGGATCTGATTATTTTTCTGTTGATGCAAAAGTTACTTCAAAGGATTAGATCACATATGTCATCTTGCATCTGATTGGTCAGTGAGGCTGCTCAACTTGCCCCATAACACCTACTTTTAAGGTTCACACCTGACCTTTGTCTGCTGGTGTTAGAATAAGTTATTTCTTTTTCCCTTTTAAATACTCCTTTGGCACTGCCACCAACTTACAAGACAGACTTTGTGTGGTCATGTAAATACGCTGAGATGCAACATAATCGAATATAACCATGAATTGTGATTGCCAAAACTAGTGAATGATGAATTGGTACTATGAATGAGAAGTAATTTAATTTAAGATTTTAATAAATGCCCCAGTTGCTAATGTCTGATTTTTCATCTCATCTGCATGTTTTTTTTTTCCCTGTGTTGCTCTTTCACCTGCAGATCCTTTTATGCTATTGTTTTGTTTTTTTTTTTTCCCAGCAGTGCTTGTGTTCCAAAATCAGACAATATGAGTGTCTGTATGAACATGCTTCAGTACAATTTGTCAAGCTCATCTTACTTTCTTTGAGTACACATTGAAGATGCCGTGTTAACAGAAGAAGTATGTGTATTGTTTTCACAAATACAATAGTGCTTGAAAATAAGTGAAGCCAACTAACGAAATGAGACACAAGACAACTGTGTTTAATGTGGAAAAGGAATCTGATGGTAAGAGAGAAAAAGAGAGAGCTTCAAGGTTTTACATCCATAATAAATCTAATAATGACTCTGTGTCCTAACAACCTCACCTAGTATTATAATAGACCCCTTGCCAATTCACCTCCTATGGAAAGTCTAGTTATTGTTATGAGGTAATTAGATATGCCCCAACATACTGTAAAATTTGGAAAATGTAAGTATAATCTTCTTCTTTTCCTTTCAACTGTTCACTTTCACTAAATCATATGCCTCAATCTAACCCTGTCCTCTGCATCCTCTTCAATAGGATCATACAATACCACAGTTCCTCTCTCTGCACCCTGTCATACGCTTTCTCTAAATCTACGAAGACACAATGCAACTCCCTCTGACCTTCTCTGTACTTCTCCATCAGCATCCTCAAAGCAAATACTGCATCTGTTGGACTCTTTCTAGGCATGAAACCATATTTCTGCTCACAAATGTTCACCTCTGGCCTTAGCCGAGCTTCCACTTCTCTTTCCCACAACTTCATTGTTTGGCTCATCACCTTTATTCCTCTGTAGTTGCCACAGCTCTGCACATCTCCCTTGCTCTTATAAATGGGCACCAGTACACTTCTCCTTCAGTCCTCGTGCATCCTCTCACTCTCCAAGATCTTGTGGTCTGGACCTAGTGTGATGATCCCGGATTTTTGTCTGTTTTTGTTTCTAACAAAATAAAAGTGCAAGACAGGAAGTAACACTTCAACCCCTTTTCTTGTTAGTGGTTTTCCCTGTTTGCATGTTCCTCTTCTAAGTTTATTATCACTAATTATTCATTATTTGGTAAATGGTCTGCACTTATATAGTGCTTTTCTACCTATTGGCACTCAAAGCGCTTTACACTGCTTCTTATTTACCCATTCACACTCACAATCACACACACATTCATACACAGATGGGGGAGCTGCTATGCAGCTGGCCAACACTCACCGGGAGCAACTAAGTTGGGGTTCAGTGTCTTGCTCAAGGACACTTTGACATGTGACCGGAGGAGCCGGGGATTGAACCAACAACTGTGAGATTGGTGGACAACCACTCTACCTTCCTGCGCCACAGTCGCCCCCAATTTGCCCCTATTTGTTTTTCATGTGTCACTAGTTAGTTCAATGTTATCATTTGCCTAGTTTGTTTGTTTCCCCCTCTGGTCAGTGTGTGTGTGTGTGTGTGTGTGTTCTTGTCCTCCCTTCGCGGTTATTTTTTTTTTTGCTTTTTATTAAATAACCTGGCCCACCCAGGTTGACGCCACCACTGGGGACCCTACTCTGACTACCCCTACTCCTCATTTATTTCATGTTGATGTTTGTATGCTTGGGTCGGCCGACGCCCACCCGGTTCCAGTTCCTGTTCTTGTTGGTGCGCCAGGCTGTTCCGGTGCAGAGGTCGGCTGCCGCTCGGCCAGTTCCTGTTCTTCCAGTTCCTGTTTCTCTTTGTGTCCCACGGTTGCCCGGCACTTGGCCAGTTCCTGGTCCGGCCGACACCCCTTCTGCCCTTGAGCCAGCTCTGAGGTTTCCATTCCGGGCCTCCAGTTCGGCCCCCAGTTTTGCCCCCGGAGGTGTTCAGCTGCAGCCGCTGGCCTCCAGTCGGGCCTATAGTTTGTTCCACTCCGGAGGGGTTCAGTCATTGCCGTGGGTCCTACGCATGGCCAACTTGTTTATTATTTGTTCTCCATGTGTTGGTGTTCGCTAGTTAGTCTGTGTGTGTGTGTGTGTGTGTGTGTGTGTGTGTTGTGTGTGTTTTTGTTTGTTTGCTTTTTGTTAAATAAATGCTTTTATTATTTATCCCCCCTCTTACTCTGCATGCCTGCCTGCATATCCCCTAACCTTAACCTAAAGCCGACCTTGCCCTAACCCAGGGGAGGGCACTACAAGAACCCAAGTTGATGGTAACATGCAAAGCTCAGCATAACACCGGCAACTCTTTTTTGACATTTTTACACTGCTACTCTGCAGCAGGGACCTGCCTCTGGTTTGCCAGTACTCGTTGCCACCTGTTTAGGCATGAGGACTGAGATTGCCAGCCAATCAAAGGCAGAGTAGGGTGGGCCTTCACTGAATAGAGGCGTGGAAAACTTGCACTCCGAGTGAAAACAGCGCCAGTGACAAATGGGAAGACAAGTGAAAGAAAAGCAGAAAAATTGTAAGTCAAGTGTTTCATGGCTTGTGCTAAATGGCGGAAGGTTGAGCAAGAAAAATTGACTGGCGTACATGTTCATCACAAATCACAAAATCACAGATGTTGATTCACTGACACTTCCTACTTATATGCTACAATATACATAAATTAATTGTAATGTATAACTAAATTATAATGTATCGTAAACGCAATGATGCTGCAGATCTGTACCAGGACATTTTCTCTATCTCTCTATCTTAAATCATAACTGACTACCCCTGCAAGGGGTATCTAGAAAGCCAGCTCTGTGATGCTAATGTATGTATGATATACGATATATATATGATAAGAGGCACAAGCTAAGGGCTTACGAAAAAAATACCAAGTTGTAAGAAACTTTAAAAAATGAAAAAGAGGGACAAGGATAATATGAAGTTGACTAAACATAGTATAACTCTTATTAACGTATTACGTAATCAAACTAAATTATATAACATTTATAGGCTGTTCTTAAACAAAGTGCTGATGCAGCATAGTGGTAAACATGTTGCTGGCTTCAAATTCAAAATGAGCAAATATATATCAAATACTGGTTTTGAGTATTTGATCTACAGTCTTTACAAGAGGGTTTCAAAAATGACTCAGAAATCACTGAATTCACTTTTTTGCTTACATTTTTACAGCATCACATTTTCTGGAGATAGGGTCTGTATTTCTAGAGCACTTCTCATCAGTCTAAAAGCAAACTGAGCAAAATTAAAGAGCCATGTCAAATTAAAATCACCTGCACAATCACTTGTTATTAGCAGACATGCACAGATACAAAAAAAAAAAAACATTTAGAAAAAAAATGAGCATGTAGTTTGCAGTAAAAGCCTGATACATTAGCTAAAAACCACATACACCTATAGAGCCACAGAATCAGCAGCATTACTGCTCAGACTGACAATGACAGTGTCAGAGCAGAGAATGTAAATGACGTATCTGTGATGACAGGATATCTGTGATGTAATTATTTCAAAGTAACAGCTGGCAGGTTGATTTAGGGCTGAATTAGCTCCCGTCAATTTACTATTTGATGAGGAATAGATAATGGGTCAGGGTCTGTTAATAAAACATAACCCCAACCCACTGACTGTGTTGCAGCTCAGTCTACTTACTCACTTCTACACATGTGCACTTGAAATTAAAGAGCAACACACATGAGCAGCATATTGCCGATGTCAAAACACTCACACCCACAGTTTCCTATGTTGGTGCAAACACTCTTTGTGCTTTATATAAGTGTTAGTTGATGCAACACACCAGCAATTGTACCCTGTTGAATAGCACATCCCGTATTTTGATTACCTCCTCTCTCTGATGCTGGCCATTTTATGCACAACCATCTCAGCAGCAGACAAACACAGGTAGAGACTTGCTAGTGAACACAGGGGAACATTCAACAACTGAAGACTCAAATACTTCCAGTTTGTTAATAGAGTTACAAGAGTTAATATTTGACTAAAATTCAACAGATTGTCACAAAAACAATTCAAATGATAATGCAACTCTCTAGCTGCTGTGAAAATGGAAAACTAGGTTGCCATCAATGCATTTACAAACTGACGTTGTGCCCTCTAATGATTGAAAGCTCTAAATTATTTATTCTTCACATTATTGTAAATTGTTATTGTAATTTTTGATTTATTCGAGGAAGTATCACCCCTCTCATTTGCAGATCACATTTTACATAGTCACACAAACGCAATGCCAAATTTAGTCCTGCTGGTCTGGAGATTGAACCGACGGCTTCCTGGTCACAAGATTGTTGCCACCACTTTCATAACAAAATATGTAACTTTGGTGAATTTTTTTAATAATTTTTTTTTTCAGAAGTTCAGAATGTTCTGAATAGAACATTCTGAACTTCTGAAACCAATCTGAATTGCTACTTCACATTTCTGCTCGATTATGAAGTTGTGCAGAAGTCCTGTTTGTTTCAGTTTGATAATGACTAATTCCTGAGAGGCTGCACAGAGCATGGAGGAGTGCAGCATCAGAAAAGCTGAGAGATAGAGGAAATGGTAGAGAATAGATGTTGGGTATTTTTACTTCAGGGTCTGTAACAGCCAAAATAAGACACTAGTGAACAGTGCAATTAAAGTCTACCTGTGTGCAGTAGCCATCCTCAGAAAATGACAAGTAAGTGCTTCTGACTTATAGAGTGTGAAGGACTTTGCATAACAGCATCCAAAGAAGAAAACTTCAAAATAGAACTAAACTGCAAAATTACACTTTTCTAAAAGGACATGGGAAATATTCAGTATGTTTGCTGTGAACCAGTGCTAGGAATACCATGCAACAGAGGTGGGAGCTCCCTGGTATATGAGGGGTGATACTTGGCCATGATGTTATGTTGAGGTTACCCAACATAAGCCAAAGATAGAGCAATAAACATAAAAAAACTAAACAAAAACAAAACAAAAGATGAATCTGTGAAGAATGATAAACCATCTCTCTGATGTGTACAGATGGTGTCTTTCTAGTCATAGATGATAAAATA
The DNA here is from genome assembly GCA_020496755.1 of Channa maculata. Classification (NCBI taxonomy): domain Eukaryota; kingdom Metazoa; phylum Chordata; class Actinopteri; order Anabantiformes; family Channidae; genus Channa; species Channa maculata. The sequence continues at coordinate 4,524,543 of CM035605.1, read as the reverse complement.
TCATAATGATAATAATAATAATAATAATATTAACAATGAAGGCTGCTCTTTAGTTGCCACAGAAACAGAATTATGAACCTTTCTTTACAGTTTATTTAGTCATTTCTGTTTTTCATTCTTATTTGCTTCTTTGTATCTGAGCTTTGGCTAAAAATGTAATTTTAATTCACTACAAAAAAATCATATCAAAGCATTTTATACCGTAAGGTTTATGGAGAAATGTCAACAACCCCCCCTTTGATCAAGTTCTGGTGGAGAGGAAAAGCTTTTACAGACTTTTGACGGAGAAACCTCCCAAAGAACCAGGCTCAGAGTGGGTGGCCATCCACCTCAACTGTTTGGGGTTGTAGATGAAAACAAAATTAATACTTTTTACCACTTTGTTCATTATGGTCAAAAATGACTCACCAGTAGAAATGGAAATTAAGAGCTTAAGTCTTTGGCTATTGAGGAGATCTTTTATTGATTAACTCTCAAGGAAAGAAGAGGACAAGCGTTTAAAGAGTTGCTGCCCATTAAAGCAATTCATGCCAAGTAAACCTGGGAAATATGGCATCAAGCTTAAGTGAAAGTACAAATAAACTTACAATAATGTACTTTAGTAAAAGTACCAGCTCAAATTTCTACTAATGTTAAGTCTCTCTGTCCTTTTCTGTGGACCTGTGCTGCTTCATGTTTGGGGGAAAATGGTAATAGACATAATGATCTGATGCTTTTTTTCTTACCAACATACCAGCTTCCTTTGAGTACTACTAATATGTCAAATAACCTTTTAAATAAGACAGTGGAAGAAGAAACTCACACTGTGTCTGACTCCCCTAGTGATTAGTTCTAATAAAAAAATGGGAAAAGCGGTTTATGATGTGTAAAGTGACTTCACTACTTTCCACTACTGCAATACTGCATTTTCCTCGATATCTGGCTGTCATTCACATGCAGAATATTTACCCAAACCAAAGGGTTGAGTGGACACAAACCAGCAGATTGACAGTCTGTCATGTCCCCTTGTGTTTTTGTCCTGTTGCCATTGGATTGATAATGATTGATTATCCCAATGTCACTCACCTTATGTTACACTCTAACCTAAATAACAGTCAGTCCAATAATTGCCTGATATTTTCAATTGTCCCCAGTGAAAATGACTGCTCATATGTAATTTCTTCCCATTGTCAAGGCCAAAGGATGACCACCCTGCCCTTCCTTTTCTCCCTACAGCCCCCTCCGTTACTGCCCACCCTCCACAAAGCCACTGAAGGAGCATCTGTGAAGATGGATTAAGCCTCAGTGAGAATTTTCCTAATTAAACCACACAATATTTAATTAAGAGCCAGTGGAGTTTAATTACAGATATTTTTCTTCTCTCTCTCTCTGTCTCTCATTCTTGATAAGGTAAAGTAATTTCATGATGATGCTAAGACATATTGATCTTGGCCAGAGTCTTTGACTAAAGAATGAGCACTGTTATTACCAACGTCTATTAGGTTAGCGGCAAAGAGGGGAAAAATTCAGGCTTTTTGGCTTCGCTTATATTCTTAAGCCTCAACTTGAAATAAAAAGGGAACTTTTTATTTTTTTTATGTGTTCAAAATGGAGCATAGGATTGTTGGTTGTCATGCAATTAAAACTGGGGTCTGCTGAGAGAAGTGTCACAGCATCACATTTTTATTAAATGTTAATTCTGTGGGTGGAGCTCAGACAGGAAGTGTGGGAGTGTAAATGTTTTACTTTGATAAAACATGCCAACGTCTGCCAACTCAGTTGATACTTCTTTTGTCAGAAGTGTAAGAGCAGACGTGTCTGATCTCCTTAAACTTCAGTCTGCAACCCTGTGTTCTCCTCTCTCAGCTGTGAGCAACTCAGTATGCAGGGCTACCGTTTGCAACAGAGTTAAATAGAAGTCAGCTGGCTGCGGGGCCTTTACCTATTGTGCCCTCCTCCTCCAAAATAACCTCCTGCTGACACCACACAGTCTGACTCTGTCTCTTCAGCTGCTAAAAGCTCAGCTATGTTCACCAGCTTCTCTCCGACTATTTTGCAAGTCCAGGTCAAGCCTCTCATGTTGTCACGAGCTGTCTCTCATTTGCTGCCATCCGAACTGCTTAGAACACAGTATCTACGGCAGTCAAAGATATACTGCATTATCATCACAAACAAAGTCTCAGCATTGATTAGTTGTTTTTGAAAATAATTGTAAAAAAGTTCTGAATTGTTACCTTATGTAAAAATGTCACAAAAGTACCGTAACAAACTACATAAACTAAAAGTACTCAATGCAGAAAAATGTCTCCTGCACATTGTTATTATATTTTTTTGATTATTTTTACTTGTGCATTCATGTAAAACAAGGATTGTACTGTTGTACTTGGCTGAGGTGGAGCTCCCAGTTTGTTTTATTATGGAATTAATTTTTCCATTAATCAAATGATAGGTTTGTAGTAATTCTGGAAAGAGTGAGAAATGCAGTCCCAAGTGCTCAAAACATTTATTAAAAAAAAGATGCCAGTTTGCTGTAGGTGTATGACAGCCTGACTGAACCTGTCTGCACCTTTAACTCACAAACACCGTCTTATGTCAGCTCCAGAGTCGGAAACGTTTATGTTCAGATGTTTAAACATCTACACGTTTTTTTATTTATTTATAAGGAATTAAAGTTATAAGTGGGTCACGTACTTTAAACTGCATGGAGGGGTTGGTGTTCAAACATGTTTCATGTGTTCCTCCTTTGGCCTCCAAAAACTGGAGGTCCATCCTCGAGGGCAACCCCTGCTTGTTCTTTTGGGGAAATCCAAAGTAATCTCATGCTGCTCATCTTCATTTCTTTTTTGGGGGGATAGAGATTAATGAGATCAGCTCCGCTTCTCTTCCATGTCATCAACTGCATTTGTGTGTGTGCAGCTGTAGTTTGACACATGCACATGCAGGCAGCATGATTTCTGATACTGGAAATAATCATTGATTCAATTATTCAGCTTCTCAGATAGATAGATATATTTTTTGACTGTGCAATAAAATTGAGCTTGTTCTCAAGTCCTGGATCGCATGTTGAAGTCAAAATCTCTGAAAATGTCTTTTTCCTGCTGCTGGAATTCTGGTTGATAAGAGTTGGTATTATAGGAGAGGGAACTATAACTATTTAATTTTAATTTGTATGCATGTATTAGTATGCATGTGGTTAAAAAAGCTTTAGCTGGGAGTTTTTCAATAAGACATTGTCTTTTGTCTTTACTCACCAATACCAAGTACCAAGTACAGTTTAGTACCCAGTACTAAACTTTTGTTCTTCTAGTAAGAATTTTTAGTATGATTTTAGACAGATTCCTTGTTTCTCACATTCTGGAAGGAGCACAAACCTGTTGACTGGACGTTCTGAGGTGGACAACCCCACAAAGAGATTTCATAAGTTCTCATGTGTTTTTGTGTTACAAAAGACGTGGCACTGACCAACATTTCATAAACAGACCAACTTTCTAAAGAACAAAAAGAAAAGATGAACAAAGCACAGACTTGGGGTGGGTGGATCCTGGATTGAGAGTAGCAGACAACACACACTGTACAGTTTGTAGAGGAATATGGAGATAAAATCACTTCAGGTAAAAAAGTTCAGGTAAAGCTGTAAGAGAATGAACGTTAGTAACTGGACCTACAAGTACACCAGCACTGGACATCTGTACTCTACTGCTTGTAAGCTGTAGAAAATTACTATAACTAAGTAATGTCCTGCATTTATATTTTTAAAACCATCATAAAATTTAGATGATCCAACATTGATTGTAATCAGCTGCAAACCCACAGCTCAGCACTGAAGTTAAATGCTGACACTTAATCATTTAATGCATTTGTACATTAAAGAAAAACAGGTTCAGGAAGTCTTCATGTAGTCGTGACGATAACATCTCCCTCTGTTACATCCTTTTGTGTAGAGAGAAGTATATAAAAAGTTTATTAAACTGCCAATCACAGAGAGAAGCATGACAGCCAGCAAAGACCTCAAGCACACATACGCACGGACACACACACACACACCATTTACACCTAATAGCAGTCTCCTATCAACTGTGAACAACTACATCATACAGACTGATAATAGTGCTGTTCTCTTTGACCCTTGACCCAACGGAAGCTGAAGGGATCAGCTGCTGGAGGAGGTGAGTCACTGCTGATCAAAAGGACTTGGCGAGCGAATAACACTAGTCTATCAAAATGTCATTCGAGAAACACTGCATCGTCCCTCTGTGCACATATTGACAAATGCGGTCAGTCAACTGTGGCCGAAAACGTGATAGAGCAGTGCTGGTATTAGCTGGGGAAAATGATCTCCAGCGGCTCGTTCGGCAAGAGGGTTTGTCTAAAGGCTCCCTCTCACACCGAACAAGACGAGGAGCACATTATGCAAGAGCACCAGGCAACAGGGAATATCCATTTTCCCACCAAAATGTGATCTGCTTTTGTTGAAATGAAATCAGTGGGATTGCTCTATTTCTCCACATGAATGAATCGTTTCTTGCCGTGTTGGAATCTCAGCTAAAGCCCGTCACTGCTCTGTGTCGTCTACCATCAACACGATAAAAACACAATGAGTTTCTTTAAGAACTAGAAGGGACGTGAACAAGGTTTCCCCAAAAATGGCCATGAACACAGGCTCTGGTGACAGGAACATTGAGGACTAATATTACAGTAAGATGTTAGTGTCCATTGCTACTTACCAAACATCAGTGATTCACACTAAACACAGTAAACACTACATCTTTTTAAAATGATCATGCTTAGTTATGCCATTACGCAAAGATCACACCACCAGCAACAATTGCAGATTATCAAAGAGCTTTATTGTTAGAGCGATGCTGATTGCTTTCTGTCCTTCTTCAGAGTTTATAGCAATTGAACTGCGAGCATGTCATTGCCTCAATGCACCATTATTCCCAAGTACACCTACGGTAGGCTGTGACACACCAAGCCAATAGTCAGCTGATGAGGACCTCCGCCTGCCTAGAATTTGTGGGGTGTCCCCCAGTATATGTGCTAGGCAGACCCCCCGTCGTGTTAAGTTGGCATTGGTCTGCATCGGCCAGTTGGTGTGAAAGATAGAACATTAGGCCAGTCTGTTATCAATGACGCTGAAAAAAGTGGCGCAGTTCGAAGCCTCGGGAAGCGTCATTATCTGCCACTTTGGGATGAGAACGTGCTGGACTGGCTTTAGGATTGTTCAGCTTAGCAAAACTTATTTTCCGACACGTCCTTAATTGGAAGCAATTATAAACCATCTGTGGTGAGCGAGAGCGGCGTGAAAATGGTACAGTACGCTAACACTGGTTTGTTTACCGTTTGCACATACGCAGCTCCAGGTTTTCCACTTTCACTTCCTCTCACACAAGCACAGACTGTGCAGCACTACAGGCCCCGTCCACATTCGTCTTTGCGCTGTGTTCAAGTACCACTTGTCAGCCCAGACAAAGGTGATTGAACAGACGCAGCAGTTGGTCTTTGTGGGCGCTCGTTCTTTGTTGGCTTGGTGTGTCATGGCCTTTAAACACCACACAGCTGGTAGTGTGGCAAGTCTTACACTATGTTGTGTCTACACCGAGCGGATTTCAGCAGTGTGTCTCTCTGTTGTCCATCTCACTTGTGTCTGATAGTAATCTCTCCAGGTGACAACACAGCCTGTGTGCTGGCACGCCTGTTACTGCGTGGGTCCACAGCCCAAAGCATATTTTTACACTTCAAACATAACTGGATTGGGGGATCCTATGCTGTTAAGCATGCACACGGATGATGCTCCGGATGATCCAAAATGCTGCTGCACGTCTCATTTTTTTATCAGCCAAAAAAAAAACCGACACGTCACTGTTACCGGACAATTAAAATGCCTGCACTTGCACTTCGGTATCTCCAGTTTTGCCTTTGTGTACCTTGTTTATTCATGATGTGCACTAACCCACACTGGTTATAACAATCAATCCGTCAGCCACAGCATTAACACCACTCTGGTAATTTGTGGTGTGTTGTGGTGGACGTGGGTCGGCATGGGCTCACCCTTTACCCCACGATGCTGAAACCACCTGGTGTTACTAATGTTGTGGCTGATCCGTGTATAAATAAGCTGCAAGAAATATTGATTTTCATCAATAAAACCATGTCCTAGAGTTGAGTGCATTAACTGAGGGCCCCGGACTGCCGGTGTTTTCTAAAAGCCTTTTTCATGCAGAACATAACCGTGAGCACATTACCCTGACCATACCGTGTCACTGTTATATTTATATATTTAGTTTTTAAAACTTCACATAAAAGTGTGTTTCCCAGAACAAAACTTATGAATAACAAAGCATACATGATCTTTAAAAAGTCTAACCACGGCAAGGAAAGCATCTCAGTCCCTGTAGCAATATGCTAATCGTCTCCCACCCATGTAACCTTCTCCCCTTCATCCCCCACAACGTCCCTCCTTTGTCTGACTCTCTGTGTCGCTCTTGATCTCTCTCTCCCCCTTCTGTCTCCAAGTCTTCATGAGCAGGGAAGCAAACAGCTGCTCCCACCTAACAATCCTCCATATTCAACGCCCCCTTCTCACTTCCTTTCTACATAATAGGATTTAGGGCCAGAGGGGGGGACTGCTTGTTTGTACAAATGTAAGCAGTTTGTTTGAGCGTTGATGTACATGAAGCCATTGTGCTTTGAAAGAGACTACATACTATACCAATCCCTCTGGCAGCATTGCTAACATTGCCCAACACATCAAAAACTTCTTTCATGTTGCAAACACTAATGTTTCAACCTTCACAAGAAGAAACCAATGATGCTTACTAGTGCACTAATTGCGGATTAATCTGCAAAAAGCGGATCATTGTTAGGTGGGTGTTTATTTGGCACAGTTTTTATGGCGGATGCCCTTCCTGACGCAACCCTCCCCAATTCATACCGGGTTTGGACCGGCACTGCATGGCTGGGGATGGGAAAGCACTGTTAGGGGTTCGGTGTCTTGCCCAGAGATCGAACCACTGACCCTGTGGTCCGTGGACAGCAAAAGTAAGATACCATTTCCTCCTTAGAAAAAGAGTTGTTGGTGGTGTTTTAAATTCTGTAGCAATAGTGCCTCATAAATGCAACATTATGTGCTGTGGTGACATTTAGTGGCACGGGGGCCAACACGGACAGGACATGGACACATCACAGGGACAGCACTGGAGTGGATATTTTCAGCATAAAAAAAAGGACTGGACCTAGTGTTAACAAGGTTACATCGACTAAATTCAAGAAACAAGTAATTCAGTGGTTTGCTGTTTTTACATTCCTATGATTAAATAAATCCACCAGCCCTGAAATTGATTTCTGACGTATTAACCTAGGACAGTAAAAGTTTCTGCATCAGGATCAACAAGCGGAAAAGTGAAGTTCTCAGCCTCCATCGAAAGTTTTTTTTTTTTTTTGATTAAGGGCTAATTTAGCTAAAAGAGCAGCATCAACATTTTATCTCCCTCGAAGTAGCTACTACAAATCAGTGACTGTAGAGCGTTTCAGGAACACATATGAATAAATACAGAGTTGCTGGCCTAATGTAAAACTGTTCGATGAAAGTGAAAAATGTCACAGTAAGGAGCTCTGGAAAGAGCCAGTTTGTAGACTTTGGCTTATTTTTTTTGTCATACTGCATATTTATTGCTGACCTGATCAATAGCAACTGCACAGCAATGTGATTCCCTGTTCTTTTTCATGCTGCAGCACACTGGTAGCCTAAGGGTTTACACCAACTGTCCCCCCGTGCCCTCGATATGAGAGAAAGTAATAACTTTCTCTGGTATTGTCCTTGGCCAGTAATTAGATCTGATGAAGGCAGTTCGTCATGTTCTTCATGTAACAGCTACTGGAGGCATAAGAAACAGGTCATTATACAACGAAACACACGCCGTCCCAAAGGTACCTACAGAGTGGCTAAGATGTTTCACCGTAAAACAGCACAGTCAATAAAGCAATAAAAATAATTATCTAGTCACTCTAACATGTAGACTAACATCTTGCTGAGGAAATGTAAAAACATCTTCACTTTGTGATGTGAGCACAATGTCCATAGAACCAGCATATGGACATTGCAGTCCAGCGCAGTCCTTCAGCTCTTTCACACCTCACTGACTTTTGGCAATAATACAAACAGCCCCCAACTCATGGATTCTTCTAATGATTTCATTTAGCTTTGGTAAACTTGGACCTTCAAATTTTACTTTAAGCATGTAGTTCAATATATGTATGACTATAAAACCTCTAATCTTGTGAGATAAAAGCGAGACATGGTTATTCAGCATTAGCCCGACTGTGGATTAGCACTCGAACATGCCCACAGCTCAGAACTATGAAATGAAATCTCTGTTGCCGGCTACCTTGTCTTGACTTTGATGATCATTTATACATACATTAGTGGCATATACGCAGTGGGAAGTGAGCACCTTAGTGTTGAGTGGAGACTTTAAATAAGGAGGCCTAGAGGCTTTTAAGGCAGTGTCGTGCTGTAACAAAGCTTAAATTGGAGCGATTTCTCTGTCTTTTGGTTCCTAAACTCTCCATAAGTCTGGCCACTGTTGCTGGAGACCAGCTTGTTGCAAACTGTTTTTTCCATGGTAATGTGGCATAATGTGGATCCTTTCAGCCACATTCACAGTTAAGAGATAATCACTGTCAGCAATAAAGTTACAAATAATGCTGTTGAATTTTTGACACAGTAATTCCAATCACGTAGCAGCCAAACATGTCTAAAGGCAAATGTTATATATATATATATATATATATATATATATATATATATATATATATATATATATATATATATATATATATATATATATATATATATATATATATATATATATATATATATATATATATATACAGTATATAGGCTAAAAAGTTTCCTTTAAAATGCCAGTTTCCACTGCAGGACCCTTTCATGGGGACCAGGAACATCAAGAGGTACTAAGTTACCTGCCTGTGTTTCTAACTGAGGAACCATGGTGTAGAGCTGTGATTCTACTCCCACCAAAAAGTCCTTGGTGGTGCTTTCTGAAGGTCGAGGAACTTTCTGGGCAGTGATGATCTTTGTTGGTTTGGTTAAACACCACGCAGAATTTTACAAACCTGCCAACTATGAAAACCCACCGCACACGGGAGATGTTTTCCTTTGTTTATTTGTTGAAGTACTTTCAGGTATGGAAAAAGCCACAGACCTTTACATTTTTGATACATCCGGAGACTAATTTGCTTAATGTTCCTGGTGCTTTGGCGCTGCTGTGGACTTTTACCCGGTGTTTCTTAGAAAAGAAAGTACCAGGACGTTTACAGCGGAGACACTCTCTTTGTTTTTCGTTTGTACCGATGATTCAACTGTTCTATCCAAGCGTTGACAAGCTCCATCTGCTACATTACAGCGTCTTTGGAGAAAATGTCATGGATGCCAAAATAACTCCACCCACATAGCAACTCAACGTCAGGTAGCTGGGAACATTTGAATAACAACAGATTAATCTTATGTTTGATGATGTGAATATTGACTCTGAGCTCACAGGCCATAGCAGAAGATGACACTTATGAAGTGGGGGAAAACACGTCATTCAGTAAACTCAACTTACACCATTAACATACAGTAGGTTCAGAAATTAACTTGACGTAAAAGTTTTTAGTATGTAAACATTACTTTCTTTTTCCCATTTGACATATTTCTAGTGAATGTATTCAGATAAAATTAGCACCATATATTAAATAATCACTTTCAAGTCAATAATATTAGTAATAATAATAAAGTTCTACCAAAGAGTGAGTTTTCTTGCCTGTGTTAGTTAGGCAAGAAAACCTTAAGAGATTTTAAGATTATTTTAACAGATTATCTTTCCGAGAAGTTATATTATTAGGAACCTTAATCCATTATGTATGTGGAAGTGTGGATGTGTGAACACTGCACAGTGGAATTGTGGAGGTCTAAACACTGAACCATGCAGGAGTATGAACCCGGCACAATGTAGCTTTATGTTTCTTTAACTTAACTACTGCATGCAGTGTGCTAACATTCCTTCCCCTCCTGGATTGATGACTGATTCTACATGTGTATGATTTGAACAGAAAGGTTAAATAAGTAAGGCAAGACTGTATCTAGACAAGAGACACGGAAGCATGGTTTTATGTTTTAAAATGTCTTAATTTTTCTGTTGTTTTCTGTCTTTTTTTGGTGTTTTATCCCTGTAAACCTCATTGTAATTACATTTGAATGATTATCTTGGTTTACTCCCACCTGATATGCAAAGAACCAGTGTTTGGTCATTTGTTTTATATTTGCAAAATCTAATTATTTCCACCTATCCCATCACACGTTTACTTTTTAAAAAAGCTTTAGTGATTTGAATGTATCATTTGTTGCCCATCCATCTGTAGCTGCTTATTCTGTTCAGGGTTGCAGGGGGCTGAAAGTTATTCCAGCTGTCATTGGGTGAGAGCCAGGGTACACGTTGAACAGGTCTCTAAGTCTGTCTTCCCAAGGCAGATTTCTTTTGGAGAATGACAAGTTTTTATCCATTTGTAACCCGGATTCTAATCAGCTTTCTCCATCCGCGCATGTGTGTAACATGAGGCCGCAGACAGGAATACGCAACTGAGTGAATGGCTGAAAGAAAGGAGAGATCATTAACGGGGGGATTTTCAAAACAAAGTCCCACAGAAAGTACAACTAACACAAAGTGCCCTGTAGAAGGCTAAATAATTCACTTTCCCCACAGATGTGTTATATTCAGACAGTTCCTGTGGTGCGTTAAGTGCATGTAAACACTGTTGCCCAGTTGCTCGAGAAAGCACAGACAACCATTCACACTCTACAGGCATTTTAGAGTCACCAATTAACCGAACATGCACGTCTTTGCGTGTTTTCCCCTTGCTTGTGTGAGATAGTCCAGTTTTCCTCCTATAGTCCAAACTCTACACAGAAAGGACACATCTGACCAGGGGATTTGAGTCGGGGATTGTCTACATGTGAGGCAGCAGCATTACCCACACTAACAACATGCTGCCATCATTTGAGATGGTAACTTGAAAAGGATCCTAACGAACGTCATGACTATCTGATATGTAACCTACAATGCATCTGACTGTAGGTCAAAAGTTTAAGAAGGATGTTGTTTGGGTTCCTTTTGTAATTTTACTAGTAAGTGAATGGAACACTGACCAGCAAATAAAAGCAAGTATTTACTGCAGTTTTGACTCTGTAGGATTCTGATGAGGATTGTGAAACAGTGCCCCCCACCCGGTGCCAGGTCCACCAGACTCCTCAACAGTGAACTCATTGATTTAACAGACTGCACGTTTGTGCAAAAAGGTCACAATTCAGAAAACTTTATGGTCTTGTGTGACGACTATAACTGAATTTAAAAAAATGTCTCTCTTGGGGCATTATTGTTTTCTTATTTGATATTGGGCTTCACTGTGAAGAATCAGATACAGTTCAAACGCAATTGACATTTTTTTTGCAGTGTTTGTAATCTTGTACAGGTGAGGATAAGGAAAAACTGTTCAAATACAAGCAGGCCAACTAGCAACTAAAGAAGAGAGGTGAAGAGGCAAGAGCAAAATTTTACAAAGTCAGAGCAGGGGAATAAAAGACAGACAGAGAAAAAAGGCTTGAGGGTTGTGGAAATCAAAAGTACAACAGATAATGTAGTGAAGAATGAAGGTGAGAGGACCTGTGTATATACTATGAGGCATAATGGGCATTATGGGAAACAGGGGAGCAGATGAGTGGAGCAGAGTCAGGGGGCGGCACAGGCACAACAGGGAGGGAGGGGCATGGTCTGAAACAAGAGGACAGGTCAGGAGGAACAAAGAGCCAGTGAATCGAATACTGAGAATATGAAACTGGCAGAATCCGGACTGTTCGTGGTCAGCAAGCACCACCAGCTATCAGTTTCTGATTAGAGGAAACTTAAATAAAATAACTACATGTGTGTAAGTTTACTGATTTGAAACAATCTAGTTTTAATTTTAATTGCAGGGAGAACAGGAGAATTTTCAAAAACTCAGTCACAGGGGGCACGAATCCCCTAAGGATCAGTGGCACATACGGTTTAAGAGCTGCCTTTCAATCAGGTGATCTACTGTAAATGATGGAATTCCAGGGGCAGTTCTTCTGGGGATAAATAGATCCTAATATAATAGATACAAAGGACCTGTTGTAAAATGTTGAAGATTTATCTCTGCCTATAAACAGGGTAAACACTGCCAATAAAGAGATGCCTCTGCCCTTCACGTCTTCATTATCCTGCATATTGACATTTCCATTTTTTACAGCTGTTTGTGAGACATTAACACATATTTTCTCTACAGGAGCAGACAGGACATAAAAAAAACAATGGTAAAAGCAATATTACCAGTTTCTGAGGATTTCTTTTGGTAAACACTTGCAAACACTTGAACGGACTGTTCAAGTGTTTGCAGGGTTGAAATTGGAACGTGGGGGCTTTAGGAAGGATACCTCAGATCTCCTCCTCCTTCCAGTTGGAATCAGTCTTCCTCCTTCAATGAGCCTTGTGTCCATTGCTTTTGCAGTGTAATGGCGGCTTGGAGGAAGCCAGCTGGAAAGGCGGAGGATTTGGCAGAGACATGGACCAGCTAAGGGTTAAAAAGACACAACTATTCCACAGGACGAAGTGTATTAGAGTCTCAATCTCACTTGCTCTGTCACTGTATGTGGGCGTGTGCATTGGTATATGCATGTGTATGTATGCATGTGTGTTTATGTGTGTAAGAGTGTAGGATTCCCTGAATGTATGTGCATGTATATAAGTCTATGTAGAGCTGTAGGAGGCTTTATTGTTGCATATTAAACGAGCCTGCTCACACAGCTCCAGAAGCACATGACTGACACCAGTTGTCAGTGTGCTGCTACTACAGAGAAACTGCCGCGTTCATCCTTCAGAGGCATTAAACAGAGAGGGCTGCCTCCCTGTAAGTGACTGTTTCCTGTTTGCAGAATGAGTGTAAAGACGTATTGTAGACTACATGCTGGTCTGCAGTGATTACATAACCTGAAATTACATAATCTTTACCATTTACCATTGGCACATTTGGGACCAATATGTCAGACCTTTTGGATTCAGTTCTGTTTAGGCAGAAAGCTGTTCACACAAAAGGAGGCTATGAATACTAGGTTTTATTTAGAAAAACCTACAAAAAGTCCTAAAGTTAAACTCGATGTGTAGTAGCAGTCCAAGGCTTTTTTCAAACCTACAGTTAATTTGCTCTGATCCAAATCAGTGATACACCCTGTAAACTTGTTTTTTTTTTTTTTGGTTTGGTTTTCTTTTAAACATTTAAAAGTAAAAAAGTGGACCAAAAGTCCCTTCATTGGTTAAATGGATCCTGGTGTAAGAACAGGAAGATGATCCCATTCTGCAAAATCCTCCATAATCAGCGCTGTGGCAGTGGAGCAACTTTTGTGTAGTGGCCCATAAAAGTATTGCACTTTTTTATTACCAGATTAATTTAATTCAATATCATTTGAAACATTTAGAAGAGCTGTAGAATTAATGTAATGTATCTGCATTTAGGGTGTGGGGGACCCAAGAGGTACAGTCGCTAGTACACATGCTCAATGGGCCCAAAATGCTAAAGCAGCCAAGTGAGATCACCAAATGAAATTTAAGCTTGTGAACATCCCCATGTGAGGAAATTGCAATGCAACATGGAATAACTTCTCACTTGGCTTTAGTTCAAAGCTGTGGTAATTTCTCTGGGCAATACACCAAGAAAATCTTAGCAGAAGCTCAATCCACTTCGACCAAGCCTCAAAATACAACTCTGCTTCACACTTTGCAAAGAGGACGGCTAGCCATTTAGCAACAATCTGCTGTTCTGGGACAGATCAAGGTCGCGTCACATTCTCACCACAAATGAACCACCACAGAGTTTGCTTGGAACCAGACTGAGCACATCCTGTAAAGTTTCCACTGTTTTAGTCCACACCTGCGTGATTTCTGTGTTCAAAAACCCGCCAAAGTGAAATGTACCAAGGACCAAAACAAACCAGAGTTATATTGAAAGAGACTAAACAAGGCAGGCGTGAAAATGACCTACGTTGTATTATGCAGTTGTATGTGGTTTCACCTCTACTGCACAATGTGTTTCATGAAGAAATTGTTGCTTTACCTTTATGTGATTTCTTTAGTTTTAGTTACATCTTAATAAAAGTTGCATTACACGACAAGAATTCAACTTTCAGCACAGCCGCCAAGTTTAAATGGTTTTATTACTAAAGTACTCAACATTTAAAAGCAAGACAAAACATTTTTCTCTAGCGGTTTGAGGAGCACACAGTGTGAAGCACTGCAGTTACTTTACATTGATAAATGTCTGAGCTCTACATTTTAAGTAGGCAATAACTGCAGTCTGTGTTGTATTGTGATAAATTTGACACGTCCCACAGTTTGACTTATGTGCTACAGTTTTAACTTCTTCCCTGGCAGGAAGACGTTCACAGAAAAGGCTGGTTAAGAATGGCTGATCAATTTGATGCACTCCAGTGTGACTCCCTTACCCACTCTGACCTCCATAATAAACACATTGTAGAATTGTGGCCGATAAAAATAGAATACACGGCAGAGCTGCTGTATTAATTAGCATTAGATTGTACATGTGTACCTAATGATAATAAAGTGTGTTGATTGTCTGCAAAGTGTTTGTGCTACATGTTTGCAGCACAAACACTGAGCCAGATGTCAAAGCATTGACATATAAAACCAAAACTAAATATAGTTACATATCAGAATTTATCAGAACATTCATTCTTTTCATCTCGCTCTTTTTTCCTTGCTAACTGATATAATTAGAAACTATAAAAACAAACACACAACAGCAACTTGTTCTCACAGCAGCAAAGCCCTCTTATTAGTTTAATACGACAATACTGCACCGGAGGAACAGTATATGACTATATCCTTTTGCCACCCTCTTGGTATAAAAGTAAAAAGTATGAAGCATACTTTGCAGTGGTTTGCATGCACCTGTAAGCATCAGAATCTGTTCTCTGCTCTCCTTCCTGATGACACTGCTCTGCTGTCTGTATGTGTGACGTACCTGTCTGTCTGCCTAAACCTCTGACTGCCTGATCTCAGCTCCCTAAAGCACACGCTGCTTTGATCACATGTATTAGGGGTGAAGATTCCACTCTCGACAGCCCGCTTGTTTCTCTAAGCTGAGGATGAAGCTCGAATGGGAAGAAGAAGAAAAAAAAAAGGCCTGCATGCATCAAAGAACATGAACACAGCGACAGAGAGAAAAGAAGATGATAAAAGTTAAACCTTTACACTCCCACAGAGACGCTGGAAATAGCTGGATTTTGCTACAGCACAGTACATGTGGTCTGGAAAGATGAATGTGACATGTGTTTCGAATGCCTCATAATTAAATACCCATGTCTGTACTACATTTCAACCAGATTGAGCAGAGATTTGCCTTGAAACAATACCACTCTTAGCAAGAGACTCACAATGTCAGTACAGTAGAAGTGAAAAGCTGCACTCTGACGATGTTCTCAGATGGATGATCTGTGTAGGTAACGTATCTGAATGTTCTTGTTAACAAAGAAGAGGCCAAAACCAATATTGTACTATTCCGTGTCTCAGCACTTCATGACTTTTCCTGCTGCCTACAGAGTATGTACTGTACGCAGCAGTGTTTCCTATGCCCATTGTATTTTACACATGACGCAACACTAAAAGAATCTGATAAAAGATTTAATTAACATTTTGTCTTTTGAATATATGTGTTTGCTGAAACCCGGTCCAACATTATCTTACCGTGGAGCGGTGCAGCTGAAGACTCCTGTGACACAGGATCACTGAATAGTATTTAGATAAACACTTCTTAAAGTGTTTGATCGAGGCACAAACTTCTCACCAGTTTAGAGAGGAGGAATGATTTTATCTTGATTAATACGTTTTGCAGCACTTTTATTTATTGTAATTTGATAAGCACAGCTTCCTAAAGGGCTGTGGAGCCAGTTATACAGGAGGATAGATCATTTCTTGTGATCTTTGTTTTTCTGTGCTGTGTTCGAATTTGAGCTCATCAAATTAAGCTCATCAATGTCATGTTGGATGCTGACCAGCTCTGGCCTCTCATTGGCTGAAAATGTTAACAAGTGGCTTGGGCCTGTCAAGTTAATTTTGTCTTTTATTTGAAGCAGGGGCCCCGCTGTCCCCGGGGGCCCCGGTGGATCAGTGGTAAAGCATTGTGTCGGGATGCAGAAGGCTGTTGGTTCAAATCCCCTCCCCACCAGGTGTGGCCCCCCCCCAGCCACCAAGGGCCACCCTGGTGCTGGTCCCAATCCTGGATAAACTGGGATGGTTTTGATGGGAAGGGCTCATTCTGCTGTGGCACCCCCCCCCCCCCGATGGGACAAGCTGATCTATTTTTAGAGTTTTGGAACCTAGAGAGCAAATTAATTTTGAATGTGCTTATGTACTGTGCATTTTTTACCAGTCATCCTTTTATTTGCCACTGCAAGAAGAAATTTTCAGTAAATGATTGACACTGACCAAGAGTTTTTATTGAAGCATGCATCAGCTACATGCGTGGACTCGATGTTTAAGTGGGCGTTGACAAAATAGACGGTACCGTAGTAACAGGTATTTTAAGTGACAATTCTAAAGTTATTCCGTCCAAAGATTGCTATGGACTTGGCCTGTTTTACTCTGAAACAGGTTTGTTTGTCTAGTTCTTGAGTTTGCTGAAGTTGGACAGGTGAAAGCAATCCCATTCCAAATTCCCCGAGTAACTGCTCAGTCCAATTCCAAGTAATGTAACAATGCAGTAAGACCCACCTTGTTTGACCACAGATTAGCAGGCTGGTGCACAACAGGAGAGAAATGTTTGCTGCAGAAAAAAAAAAAAAAACTTTTTGTACAAAGTAAAATCTTGTGCTGCTCAAATTCTACTAGAAATGATGAACCATTTCTGTCTCAAGTATTGTAAACAGAACAGATATCCGAGACAGTTTGAGGGGGGCTTAATTATGAGGATGTCCAATACCTAACTGGACATATAGTTGTTATTACTGTTTCTAAAGCCTTGTATTTTATATTGAATTTACACATTTGAATTGTACACACATTACCAGAGGTTTCTCTTTAAAAGCATGCAACGTTATGACTCACACACTTGTTAATTAGGCCAGTTTAAATACAAAACTCTTGGCTCTCAATGATTCTTTGTCCACGTGGATGTTGAAGTCATGCATTACCCACACATTTCCTTTTTTTCATGTCATTATGTACAACACTGAGTCTTGTCTCATAATCATCTGCAAACCATTTCCCTCTTGTGGAGCGGATATGGTCTGGCATCCATCCCTTCATCCATTACCCAGTCCCTCCAGGAATTTGTAATGTTGAAATTGCAATGATTAATTCAACCAATCTCGCTAAGTTCTTTTGAAACCTCCCAATTTTAAAACATAATGACACTGTTGCAATCAAAATCATGTTGATGAAATCTTGGGGGGGATTGAATAGCACAGTGGTTTTGGGGTCTAGAATCTCAAGGCACACCTGGATTCATATGCGTGCTAAAATTGCCTCCAAATCACTTTTCATCACCAGAAGTGGTAAAGGAAATGTTAAAAACATATGATGTTTAAGTCTAGTTCAGGTTTGCTTGCCTTAATTTCCTCCTTTGACATTTTGTCAATAAAAATGTATAGTAATTGATACTTCTTCATTGATGCTGGTCATCAAGGACCCCTGCTCTCCCTGTTTTCTAACTATTCCACCCCACTGATAACCAGGATCAGGTGTTTTCAGTCAGTCAGAGGCTGGAAAATAACGGTTGTGCAGGGATAGTTGGAAAACATGCAGGGCTGTCGCTTTGGTGGACCGGAGTTGGCCATCCTTGATTTACTCGTAACTAAAACTGTAACACAAATGTAGTGGCGTGAAAGAACAAATGTAGTGGAGTAAAACTAACATGAAATAAGTACTAGTAGTCTAACTCAAAACTGTATTCAAGCACAGTAGTTTAGTAAGTCTGCTGTGTTGTTACTAACCATACTGCTTATCACACACCAATTTAACTTATGTGGTAGGTAACATTAACATTAACATTAATGTAGCCTCTGTAGCTTTCTACCAACTTTTTACCATCAAAGCTTTAGGTAAGAGATCACCACTTTAAAAGTCCTCACCTTTCCTCCTCACTGTGAAGTCACGCTCACAACCACTAAACGTTGCGGCTCTGCCATAAAAACCGAGATGGATTGTACCATCTAGATTCTAATTAGCTAAAATCAATAAAATAATTAATAAAAAAAAAAAAAAAAGACGTATTCATTGGTTTGTCTTTACTTTATAATTGTCAGTAAATAAACCGGTTCCCTAAATCCTCAGACTGTCAGGGGGGGAATGGCGCGAGCAGAACTTCAAAAAATGTATTCGATTAAATGACATTGGGCATCAGGTAGGATACACAGTGGACAGGTTACCAGTTCATGATAGGGTTGACAAATATAGTTTGGTGTGAATGTGAGCATTAGTGGTTGTCTATTGGTAATTTTGAGTCACCAATAAAACTGGGAGGACACTAGAGTTCACGAAAGAAAGGGAAAATGTGTCAACTCCACACGGACGTTCAGACACACACGCAACCTTGTTGCTGTGAGGTGACAACTGTCACCACTGCACCACCACCCAAAAAAGGGGTTACAGAAAACTGAAAGCTCACAAACTGTTAAAGTGTCGACCAGGTTGGAGTCTAAAACGAACTAAATGACGAACTATTCAGTTCATCCTCTTTTTCTGATGCAAATCTTCAGACACCGTCGCCCTCGAGCACGCAGCTTTCTTCATCCTTCAGCTACACACACACATATCCTTTGCGCACTTTGCCGGCTATTTACACCTGCTTATTGTAACTCTATGCACCAAACTGAAGAGCTTTGTCCGTCGGTCCTTATCTTATCACTAGCTCAGGGTGTAACAGTTGCTTCTGGCTGTGGTTCAAAGTGTCCTCGACTTCAATTCAAAGAGTGTAAGCTCAGTGTATTTCAGTCTTTTGTTTGTTGGCTCTCCAGGGTCAGGACACTTGTCTGCTCCTTTGTCTCTTCATCATCAACCAGCGGTAGGTGGTATGACTCACACTAAAACACATTCACTGTCATCAGCACTAGCTTTTTCTGTCCCACTCAGATAAAGGAAGAAAAAAAAAGGAAAAAAAAAAAAACATGAATCACACACACTCATAACTTTGGCACGCCATGCTTTCAGCAACCTCTTTTCAGATGCAAATAGATGATTTGTTCGAAGAATATTTCAACAACAGTATCACACTGCAATTAGATTCAGGGAAGCTCATTATCCATGTGGTTTAATACAACATGAAACCCAGAGTGCAGGGTTTGTGTTAGAAATGTCTGCTCATCACTTCCAGTATTTCATACTACTCGAAAGTTTTTCAGACAGGTTATCCAACTCAGGGTAACTTCAATTAAGCTAAACAGAGGATTTTCCTGCGAATGTATGATTGCTGTAACAAATGGAATCTTAAAATGCCACTACACCTTACATTTTTTTATTCGGTACCGTACACATCACGTGTACAACTAATACAATTTGCCCAACAAAATTCATATTGATAACTAAGACTGATTTTTTTTTTGGGGGGGGGGAGCAGTTTTTTGTCAGTTCACTTTAGTCCAGGTGAATCCTCTGGCCCCTCCCAGACTGTGATGACAAACACCTGAATTTATTACATATGCGGTGAGAAGACATTCTCATCCCACAGCGTTACATAATGACCCTTCCTGAGACTTTGTGCCGCTTTGTACATCCTTTCATATCATATCATATAGACGCTACAGGTGTCCTTTGGTGTTACTATTGGATGTTCCAGGAGCAGCACTATTTGACTCCCTGGGAACAACACTGTCCGGTAAGTATGCTACAGGTATACTTTGGGCTGTGTATTTATATACACACAAAAAGTACTTTATGGTTACGGAAAACAACTTCCGGTTAAGTTAAGAAACAACAATGTTGGAGCTTAGGCACAAAATCTTTTGAGTAATGTTAAGTTCGAAGATAAGTTGCATAACAACAATATGCGAAAACACTGACAACAGCATACAAGCACCTCCATACTATACTAATCATGTTCCATCCACCTAACTATGAGGTTTTTTCAGTTTATATACTACGTTATTCGCTTTAGGCATCAAATACTGAAGTGTCAGGGATTCCTCTGTACTAGAACGAAAGCTCCGACCATCTATTACTGACGTAAACGGGTACCTTAAGTGTTAGCATGTAACGCAGAAGGGACTGAACTAAGCAATGCTTTTTCATGCCTCAGGAATAAGATTGGGCTGATGGTGAACTAAACTAAACTAATAGTACAGTTTTGATAGTAGTGGAGATTGAGAAGTGTTAGAATCCTGGAACAGATGTAACATTGTCAGTCTGGCCAATCTGTGACCACATGACACACACACTTGTTCACTTTATTGTAATTAACGTGAGTATGGATGTTATCTGTATCTACGTCTGGCCCTGTGATAGACTCAGGTAGGACTTGTTTTAGCAAATCATCTCTAGTGCTACTCTGAACCTACTTTACCTAATTTTACTTATCAAAGGCTCCACAGATTACTAGCTACCAACTGCTCACCAGCTCCTAAAGACCAAAAAAATAAATAAAAAAAAAAGCTAAAGAGCTGCTAAATGCTACACATAAACTGTATTCGTCAGAGGTTGAATGTTCGATGTCTGAGGGACATGATTATAAAGCCATGAGTGCCTTGTGGCAGTTTGAGCTGGGACACAGAGCCGGGGTTGCTGGGCAGTTAGTCTAGTCATGGTTTAGTCTTTGAGGTTTGTCCTGCACCGTCAGCACTAGTCAAACGATTTTTGGCCAATTCAAAATGTAGAAAACGTGTCAGTCTATTGGTGAAAGAGACTTACTTACCCAACTAGCTGGTCAGCCTCAGATAAACCACACTCAAAATTTCAACACACACTGCCACCTGAATAAAATGCTCCTTGTAAGCCAATATGATCCTGATGGCGGTGGACTCAAATTTGTTCTAATGGCTTTTCTGACCTGCATTGTGCATTGTTCATATGCCAACAGAAGATCTGCTCGGTGAAAAGATGCAAAGCAACAGAATGAATTTACTATTGAATTACAAAAAAATATATATTTAGATGTAACCACTTTGCAATCACCAGTATTTTGGTTACTGCTAGTTAATTACACATTAACTGTAACTGATTACAATTACACTTGCTTTGTAATTTCATTACACGTAACTAGTTACTCCTCAACACTGTATCACAATCTCACCACTATCATCACTGAGCCTTCAAAATATTGACATACGCTTCGTATTACTAGTGTATTAACGTTCTGGACTTAAGTAAAGCAGGTGGAAATCTTTTAAGGAAATATTTTTCGGACGTATTCTGAGTATATTTTTACTCGCTGAATTGTACTTTTTTCATGGTACAGCAACTTATTACAAACACCACCACAGCCTTAGACACTTTTTGAATTTTTTTGTCATGTCTTCAATAATTTTCAGGCAACCACAGAGTTCTGATTTAACATTTGTTAGATTATGTTTTTCCTTTTGTGTATTGACAGGGTATGTTTAGGTTGATAAAGATATAAAGAAAGGACAAAGTTTTCTATTATAGAGCATTGTGTTCCAAAACAGGGGGTGGCAGTGGCTTGGTCGCTAGAATGGCCATGTCCTGACTCCCCCTGGCCACATGTTGCAGTGTCTCTGGGAAATACACTGAACCCCCTAACTGCCCAACCCCAGCTGTTGAAGTGGCAGAAAACCATATATATGTGAGTGTTGGTCCCAACACATTAACATTGCGGAGGCTTGCATCAGAAAGGGCATTTTGGATTTAAAACCTTTGCCAAATGTCAGGATAAGCTGACTGAAAAAAAAACGTATGTTCCAAATATTAACGCAACAGACTGGGTCTGTTAAGTATGCACGACATGCCATTGTATTTTGGTGCCGATGTAAAAAATGGCAGGTGCTACTTTGGTGCCTGACAAAAACAAACGTGCAATATCAACCTTCTGCCATTGGGCGCCCTTTCACCGAATGCTTCTATGAGTCATATGACAGGATAGAGACAAACCGTGTATATATAGCATGGTCATTTAGGTTGAAGGACAGGGTTTTTTTTTTTTTAACAAATGCTATTAAGCATAGATGAAAGTGATTTTGAGTTATATAATGTCATGTTCCACAAACTTTTTCTGCAGGCAGAACAGAAGATGAACTGATGCAGTGACTTCAGCTAAGTGGAAGTCCGACAGCATTTTATGACCTTGCCCCCAACACTGTGGAGGCACTTTTTTTTTTTTGCTGGTCGTATAAAAACAGCAATTTTGTGATAAATAGTAATGGAAAGAAAAGGTCTCCAATTCTCCACGCTTTTATTTGCAGCATTGAAATATGGTCGTCAATAGCAACGAGCAGAAAGGGAGGGGTTGTAGAGGGAGTGTGCAACTGTATGTGTACTCGGGTCAATAGGGAATGGCAGACTGGAGAGGAGAAAAGGAGGTGAGGGAGATGAAAATAGAGGGATGGAAAGAGAGGCAGAGAGGAGAGGGGAAAGGAAAATCAATAAAGTCATCAAACATGAATTGTGCGCTGAAATGACTTCTTAAGTCCCATCAGGAAAGCAAGTGGGAGGTGAAATGCAGTGGGGAACCTGGATGCTGACTTCTATGTGTCCTTGAACAGAGCTGACTCAATCAATGAACTAGCCTCTGTAAAGCAGAGTGTACTACAGGGACTCGGACCTCTGCTCTTATAGAAATGAATTCATCCCCATGCTCTCTGGGATTGTCTTTACTGTATGTTATATGCCTTTTATGAAATGCAGTAGTTTAACTTCAACCAGAAATTCGACCCGTTTCTATCAACTATGCTTCACACACTATTTTAAATGGTGTATATTGTTGTAACAGGAGGGCCTGGTGGCTGGGACGCAGAAGTCCCTTGGCAGCCACCAAGAGCCACCTACTTGCTGCAGGAAGGGCATCTGGCATAAAAACTCATGGCAAATCAATGTGCGGAACATGGTCTGTTGTGGCGACCCCTGAAGGGTCAAACTGAAAGCCATCGATTTTGTATTTTGCTGCAACAGTGGCTATGTGTTCATTCTACCATTAACACCATGTTTAATGTGATGTATATTCATATTTGGGGTGTTGTATATTGGTAAATTAAACCTGTATGTGGAGAATAACACGTATGTGCTTTTATGATGATATTCTGTCTCTACCTTTTTGGTCGATTTCCCTGATTTTGACTTGGAGTTTGTGTTATAGTTTTACATGTTTGAAGTAGAACGGATTCTTTTAATCCCCCACTTTCTGCCATTTCCTTCTGTTCCATCTCTGCTTCTCCTATAACTCTTTTTCGGAGGTTAGTGTATTCCTTTGAGTGTCCAGAGGGCTGTGTGTTTGCTCAAAGGCCAAAGTCATCTTTTCTGTTGGAACTAGGTCCGTGCCTTTGGGGTTGAGGGGCTGGTGGCTGTGGTGGGCTAGTAGTCGACGCTGCTTCACACAAAGTGGTGAATACTGACAGCCACGGGCCATTCAACAGTTTGTATTCCAAATGAGGTTGTAGCTTCTCAGCCTTTCAGCTGGCATTCAGACAGCCTTGCTCTCATTCTTATTCATCCCCCAGCTTTCGGTACAGGCTGCAATTGTTGACCAGCTTAATAGCCTTCATAGGGCCTAGGATATGTCTTTGATGAGTCAATAAAAACGCTTTGCATTGCCAAACAAGCTAAGCCAAAATCTCATCAGGGAGCTGTATTGCATAGTATATTTTTTGCATTATGCTGCATATTCACCTTTCTCTCTGCATTATCTCCAGAGCCCTCTGGTATACCAAGGTCTCAAAACCATACTGCGAATACCACAAGGTCTCAGACTGATAACTACTCATTAATGTCCATGAAATGGCTTCATTTAAATAATATTCATTGTATCCATCACACAAATATGTCTTTTCTCAGTGGTTTTCATGGTTGGCCTAGGGCTGTTAAGCATGTTCATGGGTGGTGGAGGAAACACCATGTGCCCATTAAATGAAAAATCAACTTGCAAACATATGGTCTGTACATTTTTTATATTTTCAAATTGAATGATAAGATGACTGTATATAAATAAATAAATAAATAAATAAATAAATATACTTTCAGTGTTTTTGGAGGATATAAAATCTTGTTAATTGGCATTTTATGATTACACTAGCTGCACATATTTGTATTATAATTGCGATTACGATTTTACAATTGTAACATTGTCTGCTTGCAAACATGCTGTACACCTATATCACCATGCTAACATGCTACATTAAGATAGTAAACATAGCAGCATTTTAAGTTCTTGCTATCAGCATGTTAGCAGCACTGGGATGCTGTGGTTTGAGCTAACAGTCTTGTGTGTCTTGTATTTCAGATTTTTTTCAGTGGAATTTAAATGTTTAAGGCAATTTCTGTTTACAACCCCGGCTTTATTCTGTAGAATTGCTGATCATTTAATGGTTAATTTGTTCTCACGGGGGGATATCCCAACAGTGGGACAGGAAACTTGACGGGGCTGCTATTAAAATGGTGGAAATGAAGTCTGTGTGGTTTTGTTGACAGTTACTGTTTTCCAAAGATGTCAGAAGTACACGAAACCAATACTCAAAAATTGAAGAAATTGCAAACCTAAATGTACAGTACAGTCCAGTATAAGTGGAAGTTTCATGTCCTAAAACTTAATTGAAGTACAAAGGTGCAAGTTCTCCACCAAGTGTCTTCTCTGGGCATTTCATAAAATACAAATTATTCTAAACTACTGAATTTCACACAGTTCATACGTCTGGTGCAGATTGGTTGTGGATGTGCCTCGTAAGTTTTTTGCAGAAATTTAAACTTGGTTAATTAGTCCAAATCCTGTCTCCTCATCTGAGCAAAACCAAAAAAATAAATAAATTGTATAAAAGCAAAATTCCCGTTTAAAATTTTTTTTGAACAGAGGTTTTCATGTGATGTCATCGGGTCACATGACACTTTATTTGCTCTGACCATACAGACATTAGTGACACACCCAACATGGCAGTCTGTAGCCCAACACTCTGCAGTTTGAACAGTTTAACAGGCTCTAGCAGGATTTTAATTCCTGACTTATGTATAGAGATTAATTTTACAATATAATATAGATCAGTAAAAAGCTGGTGAATCTGTCAGATCATATTTCAGAACGTCAGGAAATAGGTTAGTTAGGGACTGGTGACCCATATAAGTTTGCCCAAATGGACCAGTACTGCAAACGGCTGACTTCAATTCAATTCAATTCAATTCAATTCAATTTTCAATTCAACTTTATTTATGTAGCGCCAATTCACAACAAAGTCATCTCAGGGCACTTTACAGAATAAAGTCAAGATTATAAAGATATATAAAGAGAACCCAACAATTCCCCCTGGAGCAAGCCATAGGCAACAGTGGAGAGGAAAAACTCCCTTTAACGGAAGAAACCTCCAGCAGAACCAGGCTCAGGGTGGACGGCCATCTGCCTCGACCAGTTAGGGTGAGTGGAAAGGGGAGAGAGAAAAGAACAGAGCAACAAAAAGCAACAACAAAACATCGGGCAGATTGGTAGGACCAGTAGCTGCACGCTGGAAGACACACAGCTTCAAAGCCGGGGGACACCTGCAGAAAGGGACAGAGAGAGGGGGACAGAGGAGGACAAAGACAACTACGGGAGAGAACACACAGAGTTAATGACATACAGTGGTGACAATTGCGGGGTGAGAGGAGAGGAGAGAGGGACAAGAGGAGGAAAGGAGCTCAGTGCATTGGGGGGTGGGTCCCCCAGCAGTCTAAGCCTATGGCAGCATAACTATAACTAAGTATATGCTTTATTAAAAAGGAAGGTTTTAAGCCTAGACTTAAAAGTAGAGAGGGTGTCTGCTTCCCGAATCTGAACTGGGAGCTGGTTCCACAAGAGAGGAGCTTGATAGCTAAAGGCTCTACCTCCCATTCTACTTTTGGAAATTCTGGGAACCACAAGTAGGCCTGCATTCTGAGAGCGAAGTGGTCTACTGGGATGATATGGTGCTATGAGGTCTTCTATATATGATGGAGCCTGACCATTCACAGCTTTATATGTAAGAAGCAGGGTTTTAAATTCTATTCTAAATTTAATGGGAAGCCAATGGAGAGAAGCTAGTGAAGGTGAAATATGATCTCTCTTGCTAGTTCCAGTCAGCACTCTTGCTGCAGCATTTTGGATTCACTCTCCAGATGAGCCACATCAGTAGGCAGGGTAATAGTCCAGGCTGTTGTGTTTGTGCCAAAGTCTGTTCTGCCTTCAAGATGTTTCCATTATTACAAGCTACAGCATAAACTCAAAGGTATCTTGGCTCTCGGATACATAATGTTAAGAGGAGACAGTGGAACAGACTTTGACAATGGTAAGAAAAACCCTACCGCTTAGCAGTCATGTTTACTAATTGGACTTGACCGCATCTCTGACGCCACAGGAAATGCATCTGGAAACAATAACCACAGGCCACATAATTGAGCAAACGGTATCACAGAACTGCAGCCCAGTCAATGAGTTGTCCAACACAGTGGCCAAAACAAAGTTCACTTGACTTAGTGCCAATAGTGAAAACCTCATTAGGACAGTCCAGGCTGTCTACTACTTTGAAAATGGTGCTTAGCTTAACGTAATAGCAATAATGGAATATTTGATTGAAGACTTTAGTCCACAATCAACTCAGTTCATGTCAGGACATAATATGTCCCTGGTGTGGAATTTATTTACAACACAACTACAACAACTTTAACATACATCCACTGTTTCTGCATATGCACATGAGTAGAAACAGTTTATAGCATGGACCAAGGCACTTTCAATAGACAATAGAGGAACATATCTCAGGCGTTTTAGGACAGTTCACCTCACTAAAATGAACAATATACAGTGTAATAACTGTTTTATTATTTTATTTGTTTTTAACAATATTTATATATTACTTTGCATGTATGCTGTATTACTGTGTACAACAGCTACTGCAACACAAAAATGTCCCTTTGGGGATTAATAAAGTATCTATCTATGTATCTTCTATCAGTTAAAAAGCAGTATCAATGTTGCTTTGATGTATAAATCATAGTAGTGGTAAGCAAAACACTAAGGAAAGTGAGGTAGATCTGATACACAGAGCAGAAGTAAATAAAGGTTAAATCTAGTCAAACCTCTGAAAGGCCTCAGAGTGTGGTAGAGACATCTGCAGTGTTCACTGCAGTGTCTTTCAAAAAAGAGCTTTGCCTTCCCACAAATGCAATTCTTGCTTGCAGATTTGGGAGCATTAAATGAGCTGGCAGGAGATGAAGGAGCCGGAAAAAAAAACAGCAACAAAGGGCTTTGTCTGTGTATCTACATACAGATGTGGTTGTAAGAGCAAAAGCATGTCCCGTCTCTTACTCTGAGCAACGCTGTGCATGAGTGCACCACCTCCCTCAGCAGGAAAACAAGTACTGTTTTAAGGACATTTGTCTGATTTGATGGGAAAGCTGGAGAGAAAGAGAGTCATATAGAAGAGAATAGGTTGAATGTTGGTCCATTGGAAGACGGCCATCACAGAATAAATTCTGTCTCTTGAAAGAGTTCAAGAGACAGGAATGCCTGATTAACTAAGCCGTTGGGGCAGAAGAGATGAGGCCAGTGGGTGAAGAACAGACAGAACAACCTTCATTGTCACTGAGCACATATATATATTGCACATGCGTGTTACAGTGAAATTCAATTAAATTCTCTGCATTTAGCCCAACCCCACAGGGGAGGCAGCCAGGGAGCCACACCTGGTGGGGGGGGGGGGGGGCTGGAATATGATCCTGCTGACTTGTTTATGTCATCCTGCTGCTCTACACATTGAGCTACCGGGCCGCATTCAAAGAATGAGATCAGACAAACAGAAAACACCATTAAATTATGTAAAATGAGAAATGCGCTTTGCTAAATAATAACAATAATAATAATAATAATAAAAAACAGCTTGGTAAAGTACATATCCAGTTTAAACTGTACTAAGATTATCAAATTAACAGTGTAATAAACGGGAGAGGGAACTCTGAGGAGCTAAACCCAGCAGAGCAAGCATATTTTTCTAGTGCTCTTACCAGAAGCAAGCGAGGCTTTTTACAGCTGTCTTTATCAGGGATTTTACGCTTCCAAAAGGACCGGCTCAGCAAAGGACAGAGATGGAGACAGGGACAAAAGAAGAGAGGGAAGAAAAACAACACTGCAAAGGCTGACTGAAGAATGTGCCGTACAGTTTGACTAGTTGAACCATGCAGTAAAAATAGACATGAAGATTTGCATTTGTACTGTATGTGTGGACTGCGTGAGAGGGAATTTTAGTATTAGGCAAAAGCCTTTGTTTTAACACAGAATGCCTCCAGTCTCCCCTCGTTGTCTTTTTATTCATCTTGAGAGAAAAAAATTACTGACAATTAAAGCTGACTTTTTAACACATTGTACTTTCATTAAAATACACATTCAGAAATGTTCAGTGTACAAGACAATGAATGGTTTAATTGTATGCATTACTAGCAGTGATAGAAGAACCCCCTCCCTTTGGTAAATGTTGTAATGCTAGGCTGATAAGAACTGAGATTTTCAACGTGACAATGTGAATCGGGCTGCATACTGTATTTTTTGTGTTTCAGTAGCCAAACCTGACAACCATGAACTACCTGCTAACAGTTTTTCTACACTCTCATCCCACAGAGTCAGATAAGGACGCTTCCTAAGCCATCAAATTGTGTTGTTTTACTTCCTTTGACATATCATATTGATGCCACAAGTACCCTTTGGTGCCGCTATTGGACTCTCCAGAAGCGCCACTATTTGATGCCCTGGGAACAACTGCATCCAGTATTGGTGCTGCAGGTGCACTTTGGCATCAGTACTTTATATATACACAACAAAACTGCATTAGGTTTAGGGAAAACAACTTTGTTGCATTAAGAAAAAACAAGAGTTAGGGTTAGGCACAAAAACTTTAACTAGTCATATTCTGAAGTGGCCAGGCTGTTGAAAACATAAATACCATGGCACAAAATGCCATCAGGCCTACTGAACACTACCCAAAGTTGATTTCTAAATTTCTGTCTGAATCCCACCGTCCAGACTGTCATGGCAAAAAGCGTTGTTTAGTTGGGTTTAGGCACAAGGACAATTGGGTTACGTTTAGGTGGAAAACAAGTTAGGCTGAGTAAAAACATGATGTCCCAGGCTAAATGAAATATTGAAATCAAAAAATGTTGATTTGTCCTGTTAACCACGTGGCTTAGTTTGATGTGATAACCTTTTATTTCCTGGTAGTTAAATATTGGAAGTTGGGTAAATATAGTCAACTGAAAACTTTTGGCATCTCATACAGACGCCAAAAGGCAGAGTTAGCATCATTATGAAAAACCAAATGAGTTAACAAAACATCAGCATTTAATGCCATGGGAATGAGAGTAGTCTGTTTTGATCTGAGAAACAGGATCCACATACACATACAGTAACTCAGCTTTGCAAATACACTCCAGCTATTATATACAGCTCTGTACAGCTCTGATTCCAAGTTAATTCCAAATGAACAATAATTAAAAAAAAAAAATTTGCATCTATACAAATACTAGAAAGTATCCCAAATTTCTTTCTTCAGAAATGTAGTACCCTGCAGTTGGTGAAAAAAATAATACAATAAAATACAGTGGCTCAGTGGTTGTAGCACATGTGACATTTGAATTCCCTTTCCATGTTTTTATCTATATCTTTGCAATGGACATTGTAATAAAGGCAAAATGCCAAACATAAGTAAAAGAAAGATATGAGCGTGATTTATCTTAGTGGGACTGCTGGAGTTTCAATATGAGCCTCAGATGAACTTTGGAGTGCATTTGTCCAATATAGTTGTGCTCCGGTTGAACGCTTAAGGACTGGTGAGGACAGGACGAAGAGAGACATTATAGTGACCAAGACCTATTCTCATTTACTCAAAAGCAGATCAGTACAACCTGAAAAAAAAACAGGACCTAATGTATCAGTTACTGTTCTGTTCTGCAACTTGCATGCAAGTTTGAGTTCTTCCGCTGATATCCTGGTATAATCTAATATAATTAATACAATTCCAAAACTGTCATTTATCTTCATTATTAGTCCCTGTACGATTACCTTCTTTTCTTTTCTAACAGAAAATTATATGAAACTACAGTATCCATCGATCATCGGCAACAATAAAACCACACAGCGGTCTGCCAAATGCGATACTGCTGGTGCTACCTGACTCTACCCTAGTTATTGGTGAGATAGTGTACTGAGTTCAGACTTAGTTACACTGATACATAAGCTCCGGAACATTTAAAGGGCAAATTCTGAATGCCAAACATGTTGGCACAGATGACACTGGAGATGAAATATTTGGCATACAGAATATGGCATTTAAAAATCACACTGACTGGCCTGATAGAGGTACTGTAGAGCAAAGGTCAAGCTTTTTTTCACAACATGTAATCCCAGTTTTTTTTTTTTGTTATTATTCATTTTCAATGATAATTATTTAAAGGCTGGGGCGTAAAGTTCTGAAGCCCTTTGTGACAAAGATCTTGACATTTGCAGGGTATATCGCTAAACGGTTCCACCAAGACCAAGTCATACACATTATGTGACCCACTAAGGACACATCCAAAACACATTAGCCTTCTTTGAATTCAAATACTGATTTATTGATCATTCTCTACATAAAAGCACGTCTTTTGTTTAGAGTGGAAGGTATTGCTGTGTCAGTTTCCATATTTCTTTCCAGGTATTTAAGGTTAGGTTAGTTGGTGATTCTAAATTGGCTGTCCTGTCTCATGATAGACTGGCAACATGACAAATATGTGTCCAAAGTACCAAATGGCTGCTGTGCAGTGAACAAAGTGTCTGCGTGAGACTTGGTGAAAAACGCATAATATAGAAATTGACCTGCCTTTAATGGAAGCGATAAAGATTTCATTTCTTAAAGGATAATTTTGGTTAATTTGGTTAAAGGATAATTTTTTTATTTAGTCATATTCTACACGGGCTGCATTTTTGGACAACAACTGAGGACTACAGCACAGATGATCAAGCTGTCCCAGGCTGCATATTGATAATGTAAAAAGGGGAGATTCGGTGTTGGCTTTTAGCGTCTTATGCATTAGCAACAGGTTATTAAAAAAGGGCTTGTAATACCCTCTTACCTTAAAATCACAACTATCAAGTTATGTCTGGACAACAAAGATGCTTGTTGTGACTGTGTGTGAATTACCATGCTGTCTAAAGCAAGCAAACAGTTTTCTCCTCTGGCAGCTTCTAAAACTATTCATCTTGTTATTTGAAGATAAGGGCCAACACTGAATCTCCCCTATTTACATTATCGATATGCAGAATGGGTCAGCTTGATCACCTGTGCTGTAGTCCTACTACAAAACAAATGCAACTAAGGTCATGATTGTCTTACATGAAACAATTATTGACACACAAAAATAATTTCAATAAAGTATAATCTCATAACATCAGTGATGAGATAAGACACGAATAAATGCACAAAGATCATTTTAACACAAGCTGAGTAAAAAATAAAAAAAGTCATGTTCGCTCCTATTGTTTTTAATCATGTTAGACATTTCATAATACTACTCCCCCACAGCTGATCAGCGGCTGTCAGTCGATAATGTGGATGTCCAGAAATGTGCACCTCCTGTGTTTGATTAATTAGACCACAATAGAGGAGAAGAGACAGACACGCTGGAATGTGTTGCCAGGCACTACGCAGTAAAAACCTGCTGTAATGGCAACGCTGTGGGGGGAAACCAAAGAAAGAGACTGGACTGAGGAGTCAGGGGAATGTGTGGAAGAAAAAAAGAGATGAGTCTGGGGAGAGAATCCAAAAAGCCTGAGATCTTCTGCCTCATTGACAGCTTAATGGTGTGTGTCATAAATGGTGTCACACTCCTCCCCACCCAATGCAAACCTCGATCTCCACAAAAAAATTGAAAACCTATGCTCTAACTGTGCACGTTACCAATTTAAGATCTAAAAAGGAGAAACAGTGCACAGGCTTACTAACAATGATGTGAGGTAGCGGTTCAGTAAAAGGTAGAACTGTAAAGACTGAAATAGATCAAAAGTGTAAAAGAAAGTAAGATGAGCAAAATGAGAGACATTTTTTTTTATCTCTTCTCTTCCCACTCATCACTAATGGTCCTGGGAGGAAATCTGAAGTGATCAGCAGTCTATGACAGGGCTGACTGTGAACAAATTGATTTTCACAAGGACCTGCACAAGTGTCCCACTTTTACCTTCACACTAAATTCTATATTCATTTCATTCCTATTTGTAGACACACCGGTAAGAATTAAGTCACACCTGCTGGGTGCTGCCTCCGGGAGGCAGGGGCATTGCATCACTACATGATCGTACTGAAGACTTTCAGAGGAAATTGGCATGTTTAAAGGGGTTGAATGATGAAGGAATGAAGGCCCAATATAATACATTTTTGATTTTACAAGCTGACTCTGTAGATATACAGCACACAACAGATGTTCCAAGCTGATCCTTATGCCACATTCACACTTCTGATGACAAATCGTGGGGCTTTGGTGAAGCTGTAGCTCTGGGGTGTGTGTTATGCTCTGACTGGATGGTTGCACTAACAAAATCGTTTCTAGGTTTTCTGACCTAGTAAGGTCCACAATGTCATAAAAACATGTGATAAATAATCAGCGTGTCCTCTGTTTGTTTAAAAAAAAATCATTTAAGTCACTCTCTGTATCAGTTCCTGCTGGAATCAAAGCACTCCTGATTGGCTTTAACCAATCTGCACATAGCAGATTTGCAAAAAACGTTCACCTTTTTCTGTTGTGTCAAGGGGCTCATTTTGTCTTTGTCTGTCTATATGACTGGCAAGAAGACAAAAAGGAACAAAAGATTCACTGGGCATCAGTGGCTCAGTTGGTAAAGTGGCCGCCTACCGACCATTGGGTTGGAGGTTTCGCGCTCCGCTCTTCCCGACCACATGTTGAAGTGGTCTGCCGTGGTGACCCTGAGCTCACAGGATAACCCCAAAGGACAAATAACAAACTAAAATAAAGCAGGTACTATTCACCTCTTTTGCCCAATGGAAAGAAAAAGCACAATTGAGCTGTGTCCAACCAGCACCATCAGGTCTAAATATGCTATTTTCCAAGCTTAGAAAAATGTGTATCAAATTTATAAGGCTCAAGCCGTTGTTTCAGTGTGCAAGGTGCAGTTGATCAAAACAAAAACTTTACGTGCGAGTGCAGGATTAGACCTGGTATTTGAAGATACCTGAGTCATTTTAGGGTACGTTCCATGTCTGTTTGTAAGAAACATGTGAGATAACTATTTTCCTCAAAAGTCTCACATTTTACACATCAACAGAAAGCGTGCTATAATATCCCACACAAATTCGGTGCACCCTATGCTTTGTTTATCTTGAAATTGCCATGATGTTCCTAAACTGACAGTTTTCGCTGGGTTCGTTTTTCAGGTTAGCGCCTCTGGATTTCAAAATGAGGAATAAATACTATTAAAGTGAACAACCTAATTTTTTATACAGTTCTACATTCTAAATACTAATTAAAATATCGTATTTTCAAGTTGCATTTCACACTGAAATAAACTATTTAAATCTTAATTTATTCATGTCCACAAAACTTCTGTCAATTATGTTACCAACATGATTCCCTCCGGCAACAAAAAAATGGTTTGTCCCAAAGCCATATGACCATCATCCATTTTCCTCTGTGGCAGACATTTTGAACACACTGATGAGTTAATTATTTTACCCAAAATAGTGCATTGTCAAGGAGCATATTAATTGACAGTCAACAATGATTTACAGTGGCTATTATATTTCGATTCAAATTCAAATTCAACTCTGAGGTCAACCTGTTAAAAAAATGACTTTTGGCTAGTCAGGAAAGGCCCATCTTTGAAATTATGGGTAATTAATTACTAGGTACGGCAAAGTCCTAACATAGTCGATGTGCACTTACTGAGGGACCATTGTGTGCATGTGAAATAATCATAAGGAATTATGATAAATTGATATTTCAAATATGTTGTGATATTAACTATTAATTATATAATATAATATATTATATAAAAATATAATTATACAATATTTTGCAAGTTGAAACTTTCCAGAACTATTCAGACAAACCATTTGCGAGGCATGATATTTTGTAATATTTCTTTGACCACATGACAATGCAGTGTCACTAGTCGCCGCTGCACTTGCTCAGATCAGTTTACATATGTCAAAACACACGTTCACACATACAGTACATGCGGGTTCTTTTCGTCCCCTCATCAACACATTTATAGTCTGGCTATCATTTTAAGTAGATGTCAACAGTTGAAAAACAGAGGAGATACAGAGAGAGGCATGGCACAGGCTTAACAGCACAAGGAAAGGTGAAAACAGTGACAGAGATGAGTGAGAGAGAGAAAAAAGACGCCTATTGGAGGAAAGCACAGCAGAGAAGCAGAGAAAGAAAGTGCAGGCTTAAAAGTTTGTAACAAAGAAGTTTCCTTTCATATACACAGGTACATTGTGAGTTTCAGACAGAAAAAAGCTAGAAGAAAACTGAGCAACAGAGGCTTAAAGGAAGCCCTGCAGTCTCAGATTCCCCAGTAACAAAAAAAAAAAAAAATTGCCAAAAAGTCCCTGTTTTGGCGACGTGTGGAGATCATTGTTGGTTCACCATGTCCTCATGTCCAATATCATGGACACTACACCTCTCCAGAAAGCGGAGGAAGAGCCCTGGGGAAGGGAAGATGAAGTACATAAACCTATGCTTCCTACTGCAGGACAGTGCCATTGCCTTTTTGACGAGGGATGAAAACAGCGGGTTAACAGCAGGTAAATCCCAAACAATAACCGAAGGGAAGGTTAAAAACAGAAGGGGTTTGTCAGTGATACCCTAAGAAACCTTCACAGGAAATTTTTTCATTGAACATCCTAATTCCAATCTCTCCTACTCCTTGTTTTGTTGGATTGGGCCATTCTGGCTTGTTAATCCAACACTGGCAGAGAAACATACCTTTGTAAGGCTTATGAGAACTTTTCCTTTCTGGCTGAAAAGTTACATTCTGCCAAGTTAATTATTAGTGTGGATTTGGAAGACGTGACCGCATCTATAGGCTGTGATCCAACGTCAAAGAACTGCATATACAACACGTGTCCCATGTTTGCCATAGCAACTGAAGGTTACCTGGAGGCATGTGTCCAAATCACTCAATGGTCAACTGAAACAGTCAGAAGAGAAAAGAAAACAAGGATGGCAACAAGGAAAAGGTCCCCTCCAACATCACTGTGAAGAATAAGGACATAGTGATGTCAGATCTGATGGAGATGTTTCAATGCGGCATGTATATAACATCAAAAGCCAGTTCCTCCACTACCGTGAGCTAAAAAGGAGCGTGACTAATCAAGAATGCCTGCTTTATGTGGACCTTTATGAACTACTCATGCAAGCATTCTGCAGAAATCCAGGCAATGCACTTCACATGAAACCAGAAGCAAACCCTACTACACACAATAATAATTTAAAGTGATACATTTCTATTGGTGCCACAACAGTGCACATGTGCTTCGGTACAATTTCAGCATCAAAGGACAAAGGCCCACCTGCCATATGGGCGCACCTGTCTCCTATCCTTCCACTGAGACTGCATTTCTTCAGTGATGGACCATGCACACAGTATAGACAGGAAGGAAACTTGTTCCTGTTCAGCACAGAGCTGATGAAACGTGGCTTTAAAAGGGGACATGGAACTTATTTGGTTATTATTATTAGTTATTCATCATGATGTATGCATGAAAAGTTTCAATTGAATATTGCACTTGAAAAATAACATTGTTCTGATTGTTATATATGTGTCCAGTTATTTGCGTCAACTATGTGACTTTCATATGTTGCACTTGATTGTTTCACAATAAAGATGACTAAAATAATGCTTCGGGTAGGTGCATCCACACAGATTGTACATTTGCATAACAGCTGTTAAAACTCTTATAGTAAAAAAAAAAATTTATTAAAAAGTACAAATAATAAAATATAAAAAAATAATAATTTTAGAGGCAGTGTACGTGAGTGTTTTAGACAATTGTGTCTATATTTAGTTAGTTAAATCAGATTGGTTGATATATATTTCATGAGAAATTTTCGACAAATACAGTACATTGTTCACAACAATGTAAAGAAAGTGCAGCATTTTAAACAATGGATGACTGACTTGCTTGCACTGATTTACTGCAGGGATGAGAGAGTAGGTGCCACGGATGCCAGATGTGAAACAAGAAACTCCACAGGGACAAGAAGTTTGCCTGCTAATTCAAACCAATCAGAGGATTGTTACTCGTCGAGCAGAAAATGATGCCACAGAGCTTAGTCTGATGGCTGCGGGAAGAGTGAGAGCGCAGATCAACATGCATGGTAAAGACAAACATGTCTCCGGTGTAGATGGAATTGTGGAAAAGATGGCACTGTAAATGAGAGTTTAGTAATAGGGGTTCAGTACAATAAAATAAATGATTCCTCATAGGGTGGAGAGTAGAAAGAGACTCAAAAAACGTTCCAATTTAAAATGCATGATTTTTGTTCTTACCACCATAAATACAGGTAGTAAACACCTGCTTCCCATACTAGCAGGCTCACATCATTGTAATACAATCATTTGCACCTAAATGTCATTGGGTTTAGGCACAAACAGAGAGGGTTAAGGTTAGGACACAATCTTTGTCTGGGTGCAAGTTCAGAAACAATATTTTTTGAAATATCGACAATGAGTAGAATAGGGCGGCGCCTATTTATGCAGCGGCTACCGTCTCTCTGTTTTTGTAGCTTTGTGTGTGTGATGTGTGATGTTTGTGTGTGGTGTGTGCTGAACCGCAACTGGCAAAAATCGCCTATAGTTGCGTGGATTTGCTTAGAATATAGTCGGATGGATTTGTTAAAAATTGAGAAGTAAGTCTCAGGACTTACAACATGCTGGAGGATATGCCAAGAACACCGGGATCCCTCTGGATTGTTGTGGGGTCCAGGAGGAGGCATAGGTGGCGTTGCAAGGGCAAACAGAAGCAGGGCTGTGGGAAAAGCTAGCCAGGCTAAGAAAACAACCACAGAAGCCCCTGAGTTTATTTCTTAATGATGCCAGATCCATTGTCAGTAAGATAACGGAAGTTGAGCTGCTTCAGCATTAAGTGCTTTGAAAGACTTGTGGCTCACATCAAAGACCTCCTCCCACCCATGTTTGACCCCCACCAGTTCGCAAATAGAGCGAACAGGTCAGAGGACGCCATCAGCATTGCCCAACTCAGCCCTGGCCCATCTGGAGCAGCCGAGGCATCATGTTAGGATGCTCTTTGTTGACTACAGTTCCACCTTCAACACAATTGTATAAGGCTATAATTATTATAGAAATAATAACAGAAGGCTCGGCAGAGGCTGTATTTCTTGCGGCAGTTAAAGTAGTTTTACCTCCCTATGAAGATGTTGATGAACTTCTACACTGCCGTCATCAAATCCATTCTCACATCCTCCATCACAGTCTGGTTTACTGCAGCCACGGCCAGGGAAAAGGCCAAGCTGCAGAGCGTCATCCTGAACATGAACTTCAGCCACTCCCCTCTGGCAAGAGGCTTTGGTCCATCAGGATCAAGACCTCACACCACAAGAAAAGTATTTTCCCCACTGCGGTCAGCCTGCTGAACGATTTTTCATTTGCAGGTAGATTTAACCTATATATTGAACAATGCTGTTGCAATGCAAACATCTTGATCCACAGTTATTAGTTACTCCAACTTTTCTTTTACAATATTTGTCACTTTTGAAAGTTTCTGCACTGGACTTGTGCCAAAATTCTAACTTTAAATGTAAAAGTTTAACCTAAAGCTCCCCAATAACCTTGACACAGAATGACACACAAGGTCCATGTGTGGACATAGCAGCTGATGTCAAACATGTTTGTTTTTCATCCCAATATACTTGACACAAGCTACTTTATAAACCAACATTATTAACCTGAGCAAAACTGCTGTACTCATCCACAACTGCCTCCCTACCACCGGTACCAGGGACACTCACACTGCATTAGCACAGTGGTGCTTCTGTTGCCGGTTGTGTGCTTTTTAGAGCGCCAGAGAGAAAAGACTGCCAATCAACAGCTCCAGGGTGGCACCGAAACGAGGCCCAGTAATCTGTCATAACATCCACACGCAGCACTGTGGACCTTATGGTTTCCAGCTCTCTTCATTGCTGCACCACATTGTGTATGTACACGCCGAACCACTCCCAATTACTTTGAAGCTTCAGTCATCCAGCAACCAAATCAGTAGAACTGTGATTAAATTATTGCTCTATAAATCTAACACCACAGACTACAGGCATTTTTACACAGGGATCCTAGTATACCACTAATATGATGACCCTTCTTTATGACTATCAACACTAAATCCCCTCAATAGACATTTTCTTTTTACACGGCTGCTAGTTTCCGAGTATAACAGCTGTGGCATTTAATTTGACTTACTATGTGACATGGAACATGTATTTATGCCGACTTAGACTATACATTTCATCATCGAGTAAACCAACAGGATGCTAAGGAGAAATCTGTACAGCATGTCTGTGTATTGCTTCATCACACTGATGTCTGACACTCAATCAATTATAGTGAATTTAGCTGTATTACAATGGAGGTTTGATAGCTTGTTGCACAGCAACTTTTGAACTGATATTTTGATGTTTGAGTTGCTATTAAATAGGCTATGAGAAACTATAATGTGAGTCTGGCTGCATCAGTCTAGTACAACAGAGGCTAGTGGTGTCTTCTGCGGTCTTCTCCGTTTTTTTTGGCAGAGCAGCATAAAAATGTTAATTGTTCTTCTTATCCTGGATTTATATAGCATTTAATTTTCGCTTTTCCTTTTGGCGGTCGTGTTGAAAAAAATGTAGAAAAATGAAAAAGGTTCAGTTAAGCAGCCTGTCTCGTAATTTACTGTTTCCCTAAAAATGTTATGAAACGAGAAAGCAGGCTTAAAGTATTGAGCTTTTTGCTTTTCATTGTAATTTGTGTTTTAACAGGTGGTGTTAGTTAATTCGCCTCACTCTCCCAGAGGAGTCTGAAACCACCAGTTTCTCCTCCACATATTTGAAAAACGTTCAAAAAATAAGTCAAAGAAGTAAAATGAAAATTAAAAAAAGTCATAAATTTGGTTTGTTAAGGTGAGGAATTGTTGAAAAAAAAATGTAAATGTTTTTAAGCTGAAACATCTGTTTTTTACTTCAGATTTCTGAACAAAGTTATGGTGATTTGGAGCATTTCGGGCAACATTTGTTTAAATTTCCTTGAGTGAGCCTTTTGGAATGAAGGAAAATGTCACCCACTGGAGCAGTGTGTCTGACTGATGTGCTTTTAATAGTTTTTGGACAAAAACAAAGGTCTATGGCACAGACAAGATAATCCAGGCTGCTGGCTGACAGACTCTACTGCTCTGCAGACACATTCTTGCGGCAGCATTTCTTTCTGTGTCGTGTTAGTTTCAGCAAAATGTCACTGTATTAAGATATTTAGGTACAAAATGCAGAGGGTTAATACAGAGGAGCAGCGAGTGGTACCGGATCCAGTCATCGTCAAAAAACAAGCAAAGCAAACAAAAAAAATAGCTTTAATAATAATCAATCATCTTTAGTTTTACAGTTTCACAGTATGAATAGCACAAAAATGTTAAGAGAAATCAGATTCTATAGGCTAAAGTGAAGAGTATTTACCGTGACCTCCACCTGCAGAAGCTTGATCAGGAATGACTCTTTTTCAGAACGGAACAGGGCGAAAGGTCTGGGCTCATAAAGATTATGGAGTGATGAATTCAAGTTTGAAATATTTGGGTTTAATCACCTACAATATGTGTTGGAGAGAGGTGGAAGAGCAAGTGTTTGCAGCCTTCGGTGAAGGACGATGGGTTTGGGGCTGCATTTCTGCCAGTGGTGCTGATGATATTGTGGAAAAGCATCTGACTATAAGCAGTTTTATTTTTTCCGGCATGACAAAGATCCCAAGAATGCAGTAAAATACCCTGTCGATCAGGAACTGGCCTCCACAGAGTCCAGGGTTGAATATCACAGAGGTGGTTTTGGATCACTTGGACAAGGTCTGAAGGGAAACTGGTATATCATATGAGAAGATCAGTTAATAAAATCAAGATGGTCTCCCTAAAATAATTGAACATGTGCTGAGTGCAAAGTGTGCACAGATTTTCTGTATTTTCCTCTTATATCTCATTAAAGAGACCTAGAAATAAATATGGATTTTCATTGCAACCTTGAAATCGACTAGTGGCCCCAGCACAGTACTGTTTGCCCAGTTCTAGGTTCCATGCTGCATTAGCTGTTACTAGAATCACACTCAAGTTAACAATCCACATGTTGGTTTTGGTTATGTAATTGTAAAACTACATAAGTAGTTATCATAGCAGTAAATGGAACAAACTGGTGACTTCCTAATCAGATGCTTGCTGATCTGGACATGCTTTGTGGGACATTTCGACAGTCCTTAGTGGGCAACAGGAGAAGAGGCAGCTGAAAACTTACTTGGTGCAGCAATTCTGAGCCACTGAATTGTCCAAATTGGGTGTGTCCCTCATCAGATTTCTCAATCAATGAGACAGTCCACTTACATTCAATCTGCATTGAATCTTTAGTCCTGAATCAGCTTCATCCGCTGCTTCCACTGGATGGAAAATTTCTTCACTGGCCTGAGAAACTGACAAAGACAAACACCTGAGAGAGATGAGAAGATCAACACTGAATCAAAATCAATCTGAATATAAATGCTGCTTACTCATTTTCCCCACTTGTTCAGAAGATCTGCTTATGGATTTTGCAGCAGCTTGACTTCTGTTCAGGCTGATAAGGCTGCCACATGACTGCCATTCTGGCCCCGCTGGATGCAGCACCATTACAACCTCATGCAACAATAAGAATCCAATCAATAGTTCCAATCAAACCTATTGGTACATTCATTTACAGAGAGGACCTTGGGGTCGTTTCAAAACAACAGGGCTCGTATCAGAAGCTGTGGGGGACAAATGGACCGATATAAAAGATCACATAAATGCTTAAAGGAACTGCACACTTTATTGGCACACAGCATTGAGCTGCTGAGCACTTGCATAGGTGTTAATGGATTGAAGCCGCCAGGAGATAAAGGGAATGTGCATGAACATGCAGCACAAATAGAACGTGAGCAATAACACTGTCAATCATGTCATGTGCTGTAAATGTTTCTTATATTTTAACATCCTTACTTCTTCACAACAGAGCTGATGGGTGATGACTGTGCTCTGAGTTCTGTCACCGAGCTCCTTTGCTGGTGTATTAATAAGACAAATAATGCCACATCTGTAGTATCTGCAGCATGGGAAGTCAAAATGTAAACTGATACAAATCAATCATATGTTCTATATACAAAAATGTGAGGTTTTTTCAAACTACTGTAAAGTTTTGAATCAAATTTTATTAGCAGCAGTTGTATCTAATAAAAATAACAATAAACATTTACACACATACCTAGTTATACATTTCAATAAGTCGGTATCATGGTTGGCAATGGGGGTTTAAGAAATCTGTATATGGAATAGACAAGACCAAAAAGCAACACTTCAGATCCCACAGACAGCACTGCACTGAAAACATAGTGTGACATGATTCTGTAGTGAAAGACAGAAAAGCATAAGACTACCTAAAAACCAAAATTCTTTTTTTTTGGAAATCATGGATGCCACATCATCCATGCTAAAGTGGAGAGTAGAGAGAGGGAGCATCTGACTTGTTGTTGGGTGAACCCAGCATGAGCAACTTGCAAATCTGTGTATACACTATTAATGCTGAATGATATATACATGGGAGGCCTTGTGTATTTCTGCACATATATTAAAGATATATTGCACTTATTACAACAGCATGGCTCAGCAGTAAAAGAGTCCAGGTGCTAAACTGAGCTACCTCCAATCCAGAGCTGTTACCCTACTGAAAACATTTGATGTATTGGGAAGTGAAATTCATAATGTTGAGCAGCTTTAATCCTATTGTATATCAAGCAAGAATGGGAAAAGGTTTTGCAGTCAAAATATTTTTTTCTTTTGTTTTACAGTTACAGTAAAAATAGGGGATTTAAGAGAATAGTAAACATGTTACTGTTCCAATGGAAAAAAAAAAAAACACAATCAAATTTCTCATTTTATCATCTTTGGACTCATTAAAATCTCTTTTCAATTACATTTTGCAAAGCATCCAAACTTTTCTTCTTTTTTTTTTCCAGGTTTGTATAAAGTTGTTACAGTAACACACATCAGTCTGTAAGAGATAATCTGCAGTCCAAACACTCACTCCAGGTTAAATTGATAATATTGATTTCAGGCTAAACAATTAATATGTGCATGTAATGATAATAGAAGCCGTGGGATGCTGAGACAAACGATAACTATAGATTCTCTTCAGTGAGGTGTGTGTGGTTGAGATAAAGACTGTCTTTGTCTGAAGGATAATGACTGGCTCTAAAAGCAGTCATTTCTGCCTTTTACAGGCTACAGCCATCCGACTTCACAGTGGTCAGTGGACCTCACAGGCTGTTTGGAGCCATTACACACTCTTAGTTTGTATTGGAAGAGCCAACAGCTGACACTTTCTGGCCTGAAATCGGGACCAGAAATCATTTAGATGTCAGGTTTAGGTGGACTCGATCCTTCCAGGACTAGTGAAGGGGGGCTGAATATCACCATTTATTTTTTTTTTATCTATAGTTTATAGTTTAGCAGTGGTGCTTTGTACAGGGAAATCTTATATATTCCTACATATCAGTTCCCAGGGAGAGACAGAGAAGCATAAATCAAGCCCAAGAAAGGTTTTACATCCTCTATTTCTGCTGTTTACCTCAAATGGTCTGCAGATGAGTTAATCGCCAACTGACAGTGTGGCTTTATCGTGACCTCCAAATTAATTGTTTCAGTAAAGCTCGCCCTTATAAAATCATGTCTTTTGTCACAAATGGAAGATTTTAAAGAGGCTCAAAGCATGTACGTGTTGGTTTATTACTGCTTTAAATGTGCAATCTGCTGTTTGCAACCTCTTAAGAATCACCGTGGACCTAAGTTAGTGCTCTGTCTGAAAGCTGCAGTAACTACGAGATCATCCTCAGCAGTTTCACTAATTATCACAATGTTTAAGTTGTTCTACTCTATTTTCCAAGAGTCTTTAAAAGTCTTTCCCCCCCTGCCAGGATGTTTTCATGTTATACAAATTTACATCTGCCTGTTATCAGGAGTAACAGTGAAGCTGATTTGAGATTTGAGATGCCTGTGTATAAACAATGGATGTACCAAATGACAAACCGTTCAGATAACTTTGCTGTCGTGTCCTCAGGGTTTTGGGATATTGTGAATATTCTGATGCCATTGAAAAACTCAATTGGCAAACCGGGTTGAAAAGCACTTTGATCATTCACTTAAGTAAAAGTAGCAATACCACCCTGGAGAAACACTGTGTTACAAGTACTGCATACAAAGTGTTACTTTGGTAAAAGTACAAAAAGCATCCTTGTATGCTGTTTTTGATCATATGTTTTGAATCTAATCTAAAGTTAGAATCACTTCATGTATTGCTGGGTAGCGTAGGAAGTTAACATTGTAAATCAGTCTCATGATTATATTGTTTGTTTTTTTTTTGTTATATTTATCAGATTCCAAACATTTCGACACTCATCACTGAAATTTTGTAGTAAAAGTACCATTTTTACTCTGAAATGTAGTAAAATTGAAGTACGAAGTAGCAATAAATGCAAACCTTAAGTAAAGTAGAAATACTTCAAAACTTAACTTAAGTAAGGATTTGAATAAGTATTGCACTTACGTACAAGTAAGTTAATTTGCACCACTTAGGAATCCACAGAGCAGCTGAACATTTTTATTGGACCCATTTTCCATCAAATAGATTTATTCGATATCTTGTTTCCTCGAAACCATGATACCCATGAAATGGATGTGAATAATCAAGTTCGTCAGGTGGTTAATTTGGTCATTTGGCTTTTCTCTTAGTACCACCAGCAGCTTTATGTTCTCATTCATACCATAGACATCTCATACTGTAATTTAGTGTGCAGATTGCCATGTGATAATTGATTCTTTTAATGCTGTGGCTGTAGTTCTTCTTGCAGCCCGCTCAGGCAAACTGGTAGCAAAGGTTACCACACAACAGCGACACACGTTCAAAGGCTCCCACCCAATAACTCGAAACACTAATAATTCTGGAGATGACATTTGGCACTCAGCTGCTATGCTGCTCGGTCACAGGAAATATTCAGTTTTTGATGAATGTCTTCTGTCAGAAGTAAACAAA
Source organism: Channa maculata (assembly GCA_020496755.1). Lineage (NCBI taxonomy): Eukaryota > Metazoa > Chordata > Actinopteri > Anabantiformes > Channidae > Channa > Channa maculata. The sequence goes on along the minus strand of CM035605.1, from coordinate 4,480,003 downwards.
ATCTGGTCTTCAGACTTCAATTTGAACACTTTATTAGATAACTACCAACTGTAATGTCAAATACATGACACACATGAAGCATGTGACTTAAACGCCCACTAAAGCTTTCACTTCACTGAAGAGGCTCAAAATAGACTAAGAAGATCAACTAAGGCTTGATATTTTAAAGGAGATATTTTAAACTTCATCACATTAAACCACTGAAGCAAAAATGTCATGTTTCCATTTATGTTCCACCATTTCTCTGGAACAATTTTAATTGCATCAGTTTGCCACCAGCTGTTTGTCTCATTGTGCTCAAATTTGTTTATAGAAAAATGCATAAACTGAGTAATCATTTAAGATGAAAGCTGGTTTGGATGGTTGATGCGTGTGATAAAGCAATCCTTGGCCATTCATCTCAAAGGCACCACCTTTGAGAAAGGTCCCTTGGCTCCAGTGAAGCTCCAGGTATGAACGTGTGGAAATGTGTGAATGGCCATGTGACTATAGACATAGTATTCTACTGCACAGTAGAGTCAGATTTAGAGTTTTTGAAAAGCAAATCTAATTTGGGCAAACTGAGGTGGGTAAAAAGTGTTAACCTCTCCCCCTATTAGGATTGGGAAAAAAAAAAATCAGCGTGCAGCTAAAAGCTTCTCGTTTTCAGTGCTGACCTCTGCATTTACTGGTTAAAATGATAAATGTTGATAATGGCAGGTCTTTTCAGCTGTCGCTAACATTAATTCTCTGTGTAACTTAATGTTCCTATTCTGTACAGAGACGAAGAGAAGATGGTTCCTCGTAAGACCTGATTGCTGAATTCATACATACATACAGAGTCATACATCTGTACTTTAAAAGTCAGTTTTCTTTTTCCATTATCACGATAAGCTTAAAATGTAATAGTTGTTTTCCAGAACCTCAAATATTTGAGCCAAGGAGCCACCAAAAATTAGGGTTTGTCCAATTAAAGCTACAATATGCAACTTAGGGCGTTGGGTAAGATGAATGGAGCCGTGGTCTGACAGTCTGGTGTGACACATTTTTTTGTGTTCACTGGTTCGAACAAGCGTTCGAGAAGCGTTTTGTTTACATAGAGAAGAGTACGGTGGAATCTACAGCAAAACACTGGATAGGAGAAAACTACTGTTCAAAACCCCAACAATGCAACAATCTGCTTGATTGTGGAAGACGTTTAAAAACGCCGAACACACATACACTCTCTGTAAAAATATTGTAGGCTCTGTTCAGTTGTAGCACAAATGTAGGAGAAATTAGTTTTATTTTGTTTCAGCCGTGTTTACTTGATGCATTTCTCGGTTTTCTGCAGAAATATACATTAGTTTGGAGGCTCTCTGACGAGCATTTTGACACACGTACGCATCTTACAGCATTATTATGACTGAATGCTTACTCTAGAACCACCTGTATACAGCATTTTGCTGTCAATCTGCAATGCATCATGGTCAAATTGTGTTGGTGGGTGAATTATACAGTAAATATAATTTTACTGTGAATGACAATGCAGTCATTTTGAGCAGGATTTTCAGCAGTAGAAACAATCTGTCCAGCACACAAATTTGCTTCGAGAGCTACTGGCAAGATTCTACACTTTCTTCAGGCATTTTCTTCAGAAATGTAACCTAATATTTCACAACTGTGGGTTTATTATTGAGTACATTATTTCTGTGTGTTGCTGCACGCGTTTTTCTCTTGATTAATGATCTTCAGCCAGGGGGCAAACAAAGACTGGGTAGGCTTTTGCTAACATTTTCCATCCGCACACAGGTAGGGACGAGTACTGAAACCCAGTGCAAACATGGCACCGGTGCCAATACAGTCAGTATCATACTACAGGATCAGCTGTGACCACAGATTGTTGTGCGCTGAAACAGATTCATCACTGCATGTCACATGCTAGTGCTAATTTGCATTAACTTGATCAGATGTCTGCTAGGTAGTAGCTATACACAGTTATACAGTTATAGTTTCAATACTTGAAACTAAATGGGCTAAAATGTAGCTGCATTTTATTTGAAAGGATCTCAACACTGGGGAAATCAACTCTGCATAAAGTTGAAGGATATGAAGGAAACTACTACTCCAAGGTGCTTTTTTCTCGCTAAGATCCCAACTCTAGACACATACTAGCTTTTCTGGTTACTTCACCCAGTTCTGTTTTAAAAGCTTGTTTCTCATGCCATATAATGCAAGTTTCCAGTATCCAATTATATGCTCAGCATAGGACAGGAGTTGTGCTCTGCACATGTACAGTACTTGTGTGCAGACACACCTGACTTAGAGCATTTTATGGAACTAATCTGTCTCGCTAGGTTGTAGTAAAAAATCCAAGTGTGCATGTGGAGAGCAAACGTCCATTTTAAATGAGTGAGCTCGAAACAGATTTTCAGCATCAACAAATAAAAGTGAATAGGAATCATTAATTTGTTTAAGTGCAAATCTGTGCGTTTCATCATACACCTGGATAGTGAAGACTTGGAATATACAGCATGGTGAAATTCACTGAAATTCATATAAAGGTGATCACCTATTTCTTTTTATTCATCCCATTGGGAAATTCCCAAAACATATGAGTGCTCTATTTTTAATATTTGTGCTGGACTAAGGTGATGATTCTGGCATCGCATTTGAAAGCCAGTAACTCCTGTAGGGAAGGCCGACACTCCCCGGTGAGGCGGGATAGTGTTCAAGAAGCTCAGGCAAATCTGCCGCAGAAAGCTGCTCAAACTCAGCACCACAAGGGACTTTGCGTTCCCACACAGCTTGACTCCATATTCCTTTACATCAATCAAATATACTGGGTACGAAAGAAAAGTATGCTCTTCTCTCTCTTCTTATGCTCCTCACTTCAGGTTCCATATACGAGGAGTATTAATAGATTAGTGTCTTAGACAAACAGCCATTAGAGCAGATGTTTGATTGATGGTGTTATCCAGCTCTAGCTCCACATCAACCAGAGACTGTGCAGTATCTTAATCTCAAATCAAATGTGCTGACATGCTCAGATGACCTTTGAATGTCAGTATCTGACATTTCACAGGCCCACTAACAAACTGGAGAGCCCTACCCATTACAACACCTCAACAATTTCTGTCAATTTTCTTAATTGGCTTAAAGTTTTATTGTGTCCCAATTCAGTTCAAAAGCTTAGAAATATTTTCGTATTACACAGGTTTACATTTTCTTGGTGGCTGTTTTGTGTTTTGGTTTAAGCCCCAAAGTTTAAGCTACAGCATGTAATCGATTTTTTAAGCATATATTATAAATATTATAAAGCAACTTTAAAACCCACCTTTTTAGGCTGGTTTTCATCAATATATCTCAAGTGCTATTCATTTACTGCATTCATTTAGATATAATTTATTTTCTCTTTTAATCTCTTTTAATGTCATTTATTAAATACTTTTATCAATATTGGTATCTAAATGTAATTTATAGTTGATCATTTTTCATTCATTATAATTTCTATTTATTTTTTTCCTTAATCATGTATTTGTTTGCATTGGTCTCACTGTTCTATAGTATCACACTTTTATGTTTTGTTGTCAACTTATTATTATTATTATATTATACTCTTTGTTTTATTAATTCAATTTTTATTTTTAATATTCTTGCTTGGTGGGCGTTATTGTCACAGTTGGACTGTTTTTATATTTTATTGTCTTTTTTTAGTACCGCTTTTTATCAACTGTCAATCATCTGTAAACCACTTTGAATTGCATTAATCTTTGCAAATGTTTTGATCGATTGATTGAAGTCTCTTCGTGCTAATTCTTATTTGACCTGCAGCATTTGTGGAAACACAAACTGTAGCTCGTTAGTGATACGGTTTCCTCCACCTCCCACAACATCTCTGGTTCAAAGGTGTATTTAGCCATTTGGCCTGTTGCACCAGAGTTAATGTGAAGCCTCTTAAATTCAGGAATTTTCAGTCACCTGATGTTACTGAGTTTAAAAATGAAATTGCTATGAAAATGCAGCAGCACACAAACATGAAAAGGTAAGATAAAATATATATTTATATTTTTTGTTACCAAGCAATTTATCTTTGCCTCTCAAACTGGACCCAGTGAACGATATTCTAAACAATATATAAGTGAAGCAGCTTCTGAATCACCCACCACAGAACAGAGAATATGTAAATAAAACAAGAAAGATAAAATACCACATTCTACATACTATTTATTGACAGATTCTTATAATAAAGAGCTTTTTTGCTCTTCTCCAGGCTTTCTGCAAATAACTGGCAAATTTAAACACTTTTAAGGAAACAACCAACTCCGTCATTGTGCAACATTCATTTTCACGAGATCAATTTTAGTTTTTATATTACTGAAGATAGTTTTAAGTAGTCCCTAATAAAAAAGGGAACAGAAAACAAATTAAATATCTATGTTGTTCAGAGAACCCACTTCTGTTCATCTAAATTGTGATACTGTCATTTTGAAAAGCCAGAGGCAAAAATGTTACATTTCAGCTGAACACAAAAGGACCTTTTCTATTTGAAATAATTTTATATGAAACCCAATTATTAGTATGATATTAATCTTAATCAGACCTAATGTACACAATTTTAATTGGCCTCCTTAGACCCACAGTGACTAAACAGTACTGGCAGCAATGTGGAGATATTTACTTCTAAAATTAACACGGGTTGCACCCAACCAATCAGAGAGGGCCGTTGTTTTTGATTGATAGGCAGCGATATTGGAGTTTTAAGCGAACTGCAAGTCCAGAAAGTTTTTAATCTTGACTGGCACTTTTTGTTAACTCTTTATATTGTGATTTCACAATGGCTGTGGTATAAAAGAGATACAGGAGAGCACATAAAGACATTAGAGAGTATTCAAAGAAGGAAAATAATGGATAAAGAAAGTTATATTAAACCGAACTATACAGGTTTCCACATCAATACTTACTGACTCTTGCCAACTCCTAAAAATAAGGTTATGTTCAATGTGATGGGAGTCTAATTGGCCATAACGTTTTGTTAATCTGTAATTTGCTTGTAGTAAGTGTTATTTCAGAGCTTTAGAAATGGAGTGGGTACTACTTATAGTAATGAGTGTAATAAGTGGATAGATGGTGGCTGAAATAGATTCAGTTCCTCTCTGGCAGCTTGGTGTATAACAGAGAAACTCTCCAACTACTAATGACACAGGGGAGCATTCGATATCAGAAAGCTGGGCCTCCTAGATGCAGATGGCACTGGCATATTTAGATGCTTGCAGTGAATATTAGTCCTCATAATCCCAAATTAGATTGATACTGTTTGGGAGCCAGCTCATAATAAGGGGTCAATAAGACGGACAGGTAGCATCCAAGCCTAATAGGGATTTATGCAGACACCCAAACATAGCTCTCATGGCCTGTCAATTTGCAGCAGATGGATCGGCACTGCTGGACCGTGAATGGAGTTCCCCTATAGGCCGGCCTGACACCTGCTTGGATGAGTTCCAGTGATGCAACACGGCGATGACCAATGATGCCGGTCGATGCTGACTGGATGGGCTGTGGCCCCTAACGACGACTTTTAGTGTTAGTTGCATGCAGCTAATTCGAGAAGATGTTTTCTGATTTTGCGTCGCCCGGATGTGACTGAACCATAAAGATAAGAGATGACATGTCATTAATCAACCACTCAGCAGTGCCATTCCAACAGAAAGCCAAGAAAGTTGGACTAGCCTGGAGCAACAAAAGCAATGACTAAAAGAAAATATAGCTGTGCCTTGGCAAAGGCACAATAGTCTAAAAATGGTTCACTCTGTAAACAGGGCTCTGCCATAAATACCTCTTTGAAGGATGCTGGAGTGATTGTACCCAGTACTGTGATACTTCAGCCTCATCTTTCTTCAATTTGATACAGAATGAACTGCTTGACCTATTTCTGTAGCCCCGAGGTCCAACACAGTGGAAGGAAGGGACAGGGATGGAGAGGTTAACAATGTTGCTGCTGCAGTTGAACTAGGCCAAACTGACAAGGGTGAGAAAGCTGATGGAAATAAGAAAGAATAATGCATATTAAGTCAATTATCTCCGAGCTGAGAGCAACAGTGTCTGGGATCCAGTCGACCACCGCCCCCACCATTTGGCCTCCCATCGCTAATGAATCTGATGTGCATTAAAGGTGTAGTTATATTAGAGTCTCGTCTGTTCTCATTGATAGAAGCTAATGGCGGGGGCATAGCCGGAGTTGATTTATGGCGGTACTGGTCCGATTGCTGTGACAGTATGCCAGAGGTTGTGCCCTGTAATACAAAGGGCTGTAATGAGTGGCCTGTGTGCACTCTGTAGACGTGGCTCATAGGTACTGAATGATATGCAAAATGGGTTCCATCTAGGCCTCAGGGCATGTAGACACAGTGTGTGGCCAGACAAAAATGAATTTAACAGGATCTAATGGGACTGAGAGAAACAACCACGAGAGACAGTGCGGCCAGTGATGCATCTATTATACAGTAGTTTTTCCATCTCTCATTCCGTTTTAAGTTTTTATTCAAGTTCTTGCATTAGCTCACACTTTGAGATTAAAAGAGACAGGTTTGACTATGTCACACAAAGGATATTTATCTTATCTTGGTCTGAATCCATCTGTGATGTGGTTTGTAGCCGTTAAAAAGACACTGACGCAATTTAGAATTACTACAGCCAACTACTGTAGTCCTCTGAAAACAGGTGCTGGGTGTTAATGCAGATGGCCATTGGTATTCTACAAGTAATGCTGTAGCTTCATGAGGCTGATGTGTGCTGTTAAACAGCATGTGGGATACCTAATTATGCCTCTTACATATGGACAACCAAGAACACACTCACCTTGAGCTGAGCTGATAAGGAGAACACTGAGCTCAACAGATATTGCACACTATACTGAGCAGTGTAGTAGTGAACACTGCATTTTCCACATACTTTTACCATTTGGAAATACAGCCATCAGATAAGCTGTCCACTTTTATTTAAGCCAGATTTGGCAGGATATAAAGTGCTCTTCAAGTTGCATGGGTTGCTGTTAGCTGTGAGACAGGACATATCACTTTATGGTGCTGCATTGCTCTTAAACTATACCAAGGTCACAGAGAAGAGGGCCCATTCATGTATTATGACAATAGCAGCAATTTATTTCCATGAATGTTATTAGTTTTGCATAATAGGGGGATAGGAAATCTTTCTTCCTAAAAAAAAATGACCCGGATGATCCCAACACTTGTGTGCTTCTATGCCCATAGAACACGATGTGCATTACTGACAATTAGTGGACCAAGTGGATTAAATTCAACTTATAAAAACACTTATTTAACAGAGTGTATGATGCTCAGTGAAAAATGCTTTCATCATTTCATAGCTGCTTCGTTTGCAATGGAGGGAATCCCAGAGAAAAATGCTCTACAGGCCCAACAACACACAAGTTGCAGTATCGCAACTTGGCCACTACCGCAAAATGCCTTCACAGCCCAGTGCCAATCGTGTGGGCTCGAGGTGACCTGAACATCACGTTTGAGCTCATTAGGGTAAAGCGGATTTGAAGATCAAATCATTTTAAATACCCACAAAAATATATAAAGGTACTAGAAGCTGCAGGCAAAGCGAAGAAGCAGCTCATTTTATAGTCATTGAATACATATACATGTACCAATGAAATTCATTCTCTCCATTTAACACATTCCCCTGTGGACAGCCACAGGTGGGGCCCGGGGTCCTAGTGCTGTGTCTCAGTCAAAGCCCCCTGGTGAGGTGCAGATTTGTACCAGGAGGGTTCTAGATCCCAACCAAAGCACTTTATACTGCTTCTTATTCACCTATTCACACTCACAATCACACTCATACACCGATGGGGGAGCTGCCATGCACCTGGCCAACACTCACCAGGAGCAACTAAGTTGGGGTTCAGTGTCTTGCTCAAGGAGACATGTGACTGGAGGAGCCGGGGATTGACCCAACAACTGTGAGATTGGTGGTGGTGGACAACCGCTCTACCTTCCTGCGCCACACTCGCCCACAGTACAATGTACAATTAAACATCCTCTGAATATCACTTCCTTAAAAATACACTGTTTTTATGACAAAGTTACTCATTGTGTTACTATTCAGGATTCTTTTATATAACTCTAAGTAAGTATAATTGTTTGCACATATTAGTCATATATTTGGGTTTACTTATCATTGTCTAGCTTGGTTCGTACTGGGTGTTCATGTGCATCGTGCCATCGTTTTATTGTTGCTGTTTGCAAAGACACTGAGAGTCACTAGAAACTTGAATCAGTCATCACCACCATCATAGAGTCATTATCTAAGTGATTAGTTACCTACATCAATGTATGTAGAAAACGCAGTATAAGGAAGGAGCAGCAATGTTAATATTTTGCAGAAATATCTGTACTACTCGAACTAATCCTGACACAAACTGCCGTGTTGGGTGTAATGTTAGTGTTTTCAATGCTGCCAGGACTAAGCAGCTGATGGAGAAAGAAATAGAATAAAAATTGCAATTTTGCAAACTTATAACACAATAAAGTCTGCAAAAAAAGTGAAGAGGAACGGTTTTCTAACAAGCCTGTTTCTAACAAAACAAATTGTCTCATTGAAATGATTTGTATCCAAACAGAAACTTTAGGAGACAGTTATTCAGTCCGTGTCAGATGCTAAGAGAAAAAGAGCAGAGAAGCACCCACTGACTTTTTGTGCTCTAACTAATTGCAGATTTTTTTTGTATGTTTTATGCTAATGTATAGCTATAATTACTGTCAGATGGTGTGTTGCATAACCGCACCAATCCCAGTGTGTCATACACACAGCTATGCTTTGTATTTGAGCAGAATAAAGAGCCATTCTCTGAGAGAATGACTTTAATCCATGACTTTAAGGTGTCCATGTGACGAGATGTAACGCCAAACATGATGATATTCTGATCACAATGTGACTTATCAGCATCTGTGAGAGCGCTTAGAGACCAAAGGGCAGCTTTCCTGTTTAATTACCGACAACAGAAAACCTCCATCATACATCCTCCTCCTCTACAACCCCAGCACAGCCCCACCTTTCTTCCCCCACTGACCATCTGTCTATTCACTGAGTAATGCATTCGTAATATGCAACCAAATGGAGCTGTCATTCTCACCTTCTTCACACAAACATGCAAGCACACACGGCAGTAAAAATACTAGCATTACTGCTGTGTGTGTGTGTGTGAGTGGGGCTGTGTGTCAGGCGAGTGGGTAAGTGTATTGACAGAGGTGTGGAGGTTGAAGCCGAGAGGTTTTTTTTTTTTGTTGTTGTTGTTGCTTCCCTGTGAATGGTGGCAGGTGTTTGAGAGGTAAAAAGCACCTCTAATGAGCAGAGCTGCCCAGTGCTGGAACGGTTGGGATGGGCTGGGGGTGTTTTGGTGCTGAGGAGAGAAGCAGCAGTAAAGGTCACCCCTGAATTGTTTTTGGGCCCTGCCATGAAAAAACTGAACAAGCATGTCCCGCCACACTGTAGTGAGGACGTAAACTGATGAGAGGATTGCAAGACTAATCCAGATACTGAAATCTTGTCCTAAACATGGCAGTGGATGAGGCTTTGTGCCAATATTTGGCCTTGCTATTACTTTTACTAATATTAGTATTATTAGCCTGTACTTATGAGCCCATTATGGCTGGTCGCTTCAGTGAGGCAAGGACAACTAGAAAGATTAATTGCCAATAACTTCTCAAAGCACTCTTAATACCCCGATTAATTGCTCGTTGACGAGGATGGGACAGCCCCCGATCATTGACGGTAAAAATTTAATCAGGTCATCTTTAAATCCAAGTGGATGTTTGTGCCAAGTTTGAAGAAATTCCCTTAAGTCATGTCTATGAGGATGGACAGATAGATGTAGGGTAGCGTCCTTGGCCTTTGACAAAAGAAATCTAATCAGTTCATCCTTGAATTAAAGTGCGTGTTTTTGACAAATTTGAGGAGATTCTCTGAAATGGTTAATGAGAGGAAGACGGACAAAGGAAAAATATAATGCCTTCCCAAAAAAAAAAACGTATCCCATGTTTGCCACAAAAGAGGACAGAAAGAAAAGATTTTTCTCCTTTCTGACTGGAACTCAGCCTTGATTTGAGGCTGTGAAGACCGAAACTTAAAGTATCTTCAATTTTGGATACAAGTATTAGGCATTTAAGTAGGTTGTTTAGCTGTTTGTGTGGTTTAAAATGGTTAGTAATAGTATTCAGTGTGTGTGTCTGTGGTGTAACTTTTTGTTTTGTACTCCGTTGTGTGCGGTGTGTGTACATTGCTTTGTGTGGTCTCCTGTGGTTCACTGCATTCAATGGCACAATGAACGAGTCGGCACTGACGACAGAAAAAAAACTGCCATCGCTGTCACACTGTGATTGTCACATAAGCTTCAGTGTGACTGTGAGGGCAGTGGAAACAAACAGGTACAGATCTGTGCTGTCAGGTATTATTGCAGTCAGCACATCATCAGGGAGGTTCTACCACCACGTTAGGAATCTGAGTCACAATTGCTTAACATGTTTCACAGAAACAGTAAATACTGGCAAGATAGGAAAAAAATTACCAACAAAAAGTAAGTTACAGAGGTTTGACTGTAGAAAACAGAACAGTAAAAGTGTGTTTAGCAAATATATTGAATCTGCCTATTAGTTATTCTTCCAATACATGTATCACCTTCCATACTGGGATGTCACGTATGCAATTTACAACCTTCATAATAGACAAATAGCACTCGTGCCTCTCCTTGTCCTTATCACCCAGCCCAGAGGTAGATTTGAAAAAGTTTTAAATTCCACCTCATCAACATGAGAGACTGATGAACACCCTCCTAACAACGAGCTGGCGAGCTGCCAAATTTGATGCACTAGAAATGAAACCCACATAATTATGTGTTCTGTTAAAAGAGGCACTGTCACGACTAAAAGAACACTAGCACTATTTTCAAGCCATATTTCATATGTGAATGCTCCAACAATTAATAATGCATTCATTTGTAAGAGGTTAGAATTTAAACTGTTGCTATACTTTGTAAACTGTGGTATTCGTACAGTAATTCAGAGCTTTTCAAAATGGAATTACATCCTATGTGCCCTTCTTAAAATGGCTGCAGGGAGTCACACTTTGATTACAGAGATGGCCGGTTCCTGATATCAGGACAGCTTGACTGCAAATGGGCTGTACTGCGGTCCATCATTCTCTGAATGAGAGGACAGACTTCATATGCTAAAGTCAGGGTCAGGTCTTTTTGTAGTGTACAAGAGTTTGAAACTTGAGGTTTCTGTAGCCCTTTAATGGACGTCATCCATAAGGTCATGCTTAATGAACAATGTTGACTATAGTTCTATATCTATATCTTGCTAAAATAGACCTGATAGTACAATAAGCTGATTACACACAGTTGCTTATCTAATGAGACTTACCACCAAATCATTTGTGTTCTTTGTTCCAGCTTGTTTTGTACTTTTTTTCATTTATTAGTTTGTTTTCAGAGAAAGATGCTTCACCAGCCACCTCTATCTGTATCTATCCTCCTTTGTTGATGTGATCTCAGGTACTGGTACTGGTGTAGGCTGGAATATTTCTGGTTCTGCTGTTGTACAATAGACCTGTTGTGATCCGAGTGCTTCTCGATCATCATCATCATCATCATCATCATCATCATCATCATGATGAAGAACAAGCGAACCACTCTAGATAAAGGAAATGCATTAAGTTGCTAACAGATAACACACAGTAACATTTTGTAATACTCTAGTTTTTAAATGTAGTCCCTAAGCTACTGTTCAGCGGCAATTGAGAGAACGCAGAGGATGGACAGACTATCACTGGCAGTGGGAGTGACTGGAGACAGGATACAGAAAATGCAGGGTAGCAGGATCAGGACACAGATGATACACGGAAGCAGAACCAGGAACGAATGGCGAAACAAAAAAGGCACCGGGATCCTAAAGGACGAGTCAGTGTGCACTTGTGAGATCCAGCCAAAAGGAAGGAAAAGAGAGACCCTGATAACTGTAAGGTGTGCGAAAAAGGGCACACGTGATAATTGAAAAATAAATCATTTACCAGGACAAAAGGGAAAAAAGGCTATCTAACATTAATCTTTGAGTTAGGCATTTGAGAAGCACACTGTTCCACGTGGCATAAAGGTGAAAGGGTCATGGCTCATAAGAAATCATCTCATGCATATTTCAGTGTCTGTCCTGTCTTTCAGCCACTGAGCATGTGGTGCTGTACCCTGACACATGTGGAGGGGGCAGAGCAGGACTACTGGCTTCAATGCCATGTGTGTCCATGCAGTCAAAACCTTGTCTGTTTCCATTAGTGACCACAAATTCATCGAGTCAGGATACAGCCAGATGGAATGTGACAGTGTCCAAGCAGCCAGTTATACCACCAGAAAATGTCCCTGTGCACAGAGTCTCTAAAGGTGCGAAAGGATGAATGAGCTCACTGACATTCAGTGTAATGGCATGTAGAGGATGTAAACTATCATATCTTAATAATAATAATACACTTCTAGCTATTACAAATGTTTTTTTTTTTTCCACATCAGGAGAAACACAAAGTAACACAGTATAATGCTTAATGTTAGAAAGCCTCAGGAGATCTCCTGAGGGGTCTCAGGGTATGGAACATAAAAAGCTGCACACATGCAAATTTGGGATTACTGCGATAAATGAAAGACAGTAAATACACTGTACACAAACATTTCTAAAGCCTGGTAGAAGTCCACATAGGCTGAGTTAGTAAGTCTGCCAAAGCCAGTATTAGTCTCTCATTTGCAAATTGGTTTTTGAATAAAAAAACATTGTTTTGTTTTGCTTAATGATTTGTCCATTTAAAATTACAAAATACGATAATTGAATATTCTAAATGTTCTGTAGCTTACTTTCAGTTAATAATGGCTTGTAATTAGTTGTTTATACTGGCTAACTATCCAAAAATAGTGGACATTAACGATTAGTTCAGTATAATTGACTTAAGAATTTAATAGAGGTTATTACTTTCATGATAGAAATTATGATTAAGTGGCTGGAATTAACCTTTTAGCCAAATTAACAACTTCTTACAGTTCATTGAAAGTCGCCTATCATATAACATATGATACTCTGTGTTTTCTTCATAAATGTGACGCTTTTATTTTGTTTTTATTTTGTTATTTTTGAAATGGAATATGACTTTTTACTGATGTAATAAAAGAAAAGAAAATAGTTATTTATTTTATAATAATAAAATCTTGTTCATTCTGACTTGACACTGAGTTTCCTCATTTTGATAAAAATCCTCTAATTGCTATCAGGGTATGAATATCAGTGGTAGCACTGCGTTCACCTCAATAAATTGATGCAAATGAGCAAAAAATTGCGACAACATAACCACACATATCTATCAACATCAGCCTCGTTGGTTAGAAATCACCATTAGACTCATGTGGTTCATTAATTCTGTGGGTCCTGATGTTATTTCCATCTGTCTTGACATACTGCAGTAGGACCTCACCATGGAAATGTGACGTAATGTTACAAGAGGAGAAGTGCAGAAAACCATCCAACCATATAGCCCAGGCAGTCTCAACCAGTTATTGATGTGACCGCTATCCCCAACGTTCGTAGTTTGAAGTGTAGTGTGAAATCACTGAACAAAGCACTGGCTTCTAAAACTTCTAGGAGAAGCCTTACTTATGGCAGGAACTTCTATTTCCAGCACCGGCCACTGATCCACCCGAGTTCAGTGGGGCACACCGCTGAATAACTGCTCAGATTGCACTGTCCTGTCTGCGCTCAAGTACTCGTGAGATGCAGACACCACATCAACTGGGTGAGTGGGCAGGTGAATCTTCCAGGGGATGAGCACGAGGCATGAAACCTACGACAGGAACTAAAGCCTTTGCTCTGTGACCCTGCCGTCAGTGATGTGGTGCTTCTAACACACATTACCTGAACTACACATATAGTTACTATGGCAATATCCTCAACACTGTAGACTGGTGGAAATTTTGATTTTTGGCACCACAGGAAAAAGTTCAAAGTATGATCAGACCACTGTTTCCTCCTGCAACTATAATCACCTGAATGTATTTCTGCTGTTGCTAAGAAAAAATAAATAAATTAAAAAAATAAGTCAGACTCAGTTGCAGTTGATTTTCCCTTGAAAGATAAAAGGTCACAGATTTTCAGAACACCTGTTCCACATTCAAGTCACAATGTGGACAGAGAAATAGGAGACGCAAAATTGCTCAATGATCATCCTCTGGTTGTATTCAACTGTCAGATATTTCCAAATGTGTAAATATGTTTTCATCAGCTTGAAATCCCAGGTATAAGATGTGACGACAGCAGCACAGTGTAAAACTGTTGAAATGACATTCCTTGTGCGATGGGGATGTGCCTCAAGGGCATTAATGAAGTGCAGACTGTGAGGGCAGCCAGTCCATCTGCGATAGAGCATGCTCAGACATCTGGCCTGGTGACTTCTTTCAAAGTTCCAAATCATCTAACCTGATTGGCAGGGACTGAAGCGGAGCAGAGTGGATTAGAATATCAACAGAGACAAATGTATGTGCATTCATAAACAACACACACACACACAGAGTACCCCAAAGCAAACACACACATGCAAATGGGTAACCAGACGTAACACAGGCACACACACATGCTAATTAATAGAAAACAAACAGTTACTCAGGCTGTCTGTAGGGACTGGATTATACTGTGTCTCTACTTGCTGAACAAATTGCTCTCTAAATTCAATCAAATATACACCAAGCTCTTCTGTGGGCTCTTCTGCATCTACGGGAGGCTGTAATCAGCATAGCGGAGACTGAAGATGAAAAAAAAACAAACATCAACAAAAAGTCAGTGGCCTCAATCTAGATTAAACTAGAGATCTGCCTACAGAAAGCTTCAGGCTTCAAGTTTCCACAAAGAGCAAGGAAACAGTATGGACCCAGAACTCTAGGAGCTGCAGCAGTTATCCAAAACAGTTCTCGTAATAATTCAGCCGTTTTACCTACTTGGACTAATCGCATTTTCAATCTCTCTAATTTGGCTGGATTTACTGGAAACACTGGCACTGACAAGTATAAGGCCACCGATCCAGTCCACTGATGTGTTTGCAGTTTTATTCAGTTGTGGTACAAATTAAGCTCATCTACAGCACCATTGAAGGCAATTTAAATATATAATTTAAAGTAAAATGAATGTCCTTTACACAGTTCCATTTGGTCACTACTGGTGCTGTACCATAGATTCACATTTTGATGAGTGAATCCTCTCTGGCACATTTGGTGGTGTGTAAATTAGCAGATCTTGCACTGAGACTCTGGAAAACTGTTTTTCAGTAGGGTCTCTTTTCTTCTCCTTTATCTCTTCACATCCCATATGATTTAAAATGTTTGGAGCTAACAAAAGATATGCAGGTTAGCAACTGTAGCCACTGTAGCAGGCACAGGTAAAAAGACAAGATGGCACTTGTGTCAGCTAGGAATTAGCACAATGTAATGTAACTTTACATTTTCTATACCACAATAAGGTTGATATGTCCCACCATAGTTTGCAGAGGAAAACAAAATTTACAAAATGTTGTGTGTTGCAGGTGTGTGTTGAATGAGCCGATTGGTTCAGAAGGTCAGGAGGCGGGATCCATATAAAAAGGAAAGAGGAAGAAGAAAGGGAAGTAGGGAAAATAGAACATTTACGACAGTATCTCGCAGGTAAAGTTAGAACATATAAAACCCTGTATGACGCTCATCCGCCTGGCATTACAAAAACTATTAAAACACAAGTTGTTGGTGAAAGATTTGAGAAGCATTGGGTGAAGACCTTGACAAATCAAAGGACAAATGAGAAGCAATAAGAGAAACAAACTGTGCACCTGAAGTAAAATATAAAGACAAAAAGCAGGGATCCTGGACCGAATGGAAAGAAAGTCCGTCATCCACCACACAGCCTTTTTTTTTTTTTTTTGCTTATTCAGAGTTGGCTCACTGTGGCAGAAGATCCAATCTCCTGAGGCATTCTCAGCTATAAGAGATACTGTATATGCGTAGTCTCTCCCGGATGTTCTGGATCTTCTCAGGGGTTTGCATAGTTGAATGTTTCGGGAAATGGCATAGGTAGAGAAAAATCGGGGTCCATCCACTGCAGACACCGCAATTATTTCCAGCATTTCACCAGCCAAGAAGAGGAATGCGTCATCAAGAGGAGAGGAAATGCTTGAAACCCTGTCAACTTTACACACAGAACAAATGACAAGCTGTGCTTGAATTTCCCAGGTAAATGCCAGCTCTCTTTGGGAGAATGATGAGTATTTCACCTTTGCCCTAGCTGTAGCTGATTCCCTTTGTAAACCTCCATCTGAGTTGGTCGAAGCGCCAAAATGTACACATTTTGCTGTGAAGCATATACACAGACTCATTTGGTTGCATGCTTTATTTATACCCACTGCCAAAATCATTTCCAAGACTAATTGTAATTTAAAAAACAAAACTGGCATTTCATTAAAACAGTAGCATTCATACTGACATGTAGCTATGTTACCCAGGTGCTGTTTCAATTTCCTTTCAGAATGACAGATTTTTTTTCTCTAGTTTTTCATTAAGATATTTTCTGTCACAGAATTAAAATTGTACCGATAGCGTTTAAAAGCAAGCGACGGGTTCACACTTTAAAATGCTTTATGTAGTGTGCATTTTATTGAAGTTCTTTTTTATTTTATTTATTTTAACTTGCAAATCCTGAGTTAGATAGCTTTAATATACCTCGTGTCGACATACATTTTTAGGAGATGTGTGTCCGAGCAATAGAAGTCATTGTAGAGTGAGACACGTGGCTTAACTACATTCACTAGCCACATCACATCTATTGGTGGACAGAGGAGAGATCAAATCAATGGCTTCCGGCCTGTCCCTTTAGGGGTCGCCACAGCAGTACGTGTTCCACACGTGGATTTGGCACGAGCTTTTATGAGCTTCTGCATCCCAACCCAATGCTCTGACAGTAAACCACGAGGCCCTTAGTAGGTGCAGAAGAGAGATAGCATCTGCGATAATCACATGTGGGGTTTAATATTTGTCCTAGGAGAGGAAGCAGGTGATGGAGCCCTGCCTGCTTGTATCATTCTCTTTTCCATACAACCCCACATGGACCACTGTTAAGTTCTGATGGGCATTGCCAGCAGCACTTGTGCTGCTATCGGCAGAGTTTTCACTTCTTATAATAGCTTCGGTTTTCAAAAGCCTGAAAATGTTTCAGTTGTTACCTTTTGCTCATTTCTACTCATTTGCTCGCTAACACAAAGATAAGTTAGTCCAATTAACACAACATTGCCAAGTGGCAGGGACGCAGACTGCCAGACGTAGCCGACGTAAAATTGAGCATGCTCATGGAACAAATTTACGCCTAGTGCGTACAGATTACAGCTACCGGTGCCACTGGTCCACCAACACCAGAGATTTCCTTTGTAATTGAAGTACTCAGCTCCAGACAGCGGTGGTGCTTCTATGTCGCCATTCTGTCAAGTGCTTCGAAACAATGTGCAAAGTTCAACAGCCTCAAAATGCTCATTAGTGCTAATTGGAGAACTGTCCAAGTTGCATGGTGTGAATGTGTGTGTCTGTATGTCAGACAGAGAGAACGATCTAAGACATGATAACTGACCAGGAAACACAACTTATACTGAAAACAAGTGTGGCGTACGTATTCAGATAGAATACAAACAGGAAGTGAAAGAGGAAAAAAGAACAGAATTGATTTCCATTACCAGCAACATCTAGAACGTGCAAATTTACACACAAACCTGCCAGTGGATCATGAAAACCAAACATGCTATTTAACAAACATTTGAAGGGACTTCAATACAAGTTATGCTAAACCCTGCAAAAAGCACAGTTCACCTTAGACTGCTAGCGCTAACTCATTAATGCCTACTTGTCACACAATGCACACATTTTATCAGTTCAGAGAAGTTTGGCTGCATCAGTATTGAATTCATTTGTGCATTTTATTCAGTCACATAATTGAAATACACTGCGCAAAGTCAAGGTTACCTTCATGCATCATATGTCTTGCAGTTCTTTTTCCATGCAGCAGCATGTTTCTAGATGGTCTTCTATCATTAACTGAGTAGTTGTGGAAACAAGAAAGAGAAAAAAAGAGAACATTAATTATGTCTACACAATTAAGGGACACAAAATGCTGTGGGATCTCCTGCTTTTTTTTTTTTTTTTTTTTGTCCCTTATGATATCCAATCATGGACTAAAATTGTTTCTGCCACTCACATATTGATTCAATTCTCTCATCCACTGTGTTAATTAACAAGTCATGACAGCTGAAGTCAGACATTTCCAGAGTAAGTGGGCTGCTTTAAGTATAATTACAACAGTGCACCATGATGCATTGGTTTATTAAGCTAGTGGCAATCCACGGTGAAACAATGGAAACAGATCATTTTGTATGCAAAAATTATAAATGGAGTGGAATTACATTTTTAAATATGACAGTGCTGTACTGATGTCTGTAATGGACTTTATTACAGGGAAATAAGGAGCAACATGCTTCCATTATAGTTCCATTTTGACCTAATCTTTGAGGACGTAGAAAAGGCCTGTGTGAAGGGCAGTGCACCTACATCAAGTGTCTGGCAAGCAGCAAACTTCCTAGATTATTATTAGTTATTGTTGTAAAAGGCAGTTTTGTTAGCCAGAAGTTGTTCAACGTCGACAAAATGAAGCACATTATGGTTAAGGAAAGCTATCGGTCAAGACCATGAAACCTTTCAAAAAGCCAAACTGCAAAAAAAAAAAAAAGGCAGCAGTCCACCATCTTGTTGGCAGTAGTGATCTTTGTCTGCAGACCTGTTCCTCTAGCAGCACGTGGTCTTCACTGCAAGAGCTCAGGGCATGATGGGAAACATCTGGCTCCCAACTGATTTCGGAGCTGATTGGTTCAGGTGTTTGGATCAAGAAGGTGCTTTTGATTTTCGGTTTACTTTGAAATACTTTCATTTTATTAGAGTTATTACAGTTTATATGTATTCTGTTCCATTGCGATACTGTGATCTTAAACAATATATAATATTAAGTGAGAGAAAGTTTTGGTGATTGGGCTGGAAAGATACGCTCACAAATATGAAGATCTGACAACCTGACAGATCAGTATTTAAACCTGTGTCAGAATCATTATACTGAACTTATCATAGCAATAAAAAAAAATCACATTTTTATAACATTGTCTCGTCCTAGTGTATAATCATTTTAGAAGACTTTAATAGGTGAGTATTGCAGGTGGGGCTGGTCAGGTGGTTTTGCTGGTGGAAAAACAGAACAGAGAGCTGCAGGTGGGAGGAGCTGAGTTGATTACGGACCAGTTGAGGGACATAAAAGGGACACAGAGGCCCTGGCAGGTAGCAGAAAGAAGGAAGAAAATTCAAACTGCACAAAACTCAGACAGGAACTGTGACAGGGTCTTAGTTTAGAATGTGACAACAGAGCTTCTATCTGTTCAGTGTACACACGTTCTCATTAACTGTGTGCAGAATAATTCAATTAGCAAACACTGAGGTCTTAACTGAGACAGACACATCACACACACACACACAGACTAGAGGAATCTAGTTGAGCCAGTTTTAATAAGGTGACTTTAACACATTAGCCTATTGAAATGTTAATTGTAAATCTTTCAATTCTACAGTTAACATCTCTTTTCGATGCAACACCTCTTGTGCTTGTATTGACCTTATTGTGTATTTCCACATATTTGCAGTTTCTGTGCTGAAGATGAAACAAAAAATAAATAAATAAATAGATGTCATTACGTCAACATATATAAAATGTTATAAAGGCAAAAACATTACAGCATGTTGACTACTAAGTGTGACTCAATACAGCTGAAAGTCTTTGAACCAGCTGCGTGTAAAACACATTCAAAGTAGTTCCATCTATTCACTGCCCCTAAAGTCTGAAGATCAGCACTGGTATGAGAGGTTTTCCTGGTTGGTGATGGTGGACGTGATGCAGGAGAGCACAGGCTGTAGTCGAGTGTATCTGGTGTTTGGGCACCAAGGAAGATGCCGTCTTACGATGTCATTACATTTAACACCAAAACTTGTAATAGATTACAGTATGTAAGCACTTTGCCAGTTCTCCAGTCACATTTAGCCTTATTGCTCAAAGGAGAAGCTGGCAAAGTCCTAACCAAAGACTAACCACCTGATCAGCGAGCTGAGCAGTGCCATTTCTGTTCTGGGGACCCAGGTATTCCATCATTAGTAAAGATTTATCCGCACACATTTATTTAGAAAAGTCTTTAGAAGATCTTTAAAGGGAGTTTTTTTTTTTTTTTATGCACTTCCCAACTCTGCCATGATAACCTTTTAAAACCATAATGGGATTGTGCGTTAAAGTCTGCAGAGCAGAACATGATGGACTCAGTTGGAGATGACTGAGCTCCCCAGACACAGAGACTTTCTGCAGTGATACAGTGGCGGGGGAGGACATATCAGGAAAACATGGAGGCTACAAAAGAGCTAGTGTATTGCAGGCACACAGAAAGTGTAAAAGAGACAAGTGAGTAGTGTTTTCTCTTCATCACGTGTGTTGTTGTCATCCTGATTTTAAATGTGAGCAGAGTTTTGATAAAGAAATAAATGTTGACAAGTGCTATTATAGTTTTGGATAAGGAGTTAGCTTTTCCAGGAAGTCAGTCATGTTTCTCATGTTTTAATATATGTGCTAAGTTTTGGCAAAATGAGTCACAGATTCAGGAACTGAATGGGGTCATCAACAAAACTATATCTTTGCTTTGACAGATTATATGTGGTGTTTCTTATTTGTTATGGTGGCTCAGTGCAGGTCGGGTCACAAGTTTCATTTCCCAGTAAAACCCAGTTGAAACTCTACACGAGAAAGGTGTCATATAGTGGAATCTAGCAGCGAGATTGTAGATTTTAACCGTCTTCACCAGGCTTTTCATGTCCTCTACAATGATCAGTTACAAGATTTTACACTTCCCGTCTGGCTGCTTCGTAGTGTTTTGTGTTGCAGGCCTTTGTTCCTGCCCTTTACGTTATTCACACAACAGAGGTCAGCACATGGCATAATATCCAAGTCAGATTTCATACATTCCTTACCTTCTCTTACTTTTCTGCTGAGTGTTAGGTAAGCAGATGTGCAGGGTTACATCAGCATGGAAACTTGAAACAGTGATGGAGCACGGATGACGGCGGATTCAAAGGCTACACAACTCTACTTTAAATATTCTCAGACGCAGAGGGCCTACAGACAGGAGCCAATCATACCATTGTAACTTTGGCAGAAATGGAAGCTAACATTTCCAGTATGTTCAGCTGCATTGTGCTCATTAATGAGACATAATGAGGCAGATGCCTAATTAAGGTTAATGAGCTGAATGACCCTAATGAGGTCCAACACATGCTGATGTGAGCAAATGTTTCTGCAGATTAATGGCCGAGTTGACAGGGAAACTGGACAACAAGAAAATCATCTGAAAACCTGTTCAGACTGCTGGGTTGATTCTAAAATAACCTGTTGTGGCCTGCTTCTTTAATTTCATCCAGAGCATGCAGATGCATGCATATTTCCATACTGTATAGACATTTTAATAGTTACCATCTTAAGTTTATTTGAGAACTCTCTGGTATAGAATTCTTGTCTCTCCCTTGTTATCTTAAAGTGAATTGCAGAGCTTTTCCATTGAAAACTCGTCCCACTTTAGTGAAATGCAGCTTTTGTGGGTAAATTGATTTTATTACCATATTTGTTAATTTGATAGATGGAAGCATGTATAGTTCAAAACATCAGCCAAAATATCAAAACCACTCATTATTGTGTAGTTACAGTTTGACCTAACAGTTAAAGGGAGCAGTATATTAAACATTAAGAACATTCTGCTCTTAAAGTTGATGTGCTGGAAACAGGAAAAATGGGCTGTGACAAGGGCCAAACCGTGACTATAGTCTAGACGACTGGGTCAGAGCATCTCCAAACATTATGTTTTTCCGGCTGCTCTCGTCGACAGGGTCATGGGTGTCCGAGCCTCATTGATACATGTGGGAAGTGAAACGCTACTGCAGCACAAATCGCTGAAAAATGTACTGCTTGTCATGATCGACAGGTGTCAAAGTACACAGTGTATTGCATGTCGCTGTGTATGGGGTTGTGTAATCGCAGAAGGGTCAGATTGCCCACGCTGACCCCTGTCTACCACTAAAAGTGCCTGCAAATGGCTGGGTGTGTGTGCATTGCTTACCGGGGGGAGGAAATGGCACCAGGATGCACCATCAGGAAGAGGTTAAGCCGTCAAAGGCTCTAGGCAATCTTTAAAATACACGTTTTGCTCTGCTCTCTGATTGATACAATCCAGCAAAAATTAAACCAACATCCCCTCAATAGTTTTGCTGTTCTAGCTCAACACACAATCGCTGGCCGACCTGTTCCTGGAAAAACACATATCTCCGCTACATATGGAGAATTGTGTTTGATTATAGTAGTTTAGAAAACATAAATGCGCAGCACTGATGTGAATATTGATAGCCACAGAGACTGCCACCCACAGAACCTCACAGGCACTGACAGATCTGACATTAGTGGAAGTGCAGTGCAGACGCACTCCGCTGCTTGAACCCACCATGCATCCTGAACAGCACAATAACACAATAATGTGACCACAGAGTATCATCTGTAGGAAAAAAAAAAAAAGTTTCATTAACCTCTGGCTGCTGTGGAGGGAACAAGGAGCAGAGAGAGTAACTCAGCTGTAATATTAAAGAGACTTTACCCTGGTTGTTATGAAATACAGTATCCACAGATGCAGCAGCTCTCCTGGGCGAGGGTGGTTTTAATAAAGCCTTACATTTACTCTAGTGCACAATATAAACAGATTCCAGACCAGAGTGGCAGAAATACATCAGGGCTGCTCAGAGGATTGTGAAATGAATGTAGAGAGGAATTCCATATGCATTAGGCTGTGATTAAAAGAGACACTTGTGTACTATAGCAACTGTTGCATCGCTTTACAATTTACAAATGAATGCACCTGGATCTTCCTAGTACAAACTGCATAGCGTTCACAATATGGCATTTAATTAGCCATTAAAGTGTGGCGGTTTCCACTTTCTGACTACTTTTCTCATACATCGTGGTCAAATAAAGGAAATTCATCGACTGTTGTGGAGGATACACAGATACATAGATGAGCTTGTGTGGTGAAAGCATGTTCCAGCCCTTTCAAACAAGACCGAACGTGGTCTTGTTTGAAATAAGAAGACACTCTTCCATTCATGGATCCTTCCTATCATCCAGCCACTCCACTCTCTCCCTTTTAGCAAGAAAGACAAACTCTGTCTCCTAAAATTACATTCCCATACAACTAAACAGCAAATGCGATTTAGATTTTGAAGCAAATATTTTCACATGTAACGTAAATGGCGAGTTGCAAATACATTGATTCTGAACTTATTAATAAAATGTTACCAGTCTCCTGTCATTTTTGTTTGTCTTCTACCTCATTTACAGTGTAAATAATAAGTTGTATGGTTGTGTTTATGTAGTCATTTTACACATCTTATCACTTTTCAACACATGTACAATCTTTCTTTAACCCTAACATCAGTGGATTAATTGTCTGAACCCAACCAGACACAGGAGTAGGGAATCACGCTTGCAGCTGAGTTGTCTCCTAAAAATGATGTTCCTATACAGACAGATACCGTGGCAGAGAATTGCTTTTTCTCCAGGACAAGTGCAGCAGGGAAAATTAATTTTCATCAAGCTAACTCAAGTAGTCATTGTTGATTGTCAGTGTCTTTTTTTGTTTGATAAAACATACATTTGTTTTCTGCCGGAAACAAACAGACAACTAGTATGTATATTGCAATGAACACTATAGTGTGGCAATCACTGCATTGCAAACCCTTATTTTTCACCAACCATTGAAAGTTAAAAACTGGATGCATGTGATCTTCGGGCCCTCAGGCAGCACTGCATTAAAAACAGGCCTGATTCTCTACTGGACATCACTGCATGGGCTCAGGAAGACTTCCAGAAGTCACTGTCTGTGAACACAGCTCACGGTGCAATCCACAAATGTGAGTTAAAGCTGTATCATGCAAAGAACGAGCCGTGTGTGAACAAGATCCAGAAACGCCGCCGCGTTCTCTGGGCCAAAGCTCATTTTAAATATTCTTAGGCCAAATGGAAAACTGTTCTGTGGTCAGAATTTAAAGTTTGAAATTCTTTTTGGAAAACATGGCCGTGTCCTGTGGACTAAAGAGGAGAAGAACCATCCAGCATGTTATCAAAAGCCTGCATCTCACTATTAGCATCCCGGATGCTAACGTGGACCTATTTGGCCTGAGCACAGTCAGGGCAGAGAGAGACACTAGAGGGGAGGAACACTGGCTATATACATGAACAAAAGGTGGTGCAATCCTGGGCATGTGAGCATCAAAATCTCCAGCTGCTGTAGAGACATTGAAATTTGGCTGTAAGTTGTGTTCAGAGTCACATGATTAAAGTCCCCAGAGAATAACACAACACTACCTGTGTTCTCCCAGTATTTGGACTGTAACGCCAGGGGAAATGGGACTATTGATTTACTGTAAGCAAATGTAAAGGACGCATACAGCACCACCTCACTCACACCACTGGGGAAAGCAGACCCCAACCTTATTCTGCTTCAATCTCACTACAAAACAAGAGCGACAAGGCTTACCAACAACCACAAGCTCATTCAGGAAGGGGTCTCCTTAGGCAGAGCTAGGTCTAAGAGACTGCTTTGAAGCTACAGATTGAGGCCTGTAGCTGCAGGGGTCATGCAGTGGGAACACCGAAGAGGTGAACCTATACTCCTCAGAGATAAACTGATAGAGATGGGAGTGGGCCCACACCTGGTGGCATGGATAAGAGACTATTTGACAGTCAGACCTCAGTACGTGAGACTGAGGGACTGCGGGTCTGACACTGTGGTCAGCAGTACAGGAGCACCGCAGGGGACTGTGCTTCCTCTGGTCCTGTTCAACCTGTACACGTCGGACTTCCAATACAACTCGCAGTCCTGTCACGTGCTAAAGTTCGCGGATGAAACTGCTACTGTGGGCTGTATCAGGAGTGGACAGGAGGAGTAAAGGAAACTGATTCAGGAATTTGTCTGGTCACCACCACTGGTCATCACCAGTCACCTGCACCTCAACATCACCAAGACCTAAGAGATGGTGGTTGACTTCCGGCGGGCCAGGCCCTCAACTGGAGCCTGTGACCATCAGCGGTCAGTGTGTGGAAGTTGTAAAGAAATACAAATCTATTGCATTTTTGTCCTACTGCCTTAAGTTGTGGAGATGCTAGAATTTGTGAATTTCCTGTTGGGATGAATAAAGTATCTATCTATCTATCTATCTCTGATGGTATGGGGGTGCATTAGTGCCTATTGCCTGGGCAGCTTACACATCTGGAAAGGCTCCATCAATGCTGATAAATACATAGAGGTTTTAGAGCAACATATGCTCCCATCCAGACAATGTCTCTTTCAGGGAAGAACTTGCATATTTCAGCAAGACAATTCTAAACCACATACTGGATCCATCACAACAGCATGGCTTCGCAGGAGAAGAGTCCAGGTGCTGAAGTGGCCTGTCTGCAGTCCAGACCTTTCACCAATAGAAAACATTTGGAGCATAAGACAAGAATGGGACAACATTCCTCTGCAACTCCAGCAATTGGTTTCCTCACTTCCCAGATGTTTACAGACAGTTGTGAAAAGAAGTGGAGATGCTACACAATGGTCAGCATCACCCTGCTCTAAATTTTGAGATGTGTTGTTTCCATCCAATTCAAAATGAGCTAATATTTTCCATGAAATGTTAAAATATCTCAGTTTCAACATCTTATACGTTGTTTATTTTCAATTGTGAATAAAATTTGGGTTGATAAGATTTGCAGATCATTGCATTCTGTTTTTATTTACGTTTTCACATCTTCCCAACTTTTTTAAATTGGGGTTGTAATATAAGATTATTAAACCAACTAACTTCAAATAAGGTTTACAAAAACCTATATATTGAATAGTGACCACTACATTTGCTTCAAAATGCAAATCAGTTCACAATGTTTATGTTCTATTGTAAATAAAATATGGGTTGATGAGATTTGTAAATCGTTGGGTTCTGTTTTGGAATGGGGGTTGTACCTTTCCCCTGAAACATTCTAAGCATTGCATTAAGTAGGTCGAATCTAGCAAAGACTGGGTTGTTACTAATATGCCACAATGTTAAGGTGTCTGATTTCTCTCCAATCGCCAGTAGTTTTCTAAGGCATCGACTTAATGAAGCTTATTTTGTTGATACTAAGGACACTACAATATCCGCTGCACCCCTGTTGTTGTCATTTCAAACTGTCTTTCACCTTGCAACTATTACAGCGGCTTCTCCCTGTAGCAGATCTATTCAAACATTATCATATTCACTTGACAGTCCTGTATGTCATATATTGTAGAGATGAAACCCACAAAGTGGCCTCCTACACTCGATGATTGAAAATGCTATCTCAACCATTCAATCTTGCTTCTCACTGCTGTTATGTTTGATGAATAGCTGGCTTGACATACAGTTCCTCAGATCTCATTTGGATTGTAGCCTGTAGCTAGAGGGGCCTGGCGCCATTACACTCTGGCAGATACACACAAATGCACTTACAAACACACAAAATTCACTCGCAAACACGCGCAGGTTGCACGTATACATGCGCAGACAAACATATAGTCAAATGCCTTTAGACAAGCACACTAACACATATTAAAAACCCATTTGCATCACTCACATTCTAATTTAGGTCATCCTCATTAGACTTTACACTCTGCCGTCTTCTCTCCCTCCTCGCTCCTCTCCATCTCTCTGCATAACCCATGTATTTCACCAGACAAGAAAAAACCAGGCAGGTCATACATTACTGTGAAATTCTCTGTTCAAACTGGAAAACAAAAGCAAATAGTGGACAGAGTTAACAGCTGGATTTCTGTGATCTGGCCCTCTCCTGTCACTCATAAAGTGAGTCCCTCACCCTTGTGCGCTCTGATTTGTGTGACAACACTCATAAAACTCACTGATGGCCCGGTGGATGTGATGGAAGGCGCTGAGTCCCAATATCGCTCTCCTTCTAAGTCCTCTCATCACTGCCGCCCACGCAACAGTGCTAATCATCGAGCAACATAACAGATGTTGGTTTTACTTACCTGTCCCACACACAGCTACACCAGCCACACACAAAAACTCCTGTACTCAGAGATCACTGGCTGTCGATGGACTTTTTGCTTCAGCCTTCAGAATAATACACAAGACAATGGATGCTTACTGTGCCAACACAATGTTGATCCTTTGTGACAAGGTGCAAAACCCACAACTGCTTCAAAGTATTTTGACTTTAGCTGTTGATTAGATCCTAATCTGCATTCTCACTTCATATACACTTTGTATTGGTGCGGTCTTTTCGTAATAAGTCCACAAGTGACCAACTGGTGTCTTGTGGGACATCATCAGGTTCAGTAATGAATGTAATGAAATTTGCCCTAGGCATTCTTGAAGTATCAATTCCTCAAGAATCAGTTCATTCTCGACTCTGAATGGATGTTGATGTTGACTTTGGAAAAATTCCCTCAAGATGTTCCTGGAATATCGAGATTTGATCTCTGACCGCCAAAATCTGATCCTTTTCTTTCTTGAGTCTCAGTAGAAGTAATACATTTGAAGGAATCCCCTCCACCCACGGCAGTAAAACAACGGAGAACAAAGCAAACTGAAATTAAAAGCTATGTACAGTTTTGTACGTCAGCGTGCTTAACACGCAGTACTGACTCGCGTGTGCAAGGCTCACTCCAAACATAAGGCCGTTTTTCCTCCTGCTGAGAAAAGTGTAGTGGAGTTTATTCATGAGACCAAGTGGTTGCTTGTGCCAGATGTAATGAAATTCCCTCCAGGCGTTTGACATATTGCATTGATAAGAATAGGACAGACACAAGGTCACATTGACCCTCAAATGTGTACGTGCAAATGGACGGATGACCCAAAACATAAAGCCTCCAACAATGGCTGCCTCCAGCAAAAAGACTTAAACACTAAGTCAAGCGTGTATCTTGGTCACCAAGCTTAATAGTATTTAAGGTTGTAGGTTTTTGTTAACCACAAACAGTAAAAGGGGACAATATTGTGCTTTTTACTTTACATTTTACATGTCTTTCAGGGGACCTCATGCATAGTAGTGCGGGTGTATCCAAACAGACACCCACCCAAATGTACCACTTTATTATTGTGACCATTTAAGCTGCGATTTACACCGATCAGCCACAACATTATTACCACCTGATGGTTTTTAAATACAAAGAATAAGCTTTGCATTAAAATGTTCTATTGTAAATGCTGATTTGTAATTATCGGTCAACCAGCTCTGTGGAGTTGATTTTTACCACTTTATGTGCCAACGGTGACCATTAGATCCTTATTTTGTATTAATTACTGTGCTGTTTTACCATAATTACTATAATACATATTGTTTTAAATACATAGTTTTCTTAGTGTAGTACTTTTACTTTTAGGTATTTTAAGGAAAATGTAGATAATCTGCTTAGTGCTTTTACTTGATGATTTCATTCATTAGGTCAATACTTACACAAACTCAATATTCAAGGAAAAGTGCATTTGCCACTTCTGCATACAGTGCTGACCGTCGACGTCCTTAACATTATCAAGACCACCAGTGTTAATGTTGTACAAAAACTTGCCAGCGCAGGTGTAACATTCTGTGATACATTCCCAAGCCCCTCACCCTAACTGTGATCATCACAACAAAATGCCTTACCCTAAGCTTGACTTAAACCTCATTTTAACCTTAAGCCTCAAACAGCTGTTTGAAGGACTGACCAATACGTCCTCACAACAGTAGTTTCAAACTAAACTTTTTTCACGCAACCATAGAAATACATGAACAACCGCTCGCTTACACACACACACACACACACACACACACACACAAAGCAGCATCAGAAAGGGTAGCTGGTCTAAAATTAGAGTAAAACACCATAATTATCACAGGAAGTCTGTAATCAAAGCTGTTTGCAGTTTCTTTTCTTCTTTTTATTAGTCAGTAGCAACGTTTCATTTCTCCATTTTTCCTTTAGACAACATAGTGAAGGATGTTTTTATCAAGCATGTGAATGTGAATACAGGTTTTGTTAAACTGTGTTATATACATATACAGTATACACACACAAACACACACACACACTTTTTTCCCCTTTTTTTTTAACAAACCAGTCAAATCAGGAGATGTTTAGTCCACAGGTCGATGCTTAGTGGAAGCACCCAAATACAAGAAATGTGTTTTACAACAATTAAAACAGTCGAAAGACAATGCACCAACTCATCTCATAGATGAGCTGGTTTCAGATCAGTTGTTAGGTGGACAACTCGAGCGAAAGACTCTAGGATTAGTTGACTCAACTAATTCTTATCATGTTTAGCATCTACAGCACACGCAGTCACTACTGGACATCTTGCCTGATGACAGTATCAAGTCACTGAAAAAACCTGAGTGATGGCATCAGTCTGATATAATAGCTGCTTTTTTGGGAGGTGTTCCTAACATCTTCAATTAAAATATGAAATAGCATAATTGTGAATATTAAGATTTCCATGTTTGAAATTTACCCCATTTTAAAATCATATTTACCATATGATGTGTGCATGTTAAAATTAATTTTTAACAAAGTTGATGCCTTAGTTAAGGTGATCTCAAGTGTTTGCATATCACAGCAGATGCCCTGACGTTTTTTATGTGGGAGTGCTGGGCCTCAGTCAGTGTTTTAATTCATTTTAACACAAATCACTTTCTTTCATGACCTTAACCTTGTTTTTCCTTATAAACGGAGCCAGTTAGGTTTTTTTTTGGCAGGGCTGACATATGATTGCACATATTAAACTGCTGAGCTTGCTGGCATATGTACGGGCTGATAAGAACAGATGTTGGGCCCTTGAATAGGCTTTTGTGAGCATTTGACACTACAGTAGTTTTCAAAGTTGATTGGTGCGATAACGAATGGAAATGTAAGCAAGTAGTTTGCAATTGGTCAAGATTTTACATTTTCTATTGCTTACACACACAAAAACAGACACATTATAATATGTCTTAATAAAAGTACATTTTTTGATTGCTCTGAGTGTATTTCCCTCCCCTTAAAACATTCGAGTCTGCCACTGGGCGCTTTCCAATTCCTTATCTATTATGTGAATAAGTCTGTATGAAAATATGTGATGATGGCCCTAAACTTGTTAGTCAAGCACAATTGTCGAGGTTATTCAGTCACCTTGACAACTGTTCTAGATGTTCAATGACTCAGAGATTCAGAACTCACACACCCACAACCCTGAACACACTCTTATCATTTGTGTCTTGACAATCACCTGTGTTTACTCGTGTTCTGGACTGGGTCACTGCCGCTCTGTCCACCACGCTCCTTCAGGTCCCCTTCTCCCGCTCCATCAGAAATGAGATGGTCCTGTCCATCCAGGAAAAGGTTCGACGGGGTTATGCTCAAGACATCCTGGTGAACAGGCTCAACCGCTTTGCAGCAGACGTGCTGAACACTATCAGTGGTGTCGCAGCACAAGAGATCTGTGTGCTGTTTGCAGCCTTCTTCTTCCTTACTTACATTGAGCATTGCAGCATATCTTGGCTTGTTAATGCCACCTGTTGCTCAGAAAGGCGTAACAGCATCGGCAGTACCAACGCTGAATAACAGCACCATATGACATATATGGTTATTAGAGGTCTATTAAGACACAAACAGAGCTGGGTTTGTAGTTGTCTTAGCTACTATATACCTCTCTGTACCATTTGGCTATTGTAAGTACCAAAGATGGCACCCAAACACGAATCCAAGTTATGAAATGCCCATTCTATTTGGCTGCGTGTCAGCAAATCCACTCATGCTAACAGTTGGACAGACAAGATAATAATGATCTGATGAGGAACGATGAACACAGGAACGATGAACACAGCTGCAGAGCAGAGATACAGCATCGTGTTCCTTTGTACATCATTCTGAGATGTCACATTTGTGCTGAAAGATGGAAGAGTGCATACAGTACATTAAATAGATTCAAATAACAGCTCCCAGCAGCCACAGACTTGTAGTATAGAAGGAGGTCAAGTGTTCAGCCAGTGCTTCTCACCAGCAGAGCTTGTTCCATTAACCTATAGCAGAGTGCAGGCAGTTAAGGACACAATGGACCCTGCAGCCAGGCACATGGGAAGCTCAATACCAGCAGGGAGACACAAAGCTAAGCATCGATCCATGAGGAAGCCTAGTACTAAGCTTTACTACCACCTGGTCACTGGACATTGTCACAGTGACAATGTCAGCAGCACAAGTGTCTAAGATGATGACAAAGGTGGATTTCTACTGATGACTTTGTTCAAGGCGTGGGTATTGTTTTCAGGCTGGTCTCAAAGAAAAATTAAGAAATAAAGCTAAATACTTTATTAAGCTCTCATAAGAATTTTACATTTATAATTTTTCACCTCATAAAATTGTTCAGTCATTATTAATAGCTGCTGTGGAGCCTTTCAAAGATAAAATCTAACAAATGAATTATGAAACACCGACAATTGGATTTGTTTTGCGTTTCGTCTTTCAGATTATCCCGTAAATTCAACGTCGCCACAGCTGATCATTAGTCCACATGTTGATTTGGCACAGTTTTTACGCCAGATACCCTTCCTGATGTAACCCTCCCCAATTTTTACTGGGCTTGGGACCAATATTAGGGATGGGGTGTTTGGGATTCAGCGTGTTGCCCATGGCAACAAAAACACAAGAGATCCACTTTATAATGCTATAAAGCAGAACAAGCATCACGAATCTTCTCCAAAGTGAGAAGATTTTAAACCAGAAACAGTTATGTGAACTTTTATGTTCATTATCAAAATAGCTGCAGAATGTTTTTTTGTTCAACAAATAATTAACCTATTAATCATTTTTACTTATAAATATTATACTTTTTTTTAACTGCACCACTCTTCAATTTGATGTGCAGTGAAAACAAGAGATGCTTTATGTTGTAAAGTAACACTACAGAATGGTTGATAATACAAAAATTATTCCGTTCTGTTAACTTTGTTCATGACATAGTCATAACTATTGTTGACATAAATGGGTTGACAACATAGTACCACATACTATAATCATGCTTTTTGAGGGATCCTAAATATATGAATTAACAGCAGTGCATGTGCTGTAAACACATCCTGTCTCATGATTCATTTTACCAACCTAGTGTGAATGCCTAATCAAAACCATAAAAACATTAATTATGCCTTGATATGAGGAGGTATCTTATTGCAGATATTGTCAGGTAATTAAATATGTTGTGAATATGTGAATGTTTGCAGATATAGTCCTCTTCAAAAATATTGAAAAGCCAAGGGCATTGTTTGTCATGAAGATCTTTGAGTCAGGATCTAAGGATGACTATAAGATGAAGGTTTTCCTCTTTTGACTGATGCAACTTACACAGATATGTTAAACACAGAAGAGAGCACCAGATGGCTGGAACAGAAGTACTGGGACATGTGATAGACAGGTCTTATGTGGACATTGGGCATAGCGAGTGCAACTATTTGGGATTGGGGGTTTAGGAAAACTTCATGAGCAGAAAAACGAAGGCCGTAGTACAAGATGTAAACCACTGATCAACAGTAAAAATCAGAAAACCCTGGTTGGAGTTTGCAAACAAAGGACAGAGGGAATATCTGTTTTGAGAGACTTCTTCTTTTCCTTTAGCATGTTCGCTTTCAGGGGTCAACAGCGAAACATCTGCCTCCACATCCTCTGCATCCTCTTCTCTCACACCAACTAACTTCATGTCCTCTCTCACTACATCCATAAATCTCCTCTTTGGTCTTCCTCTAGACCTCCTGCCTGGCAGCTCCAACCTCAGCATCCTTCTACCGATATATTCACAGTCTCTCCTCTGAACATGTCCAAACCACGTCCAAAGAGAACATCTTGAGCTCATCTGTTTTGAGACACAATTTAAAGAAAAAATACATCAAATTGGAGTCAGCTTCATAATGCAGTAAGACTTCAGAGGGAAAAAAATGGACATTTTACGTAGGCCAAATCAATCACCAGAACTTACCCCAACTAAACAAATATTTCACCTGCTGAAGATGAGTTTAAATCCCCCATAACAAACAACATCAACAACTGATGGAGGCTGCAGTAAAGGCCTGGAAAAACTAAATAAAGAGAAAAATACACACAGGCAACCTGACTGCAGTAATTTGTGTCGTGTACAAGTTGTTTTTAAGCCTCCTTGCCGCCAACAGCTGGAGACAGAGGCATTCAGTTTTCAGGTTGTCCCTCCGTCAGTCTCATTTTTGTGAATGTGACATCTCAGGAATGCTGTCGTGGAACTTTTTCAAATTTGGCATAAACCTTTGCTCAAGGATGAAATTATTAGACGGTAGCTCACCTTGACCTTTAATTTCCAAAATCCCCCCACTCATCCCATTCTTATAGAAGTAAAATCACAGTAAGGCCTCAAAAGAATTTCTTCAAATTTGACACAAATGTCCAACTGATGCAGTCTTGGGGGTCAGAGGTCAAAGCCACTGTGACAGTATAATCAAATCGACAGGATGGAATTTCTTTAAATTTACACATAAGCATCTACTTGGACTCAAGGATCAGTTGCTGAGGCTTTGGTGGTCAGAGGCCAAAGGTCACCTTACATCATTCCCATTATTAAAAATTACATATCACCCTCATGGCACCAGCCCTCAAGGATAAACTGAGTAGATTTTGGTGTTCAAAGGTCATAGACATTGTGAACTCATGCCCATCCCATTTTTGTCAACACTGTTGAGAATTTCATTGCATCGGCCTTAAATGTCCCACAATTGGACTCATGTATGAACTGATAAACATAGTCAGGATGGATGTGCATGTAAACTGAAGCTTGACTGGTTTGCAGAGTTATCCAACCGCAATGCAGTGAGTCTAGCAATATATTTGTCACATGACAGCACGTATCCGTAATCCCAGCTCAATGACAGTACTGTTCCATGAGGTCACACCAGAATTCGCTCCAGTAAGAGCACAGATATAGATCTTGGTGTCACTTGCCATTTTTCATCTCATCCATCACATCCTGTTTTTTGGAGCTTACAGCAATTGTATGTGAGCAAGAACACATTGGGCGTTATCACTGGACACAGTAAGGCACCATGCACTCTGTGTTTACTAAGCTGCGCTAACCAAATGCTGCTTCTTTAGGTCTAACAATACCAAATCCTTCCAGGGAATAACTGCCTTGTCATCCCTTCAGTGAGGAGTGAACAATGTTGCAGCACTGAAAAGCAACCACGGGGGGAGTTAATCGTAGTTGCTGAAAGTATCCAGACCACATTATGAATCATAGGAATGCTGCAGCTTTTTAAAGGGGGGGAGGGGGGGGGGGGGTCATTGTGGGGGTGGGGGGGTGAGGAGCACATTGTTTAATCTGACTGTGTATTTCAGACAGGAGGACACAATGCTGCCTTTTCTTGACATTCCATTAAAGAGGCTTGTTGCAGCTTCCATGCAGGAGGGTGAGGGGTGAGGGGTGAGGGGTGGGGGGTGGGGGGGACAGGGCTGGGCTGCTAGTAAAAAGGAGGAAGGGAGAGGATAAACAGTTGGCTTGACTCATACTGCCATCTAGTGTCAGCCCAGACAGGAAAAGGTGCTGCCCGTGGTTCTGAGCACGCACACAAACACAGCTCTGTTTATTGGTCCTCTGCAGTCTGTTAATATGTTGTGTTTACAGTATGTTGCAGCTTGAGTGGCTACCGATCACAGTTGTCCAGATTTTGCCAACACATGGTGACATATTAAACGAGCAAACTACAGTAACCCAAGGCTAGTTCACAACCTCTGCCATGTGCACAGGGAATACCAAGCACCCTCACAGGGACAGCCCCCCTCCCCTCCCCTCCCCTCCCCTCCCCCCTGCAGGTCAAACCTAATAGATTGTAGAACTAATTCATCCTTGGTTCAATTCAACTGCTAAAGCAACTTAACTTGTAAATGGCTGAGGGCTGTGTGCAGAGCAATTCAGAGAGAAATGTCTGCATCTGTTGCCTGGTGTGGAGTTAAAGTAAGCTGTGCCGTGCATGGATTACTACATTTAATTGTACTGCATTTATTTGTGTAGTAATTTAGGTAAATATTAAATATGTTACCTTTCTAAATACAGGCTGGAAATCAGAAAAATCAATTAAAGCTTTAATTTTTTGGGGGGGAAATAGCATATTTATTGCACCTTTTTAGCATAAGCATAAGTGCATCACAGTAATACACAATAGATAATACAATAAAAAAATAATTAAAAATAAAATACAGTGTAAAAATGATCTGAAAATTAGGAATATCACTTCAAATTCTTTTGTTAAAGTAGTAGTACTAATAAATATTCTAAAGTTTCAAAAGTGTAATTACTTCACTAAGAGGGATTTCTCTGGGGCTCAATCCGACAAAGTTACTGATTTTAAAAAGTATTTAAAATACTACTGAACTGGATGCTATTGATTACAAATGTACAGATCAAGTCCAGATTTGTTCCACAGAAATCGGAAATGTTTAGGTCTTTAATTCGTGTACACATTACAAGATGAGAGCCACTTCAAAAGTCCGATTTCTGATCATTTACTTTGAAAATCGTCAACGTTCACCTACTTTCTTCAATCTGCTTTAGTTGAAAGCATTAAAAAGCAAATGTTAGTTTAACTGGCATGTAGCCAAAAAAAAACATGCTTTCCTAGCTGAAGAAGAAACTAAATCTGCAAAGAGGCAAATAACTAAAGAAGCCAAAATTACTATGATTCCCTCTAAAATGCAGTGGTGTAGAAGACAAAGAATTGTACTGTAAATACTGACGTGTGGAAACTCGGAAAATAATAAAATAAAACATTCGGAAGTAAAGGTGTAAAAACTTCTTTTTGCTATTGGGAAATCCTGATACTCAATAGCTAAATATAAACCATCTTTTGAAAAATATAGGTGACTTTTTAGGAAATTATGGGACCTGCATTGTAGAGCTCCAGTCCCTGATGCAGACACACAGCCAAACAGCAGCGCACATTCCAAATCATTAGCTTTAGCTTCACATACTCAAAGTGTGCTGCATTACGTCTGGAAGTAAGCAATGACTTCCTGTGTGCTTTTCCACACAATCCAGACTTGTGCAGACTACAATTGTCTGGAGAGATGTGTGTTGTTGTTTTTTTTTTTCTCTTTTTGCTTCTAAGGTCTTTGCCAGGTCAGCTGCTTTTTGTTTTAGTGGTGGAGGAAGTACCCAAAAACTGTACTTAAGTAAAAGTAAACACACAGAAACAAAACTGTACTCTAGTTAGAAATGTCCATGTGGAAAAAGTACATGGTTTAGAATTTATTTAAAAGAACTAAAAGTATTATGAGAATCATTGCTGCTTTGTGTTTGTGGTGAATACAGATCATTCTACCAAAATCACCAACCACATATCAAAAATACCAGATGTCATTGTTTCCCTATACCGTGTTTTTCCCAATGAAATGATTTGCACTGAGTATATTGTTAGAGCAGATTTACTCTTAACAAAACAATTAGCAATTAGTTGGCGACTATGGAGCCAAATAGGTTTTTGCTGGACAGAAACTGTGCTGATCGTCACTGTTTGACCGACATGGCCGAGTGAATTTGACACTGCATTCAATGATCCACATTGAAGGGACATTTTCCTGTGATTTTAGTAGCTTTATGTCTGAAAATAGACCATTAGTCTGAGGGGTTTTCGCTTTAGCTGTGCCCACTGCTAAATGGTGAATGCGTTATTTTACTAAAAAGGTATTTTTTAAAAAATGTTATTACTTCTGATGGTGGAACATTTGCACTAGGTTTCAGTCAACTGTTAAGAAAACTCAACATTCAAAGCAGTTTAATTTACTGATGACATTCATGCTCATCATTTCTGGTTCTCAATGAGCTTTTCATAGCACTCCACTCAGTGACACTTAGCCTTGGTTGTCAAACGTGACCGTACTAGACCTGGCGGACTAAAATGGCATAAAATTACAAAAGAAATAGACTTGATCAGACAGTGATGCTATTATTTGTTGTAATGCATGTAGGATAAAATCGGAAAATGGTTGCAATGCAGACAAAAAAGTAACTAGGCTTTTTATGTACAGGGTTCGAGATCTCGGATTTTGTGTTTACACACCAGCAATTGATGAAGGATAATATGATATCAGCAATATTCTTCCACCACACTCGCTTAGTCTTTTAAATTTGGAGCTTCAGCTATTTTCTAGCAAATATAAACCAAAAGGTATTACAACCAAACACAATTTAACACAATTTATACTTCTATTTTATTCCTTATTGTTGCATAATATGCATGCTATATTATATTACTTTAACATCTTTGCTTCTTCATAATTACCAATTAAGTTTGATAAGATGTTCTCCCAAATCGCACATTTAAGGGGACAACCCAGCTAACCTTTGATCAAATGCATTAGTCACTATTTCACTGGATCTCCACCATGACTCAGTCTGTTTGCCGTGAAATTCCCTAGTTTCATCATTTTATATATTGGTGCAATATATATCAGAACCTTCAGCAGAAATTCACCATTGGTCCTCAGCACATAGGCTTAATCATCCCTTTGTGCCTGTCCAGTGTCTCGTTGCTCAGAAATAGATCACAGCAGTTCTGCCCCAAAACACACTGAACCCACGGCAGAAGCATTACCCCAACCACACACACACACACACACACACACACACCAGCATCAGTCTTTTTGACTGGAGCGCCTGTGTTTTTCTGAGGTCATGGAAGATCAATGTTGACTCCATGGCGCAATCATCTGAGGAATAAGATTAGCATAACTTAGCGCCAATTGAGTTGTCTCACTAGCTGCAGTGGGGAGGGGTGATTAAGGATTGATTGTCCCAGCAGGAGCACTTGTGAAATCCAGGAGACAGGGATGAAGAGAAAGAAAAGCGTGGAAAGACAAAGGAGAAGAGAAATATTTTGACGTGGCTGCGAATGTGGCAGATGTAGGCTCCAAATAATAGCTACTCTGGCTCATAACTACTCACTTGATAACTCTGAATAATTATGGTTTATAATAACTTTTTTTCGGTAGTTTGAACCATTATTGATAATAGGACTGCACTCTACTAATGTAATTCCTGAGATCACTAATCAAAATTCGACATGGAAAACAGTTTGCTCCTAAGTAAAACCGAAAATGGTGAAATGATTAGTCAAACACTTGTGTTAAAACAAATATCTTTTTGGTTCTCTCTGCAGCAGACTCCACCAAGAAAAACTAAAGTGAAAGTTTCAGTCCAGTCCCACAGCGAAGTGAAGGAATAGATCGACAGATTGTCACATGCTGACATAGAAGACCACCAGCTAATCCTCCACCTAAACAACATAAACCCTCAGCATTTCTTTCACAATGATCTCATATACCTCCCTGTTTAGTAGTGTTGAACACCGTTAACCCATTCACAAATATCTATGACTGCTTATTTGGACCGTGACTTGTCTGCATTTCTTTTTAATCAATCAATATAAATTTAGAGACAGTACACGCTTTGTTGCGTTGTTTATTCTTTTGCTGATTGAAGACAGCTCAGTGTCTCTCTTAACTTGGAGCTGCCAAGTAGATTTGTAATAATGTGCTGTGTAATGTATGTTTTACATATCAAAGCGAGTAATTTAGCAGAACCTTCTTTCTGACATGACCTACAAGTGAGTTACACACCCACAAACAGCAGCAATCTGGGGTTTAGTGTTTTGCTGAAAGAAAAAAAAAAAAAAACCTGCTCTACTTCCTGATTCACAAACTGTGAGGCTGCCAGTTCGGTCCCCCAGCTCCTCCAGGACACATGTCAGCTTCCCACAAATTCCTCATGTTCAGACAACTGGGTGTTGTTATCACATGTATCAGTGATAATGAACCTATTGGCCTACTGGTAGATAGTAGGTTGTCTACTAAAACATGATTATGGGTATATAGCAAGTAGCATGATAACAGCAATGTAGAGAAATAGTTTATAACGATAATAAATACTTTATAACACCTATCCAAAACTATGGTAGTGCTACCTGTGAAATCTGTTGTATTTTGCAATTTGCCTGCAATATTCTACTTTGAGTGAAGGTGTAAACAACAAATTGGACAGTCTCTACAAACTTGTCCCATCTTTTACTCTTTATTGCCTGGGTGTCTGTCCATAAATTATTCATTCATAAACTCAACCTCTGACTTTCACTGTCACAAGGGAAAACATAATGCCCATTCACGTCGTGTGCCAGTTGCTGTCAGAAAATATTAAGAGCCCATTACTATGTCTGTTTGACTAGCTGTGAATATCATTACAAAGTCCTCTGTGCTACCTCTGAGTGGCTTTCCACTGGGGTAAAGGTTACATGGCGTTCACTCATCGCAGACATTACCTGCGTGTTCACAGCCGCTCTTTCTAGATGCAGTGCGCTTGGCTCGGGTCATTAGAGTGTGACTGACAGGTGCCAGGGGTGATTAGATTCAGCAGATTAAGGTGGGTGCCTTCTGCCTGAAATACACCTCTGCAGCTCTCAGATGTCAGCCATGAAATGAGACAGACACTCCAAATGAGGGAAAAGCTCGAGCTAATATCCCATTACAAATGCTGTTTACTCCGGGTGTCTGGGTTGAGTCCGGCTGCTCGTGACTATGCCTGGCCAGGTTGTGTATTGAAAGGGAAGAGCACTGCCAAAAACATTTCCCCCTTGGAACCCACAGTGGGAAGACTTTCCCAATGCAAGAGGCAGAATGGTTCCCATCTCACCTAGCCAATTCCCTGTCACTCATGTCTGACGTCCCTCCCATAACGCAGACTAAGAGGCAGTCACAGAGTGGCGCCTACTGTTGCCAGGGGGGGTGGCACAGTGCCACAGTGACTCACCTCGCAGCCAAAAAAGCAGCAGATAACATTAATTAGTGAGTCTTTTGTCCTTGTGCTTTTGGATGGCTGTCTTTGCTTTATGGATGAAAGTGGGAACTCTCCAACTGAGTTCATCGTTGAGAATCTCGCACTTTTGGAAGTCAACATGATGATAAAAAGTCTCTTAAGTGCACAATAATTGCTCCCCCCCCCCCCCTTAAAAAAAATTAATTTTTACCTGACACAGCACCTTAGTGCTGCCTCCTAATTCCGAGGCAAAGATTTGCAATATAATGGTGCATGATTGTGAAGTAATTACAGTCAAGCTTCAAAACAGGATAATTTCACCATTATGAAGTCTTGTGTGCCTGCTGGAAGTTGACAATCAAAAGAGTGGAATCAACATTTAAATATTTTTTAAGTGCTGTGTTTACTGCACAAGTTGACGAACAAAGCTCCAATCAACACTGAAAATTAACTCAAATGTAGGTAAATGCTGGATATTTGTATTTTTTATTGCACAGGTATGTTACTAGTTTGTGCCCACTGATTTGTTCTTCATTTAACACTCAAAGGTCTGATGATCACATGTTCTCAGATTACGATACGTATTTTTATTTCTGCTGTGACTATAATTAAAAGCCCTTTTCCTTCTGGAAGCACATGTAAATGTGAGACATTAAGGGTTAATCTAGTCAACAATAACAGGTTAATGTGGTTGTTCATTTTAGGAATCATCTTAAAGCAACTTGTGTTTAGTTATGTCTATGTTAACTTTATCCAGCATTAGCTCAAAAAAAAAGAAAAAAAAAAGCTCTACAACATTTTGGCATAATATGGAAATAAATGGAAAATCTTGGACAAAATACATAAACAAAAAAGTGATTTACAGTATTCTTGATTTGTCCTTTTTATTTAAAATCAATTTAAACTAGCAGTAGTTACAGTAAAACTATTTTGGATTTGGATTATTTTTTTTTTAAATGCTGTTATTACAATATTCATGCACTGATGATACATTACAATTTATTTTTACAACTCTGCACAACGGTCACACTGTTTCACCCAAACAGTCAATGTCAATTTTTTTTTCCTTTTTTTCAGTTGACTTTGGATTATTGCACAAAAAGCTTTGTCACAAACAAATGTAAAATCAGACTAGTGACTAGACGAGTGTCTGTTCAATGTGTTTAACGTTTACTGTTTCCCGACAACTTCTTTAATCTCATTCAGCCACTTCTTAGCTACCACCTTTACAAAGCATTCAACACTGAATTGTCATTTTATGTCACTTAGGATAAAATGTAAAAATCTTGTGTCTGTGTGTTAACCAAAGATTTTCAAAAAAAAAAATCAATTGCCAGTATATGAATGCTAACAGTTTTTTTTTTTTTTTTTAAGGTTTTAGGACTCGTTCCTTTGGAAATTCTATGGAAAAAAATTCATTGTTTTATGCTTTATTGCCCTCATTTTGTATGTATTGTCATCACCTTTTCTGTCTACTTTTCCTTGTCTTATCTATATTTTCACATTAGGTTGTTTTTATTGGTTTTTAATCGTGTTTTATTGATTCTGTATTTTTCTTATCTAGTCTTTCCCCCCCTTTTATTCTTCTGTGTACATTAGTCTGAATGTTTTAACTGCCCATCTTTGGTAGAGACTTCTTAATCACCCGTAAAGCACTTTAAATTACGTTATCGTGTATGAAAGGTGCTATATAGGTTTGATTAAATTAAATCCTTCAATAATAGAGGCTTGTTTGTTGTTATTGAGTTACAGAGTCACAAACCAGAAAACAATGCAATGAAGTGCTCCATGACAAAAATGTCCACATTGTGAAATATGGTGATCCATACTCTATCACTCACGGCTAGTTTCGGCATTGGCACTAGCACTACTATTAAACTTAACATAGATCTTTCACATAGTATTTATTTAAAGTGAACAACGAAACAAATGTTTCAGTTTCAGTATTAGAGTAGAGGATAATCATCCTTTCTTCCAATGGAAGGCAGTGGTGTCTGACATCAGTTTAAGTGATATTAAATTCAGAACTTTTTGGGGGACTTAAATCAATAATATTAATTTATTCTAATCATTATCATGCTTTCAGTCAGTATGTTGGTGCTGCTCTGCAAAGGCTGGTTCTCATGTGGTAAACAGAGCATGTTTACTGTCAAAGTGCAGCCTGTGTGTCTGCTGTTTATTGTCTCTGCTCCTGTTCTTCTCTGTGCAGTGGTGTGATAAGGGCTGCAGGGAGCTGATCTACACCTAGCCTCTGTGTTCTGGCTGTTTGCTTTTGATGGTGAGTCAGCTCCACTGCAAGGACAAGACAAATGCACAGCTCTGACCTCTCCGACCTCTCAGATCACCGCTTCTTGCCCACTTTCTATCCCTCTTCCTGTGTATTTTTAGCTTACACTACAAATACTCCTTAAGATTTGGAAGCTTTTCACCTCATCTCTTCTCTCTGTTATCGATGAAATGGTGGAGCCTGTGCTGGGATGCCTTCTCCTCTTTGTCATGAGGTTTTAATCCCATAGACAAAGTGTTAATTATCTAATCTAATACACCCATGTAAGACAGGCTCTTAATTCATTTACCAGATGAGAGTCTGAAGGCAATAAGAAGGTTGGTAATCGCAAACCGAAGCATCAGAAATGCTGGGAAGTAACTTCAAGATGAGTCTGCTACAAACTGACAATCTGAACGCTGATTAGTGACTGCAGCGATGAGAACATTATAATAGGAGGAACACATTGCAAGTGGGAGGTGCTGGGTTTGAAATGACAGTGGGAAAACGTCATGCAACTCACACACACAATGATAATGAGCTGCATATTGAAAAATTTCAGGTAAGGACGTCAGTGGCATAGAAATCAAAAGGAAACCAAAACATTAACGATAATCTTTAAATTCACTCTTTGGAAACACACGTTGTTGATGGAAAAACAGTGACACAGTAAGCTTTGAAAGAATTAAATCCCACAATCTTAATTTTAAGATTTGCATTAATTAATTAACTGCACTGAAAACAAAAGAGCAAGTCTATTATTGATCTGAGTTAAACACACAAAAAATGTTAATGCCTGTTCACAACATGAGCTAAATGGTTAAAATGTCACATCACTCGCTGTTATAGTAAGAAAGGAGGGGAGTGTATGTGGTAAAACATCACGAGAGTCTATATTCAGAACCTCTGGTTTTCATTCCAAAGGAACGTAAATCCACACATTAACACTGCACAATAAGATGTGGTGGTACCTAATATACTTTAACCCAAGCTTCCAATGTTTGCCAATCATTCGAGCTGTGCGGCAGTTAATGAGCGAATCAGATGCTGCAATGAAGGGGTGGGGAAGGCTGAAAGTGTTGCAGTGTCGCTCCGTTTTAGCCTTTAGATGAGCCAGCATGTAACACAGAGTGACAGGCAAAGCAGACTCCCAAAATCAAAGCCTCCCTTCCCTTTCACATTGTGTGAATGGAACTATTTGAGTGGCTTAGAAAAACTTCAAAGCCAGAGAGAAGAGGACTTTTTTTAATTTCAGATAAGGCCCCACAGCTGAATGTGAACTGCTGGAATTGTAGAAGTTCACATCTTAATCGACGTGACCAGCTGAATTGGGAGTGAGGAACTCATCTTCAGAGTCTTTTTTCCCCCCTTCTCCATCCTGTTCCCCCCCCCCCACCTTTTCTTCTTTTCTCAAATTTGTATAATCAAAAGATGCTGCCAAACCTCTGTGGGTAGTGAAAGTCTGAGTGTGTATTGATTTAAAAAGAGCTTCTGTTAGTGCAAAATACATTTACTTTGTTAAGCTGCATTAGTATCGTCAGCTCCATTGATTTCTGTGTGATGCTGCCATTCTCAGGCCGTGATAATCTCTCCTAAATTGGCCTTCCTGCATGAGCAGTCAAGTTTGTGGCCTTCAATGTATTAAGCTATTGACTCTTCGTGTGTGGCTCACATTATGTCTCTGTGCTTTACCTAACCACAACCATTTCTTTCCTTGTTTGTACTGAAGGTCTAATGGTTAGGAGGAGATGGTTAAGGTCAGGGAAAGTTTTTGGGGGGGGGGTGGTTAAAATACAGAAATTGTAGTACCAATATCAAATGGGGTCTGGACTGCTATCCTTTGTATCAAAGTTCTGTGCATTGTCACTCACCCGTCCAGTAAGTATTAGGTAACCTACCACACCAGAACTACGGGCTATCAATGGCATGAAAGTGCTCAAATCGGCTGTTAGAAGGACCCAGGAACTAACAAACACACAATCAGTTCTTTGTAGGACTTAAACATGGTTCTACAACCTGTATAATTAGCTGCAGCATTTTATAGTTGCTGTGACTGAGCGTGGAAGCTGTGGGCAGCTCAGATGCTGAAAAAACAATTCCAGACAAATGTGCAAAGTGAAATTTATATGTATTAATGTGGGAACCGACAGCCTCAGGGGCTAGATAGTGATAAACAAAGTGTTTATCATTCAGTACATTTTAAAATGTAAAGTGAGCAAAGCCCGTACTTAGTGGATATATGCATCTATACTAAACCCATGGATGGGTTAATGAAAAGAGCCTCTGGAGGTATTGTTCAGATTTGTTTGAAAGGTCAGACAACAAAAAAAGAGGGAATCTTTATTCCCCATGGTAAACAGGTACTGTCAATGCTACCAAACTTCAGTAAGAGCTTAATTCCTTAAAATAAAATAAAAAAATACAAAATAAAAC
This sequence comes from Channa maculata, assembly GCA_020496755.1. Taxonomy (NCBI): domain Eukaryota; kingdom Metazoa; phylum Chordata; class Actinopteri; order Anabantiformes; family Channidae; genus Channa; species Channa maculata. Next base: position 4,435,274 of record CM035605.1, on the reverse strand, counting down.
TGGCTCTAAAGCTGTTTCCTTCCTCCAAAGAAACTGTGGTAAAGGCTGTTAGCACTGTGCAAGCTCATATTAAGCTGTTTCTCCATGCAGGGTCGTCTTCAGGCACTGGCCACCTAACTGGGCACCACCAGCTGGAGTGGTGGATGAAACAGGAGGAGCTGTAATTAGTGAAGACACGGATGTACAGTAGCCTGTCACGACAGAAGACAAGAATAAATTAAGTTCAACTTAAAACAAAGTATTAAAGTATTATCTTAATTGTTATAATCAAGGGCACCTGAGAATGTCTCACTTATAGGGTGAACAGCTCCGTCTCCAAGTGTTGCCTGGTATAAACACTACGCAAGCGCAGGCCAAAGAACTGAAAGAAACACTAATATAAGCATGACGGAATTATGTGTTAAATATTTGAAGGTAAGCTGCAAGGCAAAAAAAAAAAAAAAAAAAAAAATCTTTAACTCAAAACAAATCAATTTTCTCTCTCAGAAATGTTTTATTGGACCTCAGTGATTGTGAGCCAAAGGAATTAGCCAATTTTCTTTGTGAGAAAACAGCCCTTTGATCCTCAGCAAGCTAATGGCGTGGGCATGCAGCCACACACACCGGCATTAGGCATAGTGCTGATGACAATGGGCAAATATTCCTCCACTGTTCAGCAGGGAGTCGAGGTGGGACTGCAGGGCTGTTTGCCATGTCTGCATGGCTCAACCACAGATGCAGTGGAAATATTTTAATTAGACAGCCTTCATAAGAGATCATCAAGTTACATTATTTTTGCAGCCTATAGTTCTTTTTTTTTTTTTTTTTTTAATGAATTCAAATCTCTTATAGAAGTACATCACATAACCTGTAACATTAGATTTGGAATGTTGGAATATGAGAACATGGGCAACAACAACACTTTCCTCATGGTCATTTTAAATCTCTGACAATTTTACATTTGTTTTTGTGCTTTCGTGTCTTATGTTAATTTTTCTATTTTCCTTCAGGCCCTTTGGTTTTAGCTGATGTGCGTGTTTTGGGATATTTGTGTTTATTTTAAAAAGGATTTAGTTTTTTGTTTTTTTTGCTCAAGCACCTCCGCGGATGAAATTTGATTTAAATGTTCAAAATGCATTACTACTGCCTGTACTCTTTAACTACAGAAGCAACATAGCAACATATGAAGGCAGCATTTTCATGAGCGAGGCCTTTTTTTGTGGATTGAAATGTGCACAAATGAGCAACGCTTGGATGTTGGACAGCTTTAGCCATAGTGAATTCACACCCAAATCTAAATGCCCTGACCTGCTTTTGTTGCTACAAAAATGCAACAGACAACCACACACTGATTTTTAAAAAGTTATTAATCTAGGTTAAAAATCCAAAACCAACTGATCTCTTTCAAAGCAAGTCATCGTCAGCAATGAACACAAGTACATCTGGGTTTATTGCAAAACATGGAACCCGGAAAACATGTGAAAAAAGTTTAATAATTTACCAGTATATCCTCCACAACGTATATTGTAAAGACAATGACTTTCAAAATGTCATAAAAAGAAAACACTTAAGAACGTCTTTCTTTTGTATTGTGCCAAACATTAAAAACCATCAAATTCTCCATCGTGTTAATGCCTTATGTCAGATTTCATTACGTGACTGAGAAAATGATTTCATTAGGTGTCAAAAACTATCGTTAACACTAATAAACTCAATGCTGCTGACGTGAATGCACAAGTCAAGTTCAGGTTTGTGCCACATACCAAAGGCTTCTGCAGGAAGTTTAAAGGGCAGGGTCAGCACATTAACAAGAGGCTAATGCTGAGTCATTACCTCCAGAGTATAATGTACAAGTTATCTGTATACACAGTAGTGGGATCACATTACTGCACAAAAACAGAGGCAGTTTCATTCACTATGTGCAACTAAGGGAGACCTAAACCGACGATGCCCAGTTTGTCCGAGCAGCACTTTTTAACTTTTAGAACTAAAATCTAGTTTAGTGCAGATTTTGAAGCAGTATTAATCCAAAATACTATTTTCATGTGGGGAGTTGGCTGGGTTTGCTAGGCGTGCTCTGCCTCGCCTGTGGCTGCTTAGCTTGTTTCATTATGTCAAAGTGTGGCAAAACATCCCTGTAGCAATCATAATCCTGTAGTCTACATCTGGGTTTATTGCAAAACATGGAACCCGGAAAACATGTGAAAAAAGTTTAATAATTTACCAGTATATCCTCCAACAACGTATATTGTAAAGACAATGACTTTCAAAATGTCATAAAAAGAAAACACTTAAGAACATCTTTCTTTTGTATTGTGCCAAACATTAAAAACCATCAAATTCTCCATCGTGTTAATGCCTTATGTCAGATTTCATTACGTGATTCATGATTTCATTAGGTGTCAAAAACTATCGTGAACACTAATAAACTCAATGCTGTTGACGTGAATGCACAAGTCAAGTTCAGGTTTGTGCCACATACCAAAGGCTTCTGCAGGAAGTTTAAAGGGCAGGGTCAGCACATTAACAAGAGGCTAATGCTGAGTCATTACCTCCAGAGTATAATGTACAAGTTATCTGTATACACAGTAGTGGGATCACATTACTGCACAAAAACAGAGGCAGTTTCATTCACTATGTGCAACTAAGGGAGACCTAAACCGACGATGCCCAGTTTGTCCGAGCAGCACTTTTTAACTTTTAGAACTAAAATCTAGTTTAGTGCAGATTTTGAAGCAGTATTAATCCAAAATACTATTTTCATGTGGGGAGTTGGCTGGGTTTGCTAGGCGTGCTCTGCCTCGCCTGTGGCTGCTTAGCTTGTTTCATTATGTCAAAGTGTGGCAAAACATCCCTGTAGCAATCATAATCCTGTAGTCTGTGGCGGTCTTTGGAAAACTCCAAAGAAAATTCCATCCCGGTGCTTTCAAAGACTGGCTTTCACACTTCAGAGATGGCTGACTTAGCTGCAGGCGAGCGCTGGGAACCCACACAGCCTTCACACTACAGAGAAGCAATAATACAGTCCTCTGGCCGGACGGCAAAAATATTTACTTTGGAACTGTGGCAGGAGACACCGGGGGAAGTTCTTTAACCTTGATGTAATTGCCTGGAGTGACAGAGCTTCTCCCATGTCTCCAAAGTGAGTCGTGGATTAGTGTGCATTCTGATGTGTGCAGAATCTGTTTTCCAAAGGTGGTATAACTGTCAGAAATGTATGCCGCTCTGAGATTCGGCCCCTGTGGTCGAGCATTCAGCAGGACTTAAGTGTTGTAGACTGAAGCTTGGCTCACTATCAACATCAGACTTCTGGGGAAGATAAACACATATGCACATGAGCTCTTTTGTGCTGAGCCTCCCACTGGTTTTCCCAAGTTTAATTATAATTCAACTTGTCTTTCAATACACATAATGCACCCACAGATATATACTGTGTGTCTATATGTATACATATAGGCACCTGCAGCACTCACTTCTCCCCAGCTTATAGTGCATCATAATCCCCCTCATCTCAGCAGCCTTGCTTGTAGTTCCTCCTCTGCTAACTTTAATAATTTATTCATATCAAAAGAAACACTTGTGTTCTCAAAGCACAGTTGATGTGTATTTGAATAGTGAGGCTGCTGCTGTGGCGCGTCACCACATTGTCGTGTGGATACAGATAAACACGGGTTTGGAGACGGCACATTTCAGACACAAATTAGCCTTTAGCACAATTCATCTTCTAGCTGAGTGCATTTCTCTCAACCTGTCAGCAGACATATTTGTGGAAGGTTAGAACCAAGCTGTTGTCACAATAAAATGTCTGCATCTCTTTGCTCTATGAGAAGTATATATTATTTTTTTTAACAAGTAATGCAATGGGAAAAAAAACAGCCAGACACTTTCTCTGCACTTGTCTTTTGGTTTTATAGCTTTGAAAACGTGATTCAGTTTTATTAGCTTGCACTTTTGTGTGGGTGATTTTAATAGCAGACTGTTGTCGTGCAAGCGTGTTTGCTTCAAAGATGGTTATCAATTTTAGACACAACTTTAAAAAGGTGTTACTTATCCTGTCAGAGGCAGACTATCCATCTCTCTGCACACAGCAGCAGACAGCCAGGCTCCCTCCCACTGCTCTGCAGCTTCCCAGTCTCTTGAAGAAACACTGCTGCTGGTCATGCAAACGAGTCAGTGTGCAGTCTTTTCCAAACCTTTCAGCGCTCTTACCATGGGGCCATTACAGCAACACCCCAAGTCCAGCGCTTGTGGCCATCTGTCTGCATCGGCCCGCTGCCCCTCTCACAGGTCTCGTTATGTTGGCGTGGCGCTGAATATCAAACCAATGCCAGGCTGCCTGCAGGAGCAACCACCGAGCTGTACCATGCACTGGCACACAGATACGCAGGTGGGCATGTAAGCATGGAAATCACGCGCACGCACACACACAGTTATTCAAGCAGTTTAGCTTTAAGGTCAATCAACATGCAAAAGCAAAGACACAAACATGTTCAACTTTGTGGTGCAAACCAAGAACATTTTATAGTTTATTTTATCACAAACCAAACAGTTTTGATTGTCAAGTCAAGTCAGGTTTATTTAAACTGCAACTTTTGATACACAAGTGCCCAACAGTCAAAGCCGAAAAGGGAAGGGAAAAGCTTAAACAATGAGCCTATAAATCAAAAATAAAATTAGAGATAGTGAGGTTAAGAAGGCATATTATAAAAGGGACGTTTTTCGATAGTAAAGGTTTTATTTTATTTCCTTTTTGTAATTGGAATTAACCAGGTGGAGATCGCATTAAGGCCTAGAACCTCATATTTCAAGGGTGACCAGAGTTTGGAGTGTGAACCCTTGCTCTTGTTAATTTTCTTGAATAAAGAAAACACGTGGCTGCAGGAAACATTGACAAAACTAAAGAGATGGTTGTGGACTTCAGGAGAGCACAGAGCGACCATTCTCCACTGATTATCGATGGATCCTCAGTGGAGATAGTCAAGAGCACCAAATTCCTTGGTGTTCATCTGGCGGACAACCTCACGTGGTCAGTCAACACCAGCTCCATCACCAAGAAAGCCCAGCAGCGTCTCTACTTCCTGAGAAGGCTGAGGAAAGCCCATCTCCCTCCCCCCATCCTGACCATGTTCTACAGAGGGACCACTGAGCGCATCCTGAGCAACTGCATCACTGCCTGGTTTGGGAACTGCACCGTCGCGGATCGCAAGACCCTACAGAGGATAGTGAGGACAGCTGAGAAGATCATCGGAGTCTCTCTGCCCTCTATTATGCACATTTACACAACACGATGCATCCGCAAAGCCAACAGCATTGTGGACGACCCCACACACACACTCTTCACACTCCTGCCATCAGGAAAGAGTCTTCGAAGCATTCGGGCCGCTACATCCAGACTGTGCGACAGTTTTTTTCCCGCAAGCCATCAGGCTCCTCAACACACCGAACTGAAATGGAAGTTACACACACTACAACCCGAACTCAACACACTCTCATCACTCATTACTCATTTCAATTCATTCCACCACCACTTATTTATTTATTTATTTATTTGCTTTTATTATTCTACACTTACCGCACTACACTGTTTACCTGCTGTTTTTTTGCACATTCCAATGCAATTGCACTGCTTACATGCTGGACATTTAAATGCACTATACTGTTTACATGCTGCTCTTTTTACACCCTTAGCACACTTGACTGTACTGTACTGTAAAATAGTATACAGTAGGTTTACTGGTCGGCACTGTCTTAGGTTCTGTGTCCTGTCCTGTGTTACTTGTGTTGTCTGTCTACAATATCTGTCTGTCTGTACTGTTTTTCGTCTGCACTGTTTGCACTTGGTTGCACTCGATGCACTTTACATAGCTTGTGTTGTTTGTAGCACCTTGGTTCTTGGAGGAACGTTATCTCGTTTCTACTGTGTACTGTGTACCACTGTGTATAGTAGAAATGACAATAAAAGCCACTTGACTTGGCTTGACTTGACTTGACTTGACTTGAAAGGTGGTACACGTGTTTTCGAAAGCAGGGTAAGTAAAAACACTATTTAGATTAAAGCGTCCAAGTTTTAGGTTGTGATGTGTCTTTTTTAACAGTTTTTCTTTTCATCCTAAAGAGTCAACCCTGGTCTCCTAGAAATTGCAATTCTATACAACTGAACAAGAGCAAAAGAAGAGAAGGTCAGAAAGTGAACAGAAAATTGAAAATAGGTGTTTGGTGCTCCCCTGAATACTGATGTTAGCTCTGTAGCAAAGCAGTGTCAGCAAACCCTGTGAATTCCCATGAAGTTTAACTGGTTACATTTCTACCAGCCACTTCTGTGTATTTCTAACTGGACCTCGCATCATATCATAACCCCAATTCAAATAAAGTTGGGACGATGTGTAAAACCTAAATAAACACAGAATGCAATGATTTGCAAATTTCATTACCCCGTATTTTATTCACATCTGGATGGGAGCACATGTTGCTCATAAACCTCAGCATTGACGGTGCCTTTCCAGATGTGTAAGCTGCCCACGCCATAGGCACTAATGCATCACTGATGGTATGGGGGCGCAGGCCTTTGAACTGTCTGCTGATAACAAGCTGGATGGTCCCTCTCCATGGTTTCCAAAAACTTCAAATTTTGATTCATCTGACCACAGAACACTTTGACATTTCGCCTCAGATCATTTTAAATGAGCTTTGGCCCAGAGAACACGACGGCGTTTCTGGATCGTATTCACATCTGGCTTCTTCTTTGCCGGACACAGCTTTAACTTACATTTATGGATTGCACATTTCTGGAAGTGCCGCCTGAGGGCCCAAAGATCACGTGCATCCAGTTTTGACCTCAGCCTTGTGCACAGAGATTCCTCCTGATTCTCTAAAACGTTTTATGATATTATTTACTGTAGATGGTGGGATCGTCAAAGTCTTCGCAATTTTACATTGAGGAACATTTTTCTGAAATTATTCCACAATTTGTAAATGCAGTTTGTCACAGATTGGTGAACCTCTGCCCGTCTCTACATTCGAGTGGCTCTGCTTCTCTGAAATGCTCCTTTTATACCCACTCATGTTACTGACCTGTTGCCAATTAATCTAATAAGTTGTCCATTTGTTTTTTCCAAATTTGCAGCAATTACTTTTCCAGCCTTTTGTTGTCTCTGTTACCACTTTTTTGAGATGTGTGGCTGCCATCCAATTCAAAATGAGCTAATATTTTCAGTTTAAGTTAAAAATGTCTCACTTTCAGCATCTGATATGTTGTTTATTTTCTATTGTGAATAAAATATGGGTTGATGAGATTTGCAAATCGTTGCATTCTGTTTTTATTTACGTTTTCACATCTTCCCAACTCTTTTGAATTGGGGTTGGAATATAACTTGAAGATTATTAAACCAACTAACTTCAAATAAGGTTTAAAAAAAACTATATATTAAAAATAATGAGCATTAACTTTGCTTCAAAGTGCAAATCAGTTTACAATGTCTGCACCACCAACACCACCACCACCCAACCTGGGGAGGCTCGGATTTTTCCTTTTTCCACTGGATTTTTAGAAGCTTTCATTATTCACTTTTTGGACAGAATACAGACATAAATTATTTTAACCAATTCTTTAAAAATGTTTTTGTTCATGTGAATGTCAGTAGCTGCTGCAACTAACCCATAATATTGTGCTGTGTGTGGGGGCAGACACGTGCCCCCCCCCCCCGGCCAACCCTGTAGAACTGCCCAAGGCTGTAGAAACACACACAAACACACACACGAAGGTGCATCTGAGAAACTATTATAGGGAAAGAATATAAGTAAAATAACATATCACTCATACCGACACACTGACAACAGACCTGTCTGAAATGTGTATTTTGTTACCTCTGGGTTTAATACGCAAATTCTTAACACTGACTTCAGGCACAACATTTTTAATTCTATGCTTTTCCTGACCTTAACATTGTTTTAGTAGTCTACACCAAACAGCAGACGGGACAAATGAAGGCAAAATTCAAGACGTTACTGCATGGTTCTTTGTTAGGACCATGCAGGCCAATAAAAGATTCCATTTCTGTTCGCTTCTGTTTGTTAACGTAGCATGTTACTGAGCGGTCAGGCTAATTCACATAAACAAAACCAGCAGTCAGCGGGACAAAGTCTCCATAGGAAGGCGGTCAGGTGGATGGGTGGAAAACTAGACAAGGCAGTTCATTTTGACTTCGTACCTTCTTGTTTAGTAGTTTTAACATGACAAAAGAGTTCCAGCACATCATAGTGCATGATAACTCTACTCTGCCTACTGGGCAGGGACATTCTAAGTCCAATGTATGGTGACTCCAAAGAGGGCAAGCTGTGCTTCTGCAGGTAGAGCACTTGTTACAGGGCTGGTGTGTCCATCCTTGGGCAAGACACTTCACCCCACATTACTCTTGGTGGGTCAAGCATGGCAGCTCCACTGTCATTGGTGACAGTGTGTGTGAGTAAAGTAGAAAAACACTATAAGAGCGGACAACTTACAATTACACGTGGACGGACGTGGAAGAACAGGGAATAGCTTGTTTAACATCTAGATCTCTATCTGAACAAAAATGCTATATCCAGTGGATGATTTTTATGGCATAAAACTGAACGCATAATCAAGTGGACGGCAGTATGAAAAAAGTTAAATGATTGCAGAAACCAAGTTCCAGTGACGCCTCCATGTTTTTCTTGTTTGTTGCATTTCTCAGCAGTAATTAAATCCCATTTTATCAACGCAGAAACATCTTAATGTCCACACAATCCAGCTGCATTGCTGCTCTCTCACAGCTACATTGGAAACCTTTTGAGATGCTAATCTGTTTTTCCAGCGGCCACATTTTGAACATATTGCAGAGTGCTCTGGTCGACATTTTGTTCTTGCTGTTTTGCAAGCATGCTGAAAACACCTTTCAGCTGATTTTGTTGCTCTGGGGCTGAACAGGAATGTGACAAGCCTTTGTGTGTGGATGCAACTTTCTATGTCACCATAGCAAATCGCACAACACTGCCGCTGTGATTATCATGTATTTGTTGTTTATTTTGTCAGACAGGAACAGGAAAAATATGTAAATGAGAACTGTGTTGTGAATTAGACTGCAACAGTATAGTCCCCATCTCTGTCTTTCTCTAAACAACTTTTTAATACTCCATTGTTTATAATTAAAGGCAGCCATTACTGAATACAGACATTAACATACATTCAAAAGAGAATTTCACGCCTTAGACACCCTAAGTGACAGAGTTGTGATGGACCAGCTTCCCCTTAAGGGTATAGAGAAGCCATTACGATCCTACCTTACTTCTGTAAAAGACAAAGGGAGGAAGGAAAACAAACTAAATTAATGCCTGCATATAATCATTATGCTATCACATGTGAGTGCATCTGCATAGTTTTATTGTTAGTACTGATGTTAGGTTTAAACCCTTTGGCTAATATTGCACGGATTAGGTAGGTTTTGTTTGGTTGGCAGGATCATCCATTGTCAACATTTTTGTCAGATTTTTGCATATTTCTTTATGAAATAAAACAATCAAAGCCCATAGGCCCTTCCACTGGTTGTCAGAACGTTAATCTTATCAAAGTTAGAGGGTAGATACGCAAACTAAACCTAATGTGGCCCTATGCTACCTGTGAGCTCAAGTCAAGTTCGAACAGAAATTTCGAAATCCCGTTCAGGAAAAGTTTGGTTGGACTGAGCGCGTCATGTAATGTGTTACAGTTTGGCCACTTCAAAGTCTGACTACACCAAAAGAAATAAATATACTGGAGCACGCAAATGGTCCGACATTTGACCCCCAGGTTTTTCATGCAGACAAGCATGAGGGACACCTACGCACATTCAACTGCGTCAGACTCGGGGCTCTAACAGAAATATGCAGTCAGTGCACCAAATGCACAGGTGCCAGAAAACTCTGCATTGTTCCATGTAAAGTTAATCTCAATGCACATGAGAGGTCGGTCCAGAGATGTCATTATTTGTGTTTAGAGTTTGTGGAACTAATTCCAAGTATGCATCTGTTTGAGGACAAACAGGAAGTTTGAATAAAGGCCTAATCAAACTTCTGTATAGCCCTTTGCAGAGCCGGACGCATTTCTATCGATGAGAATAATTGGAATCCAGATATGGACAAGAACACATTCCACACACGCATGTTGGGCCTGCATGCAGTTTTCTGGAGACTGGACCCTAACAGACTGGGGAGATGTCAAAATTATCTTCACAGATACAGCCGCAGACACAAAATGAGGAAATTTGGATTTATATAAAGTGTACACCTTCATTGATGTGATGGAAACTGGAACCCTCATCTCTCTTCGTGCATTGTCCTGGCTATCAGTAGATGACCAATGAGTCGATTCAGATTTAACTCCTAGTCGGTGACCTTTGACCTCTTGTCAGTGGAGACCGAGTGGTTGTGGTGCAGTCCTGGTAGTTTACCCAATGTTGCTTTTCCCACAGCTGTCACACATGATGTTAGTGGCCAGATCAGAGGCTGTTTTCATCTGAGAGAAGCACAGAACTGACTAATTTCCAAGTCTACAACAATGATTGAGAGAGGAAGCAAAAACACAAATTACATTCCTAATAGGACTCACAAAAACATGTAGAAAGCAAAAAGCCTGCCAGCTTGAACAAGTTTCTTATGACAATGAATGCTGCTTTTCACCAGCCCTGCAGCACATGCAGAGTGGTGATACTGGCATCCTCACTGAGAACTGCAAGGTCAATTAATGGCTTCTTATTCAGGCCATCGATTCCATAAAGTGGTTTGGCTGAAAAGGCAATTTCAGAAACTGTCCTGACAGTTAACTTTGGCTCAACCTTCGAGGCAATTTGGAACTGTTTAACATGCGTCAATAGGAAATATATATCTTCATATGAATTAATCTTTTGATGCAAGAAATCAATATTTGTGACTTATCCTTTTCCTTCCTGTGTATGTGTTTTCAGAGAGAGAGCACAGAAGGCAGAAAGCTTTCCCGCTCTGACACATTCTCTACAGTCTCTCCATATTTTATTCCTTTAATATCCTTCGCCTCTCTTGTTCAGGCTCCCCATCTTTAAGATCGGTACTGAAAGACAATCTCAGGAGTGATTAGAGCCTGTTAGGCTGTGGGAAGCTTTGCAGCAGATCTTACTTCATCTCCCCAACATCCCTCTGTCTTTATGCATTCATTGTTATTCTGAAGCTGTTGCCTAGAACAGAGATGAGGAAACTCGCGCCCTCAGGTTAGTTTTCTAATCACTCGAACAAAGAGAGGACCCAGGGAGACCAAAGGAAGGCCTGCTTTAACTTAGTCAATCGAGGATGTGTGCGTGTGTGTGTGTGTGTGTGTGTGTGTGTGTGTGTGTGTGTGTGTGTGTGTGTGTGTGTTATGAGTAAATAAAAGTGTTGGCAGCCTCTGTCTTATGTGGCTTAAAGCAAACACAGGTACTTTTTTTCCTTTTGGTCTTTACAATCATACTTATGTTAGGCGGAATTAATCAGCTTCCTGCGATGTGTTTAGAGAAATGTGAAAAGAAATGCTGATTGACGTTTCAGGTGGGAGGACAGTGAACTTTGTGGCCATCAGCATCATCATGAGCGTCATCCCCATTTGTGCTAACAGAATTTATTGAGTCAGTCAGTGACATTATGCACCACAATTAAGTTTAAAAAGTTCATTGAACAAAAAAAAGAAGGGAAAAAAAACTCTAGCAACACTTATAATATCAAGAACAATTATACTGTGAGGACATGTTTCAGCTGCAGTTTTCATCAGCATCATCAAAAGACACCTTATAATATATAGGTATATAGCAGAGCCGCACAACTCGGTAAAAAATTGTGTAGCCATGTTGAGGTTATTCTGGGAACTATTTTGATCGTGAAACATTGGAATAAATCGTGCTCCCAAACTGTGTTTTAATAAAACTAAATTAAAGCAAACGAAAGAGTAGTCGTTTATACGGATAAAACAGGTTTAGGTAACCCTTCTTCACTCTACAGTGTTTTTGTCCACAAGCCTCAACAGTGCAATGTCCCTGAACAGACCTTGTTCACAAGAGTTTTTGACACACAAATCAGACGCTATACGCTGTGTTGCAATCTGCGCACGCAATAGCAAATGATAGGTCCACTTAGGACAAGAAGAGAGGAAACATCCGAAGCAACTTCGTTCGGATGATGTGCCGAAAAATGTGCAATCAGCTGTTTGATCAAACTAGCAATCAGCCACTGTCACACACCAATCACACAAACGCCGCTGCAAGCTCTGATTGTTGATTGACAGGTCATTCCTTTTGCCTCGATAGATTAGGCCACCTCCCCTTAGTTTTTTTTTTTTGTTGTTGTTTGTTTGTTTTGTCAATGCATTAACTGCTTGTTGTTTTTACATTTATTTTCATACGTCGCTTGAAAACCTTTTTTTTTTTTTCCTTTGGCATAAGGCACCGCAGGAAAACCCTGTCGTCTGTCACATTCACACAGGTACATATTTATTTAATGAAGTCAGTCTTTTGTGGATATTACCTGTCATGTCAGTTTCAGAAGATGCACTCTGCCACTTATTCTATTCAATCAGCTTATAAGCAGAATATTTTCAAACCTTCAGCATTTGCGTCAAAAAGCTCAGATCATTATAAATACAGATTTGTTGGCTACGTTAACGATCATTGAATCAGACTTATTATTAATTATTATTACACAATGAAGGGCTCAGGTTGGGATCAGGGCCAAAAGAGCTTTACTGGGACATCTCTAGTCCATACTGAAGCTATGTCAGGAACCATCAACTATTAAATAAAAGTCAAAATACACTCATCATGGACATGACTGTCATGGCAGGACAGATCCAGACCTTGAGATCAGCTAATGCAGGATGGTCTCATCCTAGTTAGGGCCACAGGGATTTAAATGAACTGAGAAACTTTTTCATACAGTAAAAAGCAGCTGTAAACAATATTAACAGAATCTAAATTACATTATAGCACAAGCAATCATTTTAAATCAGTCTCTCCAGGAAACCGATGTTGTGATCACAATTAATTCAACCAATCCCCTGTGAATTCTGTGCGGCCTTTCAATGTGAAACATCAGAAAAACACTGCAACACGCCTAACAATTATTTTAGTAAAGCTGTCGCAAAATTAGGCATTTTATGCCCCGACAATCACAAAAAGCCCTGGAGGGACTGTGTAATTGTGATTTTTTTTTTTTTTTTTTGGTGTAGATCTCTTCTTACACAGATATGTCATGTGAGTATTAAAGGCTCACTGACTCAAAATGTCATATCTGGAAACCTGATATATTCAATAGCACTGTTCTTTATATTCCTTTAAGATAGTCTGCTACTGTTTGCCTTGTTTTTATATGTTGCTCACATTTTATCTGCTGCCCGTGGCCTTATCTTTCATGAGTTGATATTGTTTTGCTGTTTCTGTGTTAATCAGTATTCACTTTTTGCTGCCTGAGCGACACACAAACTCTCCAGCTGAATTCCTGAAGCTTTTTAGTGCGGGTTTGTACAATACTTACTTGGGTGACCATTAAGTCACTGGTAACTCCCCTTTAGACTTAAATGGTTTTTAGATTTTGAAAACTCATTGAAATCAGTAGATTGAATAGGGTGGATTGGATGAGTCCCAGGCCCCTCTGCCCAGAGTGACACAGGTTAGAGATGGATAGTGGATTTATAAAACCACCATTTTCTTCTGTGTGCATTTGTCATCCTCTATTTTCAAGGAGATGATCATATTCAATAACTTGTGTTAACTAAAACAGGGTCCTCTTCAGTTAAAGGCATTAAGAATTGTTTTTTGACGACAAGTTAATAGGCATTCAAAAAAAGTGACCACTGTAAATACATTTTTCGAAAATCTACTAAATATTAAACTTTTGAGTGTTACTGAGATGTTCCTCAGGTTCTCCCATCACTACAGGTAACTTTTGAAGCTCTGTCAGAGTGGCAGTTGTGTTAATTGGAACCGACTTGGTCCAGGCGTTTTTGTTTCCTCACAATTGGAGAGGCCACGTTCAAAGGATTAAAAAGGTTTTATACCCTTGTTCTGATCTTTGCCTGGCCACAAAAGTTAGTGTGAGCTCCACAGAGAGTTCATGGCTTGGTTCCCGTCCTTACAGACAGTGTGAATTGTGGAACGTTATACACAAGTCTGTGACTTACAAAGACAACCCAACGTAAATAAACTGACAATCCCTGATTTCTGATTTCATGAATCGTTTGATTTGATTAGTCTAAAGTGCTCCCAAGGAAGCTGTGCTTTGGCTTTTTTGTTGATTTTATGAGTTGGGACACTCATTCTGAGGCTTCCTAACTTATTTCTTTCCCTAAAAATAGCCCGTCTGATTTTCCATATTCCCTGTGTTGTTGTTTTTTTTTCCTATTTCAAACACTGATTGTGACCTACTGTGACCAGCCCCTGCTCTTCCAGGCAAGTAATGTGACAGTAGGCAGGTAGCAGAGGAACAGCTGCAGTGTAGTTTAGAGGCCACCCGCAACAATAAATGTGTTTTACTGTCAAGATCAATGCAGGGGTCCCTCATGCATAAATATCAGCTTGGTCTTTTTTGGCCCCCCGCATGGTGGTGAAATGTTTGGACACGATGTTCCTTTTCAAACACTACAGGCACCTTTTGTGAAAGTGTTGCGCGCCAAAAGCAGCATATTTGCACACTGTTAGTTCAGCAGTGCGGCTCTCTCATTGCCTATACAAGTGAAAAGGACAGATTAGTAAGATATGACTGACCAGCCAAGGGAAGAAAAGTACATTCAGAAGAATGAGGATGAGATACTGTAGAAGAGGATGAGAGAGAGAGAGGGCAATGAAGCATCGGCTGCAAAACTGTTTGCTTTCTCTGCTGATTAAAAGCCACTCTCTAGCACTGGTGAATTGGAGAAAATGGTATCTAGCAACTGAATTTATAGTACATTATGTTCTAGTTCTAAACAACTGCTCCACGAATTTTAGCTCACAGAAGTCGTTCATCACAAACAGCTCAAAGCACCTCTTTCCATTCCTTTTTGCTTTTGCACAGGGGCTTGGAACTGTGCCCAGACCGATATGGGGCCTATAAACGCTGTAAAAAAAAAAGTGCTGGAAAAAAAAAAAAAAAAGTTAGAGGTGGAGAAAAGCATTTTTCCATTCATCCAGAAGATATTCATTGAATTTATATTTCTCTTCTTTATCTGTGATAAACATATTGTATTGTTCAGCTGAGTGGAGACGTGTTGGTGTACACAAATGCACACACTTCTGAAGCAGTAAAGCCTGGAAATCTTTACAGTCAGTGATGAAGTCAAATAAGGACATTTCCAAATAGGTGTGACACCAAGACAGGAGCGATGTCACTTAGGGGAAACTTTTCAAAGGCAAACAGTGTTTTCTGGATCTCTTTTCCTGATACTGTTTATTACTATATGTTACTGCATGTCTCATCTATTAAAGTCGATTACTTGTGTTTAGCTGACACATATAATATCACAATAACTGGGCTTCTCATAGTTTTAATAATAGTAATAACTAAATACAATGATAGAAATATGGTGACAAAAATATAATTTCAGAAAAATGGCTCTGGACACACACACACACACAAAATCTATCCACCCACATAAATGCTACCTTAAGAAAAATCCTTGTGGGACTTAAAGTACACAACTCAACACAGGTAATTGCCAAAACAAAATAAGTCAATTTAAGACATGTACACTGTCAGAATATAACAATATGTTTAGAGATTGAGCCACACAAACATTACTCTGTTAGTCCACTGAAATCCCAGCTGTCCACAGTTCATGGCTGAGCTTTCCATGATATTCAATCCCAACCCATTCAATACCATCCAGTTCAAATGTTCGTATTTAACTGATATGCACCAGTTTACCAATTATTTTATAGGGTGGACTTGCATCGTTGATTTTCTAATGCAACTCTACACTATCCCCACCACAGCAGAATGATATTGCAAACCAATCGAATTGAATTTTTTTTAGCTATTACTTAAAAATACCTAACAAAAATAACCACTAGCATAGCTCCTCTCTCAAACCGACAGGTTTCCCAGAACCACTGATTTTCTCAATGTTTTGGTCCATTTTGTTTTGGAACTGATTCTCACAGCTGCATTTCAGCCGATACCTGGCTTGATTGATCCAAGTAGCATTTGGAGGTTGTTAAATCCATATAGCAATTTAACAGATCGCAATTTTACAATTATTTGTTCACAAAACATAAAGAAATACCGAGCAGGCAGAATGATCCCATCAACAAGTGGCCACAGTTTGTAATAAATATAAACCGCTGGCGCACACTGCAGAGCTTTTTACATTATACTCAAAAAAAGAGCAGCTGAACTTTATATCATTTTTACCTGTCTGACATAAAAACACTATATTAAATGACACAAAAAAAAAAACGTATCTAATGCTATCGTAGGCAACTCTGCCGGGATTTACAAACCCAGCAAACATTCACAGCCAGTCTGAGTGAGTCACTATCAAACGTGCATTGGTAAGTTGATGAACAGTCCTCCATCTCCACAAGCACAAACCTTATCTCCCTGCCGCTCTGTCCAGACGCTTTATTAACATCTGCAAAGCTCACTCATCCTGAGCTTATTTTGCTGTTGTTCTTTGTTGTGTTGTCCCCCTCCTTTCTGTTTGCAGCCTGTTTTGATTTCCTCTCAGCTTGGAGTCAAGGTCACCCCCGTGTTGGAGCCATGTGATACAGAAGGCCCATCAGTAAATGGTGGCACAGCGGAAACAAGATATGGTGATAGGAGGTTTAGAAAGGAGCATGTTGAACATTACAGATGGGCCTTTACGGTGGTCCTGCACACGGCTCCCACCATTCACAAGCTTTTATCTCTATTTAACCTTGAAGACTGCAGATAGAGAACCGCAGTTGGGGTTTCACTCCTTTGACAGACAAAATATCTAATATCCCGTGGCCAAGGCACACAGGAACATTCATTTGAACCATTTGTTCTTACCGTCACCCCTAGCTCCCTGCTTTGCTTCTTTCTTTTTTTTTTATGACAACACTGTGTTCAAAGTCAAGGATCCATTCAGATCATCGTCCACAAATCATTAGAATTCCTGTTTTGCACAGACAAATCAGACACTGGGAGTCTAATGTCTTAATGTAAAAAGGGCAGAGAATATGTGGCCAGATCTACTGCATCACGATGGAATTCTTCGATCATTAAGCTCTGCGGATTTGATTAAGTAAAACTGTTTGCTTTCATCTTTCTTCCTTCTGATGCTAATGTCTAAAATAGATTCATATTTTTTTTTTTATTTCTGAGAAAAATTTTTAAATGCAGTTGGATAATTGCGTGTACTGCAGGGGTGTACTGGAAAAGAAAGTCATTAATATCCGACAACAGTAGCTGGTGCTACCAGACAAGGACTATGTCCAGGACTATGTATAATATGTACTGATACATGAAATAGTAACATATTGCATAATACTTCACTTGTGTGACATTGTGACAGTTATTATAAGAAGTATCTAAGAAATGTATACTATTCCAATGTAACAAATTGTCCACAGTAACAATGACTGTTACTAAAATATTGCTCTTTATTATCTTATTTTAATGCCATACCACAACCTAAACTCCACTATACTCCGTTATATTAGTCAAATTTTAGAGATCAATAAAGAGCCAAATACCAGGAAATTTTTACATATATTTTTTTTTTTTTTTTTTTTTATCAATACATACATCTGTTGTGATTTATTTATTTTCTAGGGGAACTGAGCTCCTTGTTAAATTGTAGGGAGAAAGGTTCACCTCTATGAAAAACTCCGAACCACTAAAGACGACAGGAAGAAGAAGAAAAAAGAACAATGCCTCAATAACAATACTGGTACAACACAATTTTATTTTACTGTTGAATTTATGTTTCACTTTTGTAGTGTGTCTTTGCACTGAGACAATAATAACTTACAGATGCAGTATTTGTCTATGGGTGAGTACAAAAGCAGCTTTTTCCCCTTCATTATTAAGCCGAATATCTGCTTCCCTATGTTCAGTGCCTTTCATTCTTGTAATATTGAGGATTAGGAAAACTTAAATCTCTGATGTAAACCACTAAACTCGCCAGAAAATATGGAAAACAGCAGCTCTGCTCTACTTTTATAAAGGTTAAAAGTTGTAACTTTCAGAATGGTGATAATTCTACTCTGTTTATTATTGAGGTTAAAGCTGGTGGTGGAGTCATACTGGCCAAGATTGTAGAACCACTTATAATGTACTGCAGTACAATTTAGGGCGGAAGTCGTTTTAAAAGATTTGGTTAAAAAAAAAAGTGAAAGTGAAAGTGAAAAAATTATTATATATAATTCTATATTAATAATAATTATTATTATATTTTATGGCAGGTTTTGCGAAGGTGACATTTTGTGTTGTTAGGACCTCGAATGTGAGGGGTTTTTTTTATCTGTTTTTTGGGGGGGAGGGTTTGCACTGTCAATCGTGGATCGTGTCAGGGCCTAATAATAATAATAATAATAATAATTTTGTTGTTGTTTTTATGCGGGATGCCCTTCCTGACTGGCACTGCACTGCTGGGGATGGGATAGGGCTGTTGGGGGTTCAGTGTCTGGCCCAGAGACACTTTGACTGGGGATCGAACCACTGACCCTGTAGCCTGTGGACGACTGCCTTTGCAACTGAGCTACTATAGCCGTCGTCGTCGTCGTCGTCGTCGTCATCATATACTCCTTGAAATGTAATTTTTGAAATTACTTTAGACATTTTTTTTTCCACAAAAAAAAAAAAAACCTGGAGTTATGTAAACATAATGGCCTTTAAATAGTTAAAACCTCAAAAATATAATTAATATTTGATATGTATATTTCAGGCTGAAGTAGTTTTAAAACAATGAGTGTAAAAAATATGAATATCTAAAATGTTCACCAATTTATGGCAACGTGACATTTTTGTCATTAGGGACAAATGTGTTAGGATATTACAGAACCCTAAGGGTTAAAGTGAATCTGTGTACAAAAGCTGACCTGTTTCCCGGGCAGGAAACTGTTAAGGCGTCAAAGTGGAAATTTTAATGAATAAGTTACTGATGCCTTGTATGTAAATGCACACTAAGCCTCTCAGTGTGGCAGTGACTTAAATATGCTTGTCTGTTTGATGCTTACAGATACTTAATAAAATCAAAGACAAGAAGCTACAACATTTGGGAAGTGGGAAATACCACACGAGGCCCCGAAAATGCCCCAAGTGCTTAGAGTGATGATGTAACACATGTATATTTATATACGTATATATACACACATTATAGTACGTGTGTGTTTGTGTGTGTGTGTGTGTGTGTGTGTGTGTGTGTGTGTGTGTGTGTGTGTGTGTGTATATATATATATATATATATATATATATATATATATATATATATATATATATATATATATATATATAAAAAGTCCAATTTCTCAGTTTCAACATTTTATATATGTTGTCTTTGTACTATACAATCAAAAATAAGGTTTAACATTAATTCCATTTGACTTTACAAATGGAGAAACAGAGCATGTCGTTATCTCCATTTTCTAGATTTTTTTATAAAGTAAGATTTAACTCTTTTTTTAAACACAAGTGTGACGTTCCTCCAAAAGTGAAAATGTTTTATGATTTTTGTCAGAAATACACTAAAAACTGACTTTCAGTCTGCGGCTGGGTCAATTTCCTTTTTGCTAAGTTGTGTACAGGTTTGTCTCCAGGGATGAATCAGTCAGGTTCAGCCGAGCATCGACAGCTTGTGTTGCTCATCAGATAGGTGGAATAATGGCATATACATTTCTAGTGTGTGTCAGCATAACAAATATATTGCAGGATGTGTTCCTCCTGACCTATCTCAGAGGGTGTGAGCCTAATAAAAGAAATAGAAGTACCCTGTCATCAAGCCCCTGTGGAGATGACTGCATTGGCTTTTGTTATTTTTGTTTTATCTGCATCCATGAAATGAAAGCTCCCGTTTGATTGCACTGACGGTGCAGCAAAGAGATTCCTCACTCACTGGAAATTAAAGTCCAAGCCTTTGGGTGCTGGGTATGGTTTTATTACTTCCATCTGTTCATTATCATCTCTACATACAATACGTTGGTAAATCTGTCAAGTTTTTTCTTTGAACTTAATTTAAGGCAAGAAGATTAACCAGAACATGCCGCATATAAATCATAACTTTGTTGACTCACAATATGCATTGCTCCAGTGTCAACCGACGTCTCCCAAGGGTGCTTTTCCTATGCAGCTAAACTGCAGTCACAATTATGTTTTACAGCAAATATAACCCCTGCATGATCATATTCCAATGCTTATTATGGGTATGTCAAGTACGGGGCAAGCCCGTACCGATGCAGCGCTACTAGGCCACCACTACCTGCCCTTTCGGGCATAAGTACCTGCTACATCACCTCTGACAAACAATGTTGGATTGTAAAGCTCTCTAGCAGCCCATCGCTATGCGGGTGAAGAGGGGTGGTGCATGTCTTCTTCACACTCAGCAGCCTGCAGACCTCGCTGCAGACCTGGGACTCAAAGTTCCATCCCTTGTTAGCATGAAATTTGGGCCGAGGATGTCCAACCCCGTGCACTCCATTAGGACCTCCACCAGGTATTGCTGCAGCTTCTTTATGTCACAAGAGTCACAGCAGTGCACGTAGCACCTAATGTCCCATCGACAGCTGGGCCAGTGTCCACCCGGGGGGAGGTGGAGATCCCAAAGTGACCAGACCCGAAGAGCCAGTGGCACCGGGAGCTGCAGGATGTCATTGCCATGCCCTGGGGCTGACCACCTCCGGTAAAGTGGACAATTCTGGAGCTTGAACACACAACAAGAACAGCGACTGGGGGCCATCAACTGCAGCAGCACTAAGGGATTGTAGGAGGTCTTTTCTGTTCTATGGGTTATCCTGTTGGGTAGCTATGGTTAGCCAGTGGGTGGAGTTATGTTGATACCATGACTAACATCCACAAGTCTCAGTCTCAGCGACGACTCCCCTTTGGTCGCTACAGTACAAAAAAAAAAAAAAAAAAAAATGAAATTGGCATAGTCCTGGTATGTTTTAGAGGGTTCATTCAAAACTTAGTATTCAGAGGCCAAAAACATATTTATGCACAAGACAAGACCCAAAACAGTTAACCCACACTATACCTCACTACTACTAAAAAGGTAACGAAATACAGTTTAATGTAAGGTTTGTTATTGCTTTTACTTTTGTCATTTTTAAGGACAAATATTGTCTTGCTAAGTTGTCTGTCCACAGTCTACATTAACTATGATTTTACTAATTCTTTTTCTTCAGTGTCACATGATTGCATTACAAATCCATTAATCATCAACTAATTTCTGCTTGCTATATTGTCATGGATCAAGATGACTGCTCACAAAGGCCCAGTGACTTTCAGACCACAGGTTTTCTTATCCAGATGGATTGTCTGCTAGCGCAGACATATTCTCTAAACTTAAACAAGTTCTGCAGATGCCTAACATAGCTATAAAAAAGATTTAGACAAACTTGATGTTGTACTGTTGGAAAAGTGGAAGAATATTTTACTGATATGTTCAGTATCTTGTTTGTGCCTTGCCATTTGCCCAAATTAACATATTCACATTAGGTTAATAGAAAATATAATATGGCTGCAGTTAGTTTCCACATAATACATAAGGGACAATTTCAAGTAAAACCCGAGTAAATGCTTTTTGCAAATGATTTGCTTCTGTTTTGGCTTCATCAGATCGTGACCTTTAGCACCTCCAAGTTTGAGGCAATGGTTCTCTGGCAGAAAACAGTGGATTGTCCCCTCCGGGTTTGGAATTACTCACGAAGTGAAGGAGTTTAAGTATCTTGGGGCTTTGTTCAAGCATGAGCGCAAAATGGATCGTGAAATCTTTGTACCAAACCATTGGGGTGAAGATGGCGCTAAGGCTCTCATTTCACCAGCCAGTCCATGTTCCAACCCTTACCTATGGTTACAAGCCCTTGGTACTGACCCAAAGAATAAGATCAAATATAATCAGCTGCAATGAGATTTCTCAGTAGGGTGGCTGGATTCAGCCTTAGGGACAGGTTGTGGAGCTTGGACATCCGAGGGAAACTTGGAGTAGAGTCACTGCTGAGAGCTCTTTTTTATATATCAATGCCTTGGAAAATCGGTGCTAGGGAGAAGGAAGTCTAAGAAAGCCTTACGAAACCTGCTGCCAACGCGACCCTCTTGATTAGCCAAATATAATAAATAGAATAGAATAGAATAAACAGATGGAGGTAAGAAATAAGCCATTGCCACTATCCACGGGGTACAAGAAATGGTTATGGCCTTCCGAGTCTCCAGATCACCACCCAGTTAAATATCTGAGAAAAGTTGGAACGGCTTGTGTTCTCTCCCTCCAGCAGAATTACAGAGACTTGTAGAAGCTGTGAAACACCAGACATTGTGTATTTTCCATTATTTCGTCCGCTGTCTGTATGTATGACTGCAGTTTAATAAACTGGGTGCATATCTTAAAAGAAGAAAGTTGCTATGGTCTGTGAACAAGATACACAAATTGTTGGAAAACTAATTTTAAACCACTACACAGATTTTTAAGTGTAACATGTATTCATATTGTGAAATCTATATCTAGTACACAGAGCTTCATCCAGGAGATAATGACCTCAGTAATAAGGACATCAGTATGCTCAGTGCTGCTCTACAGAAAACTGTTTGACCTCAGTGGAAGACTTCTCATTGAACGTATTTGTAAAGACACCTCACTTTCCTCTCCACTTTCCATATAACACTAAACTACCACTCTTATTATAAATGAGATGTTACTACAAAAAAATGTATTGACTGCATTGACATGTGTGGGAAGTTATCCTCTTCCCTCTATTAAAATGTTATTAGGTGCAATTGGCACTTGCAGAGCACTCACAATATTATTTACTACTATTAAACTGTGCGTCTCTACTTTTGGTCCGGGAGTGTACTTTCCATTGAGAACAGGAGAACAAATGTTCCACAGCCCAGATCTATGTAAAGCAGTAATATAAAAGCAGAATGCCACTCCCCTCACTCAGCCACTTTTATAGCTGTACCAGTCACTTTAATTCCCATAATAAAGTCCCACTTAAAGCAGCATGAAAATGACATTGCCATTACTGAGCTCCCACTGCTGCTATCAGGCCAAAGTGCTGGAAAAGCCCAGCCAATTAATCATAGAGCATTACAAGGTTTGCACATTCAGACAGCTCTTTGAGGCAGAGAGCGAGCGAGAGAGCTGCAGGACGTTGAATGAAATTAAAAAGAACGAGACCGTCTCCAAACACTGCTCTCTGCCACTTTTAGTAAGCAGGAAGTGTCTTTAAACCTGATGTAAACGATCATTAGTGTCTTCAATGAGACTGATAGCACTGTGTGCTATGTATCTTTAACTGTAAAAAAAAACAAGTATAAACATGTCACTAGTTTTTTTTGTTGTTGTTGTTGTTGTCGTTGTTGGTGGTGGTGGTTTTGTTTTGCCTCTATGTTTCAGTTTACCCCATATTTGTGGTTGTTACAGCAAATCAGGTGGTCCATACTTTTGGCACAGGTTTCTACATCGGACGCCCTTGGGGCGACAGTGTTGGAGGAGTGGGGGCCACCCTGCGGTCAACTGCAACTGCATTTATGTGCAGTTCGTATTTGTACTTATCTGCCCCAGCTATGTCAAGTAATTGTTGATTTTAACATTTGAGATTATGGCCATTTTTAACCATTTGAAGTTGCACCTACCTTTCCAAAGGAGCCTACGGTGTCCATCAGGTCCCATTTTCTCACACTGAGTAGTAATATGTCAAGTGATGAGTTTACTTTAAAATGTAAAACTATGTCTTATAACTTCTATACAGGATAGAGAATATTACTGTTATTTTTCCCACATTGTTGTAGTTGGTTTTTACATGCTAATGTAAATGTATGTTATCAGTTATTGAAGGAAAACATTTTATTGTAAGAGTTTATTCTGACTGTGGGATTGTGTAACTGAAGCTTGATACATAATTTTTTTTTTTTTTATCTGTTTGCAGAGTTGAGAGGCAGAGGAGCTAATACAGCTAATACAGCCTAAAGTGAAGAAGAGGAGAAACTAAATGCACTTTTAAGGCATTTACCGGTCTGTAATTTTATGCGTTATCCTCTATTTCTTCCAAGCTGTACTGTAGTGTCACCACATTCCAGCTTCTACTTTAATATAAAGAAACGTTTCTTCTCTAGAGCCAACGTACGGTTTGTTCATTGTGAGCTTCTGTAGAAACATGGCAGTACAACATGGAAACCTTGGTAGAAGGTGCCTGCATCGTATTTTGCTAGTTAGTTTCATTCTATTTTGACGAAAATGTACTATAAAAAGGTTCTTATGTTCAAGTGCTTACACACTAATGAAATCATAATTGTGAATACGATATTCCATTTTTGCTAATGCATGCCTCCAGAAATGTAGTAGCTAACAGCAGACTACTTCAAAATACTTGAGTACATTTAGACATACAGTACTTAGCACTACTCCTTTGTAGTTTTAATAACTGTCAGAGTTATGAAAGCAATTCATTATTTTTATTAAAAAAAAAAAAAAAGGTAACTCTATAAGTAGCAATACTTGGAACTAAATTGATGCCTCGGGGCAGAATATTCAGTAAAAATGTGGGAAGACAGATCAAGCTCACAGACCTATCAATTTTTAGTGGGTTTTAAAATATATTCTTTTGTTAACATTATGTGAACAGACATTAGCTGCTCGGTGTCTTCAGAGTGCACAAATTTAAGATTGCATTATTATACACTGATGTGAATAGTACAGTGCTGTTTTTTTATACAAACTTATTAAATGAGTAATGGAGAAAATAATCAGCAAATTAATCCTAAAAAAAACCTGTAAAAAGATGCTGCAACACGATAAAATGTATTTGGTGTCAACTTAAAGAGTTCACATTTTTGTTGCCCTTTTTGTTGCGACTGTGGTGCAGGAGGTAGAGCGATCGTTCACCAATCCCACAGTTGTGGGCCTGCAGGGGGGTAAGTGGGCTAAAGAAGACGGGGAAGATGATCACATTACGAAACACATTAGGTAACCGGGGCATCTAGCAGACCAAAGGTTAGCACGATGAGCAGGCTTATGTGGAGGGGCTGACTGCATTTCATGCAAAGCAGGTGACTTTGGGCAGAGACCAGGCAGGTAACATAACAAGGAGGAAAAGAATGTGAAAAAACTTAAACAGGTGAGTGTAACTGGTATATTAAACATAAATGTGAAGGAATCCTGAGTCACCCAACTTATAACTTGGAAAGATCTGAACAGCCTAAAATAGTTTTTATTTTGATGAAATTTTCCATATAAATCTAGGAAACAATGAAACCACCATAACCATAATAAAAAAAGGGGATAACTGAGTTACACCTGGGAGAAAGTGACAGTGCAGACATGCACAAGATTTACGTAGCTACCTAAATGGAGCGATCCATGATATAACACCAGGTTAGTTTGGAAAGAGGAAAAAACTACGAAGTATCTTAAAGTGCTGGGCCAGCATGTGCTGACAGAACAGCTTCAGTCCACCTTGGCGTGATACTGGAGGGATAGAACTGCATTCTTCTTTTGGCGTTTCGATGGCGGTGGACGGAGAGCCCTGTCTAACACATTGGTCCAATTTTGAGACCTGGGGGGGGCTGTGAGGGCCATAGCAAATGATTCACTTCATTTTCATACTCAAACCATTCAGTGACCCCATGTGCCCTATGGATGGAGGCATTGTCGTCTTGTCATCTGCAGTCGTCTCTCTGCCTCAGCAGGAGAAGAAGGCTAAAATAGCATGAGATGTTATTGAAGTAATGGTGTGGCGTGTGTGTTTGACCTCCCTTCATGCTGTGTCTGTGTGTGTGTGTGTGTGGTGATGAGCCTGCTATCCATACCAACATGCCAATGATCCTCTCACTAGGTAGACGTTCTGTTTGTGGGATGGAGTTATTAGTCATTGTCCTAGCTGCCACCCTCCCCACGAGCCTCTCATTTGTTTCTCCATCTCCCTGGCCAATCATATGCCCATTAGTCTTCTTTTGTCCATTTATGGCCAAGGGCCTGCTCAGTCCAATCAGCTTCTGCTCTTATTTTCTTCACATTGGTTTTAGCTACAGAATCGACAGAACTGGCCGCCCTCCAGCCAGATACTTGCCCATCACTTACTGGGCCCTAAAATACACACAAACACACACACACACACCCCTTTACTAATAGATATGATAGGTTTAAGTTTCTGTAATAGACCAGAAAACAAAGCTGTTAGGAATGAACTGAAAATGATAAATGTTTGTTGTTTGGAGAGTTTTATTGCTATTATATTTTGGGGGCTGTGCTGAAGGCAGACCTAATATGCCTAGTTGAAAAATTCAAAGGGTAGAGCCAAGGAGCCCTCGTTTGTTTGAGTAATATCCCTCCGAAGTCTTGTCAAGTGGTAAGAAGGGAGGAGACCGTCCTCCTGTAAAATATAACTCTATAGATCATTTGTACAAACGGGAAAGAATGACCAACACAGTCAAACAGTATCACCACGGGGCGAACATAACAGTCATTACAAAAGGTTAATGGGGCAGATGAATGGGTCAACAAAGTAGACTTTCTCACAAGAGACCACAGTTTGAGTCCAGTTTGGAGAAAAAAAAAACCTTATTTTAACATATGATGTACTATAGTAAGAAACATGTGACGAAGCAGTAAATTTCAGCCAAGCTATAACATTTTTACTAGACCTAACCATGTGTATTTGGTGCCTAAGCCTTATCCTGTTGTCTGTGCTCAACCCAAAAAACGTCTTAACTCTCGCTCTTGGCCTGTACCACCCTAGGGTGTGAACCATGCTGCTGACTTATCCCGTGAGTTCAGGGTCGCCGCAACGGATCATTGTCCGCATGTTGGTTTGGCACATAGATGCCCGTCCTGACACAACCCTTCCCAATATCTACCGGGGTTGGACCGGCACTGCACAGCTGGGGAGGAGAAAGGGCTGTTGGGAGTTCAGTGTCTTGCCCAGAGACACTTAGACATATAGCTGGGGCGGGGGAACGGACCACTGACCCTGTAGTCTGTGGACGACTGCCTTTACCAACAGAGCTACAGCCGCCCAAGAGTACAGGTACTTATAGTTAAATGCCTTCTAATATCGAGTAAACTGTTGTGCTTCTAGTATTACTTGCTGGACATTCTCATCCATCCACTCTTCAGTTGAGATAATGACACTGGCAGATACTGTTTAAATAGTACTGAGGACACAAGACTAAGACTTTGAAAGACTGGACAGTTCACACTCACTGTTCCACTGCTGTCCATTCCCGAAAGCCAAAGTCACAAATGTAACTTTTATTAGACATATTTGTACAACGTAAAACCTGTCAACAGACTGTTTTTGTTGCTGTAAACTCCCCACAAAGGAGACAACACTCACTATTAAAATGAGAAATGCATCTTAAATTGAAATTGTATTTTTCATTATGCCTTTGTATAGTTGGCAGATGGAGAGAGGTTACAGGAGCAAATGTTACTTATTGTTTCCACTTCATTCCTTTTTCCCCCCCTTCTAACACTTCATTATAGCTTTATTTGTTTGAGAGATTCAATCGTTTGTGTTTGAGCCCCTGTTTTCTCAGCCTATGGAAGGGCTGCTCTGAGGGGACTCAGCCAGACGCTCACAATAAATGAGATGTGGCATAGCAATCTGTGGTAAGAGGCTCAGGTCATAATAAGTCCCCTCATACATAAATTGCCTAGTTAATGCACAGCTAATCATCCAGACAGATGGAGGGTAGCAACCGCTGCTGATGTGCATGTGAATTTGCGTCGCATGGCATAGGATTGGCATAAGCGATCAGACTATACTGATGGAAGTCGGCATGTGTCTCTGTAGGCGACAGCGTACGGCATTTTCTATGCAGGGTGCATGTATCCACAAATGGAAAAGCATAACTGTGTCCTAAGTGTGTGGAGTTGATGGTGGTGATTAGGGGATCACAGTAGTATTGCAATCATGTTATGGCAGATTGTGGGACATTATATGCATAAAAACTATACAATTGCCTTTAGACAACTAAATTGAAGGTAGATTTCTAAACCATAAAAGTAATGTACCACAACCCACCCAATCATTCTACCTCTCGGAGGATGTTAATAGTGACTTCTTGATGAAGAATGTTACATTTCCTCCCATCATAAGTGAACCTTTCGCTTGCTTGTTGTGTGTGCACGGTTACACTTTTTTTGCTGAGGTGCTTAGGCAGACCCAGCATTATGGGTGGCTACAGGGGGCCAGGCCTGCCAATCCAGAAACGTACATGACATTTAATGTTCCAGATAAACTCTGTGGTCTCATTTAGCTACATGTTAGCAGAAGCCTTTTGAAGACGCATAAAAGCATAAAAAGTTGCAAGTGTATTATTGAATGAAATCAAACATGAACATTTCCCGACCTTGTGTTAACCCGGACTTTGACGCAGGCATCCAACCAAAAACCCATAGACTTCAGGATGAGTGAACCTCAAAAATGTACTTCCACATTTTTAAGCAATCCTTTGGCATTTAGTGACAACATTTACATGAATTAATACATTTTTAAAAAAAAATGCAAATCATTTTGCTTATTAATGATAATTTTGTTCAGTCTCCTGTCTGGAGGTCTGTAGCTACCATGAAACACGTTCAACTTAGTCTGGCTAATTTGGTGTTATCTGACTTCACAGACCTCCTAACCTCATAATGATTATTACCGCCATGAAGCCTGCGTTTTCCTGATTGTGCAGCAAGTGTTAGTGATCTAACCCAGTTAAAAGCAGAACATTTTTCTTTTTGAACGATACGTTTGTGTGACATTTTAAGTTCCTTCAAAGCTCCAGTAATGACTTGATGTTTTGTGAACATAGAAAACAGCTAATTCCTCATGACGAAATCTTGCATTCCTGTATAAATACTTTTCAGTTTTTACTTTAGACTAAAGTACACGGTCAAAGATGGTGACAAACAGTACAAACCTTTGATGTATTAGGTCATTTGTCTAATACATGCACAGTTGGTGCACTAACACTGTGGACATCCTACACACCTACACACATTAACAGGAAATTGTCACTTTACATCATGGACGTCACAGCAGACATGGTAAAAATAGATCGCAACCAATACATGAACGTTTAACAGGGACAAATACGCAATAACAGAACCTTTGCAACCCAGCATCAGATGAATGCTGGCATTGTCCTTAAATACTGTTCAACGACGGTAAGGGAACAGGTGAGTTGACTGGAAAGAGTGAAGCTGATCAAGGTGGATTGAAACCAGCTGGGGAGGAGCATGTAACGAGGACAGAGAGCTCTGTCTGTGTGTGTGTGTGTGTGTGTGTGTGTGCGCGCGAGCGACATTCAACACTGTCACTAATAAAAATAAAATCATAATCATAAAATACTTTTAGTCATCATTATGTAGTTTTTAGTGATACATTTTGCCTCAATTTGTTAGAAACCTTTAATTGAAATCCCGTGAAAAAATAATCTATTTTGATCTAATTGGTCAGTGATCAGGTTGTTGACAGGTGTTTATCTAGTGCTACGCAATTAATGCCATTTGTCATGTCAGTCTTTCTGATTATAAACTGCAATTTAAATAAATATGTAGGTGTGTGACTGTGACATCTATTTTTGTACTACTTACTGTGTTTAACTATGTCCATACTAAAGAGATGACTGGTCAGATTGTACTCACACTAGGCACAGTTGGCCTGTTCTGTGCCCAAATACCCCCCGTTCCCCCACTGGCCTATGCTTACATTGCAACATGGCAGTCTGTATGTCACCACTATGTGTTTTTTTTTTTTTTTAGTTTGTTTTTGGTAGAATATTGTTTTTAGTTGTAGGGTTTTAAAAATTTTTTGAAACCTGCATATATATATATACACACAGCTATTAACTGGCACGTACCCACACGTGCACATTTCAGAGTTTTAAAGGAACATATTACTAATGCAGTCTCATCATGTGAAGTGATACTTAAACACTTTTCATTACTGTAGATGACATGTTCTGCAAATTTAATGGGCATCCGTTTTGTGAGGGGGAAAAATAGAGTAAATCCAGTCTGTGGGTTAATATCAGAAGTGACTGCGGGTGCGGGCTGACATTGCAGTAAAAGGATGAGGTATAGAAACAGCCCCAGGGTGCCTGGAAGCTCCTCAATAGAAGTGTCAGGCGGGCTTACAGGGGAGGTTTTACTGCCAGTCGGACTCAGTCAATGTCAAGGCTTCGTGGAAGAAGCACAGAAAGCGCAGATGTGCTTACAGTAAGTCTGCAGAGTGGCAATTACAATGACAATCTCTCATGTGAGCGAGCATGCACACACACGCACGCACACACAGCACAGAACTGTGCATTGTAACAGCATACTTGATCTATGAGCGTGTTTAAATGAGAATATAGACAGAAACTGGGGAGGGTTGCGTCAGGAAGGGCATCCGGCGTAAAAACTGTGCCAAATCAACATGCGGACAATGATCCGCTGTGGCGACCCTGAACTCACAGGATAAGCCGAAAGGACAAAAAAACAGACCATTAAATAAAAACCACTATACATAGAAATGTGTCATGTTTTTTATGAAATCATCTCTTTCTTTTTTTTTTTTCCTGGTATTTGAATTTGAATGTGCAACCACATTTTGCTGCCTCGCGCTCAGATGCTTCCTGTATATTGTTATCTAGGAAAATATTAGCAAAGTGAAATTGTAAGCGATATACACATTTTCAACATGGTGGCAAAAATATAGTGTTACAGGACTTGGTTAAGTAGGTAAAAAAAATCAATACATTTTTACAATGAATGAATCATGGTCAATTCAATTTGGCATTTTTTATACTTTTGCTATATTAAAAAAAAAAAAGATTATTTCATGTTAAAGTGAAAGCAGATCTCTGCAAAGAAATCTAATCAAAAATATACAATGGAAAATAAGTGACTGAATATAGATTCGCTCCCTTAAATTAACTCACCTAAATGATGCAGCCAGTTGGTTTCTAAACCATAAAGACTATAAAACACTTCAGTAAGACTCAAAGATTATTGAAAAGTAGAAGTTGGGATTGATACAAGAACATTTCCCAGTAATTAAATATCTCCTTTTTTTTTATAAATCTAAGCAGGCCATCCTCAAAAACCAAGTCACCATGCAAGGAGACTAGTGAGGGGGGTCACCAACACTCCTACAGAATGACCCCTCCAAAGGAGTAACAAGCTTCACTAGCAGCCTATGTACAGTTGTCTATGGTTGATGAAAATCAGGTACAGATTCAACAAGTTGCTGGAAATATTTCTAGGAGCTCTTGGTCCAGATTGACATGATAACATCACAGTTGCTGCAGAGTTATCAGCTGCACATCCATGATGAGAATCTCCTATTCCACCACATCCCACAGCTGCTCTATTGGATTGAGATATGGTGATCGTGGAGGCCAGTGGCAGCAATGTTGACATAAGTTCCAGCCATGGACGTATTATACGGGCTGGATACTGGACTAAAATATGGTGCACAGTCTTTTAAATGAAAACTGCTTCCAAAAAATAATTCCTGGCTTCAAGGTTTGCTTCTGTGTTGGGCTGCCCACTGAAGAAAAAGAAGCCCAATGAAGAAAATGTTTTTCTTTTTGGCCACAGGGAGATTGTTTGTTGCAGGGACTCGAGTGGCCACTGGGCTGAAGGGCTGAGAGGCAACACTACTGTACACTTCTCTTAATACAGTACATCCATGGTTCCAGCGAGCACTGTGGCATCTAGGTATATATGTCAATGAAGAGGAGAACAAATGAGTTGGGAGGTGCTGGGAGGTGCTGGGAGGGTACCCAGGCACGGCAACATGGGGAAAATGGGGATGAATACGACCAGACAGTGGAAAAATAGGAGTGAGGAACAGACAATAACTGGATGGTGACGCTCCATTTACACACACACACAAAAAAAAAATAGCATACAGAGCCTCGTGTGAACCTCGTGTGAGACTGGCATTTGCGTCCAAGTCCAGCATGTTAGAAGTGCTTTGCTCACCAGGAGCACAGAAAGGAGGCTCAGGAACAAACTGTATCAGAGAAAACTAAACTCTGACAACAACAAAGGTGTTACCATTGGTTAACACCTTTCTGTTTTAAGTTGGGTGCAAAGTCTTTGCATTCCCTTATTTTAAAATGGAAAAAACTGTGAAGTCCTTTATTTTCATGATGTTTGATGCACAGAGTACAAATAGTTATTTTTTTTTCTTTATCAGAAATTAAATGTATTTAATTTGAGGATGCAAACATTTGCACTAATATAATTTTCAGTATTTTAACACACTCCTAGACCAGTTTACTCACACGAACTCTTCTCTGACTGGAAGGCTCCAAACTTGATTTCGACATTCCACGACAGTAAAGTCCTACAAGCAACTAACAAGAAACAGTGACAGACTCCACTGTTTCTTGTATCTTCTCAGGACAGCAGCATGTTAGAATCTTATTTGTTCAGCCAGTGTTCCACCTCTTCCTAATTGAAATGTGCTGGCCAGGAAATGTCTGTGTACATATTCCTGGCACAAATTCCCCTTTAGAAAGAGTCTTCAGCACTAGAGGCAATATTGCACCATGCCCACACAGTAGGCCTGTCTCGAGGACTGTCCTCTGGTTCCTTATGCACCTTGGGTGCATGTACAACATTGCCAGCTGAAAGTCATTCAGGTCATCACTGATTTAATATGGACTTTCTGCATTATTCACTTAGGCTCTCAGGGGGGGTGGGGGGTTGATTCAGAGCTCCTAATAATAATAATAATAATAATAATAATAGGCATTGTATTGTCTGTAGGCTTCTTTATTTCTCATTGTCCTAGACAACAATTGTTCCCCCTTTTTCTGTCTAAAAGCACTCAAAAGCCTTATACAACAAAGGCTGGAAAGAAATCTCTCTGCATAGGCTGACTGGTTAAAAAACTGCTTCTTTTTAGCATTAACCGCTAAAGTCTAAGCTGTCGAGCACAAGCTGCTTAGCAGTTTTCCCCTCATAGCATTCTATCCAAGTGGCTCATTTTGCCATGTCATTCTAAAAATGTGTCATTACTACCGATACTCTGTTGGAGATGATGGCCGTTTAGATTGTGAAGACTTTATGTAAGTACGTTTTATTTTTCTACAGTAAATGTCTGTTAGCATCGCGTGTAATCCTCACATTGATACTAAGAAATACAACTTCTGTGTCCTGCAACACTTGCAATGTCAGTCTTTCAGCATATGTCACTCACAGATGGGGGTCGTCAGGTGTGGCCTCTTGGTGGATGTGTGAAGTGGTCTTGATCTTCCCGGGGATGAATAAACGGGCAGCATGAAAAATGGGGGACAGGTTGTGCCTGAGGCCTTTGTTGAAAGGATTCTCCATGTGAACATAAATGGCTTCAGATACTCCTCTCTCATCTCATTTGTTTTCTCTGTCCAAAATGTGTACATTGTTGTTCTCAAACGAGTGTCCTTTGTCCTTCAGGTGTAGGACCAGTAGTACCTACCTATTCAAGCCAGGCTGGAACAAAGCCTACTCTGGAGGTTATAACTGGATTCCCCAGCCACTTTTATTCAGACTCAAGAAGCTGCTTTGATAAGAAGCGAAACGTTTCTAACCAGGAAGAAAGAAGTCCAGTTGACACGATTCAGTCTTCTAATAGCGACTTGGAGGTTTTGAGCTTTACTCATTTGCATAAATGTCCTCTGCAAGGACTCAAACAATAGGTTCTTGTAAAGAGGGATTTGTTTTTGTCTGGAATTCTGCACTTTTTTTGCTTATGGGGTGTATTACAGCATCAACAATGTCCAATGACAACAGTATGTCAACTTTTCACCCTCTTTCACCCCTAAATTCTACAACTGAAACGTTTACAAAGCTTCTGCTCATACTCGCCATGCTTTTAGTTGAAATTTGTCAATGGCAGCACGGTGGTGGCGTGGTTAAGACACCACACCTCTCCAAAAATAGAGCATAATCATAATTTTCCTCTTCTATGTGTCTATGTAACAATCCAATACAACTTGTTAAAAATGTCTTTTCTAAATGTTTTGAAAGAGTCAAAAGTTGAGCAATGTTCACATTGTTTGTCTCATGTTTCTTAATGACATGTAAAGTTTGAATGATTTTCCCCAAATATAACAGGAATTGTTCTTACTCACTGAAAAGCATATGTTTGAAGATGTCCTAATAGAGGTGTCTTTAGTATTGACATTCCCATCTCTTGTTTGCCTTGTCTACAAGTCTTTGTAAGCAGCACAGCACTGACTGTGTCTCCAGGTAATGATTCTTGTGGCCAGTGTTCGATGCATGGTAGTTCCATACTTTACACTTCAGAGAGAAGTTGAAGGCACACATCTTTTGAGGTCATCTTTTTAAACTCCCAGATCTGATCAACTAAATGTTAAGTCAACCCTCAGAACCAACTTCAGACCCTTTATCTTCTTGATAAAATGGTGGAATCATGAGTAAACAGACCACACCTGGCCACAAAACTGCTTGTCATCAATAGTCCAATTAC
The DNA here is from genome assembly GCA_020496755.1 of Channa maculata. NCBI lineage: Eukaryota > Metazoa > Chordata > Actinopteri > Anabantiformes > Channidae > Channa > Channa maculata. The sequence goes on along the minus strand of CM035605.1, from coordinate 4,400,694 downwards.
CTTTGAGCCTTTGAAAAGGGGGGGGGAGTGTTATAAATCGGACTCTTGATAAACCCCTTTGAATTAAAGCTAAAAGTCTACAATTTAATGACATCTCTATTGGTTAATTTTAAATCCACTGTGGTGGTGGACAGATTCTAAATGACAAAGGATGCATCATTTTTCAAATACATTTGGCTCTGGTTAACGTCAGATCGTTACCAAATGAGATGTTTTATTTTGAAGGACTCTCATAATTTGGATGTTTTGCTCATTGCAGAGACATGGATTAACGTTGGTGGGTTGAGTTCCTTTTCTGAACTTGTACCGCTGGACTGACTGTGGTTGTTTTTGAGAGTATAAATACCACTTCAAGCAGTTACCCCAGGCCTCTGTATCGTCGTTTGAGCTGTGCATGTTTGACGTAGGTCAATATCTGCCTGTCTTGTGCGTAGTTATACAAGACTGTCATTATAAGTCTTCATCAGTAACTTTTTTGATTTCCTGTCAAAAATCGTGGCTAAATACTGGATTGTAATAACTGGTGACATTGTTAAAGCCATAGACTCGTTGAATCTGGAGAAGTAGGTGTCTGCTCCCAGTCATGTTTACGGGCGCACACTTGATCTTGTAGTCTCATTTGGTCTACTTGTTTCTGATGTTGTTGTGCATTATGCTCTTTTGTTTTGTCCGATCATATTCCAGTGTCATTCCAGTGTCTCTCGTAAAAAACAGACCACCGTTGCACAATTCTCTGCCGCAGAAAGAAATAGTGCCGATAAAGGTTTTGATTCAAAGACATTAACTACTTCTTTTCTGTCAATTTGAGGGAATGTCACTGATTCTGTTGCAGCTCTTAAACCCGTGCGATCTAGGCCAAAATCTGAACTGTGGATAAAGGGCATAACCATCTCTGCCAGACGAGAGTGTAGGCAAAGCTGTGTGCAAATGGAAAAAAGGTAAGTTGTCCTATCTAGTCCTAGGACAAAGAAAGCTGACACAATGGAGAAAAAGGAATATTATTCAGCCATAATTTTAAATAATTCAGAGAAACGTCATGTTCCTTTTAATATTATTAATTCTGTTCTTTACCTCCCAATCCACTTCTGGTAAAATTTCCCCTGTGATAAATGTCTCCACTTTTATAAGATAGCTAAAATTAGGTAGCATTTTAACTCCTTCCTTTGACCCTTCCATCATGTTACCATGTACATCTGAAGATATTGTGATCCATTTAAAACCTGCTACTTGTCCGAGTGATGTCATTTCAACTCAGCTTATAAAATACTGTATGTCTAGGACACAATTGGAATGTGTACTTTGTACACTGTGTGACACTGGCACATTGTCACAGGTCAAAGTGTCCTTGAGCAAGACACTCAACCCCAACTTAGTTGCTCCCGGTAAGTGTTGGCCCCCATCGGTGTGTGAGTGTGAGTGTGAATGAGAATCAGTGTAAAGCGCTCTGGAGTACTGTTATGCCACACACCCCACAGTGGGCTGCAGGAAGAGGGGGCAATAGCACACGACAACCAAAAGAAAAAGGCCAGGGCAGAAATGTAAGACATATGGTTTATTCTCTGTCTTGGAAAAAAAAACTAAAACTACTGAACACAAGATTGGGGGAGAACAGGACCAGGAGGTTGTGCCAAATCACAGAAATTCATAAAAGAAAACAGGGCCTATCTGCTTTTACCTACAGCATGAGTAACGAAACAAAAATTAAAACAAAAGCCTGGCTGTCTAGGCTACAGACAGCTTCCATTTAAATGGTACAATGAGGCATGAACCTCTTAAGCTAGTGTCTCTAATAAGGTCTTTCCCATCTGTTGCACATTTACAGGGTACCCCCACTTACCTACATCCAGCCTCCCGCCATATCATAATCCCAAAAAATACAGCGCAAAAAACACGGCATGATTCAGGCAAGAACCTCAAAACAACAACGAAAAAAAGTTATCCTTAACCAATCAGGTTCAAACATGCCAATCAGTGAAGCCTCACCACCTGGAAAGAAGACAACAGACAGAAAACCCCCAGTGCCACCTACCATGGCACATAACAGTACCAATAGGTAGAAAAGCGCTATGTAAGTGCAGATCATTTAGCATTTAGCAGTCTGTCTTTCCCATTCAGATTAAGAGCACCACATGTGGATTATCCCTGTGCATAAGGAAACTGTTCAGGCCCTATTTGTTCTAAATACAGATGTTAAACATGCGTTAGTAATCTAGAAGCATCAGAGCATTTAGAAGTCCCTCATTTCACTACTGATATTTGGTGAGGCCTAATAATAGATGCATCCATAGCTGAAGTCTTCAGTTTGTTTGTTAGGATGTGTGTGTCTGCTTTCTGGGAAATAATGTTACAATGTAAAAATACATTTTTCTTAGTCTTACAAATTTGCTTTGTGTAAGGTGAAAGGCTTAATATAACCAGCCAGCATGTGAGTATGACGGGCATAAGTGTAAATCTAGATATTACACTTGAAACTAATTTGTCTTTTTACAAATGTTTGTCAAAGTGGACGAAGCCTTTGATTTGACAAATTAATGAACCAGCAGCTCCCAGAACTCATTCATTTCCTTAAGGAAATGCAGTTGTGATCTTATGATTACAGTTCATTTACCGCCCCTGTCTATTTATTTGTGTTTCTTTTGGACCAACTGAAACAAGGCAAAGTAATTTGCCTTTGGAATTGATAAAGTTCTCTGAATCTTGAATATGTCTGTAAAATGACAGAAACCACCTTTGAGCAAAGCTTATTTGATTTTTACCTTGTATTTTCAATGTGGCTCATGTTCCTTTCACTAAAGTTGAGTTGGGTTTATGACTTGTACTGCAACCAGCCACCAGGGGGCAATTGACTTCCAGTGGCTTCACTTACTCAATATAACTTTCACTTCACATCTCATTGCTTTTATAAACAGTCTATGGCTTCGAGAAAAAATGTCTGCATCAAAAGGTTTACTGGAGCTAAGACACATCTTTGCACATGTTCACTGAAAGCTCTGAAAACACTTCACAAAGGAGCTTTGCATTTCTGATATTCATCAATGAGTACAGACCACCCAGGGGAGCTTTTGTAATATTGTCACTGCATACATCCTGTTTCTCATGAGGTCATCAGTGTCTTCGGTGTAGGCAAAACTTGCATTGTGACCTTTCTTTTTTCTGAAAACAGTCCCTTGTTTCACACCTTCATTGTTTTAACTAAGTATGTAAACGGTGTCAAATCTAAGCTGTTTAAACCAAGTGGTCCATAACTTTGTGTACCAAAGGCCACAGTGTAGTTATTCCCAACAGTGCTGTTCACCACAGACCTTGATCTATCCCTTTTAGACCGCACAACCGTTGGTGCTCTGGCCTTCTCAGGTGCAAAATCGTCAGTTCACTCATCTCCTGTTTCACTTGTTCTGGGACCTATCTATCTATCTAGATTTTATAGTTTGATTCCTTGTTTTCTCAAGCCCTGGGACCCTAGTTGTTGTATAACATGTCTTCTTCATTCTTATTTCTCTAAACTTCCCCTTTTTTGCATTTTAGGCATTTTGTCTTGGTACTTTCTGATCCTGCATCCCCAGGGTGTGTTCTGGTTTTCTGGTTCCTCTTCCTTATCTGTTCTAAGCTTTGTCACAACTATTTGTACTGGTTATTCTGTTTTGAATCTAGAAAGCAGCACCCTGTTCTTCTGTGGCATAGGGTTGTAGAACAGGAGAACAAGGTAGAACAAGGAGAGAACTTTAAAAATGTGTGTAAGCCATAGTGATGTAATTACCCCTGTAACTTTGGGTGCACTTGGGTAAATGAACAACAAATGTACAACTTATGTAAAGTTAAAAAGAAAAACAGTAAATGTTGGACACCTCACAATTCAAGTCTACAATCACTTTACCAAAGTAACTGTGGTAAAATAAAATAGTTTTAATGTGTTTATAAGTTAAGCAAAGTTATGAGATTAGGAAATGATATTAGCACACCATTATATGAACATAGAAATACCACAAAGCTCTTGGTAGAAGAAGGAAACCAGTTTAGGATCTGTTTCATTGCAGGAGTCCCTGAAACTGATCAGCTCTGACATATAGTTGGACAAAAAGTTTGGGATGTGTTCTTCTGGAAAGACACTCTCTTCATGCTTTTCAATCCATATTGACAGAAACCTTGGGAATTCATCTTGAAGACTTTATGAACGTTGTCTCTCCAAATGAAACACTTTCTACAGATTACAGATTCATACAGATTCATATACTCCATTAAGTTACTAAGTAAATGGATTTATTGTATCCTAAATGAATCTAAATAACTCCAACATGTGCAACATTATTCCTGAAATAAAATGTGCCTTCTGTGCCCCTTGTTTCTTATTGACTGCTTGTTTGCAGAGCACCTTCTAACTAATACGTTAACAAATAATGGACACAGAGTAAGCCTTTAGCAACAATCAGACTTATCTTCATTACTGACCTTGCACTGTTGCAAATGATCACCAAGGGCAAAGTAAGATCTTACTGTCTCAGTAGGAGAAAGTACAATCTAGAGGGACTCCACCTGAGTCTCCTGTTGTCTCTGCATAATCCAAACCAATAACTCCTCCTCCTCAGCAGCAACTGTAAATAAAAGTGCACTTGCGGCTATAACATTCTCTGTAGCCTGCCAGACACATTAAACAATTGCAGAGACAGACAATGTAATTTGATTGCAATTCACATTTTGGGGGACATGTGCTAAAACCACAAAAATCTGATTATATAAAAAAAATAGTTACCTACAAAAGTGCATGTGTTATGTATTTATGTGCATGTGTTGATACCATATCCTCCAACAGATGTTAATGTTAAAATGACCTACAATAAATATATGACTTACAATAAAGATATTTCTGTTATAAGGCTGATAAAATACTACTATACAGATGGAGCGACTCAGAATTGCTGCTCTCAGCTAGTTTTCAACGGAACCTTATGCAGGTCTCGGCTGTCTATCAGCAGCCCCCCCCTCCTGATGTTGCTTAGGGGTGAATATGATACAAAGTAACCACCTCCATTTAAGCTCCATTCATGCAATTCCAGGGCACCATCAAAAGGTGGTGCTTTGCTCACAAAAACATATTAACACATAAGTCAGTGTTGGACCTGTAGGCACAACTGTAGTGTAGACACAGCACATTTTAGGGTCATTTTATTTGTTTAGGTAAGATGATCACAGCAGTTGTAACTTGTCACCAGCCCATACACTGCTGGAAGCAGTACAGGTTATTGACTTAACAAAGTTTAAGAAATCTGAGTGCTTTAGCTTTGCATCTAGCAGCAGTAGCTCAAGCAGATAACAGAACATTCAGGACTACAGCTCTCACTGTACAACTCCAGTCTAGTTTGACAGCAGGGAAAGAGTCCAGGTTCGAATAGCAGCTTATTGTTATAACTTTGTTTTCTGCTCATAGTTGCTGAAACTTTAGTGTCACCATCATTCACAGATTTTGACAGCATAAACCCGGAGTTTACCCTGGATTTGCCTTTAATTTAAATTGTATATCTGACATTACTGTATGCTATAAAGAGTTTCACAGGCTAAAACATAGTGGCTGTCTGCCTGCACCAGAATGCACTGTTTGGGGGTAGTGGTGGTCTCTCTCCAATTTAATTTTATATTTACTCATTACATTTTACTGTGGGTAGTGGGTACTCTTGTTTTCATCCCACACTCCAAAGTCCTGTAGGTGTAAATGTGAGTGTGAATGGTTTTCTGTCTGTGTAGTTTCTCTGTGTTGATGAAAAACAAATGAATCATAAACAGATTGTTTATCAAAGTACTTATAAAAACATTTTAGACTATTAGAAAAGTCAGAGTCTGAACTGAAGGCACCCAGTGTGACCTGACTGCTATTCTTTGAAGGCCTCCTCTAGTTCTCTGCATGAAACAAGACCAAGACAAATACACCCACCAGTGTTAGGTGTTCAAGGTTGGTTATGAGGTTTTTATCGTAAAATACTTTGTGCAGCACATTAGCAGAACAGCACGAGCAAAGTGGACAAGAATACACAGGGACAGTCCTGTCCCTGTGTTTGTTATCTAGATTTATTTCCTGTTTTGGCTTTTATTTTATTGATCCTCCTGTGTCTCTTCCTGTGAGTCTGTTTGCTGTCTTTACCTTCCTCGTTTTGTCCTGATTTGTTTCACCTGTTCCCCAGTCCTTTTATACCCTGCTCTCCCCCGTGTTCTCTGCTGGTTTGTGTCATGTGTGTTAGTACTCAGTCTGCCGTCGTCACAAGTTTGTATCCTGCCTGATCCCTGTCTGGACTCTGTCAAGGTTTTGGTTTTTCCTTATGTGGTTTTGTATTCCTCGTTATGTGGTTTGGTTATTTCTTTTGTGTTAGTGGTTTGGTTCTCCTTTGTTTAGTTTGCTTTATTTTATTGGTCTATTTATTTACTTTACCCTGTTCCCTGTATTAGTGACCCCTGTTAACTTCCCTTTCCCTCCAGTTTAGTTTGTTTAGGTTTTATTGCCATCTGTCTATTCCTGTTTAGTTCATTTGTCCCTATTAGTTTACCCTCTTGTGTGTTTGAACTAGTTACGGTCTTGTCTGGTCCCTGGATGTTCCTTACGTTGTATTAGTATGTGTGCACCTCATTGTTGATTTAGCTGTACTGTCTGTTCTCCCTATTCATGTATAGTCTGCCATTTTGTTGTCTTTAGTTCTGTAAAGTTTATTACCCTCCTATTGGAGTGATTTTCAGTGTGTTAAACCCACCTGTTTCTTTATTAATAAATACCCTTTTCTTTACATCTCCTCTTGCCGTCTCCTAACTTGGGTCCTTGTAAATTACTTTAATTACGCATCAGCTGTCAGAGACTTTCTTCTTTCTTTTGAACGCTATGTGGATGAAGATATTGTAATCTTTATGGGGAAATGTATTTGGTATGTATTACTGCTTCCATGTAAAAATGTATGTACGCTCATTAGCAGAAAAATGCAACAATGATCTTCGTTTCATACAGTAAACTTTGTTAATCAGTCTTAACAAGTGAAAGTATAATGGATGAGATGAGCATACAGAGGTAACAGCTAGGTCATAATATAATAATACAATACAGCATGATTATTCTCTGATTGCAGATGTTGGCTGCAATGGCAACTCGGTTCACTGATTTATCAGTTTCTGCTTCACTGACTTAAATACCCACGGTAGAGGGTAACAGTAATTTCTAGGGTTGTTGTAGTTCAGGTAATAGATTACCCAGGGCCTCAAACATGGCCTTGTTTTGAAACATTTGTTCTCATTTGGAATATGCAAACCGAATCCCGTTGGTGTAAAAGGATTTATTTGAATTTAAATATGAAATATCGCCCTCATTAGACATGTTTACAAGTGAGCTTGACCTTTGATCACCAAAATGTAAAGATTTAATCTTTAATCCAGTTGGACGTTTGTGCCAAATATATTTAAAAAAATAATAATAATAACTAAAAGTTATCCTGGGATCTTGTGTACACACAATTCTGGTGGACATGAGTTCAGTGAACCTGATAATTGACCACTTCAGTCACTACAGGGGATATTACAAAGGTAGTGCATTATGTTTTGGGCTTGACCATCTGTACATCATACTTTTGGGACTCGTGCATCTGGCCATACATGTCTCCTCAGTGACCAAAGATCTGGGAACTTTACCAGGGACATGACAAAAACTATCACAATACAATGAACTGATGATATATTAACATAAGGTTGACATAAAAGTTTTGATATATTCATATAGTATTGACATATTGTCACAAAGGTTTGTGAAAGTGATGACACCATCCCTGTGTATTGAACTCATTTATTCAACTCAACATTTACAGTAGGTTTTGAATCTTCCAGTTTGAGAGTAAGCAGTGTTGAAGCTGCTCCCACTGTGACATCACACTGGGGATATGCAAGGATAACTTCTGTAGACAGAAGCCCAAGGCAGGACATTGGAAGTGTACTTGAAACACTAACTACCCGATGAACCTCATAAACCAAGCACAGTCAAGACTACTCAGCGGGAGATATACAATGCTAAATTCTCTTTGCTGTAAGCTGACTGCCTCCAGCTACGTTTGAAAAATGACTGACTTAGTTAGAAATCCTAAACTTTAACCCAACATTCTGAAACATCAGCAGGTTCTTCCTCTTTACATTCAGGATCAGACTACACAGATCACTGTTAATATGACAGATGTTGATAACTTCCAAAGTGGCTAATAGAAGGCAGATGAGAATCTGGGCTGTTTGTAGAGATTTATTTGGAGAAACCTTGAGTAAAAAAAAAACTGGCAGCAAACTTTTAGACAGGGTTGAGTTTCTTTTCCTGTTATCTGGTAACAAATCTGACGCTTCTTCAAACACCAGGTGTTATTCACATGTTTATGTGAAAGCAGAAGTTATAAATGTTACCATAAATGCTCATGATCATAAAGTTATTGGATCCTGAAATGCACTTACCTGTCACAATGCCAAACTGTTTGCTGGAAACAGTCTATACATTTCACTGCAATAATCCCTCCCTGCACATATGGTTTGCAGTTTTAAACTTGTTACTTTGCAGTAGTGCTGTAAATTGTATCTTCAAGTTGAGGCTTAGTTGCTGGTCTAGAGGTCTTAGGTGGGTTAATGAAACTTTCTGCAGACCCCAGCTGTGCAAAATTGCTATGACTTCCTCTTTCACTGCAAATAGAAAGTGAAACCCCTTTACCTTCAGTCCAGATAAAAAAACCCTACTGCTTTCATCCTACTCATATAAGACAGAGAGAAGTCAACCACAGGGGCCAGGCAGCCACTCATTCATTTGCAGCAGAAAGTTTACGTCTAAACTGTAGTTGTAAGCACATTTGGAGACTGGTGTTACAGACCATTTTGCTTTTATTACAGAGGTAAGTTATGAAAGGGTTAATCTGTTATTGCAGTTACAATGGTTGAACCGAGGGATTTTTTTGTTTAAGTCAGTAACTTTTATTTCTTTTTAACAGAAAACCTTGACGTGACACGCAGCAAAGACATGGAGTTCTTGTTTCGTTTCACGCTGTTGTTATCAATAGCACTGACCTCATCTTTGAAAACCCTTGACTCAGACCAAGAGCTGCAGGACAGTGGTTTCGGACAACCGCCGCCTCGCCACGGCCTCAAGTTGCTGCTGTGGTATGTTCAGAGCTGCGTAGACAACAACATGGTGGCTCTATGTGATCCCACAGTAGGAGAGTTTGGATTTCATGAGTTTCTGAACCGTGGCCCCAGGCATCTGCTTCCAGTAATTAAGGACAAGAAGCAATACAAGTACTTCACCATTGGAAACCTCAATGCTCCCCATGCCAAGGACCTGCCGTATGAAGTCAGAAAGTACTACAACCATAGTGATCCTGACAGTAACAAGGACAGAGTGTTGGTGAGATATAACAAAAACAATAAACGCATTGAAGAGATCTATGCATCTGCACATTATTATGCAAAAGAGACATACAGAATTGGTCCCAATCTGCTGGCTTTTCTTCGACACCCGTCAGAACTTCACATAAGAAAAGTGATGTATAGAAAAGTGACGTATTTCTGATTCAAAAGCCCTCTGCACTTTTTGTAATCAAATAAAAAAGTTGCCTGACTTAGTTATTGTAAGGTTTGTATTTGAGTGAGGAATGTTAAGGGATGATTAACCCTAGAAAAACCTGCTTGTGCACTATGCTTAACATAGATTCTTCAAACTATTAAAAGGTGTTACAATTTCAAGCCTTGAATTATGTTTTGGAACTTTTATTTATTCTTGTGTTATTTTCATACATTTGGCCATATGTCGTCTTTGACATTATCATAACAATTTCTCATGGGTTGAGAAACCTAAAAGGTTGGGGGTAAACAAAAAGGCAAGGTCATGGTTTGGAAACGTTGTCAGTTTTCCGCTGGTTTGGAAGAAAGTCAACTTAAATGAACCACGAGAAGTCAAACAAGATTTGCCTTGTGTGCTGCTTAATGTGGGGTGGGAACATAAAAGTAAACACAAGATGTAGACCCTCTTCTAAAGGATAGGGCCTTTTTTTTTTTCAAATATGTCTGGAAAATACACCCCCCCCCTCATAATGCCTAATATGAGATCCCTTCCTCATGCACTTCCAGTGCCAATGAAAGACAACAAAATCCTTGTTCTGTACAAAGATGCATTCAAACATTTATCTATAGTCAATATTAAAAGGTTAGCATGTAACTCTGTGGACTACAAAATAACAAAATAACTTCCTGAAGTCGCTTCACACTTCACTGTGAAGTGCTGTCGCTTCACACTTCGGTCATACAACTTATTTTAATGAAGTGTATATGAGCAAAAGTCACATTCTTAAGTATAAAATAATGTTTGTGTTTTCCTGCAGTGTTTACCCTTCAAAGGCAGTTTTCAAATCTATCCTTTAACAGTAACCAATGTCAGTATCCCAAATTTATGGACACCGTTAAAAGTAATTTAGCTTGAGCATGCAGCCTTCGCATTATTTAGTCACACATACAGTGACTGTGACCCAAACACTTATACTGTACTGTAAGTTTACTGTGAATTAACTTTAAAAAAAATTCATGTATAACCTATATACATACACCAGGTATAACATTGACACCAATCAATATCAATATCATTAAAGTTATATGGTTAAAAAATAATAAAAATAAAATAATAATAAAAATTCCATAATCAGTTGTGTTTAAAATACATCGATTTCTTGGAGAAGTACTTTTACTTTTGTACTTTAAATGGAAATTACATAATCTGCATAGATAGAAAAAACATTTGAAGTGGTACTTTTAGTGGAGAGTGTTTTTAGGCCAAACTTGCACTTTTACTTGAGCATCGAGTTTGTGTACTTCTAACACCTCTGCACACAATGTATCACACTGTGTATGGGGCTGTGTAGCTGCAGACTGCTGAGAGGGATCATGCTGACCCTTGTCCTTCATGGCATTAATTGGGCCAGTAGTATTAATGTTTTGGCTGTCTGGTGTGTATCACCGCTATTGCATAGAGACATGAAATACAGGAAGAAGTGGGCTAGGTTTGGCAAACAAAGGATGATGTGGTATTTGAATTAACCACTGGGACGATGTTTACGGGCCACACAGTTTTCTGAAGTATGAATAACTGCCAGAGAGGGTAAGTAGATGGTCAAATCTGAACATCAGCAGGAATGAAATTGAATTATTGTTATTATTCTAGAAATATGCACCTGCCAACATATCGAATTTGTGGACATACTCATTAAATAGCACTGGTTTCTGCTTGATTGCAAAGCTTTGGTGCATTGTAGTCAATCAGTCATTTCATACAACATCTACATTAAAGGAATGTTTTTTTGAAGCTTGTATTAATGTCCATATCTATGTGTGAATATCGATCCTGGTTGCTAAAGCATCCATTTTTCATCAAATGTACTTTATTAAATTTCACCCGAAACTCGATTTCAGGATTCCTATACAAACTAGCAGGGAAGGAATCCTATTAGGGAAGGACAAAGGAGGAATTTGTCTTAAATACAACATAACTTTAAATCATAGAATCATTTTAGCTTAGTGAGGTCTCCCTGTGTTAGAACTGCACACAATAGGCAGAACAAATTGTCCACCTGTCTCCACCTACCCTGACAGAACAGCACTGGCAGCAATGCAGAGATACTGTATTCACTTTTAAAGGTTTTTTTTAATGAGCCTCACCCTTCTAGCCAATCAGAGAACATCAAACACTCCACACGCCACACGCTGATGTGAAGACACGTGATAAGACACCATAGACTTCTCAAAAACTCAGTGTCAGTCTTTGATGGCCTGTGTTGATTGATTGTGAGTGTCATGCAACACACATCAGCCTGATTTCCACAATGTTCATAATAAAGCTACTGTAAACACATTGTAGCGTTAAGTGATTAAATATCATTTACTGATATGAAGTTCTTTGGTTAAGTTACTCTCTGGAATCATTTTTTCAGGTATAAGAAGAAGAATATGTGCTGTTATTCGGAAATATTGTTCATTTGTTTATTTGCAATGAGCATATTTAAAAAGTGCTAGAGCCACTAAAATACTTATTGGATGGATCTACAGTATGTTAAGTAAGCCTGCTGGGAAATCTGGTAGATCATTGCCATTTACTTACTATTTTTACTTATCATCTGGACAATCAGAAGCAAGCGGCAATAGTCAAAAATATCAAACAATACAAGTACAGTTACAGATTTAATCACAGATCAGACAAGAGGAGAGAGCGAGAAAGAAGAAGACGACCTTTTTCCCATTACAGTGCACAGAGGAAGTAAACAGCATGCAGCTTTATTGAAAGAGATGAGAAAAGCACAGGGAACATGCACTCTGACTGAAGGAGTGTGTTGTTCATTGCTAATTTCTTCCTAAATGTAATTACCTTACTGTCAAGGTCAAAAAGTCCCTCCAACTATATAAAAAGTCTGAATCCATACTGTGCACACAAACCCCACAGAGCTTCAGAAATGTGCATGGACTTCAATATCAGCTTAAATAGCACGCAGTCAATCAAAATGTTGACTCTAATGAGTTGTGAAACAAGGCAGCGCACACCTCCATGGCCAAGAGGCACAAACTTTTGCAAAACTCACTTTCAATAATATGATGACAAAGCACCCTGATGCCTGCAGTCATCAAAAGCCATAGAAAGGCCTCATTCATCTTCTGCTCTCCTCTGTTGCCAATGGGAGGACAGCATTTTGGACCACTGTTTGCTCACAGGTTGAATTCAGATTTTGATTTGACACTCGTACTGAAAATATTACCGAGCTGCTGAAAGGGCCCGTGAACAAGCTGGACCAATCTTAGCCGATAGGAGAGATTGATAGGGTCCTTGCTTTGTATAGACGAACATTAAAGATGCACTGTTTGCCTCGAAATCGAAATCCCAATGTGGCTTCGCCGTCCATTTAACTGTAAACTACTGTAAACATGTTTATAACATTTCCAATGTCGGTGCCGGTGAGTTCTATGTGAAATGATGCGCTACACACTAGGGCAGCAAATACGCTTTAAGCAGCTACTCGGTCAGAATTGTTGAACCAGACTCATAAACATTTCACTTGTCTTAAATGACCTGTCTCAGACGAACAAGTGCCACCTGTTCATGAGAAGCTGCACTTCCATGAAATGTGATCATTAGGCAACATGTTCTGCTTTATGTATAGAAAGTGTTTATTCGCAAAAAGGTCATAAGAGAGTGAAAAACTATTTCACACAGCAGAGCATCAAGTCTGCTGTCAGTCTTGAAAGTAGAACACAGTAGAAGATCCAAAACCATTCTAAAGAAAATGTTACTAGTACAGTGAGGTGTGATCAGAGTAGCTGCGCTGGGACAGAAAGAAACAGGAAATAGTTCCGGCTGCATGAAGTTACACACTAAAAACACCTTTTCCAAAGCATAGTGCTGTCCAGAGGATGACAATCACTGGCAGATTAGAGAATATTCCACCCACAGTAGGTAATAGTACAAGCTTTGGGTGTTAGAACAGAGGAGAGGAGGATTCTGGACAGTGACCTGCATTAAAGCTCCTGAGGCAAAGAAAAGGAGGGAGAGAGTTTAAACTACACAAATGTAGAAGCTGTTGTGATGAAATACATACATACCTCTTTTTAAACTGAAAACACCTAAGAAAGTGATGAATAAAATGTTAATTTAGCATCACGTTTTTTCTATATAGCCAGTGTTGAAAATAAATAGATGTGAAAAGTTTACAATGATTTCCAAATTGATGCAGATTAAGTCTGTTCACAACATGTAAAACAACTGTTTTACATCTTCTAGCACACTCGTGAATTTCATTCACACCATAGAAAAAAAATTAGTCGATGTCACAAATTCCCTTAAATCAATATTATGTGGCACTTAAGAGCAGATCTGTTCATATTCTCGTGGCCTTGTGTAACTATCAAAGTGTTTACATTTACATAAATTACCAATTTATCCTCACTGTGTTTGCAGCTGTATGTAAAGAAACTTTTTTGGAGACAGGATTGAAGGGACGTGATTTACAGTACAAACACCCCAGCAGCTTATACGTTGCCAATACCTTCAGCTTGGCGATTCTGACTGGGCATTTCACAGTGGTCTGTTTAAAACGTACTCAAACAAGTCATGGGTTTTAGGAATAATCACAGCTCAATAGCCTAAAACAGACCTGCACGATAAATCAGATAGGCTCCTCCAAGCGTTTCTCATTACCTTAATGTAAATAATTTATAAGTTATTTCAATTCAATAGTTTTAATTTTTAAACTACTTTGGAACTGTAAACATAAACTGTTCTGACTTAGGTTCTTTCAACTTGAAATGATGAGGTATGAGCCAACCAGGGTCACGTTTCGTTAAATTAAGAAGTGCATGTATAGGTGTACTGGTGACGTCATCCTTTACGTTACATGGCTGCCTTTGAAGTCTTTGCATTTGAAGTTTGGCTTTGAGTTTGCCTAACCAGTTGTTAAGGAACCGATGTTTCATCTTACCTTGTTTTGTGGAATTGATTTTTGAAACTTGTTCTGTGGAATTCTTTCAGAAACATTTTCTGTTGATATTATTTTGTTCTTCGCTCAATTGCATCATGGGACTCAATAAATGTACAGTGTTTGCCCTACAACGATCTACGGAGTGGATCATTTTCGGACCACCAAGACACGAGTAAGCCTGCCTCTACAGATGATTTGTACGAATGAAGTGCTCAACAGACTGTTCTGACTGTTTCAGAGTAAAAACTGGACACACTCTTCAGATTGTAGTTTGAAGGATTTAGAGATGATTTAAATGTTTTGTTTGTTTTAATATATATTAAATCCTGGTTAATAATTTTCATAATAATGAAAGCAGTAGTATATTGTAGAATACAGTCCTTACTCTTGTACTGCCTGTGGTAGAAAATGTCACTAACAGCTGCACAAACAGCTGCACCTGGAAGTTCCTTATGTCTGAGAACTAATTCTCTAAAGGGATAAAAGTTAAGGGAAAGAAAATATACCTGTACTGACTATCCATGAGATGAACAGTTGAGTTAACTCAATATCTTAAGTTTAATAAACTTGTTTTCTCAAGTTCCGTTAACTTAACTTAGTTTTACATTTTAAGAACTATAACACATATTTGTATGTTCTGTTATGCTGCAAGTCCAAGGCACCAGGGGAATTGTCATTTCTAAAACAAAAAATAAGTACGAGTAACAATGAAAATGTACTTTCTATATAGTATAGAGATGCACTTATGTGAATGCAAATAAAGTTGTATTGGTGAAAGTAATGAAACATAAACATTTGCTTACATTTCTGAGTTTCACTATGTGCACAAAATATGGACGGACAATTTCAAGTCAGTTGAAGAAATTATTTGGTCATAAATGTTGCTCCATTTGTGAGTCACTTTGATTCCTAATTATTTTGTGGTCAAAGAACAGAATGTCAACACTACTGATTTATACAGGACATGCTGTACAAGAGTTTCTGTTTTGAGGCACATTTCACCAAATGTTGTGTTCTACATTGTGTTTTCCTGTTTGTTTTCCTCCGAAACAACTGAAGAACTGATTTGTGAATTAATTAAAGTTCCCAAAAAATGACAAACACATGTCCTCGTGTGTCCTCTTATGACGTGCACAGGCACAGCAGTTTGCTACATGACATGCAAGTGCTTTGCCCCATTAAATCAACCATATGCAGATAATAGCACTGATTTCCACACTGCACTATTTCCCCTGATGCTATGGTTTGTTCATCTTAAATGGGCTTGAATGGAAATCAAATTGAAGGTGGCTCTTAGCGGAGAGTGGCTCTGATGTTTCACTCTGCCTGTCCATGCTTAACGAAGGACAGGTTTTCTCTGAGTGGATCTTGGAGGCGGGAGGGGCAGGGTGCCCGAGCTCTTTGACAGAATTGTAAAGCGGCAGAATGAACAGATGTCTCCCAATGATTAATGTTCCTCCCTGACTTGCCTCAGAGGAGCTGCGTGCCCATGCATCTCTAACCCTGTACCTCCTCCCCAGCACTCTATAAAGCTAATTTCTTTAACTCACAGCCCTCTCAATCTTTTCTCCGCTCCGGTTCATCTTGTGTGTCTTATATTTCTCCCTCCACATGCATGTTTACTTGCACATTTGGATAAAACTGGAAAGACGGCATACCTGTCCTCTCTGATGGCTAAAGTTATTGTTCTAGTCAATGTGTGGTGCTAAAATACATCCTCCCAGCTGATATGTAAGAGTTAATATGGAATTTCCTTGTAATGTAATGGGGCAAGACTATAGACTATGAGGCTGTAAATCGAAGGGATCAGCCATAGAGAGAAACAGGGTCTTTTGTTTTCTCACTGTAATTTGGAAAACCTGTAAAAGCTTATTATAAGTGTGACCCCTACTGGCTAAAATGGGAATTATTTGTGTTTGTTTTAATATGTGTCTAGACATTTTTAAAAGCTGTTGGATTTGTCTTTTCATTCACTGCTTTTCCTTTCAGGAGTTGAAGTGTAGCACTGTATGCACTGTATGTGATGCAACCCTGCAACAATTTCTCTCATTTTCGAAGCATGCAGCATACATCGAATTACTTAGTAACATTTGAAATTGGACCTGTTACTTGAAACAAGGAATAAAAAAACAAACTGTGCGAAAAGTTCTCTCAAACCATGCCGACCGATGAATTTACATCCTCCTTCATTTGTGATGTGTTTCTTTTCAGATGACTGCAATGCAGGAGCACAGAGCAACAGCGTCCCCTGCTGCAGCTGCAGGGAGAAAGAAGAAACCCACACAGTCTCTGGGGAAATTGTCCATTAAAATCCAGCACTGAATGGTAATGAATACCAGGCCTATGGTAAAGGGCTCGCATTAAATATTTACATTATCGCTTAATATTTCATGTGGTAATTTTGTATTTAAATTGGATTTAATATTTAATATAAATACAGAGCTAAGTGGGGTATACTATTCTCAAACACCAATTCAGACACCTTCCAAATGGCTTGGGGGAGTAAATATGACATGGACTGCATACATATGTAGATCCTCAGAGGTAGAACACACACATGCACAAGGCAGACAGACAGACAGGCAGGCAGACAGACAGACAGCACGCCACTGTGTCTCCAGCAAGGAGTTTACCACTGAACTTGTATTCTCTAGGTTGAAATGTGCCGTAGGACAAAGGGAGGTCAGATCAGCGTTTTTCACTTGAAGTCTGAATGTTGCAACTTGCCAACAGTGGCCTCGCGGTTTAGTGGGGATAAGACGATCTGAAGCTCTAACAACTTCCAGCTGTTACTTTAGATTTTAGTGGAACAACACACAACACTAGAATGATTTAGCACCATAGACAGTGTCCATTTGAAACTTGTCATTTCATGTGTTTCTCTGCTGAACCAAATCTAGCTGATTTAAAGGACTTTGATTTCCCATTACCATGGGCATCTCTGTTGGCCAGATCACAAATTCAATTACACGGCAAAAATCACTGATCAAATTAAAGTAAAAACATTAGATTTGAGCTTTCTTTTGCCTGAAACAAGTGACTTTTTCCTAAATGAAGGAATGCCCAGCCACTAGCCCTTAAAACAAGATCAATTTTCTTTAAATCAAATTAGTTATGTTCTTGTTTCTACACAACAAAACTTGACATAAAGCTCTGCCTCAGCCATGGCTCTTGTAGCTACAACCCTCAAACTGAAAGTCATGCCAACCATTAATCCATCAACTCAACTGTGTAGTAATCAAGTAGCCCTATACGATGGGAGTCCTCAGAATCTGAGTGGAACTATTGGGACAACATTAGATAGATTTGTGATCCCCTCTGTATGTCCAACATTTTTCTTAATGATTAAAATTTTGGACTAATAGCAAATAAAACAATGCCATTCTCATCTTCACTGTGCTTTGTGTTTAGTATTGGTTACAAAATATTTAGTCAGCTTGCCGACATCATCATTTTGCTCAAAGCACTGCTTTTTATTTATATTTTCAGCACCAGGTTCTGAGGATTTTTTTTTAGAAAGCATTGTTTTTATCAATGAAATGAAATGTGACAGCTTTCAAAAGTGAACTAATGGAAACAAGAGTCTGAACCTTGAAATTCCATACAAAGATTCCAGACAAAGTTGAGAACATACTGTCAGGAAAATCACAACATAACCAGAAGTGGTAGAATTACATCAACTCAATAAGTAAAAATGCTTGTAAAAATTACTCTATTATGAGCAGACGTGCCACTTCAGATCTTTATTTCAAGTGGTAGCACTATGTACAAAATGCAAAAAGGTGCAAACACTATTTAAATAACGTGTTTTAAATACTATTAAATATCTAATAATGTTGATATCACTATCAGAAATGTGCAAGTTTAGTCCAGATTTGCTCAACCGACTTCAAAGTGAAAAATATGGAGAAGAAATATTATAGTTGCATTATCTAAACCTTTTATCTTGTTCGGGGTTTTGGGCGCTGGAGCCTATTCCAGCAAGAGGCTCGGCGCACCCTGGAAAGGTCACCAGTCTATCTCAGGGCCAACACAGAGAGACACACAGTACACAGACAGACAACCGTTCACACCTACACAAGCAGAGGAAGAACCTGCAAATTCCACACAGAAAGGCAGCAGCCAGAAGATGGATTTGAACCGGGGACCTTCTTAGCTGTTAGGCAGCAGCACTAGCTGCTCCACCGCCATGCTGTTCCTAATGGCTTTCAGTAAAATTTAAAGACAAATATCTGTTTTACTTTGGCCAAGAGACTGGTGGAGCTGATTATCCCTGTCCAATATGGATTGGAAACTGGATTTGTTTCAATTTCAAATTATTTAAAACACAGTAAAATGTACAACATTTAGAAATGTAAAACTTTCTGAAACTGTCTTAAGATTATGCTGCTAAATTTCTTCCACATAGAGTTTTTTTTTAATAATTTCACTTATGTTCAGTGGAAATTGAGACTTTTTTATTGCAACATTGAAAATGTCTAGTGTGGAAGGTGAAAAACACACAGAGAATAGTCACCACCTCTGTAATTCCCTGCATCTATACGGTGCTTCTGATTCCATTTCCCAGGCTACAATCAAGCCAATTTTAAGCCACAGCAGGCTTTTCATAGCTGATAAACCCACAACACAGAGATAAAGTCAGAGCTGGTGAACATAGTGGAGCATTCATGAGCTAAAGAGCCCGATTATTTCTCTCAGGAGGTGGTGGAGACAAAAACGGGGCTAAAAACGCAGTGAACATTAGATTCATCAGGCGGCAAATGAGACCCCTTCTTCGCCAGCTCAATTGCCATATGGTATTAGCGAGCATTAATTTACAAACTAAAAATGACAAGAGATCCACTTTACATAAAATTAAGTGTTTGATCTGTTGAATAATACACACAATTGAGAAACAAGTGAATAAACATTTAAACCATTTTGCATAACTTTATGGGCTCCGTACAAAAAGCTGTAAGTGACAGCATCAGGAAAATTCGTCAACACATCACCATGAGCTGAGATGCCACACAAACATATCTCAGGGTGTGTCATTGTCGTCAGTGGCCATCGGGTAAGCTGTTATTTTGATCGTTCAGCAAACACGAGGAACAGGCACAGCACAGAGGAGATCTGTCTTCAGGGAGGAAAGTGAGGAAAGCTTCCCTACAATCATCTTTTCTTTTTTTCTTTTTTTCTTTTTTTTTTTTTTTGCTCTCAGCAGACATTATGTAGTTGTGAGGAAAGTGATGGAGAGGATTCACAAGACTTGAGCTTTTTCCATCAAAGCAAATAGTGCAGACAGAACTAATCAATCACTGAAATGGGCTTCAAGTTGATGAGGCCTAGACATTGTGAGTTCTCCAGTGTGACAGTATTTTTTCACCCATTTATCTCTTGATTGTTCCATTCATCTTAATTTTATCCTTTGCCTCAAACATTAGCGTTTTCAGTATCAGCAGCAGCAGGGATTAAACAGCTACGATCGTACCTGAAGTACAAGAGCACGCCTCTCCACCTTCTGGAGTTATTATAACGCATAATGCATTGTTCGGCAGCAGCCACACAAAATGTGAGCGCATGAAAAGTAAAAAGCAACTGGCCTCCACATGTACAGAATCCGGATGTTTGAGCCACCTCTGCGTCTGATAAATCGGATGAATTGTACTGGGACTGGTGCTGCTGCTGGTGATATCTTTTTGTGTACTAAATCGCAAAGCTGAACAGCTAATCAAAGTGGTCTCTCTTACTGACGGGACTGACAGCAACTCAACAGGATGATTTGGATGAGAAGCCACCGACTGTGTGAACCATTAGAGTGAAGCAGAGTACAAAAAAGCAGGGAGAGAGAGGGCTGGGTGGAGCAGTCCGCATTGATTTTAAGTGTAATGCTAACGCTAGATCAGTGCTGGAAATGGGCCATTATTCCCTAGCACATAAAACCCCGGACCAATGATTTGTAAGGCAAAAACTTTTTAACATAAATACCATCACTGTTGTGTTCATCTGTAATAAAAAAAATATCTAAACATCTGTTTAGAGTCAGTGCTTTATTTGGCTAAAATACATTCAAAGACAATTTGGAGGCATTTCTTCTTTAATTCATTTCTTCATTTAATATTCACCTACTTCACTACATTTTTAAAAGGCGATTGTTAATCTTTTTCTCCATTACATTTATTGCATTTTAAATACAGCTTACGAATTTGACATCATGAAATTATAAAGTGACTAAAATTATTTTTATTTAATCACCAACAGAGTATGTGGTTATTAAAACCAGTTCCATCAGTACCAGCTGCAACATTAAAGTGATGAACACATTAATGCATATCATATTCATTAATCTAAAATGAGGAATATAGGGTACTCAAGTATTTGTTTGAGCTAATTATTATTATTTGTAAAAGTATTTCTATATAGATTTTAATTTCACATATAGTGAACAGCTCGTGTTCTTTACTAGCTGTGAGTGATGTTGTATTTGCTTATATGCTTTGACAAAGCACATTCAGCATCTCCACCAAAGTTTTGCTTGGTTTATTGCCCAAGTTAATTAACACTGGTGATTATCACCACATTTTTAAACTGGCTCACTGATATGAATAAGAGCAAATGAGCTCCAGGTTTGAAAATGTCCCAAGATGTTGGGAGTCCATCTGAAGTCTGCAACACTGATGCTCTGTGGGGTGGGATAGGGAATAAGGGTCAAGTCAGATTCAGGTCAGAATAAGGGTCAAGCCAGAGCTGGACTCTGAGTCCAGCTCTGGCACTAGGTAACTGCTAAGCTACATTCATTATATGACAGGTACAGTAACTCGAGGACACGTTCAAGTCAATGTATTATGTGCCTTATGATCTGCTATACTGCATTTTTTTCTTTGCAAATGTACAGTAGTATTCAGATTGAATAGTGTTGTATAATTTTGAATAATGTGACATAAACAGTCCACCTTGTTAGACTTTCTTTCAGAGGTCAACTTGACTAAAGTAGCACTTCAGTCTGCTCACTCTGTTGTTTCAGTTTAATGTTACATTCCCTGCAGATATATTATTTATATTTTAAGACTCTGTTAATTCACAATTTCCTTAGACCAGGATTTATTGTGTACGGACTCATTTTTCTGTTTTTCCTGCTGCAGAAAATGTAAAAGTTGAAAGTATAGACTAAGCAGAAAGGTCATCCTGTATCTTGCAAATGGCAAGAAGATGACACCCCAATTTCTCAAATGATTCCACTCTTTTGAGGGTATCTATGGTAAAGCCTCCCTACAAGTGTGCAAGGGGGCGTTAAAATTATATCGTCACTATTTCTTTTTAACCCTAAAATGTCAAAAACACTTGTTGACATTTGTCCAAACATAGTTATAGTGGTTTAGATAGGCACAAACACACCAGGTTTTGGTTTAGGAACTAAACTAATGTTGTTAGAGTAAGAAAGAACTTCTTCCTTTTTTTTTTTTTTTGTACTTTTGGCTTATCCCATGAGTTCATGGTCACCACAGCAGATCATTGTCTGCATGTTGATTTGGCACAGTTTTTACACCAGATGCCCTTCCTGACGCAACCCTCCTCAATTTCTACCAGGCTTGGACCAGCGCTGCACAGCTGGGGAGGGGAATGGGCTGTTGGGGGTTCAGTGTCTTGCCCAGGGACACTTCACCACTTCGCCAGGGATCGAACCACCCACCCTGTGGTCCGTGGATGACTGCCTTTACCAACTGAGCTACTGCCTCCCCCAAGATCACTACTTCCTTAATGTCACATAATGCATGCTACATTGTCATGTGGCTGGTTACAATATCAGCAGATGCATTAGTTGCACACTGGACACACTGGTAGACATTGCCAAATGAATTTTTGAGTCACTTTTGGCTGCTACTGCAAACGACATATATAGTTGTATTTTATAAGAAAACAGTCTCTCCGGTCCAAAGTGTCCTTGGGCATGACACATAAGTTGCTTCTCGTGTGTGTGTTCCTCACCTCTGAGTTGCTTTGCATTCAAGCCTCTGCCAAAATAACGAAATGTAAATATAATCCACTGTGGAGTTTAATTCCTAAAATCAAAAACAGCAAGTGCATAATGCTGAAGGTTTGCTTACATCCCACTGGAGGTCACTCCAATTATCCCTGATGGAAGTGCATTCTCATAAGCCACTTTTCTATAAGAAGCATGTACGGTAGCCATGAATATGAATTAGTATATGAAAGCAGGGGGAGGATGAAGGTGGCTGTCCAGTGTTCACATTGAAGAAGGTGTTCCCAATGTCAGTGTGGCAGGAAAAGTCACGGTTTTCATTAGAAAGAACTGATGTATTTATGCACTTGAAACATTGAAGTGTACTGACCAGCCTTCCATTCTCAGTTTTACAGTGTACAATCCAACATGTAATTTACATTAGAAATTAAATTAGATGAGTGGGGGAAGTATTCATTATTTTTAGCTCAGTTTCTTTTGTTATTGTGCAAATGTTTGGCCATTATTCCTCCCCCCTTTTTTTTTTTTTACAACAGTTGAGATGATACAATAATTGAAGCAAAGGCGATACTTATCCCTGACTGTTTCTATGAAAAGAAAGGTCATGTGTATTTCTAACATACACTGTACATTAGCATTTCAGAACCAGTCAAATAACCCTATTACTAGCTTCCTTGGCTTTATTGAAATTTAAATTTACGGTCAGAGCCTGTGGCTATATAAAATCACAACTCTTCTGAGTTGAATCATAGCTCTTCTGATCAAATTACAGAGCTCTTAATTAAGGTTTTTCCTATGAACTACAAAGAACATGACACAAAGCACAATTTCAAAACCTGAGGGAAAAGCACACTGAAAGTTTATATAATTTTCAGGGTAGCAATCTAATTATTGTCATTCTGCAAATAAAGCTAAGAAAAAGGATTAAGATATAAAGTACATGGTACAATGTGTTGCTCTGAACTGCTTACATGCTAATGAAAAATATATTTGAATATTATTATGTCTTGTGTCTAATATGGTTTATTCAAGTATGTTACTGAATTAAAATGGTTGGTCAGACACGTGAAAGATGTACAGTGTAGCCATTTATAGACTACATGTGCTGCCCTGACATAAAAAAAACAATCTATGGAAACATACTGTACAGTACTTAGTCCTTATGTGTGCAAATTCCACCATTTTCTTTAAGCACATCCGCCTGTTAGAATTTACTACTCAACACTGAACACATGGGGCAAATAAGTGAGGCTCATCAATTATTAGTTTTGCAGTTATTTTATTTTGTAATTTTATCTACTATTGTATCATTATTAGACAAATAATTACATGAGATTATGGTGGATGGAAAGTCCAGTAAATACATAAGATCTTCATCTTGAGCATGAATGTCTATTGAATTTTAGTGAAGTACTGCAGTGAAAGGCTGCTGGTGGCAATAAATCAATATATATTGTCGGTTGTACACTCATTTTCTAGAAAAGTTGCAACTTTTGAATAAATAATAATATAATACAATCAATATTTAGATAAAAAATCATCTCTGATAAGATAAATAAAGGTTCAAGTTCAAAGTAAAGTTTTTTGGGGTATTCACTGATAAACGTTAATGTATTTTGTAAATAGAGGCTAATTTAGAGTTTGATGCAACACAATCAACAAACACTGGGACAGAGTAATTTTTACCACTGTGTCACCTTTCCTGTCAATGACAGGAACTGTGGATACTAATTGTTGCAGTTTAATAAGTGGAATACTAGACACAAGACTTCAGCTGCCCAACCGTTGTTTGATTCTCTTCTTAATGATGCTCCACATTTGAAATAGCAGACAGATGTGAACTGCAGGCAGACCAGTCAAGCACACACTCGCTCTGTGTCTATGAAATCATGCTGTCGTAGCATACACCCTCACACATATGCAAGGTCACGCACATTCAACAGTGGTTTCTGCTCCTGGCCTTTATGCACTGAGAATTCCCTGGAGTCCCTGAATCTTGTCCCAATATAATAGACCGTAAATGGGTAAGGACCTCAATTTTTTGCAATAAACATTCCTCGAAGTGACTGACAATTCTCTCACAAGGTTTGGCATGAAGTGGTGAGCCACGACTCATCTTTGTGAATTTGGTGGATGCTCCTTTAAAACCCAGTCATGATCCCCTCACCGATTACCAATTAGCCTGCTTATTTTGGAATCATCTAAAGTTGATAAAATATTCCAATTAAACCAGTCTTATTTTTATTTCTATCCCAACCATTGAATGTCTTACATCCAAGTTTAAATTTGCTCATAATAACAAAATACATTTAATACATTGAAGTTAATCATTAAAAACAAACTGACAAATCACAGAGTTTTGATTTTATTGCATTTTAAATAAGTCCCAACTTTTACATAAGCACCATGATAAAATATAAACATAAAATAAAATCACTAAAATAGTCCTTTAAGTTAAAGAAAATAAGTGTAAGAATTGAAATGTATTTTAATGCATCTGACTACTGTAGGCATCCATCATGATTTATACCTTTGTCTTGCACATTATTTTGCATAGAAAGCCATATTCAGTTTACAGTAGTTGCAGATAGTCTTCAATACATTTGCTACATTATTATATTACTAGTATACAGTTTCCAAAAAACAGTGTTGCAGTGTTTAAGCACATCTGCTAAGTTAACGTTATTTAAATATGAACTGTGACTCAAAATCTGTCAGAGCTACCTGAAAACCACAGAGAAGTTATGTTATGTGGGCTTCAATGGACATGCATTGGAAATAATCAATATAGAATAATATGCCCATAATATGCCACATTAATCCATTTTCATTATTTTAGCAAATAATATTTAAAATATTCAGCTTTTCTATCTCGTTATGTCAGGTTGAAAAAATCATACACATGACTGTAATGCATTTATTGTTCCGTCTGATGTGTTATCAGCGACAAAAAGGTATAAGAGACATTTGTGCGAGTAGGTGCGGAAGTAGAGCATTATGTTTGCAATGTAATGTGTTTAATGCGCATAAAGTGGAATGAGTTAGATCAGCAAAAACAGAACAACCTACACCCAGCAGGGGTCAGCATGAGAAAAAATGTAAACTAGCCATGATTGAATGGTATCAGTATGGGCCTGACGTAGCCACAGACTGCTTAACCCTGTCCAACACAACGTTAACACCTCTGGGTGAATTTAATGTTGTGACTGATCAGTGTATATGTTGTGTCTTTTCCTTCTTGTATCCTTGACAAATGGTGTGAACGTTAGAGGAGTGTGTGCACAATTATTAGAGAGAGTCATATAGAGAGGCAGGTGAAAACAAAGTTTATATGGATCTGTCCTGACCTCTGAAAGAGAGAGAAAAGCAAGCAGTGCAGAGTTTATTAGATTACAACTGATCTCATGGTGATGGACTGCCCTTCCAGGTACACAGACACAAGAAAGAGACAGACTGATCCTCAGCTCAATTCTGCCATCAAGTGGAGTAAATATGATAAGGTATTTTTACTTCTACTTCACCTCTGGTTTTTATGTCACAGAGCCACTGAGTCACGTATTTATTTCAGAACTGTGTCCCTGTGTCACTTCAAGAGGAAGAAATCAAGATTTATCAAAGACCTTCACACTGCTTTCCACCAGTTAATTGACTTGCAAAATATAGGTCACTGGTTAATTTCCTGACTATTGATAAATTACTAGTGCACTAACTAATAATTCCAGCTCTACTTTAACATCAGCAAAAGTAAAATGTTAATGCATAGCTAATAACCAGGTAATTACAAAACAGAGCTAGCTAACTGAAACTTATGCACTGACACCGTTAGTGGCTGCTTGCATTACTTGGGGAACGTTTATGCCTTAGAGTGACATTAAATTTAGTTTTATTTATCTCCCAGAACCCGCCTGTGAGATACCTGTGAGAACATTACCACTGGGTCAGCCTTATTTATCTGTTCATTGATTGGAGAACATTTGTTGTGACGTAGTTGCTTCTAGCCAATCAGCATGATCTTGTCCACCGGCTGCTGTCGCGGGAACTGCTAGATTCTCAAAACAGTAAACACAAGCGGAGGACGTCTCAACAAGTTTATATTGGAAAAAGCTACTTAAGTCTTGTGAGTTCTCTTGATACAACACCGCTTTGTGAACGCTAATTAAAGAGTAGTGCATAATTTCGCAAGACACTTAGGACATCTTAGGTCACTCTTGTAGCCAGCTAACGTTCGTGGCTAAGGAGACTTACTACTTAGGTAGCCATTGTTAACGATGCATGATCCCGGAAGTAAAGCAGTAGTTTCTTTAAAATATAAGTATAGCTCACGTTATTACACTGTTACTTGCGTTACACAAGGGATATTCAGTCGTTTATAAAAAAAATATGCCGCTGCATAGCGTTTTATTCTTAATAGTGACGTCCGCTTTTAAGAAGGGAGTTTTAAAATTTCGCGAACTATTATATTGAAGCTTTACATTAATCTACCGATGTACGGTTTTATTGTGACAGCCCTGACCGGAAGAAGTAATTTTTTATTCTCAAACCACTTGCTGCTGACAACGTCTCATTCTCATTTTACAGCGCTTCAAAATGTCAATGTTTCGATTTACTAATCAATAGGTTATAATTAAAGATACGACATTACGTGTTTGTGCAAGCAGCACCTTATTGTAGACAGAATTGTAGACCGGACACCACATAGAAAAAGTTCGATTTACTCGATTTACACTTTAACTTAGACTAATTCAAGTAAATCAACCAGCAGCCACATTTCACCTGTTATAAATATGGCTGTGCCTCAGATTTCCAACTGGATGCTTGTAAAGTAGTATTATGATAGTGGGAAACATGGCATCACACTTTAAAGTGTCAGAAGTCAAATATTTTTTCTAAGCAAAAAAGGACTTTCACACCTGAGACTTAAAAGCAGCTTGTTCTTAGAGTAAGAAAGAGTAAAACTCTAATTAGGAAAACGTACTCTTAAAAGGAGGCTGTTATGTAATGGTCTGAGAGATGACTGTCTCTAAAGATATGTTGCAGGCTCAATTTTTTTCCCACAATTGTTTTTCTGTTCTTAGGTGTCTTGAATCCCATTGGCTGATGGCAGTGATAGCATCACCATGTCTCACAAGCTGACCAAAAAGGAGCTGGATGAACAGTTTGAGCTGTTCTTAAAGGAGGTAATGTAACTTTCTATACAGGCTACTGTGGTGCTATTTGTGGGTACGATCCATTAAAGGCTGCATAAATTGCACAGCATGAAATAACTAATCCTAAACTAATAATTAATCTATATACATTATTAAGCTACGACAACAAATTCTGAGGCACAAACAAACTACCTTTGAATAAATTATAAAGGCATCTTCCTGACTTGGACATGATGTTTTGTCAGTCTGTTTCAGATGATTCTGTTGACCTGGGCAGCTTTGAGAAGGAGCCTCATATTAAAAGCAGTCAGAAATCAGCCCAGAAACCAACAACATCATGGTGGCAAGATGATTCACACAGCGGTGGAGAAACAGAGAAAGGTAATGGTGAAGTCAGAACTCTCCATCCATCACACTAAACATTTTAAATTTACATTACATGTAGTCATTTGGTGGGTGCTTTTATCTGTAGTGACTTATAAGTCTTTTCAAGTGCACAAAAGATCTATGAAGTGCAAACAAGATCTGTCCACAGAAGATCTATGTAGGTAGTAGTCATAGAGAGTCACAGTAGGCATAGAGATTGTAGACCTGGAGGATGGTATTCAGGTAGGAAAGTGCAGATAAGTTAACCACTTTGTAGTGGAGAGTCAGAGAGTTGAACTAGATGCTGGTGGCTTCTGAAGTCAGTGCAGAGAGATGTTAACCTATTGCTTATTATTTACCTATTATCAGAACGAGAATGTTCAAAGTCTTTATCTTAACTGTCACTGTTATTTGCAGTGAACGATGGATTTGGGCTTTTGTTATAATAATAGATACTTTATTGATCCTCACAGGGAAACTGTTGTTGTATATAAATGATGTGCAGATATTTTGGGAGTTTCAGTGTTGTATCTAAGGACACTACAGCAAGTGGCAGGGAACTTACCCACCAACCCTGCAGTTGCTTGACCAACTGAACCCAACAGTCGTAAAGTCAGTGGAACTCTTAAGAAGCAGTTCAGTATGCTGCTTTTAAAAGGCCAGTATGGAGATTAAACTATGACCTTGGCATTATTAGAACCATGCTGAAAACATCCATTAATCCATTTTCTAAACCACCTAGCTCAAATTATCAGCGTCCTCTGACCCTGAATAGGATAACTGGCCTTTACAATGCAATTAACAAATGGTAGTCATCACAAAAGCAGTGGATAGTGAACGATCTGTTTTCCAGTCAACAGATCTCTCGCTGTTTTTACAAAACAAAACTGGAGAAATTGGTTGTCCTTTTTTACATTTCTGCATTTGTCTGTTAATGACGTCCTGTTTTTTCAACATTGTCCCTTTCTGGGTTTCCCCTTTCCACAGCTGAGTCGGCCAGAAGCAGATTTCTTAAAGCCAAAAGGTCCCAGCCTGAAAATGAGGGTGAGAGCAAGATAACAAAAAGTCCTATAAAAGGCTTAGAGGGTTTTTTTTTTGGTCCACATTCAGGTGGCTTATTTAAAACACAATGTTAAAAACAACCTCATACCGAACAGATGTACGTTCTTACATGCACAGACCATGTTTACTAAGAGTTACAGATGTTTAAACCTCTATTAAGTTCCCTCCTGCTCATTGCAATTATACGTTTAGGTGTGTTTTATTTGGTTAAATGAATAATTTAATTATTTCCGTTTCCGTATGTTTTCTCTGTTGTCATGCAACAGAGCATATTCAA
Organism: Channa maculata; assembly: GCA_020496755.1. Taxonomy (NCBI): domain Eukaryota; kingdom Metazoa; phylum Chordata; class Actinopteri; order Anabantiformes; family Channidae; genus Channa; species Channa maculata. Next base: position 4,371,390 of record CM035605.1, on the reverse strand, counting down.
ACATGTTCTGCATGAACTGACGTACCAATCTGACTAAATCATTATTATGTTATGAAAAAAAATACAGTTATCCTCCTAAAATGTGATCTTTTTACAAATAGAGACAATTACAAGCGTGGAAACACAGCTGGATTAACAACAGACTTAAAGCAGATTTTTTTGTTTTTGTGCCTCCTGTGGTTGCCAAGACAACACACAGTGTCAAGCTGGCAAGTGCAGCCACTATATCCTGTGTGTGCACTATACTTGTACACTGCCAGTCTGCCACCTTTTGTTCTTGGTCTCCTTCTGTTGTGATTGTGTTTAAACTGGAAGCCATAGAGGTGTCAGCAACAACCGGTTGTTGTTTGAAATAAAATCGACAGTGAGTGGCAAAACAATAGATAAAGTTCAGTTGTCACTTTCAAATTGCAATGGACACTTAAAATATTATTTTTCCATCTTTTTCTGCCTCCTGTGCTGTCTGAAGTTGTATGCGTGGAGCATTTTTATAAGCCAGTCCCCAAACCTCGCTGCAGAGATCTGGATAAACCTGTTCAATTGGACAAGACTCACAAAGACACTGTTTTGGAGCCGTCCCAAACTGTGAAAAGAGCAAGAACTCCAGTTGAGGACTTGAGCTCTGACGCTCTGATGAGCTCCACTCCTGAAAAGCCTCAGTGTATCTCAGGAGAGAGCAGCCCTGACAGGACACATTCTGGCCGTACTTCACCAGCCAGTACTAATAGTCACTCCCAGTGGGACAGTGAAGATGGTAACTTCAGTCTCGTGTTGGTAACACACTAGCTTCTCAGCAACAGTTTTAGTCATCCCTAGTGTCAGTAGTTCTCTTAGTTGTTTGTCTTTGTCTCGCTATTTTGGATGTTAGAGTTATTGTTTTCCTGCTTCCACAGAAACCTGAAGATTATTGTTTGCTTATTGTGATACATATTAAGCCAGTGTTGGCCTTTTATTACTGTAGATACTGTACAACATAATAGATTGTGTCATTTACTGGATGATATACAGTATGTTCTTTTGAATCATGCTGATACTAAAAGGATTCAAAAATGTACCACACTGTACTCTTTTTTTTTTTTTTTACCTAATGCCATATTTAATTTGTTTTGGATCAATTACACATCCTAAAAATGTAAAAAAGAAAAAATGTCTACACATATGACGGGATACTTTCAACAGCTCTTAAACTTTAGCAAGCAGCAAAACAAAAACTATGAATTCACTTGGTAAGAAGTGGATGACAATGTTTGCATTTTTTAAAGTTTATTTACAGCCTGTTGCATTAACACAAGTTTTTCTATTCTTTTATTTCTGTTTTCCGATAACATAATGTCAAGGTCTGCTGGCATCTGGCAGGTCTTTCAGCAAGTCTTTGAGAATGTCTCAGGCCATTGAAGAGGAGGATGAGGATCCAGGAGACACTGATTTGAAGAAGGAAGAATTAAAAGCAATGGTTCCCAGCAGAGACAGTACAGAGACAGAGGGTAAGATTCAAGTTAACCGCCATTTCCATACAGTTGCTTAGGAATTTATTCAGACCCCTAATTTGTATAAACTATGTTCAAACAGGTAATCTTGCCTCACGTGGACTTCAGTCAGGTTATAAGTTGATGCAAAAAGTGTGCGTTTTTTTTTTTAATTAATTAATTGTTAAACCAGATAACTTAAAAAGCTCTGAAATGTCAGTTATCTATTGCCTGCCGTAGGCTGCAATGTTAGATTTTAAAAAGTTATTGTATCTGTTACTGGCTGTCTGCAGACATTTCACATCTATAAATGAACAAGGGGATTGATGTGACATTGGATTTATTGCTGTTATTAACCTTTAAGAAAGTGTAGTTGGCGTCATCAGACACGTCACTACTGCAAACACCAGTAGCTTAGAAGCTCCTAGAATCATTCAGGGCAATTTTCTGCTGCCATTTATCTCATAGATTTATCCATACCTTATCTTTAAAGGCTTATTCTGTTTAGAGTCGCAGGGGTGCTGGGGTCATTGGGCAAGAGGCAGGGTACACACTGGACAGGTCACCAGTCTATCTTAGGACCAACACAGAGAGACATACACAGACAGACAACCATTCACAGTTGGCAATTTAGAGTCACCAATAAACCTAACATGCATAGTCTCTATCAGTGTCCAGTCAAAATTAAGTCAAAATTAGATACATTAAATATTTATATAGACTATTTTTGTCAGAAAAATGTTGTTATCTCTCCAGCAACACTTAAATTCCTAATAACTCCAAAAAGTTGCTTAAATATGTTTTGCCTTTTTGGTTTCAGTCCCTCTGTGTGCATACGGGACATTCTACCACATAGTACATTTCAGATTTATTTATGCTTGTATTATTTTCCCAAGTTCTGTATTACAGGTTTGGATTGTGTGTGTGTGTGCTATCTTTTTAAATGGATGCAGACTCAGTGATGGTACCAGCTGTGAATATGGGCCTGGACACTATGGAGGAAGAAGAAGAGAAGGTCAGGTTCTTTGCCCAACTTGAAGCTGAGGCATCATCCACTATAGATTATTCCAAGCTGAACAGAGAGCTGGACTCCACTAGTTCTACTCTTGGTATTAACCTAAGGTATGGAGATTGTCTAATAGTACAATGCACCTATTGTTTCTCACAAAGTAGTTTCAAGTTCTCTGAATGCTTTGGGTTAAGTAGCTTAATCTTTATAAAAAGGATTTATATTCTGCGACTTCTGATGTACGGTTCTTGCTGCTTTGAAGTTCGGAATTGGCACCGTGATAAAATGAGTATGGGTATTCCCTGCAGGAAAGCTGAGGAAGAAGTGGAGCAGAGCAATCAAACCAAGGCCAGAGACACAGAGGGCATCAAAAACTCTCCAGGTAAGTGTGTCAACCATTCACAAGCCATTTTTTTTCGGCACTCCGCATCTCTATACATATTAATTCCAGATTGTCTTTTGCTCTCTGCTTCTACAGGCTCTCCTCACTACAGTGAGGATTTTGAGGATGAGGAGAATGGCAAAGAACCTTTAGAGGAGGTTTGTAGATGGCATAAGCAGTGTAATAATTCCAAGGTTGTGTAGTAAAGTCAGAAAATGAAGGGCCTTAGTGAAAGCTATTGGAGCAATCCATCACTTTGTTATTTGTGTTTTAAACTTTATCTTTGTTCATTTTGAAATTTGAGCTGACTGCTGTATTGCTTCATGTTTCATTAATTCATGTAATGCATTTTCCAGAAGTCAAAGACATCTCCAATTTTTGCCAGAGGTAAGATGAAACCGCTAAGTTTACATGGCCCTGTAGCTGACCTTATACTGTATCTGTAAAGTAATATATTATCTGCTAGTAAATAAGGAGGAGTAAATATTAAAAATAGTCACAAACTAAATTTTTGTCTCAGTTTCTCTGTATGATTCATTGGAAGACACTGGCAGAGAAGACACAAGGAAGGACACAGTAGGATCACTGGACAGAGGTAATACAAATGTGTTATGTAGAAGCTGTCAGTCAGTCATGTCAGTAGTCACAGGTCTACAGGCTTCAGATGTTGTTATGGTGGCTAGCAAGCACTGAATTCTGACATTATCTGAGACAGCATACTAAGGCAAAAGAAAAATCAAAGAAAAGCAAAAACATGATTTATCAAACATCCAAATGTGGCAGTGGGTTCTCTTGCTTATCTGAACGTGCACCGTATAACACCACAATATACTGCAGCAGCTTTGAGATGGACTGCCGACCTGTCCAGGCTGACAGTGAGTCATTTGTGTAGTCTGTGCATTATTTTCAGAGCAAGTAAGCGCAACGATAACCTGTGAACAGAGGAGAGTAAAGTTACAAGAATATTCTGCAAACTGGTGATTGTTTATTCCTTTTAGCCCCAACAGTAAAAGGTATAGACTGTTGCATGTAAAATAATTTAAAATTAGACTATTCCCTGTTTCCTTAAGGATGTTATCCTATAACTCACTTAATGCACACGTGGAAAAAAAGAGTGTGTGCACACACATAGGGCTATTGATGATTTATAGTAATATCTTTTGTGGTAATTCATCAGACTACTGTCGGTGACAGATTAATGCGCTATGAAATTATTTATACTCATGCTATGTTGCGCAACACCTTTAAAACTTTCAAAAAGGCCCAACTTATGATTTTATTACTGCAGGCACAAGGTGACTCAAAGCGCTGTACAATGACATTAAAATTTATTAGTTTTCCCCATACAAATCATTACTTAGTGAGACTTAGTGATTTATTGCAGTTTAACCATTGGATAATAAAAACATTTAAGAATTCAAGTATTTTAAGTGTACACTATTTTCTGTGCAGGGCTGTCAAATGTGCAGAGTGGAGGCTCAGAGATGGAGGCTCTTCATGAGGCATACAGACAGATCCAAGTTGAGGAGGATTCAAAAGACCATAATCTCCATTTTTCGTCTCTACAAGGGAGAGCGAGAACTAACAGGCCTGCTTCTCCATCTCCCCCCCCTCAACTGGTCAGACAGTCTTTTCCGCCTGCTTCTACTAATGAGTCAGGTCAGATATTATTTGAAGACAGAGAAATATACATGCAGCAGAAGAGTAATCTGTTTTCTCCTCTACCTCTGAATTATTTTCGAAGCCTTGCACTGTGTAGTGACAGAAAAAAGCTGACACACAGCTGATCCACAACAAGAAATGTCTGAATTTAAAATATATGCAGGAGGAAAGTGATTAATTTTGTATTCTAAACCCACATCCCAATTAGTTGGTTAGTTACTTTGAAGTCTGGATTTATAAACTGAATGAGTCATTAGGATTCAAAAAGGCACTCTAATGGCAAAGTTTCCTCTAGAAACATATGAGAAATGTACATTCCTTCCTAAATATAGAAGACATAACCATCCTCTGAAACTGGACACATCCACTCCTTTCAGGTGCAGCAATGTCATGATCATGCCAGGACTTAAGGGTGTGAAGTAATTGTTTTGCTGTGTGTATTTAGAGCTACCCACTGCAGAAGAGCTGATGAAGCCCATCCGACCAGAGGAGGCCCATACCAGAGGGTTCACCCTCCAGCCTCTCAGGTTAGAACTGGAAAATAATGCAATTCATCTGAAAATGTTGTCAGAGCAAGACAAACTTAAACTAGTACTGTATAAGATTTAGTTAGTGGGGATGTTGCAAATTTCAACCATCTAAATGCCCCACCCCATCACCTATTCTTCAGTTTTAGATTTTAACTGTTGAGTGCCTCAAAGGAAAATGTATGTATGTATGCAAAGGAAAATGTTTGTATTGAAAACAGTACAACAGTTTCTATATATGTTACAGTTATGTTGAGCTTGAAAAGGAATTCCCAGATGTGGCATATGCAGAGTCACAGCTGAAACTACCAGGAAGGGCTGACCCTGATGCAGGGATAAAGGGAGTTAAGGGATCGACTAACCACCCATCAAGCTGCTCAGAACCTCCCAGCTATGACCTGACATGGAGCATCAGAGAGGAAGTGGAGAGGCTGATGCAGGACCACCAGAAGTTGCCTTCCTGTACATCCTCACAGGCTGGCAAAGCTAAGAAACAGCCAGTGAGGCGAAGTTTATTTTTCTTATTTCAGCAGTGTGTGAATCATTAGGTGTTTGTAGTACAGAATAAAAGGCTTATTGAGAAACAGCCCATTCAGAAAGGTTTACATACAAAACTAGATTCAAAAGTTACTTTGTTTATTAGAAATGGCTAATAGTTTCATGTTTACAAAAAGTAGAGGATGCAAGCACAATGGAGTGGTAGGAAACATATGTCCACAGCTCAGTATTTGTCTGCAACATGCATCCATGCATCCAAAGTTTATTGTTTTAAAATGCTGAAGATGTTCCAGTCATTTGCAATTTCAAAGACAAAAACATTTATTTCAATCTCCTCATGAACTAAAAAAAAGTAATTCTAGGACAGTTTCTATCCCCTAGATTCATGTGCATGTTGTTGATTCAAAAATTAAGTGACTGTCTAAAAAAAAAAAACTGTCTGCAGTTGTCAACATAACAACTTTTAAAAAAACAGCTCCACATTCCTGTCAAGAGTATAATTGTGCCCCATGTCTTTTAATACACTGTGTAACCATGAGAAATTATCATTTTTTTCTAGGCTGCTTGTAGCTCCACCATTTCTCATCCTTCCACATCTTCAGTGAGGAAGCCCACTGTGCCTCCTGTGAGAGGCAGGAATGTCCAGGGGAGAAGAGCAGTGCCCTCCCGGTTTACAGGGACCAGTAGGACTGCTGCTCCAACCAAAACCCAGATTTCTGTTTCCCATTGTCCCCAGCATTCACGAAAAGCCAGTTCCACACAGACACAAAAAAAAGATGACTCAGGTGATTTATCGCACATAAATATTATAAGTTAAATACATACATTTTAACTTAGCAAATTGAATAATGTACATTTAATTTTGTTCCAAATGTTTGATTGTTTGATTAGCAGAGCCTGGTCTGAATGTGAGCAGTGAGCTGGTGGCTTCTGTTCAGTCCTTAGTAGCTGTCCTCCAAGAGCAGATCCACACTAGCAGCCAACATGATCCCACAAACACACAGGAACTAAGTGCCCAACAGAGCACATGGACGCACCAGCTTACAAAAAACACTGTAAGAAAATATTTGACCTCCATTTACATTAACTTTAAGATGGAAATCACATGCCATGGTCTTGCTGAGAAGATTCAAAATTTTGCACCATCACTGTTTTGAGAAAGATTTTAGTAAATTAGATTTAGATTAGGAAAAAAACATTTGTATTAACTTATACTTAAGAATTTAGCTTCCATCACTTCCAAGCAGTAGTAATAAACATAATCGAATTTGCAAAGCTTGAAAAGTGAAATTTTTCAAACAACAGGGGATTTCTTTCAACTAATTAAAGCAACATCTGTTGCCAGTTTTAGCACAAAAGAGTAGAACAGTCCACACAATTAACTGGATTGGAAATCAACCTGGTATCTGAAGACAGCAAGCTAGTGTTATCTACTGTACCCATGTGGTTGTGGTTCAACGATACCATAAACTGTTGCACATCACTAAACTTATTATGTCTGACTTTCAGAAAGATGAGGATCATTTTCTGTTAGAAGAGCTGAGAGTCCAGCTGGCTCAGAAGGAGAGGGAGCTGCAGGTGATGAAGGAAGGAGCAGAGGAGCTCCACAGCCTCAGACAGCAGAATTACTTACTGCAAAGCAAGGTGCACAAACCTCCAATATTGGCCAATCAAGTCTGTGCCTATCACCACCAACCACCATGAGCCACCTTAAGTTTCACAAATCAAACACCACCCACATATTAATAAACCTCCCAAAAATTCGGTCATTGGTAGAATGAACAGGTAGCTGATGTAATTCCAGCTGCTGCTGAAACAATACACAACAAGTCTTCTTGCATGTAATTAGGTTAAAGGCAAATTCACTTAAACAAAAAATGTAGTTTTTAATGACGGAAACACACACGTCAGTAACATCCACTTGCTGAGTTTATCAAATGATAAAATCAATAATGAAGGTTTTCTGCCACGAAAGCAGGAAAAGTAAATAACCAGTTTTGTGTGTGTGTGTGTGTGTGTGTGTGTGTGTGTGTGTGTGTGTGTGTGTGTGTGTGTGTGTCCTTATGCCATTATGCCATTAAAATTTATGTTTTTCATCACTTTGCACCCTGACGATTTTCAGTTGCAACACTGAGCAACTCTGATTTAATTATGGCTCAGATCAGGTCTTGTAATAATGGGTCAAGTCAAAGTCAAAAAAGAAATAGACTTGTGCCTGAGGAGCATAGTATAAAAACTTGCACTAGCATTGTATCAACAAGGAAAAAAAGAGCCCAGTTTTTGGATCCTCTGAGTTTAGAATTGGTCACTTTTTGCTACTCATTAGCAATAATGCAGGAAAGAAGGGTCTGCAAATCATTAGTGTTGAAGGCAAAAAGGAGTGGACATCCCTGTAGTAACAGCTTATTCGCTAAAGTTTGAGGAACCACTGTGTCCTTTTTTGCTATTTTTCAGCTGCGGAGTACAGAAGAAGAAAGTCAGAAAAATCGATGGGCTAAGGCTACAAACCCTGCAACAGAGGAAACGCTTCAACAGATTAACAAAGAAATTAAAGAACAGGAGACACTCATAAAAGGTTACCAGCAGGTTTGTTTCCGTCTAATCTTAAAGTCTTAAAGTTGGTGAAGATTCTCAGCCATCCAGGTTTGGTTATCCGAAGATTGAAGTCCAGTCTACATGATTCAATCTTCGGATGTATGTGGTTATCTCTTGACTTCCATTTCACCAAATGTGTTTGAATATTTATTGTGTCTTCAGGCTCTACGACTCTGATCTGTTCCCTTTTTTGAGTCAGAAATTCAGCCGTTGGAGAAATGATTTTTAGGGGGCTGTGATACAAAAATAAATAAAATGAACACAGTTGTGAGTCTGTGTCCCCATCCAAACCACCGCGAGCTGTTACAACTGTGAACAAAACCTATTAAACACACCTGGGAAATTGGTGTGAAATAAGCCTGGAGTAAGACCTGTATTTACTTCAGAGGTGTGTGCATTTCTAAACTGTGTACAGGATACAGCTTTTAGACACGAGCCTTGAAGGCTAAAACTGGCTCCAACTGCTATCAATTAACCAGATAGACAACTTTGGACCAACAAACAGATTTTAGGGAGTACAGAACAGAACATCATGGAGCATACACAACTACTGTACATGGAGTTTTCATTGCAGTTAGATGCAGAGCATGGCAGGATGCTGGAAGCGCACTTTCAACACTCCCTTCTTGACAAACGTTTAAAACAAGCACAGTCATGAACATCGTTTCTTTCGGTTTCTCAGCTGAACAAATATAGTTGGCGGCAGCTAGCTTAGCTTTAGTACGCACATACTGTGTGTGAAAAATGACTGACTTTGTTGGAAAACCTCCTGCCATTGTGCCGGTTCCTTCTCTTCACTTGCAGGATCAGAATCCAATTTACGCAATGCTGCAAGACTACTAAAGATGCGGCATAACTATTCATTAGTTCTTCCCACTGGCTCTGGGTGAATATGAAGGCCCCATCTCCAGCTAATCATGAATCATGAATAATGCACAGTTTATGCTTTCTGAAACAGCCTAGATTTCTCTGTGTCCCGCAGCAACTATTTGTAGAGATGATGTAGAGAAATGTAAATAAGTTGCATTGGGTAATAGTGAATTCATAAATAAGGGATGAAATCATGCAGAAGTGCTGTACAACACAGCTTCACTGCTGAAATATTAGAAGCACCTTATGAGTAAAGGGTTCGAAAACCCAGAAATCAGTTAGCATTTTTGCACTTGCCGTTCCCTCGTTCCAAAGTTCATTGGCTTTTGAATAGGTTTTTTGGTTAAATGCTTGGAATAAGGTTCTACTTCTGGTGATTGTATTTAAGTTCAAAAAAATTTCCAAAATGGTGTTCATCTCTAAAGGTAATCAAAAGCAACCCGACACATTGGAACCCGAGAAGAACAACCAAATAGCTGTGATACACTACATACAGTACGAAACTAGAAGAATGCAACCAAAACTGCTTATGACTTATTCGTTTTCCTTAAAATGTTTTTTGTTTTGTAATATACGCACTGTTAAAGGGCAGTAAAACCTAGTTTTTTTGTTGTTCTTTTTTAGGAGAATGAGAAGCTTTACTTGCAGATGAAAGCTCAGCAGGCCATAAGTAAAGCCAACGAGGAGGCCATGTTCAACGAAAACCAGAGGCTGCTGAATGAACTAGCTTTCACAAGGTGGGCTGAGTGATGATCTTCGCAGTAGAGCAACTTTTTTTTCCAGCAAACATCTTATTTGTGCTTTTACCTCTAAAACATTCTTCCTTCTTTTCCAGGGAGCAGCTGAATAAAGCCTCAAGGCCTGTGGGAAATGTCTGTTTAACAGATCACACTCAGCGCATCACAAACTTGTTAGCTCAAATAAATATATTTCAGGTAGGTGCCACTATAATTGAAATATTTATTGAAGAGCTGCTTGATCTCCTTTACTTAAAATGTGTGTCTGTGTCCAGAGGAATGAGACAAAGCTGTGTGAGGACATTCGCAGACTGAAGCAAGAAAAGCAGGCTCTAGAGGTAGACCTGCAGCTGATGAAGAAAGAGAGAGACCTGACTAAGGCAGAGGTCATCTCCACCTCTGGTTAGACAGCACACAGAAGTTCATTTATTGTTTCTGTACAAGATGATCATACTGTATAACTGATAGTGTTTCCATTGTAAATATGTCAGGTGATAAGACGTTTGAGATTTGTGTGTTGGAGGACAAGCACAGAGAGGAAGTGTCAGCGCTGAAGAAGAAGCTGCAGTGGTTTACTGAGAACCAGGAGCTGCTTGACAGAGATGCTGGCAGACTGAAGGCTGCTACAACAGAGATACATCAACTGAAAGAGCACGTGAGGCTTTGCTGTCACATTCTGGTTGTATTTTATGTATATCAGTACTGTCTTACTGTGTCAGATATAACAGGTTGTTATATTTCAGGTAGAACAGCTAAAACTGGAGGTGTGCCAAAGAAGCTGTGAACAGCAGAGAAAGGCCAAAGCAAAATCTGTGGACACAAAAAAAATAAAGGACCTAGAGCGACAGGTTTTTTCCAAACAGACTACCAAATTAATTACCCTCAATAGTTTCTGTCTCTTCATCGCTTAAGAGTCTCAACCTCATTACCAGGTGAAGGAGCTGGAGCAGATACTGAGACACAGAAACCCAAACTCTCTGCCTGCTCTGATATACGCTGCAGCCAGCGCCGATGGTCAGGAGGACATGGCCGCGGCTACAATATCTCCACCGAGCCGGGTCACTGCTCTGCTAGAGCGCAGGATTCAACGTCTGGAGGCAGACTTGGAGAGCCATGATGAGGAGGCTAAACGAACCCTGAGGGCCATGGAACAACAGTTCCACAGGATTAAGGTGCCTCTTAGATTAACTTAGATGATTAGATTCTTTTACCAAATAATATGTGGAGAGCTTATTAATATTTGTCTTTTATTAGAAAAACAATTCCACACACAATGTTGATTTATAAATCAGGGAAAATAGTGAGATTGGCTTCACAGTAGCAATCCCTAAAACTAAATGAGACAGACTTCTGGAATCAGATTTAGCGGGTGGACACAAACATGACAACTAATTGTTTTCTTCTGTAACTGCTAAATGTAAAACAATAAATTGTTGGTTAACGGGTTTATCATTTCATCTTAAAAGCTGATTGTGCTGTAGAGGAGTTTTCATAACTTGTTTTCAGCTGCCCCGGTCTAATCTGCTTACATATAAAATAGAGACATTAAAAGGTTCTGAATATTTTCTCAGACAGAAACTAAATTAAAGTTTTTGTTATGTCTTTCGTAGAAAAGCTCACATGTCCTTTAGTTGATCCTTTCTGATTAAGCTCGCGTTCAGATGATTCTTCTCGATTTTATGGAAAACAGGACACCTTGTTGTTTGACTGTTCTAAAGAAATTTCTGATAACTGACTGCGTTTGTTGCTGTTTAGCTCCGATATGAGCAGAGGATCTCAGAGCTGGAGCTGCAGCTGCAACAGAAGCAGCAGGCCGTAGCAAACACGGTAGCTGAACCTGTAACATCCGTGGCTTTGCCCCAAAGTCTGGAGAAAGAGTTGCAGCAGGTGAAGGAAACCTATCAGGAGAAAGAGAAACACCTCCATGACCAGATTGAGTCTCTCCAGCAGCAGCTCAAACTTAAGGTCGTTGCAGAAGTTACTAAATCTTATTTCTTTACCTCGCTGTTAGTGGTGAGATGCTAGAACTGAAATTGAAAGACACTTTTTAGACCAAAATGTGTTTGTTAATTTATCTGACTTGGTTGACACTAGACTATGTAAACCTCGTCTCCTGCAGACTCAACCAAGTCCAGGCAGACACCAACGGCAGGCAGAAGCAGCATTTGGAATTCGGATAGAGCGGCTAAACCAAGAGCTTGCTGCCAAGACACGAACCATTCAGGAGCTGAGCCGCTCTGTGGAGAGACTGCAGAAGGAGAGGACCAGTATACCGCCCGTCTCCAACCCTCGCCCAGAAACCCGTTCAACAGAGACCAAACGACAGCCAGGCCCAACCAAGGCGAGTGGAGGGGAAGAGACATTTCCAGCTGCTCAGTATGAGAAGACGTACCAACCCACTGTCTTTACAGGTGAGAATGTAGACAGTTTATCATGGTTGACGCTCCTCAGTGAAACATATTATTTTTAAATGTTAAATTGGACCTTCCAAAACCAACCTGGAACAATATGTCAGGGTAGTCAGTGGTTTGGTGTGTATCAAATAGCCGAAGGGCAACACTTAATCCAATTGGTATAAAATCATAAAGCATAACATGAGTGAATGACTTCACTTCACATACACACTACCATGTGGATACTGTGGTTTTAGCTTGTGTATACTATTGGGCCATTTTCTAGTTCTCTCTTTAAAAATTCTATTATTAAAATAGCCTCCAACTCATCCAAGTAAGCATATCTGGAGGTTAGCTTCTTCAGACTGAAGCAGCTATTTGGATGAGTGTTGAAATGTTTCAGCCAAGCAGGGAAGAAATCCAATTAAAAAAGGTTTCAACTTTTCTATAAGATAAATCTCTTAGAAAAATTATAATCAGATGAGGACACGTATTAAAATTTTGATAGTTGTGAATAAGGCTTTTGCATTTGTGGGGATGTGCTTAGAGAAAAAAAACTCTGACTCTTGCTGGGTCTACACAAACAGCACGAGTGGATCGAACAGGAATGTTTGTTTTCCAGGTTTATAGCATGAATTAAATGCCAGCCTGATTTTCAGACACAGAACAAAAATAAATGTATATTAGTAAAAGTTTACAAATGTGATGTCTTTAATGCACGTGCACTGTGTATTGTTCTGCTGTTATACTATAGCTATACCTGAAGACATTATCAAAGCTTTGATTCATCCATTCTAGTATTGCCTCCTTTTTAACAGGGAGTCATATCTCTGAGGTTCTGCAGGAGAACGAGGCACTGAGGCAGCGTCTGGAGCTGCTGCAGCAGGACCGTGAGCAGGATAAAGAGGCTTTAATGGCAGATGCTGCACAAGCCAGGGAGGAGCTGCACAGGTAGAGTACATGCATCTGTGTGACCACATTAACAGACCGCTTATGTAGAGCATTCATTTGGATGAGCAGAATATAATGCAATCGTTTAGGCTGAAGGAGCAGTCTGCAGAGCAGCTGTCCTCTGTGAAAGCAGAACACCTCAGGGTACTGGACCAGCTACGCACCACCTATGCGCTGGAGCACTCGTCCTCAAAGGTTGCCGAACTGACCAATGAGCTCAGCACTCAAAAGGTACAGGCTCACTAACCATCCAATTGCCTTTTATCATGGAACTTCTGAAATGTTTTCCTGTTTTTTTAAATGAATTGAACATTTCACCTGCAGATAATGGTGAAACATTTGCAAGAGCAGCTGAAAGAGCTACAGGGAGTTAAAGATGCACTGGCAATATCCAGGACTCGAGAGGATGCTCTGCAGATGCAGGTGAGAGAGCTGCCGTTTGAATTCTGATTGTGTTCTAGTTTTATTTATTCAGTAGGAATAACAAGTATGAGCTGTTATTTGGTAATTGCCTGGATTTATTTGTTTGTAATCAGTTTCTATTGCTTGTATTACAAGCAATTAAGCAGCGTCTCTCAGCCCAGTGGAGACTATAACCTTCCTTGTGTGCACCATCTTAAGCTGGGCACTCAGCGCCTGTACAGCGGAGTATGAATGTGATTTGGTCTTGACAACTCATCAGACCAAGTGAACCCTGGTCAGTGCTGGTCTGGCTCAGTCTGACAGTGCTGACAGTCTGCAGGGATAGTCGTTAAAACTCTATTTATCGATACAGGGTTAATATTTACGAGTTTGACTTGAACACAGCATAGTTTTATAGTCATTTTACTGTTTGAACTGCCCATTCTTTGGCAGTCTTTGCTAGTCTTCAGGTGTGTCCCCAGCTTTAGACGTACATCCTACCATTTACAGATATTTGATTCACGTCTGATTTTCTGCTGAACTGTTTCTAAATGATCTTTTGACTATTCAGATTCCTTAAGGATAAATACTGTGTGGTTTGATGAGTACTACTATATGTAATCAGGACATATATTCATGGTTACACATATAATTTGTAGAATTAATTATTAACTATTATTTATTTTTGACAGTAAATTGATTCTCTCTGCAGCTAACATTGCTGCGCATCAGGATGTTTTACTACTTTTGCTTGCTGAAATTTTATCCCTGGTATCAACCACTTTCAGTTTTTTCACTTCCAGCTAGTCTCCTGTCAACATATATCACTTTTTCTGTGATCTAACAGGATAATTGCTCTGCTGCCAAGATACATTAATCCATAAAAATTACTCATCGCTTTATCATCATCAGTATTGCTGGAATATGTTTCCATCATTATAAGGATCCTTTTAATCATTCTAGTATTTTCTGATCACTGATTTTTTTTTTTTTCCCACCTTGTTCATAGCTGACCAGACTACTGAAGGAGCTGAAGGAAGCTAAAGAAGCTCAGAGCTCAGAGGTGAAACTCCTGTGTAGCCTGGAGAGAAAGATCCTTAACATGGAGCTCAGACACCAGCACAGAGAGAAAGAGCTGCAGCAGGTAACAGTAGTGGAAGAATCCGCTTGGCAAAAGCCCAAGAGAAGGTTTCAGTGGATCCAGACCTTTTCTGTTTAACCCTGGTACTTAATGCTCTTTACTAATTTATTTAAAGCTTTTTTTTTTCACAGGAGGAGTGAAAGGAGAAAAAAAGAACACAGCTGATTCACAAGGGGAACTATCTGAATTATTTAAAAATCCACAGGGCAAAGTGACTTATGTAGACTTATACCAGGCACTGTGTTACATTTTCTGTCAGACTTTGTTTTCAAAATGTCGTCTCCTTTCATGTAGGCTTTTACTCAGCTGCATGTTCCTGTCTGCAGCCTTTTGTTATCGCTATGCACACGCGCAGTTGGAGAAGGCCAATTAGAAACCTGGTGACACGTATACGTTGAAGAGAATCAGCGTTCTACCTGGGGAAATCCCCGATTTCAGAAACCAGCTTTCTCCTTTACATGACAGTTATACTTGGACTTAAGTAACCAGGTTACACCGTGGGTGAACTGGTTTCAGTTTACACAGACTAATGCAGCAAAGCACACCATGGGTTTTGTGTGCGATATTGCAACCATTAAATAAACCAACCATTAAACCCCCCACCCCCACCCCGGTACCTGCCAACACATTCAAAGAATAAACAGAGACACTGACTGTTCATCCTTCTGCCTGCAGGTGATTTGTGGCTCTTGGCAGACTGTGGAGGCAAATCCGCAGTCAGAGGTGGAGCAATGGAGATGTGTGGCCCAGGAAAAGAGCAGAGAGCTGGAAGCTTTCCGCCTGGAGCTAGACTGCATTCTGGACATCCTGAGACAGCTCCAAAGACAGGGGGTGGTCTTCCCCACCCCTGAACAGCCACTTCACACACACATGTAACTCCCCTCCCCTAGAGGGCTCATGGATGTCTGCTAATGTTAAGAATTGTGCACTAAAGCCATTTACTAAGAAAAATAACAATCAATAAAAATCATTATTTATCATGTCCCACTTATAAAAGTTATCAAAGATGGACCATGTTACCTGTTTCAGATCAAGAGCTACCTTATCAGCAAGTTAACAGGTGTAAAGAAAAAGCAGTGATGGTCTAAATATGCATACACTACTTTTTTCTGTTTGTGTTTCTATGTTATATATTTGAAAATTACATGAATAGCTTTTTTGTCATTTTTATTTAAATTTATTTAAAGAGATAATTAAAATAAATGTTTTTGTAACTGTATTCAATTATTCATTTCATAAACTACACCAGAATCCCAGTGCTGATGGTAAATTTACTTACGATAAAGGATTCTCTGACAGTTAAAACCATTTCAGTACTGCACCTTAGAGGATAGTTCTGATGTGATGTCAGTGTTTGCAGCTATATTCAGAAACTCAATTACTGATCCTAGAAAGAAAAACAATGCTTTTAAATAGGAAATGTCTGCACTTACATTGCACTTTTCTACCTATTGGCACTCAAAGCGCTTTACACTGCTTCTTATTCACCCATTCACACACACGTTCACAGTCACCGAGAGCAACTAAGCTGGGGTTCAGTGTCTTGGCTCCTAGCAGCCGGGGATCGAACCAACAACTACGTGCACAGAATATTACGCATTTATTAAAATATGAGACCTATTGTCTTTACTGCACATTTTTGGGGTTTACTTCCACTTTTCTTAATTAAATGCAGTATCGTTGCCCTTTGCATTATGAGCCTTAACTTCACATTGACATTTTGTTTTTATATCTCGTCTTTAAATATATGGTTTTCCAAACAACATATATTGTCACTAAAGACAAAGTAAAATGGATTAGAGCTACTACACAACATATATTTCAAGTACAAACACCATTCTATACCTTTTTTTTTTTTTTTACAATTAAAGATATAGTATATAAGTTTTAACAGACAGGACTGAAACTGAAAGAAATGCTGGGACTATATTCTGCAAACGAATCCACAACTGGCAGCAGGATGTAGCGAAAATGACCTAACACTGTTTGTTTTGTTAGATTAAACACGGACGCTCTGCTTATTGAGGAGGACCAGGTGGATGGATCAGTGACAAATCAGTGCTTATACTGTTTTAGGGTTATGGGTGAGCTGGAGCCGGTCTCAGCTGACGTCAGGCGAGAGACAGGCTACACCATGGACAAGTCCTTACTTTCTCTCGGGGATTTCAATATTTCAACCCACATCAAATCTTTTTCTAAACTCAGCCCAATATTTCGGTGCCCAAACCTAAGAAACACTGAGCTGTGTGGGTATTGTTGTAAGCATGTGAACCGTACTGCATGGTAACATTTGGAACATACGAGGAGGAGGCAGCTCACATACTGAACCTTAATGATCCTCAATTGTATTGTGCACCCAGAGCTTTTATGTGTTTGAAAGTAAAAGTATCCCTTTTTCAGTGGTCACCATTTAAACTGGACGATGTTCATGTACACGCAAATGACTCACTCTGTATGTGGAGCTCCAGTCTTTGTCAGAAGTGTGAGCAGGAAAAACATAAAAATGACAAAGACAGCCAGGTCAACCCAGAAGCCAGTCACGATAGAGTCTACAAAATGAAAAAGATACAAGATGTAATAAGTGATAACAGTGATGATGAGTCCCTGCAGTAGTCTACCAACACAACAAGTCGTTGTGGTCATGCTACTGTGGTTTGGGAGGAAAAGGAATAGTGTAATATCCAAAGTAAATTCAGCCGTTAGATTGCTTGTCAGTACATTTAAGAGTCAGAAATTTGACGAGAAGGCCTGTCCTTGAAATAAAAATGGTGTCATTAAACCTCATCTAAAATGTTACAGCTGTTTGTATCCACATGGCCACAGGTTGTTTGGAAGTGGTCCCCGTGATCATGAGGAGAAATCTCATGGATGTTCTGCCTAAACAGGCCAAGCACAGCTTACATGTAGTAAGCAGTAACCTGGTCATGAGAGTCATGTGAAATGTTTCCTCCTACTTTCCGATCCGTTCCTGTTTTACAGCTGGCTTGTACAACATATGCTACTACTCAGCATGTCTCCCAGAACATCAAAGGGTCTGTAAGACCATGAAAAACACCTGTGGTGGATGACAGAATTATTTCCCTAGTAGACACAAACCCCTTTGCTATAGTGGTCAAGCTCAAGAACACCTGGCACATCTGTGTCAATGTCCACATTCAAGAGAAGACTTCTTTCGAGTAAATACAGAGGGTTTGCAGTGATGTAAATCATTGGTAAATCTCAGCAACAAGAAGGCCACATTAAATAAATATGGGAGAAAAAAAATAGAAAAAGGCTCAACTTGTGCCAGAAAAATGCGAAGAGATGAGTTTGGGAGGAAACTGCACTGTGTGGCTTCCAAAACAGGTTGTTTCGTTTCTTTTATATTTATTGATAATGTGAATGCTCATATCCAGCGTCATGGCACAGATGCTCAGTGACGCGCGACAGACTGTGATAGCAACCCAAGACTATATTTTTGGTGGTCAGCAGGCTTTTAGAACTTTGATAGTTTACATTGAAGGCTATGCAACAAACAGCCGGACTTAAACGAGGAATGTTGTCTGGTGCTGCTCCCAATCTGCAGTGGCCGAGCCAGTAACCTGACCTGAATCAAGACGAGCTGCGTTTGACTTTATGAAGGGGAAAAAACACCAATAACAAGCAGGAAGTGAAGCCAGCGGCAGTGACGTGCAGTTACCACACATTCATGTTCAATAGCAAGTAAAACCCAGGTTTCTTTCGCAGACACCAACACAGATACAGATTCTCTGAACATTGAAAAAAAAGAGGTGGGTCAAGACTGAGACTGTTTTACTAAGTGAGCCTAATACATCCTCTTCGTTATCAGAGTATAATCGACGAAAAGGTGTCACACTTTAATAAATACAGATCTGACTGCAAACACAGTAAAATACTTGTAAAAAATGTACAATATTGGACCCTGATGTAAGATTATGTTGTCAGCTAGATTTATTGATTATGTTTTTTTGAAGCCATTTGATAACACAGATCATTTGAAGAACTTCACCGTAGTTGTGGAGGGAGGTATGGAAGGGGCTACTCACAGCGATGCGCCTCGAGGCCTTCAAGAGACACACACTGAGCCACTCCCTCTCTCTCCGTCAGCTTCCTCCACCTCTCTCTATTCTCATCTGCTCTCCATCTACCTCCTCTCTGGTTTTTCTACTTCAACTCAGGAAACATTTTTCATTTCAAGTAAATGAAAAATTTTTTTTTAAATACAGTTGTGTGTGCGATGCCAGTGTGTGTCGATTACAACTATTTTTCCTAATCGTCTGCCTTCAAATGTTTTTTGAGAGACTGAGTCTTTAGTGTCTGCGTTATTTTTACATTTCTCTGGGATACTTTAATTTATCCCTGGTCAGAATGAGCTGGGTGACTGAAGCCTGAATGTTAAAAGTTTCTGTAGGAGTCCCACAGTATGGTGTGTGCTTCAGACTAACAGGGCAGGACTGAGAGTGGGTTATTAATGTCCTAAATTAAAACTGAAGAAACCCTAACACCTCCCCCCACAAAAGATCCCAAAATCTCAGGGCTGTATGCTGCCAAGATAAAAGATAATGCTACTGACATGTTCTGAGACAAAGAAGATGTTAAAGTGACTGGTACCTAGGCAGAAAGGAAGAAGAGAGTCTGCTGGTGCTGGGAGGACCCCCTGTTTTTAGAAAACGAAACCTGCAGTCATTCACACTCATCGACCGATCACAATTACACACCTGTAGCCCATTTCACATTTTACCCAACCTGACTGTCAGGAAGTTCTCAAAGTCACTGAAACATTAAACTCATTCAACAAAGCAAAACGGGGAGCAGGGAAGTAGTGAGTGAGTGAGTGAGTGAGTGTGTGTGAGTGAGTGTGTCCTTTCCACATACACCCACTAATCAGACCCCAGTCTCATGCATTGTATGGTCTCGAACAGCTTGGTCACCATGAGTTCAAAGACAAAAACACTGCAATTATTTTTACTACTGATTTTTGCTTGTGGAACGTATCTATAATACTATTTTAATAGTATGTTTAATCTACTTTACAGGACTAGAAGGGAAGTTATTAAAACAAGTGTGCAAGTAGAACTTTGTAGAACTTTTTACAAAGGTGCTGAGTTAGCATGAGGCAAAGAAGCTGCCAAGAGAATCAGTGTGGTGATGGTTGCAGAGTAAGAGCACTGGCAAAACACGGTGTGAACCAAACAGACATCTCTGCAGGGAGCATAAATAAGACACGGGGGCAGTAATCAATATGAAACTGGTTTGCCAGGCAGAGGGGGGCGGGACACTGAACAAAGAACACAGTGGAGCAGAATCTTTAACGTAGATTAAAGGGGTAGTCGGATAATATTCATGGAAGTTGGATCTGTTTGTTCTTCCAAATCATGTGGATCTTGTCCTGGCAACAGATCCACAATCTCAAATCCCACTCAGGAGCAGGTCTGATCTCAGGTGTAGTCAGTGGAAACAAGATGACTGCGCCGATTAGAATATGGATGTGCTGTTCTTAACCGAGTAAGCCACTGAAATCAGTACAATGACAAAGAGAAATGTGCTTTTATAAAGTGTTGTGCAGTGCTGGGCTCAACATGTTCACTAGCTGCACTCCGATGGATATTGGTATCATAACACAACTGACAAATAAAAGAATGTCTTACTTTAAATGAATCACTTTTACCAGGTTGGCATATTGTACAAACCGTTCACCGATTCATTCACTTGTTTATTTCAGTTTCTAACACGAGCTGGGAGATTTGAGCAGCAAATTATCCACCACTTACGGTCCAGACTTGAAATATCTCAACAACTGCTGGATTGTACAGACGTTCATGGTTTTTTTTATGTTCCGTAAATTCTGGGGGGAATTAACTACTTCAGCCTACTTTCAGCTAGAAACACCGGTTAAACTTAAAAATGTTCAGCTTATTAAGGACACGCGTGCTCAGTTCAGTAATGAGCTTTTATATATTTTTTTAAATACTCCGCTTTTTTTCCAGCAACTTTCTCTCATTCAAATGAATGGAGAGACTCTTCAGCTCCACTTCAGCTTTAACCGGTGGTGCAGACTTCAGCCTAGAGACACCATTCAAACTTTCAGCGAATCAAGAAGGCTATTAGCTTTATATTCCGCTTTTTCTACTTTCACAGACAAATTATAGGAACAGGAACTGGCTTAGGCTTGAAACAATGCACTACACAATGGGCTCAGTTCAACAAGTACCTTTTCTGTTCTGTGTATCAGGTAAAATAAGCAGGAAGCATGTGTCCTTTTTAAAATTCAAATGGTGACTTTTGGCTTTTCCCAGGAGCCCGGTTGTCATTTTGTTCCTAAAGAAAATTGAATTAAAGCATAAACAAGCTTCAAACAAAGCATAGTGGGGAGGAGGATCGGTCTGTCATTAACTGCAAGCACTGGTGTTAAACAAAGGGCTCCTGAAGATAACAGCACATTTGCTGGAATGATGGTCTTTGTTCTTCTGCTTTCAAAAAGGCCTTTAAACGTGTTGTAGATGGTCTATTTGAAAGGCTCGACCTTCAACGTAATGTTTTGCTAATAAGGCCTTCAACTGATCTCTAGTCAATGTGGACTTCAGGCTTTATCAAGAAAACAGTGAGTTAAGAAACAGGATGTTGCACTGCCAAACTTACAAGTCATTTCTAGGAAGTGAAGAGTTGACACATCACAGAAGTTATTACCAAAGCTGTGGTTCAGTTCCCAGAAACTGCCACTTTAAGCAATAATTGCACAAAATAACTAAATTCTTTGGGTTGTAGCACTTTCGATCTCAATCAAAAGCAGAGATGGTATTGTCAAGTTTACACTGGACATTTAATCAATACTTATTAATACAATAAAATCCTCTCTGCATTAAAAAAAACAAAAAACTTTCTGCACGTCCACGTTATACCACTCAAGCTTTACTGTTTATACTAAATGTCCATTATTGAGTTCAAGAAGTTCAAGAAGAAGAATCAAATCCTACCATTTTGGTGGAACTGGCTGCATTCAGCAGAAAAATTCCACCTCACACTTGTTGAAGCCTTTTAGTCTTTTACTTTCTCCATTATCAGAATTTGCCTTTGACTTTCTTGGTAAAATATTGTGATTCTGATTTCCGCTAGTCCCCTGACTCCCATTTTTGGTCAGCAGCCTGGTGGTTCTACGGGTAGGATATCAGGCTGTGATGCAGAGGTCCTGGTTCGAGTCCCAGGCCCATGCACCACGTGTGCCCTTGAACAAGTCTCTCAGTGCCAGCTCAGTGTTAGCTCGCTGACAATGGTTTATCCAAAAGCTTCTTCTTATCAAAGTCTCCATAACCAACAGATGGGTAAACAACTGACACAAACAATTCAATGTAGTTAAAGAATTAAGTCTAAAGCAGCCTGTAACCTTTAAGTTGATTATGTGTGAGTTTCTCCTTCAGTGCACTGAATCTCTGCAGCATCTTACAGCAGCAGGACACGTGATTACACCATATCTTTACACCATCCACCGGTTTATGTCGATTAAGTCATGTGCATATGACAACGTGCTCCTCCAACATAACGACACACACCTCTACACTTCAGACACATCATACAACGACCATCCAAGTGTAATTATTGAAAATACTGCACCCGCTGCCCCCGGGTTCCTTCACTGGTTGTAAATTGCGAGATGTGTTTCAGGATCGCTTTTGGGAAACACGCCAAAAACAACTTGGTTGCTCATTGTTTTTTGAAGAAATGGGGATTGTTTTTCCTGCATAAAAGATCAGCTGGGTGCTGAAATATCACTGTAAACTTCTTAGCAGGCTCCTTTGTGCCACACGTTATCCAATTACTGCCATGTTCATTTGACTCGAAAAGGGCGTCCATCTGAATTCATTTATGTCTGACAATAGTTAAGATTCTAACAGGCCACTCAGTCTGTCTTTCTAATGGTAAAATGCTGATGCAATAGTGTTAGTAGTCTTTGTGTGTCCTCACACTTAAATAGTGAAGCAAATCATATTTTTTTTTAAAGGTCTGGGGACTCAAAATTAAACCAAGGTGAGTCAAGACTCCATTTAGATAAGTATTAATAAACAGTCGACTGCTGGACATGGTATTATTGTAGAATTTTAACCAATTTATTTCAGTGCAGTGGTTATAAACGTCTTGAAACTGCCTCCATGTAACAGGAACATTGAGAGCTATGAGGGCTATAAATATATGTTGATCTTCTGCAACACAGTTCAAGGCTAATGTTTTTACATTGCATATACTTTATCAATTTACATACATTCATGGCTAAAAATATCGGCACCCTTGCAGTTCTGTTATTAACTGCAACCCTTCTCTCAGAAAATTGTTCCCATTGTAGATGTGTTAGTATTCACGTGCTTATCGTTTCTGTTTGCACTGGAACGACCAAAAAAAAAAAAAAAGTGATACAATTCCACACAGAACCCAAAAAATGTTTGGAAAAAAAAAAAAAAAAGCTGAAATCACTCGCTTCCTGTAACCATGAATGACTTTCTTACACCTCTCTACTTCTTTTGCAAACTGCTGCAGGTCATTCAGCTTTGATTGATATCTTCTCCCAACCTCTGTTTTGAGATCTCTCCACAGGTGTTCTACAGGATTCAGATCTGGATCCATTGCTGGCCATTTCTGAAGTCTCCAGCACTTTGTTTGGAACCATTTCTGAGTGCATCTTAAAAGGGTGTTTCGGGTCGTTGGCCTCTGGTGGAGACGCAGCTTTCCGACACTGGCCGCTACGTTGCTCCCCGAAATTCTTTGTTAATCATCAGCTTTCATGATACTGTTCACACAGTCAAGGCATCCAGTGCCAGAAGCGGCAAAGCACCAAAAGATCTTTGAACCTCCACCATGTTTGACTGTAGGGACTGTGCTCTTTTCTTTGAAGGCCTCATTTCTATTTCTGGAAACAGTGCGATGATGTCCTTTACCAAAAAGCTCTACGTTTGTCTCATCTGTCCACAGAAGCATTGTGGTTTTGTCACATTTTGGAAAACTCCAGTCTTGCTTTTTTATGCCTCCGGTCAGCAGTGGTGTCCTCTTAGGTCTCCTACCATAGCGTCCCTTTACATTCAGATGGCAACGGATACTGCGAGCTGACACAGTTGTACCCTGTGTCTGCAGATCATCTGCAGAATTTGTTTGGAAGTTAATCGGGGTTTTTTATATCCATCACTGGAACAATCCTATGTTTTAATTCTTCATTAATTCTGCTCTTCCGTCCACATCCAGGGAGGTTAGCTTACAGTTCCATGGGCTGTAAACCTCTTGATATTGCACACAGTGAAAACAGGAACCCTAAGATCCCTGGAGATGGACTTCAAGCCATGAGATTGTCTTCTCTCAAATCCACAGACACCTCTTTCGTTTCTCCATGCTCAGTGTGACACAACACAAAGGTTGTGATTACTATATTACCCACAGCTGTTACTTGCCACAGGTGTGTCTCAATACAAATTACAGCAGCATCACATGCTTGAAAAGCAGATAATTTTTTTTTTACAATTTCGTCTAGTCCGTTTGTGAGTTCAGTGTGAAGTTTGAATTCTCTTCTCTGTTGTTTTGTGTTGTTCCAGTGCAAACACAAACAATAAGCACGTGAATGCCAAAATATTCCCAATTAAAAACAATTTTCATGAGTTGCATTTCTGCCGATATTTTTGGCCATGACTGTCATCTCGTAAAATTCTCATAAACGTTCGGGGTACATGTTACCATTTTTATTTTACACACCTTTATATTTAACTCAGTTCTAACAAACTATGAACACAGCTCCAGATACTAACCAAAATTCTGAGAACTATCAGAGTGATATTGCACTATAATATTGTCATTTTACAGCCCATCAAAGCCTGCCACACAATGTCTGTTTGCCTCCAGCATCAGGTACTAGACATACAGCATTTCTCTCAATTTCAAGCACCGGTTAATAAATTAAAATCAACAATTTTCACCCATTCACGCATTCACTCAGTCACTGGCACACACAGGCTTTGCAGCATGGAGCGGGAGGGAGGCTCAACCCATCAGTCCTGGAAGACGTGGAGCTCCTCATCAGTGAAGCCCTGCTGCTTCAACAACCTGAAAAAGAAAGACAGGAGATCAAGGTGGCAAACAGCTGCGTTCACACAACCAACAGAACTGTGAATGATAAGATGAATCGAATGCATCGCCGTCTGAATTACTGAATGTATATATTTTAAAAACATTGAGCTTCCAGTGTGATTGTTTAGTAGAAAAAAGGTAAGACAGCCCTAAGCTATAACCCAGCATCACCTTTCTAAACGTCCGGTGAACTTTGGTTTTTTAATCACTCAAAGCTACATATATCATGCAACTTCATCCAATGCCAGACTGGAGCTCAATCCACTCTGCTCCATCTTCACTGCTCAACTATGCTCTTGTACTATTTACTACACTCCATCCCGCTCTGCACAGTCCTTCAGAAGCTACAAAATTTGCTGATAAGGCAGAATAAGGGCACTGCTGCCAGTATTACTGTGGGAGTCTAATACACCTCACAAGAGGTTTGCCTAAAATGTTTTTATAAAAATACATTTTGTAGCTTTACTACAATTTCCATGACCAAATATTATGTGACTTTGTCGACATTTACATGCAGTTTTATTTCTGATTTAGCTTAACCTACCATGCTAGCTGTAGCTTGCTGTGCTTTGGCAATATTAAGGATATTTATAATCTGCTCACTTTTGGATTTACCTCCATGTAGCACTTATTCCACATATTTCCTGTTTTGCATACAACCAGTCTAATCAGACACTAATCAGTCTCATATTTTTGTAATTACACTGATCCATAATCTCAGCAGTTACTCTGGTGACTATTAATGAAGAAGTACTCTGTCATAAGACAGACAGAGACAGTGCCATAAAGGTTACATTACATACCCTATTGTTAGTTCTGTGAAGGGGGTGGGCCCACAAACGCACACATAGCATTTGGAGCCATCTGGCCTGTTCAGAAAATCCCGGAGCATGGGCTCATCCACCCAACCCTTCCTGCCAGTCCAGCTTTGACAGGGCCTCGAGAGAACGTACTCCACCTGAAACCTGAACACACACACACACACACACACACAGAATTTTGCAAAAATGAAAACCAAAACAGTTTCACAACATGGGCAGAGCATTTATTTAAAATAAATTAAAAAAAAAAAAGAAAAAAAAAAACAACAGGCTTTAAATTCAAACGTAGAGATGCTTTACCTTTCATTACTAGCAGCCAGTTTATCCAGTTCACCGTGCCACAGAATATCCTCCTCCCGTTGGTTAAAAAAGAGAAGCTTTGTTTTTCTAAAGACACAAATATTTTGTTGAATGTGACTTAAGATACACAATAGGCTTGATTTCTCTAAACTAGCTAGGAGTTTATTTACTTCAAAAAGCACTAATGTTCTACAGAGAGGGAAACACTTTGTGGTTTTTACCAGCGTGTTATTAATGCTGCCACTAACTAAAGTTACAAAACTATATTTGAATATTTCATAACACAATTTATTCAGTGTTCTCCTTAAAGCCCTAAGACAGTATGTGACTATGTCTATAATGCAGGTTCATTATGTTAAATGATGGACATGATATGGGACTTCTGGTAGTTCCCACCTAATGGTGTCAATGTCCTGTATGGCCAGTCGGATTAGACGGGCCATGGGTGTGAATCCCGTGCCTGCTGCTAACAGGTAGAGGTATGTGACATCACGAAGAGGACGGACACTGAAAGTGCCCTCTGGACCACTAACAGATATATGGTCTCCTAGAAGTAAACAAAAGAAAAGGGACACATTGGTGTAAATGTCACTACTTTTTCCTGTGAAGTTGCTGTTCGATGTAAAAAATAATTTGGAAATGATTAAGAAACAATACTGAATTGTAAAAAGTATGAAGACAATACGAGAAAGGTTGTGAGACATTTAATTGTGTTTTGCATATATGCTTTTAAACATCTGATCATAAGGAATTTGAGGTGAGCACATTTCAGAAAAGTTGGGACAGGAGCATGTTTACTAATGTGGTGCATCACTTCTTATTTCATCAACACTTTGGCCGTGTTTGGGAACTGAGGAGATCGAATGCTAGTAGTCCACCCTGAATCAAATCCAATTCCTCTTCCTGCCACTGTCCCATTATTTTTGAAACAAGAAGCACTAAGTTTTTTTTGTGTTGGGGCTGTATAAGGTCTTAGATGTAGTAGTAAAAGTCTAATTAGCCATAATTAAATATACTTAAGTAAAGTACAGATACATAAAAAAAATGACTTAAGTACAATAACAAGTACAAGTACCCTAACCCCTTACCTTACTCTTGAAGTACAAGTACTTTGCACCACTGCAGATTTGGAATCGCTGGATCTAAAAGAATTTTCCTTTCTTCCTGAGACAACACACAAAGACTTTCTGTGTCTTACCGATGTGCAGGTTATTGAGATGTTGGGTTAACACTCCATCAGGGTAGACCTTGATCATGAGGTAGATGTCTGATTCTTTCAAGGAATGGTGGGAGGCCACTATTAGTTTCTCATCTACTGGGGTATAGGGCCTCACTACCTCGGTGTCTGAGTACAAAAGAAAAATGACATTTACAAAAAGCATTTATTTACAAACTACACACTCACTAAGCCCTTCTGATTTCAATTGCTATTTTCAATTAGTATTTAATTTTAGGAAAGTGGGAGAACACAGACATAAAGTTAGGTTGTAACCAAGTTGACTGGACTGGTAGATTCTGACAAAAGCCATACACCACATACTTAGGTCTTATAATAATTAATTTCAATGTAGAGAGTCCAGGAAGTTTGGAATTTTCTTACAGAAACTTGCATGATCAACGTGAATTCAGAGTAAAACAATATTGGTGAAGTCATGGCTGACTAAACTAAATTAGCTTGGCATAAATGTTTTGATTAGTAAATAAAGCTGGAGGAAGCTACTGCTCACACGATTGTTGGTGGTTTCTGTTCAATGTTCTGTTGTTCTTTTTACACTACATGATCTCAAATATCAAACGTGTTTGATAATTTGAAATTGGGAAGAATCTGAGCCTGTAAGGAACATTAGGATTTTGTCTCCAACCCTCACACTACAAGATAATTTGGGCCATTAACCAGTTCCAATCAGACCGACAGAGTCTGGAAAGCCTCACACTGTGACCCCAGCCCACTTGAACAATGACAATTATCCGTCAGCTTGGGTCCTTACCTTGAATAAGGGCTTTGAGGTAGACATGTTTTCCAGCAGGCACGTTCATGCTAGTCCCATCTGGGAGTTGCAATCTGAACAAATATGTGTTATGATTCACCTTAGTCTTAGACAGCAACACACAATCCCGATAGTAGACAGCTGTAAAAGGGAAATTAGACATGAAGGTGCATTATTGGCCTTTTTGCAGAAGTCCAATTTTCTCTGATCAAATATTTTAAAAAGTGGAATTCTGCTGTTGTATTTCTTGCAGATGAAAATTTATAAATTATGTTATACAAGATAGGTCATTAGCATTGACTGATTTCTTTAATCTTAGTTTCACCTCTGTCTTTTTTGCGTCGAAATGTATTGTGAAATTCCAGCGGTTGACCAAGACTTGGCCACTTTCTTTTGGCCTGCTTCTGTAAGCTGACCTGGATCTTTCCCACAGAGCAAACAGTTTGGACTGTTAAACAAATGGTTATGTAAGAATATGGGCAACCAATAAACCTCAATGAATTTGCAAGGTTGTATTTTTTTCTTAAGTCATGCTGTCATCTTACCAGAAATGTTTCCTTCAACTTCATCAGCTAGACCTGAAGGAGCATGAAAATGACACTGAAACATCAATAAGCATAATATTAAGTACAGTGAGTTTCTAGTCAAACACTATAACAGAAATCATGACTGGTGTTATTGCATCAACAGGTCTAACACAATATTCTCAAAATGCAAATACGCCATTCAAAGTCTAGGATTATGGGGTTCAGCAGCAATATCTGATTAAAACAAACAATAACAGGCTTGATCAAATATATGGAGGAAGTCAAATATTCCACTTATGTGACATCAAACAACCTACATATCTTATACTGATGATTATGTAATGCACATACATACTTGTTCAGCTGCTCTCCACTGGCTACAGGAATTTAATGTTAGCTTGTTAATCACAACAGAGAGAGTAAAGTGTGTGCTGCACCTCAGTGTGTCTCACTTTAGTGCCGGTCGGTGTACAGGGCCATTCAGTGTTACAGGACATCGGAATAAAATGCCACGACAATTGGGATTTGGCTGATGCTAAGGGATAAGGCGATATGTTCTTGACCTCATTTGACCTTCAAATTAAACTATACTTTATGAAGTTAATATTTACAGTAGCATCTGGATCCTATCTAGACAGCCCTAGTTCGAATGAAGGTTTAGTTTTTAGCTCTTCTTGCATTCCATATTATTGTTTAGTTTCCGTTTTGTTGGACACTGGGTTTGTTAGGTTCAGTTTAGGTTCCGTTTCTTTTTATTCAACAAACGGCTGGTAAGTAGGGGAACGTAACAAGTGAAATATCATAGGGACTATTTTAACATAAACAGCCTTCTTTGTCTTACAGAACTAATTAATCTACTTCCCTGTCATTTTCATTTTATAGTCTTTATAGTAAATTTAGTTATAATTTCAATTTCATTTTTCAATATTAATTTTAGTTTCCGTTAAATGAAATAACCTTGGATATGGGCGAGATGATTTCAGGGCTGCCAAAATTTGCATCCTGTATTATACAGTGAAACTGGCAGAATCTATAATTATAACATATTATAACATATTATAACATACACATTTTCGGTCACATGCTCAGCACGCTCTCACCTCTGTGCAGACAACAGCTACAGAAAATGTACAGTGAAGTCATGTTTACTCACGTAAATGCAGCATGTAGGACATTTTACCCAGATGCACTTCCAATCGTAGAACACCAGCCTCAAGGTCTACAACGGTACAACCTGAGCTGGGAATCTGACAGAAAACAGAATATTCAGAAATACAGTACATCATCTGCCACCACTGATGAAGGCACATCTTGCAAAATTGGAGGTATTCAATACATAGAAGAGTAAAAACACAACGATTTGAGTAGCTGTACTGTAAATACGGTGCATCCAGAAAGTATTTGAATCACTTAACTTTTCCACATTTTGTTATGTTACAGCCTTACTCCAAAATGGATCACATTTATCCCCATAATGACAATGTAAAAATTAAATATTAAAAATAAAACATGAACAAATATCACATGTACATAAGTATTCATGGCCTGTGCCATGACACTCAAAATTAATTTGGTACATCCTGTTTCCACTGATCATCCTTGAGATGTTTCTACTGCTTGATTGGAGTCCACCTGTGAGAAATGCAGTTGATGGGACATGATTTGGAAAAGAATACACGTGTGCATGTCAGAGCACTAACCAAGCCACGAAGTCCAAGGAATTGTTTGTAGACCTCCGAAGGGCCTTAGTCAGGCAGGTGACCAAGAACCTGATTGTCACTCTGAAAGAACTCCAGTGTTTCTCTGTAGACAGAGGAGAAACCTCCACAAGAACAACTATCTCTCAACCCAATCAGGTTTGTTTGGTAGAGTGGCCAGACAGAGACCACTCCTCAGTAAAAGGCACACAACAGCCCACCTGAAGGACTCTCAGACCATGAGAAACAAAATTCTCTGGTCTGATGAAACAAATATTGACCTTTTTGGCCTGAATGCCAAGTGTCATATCTGGAGGAAACCAGGCACCGCTCACCACCTGGACAATATCATCCCTACAGTAAAGCATGGTGGTGGCAGCATCATGCTGTGGGGATGTTTTTCAGAGGCAGGAAGTGGGAGATTAGTCAGGATCGAGGGAAAGATGAACATCCTTGATTAAAACCTGTTCCTGAATGCTCTGGACCTCAGACTGGGCCGACGGTTCTTCTTTCAACAGGAGAACGACCCTAAGCACACAGCCAAGACAACAAAGGAGCGGCTATGGGACAACTCTGTGAATGTCCTTGAGTGGTCCTGCCAGAGCCCAGACTTGAGCCTGATTGAACATCTCTGGAAAGATCTGAAAATGGCTGTACATCGCTCCCCATCCAACCTGATGGAGCTTGAGAGGTACTGCAAAGAAGAAATGGGAGAAACTGCCCAAAAATAGGTGTGTCAAGCTTATAGTATCATACTCAAAGAGACTTGAGGCTGTAATTGGTTCCAAAGGTGGTATTAGCAAATACTAAGCAAAGGCCATGAATACTTATGTACATTAAATTTTTTTCATTTTTTATTTTTAATAGAATTGCAAAGATTTCAAACAAACGTCTTTCACGTTGTCATTATGGGGTATTGTTTGTAGAATTCTGAGGAAAATAATGAATTTAAACCATTTTGCAATAAAGCTGTAACATAACAAAATGTGGAAAAAGTTACGTGATTCGAATCCTTTCTGGATGCACTGTATGTACAGCATGTATATTGTGAATCCAACTGCACACTATTCGTATCTTTGACTCCACTTTTGTTGTCCACATGAGCTAATGATTTAGGTTTAGAGAGCCAAATTTAGATGAAGTAGAAAAAAGACAGGACAAACTGTTGGGTTTTGGAACGCACGCACTCTTTCCCTTAATTGACACAGCTAGGAAATCAGCTAAAACTGTGTATACGCATGAGTAAAACTGCGTGTACACAGAGACACACAAATACAAATCCATTCTTTTTGCCAGAATTATAAAGACATGTATGCCCACTTTGCTTGATTTCATTTTTATAAAGATTTACACTTTTACACAATTTGATGTTTTAAAGTATGTATTTTCCATTCATGGCAATTTGCACATCAATACTTGTGCCTGCTCCACTGAAATAAGGAAGAAGATTGAGTAAGAGGATTTATTTATTTATGCATCAGCAAGATTTAATCACAAATGGCAGTTACACTTGGCTGTGGCCATCTGTAAGCAACAGTACCACTGATTAAACCGATAGCCCTCTATACCTTAATATTTTAATCTTCTTCATTAAACACCTGAAAGATACTGCCCCTGGTGTTTATTAGCTATTATTTGTTTTACTGTCATTTCTGCCTGCTTCTGGT
The DNA here is from genome assembly GCA_020496755.1 of Channa maculata. Lineage (NCBI taxonomy): Eukaryota > Metazoa > Chordata > Actinopteri > Anabantiformes > Channidae > Channa > Channa maculata. Next base: position 4,339,659 of record CM035605.1, on the reverse strand, counting down.
GATGTGGTGTAACTTCCCTGTGTTATGGTTTCATTTAAACTTATATTAGAAGAACACTAAATGTGAAGCTCTTGCAGGTATTGGGGTTTTCATCACAAATTCTGAGGAATTATGTTGGATGAACAGACAGCGAACGGCAAGCAATCCCAACCACACCGTATAAAGTGATGGAAGCTGCGGTGGAAAATGCCAGTAGGTGGTTGATGAGATACAGTGTGTTTGGAAAGGTTTTTGCTCAAGGCTAAAATCTTCACAGAACACAGAATTCACCCTTCAAAACTAAGGATGTTCAGTATTGATGACATCCTTCGTGTCTCATGGTCTCATGATGTGTGCGTGAGTGACTACCTTTCTTTTGGTATAAACGACGAGACAAACAGTCGCATCGGTTTGGAACCAGTCATACCTACAACAACAAAAACAACAACACACATCATTATTAATAGAACTATTTATGTAAATGTGTTTAACTTTGGCATGTGTGCATTGTGGTTTTTTTAGATGTATTATCTTCTGTACCAAGGGCGGGAATCTTTTCCTGGGGGGAGGGCCACTGAGGTAGGTGGAGCAAGGTCAGTTAGTGTTGGAGGGATGATAGCTGTGAAGAAAACAGCAAACATCACTGCAATGAAAACAACACTTTGCTATTTAAAGTCCTGCACCTTCTTCACCTCTGCCTCCTGGAACCTCACCGTTCCACCTGGGTCCCTCTCATTGACATGTATTCTGTGAATTCTGTTTTACTGTAATAACTTCATTCCTCTGTTTTCCAGAGCAGACCTCCACCTCTCTAGATTTTCCTCCACCTGCTCCCTGCTCTCACTACAAATCACAATGTCATCTGCAAACATCAGAGTCCATGGAGATTCCTGTCTAACCTCACCTGTCAGCCTGTCCATCACCAGAGCAAACAAGAAGGGGCTCAGAGCTGATCCTTGATGCAGACCCACCTCCACCTTGAACTCCTCTGTCACACCTACAGCACCTCACCACAGTCTTACAGCTCTCATACATGTCCTGCACCACTCTAACATACTTCTCTGCCACTCCAGACGTCCTCATACAATACCACAGCTCCTCTCTCTGCACCCTGTCATACGCTTTCTCTAAATCTATGAAGACACAATGCAACTCCCTCTGACCTTCTCTGTACTTCTCCATCAGCATCCTCAAAGCAAATACTGCATCTGTTGGACTGTTTCTAGGCATGAAACCATATTGCTCCTCCATAACTCCTACTCCACTTGTCTTCCTATCCGACTCCTGGTAAAACAACTTGAACCCTACTGTCCACCTTCCTTCTCTGCATCATGTCAACCAACTCTCTAGCCTTCACTGCCATAGTCCTAACATTCAACGTACCTACTGTCAGTCCTAGACACTTTGCTTTCCTCTTCTCTAGCTGCCTACAGACACACCTTCCTCCTCTCCTTCCTTACTAACTTCCTAACTATAAAGGCTCTACAAAAAAGGATAATTCCAGTTTATTCCAACCTGGTGAATCTCCTGGCTATTTGTGGCACTGTAAGTCATATCAAGTTTGAACTCCCCAGCTCACACTGCTGAAAACTGTCTGAGTCTAAAGTAAAACAGAAATTTGCCACAGATGTTGATCTCTGTAAGTATGCACAGTGACCATTCCAGGCAGCTACTTGGTCAAAGTTCCTAACACCATCATTGTTTAGATTAGTTTGGTTTCTATGCATTTTAACACTAATTGAAAATAATCTTACAGTCTAATATAATGCACACACTGAAATTTAATTGTTAGAAACTTTGATTGAAAATCTAGTTTTTATCGCCCATGATTTTGAAGCATCGAAAAATCAGAAACCAAATTGACACATACTGGGTTCTACTTTCAGGACTAAAATTTAAAAAATACTAGTATTTCATTTTTTTTTTCCTCTATGACATTACTCAACTCTGCTGATAATAAAAGAAGATGCAGATATCTGTTGCCACCTGATGACAATAAGCCTGAAGTGGCTTATTAAAAAAACACTAATTTGAAATAAATGAATTTCTGTTAACACAGCCTTACATTTCTGGAGAAATGCAGCTTTGGGACAGTGACAAATCACATCTACCACAACAGCTTGCCAGTGCTTAATTACAGCCTATGACACAAAACTAATGTTCATCTTTACTGATATGTGTTTTAAGATACTATATACATATTCAATATTATCTACTGATAACATTTAATTTTCTGGACACCAATACAAGTATCTGACAGCCGTATCAGATCATAAATTTCTTTCCAAAACACAATAACTTTAGACTTTGTGTATTTAAATATAAAAGTTACATGTGATCAAACTCAAAATGTATTAAACAGCTTCAAGTATACAGTCATAGTTTTGCAAATATAGTTATGTGGCATTTTAACCACTGTACTTACATATTTTAAGTAGTGCAAGTGGTGAAATTTTCTGCATTTAAAATAATGCAAAGCAATCTTCTTACATAAAATGAGCAGCAAAGAGGATCATTTGTATCGTTACAGAGACAGTCCAACTGCTGCACTCAGCTAAAAACATTACATTATTAACATTATAACATTATTTTTTTTTAAAAGCAGTCCTTAAAATGTCCACTTTTCTACTCATTTGCTGTCCTCATGCCTTGTAAATTGTCCATTTACTTTTCAAATAGTACAATTCCAGGTAATTATAAGTAAACATTTTGAAAAGAAAATGAACCTGCAATATCCATTTTAAAGTGCAATGCAACCGCAAGGGGGCACAAGCCAGTGTCTTCTTGTGCCAGTCCCAAGTCTGGATAAACGCAGAGGGTTGTGGCAGGAAGGGCATCCGACGTAAAACCCATGCCAAATCAAACATGCGAATCGTGACAATGACTTCCATACCGGATCGGTCGGGGCCCGGGTTAACAACGACCGCCACCGGTGCTGTTGATCTACAGGGTACCGGTGGAAATTGGACTACTGTTGGTCGAAGACGAAGAAGAATAGGAGGAAGGTGTGTTCGTAGGCAGAGAGAGAAGAGGAAAGCTAAGAATGTAGGACTAGGTGGAGTAAATGGCAAATGATCTGCACTTATATAGCGCTTTTCTACCTATTCATACACCGATGGGGGAGCTGCTATACAACACTCACCGGGAGCAACTAAGTTGGGGTTCAGTGTCTTGCTCAAGGACACTTCGACATGGAGGAGCCAGGGATTGAACCAACAACTGTGAGATTGGTGGACAACCGCTCTACCTTCCTGCGCCACAGTCACCCCATCAGTAGGGACTTTGAATGTTGGTACTATGACAGTGAAGGCTAGAGAGTTGATCGACATGATGCAGAGAAGAAAGGTGGACATACTGTGTGTCCAGGAGACCAGGTGGAAAGGTAGCAAGGCTAGAAGCTTAGGAACAGGGTTGAAGTTGTTCTACCATGGGTCAGATAGGAAGAGAAATGGAGTAGGAGTTATCCTGAAAGAGGAGTTGGTGAGGAATGTTCTAGAGGTGAAAAGAGTATCAGACAGGTTGATGAGTCTGAAGATGGAAGTTGAAGGGGTGATGTTCAATGTTGTTGGTGGTTATGCCCCACAGGTAGGATGTGAGTTAGAAGAGAAGGAGAAATTCTGGAGTGAGTTAGATGAAGTGATGCAGAGCATCCCCACAGGTGAGAGAGTGGTCATTGGTGCAGATTTCAATGGGCATGTAGGTGAAGGGAACAGAGGTGATGAGACTGTTATGGGCAGGTTTGGTCTTCAGGACAGGAACACAGAAGGACAGATGGTGGTAGACTTTGCAAAGAGGATGGAAATGGCTGTAGTGAACACTTTCTTTCAGAAGAGGCAGGAACATAGGGTGACGTACAAGAGCGGAGGTAGAAGCACTCAGGTAGACGACATCTTGTGTAGACGCTGTAATCTGAAAGAGATCAGTGACTGTAAAGTATTGGTAGGGGAGAGTGTAGCCAGACAACACAGGATCGTGGTGTGTAAAATGATGCTGGTGGTGAGGAAGATGAAGAGGACTAAGGCAGAGCAGAGGACGAAGTGGTGGAAGTTGAAAAAGGAAGATTGTTGTGTAGTTTTCAGGGAGGAGCTGAGACAGACTCTGGGTGGTTTGGAGGTGCTTCCAGATGACTGGACTACTACAGCTAATTTGATCAAGGAGACAGGTAGGAGGGTACTCGGTGTGTCATCTGGAAAGAGGTAAGTGGACAAGGAGATTTGGTGGTGGAACGAGGAAGTTCAGAAGTGTATACAGAGAAAGAGGTTAGCTAAGAAGAAGTGGGACACTGAGAGGACTGAAGAGAGTAGACAGGAGTACTGGGAGGTGGCAAAGGCCAAACAAAGAGCATATGAGGACTTGTATGCTAGGTTGGACACTAAAGAGGGAGAGGTGGATTTGTACAGGTTGGCCAGACAAAGAGATAGAGATGGGAAGGATGTGCAGCAGGTCAGGGTGATTAAAGATAAGGATGGAAATGTATTGACAGGTGCCAGGAGTGTGATGGGAAGATGGAAGGAGAACTTTGAAGAGTTGATGAACGAGGAAAATGAAAGGGAACGAAGAGTAGAAGAGGTGACTGGTGTGGAGCAGGAAGTAGCAAAGATTAGTAAGAGTGAAGTGAGGAGGGCGTTGAAGAGGATGAAGAGTGGAAAGGCAGTTGGTCCTGATGACATACCTGTGGGGGTATGGAAGTGTCTAGGAGAGGTGGCAGTAGAGTTTCTGACTAGTTTGTTTAACAAGATCTTGGAGAGTGAGAGGATGCCAGAGGACTGGAGGAGAAGTGTACTGGTGCCACTTTTTAAGAACAAGGGAGATGTGCAGAGCTGTGGCAACTACAGAGGAATAAAGATGATGAGCCAAACAATGAAGTTGTGGGAAAGAGAAGTGGAAGCTCGGCTAAGGGCAGAGGTGAACATTTGTGAGCAGCAATATGGTTTCATGCCTAGAAAGAGTCCAACAGATGCAGTATTTGCTTTGAGGATGCTGATGGAGAAGTACAGAGAGGGTCAGAGGGAGTTGCATTATGTCTTCGTAGATTTAGGTGGAGGTGGGTCTGCATCAAGGATCGGCTCTTAGCCCCTTCTTGTTTGCTCTGGTGATGGACAGGCTGACAGATGAGGTTAGACAGGAATCTCCATGGACTATGATGTTTGCAGATGACATTGTGATTTGTAGTGAGAGCAGAGAGCAGTTGGAGGAAAATCTAGAGAAGTGGAGGTCTGCTCTGGAAAACAGAGGAATGAAGCTTAGCCGCAGCAAGACAGAATACATGTGTGTCAATGAGAGGGACCCAGGGGGAACGGTGAGGTTACAGGGAGCAGAGGTGAAGAAGGTGCAGGACTTTAAGTACTTAGGGTCAACGGTTCAGAGCAACGGAGAGTGTGGAAAAGAGGTGAAGAGGCGAGTGCAGCAGGTTGGAACGGGTGGAGAAAAGGGTCAAAGTGTGTTGTGTGATGAAAGAGTATCAGCGAGAATGAAAGGAAAGATGTTCAAGACGGTTGTGAGACCAGCGATGATGTTTGGCTTAGAGACAGTGGCACTGAAGAAAAGACAGGAGACAGAGCTGGAGGTAGCAGAGTTCAAGATGTTGAGGTTCTCTTTGGGAGTGACGAGGATGGACAGGATCAGGAATGAGGACATCAGAGGGACAGCTCATGTTAGATGTTTTGGAGATAAAGTCAGAGAGTACAGATTGAGGTGGTTCGGACATGTTCAGAGAAGAAATTGTGAATATATCGGTAGAAGGATGCTGAGGTTGGAGCTGCCAGGCAGGAGGTCTAGAGGAAGACCAAAGAGGAGATTTATGGATGTAGTGAGAGAGGACATGAAGTTAGTTGGTGTGAGTGAAGAGGATGCAGAGGATAGAGTTAGATGGAGGCACATGATTCGCTGTGGCGACCCCTGAAAGGGAACAGCCGAAAGGAAAAGAAGAAGAATATCCATTTTAAAGTGCAGAAGAGAACTTGCAAGTACAATCTTTAATGCTCTTCATTGTGTGCTACCGATGCTCAGAGACTGCCGAATTAAAAGTGCATGTGAGCACACTGATGCAAAAGTAGTGTATGTGCCCCTTCGTGTGAGTGTACCTTTATTCATTGTGGTGACTTTAGTAGCCATCCTGCCCACGAGGCAGTCTTTCAACATGGACTCATAGTTCACCCAACGATGTACCTGTACACAAACACATCCATAGTAGAAAAAATAATTAATTATTTAAAAAAGATACTTAGTAGTAAAGCAAAAAAAAACTTTTACAGCTAGATATTGTTTGAGCTCTACAAACATTTCAATGTGAATCCTTAACAGTGAATGCCAATAAAAAACTCATTAGTGCATTTAAAAAGGATCAACTTTTAATAGTCAAAGTTGTTTTATTATGGCTCTAATACCTAGAAATGCATGGCTGTGCTGTACATTCCATTTTAATTAGTAACATGGAGTGGTGCTTTACTTTCTTCATTACCCTCCATACCTGATCAAACAGCTCAGTGCCATCTATGCCTGCTGCCTTCATGAGCTCCTCTTCTCCACCTGGGTGGTATTCCATGTAGGGAGTTATATTATAAACCATACCTGAAAAGTCAAGAAACATTTTTAGGTTTGACAGTCCAGTGCCCTCTGCTGACGGAAGAAGATTTTACCCGGATGCTGACAGAATTAAATGTATTTCATAATAATTACACAGCTGTCAAAGATGGGTTGGATTCTTTGCCAATCCAATGACTATTTACAACAGCACTGTCAATTCAGTGTGTGTGAGAAACTTGTACTTACAAACTGAAGCATTTCGTGTCCTCTGTTGTCTATCAATATGTAGACAAAACAGAGCCAATGCCGGTAAAGCAGGCACACTCATACTGTTGAGGTCACAAACTGCTGCTGAACTACTCAACCACAGGAGACTAGTATAGCAGATCAAATCACAACTGTCCAACACATCAACAACAGCTTCGGAATTTTGCAGCGTTCACTGACAGTTGTTTTCAGAGGTGTTCCTGGGCCCATGTAGTGATGTCCACTATAGAATCATGTCTTTTTTTAATGCAATGGGGCCAAAAGACCACAGACATTCAGCATTGTTTTTCAACTTTTTTCTTTTTATATAGAGTGTGTAATGTACATAGACTTCTTTGGATTCCATGAGTCTTGTAATAATACATGACAATCCTCCTCAAATAATTAAAATTTTGCACTACTCATAATTTCTTGAACTATGTGTCCACACAGTCTTCTACGTGTACCTTGTCCATCCGTACTCCTGAAGCACAGAAATAAGAATGATCTCGGCTGAGATGCCAGCCATTCTGTTTTTATTTACATTTTACACACAGTCGATTCTTATTTCGAAACAAGGTAACAAAAGTAGCTATTGGGCTGAATTATAAGTTGTGAGGATGCAAGTGTTTATGTGCTGTAAAGCTTAACCCCAAGGACGTCGTTGTCGTATTGATTTTGACCATTGTATTAATTTATTTTTATATCACTTGAGTCCCTTAAGTTTAGGTTTGCCCTGGTAATATTTACGTAGCATTTTCCACTTTAAAGGTCAGCTGTGTTTGCCTCCATAATAAATCTCATTAAGTTTAGAACCTACTCTAATAAAATATCTTGATCTCTTGTGATCCCTTCCTGCACTCACACACTTTTGTGAAGCACATGGAGGATGTTCACTTAAATCTGTGAGGGTTCAATGTTTTGAACTAGTGAGCCAAAGTAGTAAATCTTTCATTATGGATCAGTATGATTAAGTCCTTAGTCTGTCCCTTGTCAGACAACCATGCAGGCTCACCTCTTATGCAGGTCCAACAGTCCTTTCTTGTGTTGTGTTTCTGCAGCTCTTCCTGGGTAACATCAATCAGACGTCCTCTGAGTCCAGTCAGATCTTTTCCACTCTTAGAAAATCTTATCCAGTCCATTAAACTGTGGCCAGGCTTCAGGGACACCTTAAATAGGTTGTGTCATAAACAGAGGACATTTTTTTTCCTGCAGATGTGTTTCATGTTTATCAAACAAAGCAACAGGAAGACGCTTCGGAGCCTACAACTAATGACTACTAGCCAGTTATTAAAATGTCGTTATTTTACATTAACAAATATTAATGTTTGCGGATTGTATTGCATTCAGGCTATGAACGACTTAGACAGAAACAGCAGTTAAGCTGGTGGCTGTGTGTGTTTTCCGGTTTTGAGAAAAGAGTTAGTAAGGCAGCCTTACCTTGTTCCTCCCGGACTGTACGGACGAAGCGACCTGCTGCTGGGAGCCCGGCGCAGGAAAGGACTGGCTGGGAATGTTCAACATGTTGTGAACGGTTCTCAGACAGCTCACGTTACGAAGAACACCTGATAAGTCAAACCACAGTTCTGTATTCTGTAACCACAGTAGCTGCTAGCTGTTACCGGGACAAGTTCCTTCCTTGTTGTAGCACATCTCTTTTAAAACTGCTTGTTGCTTGGTTAGCTAAAAGGCTAATCTAAGCTACGCTAGAAAGACATTGCGTACTCTTGTAACTGCAAATTATAAATAGCCACATTAACGTCCCCGTGTTCATTGGCGAAATTACAAGTAAAGTCAGTGGTTGTTGTTAGATATCTAGTGCTTAACTACCTAAATCGTGCCTCTCAGTTTCCGACACTCCGAGGACTACAATGACTGTCTCATATTGTGACGTCAGCTTCAACAAAAAAACGCAATCAAGCTGCGACGGTCATTCGTTACTTGCCTAACTGTTGTTCCTGTTATACGTCGCCTGTATTTTACAAAATAAACATTAAGTTATGTGACCTCCTTTGGTACAGTTTAATTCTTTTGTCACTATATATTGTTGATATATCACAGCAGAACAAGTAACAGTTGGCTGCTGTTATTGAAACAGTTATACTGTTCTAATAACATTTTGGAGACACAGCTAATTAAAAATTACATTATATACGTTTATAAATCACTGTGTCCAAACTGACATGGTCAAGGTTAGCTACCCACCTGAAATTAGGCTGCTGAAAAAAGTGGTCACACATGACCCATTTTGCCCTGCGCTCGATCCAATTTCATTGTCATCGTCATCCTCTTCCGAATCGCTCTGACTATAATCTGACATTGTGAAAACTTTGGAGGCATCCTGTCCCAGTTTTGACATTTTATTCACTTACTGCATAACAGAACAAATGTCTCCTTTCCAACATGGCAACAGAAAGGTTTGTTGTTGATGGGCTAATCGGCTAAGAGGATTTTATGCCAAGAGGTGTCTGACTTCAAAATAAAGGTACTATACGTGGGGATCTAACATTGTGGAAGGGCTTTTATGTTGGCTAATCCAGACTGCAAGAAAATACAAAGGTTCTGAGGCAGGTAATATATCTGTTAAGAGCAATTTTATTACAGGAATAACACAGGTGGGAAAAACTATTATTAGAGTAACTCCTATAAGCGTTAGTTTCTGTAATTGCAGGACCCTGAAGCAAGTTCACCTAAACTCTATTATTTAGACAGAACATTCATCCATCCATTATTTGTAATTGCTTAACCTGTTTAGGGTTGCAAGGGGGCTGGAGCCTATCCCAGCTGCAAGAAGCAGGGTAAACTCTAGACAGATCTCCAGTCTATCTCAGGACAAACACAGAGACAAACACACACACACACACAAAAACAACCATTCACACTCACAATCAAAGCCACGGGCAATTTTCGAGTCACCAATTAACCTAACATGGATGTGTTTGGACTGTGGGAGGAAACCAGACTACCCAGAAGAAACCCAAGCAAATATGGGGAGAACATGCAAACTCCAAACAGAACGGCCACAGTCAGCAGGGCGCAAACTCGCAACCTTCTATCTGTGAGGCGGCATCGCTAACCACTCCAGCACCGTGCTGCTCCAGATCGAACAATTAACTTGACACCCTGTAAGTCTCTATAAGTGACTGATTTTAATCTAAACTTGGTGATGTCTTGGAGAGGGTTCCACACAATGTCTGACTTCTCATAAAGACTAGAGGCATTGACTTGGATTGCACCATGTTATACTGTTCTCTACATGCTTGGTGTTAGGAACAGAAGATTAAATCCTTATGGTGAACACCTGGAGAAAATGTCAAACTTAGAAAGAGTGGCCTTTGGTCTATGTAAGCACAGCTTATCAATTGGTTTCAAATTTGTGGGCTATTATTGTAGCAGCAGATATTACGTTTGGAGAGTACTCAAACTGTATCTCAGTCTGTGTTTGTGTAATCAGATTTCTGTCCACAATTTAGTAAATGTATGAATGTAAAGATAGGGAGAGGTTCACCACTCTGATAAAAACTGCATCTAGAAATTGTGGACCAATTTCAGAAAAATGTTCCTCAACATAAAATTGCGAAGACTTTGAAGATCCCACCATCTACAGTATATAATATCATCAAAAGATGCATGTGATCTTTGGGCCCTCAGCCAGCACTGCATTAAAATCAGGTGAGATTCTCTACTGGACATCACGTCATGGGTTCAGGAACACTTCCAGAAATAACTGTCTGTGAACACAGTTTGCTGTGCAATCCACAAATGTAAGTTAAAGCTGTATCGTGCAAAAAAAAAAAAAAGCCGTATGTGAACACGATCCAGAAACGCTGCCGTGGAAAACTGTTCTGTGGTCAGATGAATCGTAATTTGAAATTCTTTTTGGATACCATGGACAGGGACCATCCAGCTCGTTATCAGCAGAAAGTTGGAAACCCTACATCTCTGATGGTATGGGGGTGCATTAGTGCTTATGACGTGGGCAGCTTACACATCTGGAAAGTCACATTCAATGCTGAAAGTACATAGAGGTATTAGAGCAACATATGCTCCCATCCAGACAATGTCTCTTTCAGGGAAGGACTTACATACTTCAGCAAGATAATGCTAAACCACATAATGCCATCACAACAGCATGGCTTCGCAGGAGAAGAGTCCAGGTGCTGAACCGGCCTGCCAGACCTTTCACCAATAGAAAACATTTGGTGCATCATAAAAACGAAAACTGGCAACAGTCCCAGGACTGTTTAGCAGCTAGAATCCTGCATCAGACAAGAATGGGACAACATTCCTCCACTAAAGAAGAAGGGATGCTACACAATGGTAAACTGAATAAAATATGGGCTGATGAAATTTGAAAATCATTGCATTCTGTTTTTATTTAGGTTTTACACATCTTCCTGACTTCTTTGATTAGCCAGCTTTATCAGACACCTCACAATGTGCTTCATATGTAGTCACAACAGCAGTTTTAATTACTGCAGTTTTTCGAGCTCCACAATAACTCACTTTTACATTGAATATGTAAAAAAATAAATAAAAGTACAGCAACAACATTTTGCTTATACCATCTAAGAAGTGACTAAATACTCATGGACAAAAAGTGTCTAAGACAACAACATACAAATGTAGAAATAAACCAGGACACTGGTTTCTCCACAAGGTCACATAGAAGCACACTTCTAAATCCCAATATCAGATTTCATTTTACAAAGAGTACATTTTTACAGCTTCTTGAAGTACTTTACAGATTTACACTTACACGATAAAATACAATTTGCTGTCTGTTGAAAAAGCAAGCAAGCATCTTGTATCATCTGATAGTTTGAGTATGGGGTAGTAACTTCAAATATTTTCATTTTAACACACTGTATAACGTTAAATTGTTCATTACCTGCAGTTATCTCTGTGGTAAGTAAGTAAGTTAGTTCTGAGGAACTAAGAACATTGGGACTTTAAGTTTATATAAATGTATGTATGTTTATTTCTATATATTTTGTAGGCTCGTTGTGGAGGATCTAGTGGGTCATGTTGGAGGAGTACCTCACTTTCTATTATTTTTACTTCATTCACCATTTCCACTGTTTTTACTTGATTGGAATTGCTACCACAATCAGAAAATGAACACATGAAGATCAAAATAATGTCAAACTGCGGCGTGCATTAATTGTTGTTCTTCTACACACATCCCCCTGCAGGTGGCAGCAAATATTAAGAATCCCCATTCAACCTCCTTCAACATGTTTGTTGGTTTTGAGTGTTTTTTTGTTGTCTTTGATAACATGGCAACATGAACACAGATGAGTTAATGCTGACTTATATCCTCTAGTCCACTGTTATACACTACACACACACACACACGCACACACACACACACAGAGGGATATATCTGACAGGGAATTTTACACATGGCAACTAAACACTGTTTGTTGTTGTTACTGTTTGATGTGTGTTGCTTGGTTTAGTGCTGGTTTCCTCCTCTATCCTCCTGATGCCTTTTTCACCTCTTTTTCTCTTTTGTTACTTCACCATTCTGGTTCTCTCTACCTGTAGATCCAGCACAGGGACAGTGATTACAATTTCAAAACCATTTGCCAGATCATTACCAGCTAATCCCATGTTTGGTCTGATGAGTCACGCGCCTCATTTGCCATGGTGCGGGGGCCCTTTCACAAACACTAGCCGAGGACCCCTGGCCTGCCCTGTGGGGCCACCAGACCTCTGGGACTGGGAGGGGGTGCAGGGCTTTGGGGTGTTCCTCTGAGACAAGCAGAGACGACAGATCCAGCAAAGTGGAAATTAGAGTGTTTGATGTAAATCTAGACAAGAGTTTTAATTATTATTTACAATTGTGTTTGCTTGAAATGATTCTATCCACAATGATTTATTATTGTAACCCCCATTATCTGAAGCATAAAAACACTTTACTGGTAGTAAACTACCACCTACATTTAAAATGTAGGTTTGCTCAATTTAATTACTAAAAGCGGGAAAAATACTGGCATACAGCTAAAGCAGCTTTCTGTGTGTAATTTAGAATAAATAAACTACTTTGTGTACTTTATTTGTTAGCCTATGACAACCTGAAGCAAAAATCACCATGTCATCACATAAGCTTAGGAGAATGGTCAAACTTTCAAAGGTGAGCTGGTCCTAGACTGTTGTATTGAAATGACAGTCAGTAGCAGTAGACTTGTGTTTGAACCAAGCCAATGAGCTACTGTATAGCCTAACACACCTTTAATGATAAGCCATAGCATATTAATGAAGATGTGGATCAAAGTGAGTATATTCCTGAATGGCCAGAGCTCTATTAGTGCTAGTCCACGAGCAAAAGTCTCACAATAGGGACTAATCAGTTGATTTAAGCATTAAAATGCCATGTCATTATTTGTCATTATCAATGGGAAGATGAGTGGGGTTTGTCATTTTGAAAACTTACTGGCAAGATTTACATTACATGTAGCAATTTGATTCCTTGCGAAATAGAAATGTTGATTATAGCAGCTATAATAACTATAAGAATTAAAGGCATGTGGTTTTGGAAATTGAATCCATCATGTCTCCATGTTTTCTCTTCATCTTTTAGCCTCAAATTGTTAATTTCTCCTCAGACTGTAACCGTTTGATTAACAATGGCTCTGACTTCCTGCAGAACTCTCCATCTGTGGCAGTACTTTCAACTGAAGCTGTGAAGACAAGCAGAATGAGAAATGCTTGGTTCTTACCAAAAGCAAACTATTAGACCTTAATGTCCATCTGTTTCTTCATATGCCAGTCCAAGTCTTACTGCCAGTGTCTTCTTGTAAACATTCACACCCAGTGGACTGTTTGCTGTTGTTGCTGACAGTTATTTCCCAGCGGCACAATGGTTGTAGGTGCACACGCTCTGCCATATGGTTGTATGTGTGGTGTACTGGCCCTTGTCTTAAATAGGTCATTTGACCAGACAGCTCATGATGGCACACTGCAAAGAATTTCCATGGCAACACATGAGGTTAAGGTGGAGAGCATCAAAAATGGCTTTAGCAACAATTTTTTTTACGTGTGCCACTGTAACATCATACTCATTATTGAATTAATTAATGGATGGATTGAAATTTTAAAATCTTAATTTTGGATCATTTATACTAGTAACAAGTAAAGGTTTTAAGTAAAGTAACAAAAATTGCATCCCCCTTGATACATTTCTTAAAAATTAACTTTCATTAATTTCAGATTAAGGAACATTTGTAATGCCTGAATATGTCATTAAAGATTATGTTGAAGAAAATCTTCCATTTTAAAATAAGGGGATGCAAACCTTTCCTATGGTAAAAATATCCTCGAAAAATAGAAATGGTCTGATTTGCAAGTTATACTGTACATCACACCAGTAGTATGAAAGGTTTGGCCCATTACTGTAAGTTCCCATCTCAACAAAAAGCACAAATGGCCTTTATAAATGTCAGTACACTTTCAGCAAATGATTTGATTCTTAAGCACAATCAGTATATAATTATGTGAAACATGATTAAATCAAACATTTTCCTCTCATTAAGTTAATTTTGAGTACACCAGTATCCATTTTCAGGCTACTAAATGAGGTGGTGGTGTTGCCCTAATCTATAAGTCTATGAATTTGATGTTAAAACTTTAAGGCTGTTGAATTAAAAACATCTTCACCAGTAATGAACTGTTGTCCATAGGAGTTTTAAAAGTACTATTTATACAATGTTGAATTGTAAAATGGAGAATAACACTTTGTATGTTCCTTGAATGTGTACTGACCAATGCCATTGCTAATTAACAGCTTTTATTATTGACTATATTATATTAACGTACCACCATGAAACTGGTGCTATCATAACCATGGCAGCTTTCAAATTTAAATATTCCCAGGTGGGTTTTACCCATTAAGATGAACAAACTCTTTAGGCAAACTCTTTAGTTCATGATATATGATAGAAAACAGGATGATTTAAAAAAATATGTTCTTTACATTATGATGCTAAGTGGTGTATGAGATACAATTGAACATAACTATCACCAATATTTAACTAATAAAAAGTACCTTTACCATGGTAACATTTTATATTCAGGAGTTTTATTTGCAATTAAGTATTTACATGGTGTGCTACTGCTACTTTTACTTATTTAAAAATAAAAAATCTGAAATTGTCCTCCATTATTGCTTTCTATTAACACTCACCAAGAAGCCATCACGGCCTACTGTAAACTGACTACAAAATCATTTTTGGAATAGGTTCAACCATTGTTCATTATCTATCTGGACAAATGAAAAGGCTGGAGGCAGAACTTCTCTCTTTGATGAAACTAAGGCTATGTATTTGCATAAAACTGTTTTATCTTATGCAGTCTACACAAACTGACCAAAGTGGTCCTTCAAATGGCCTTTATTTTCAAAACGTGTAAAAAAAAAAAAAAAAGGGACCTGGGTCATCTTTGCTACTGTATAAAACACTAATTTCACTTTCCTGTGTATATTCAACTCTGCAAGACAAGCTTCAGGATCAATTAACCCTTATTGAACTTTATTGAATATTTATAACTGGAGTCAGTATTTGGTGAAGAGGAGTGCTGATATCCTTAATTTGGACAAGAGGATCTTTAAGGGACAGCTGCACACCACCAGAGAGCAGGATCACCAACACATCTGGAATTGAATGTAGCAACACAGGAAATAAAAAAACAACAACAGATTAGCACTTCTCTTAGCACAAATCTTTAGATTACACAATGCATTAGGTGCTGGAGCATTTAAGCAAAAATATTTTACTGACGACGTGTTCAGTTTGGCAAATCGGTGTACTCTGTCATAGTTAGTGAGTAAATAATTTCACTCATCTGGATTAAGGGATGTTCTTAGTTCATTCTGATGCCAGTGGCTACACCTCAGTGTTTATTAGGTATGCAGATACTCTCAGGCACCCCCTCCCCAACCAAAAACAAGCAACCACAAAAAGAAAAAGTTGTGCCATGCTAAAAACAACACACAACCACACGAACAGATTATTGAACAGACCCACTGGGCAAGGGACCAGGGGCTCGAGATACTGTTCATATTTCTGGTTTGAAAGTAAACACAGTGAACTGAGTTTTCATGCTAACCGGCATTTGTAGATTCAATAACAAAGAAACAACAATACATAAACAAGATCCAGAAATGTGTTGCCTCATTTAGGATGGACTGAGGTGAAGTGGAAAGCGAGTCAAAAGTTATTTTAGAAGCAATAGCTTAATACATTTTTAGTATTAGTACATCAGTGGATATTTTCCAGGAAACACATTTCTGTTAGATGTGAGATCTCTGAACAAGCACTGCTTCACAGCTTCTTAGTGGCTCTCTTGCTAACCCTTCACCTCTGGTTCAGGGATAAGTGAGCCCCTGAGCTGAGGTCAATCGATTCTGCCTCAAACTTTTGAAGTGGATCTGCTCAACCTGATTGGTTGTGTCTAACTCAGATCCATGTGTTGAAAAGCTAATGAAAGTGAAAAAAAGTAAAGGGGACCAACGAAATTGACACTGAATGGATTCAATAGCCATATTAAAGCCACTACATGACAAATTTTAGAGATTTCAGTACAACCTACCCACTGTGGCATTCCTCTATTCACCATGGTGGGTTAGTGGGAAGGGGAGCTGGGAGGACGAGCAGGAATGGCTTTGTCAATGTGAAGGCTATATGAGCAGCAGCACAGAGAAACACTCAGCAGGACTAATCCAACTCAAGCCCATTAGACTTGTGGGAGGGTAGAGGGTGGCTGCCATGCAAGGTGCTCACCTGACCAACTGGGAGCAACTTGGGGTTCAGTGTCGGGACCGGCTACGTGACAAAGAATACGCACAGCAGGCTGCTTACAGCAAAAGAGAGAAGTGAGACTAACATTGTTAACTAAAGTAAAATAATCATATTAAAAGGCAGCAATATATTGTGATCTCATAGTGTAACAAGGCAGATAAGATTGTTAGTCATTGTCTCATTACTGAAAGGTGCTTGTCACCACAGACTTCAAAGCCAAATTACACCTAAACTACAGAAAATATTCAGTGGTTTGACCAGCTCACATGGTTGTTTCAAGTTTTTCAATATAATGTAACATGACTAAATAAAACCTTTGCTCTTTAGAAAAATTATTAAGGTAATTAATAAAACAATAAACAAAGTGTTTATATACAGTATTTGTCATAATGAAGGAATGAATGAATATTCTTCTTTTTATTCTTCTGTTTATCAACAAATCCAATGTGCAGAGCCAAACCAATTATTTTTGATTCTGAAAAAAAAAAGCCCAAACATCTTTTTCATCTGTGCCATAGAGCTTTAGTGTTGTACAAAAATGTATTTAAAATGGGACTTAACATAATATCACTGTAGCTTATTTTTCTTTTATACCCCACACTGCTCTGCTGTCAAAGATACTCATTAGTACACCAACTGTCCACCGCTGAAAATAGTCCCCAACATATGCTCTATTTCCCCCATTTTCCCAGTGTTGCTTGCCAGGATGAGATGCTGCAATACTTTAGTCATGTTTGCAATTTAAACAGTAGAAAACCTAGATATCAAATGTTTAAAATGAGAAATTGGGTTTTTCGTCACTTTGAATTTGATATATTTCAAAATGGTTTGCAGAACTTGTGTAATGCTAAAAATGCTGAGAATAAAAGCAGTATCCCAGAGAAGTAGGAATGGAGCGAGGTTGTCACAGATTAACATTAGTTACACATTGTCATTTAATAATATCAATAAAATTACCTGTGAAACCCACCGTCAGTGAACACATTTTGTCTCTGCATCCACAAATGTGAGTTAAAATGCTTCAATTTCATCTCAGTCCATTTTAAATGAGTTCAAGTCCAGAAAAGGCTGCAGTGTTTCTGGATCTTATTTATGCATGATTGTTTGCATGGTAAACCGTCCTGTGCTGTGATGAGTCAAAATGTGGAATTCTTTTTGAAAATTTTGGATGCTGCCTCCTCTGTGCATCAATTGAAAGAGGAGAGGAAGCATCTGACTTGTTATCAGCTCACGGTTCAAAAGCCAACATCTTTACAAGGGAAGGTCTCTGATTTTAGTAACACAATGTCAAGACACATTCTGCAGGCTATCAAGCATTCTGCTAAATGGAGCAGCCTCCAGACCAGACCTCTCCCCCATTATAAATATGCAAGCATTACAAAGCAAAACAAAAGTAAAAAAGTACTTTTTATTTTCAAAATCCAAATACATTAAGAAAACCATTCATATTTGTCAGTTTGATATGTTGACTTTTTTCTATTTACATTAAAAATAATCTAGCTTTTTTTTTTTTTGGAAACATGTTTAAAGATGTAGAAAAGTTGTCCAAGATGTGATAAGTAATAACTTCGATACTTTTGTTTTGTTTCTTTTATTGTTTAGGTTGAATTGAATGACCCGAGTGGGTTTGTTTAACTTAAGCGACAACAAGCAGGAGACAATGAAGCCGACACTGAAAAGTGTCCTCCATAATGAGTCTGACCTTTGATATCTTCCTAAATGTTCTGCACTTGTGGCAATTAATGGAAGTATCATGCTCATACTAATTACTTCGTGCCTTGTTGCTGACAATCCTAATCAAGTACAGCAGGGCTTATTAATTATTTTTACAAGGTGTTAATGATATTGCATGCAGCCCCAGGAGGTAAGGTCACACAGTCTAAACACTGTGGGACAGGTAAAGATCTAATTTTAGCCGGCAACTTTTACATGGAACAACTCTGCTTAGGGAAATTTGGTCACGGTTTAAAAAAAAAACAGCAACATGTGTGGTCTTTATAAGACGTGAGAGATTTGGTTTCTCGCTTTCCTAAACTGATTAAGACTCCTTTCCGAAAGTGCACTAAAGTGCTCAAAATTACAATATACAGCACGTTTTAATAACGTAAACAGTGTTTTTAAATTAACTATTTATGTGTGCGACTGTGGTCACAAATACTGTGAATGTTATAAACCACAATCAAGATGTTTGATATTTTAATGAAAAGAACAGCTGTTGGGGGTTTGTGAGTTCCCAATGCAAACAATTTGTTTTGATGACTTTTCTGGATAATTCAGAACCCCATCAAACATGGAACACTAGGACATTTTCTGTAAAAACTAATTTTATAGCTTCAGACTTATTTAAGGTCTCCTGCTGTAATTAGTTACTTTTAGAATGTTTTTACCTTTCTTAGCAGACGGAGAATGGTTGTCCATTTGTTGTGCAAACGTTTTTGAGTCCGCACAAATAAAAAGTCCAACAAATGCTCAGAAAATGCAGAAGAGGACCATGAGATTGAAATTTACGACTGGAAATTATACCTTTAAATTCTGGCAAAATCAAGGTCACCTAACGTCCCTATAAGGGCCCCGCTACTGGCTAATGCTTTTAGCCAGACTAGCATATTACTAATAATTAGCAGAAGATATTACCAAGAACAACATCATTACTTTGCTAAACCAAACCACTTTGCATGAACTGAGAACGTCAGGAGCATTATGGCCTCTACTATAAGTTGTTCACACTGGTACAAGCCAAGAATTACCAAAAGAATTACAGGCCATGTTACCTTCCTGCCCCTATAAACAGATGTTAATCAAACCCACTAAATGCCTTTAACAGCTCACAAATCTGTTTTGCAGACATTATTTTATTTTTGAGTGTCACTGTAGCGTTAATCATTTGGAAATAACTGTGATAAATGAAAATACAGGCAGAAACTAATATATTCATTTTAAACCCATCCACGTTGGACTATGGTGTTTGCAGATGACATTGTGATCTGTAGTGAGAGCAGGGAGCAGGTGGAGGAAAATCTAGAGAGGTGGAGGTCTGCTCTGGAAAACAGAGGAAAGAAGTTAACTGCAGCAAGACAGAATACATGTGTGTGAAAAAGAGGGACCCAAGTGGAACGGTGAGGTTACAGGGAGCAGAGGTGAAGAAGGTGCAGGACATTAAGTACTTTGTTGCTCTGAACCGTTGACCCTGAGAGTGTGGAAAAGAGGTGAAGAGGCTTGTGCAAGCAGGTTGGAACGGGTGGAGAAAAGTGTATCAGCGAGAATGAAAGGAAAGTTGGTGGTGAGACCAGAGATATTGTTCGGCTTAGAGGCAGTGGCACTGAAGAAAAGATAGGAGGCAGAGCTGGAGGTAGCAGAGCTTAAGATATTGAGGTTCTCTTTGGGAGTGACGAGGATGGACAGGATCAGGAATGAGGACACCAGAGGGACAGTTCATGTTAGATGTGTTGGAGATAAAGTCAGAGAGGCCAGCTTGAGGTGGTTTGGACATGTTCAGAGGAGAAACTGTGAATATATTGGTAGAAGGATGCTGAGGTTGGAGCTGCCAGGCAGGAGGTCTAGAGGAAGAACAAAGAGGAGATTTATGGATGTAGTGAGAGAGGACATGAAGTTAGTTGGTGTGAGAGAAGAGGATGCAGAGGACAGAGTTAGATGGAGGCACATGATTCGCTGTGGCGACTCCTGAAAGGGAACAGCTGAAATGAAAAGAATAAGATTTGAAACCCATCCACATCTGGCTCATAGACTTTTTAAACTGAAATGCTTAATCGGATGTCAACGGCTTTTGGCTTGTCCCTTCGGAGGTCGCCAAAGCAAAATGTGTACCGCGTGTTGTTTTGATGAGTTTTTATGCTAGATGAATGTGTGTGTGATTGTGAGTGTGAATGGGTGAATAAGAAGCAGTGTAAAGCGCTTTGAGTGCCAATAGGTAGAAAAGCGCTATATAAGTGCAGACCATTTAGATGTCCCTCCTACCGCAACCCTTTTTTATCCAGGCTTAGCAGCCTCACCATGGTGGTGGGGTGGGATTTGAACATGCTGCCTTCTGCATCCTAACCCAATGCTCTACCACTGAGCCACCACGCCCCCTGTGCTAAATCTGATGGAATTCTTTTTCACATTGATGCAAAGTGTGTCTAATTAGCAGCATTACAGGTGGCTTGTTTCTCTTATGGCCCAATGAACTGATTGTTCAAATAGCACTGCTATATAGTGTAGTGAGCCAGGCATCTGTTGAAACTGTACCCTCTTTGGCACTAAGCAATGAAATGGTGCCCTGGACCCAAAATGGCAGGCACTACACACTGACTGTGAAAGACTGTGAAAACAGCAGTTTGGTTATGATTAGGCAAACATCAGCGTTTGGATTAGGTTGAGAGGAGGCACTAAATAAAGAAAGTTTACCATAAAATTCACAATTTTCTTAAGGTCAAATCACATGTCTCATGACGTGTCACATGTGACCAGTTGCAAGAACAACAAAAGCAGTTGAGTCACACTGAACTTGAACTCCAAGTCTCCCACAGAAAGAATTCTGTGACAAACATTTGAGAGTCAAAATTCATTTTGACTCTCTGACTCTGACTCTGATATTCATTTTGGCTGCTAGATGTCCCTAAATATCGGTACACTGAATAATGTCCAGCTATTTCTCCAGATTGAATTTAATTCAATGAAAGTTGATATACATTGTTTAAATATGAAATGAAAAATACAATTAATGTGGTTTTAAAATATAATACTTTTTCAATTCTTCAACAGAAAATTCTACATTTTCAGTTGATTCATTCAAATATTAAATAATTGGAGGTGCCTTGTGGCTGAACTGGTTGAGCATTGGGTTGGGATACAGAAGGTCCCACCAGGCGTGGCCCCACACATCCATCAAGGGCCACCCGGGTGCCGAGCCCGAATAAAATGGGAGGGCTGCAGCGGGAAGGGCATCCAGCGCGAAAAACTCATGCCAAATCGACATGTGGAACACATTCTGCTGCGGTATCCCCTGAAGGGACAAGCTAAAAGCCGTTGATCATGCAAATATTAAATAATTCTTGGTTCTTAGATGTCAATACTTGCTGCTCTTGCTTTTAAGTATTGCAGAGGTTTTAATTTACTTTCAATCATTGTCATTTTATACAATAATAAACAATATTCTAGTACTTTAACTACTGTACTGTACCTCTAATACATTTTTCTTATTATAGTTTCTAAATGTACACATGTAACATTTTGCAATCACTGTCCTTATAATGGAGTATTGTATGCTTCATATGTATTATAGCACTTTTAGATAGGTGAATAATATATTTTCTCTATGACAGGTGAGATGTACTAAGGAAAATACACATCTCTGTGGAGGCTGCAGTGCTGAGGGTCAGGGGTTGGGATGTGATGTTATTCACCTTGACCCTCTGTTGGCTTTTGTTGATGCAGCAAACTCGGTTTTTTCTTTCCTTTGTCTCTCATTCTGCACCTTTTAGGACCAATAAATCCTGCTTGGCTCTGATGGCAGCAAGGCTCACGTTTACCAACAAGTGATGGTGAAATCTCCAACCTTCCGAAGGTAAATATGTACTCTCCCACACTTCGCTATCTTGGGAAAAGATAAAGCGGGGTAAAGAGACACTGATAGCGCCTTCAAGAGAGAGAGGGAGGCCAGATTTGGGGTGTAAACAGTGGTTGAATAAGCTGACAGTGTGAGCACAGCTGATAGTGTTTAAGTCACACTGTCTCCCTCCCTGGGTCCTACATTGTTCTCGGCTGCCTCTGGCTATGTTTTACAGCATAATTAGAGCTTATTTTACTTGAACACACCCACGTGCTATATACATTCCCATCTGTGTGTCTCTCACTTCCTCCTTCATCCACATTATAGAAAAGATGTGGTTGGTTTTCATGTGGTTACATATCTACAAGGAGCTAAGTTAGTAGTCCTATAGTGCAGGTTCCTGGTCTGTAAAGAAATGTTTGATTGTAACAGTGATGAGGGGGATGTGATGTTTCAACCTACAGCTATTTCATCAAAGCATCGCACAGTTCTTCAGAACATCCAGGGGGTCGTTCTGGAAAAAAAGCAACACTAATCCATACATTCAAGCGTATAGTATGTGTGGAAAACTACGACGGCATTTCAGCGTCACATAAATGAACTTCGAAGAGTATGAGCATAGGGAGCTGCTGAGTATTTTCAACCTAATTTAAAATTTGCAATAATGGATCTAATTTATTATTTAAAATTTGTTATTATTTTACCGGTTGAAAGGTTTACACTTTGTTGATGAAGAGCTGTATGCTTCCTCAACAAATCTACACGGACCTACATCATTAAGCAGTTACACCTTTAAACCACTAGTTGGCAGTGAGGTTTCTGTGCAGTGAGGTTTCATTCCCACTTGTTTGAACTAAAACACAAAGCTCAGCTCAGTGGCGAAGAAACTTGACACAGTGGCAGCTACTTTTAATGAAATTACTCCGAGGTGGAAAAAAGAGAGATGGTGTCTGAATAAAATGCACAGAAGGAAATGCGACGTTGACACTTCGACAAGTGACCGAAGGAGCCGGATATCGAACCAACAACTGCGGGATTGGTGGACGACCGCTCTACCTCCTGCGACAACGTCCAGTCCCCTCTCAAGCATTACACTAGCATGGGCTCAGTGTAGGCTATGGAGTAATTAGCTTTCTTATGGCTTCTGTTGGTTTGACTACTTCCTTAAGTATGTACATCGAAAATGCACTGATTGTAAGATGAGCAAAATATTTTTAGATATACTTGGATAACGAACAGGACTCTTTCAGATATGATGTAATTTTTCCTTTTCTTTTCCGGGGAGGGGTCCAACTCTAATACAAACTCTAATGCAAACTCTTTCACAGGCTTTGAAAGGCTTTCGCTCATCTGCAGATGGGAGACATACAGATCCACACCAGAGCTGGTGAGCGATCACCGAACAATTGTAACAACTCATTACTGGGAAAATGTGTCGCTATGACAGTACAGAGACCTTAGCAGACCAAAGTCATTTACACCAAAATTAGAATTGGTGATAACTATTAAATGCAATTTATGAACATGTCAGGACAGTATTAATTATGATGCAACTACTGTTTGCACTACAGTATTTTTAGAAAGCAATAGACAACAAAAAAGCAAGTAGCATTTAGAAAACATTCTCTGCAACCTTCACGTACCAAAACTGTGCAGACACAGAAGCTCTCACATGGTCAACCACAGGAAGTGTATTTAACTCTTTGGTTGCTGATTATATAGGTCCAACATGTTTTCAGTGTGTGAGTGTTCATAGATGTCTGATGCGTTTTCTTTCTGCTACCTCAGTCTAACTAACCGAAATACTTGGTTAGGTTTAAGAAAACATTGTGGTCATGGCTTAAAAAAAAGGTTTTCTGATGTTAGGATGTATCGCTGTCTCCTGTGTTTTTATATATGTCCAACAGTCCGACTTAGAATGAATGCAGAGGTATGAAACGAGTGGTATGATTTCGTTGGTCAAGCACAGATACAATGTGTTTACCTGGGGAGAAGTCTCAAATGGTCATCTCCTAACATACCAGAGAATAAGAGAAAAAAAAAAAAAAAAACTCCTGGCTGAGTCTCACAATGACAATTCAAACATTGCCCTTGAGGTCAGCAAATTGGATGACGTGGTTTTAATCAGCTCTTCGGAGCCAGAAAAATGAGACCAGCCTGTCCTCGTGAAAATGCACATACTGGGAGAGTTCAGACTATCATCCTTTGAAAATGTGTGTACTCAAAACATTAAAACACCGTCACTGCTGTATTCCAGAGCCATCTTTATAGAGAGGCAGAAGGTATTAGCGTATATTAGTTTGCATAATCCCTCTCAGACTTTCTGATGCTATTACTAACAGGAAGTTGGTCATAATATAAATGCAATCATGCTATTGTGCTGATGTTAAGCAGTTATACTGTTTACTATATTTACCACCTTCTTTTGGTGTGTTAGGATGGCAACATTCCCTAATTAAAACTAAACAGAGAGTACAGCTGAGGCTGATTGGTGTATTTGGTCATATGAATTGTAAACTGAAATATGGCCATAATCTATATAAAAATACAGATATGAGGAAAATATTGAGCATTCATCCTGACAATGACTGCGTGCACTAAAATTCTACAGCCGTCCACGGAATTCAGTGTAGTTGTCCGGGAATTTTACTCTGGTTGAAAATGCCAAGTTGCGGTGGTACAAAAGGAAAAGTCAGGGGCTGACAAATGTCATTCAGATTTACCTTCTGGGAAACATACCTGCAAACATTGTGCTTATCAATCCATTACATTTCTGATGGAACTGACGCTTTTTCCACTATTCAAGAGCTCTTATTCATAAATGTACAAGTCAATAGAGTCCTGACAGCTTAAACTCCACATCTAACTAATCAGTGGTGGTACTAATGGAGCCATACTGCTTGCTCTCTAGTTGATGAGCACCTGTATCTGTGGGGTTCTGATGTGGCAGAGTGGCAACATGCCAAACAAACCATCTGGTATTTTTCAGAGCAGGGTTCTTCATCATCCAACATCCCCCTCAGCGCCATCGTCTTCCCTCTTTCTCTGATATCTTCTATGCTCTAAATGTCAATATCAGGAAGGGCTGACATGAAATTCAGGCACACAAACGCACACACAAACGCTCCCGCACACAAATACGCATCAACAGCAGACCTATGCTTTACTAATCAGCTTAGCATTCTCTAGCTCTGTCGCTCACCCCACTTGTAGTGTAGGATTGATATCTGATTATGTCAGGTCACTCATCCAGATGGACCCGTGTTCAGACACCCACCCGCTCCACCCTACGCCACACCTAACCTCTGACCCCTTAGTGTGTTGCCTTGGAAACCTGCTCCTTGGAGATGAGGAGGGCGGCGATGGAGAGGATGGAGGGGAGCCCAGGAGGAGGAAGAGGAGGTGATGGTCAATGGGTGGGGGTGGGGGTGGGGGGGGGGTTGTCTGTGTTTGGTATTCTGTGCTAATCTCACGGCTGGTTAAGCTCCATGAATAGAGAGTGAGTTGGCCGTGAACGTCTCGCTCCCCCTTCCCTCCCTGATCTCTCACTTTCTCTTATCTCTCTCTCTTTTCTTGGGTGCTCCCCTCTTCTGCTCCTTTTTTGTTCCTCTCTGTTCTCTCTCCCTCTCTCCTTCCTTTCTTTGCTCTAGTGCCAGACAGATGGTTCAAACAACAAACATTTGTCTGAAGTTCAGAGAGCATCCCTGACCACACTAAGAAATAAACTGAAGAAAGTGGTAGGTTTGGAAAATGAGAGAGGATTATTGAAGTTGTGAATATGTACAGTACATGTATGTATATGATGATACTAATTTCCTCACACTTAACAAAACAATACATATGATTTAGGGGCATTTTGCAAATGTTGGAGCAGCAAGAGAACCCATTTTGGTGCTGGTATAAGCTAAGAACTTAGGGGTGAGGAAGGCTGACTGCTCAGTTGCATCAAATCCTTTTCATCTGGGCCTAAAAATGGCACTTGAATAAACTGGAGAGTCTAGAGCCAACAGCCAACAAGTGCATATGTTCTGCACCTGAGTGAGAGGAATTAACTGTCAATCAGCTCACAGCATCATTTAAACGGGGAAAGCAGAAGACAAGACTCAGGATATACAAACCAATGAATAATTCATGAGTCAAAGAGTCTTTCACGTGTCTCCTCTTAATCACATGCTTGCTTCTGTCACTTATGTTATTCTCTTCATGCACTGATTGGCTGAACTCGTGAGCCAATCAAAGTGGTCCATTTAACTGGTGTGTCACAACCCAAAGGTGACAAGGCACTGAGCCAAATGCTCAACATGTTCATAATGGCAACAATAACATTTTAACGCTTAGAAGCTAAAATATTTGCCATAATAACGTAGCATATTTGCATGGTAACATTTGCTAATTATTGCTGAACACACTGGAAATATAATTGGTTTTGTCATATTTGGGCATATCAAATTTTAATTTGATGGTGAAAAATAAATGTATATACCAATATACATGCAAAACAGTAACATCAGGTGATTTGAATTTAAATTAGTATAAAATGTTATGGGAAACCACCCAAACACTTTAGTATAAAATGAGGCCACTGAATTTTGAGAAAATCCATCAATTAATTGTTGAGATAGTTGTGATTTACATGATTGTTTGAACACACACAATGTCAATTGTGTCATTATTGTGACTTCCAAAAGTAGTTTTATTATGTGTTACAGTAACATGCTATTCTTCTAACATTCTTCTAACACTGGGCACCTTTAAAGACACCCCCCCCCCCCCTTCTTCTGAGTGTAATCTGTGATAGATGACTTTCAGATGTGTGTGTGAGCTAAACTCCCAAACTCTCTGAGACTAATGACGTTTACTCACAAATGTTGTGCTCTTATGGGACACAGAAACACAGTCACGTATTAAAGGCCAGTAACCACTTATCATATGTGATCAATTACAGCCCCACCTCCCTCTCTCTCTCTCTCTCTCTCTCTCACACACACACACACACACACACACACACACCTCTACTTTTAAATATTTAAGTTATTAAGTTGCTTTTAGTGATTAAGAAATAAATCTAAAAATATATGCATATGATGAAAAACCTCAATACTTGAATGCAATCGGCCTTTTTAAATGTTTTCATAAACATCTCACTTAAACACAATTTTCATCCAAAAACCTTAAAGGATGTAAAAGGGTGTAAACACACACACACACACACGGGGGCTAACAGTAAAAAAGAAGTACTGACAGCTGCCTCTTTGGTAAATATTGAATTTAGACAAGCACCCTCAGTCTAATCTCCCAGCATGCACTGGGCCAATGCTCAGTTATCCAGATGGACAGCTTTGCTGGGAGTTATTTGGTAAACAGCTCTCATATGTTCTGCTATGTTGCAATCCGGAGAAATACATGAAAAACCCAGGCAACGAGTGGAGCCAACAGCTTTTGTCTCACTCAAGTTGTAGGAAAAATATATTGCTTCAGTTTATCCATGCTACAGAACAAAACATTTAAACATGAAGGAAAAACCGCTGAGATGATGACAACAGCCTGCATGGCTTTATGTTCTATATTTACATTAGTAATGTAATGTAATAGTGTAAAGCACAGTGTCTTGTTTATTTTTATGTTCATTATTATTTTGTTTATTACATAATGTCTGTGCTTTCTATAAAGAGGATATTTAAATAATAATAATAATAATAATAATAATAATAATAATAATAATAATAATAATAATAATAATTATTATTATTATTATATTCTTCTGTTGCTACAGTTTTTATGTTTATTTTAGACACACTGTTGAAGTTGGGGAAAGTTTGTGGTCAGCTTCAAGAGAGAAAAACTGACTTCCGATACAGTGTGTTTTCTCAATTTTTAACTCCCACCCGCCCTCCTATGGTCCTAATCTCTTAATCGTAGTTTACGTCTGTTACAGTGTCACACTGGATGCCATGTACGCAAGAATGACCTGTTATAGACTGTCTCATGAGAAAGAAAGCAACGCAGAAAGCTTTGTGCCATCATCATCAAACATTTGGTGCAGTGTGCATGTGAAATGGTTAAACAATCTTTCCCAACCGTTTCTACAGTGTTTCTGTTAACTTAAACTTACCACATACTTGCATCCCCTTTAAACAAATATCATTCATTCAGTCAAAAAATACCTTGCACCAGAACATAATCCAAACAGCAGCAAAAGAACGTAACCTTCAGCTGATAGAGTTGCTGTGCTTCTGTGCACAATGTAGCATAAAGGTGCATGACATGTTTGCAGTAATTAATATTCGGTCATAATTGTCTGCAAGCATAAACCACTCTAATAACCTTAACTTTATCTAAAGTTCTTTTAAGAGAAAAACATGTGTGTGTTGGCCTCATTCCTCCAGTAGAATTAAAAGTAGAGTAAACAGAACACAGTGAAAAAGCTATTGTTGTTTGAATTAGTTTCCCACATATTAGACTAAATTCCAACAACAACAAAAGTTAATTTCTAACAACAAGACCACCGTAATACTATGTTTTGTAAAACCTATATGGAATGTTTTACCTGGAAAAGAGTAAAAAAGACAAAAAAAAAGGTTCATTAAATATAATGTCAACCACAGACTTTTATAAAAGATCTTCTCTACAATATATGTTCTTGGAATTTAAGAGGCATCTTTTTTATTGTTATACTTGGGGAACAAGCATGTGTAAACCTACATCTGTAAAAAAAAAAATAAAATAAAAAATAAAATCTGTAATGCCCGTAACTGAGCACCTAAATGTGTGTTACTGCATTTCAGGTGCATTTTGGTATCAGTCAATGGGAACAATCAGAGAGATTTTAATTGATGCTGCTACTTAGTAACTTGATGATTGGGTGGTTTAGTGGGTAAGTAAAACATTTTGGATGTAGTAAAACAGTAATCACAGTTTTCTCACATCTTGAAAACACTGCTTGCTCAGAGTTGAGAGAAAAGCAGATTTGTGAAGCAGCACAGTATTATTTACTGCCTCATGGACATTCCTGCCAAGGTTGAAATTTCAATTGCTAATATGAACTTTGCATAAGTGCTTATAATGGTAGCGTTGATTCAGCCTGGTTATTGTTTTTCCACTAAAGTAAAGCAAAGCTGAGAAAATTCCTGGGTAAATATAAACTTTGCTTAAGTACTTATATGGCTGTTTTCTCTCCCCCATATGGCAGCCAAAGGCACAAAACCTCGGGGGGAATACTAAGCAGCTCGGCTAAGCCCCCCCCCCCCCAACTCGGTCCCCATCCACTAGACAAAGAGACCGCTCTTCAAAGCAACGCCGGGCCTTTAAACAGTTAACAGCAGCGAGCACTTTTTAAACGTGACAGTGTTTGAGAATACTTTGCACCACTAAACCCATGAAGACCATCAAAAGAGAAAACTGACAAGAAGAACTTACAGCTATACCTGAGCTTAGTTTCTTTCCCCGTCTTCTCATGCCGACTTGGTATTTATGCTACATAGAACATTTTTATGATGATACAAGAATATTATGAATATAATGCCAAAATATCATTACAACAATATTCTGCTTCTTGTACCATTTCTGAGAGTGTGATTATTTAATGAGCTGATCCCAAAAGTAGATTTTATTAACTCTGTAATAACTGTTTTTATACAGTGACTCATTAGTTATAATAACGAATATAATTTTTGGCATTTTTTGTTTAAACAAAAGAACAGAATTATAAGATTTGTCCCTGTGACTAAATTATCAAACCTATTTTCTTGAGTTTACCAAACTTGTTTTCTGAAGCTCAATTAACTCTTTTTGTTTTAGGTTTTTAAAACTCTGGGTTTAAACCAGAGTTTGTAACTTTTTCTGGAAACTTTCAGGTGATGTGGGTATGGATAAGGTAGCAAAGCTGTTTTTAAGTGCAGACCATTTATAATTACATTATAAGATTACATTTGGCCTATTAACGCCTTTTGTATTCAGCTGTGATTGTGAGTTACACATATGGTTGCCGTTAGCAACAAGCCCACTAACTTAATGCCCACAGAGGTCGTTTGGCACAAAGTGGCAGAGACCATTCCATGTTCCAACAACTATTACGGTTGTTTTACACTGGACTTGAATACTGGTTTCCTGTGTGAAAGTCTTGTGTTTTGTGACCCCTGCAGAACCCGAACCTGCTTCCCAACAACGTTTGGACGTTCTACATACTATATGAGGGTTTAACGTTCACTACAAGTCGCCGAGCAGTAACAAGTCATTTTTGAAAGCTGGTACAAAAGGCCTACTCTGTCGTATGTCACAGGAGGACATTCTCACCCGAGAGCTCAACACATGATTAACATTACACACAGCAACCCCCCCCCCCTAAAAAAAAAAAAACAGAATCATTCTGCAAATTAAAAAAATGACAACAAAAATAAAAATGGGAAATCGCTATAGCAACCAAGTGTGTCCTAGCCATGTCCATCATGTTTTAGTTTACCCCCCCCCCCCCAGAACCAATAGTTTTATGCAGAAGATTTCTGTGATTTTTCTATTAACAGTGAATTTCAGTATTTAGTTGTGTTTTCTGTTTTTTGTTGTATTTCCATATTGGGGAAGATTTTTTGTCTATTTGCATGAGTGACCCTAAATTAAGTAAATTATAAGTAAATCATAATTAAAGTTAAATATAGTGGAAGACCCATAATGCAATTCTGAAGCATTACTCCATTGCATCTTCAACTCAGATGGTATATTTGGGTCACCGAGTTGTTGCATGTTCATAAAGTCATTGATAATCAACATCAACAATCAAGCAACAGTTTTAATAACTAAACTTGATGTTTACCATAGAATGGCCTAAATACTAGCAGAAGAGAAGTCATATAAAATCTGATTTGTACAGTACATTGCTGATTATGTGTAAGAATAATTGCTGTGAACTGCAGAGAAATTTAAGAATCCAGGCCCTGCTGCTGCAGGTCTTTACGGCAGGAGTGTGAAGTGTTATCATTAGTAATGTGATTAACACCTTCTCCACAGGGGGAGCAAGGGGCAGTGTTTTGTGTGTGTGTGTGTGTGTGTGTAAGACAGAAAAGAGACAATTATGTGGTGGGTTTGGAGGAGTGGTGTTTCCTATGTCATTATCTCTCAAGCCTGTAATATCTAAGAATGATGGTGAGTTGCATTTGTTGCAGCAGGCCTCTCTTTTCCACA
This sequence comes from Channa maculata, assembly GCA_020496755.1. Lineage (NCBI taxonomy): Eukaryota > Metazoa > Chordata > Actinopteri > Anabantiformes > Channidae > Channa > Channa maculata. Next base: position 4,308,387 of record CM035605.1, on the reverse strand, counting down.
GCGCTTTAATTACCTTGTTAATATATTAGCGACCAGCATTGATTGCACGGCTAATCCGATCACAGAGGCTGCAATTGATCCTTCTGCAAGCAGGCCGACAATAAGCACTTTGAGGAAAGAGACGCTCAATACCACATGCACAATTGGCTCTCTCACAGCTTAATTGGCTGAAATAAGCCAAACATTTTGGTTTCCCTCTCAACGGTCAGATCAATGGAGGGAATGAGGCTTGAATTCAGATGACTTTCTTAACAAGCTCAGCTGAGGTTTTTGTCCCCCTCTATATCCCCTCTCGCCTCTCCCCTTATGTCTTTTCTTATTCATTTCTTAAAGATTGTTTTTTTGTGCATTTCTGCTTCCCAGTGAACAGGAAGAAGGGGAGTGTACATCAGAGGTCTTTGCTTATCAAATATACGTGGACATAAATTGCTGACTGCCACATACTTGTTTGTCAGACGATTATGAAAGTTTTGACAAATAAATAGCTTTGACCAGTGTTTGCCTTTTTTTTTTAACTCATTATACAAATTGTCAAAGGCTGTGAAAAACAGAATAAGTGACTGTGTAAAAGGTTTTTAGAAACGTAACTGGATAATGGCAACAATAAAACCTGAAAAGGAATATGATCATTGGTTTGAGCTCACTTAGAACTTTAATCTAATTTAAGAAGTTTAAGCCGCAATGTGCACTTTAATTTAGTGCCAGTGTGAGACTCCTAATCAATCCACTCTGCTCCAACCAGCCGTCTGTCTCTCTACTCCGCAGTGCTTTTCTACCATCTGCTATGCTCTGTCATGCTCTGCACAGCCCTTCAGGTATCAGTCAGTATCATATTACACAAAATTGATAGTTTTCAGTCATGTGACTTGCATGCAGTCCTGGGGAGCAAAAAAATGAATAAATAAATAAACACACACGCATATTAAAAACTCCATAGAGACACCGAATAGGCCTGTTAAATTCCCATCTGTTCTAAGCAATGGATATGTAGATCATATATTTAGAAAAGGAAAAACAAAGATGTTTTGGGCACTTGCAATTCAGCTTTTTTAATCAATGTTATCTAACCCATTCCTACAGATTAAATCCCCCACAAGTGACAGCCTGGTCACTGTGAAGAAGAGGGACTGGGACTATGTACTGCACTTATGTCAGGGTTGAAGAAGTGTAATCAAAGTCCTCTTCATACACTTTGCCAACAACTGTAAACTCACTGAGTGGTGTCGCATGCACTAATGAGGCCTGTATCTGGAACAAAAGTTACTTAGAAAGTAAGAAAACAACAAAAGCCTTCCCCTGGCGTCCAGCAGGAGTGGAGCCAGCTGGGTGGCTTGGGGTGGAACTGGCCCCAGATTGACCAACTAAAGTGCCACATGCTGATTTCATATATTGGTTTAATATGGTTTTCTATGGTTTTTGTCACACACATGGATTTTTACATCTACTTAACTGCCTACTATTTCCTTATAACTATTTGTAAGTACCATATTTGACAGTTAGCCTATTGATTTTTTATTGGTTTTTTTGGTCCTTTCAGCTTATCCCGTGATTTCAGGGTCGCCACAGCGGATCATTGACCACATGTTGATTTACGCCGGATGCCCTTCCAACGCAACCATCCCCAATTTCTATTGGGACCAGAGACACTTCGACATATAGTGGTCAGTGTTTCGACCGGGGATCGAAGCACTGACCACCTCATTGCAAAGCTGTTTCTGTTAATAAATGTATATATATATATATATATATATATATATATATATATATATATATATATAATATTTCATTTAACAACTCGCCTCTAAATTCTGCCCAACCTTTCAATTCATAAAATCATAAAAATATCACAACACACATTATACTTTTCTTTTTTTTTAAGCCACAAAAAAAAAAATAAAATAAAATAAAAAATTACAAGAAGGTCCAGGGACTGGTAGCACTTTATTCTGATTAAGTCCTTTGCAGGTGCAGCGTAGTCGCATAGGAATTATATTTAGGAGATTGCTGCTAGGAGAAGGTGGCTCACAAATTTGGTTATAGAAAAGAAATGTGGAAAAAAAAATAAATGAAAAAAGTTGCTAATGAATACATGTTTTTAGCTGTGTATTCATTAGCAACGTTTGTGAGCCACCTTCTATCCGTTTGTCTAGATGCCTCCCAGTGAGGCCCATCTGAAGGCCAGCTGGCGGCTGACAGCAGCTGAGTACCATAAATCAGACGCGGAGGCAGAATTCCTTGCACCACATTGGCATTCACTTCGACAGCCATGAAATAAAGATGTAGAAGAGCAGGAGGTCAAAGCATACGGAATCCCCCCTTCCCCTCCCGGTGCAACAACAACCTAATATGCAACCTTCTAAAAATCTTTCTCTTTCCTGTGTCTTTCCCTCCACAGGTAGCTGCACTCATCACTTCCTTTGTGTGGCCTCCCTTGTCTGGCTGTAATTTATGATTGGGTTTGCTTTTATGGGTTTCAGAGTTTTCATAGGTACATTACCTTCAGACAAGATATGTATTTTATATATGTATGTATATATATATGAAGTCTAAATTTTGTGATCAAGACTTAGGCCTGTTTTCTTTCTCCTGTTGGTCTTTTCATTGTACTAGGGAAATTATTTGGTTTTCTCAACTCCTTTTATTATTTTTTTATTTGTTTGTAACCTAGTAATGTTTATGGCAACTTTTTGAAGGCTGCTGTAATCAAAATATTATATTAACAGTAGATCAAATTCCCACAGTATTATTGTCCTTTGGCTCATTGTTTTTAAATTACAGCTAAAGTGGCATGGATGGATTATGGGAAAATGGGCCCAGACCTTTTATTATTATTATGCCGTTTCAACATTTGGAAGTTTTGTATCTGTTTTCTGTCATTTTGTATGTTTTTGGTCATCTGATGTCTGTGGTTTTGGCTGGGCACACTGGCCTCTGGAGCCCCTGGTCTTGTGTCTTATGGGAGTAGTTGGTAATCCATCCATGTACAATACAACAGCAGCGGAAGAAAAAAAATCAAACAGAACTACAGAACTACAAGTAGATGTACCACTTTGAATTCTTTATTCAAATTGAAGGGCAAAAGCAATGCTCTACAATGTCCTCATCTACTTCTGATGACATAAATGCCAGAGCCAAACCAGACTTACATATGACAAACTATCAAAGCTAAAAAATTATAACAAACTAAAATGATGTTAATTAGTGAAAACGAAGAGCCAAAGTTACCAAGAGACTTTCTATGGAACAAAAATGGCACAGCTGATGGCGCTTGAGCAGATTTCGTCCATTTTGACAAGTGTTTAATCCATAATAATAGTAATAATATAATTTATTAGTTGATTAGATTTTTTAAATACTTGCCAACTGTGGTAATGTTGTTGCGGAATAATTGTTCAAGAGGAAATAAATTAACAGTGATTTTCAATTCTTTGACAGATAGGAATAATAATAGGGTTTAAAAGACTAGTATTTGTATCTGAGATTACTACTATGGTCCTTATACAGGGTCCAGCAGTACAATTATTATAAATAACTGTCCATTACTTTTTTCTAATATTTCTAAAAGACTATGCCGTAATACTATTAAAATACACTCCAATGTATTATGTCCAAGAAATGTTTGTTTGGCAATAATTTGAATGGCTGTTAAGGCAACGCCACACCTCCCAACACCCTAAGGCTTATTAAGAGCTTAGTGTGGACAACAGTTGTTTTCGTAAATCAAATTTTTTCTTTTGTTTTGATTACACCACATTTTCTTGCCTGGGAGGTACAGTAATTACTAGCAACAGAGGCTTGTGTATTTTAAATACGGTTAAAGAGTGAGCTGTAGGGCCAGGAAGAATAATTTTACGTTGTGTATAAATTTTTAAAAGGATGCAGAATTAATACCGAGGTTTCAGTCAGAGGTACAACTGGGTGTCATCTGCATAACTGTGATAAAAGATATATTTTCTAAACACTAATGTCAAAGGAGGCATATACAAAGAAAATTATACAGGGCCCCATGTGGAGCCTTGTGGTACTCCACTGGTGATCGCACAGTGACAAATCAGCGTTAGCCCTCAGGAAAGCTGACTCTATGCTATGGTGCATCCTGACTAAAATTTGTCAGGAATCTTGGGCTGGAATTAGATCTCTGAGTGTGGTCAATAATTAACTAGCACATGTGACTCTAGATTAGGTGTTTTGATATTTTCCTCTGTCTACTTTCACACATTACTCATAATGAACTAGTCAGACAAAGTTTTCCCCGTCATTTTTCTACTCACTCGTTACACTCCTGTGTAACTGACTGAGTTAAAAAAAAAACCACACAGCTGAACTTTGATTTACGGTTTTTGAGCTTTGTCTAGGGCAACTGAGTCAAGGATATTATTGCTGTAGCTGAAATTAAATACCGTGGCCAGTTCTTCTGTACCAAGGCCAGCAGGGGGAGCTTTAAAGAGAGCAGAGGTGAAGACTTTTAAAAAACACCTGGCATCAGTTGAAACATAAATTGTATTACTACACAAAACTTTTGGTCCACATAAAACTGCTTTCAGTCATGAAGTGTTACTTCATCTATCTTAGTCACTCGTACACACACACCCCATATTTGCACACATACCTGCTCTCCCTGCCACATTTGAAAGAGCTCATTGTAACAGCACACCTGCCTGGTCTCTATCACGACCACGGGAACATAACGGAATCCCATGTAGGATTTTTGCTTAATCCATGTTCTCGTTGTTTCAGCATCCGCTTGCGTGTCAGGCTGACATGTAGGCCTGCCTTTGCTAGGAGGGCATGGGGGATTGTGTTCACACGATATGTATGTCAATGTATATAACATATGTACAACATACACCCGGCAGCTGAATGAGGGAGAGGTGACAATATTAGCTGATGTGTGACGATACAGGGGCAAAAGGTTTAGTGTGTCCAGTTACAATTATTTTGTATTTACAGCCCATCTGATATTTTTAGACAACACATGAGTCATGAATATAAGCACAAACATTTAGCTCTTGTTGCACTGTATTATTCAATAATTGTTTTTTATTTTCAAATAAGTATATTACATACAAATGGGTTTTCATTTCCAAGTAATTGCAATTTGTCTGCGCAAAGGTGAACGTCCTTAATTCTCATTAGTTTCCAACCATAAATCCTCCTGGCCCCCCTGCCTTTTATTTATTTTTTTATTTTTTTGCTTGGTGTCAGTGGTCGGCATAGGGGTTAGGGGTCAGGTCAAAGGTTAAAAGGATAGGTCCATGTTTGTCTACTTGTATTGTCAAGGCCTTGGTCCATCTGACCTCCAATGTGCTGTGCTCAAACAGGGGCAAAGGGTGAAAGTTTCCCTCACACATGCATGTGTGTGCATGTGTGAGGGAGTTTTGCACTCACGCAAATGGAGCCACATAACCATTTGAGTCATGCAAAGACATCAAAGGCAGAAGAGAAGAAAAATACCCCGAAACACTGTCTATTGAATGTCCTTATTGAACTACAGACACAGACGACTCTCGTAAAGGGACTTGTCTGTTCTGTCTGAGAGGATAACTCAGGCTGTAAAACCTGAGGTGGATATTTCCCTTTCACTGATCCTTTGAAGAGGAACAAAGGGCTGAGCCTGTCGTGGAGATTATCATGTTAAGCCTTGCCCACCCAGGATGGCTACAGACTGCATGGAGCTGTCATTTAAGTAGCAACATCCACGCCATGCTGGCCTGCAGACCGGGGGAACATCTACATTAAGGGTATTTACACAGCACTGCTGTGCATGAGTTGGATCACCCTCACTTTATCAATGTCCCAGCTATCATGTCACGAGAGGTGATTTCCCATCGTGGCAACAGGGTGAGACAGCAACAGAATGAAAGACAATCCAAAGGCAGCCTAGTACCCCCTGAATAGTGCACTATTCATTGTATAATATAGTACCAAAGGTCCACAAATTACATAGTGACAGTTGATTTCTACTTTACATAGAGTATTAAAATCATTTAATTAAAATGTGAAACCTCGAGGTTCAGGCCAATATAAAACCCTCTGGAATGTGTTTGCTGACTAAATTTCATAACGGTCTGTTTGCTACTTAGGTAATACTGACATTTCTGATTGATGGCAACACTAAAAGCAGCGTCTAAAAGTCAGGAAATCATATGATTTATCTTCTGGGGCCTCAGGAAAACCTCTGTCTCTGCATCCACAAATGTAAGTTAAAACCCTACTACTAAGAAGCAACGGCATACTGTATAAACAAGATGCAGAAACACTGCTGAAGTGGTGGTGAAGTGGAAAGCTGTTGGTCTGACGAGTCAAATTTTCAAAATCATTTTAAAAGTTGTGGACGCTGTGTCCTCCATGGTAAAAAGGTGAGAGACCATGTTTTTGGCAGAACTGTTGGCAGAACTGTTAAGGTTATGAAATCCAAGATTAAGCAAGAATAGGAAAAAAATGACTGCAATTACATGTTCTTATGAAACCTGGTTACTGGAAATGTGTGTATACATATACAGCATTTTCTGTGTTTGTGTCACAGCGGAGGGAAAGCACAGGGAGAGAGAAAGGAAAACAACGGGAGACACATGCAGCTGATCCACAGCAGGAACTGTCTTCATTTTCAAAATCTGTAGGGACAAGTATCCTATTTTAACTTCTACAATGCAAGTTGTGTTATACATGGCAAAGAATTCTGCATTCTCCAACAGAAAGCCACCTGGGGAAACCAGTTTTGCCTAATCCCCTACCCCGATTTTCAGAAACCAGCTTTCCTGTTTACATGACACTGTCCAGAGAGAACCGACTGTAACCTGATTACTTAAGTCCACGTAAACACATCAACAAATTAATTCTAACAGATGCCTGCGCTCTTTTAGCAATGACTTCTCTGTTTTTAAGAAAGTCTAGAAAAAAAAAAACATTGGAGGACTTGTTGATTTAAGTTTATATTACAGCAAAATTTAGTTTATGAGGACATTTAGTAGAAGTGCTGCAAAAGCAACTTAAAGGTAACTTGTGTCCTTTTATCTTAGTTTTTACCTTTCTTTTAAATCAATCAACTTTATTAAAGAGATTTTAAAAAATTGTCTAGCCTTCGGTCATTGAATACAATCCAGGGTTTTGCACAACATCCACTGGTTTGTTTTGATGTAAACTGTGAAGGAATCGTCTCATGTTTTGTTGAGGTTTTATGGTGTTAATAACAACATCATCACCTTGTTCCCAATGGGCTGAACTTCACAAGAATTCACATCCTTGAGGAGTTTGGTACAGAGGTTCCTTATGATTTCACCTTTTTACCTGAATAACCTACAGAACAAGAGAAAACATTTTAGACAGAACTTTATTTAAGACTAGAGTTCTTGGCAATAATAGATAAAATGAAATGCGTGAGAGGGTGCAAGGTATGGAAGTGGGCAAAAAGAACTTGTCCATCTTGCTTCTCATCTCAGGGAAATTTAAGATGTGTGGAAATGTCCTGAGTGCGGAATGCAGATGATAAAATGTCTGTGACAGTTTTATTGTGATCCGGGAACATCCTTAGCCAAGATATCAGTCAGCGCAACTGGACAGGCTCCCACAGCTGCTGTTATTTAGACGACAATTCACGACCACAGCACCGCCAGGGAGACTTGATCTGAACGGCCGGATTGCTGTGTGTGTAGAGGGGGGTTAGACGAACATAAATAACTAGGTTTAATGAGGTCTGTGATTTTAATATCCACAGGCTTTATACTTCACATCTAAGCAGCTACATGGGTGCCTGAATCAACACAGCTTGGTTTACTGACAACATGGTGTAGTGGTACACACCCTATTGGACAACACTTTACTTGCCAAGTTTCTGGTGACAACTCGAGAGTCTGTATTTCTGAAACTGAATCTTGTTGCTTCTATAAGGAATTAATTCAAAGCATATTCCTACATTCTGTTTGAATGAGCAATATTAGTTTTTTTAATTTACTAAGTAGATGGCAGATGTACTAATCATGTCTCCTAAAAATAACATTCCTAAAGTCAACTGGTGATTTTAGGAGGGAATATAATATCAGGCTGGATTATGTCGCATTTGTTAATATATTTTTGGAATGAATGAAGTACTACTTTATATTTATTATCAATTACTAAGTTGCCAGGCTAAAAACTTTACCAATGTTGTTGTTACATGTTCAGATAAGTTGGTGAAAAAGAAATTTGATATGTTGGAACATTTTAGTATTAAGCCATTTACTGAACAGGCCTACTGGGAAAGGGCATTGGGCTCCACGAAGTTAGGTATTGGTTGAAAAAAGTCAGTTAAAAGACACGAAAGAGATGCACAGCAATCACAAAAATATGCAAAATAACAAAAACGAATGACTTTAAAACCAACACAAAAAACTAATGCCAAAAGTGTTACAAATGGACATGACATACCTGTAATAATGCAGTCTTATTTGACTTTCCTCCTGTAAAATCTGTCAGAGTAATTTATTTGTACTGGCCACCTAAGACCAAAAGATGAATTTCCGCTGTATTGAGTTTCAGGAAGGAGTGGAGACAGGCTCTAGGTGGTCAGGAGGTGCTTCCAGATGATTGGACAATTACAGCTAATGTGATCAGGGAGGCAGGTAGGAGAGTACTCTGTGTGTCATTGGGAAAGAGGAAAGGTGCCTATTTTTAAGAACACGGGAGATGTGCAGAGCTGTGGCAACTACAGAGGAATAAAGCTGATGAGCTGAGAAGTTGTGGGAAAGAGTAGTGGAAGGTCGGCTAAGGGCAGAGGTGAACATTTATGAGCAGCAATATGGTTTCATGCCTAGAAAGAGTCCAACAGATGCTTATGTTGTTCGGTTTAGAGGCAGTGGCACTGAAGAAAAGACAGGAGGCAGAGCTGGAGGTAGCGGAGGTTAAGATTTTGAGGTTCTCTTTGGGAGTGACGAGGACGGACAGGATCAGTCCATCCTGACACAAAGTTCTGGTGAGCCTCACTACCTCTAGTAGTGAGCTTCTAGTAGACTAGTCGGAGAGGCCAGATTGAGGTGGTTTGGACATGTTTAGAGGAGAAACTGTGAATATATTAGTCAAAGGATGCTGAGGTTGGAGCTGCCAGGCAGGAGGTCTAGAGGAAGACCAAATAGGAGATTTATGGTAGTGAGAGAGGACATGAAGTTGGTTGGTGTGAGAGAAGAGGATGCAGAGGACAGGGTTAGATGGAGGCACATGATTCGCTGTGGCGACTCCTGAAAGGGAGCGGCTGAAAGGAAAAGAAAAACAAGAAGCTACTGTAATGAACCCTCATATAGCATTGGAGTCATCAGCCTTTGTTAAGAGGCATGTTAGGGTGGTGAATGGGTCACAAAATACACGAGTTTCACAGAGGAGACCGGGTCTCCCAGAAGAAGCTGAAGGTCGTTAGTGGAGGTCTTTGAGGTAGAGGTCCTTGGTGACGGCACCAGGTGTGAATTTGTTGGGCTACCTTGGCTGACATGCCTGTATGGAGGATGGGTACACTGCCCATCAACTGGCAAAATGGAGTGGTGGTTCCCATATTTTAAAAAAGGGACCTTAGGGTGTGCTCCAGTTATCGGTCAGCCGCCCTGGAAAAGCCTATGCCAGGCTACTGGAGAGGAGGCTTCAACTGTTTGTTAAACCTCAGATCCAGGAGGCCCAATGTGGATTCCACCCTGGTCATTGAACTGTAGAACTGTGGACTACTGGAGGGGTTGTGGAGTATCCCCATCCAGTCTACATGTGTTTTGTGAATTTGGAGGGCCAAAGATATGTTCCTCTGAGATCTACAGTCTTAAATGTCTGTGGTTAAAAAATTGGTTTAGGCACTAGGCCTGTTGCACCGCAGTAAAGAATTCTTACATTCAGTCACTGTTTCTGTCACCGGAACAGATTTATTTGTTTTAAGGAATCTGTAAGGTTTAGAATGAAGTCTTGGTGCCTCTGCATTGACCTAGTACAATAACAACGCACATTCAGCTAGTAAATGTTCTTTGATAATCAGAAATATCAGAAATTCTGATTTCTGATAAAGGAACATTTGTAAAAGCTAGTTGTGTATTTAATATGCAATAGATCAATGACTTTTGGCTTGTTCCTTCTGGGGTCACCCACAGAGGAAGTGTCGATTTGGTTTTTACCCTTGCTGCTGCAACCCTCCCATTTTATCCCGGCTCGGGACTGGCACCAAGGCAGCTTGATGGCTGGGAGGGGCCACACCTGGTGTGGTGGGCTTCAATCCCACTGCTTTTTGCATCCCAACCTGATGCTCTACCCATTGAGCCATGTTTTAATTCATTTTATTTGATTTTATAATTTATTGAAAACCAAAGGCAACTTGTTCTCTTTAGAATGAACACTTATACAGTTTGTCACGGGAACAGGAAAGTACACCTCAGATCCAGGAGGATCTAACATTACCACAAAGCATGTTTATTTAATCCAACCCATCTTGATTCTTCCTCCGTCACATTGATTTGTCTTCATGTTTCAGCCATTCTCCAAGTGTGTTCTGCAGTGGGAATGTCTTTAAGTGTGTTTATAAGTACGCTGCAACACACACACACACACACACACACACACACACACACACACACACACACACACACAGTGTTAAAAAAATAGTCAGAAAGTAGCGTTTACTGTCAAAATCGTTTCCCCAGGCTACCAAAATAAGTCAGAGGTGGAAGTAATCAGGTTAATTCACCAATGTGCACCAATTTAGTTGAATACTCAACAATAACACCGATGAGGGTATCAGGATTTTGAAGTAGCAGATTTATTGGACCCAAAGTGCGCAGGACAAACGAAGGAGTTGGAAGGCAAACAGTTTATTGTGAGTGAGAAGTAGTGGTGGAACAGGTAGACAGACAGAGTGATCTACGGCAAAAACTCAGTATGTTCTATTAGGATATTGGAGGTTCTTACGATGGGCAGGTGGTGAGTGATGCCCCACAATTGAAGTCCACGCACCCGGAGGAGAGGAGCCAGCACAGGTGAGGGGATGCGGAGAAAAGGAGAACTGAGGGCGGCTGAAGTAATCAGGAGAAAAGAGAACAAAGCCAACAAAAAGTAGCAACAATAAAAGCACCAGCTAAAAGTGTCCGAGGAAGCTAACGAGAAGAATGCAGTAATCCTCAGTGCTGCCAGTGATCCTCTTCTAATAAGGAGTTCCAAGTTCACTCAGTCCATGGGAACAATAAACATCAAAAGTCACTTACTTAAAAAGGTTTGCAGGCGGGCGAAGCAGGGGGAACAGAAACTCCCCGGGGAGACACAGAAGCCAGGCAACAACACCCGGACAATCGACAAGGCAGCAGGTAACTCTGGAATCAGGAGTAAGAGAAAAACAGTATCTTTCACATAGAAACAGGAAGACAATCTGGCAGGGAGAGACAGGTAACCAGGGCTTAATGGAGGGGAGGTAGCGAGGCTCACCAGGACATCACGGAGCAGAGTCAGTCCTGACAGAGGGAGCTGCTACGCAGCTTGCCTACACTCAACAGGAGCAACTAAGTTGGGTTCAGTGTCTTGCTACGACACTTCGGACACTTTATAAACTTCAACATGTGGCCTGAGGATCCAGGGATTGAACAGACGACCCATGGGGTGGGTGGACTGAACAACCTCCTGATCCACAGTCACCCCAGTTCACATATCTTCTGGTGGAGCTCTGGAAAACGCAGGTTGACCCCGATAACAAACTCCAAAGTGTGAGCAACGAGAAAAGATAATCTGAACTAAAGGTTCCTCTAAGAGATGCCGTCTGGAGGCAACAAGTAGACAGACATTCTAACGTGGGAAAAACAGAGGGAACCTTCATGGCATTCGTTTACGTGTCCTACTCAATCCTAAACCAAAAAAATGAGTACAGCAGAAAGTGACAGTGACAGGGAGCTGAGGCAGTAATGAGAGTGAGAGCTGTTGTTGATTGTTGGAGGGCAGACGACGCCACGGAGGCCTGCTCAGATATTTTGTCAGTGGTAGATAAGTGGGGCGTCAATGACAGTAATGTCTCTCTCCGCCGCCAAGAATTTGTCAAGTTGGTCACTCAGAAAAAGGAACATGCTTTCAGTCCCCACGCACACAGCTGTCTGTCATCTCTGCCGGCCTGGTGGAAATGACTAAACACGAACAGAGTGTGAGAGAGATTTGCCTTCATTTCTTTATTCGCTGTAAAAGTTTCAAATATTTCTTTACCACGGCAGCTGCTTCCTTGTCCAGTGTTAGCACATATTCACGCACACGTACGTAGATACGTTTGTTATTTTAAAATGAAAACAGGTGTATGAGCGCACACTTGCATGTGTGTGTGTGTGTGTGTGTGTGCACGTGTGTCAGTTCAAATGACTTCTGGCTCCTAACCCCTCTACCGTCCCAGTCATGCAGACAGGCGACCCCCTGTCCCGTGTCAGGGGCCAGCTCCGCACCGTGACCTTTTTAACACCTCAAGGACCCCTGCAAGCATCCAGCCAACGGTCGCTTTCTGCAGCATGGAGGAGCATGAGCCCATAAAGCAAGTGATGAAGGTATTCTCAGGGAGGGCTATGCTCGTACTCGCATTTCATTTTTCATGTCATACCATCACAGTGGTTCATCCCATGCGGGATCACCTGACAGACAAAACAGAAACAGCTTCCAGGGGATTAACCTCTAATAATATATTAAGGTAAATCAACATGTTTCTGTAATCTACTTTGTATAATAACTAAATTACAAGACACTTTTTACTAATATTCAAAGTAAAATTGACTCATAAACTCTAAGGGTTATGTCCCACGCCAACTGTTAGCATGCAGGTTAGCATTGTCAAAGTAAATTATTGGACATATTGGTTTTAACTTGATGGTGTCACTAGATGAGTTTATTTAATAAATGACAAGTTGTTAAAATTAACCTTCGACACTAGTTTGCATGTGTATACACAATGTCACGGTGAGCCATGAAGTCATTTCACTCGAAACCACGGATGGTATTTTTATTGGATTTCATTTATTAACAAAGGGAAAACCGGAGCTCCCGGTGTAAAAACCCCTAAATACACGATCAGCCACGTCATCCACCTGGGAGTGTTGATGCTGTGCTGGAAAGGGGTAGACAGGCGCGCTCCCTGGCTGTGACGTACGGGTGTTCTGACACCTGTGGATCACAACCAGCAATTCATTTGGCTCAGTGCAGAATCCTTCCGGGCCAAGCAGAGGTACCAGTGGATCAGCCAGCTCCTTTTTCAAGTCCTCAATGTGCAGTTGCAGGATGTCATCTAGGCTCACAACCTCTTTCTTGTCTTCCTGGGCATTGGTTCTATCAGCCCTCACCTTCCCGTTCAATTTCAGGGACAGGGACTGAATCTGCTCTTCAAGGACAAGCCTTTCCTCGTCCTCTGCACACTCCTCTGCTGTGTCAAAGTCCTGCAGCTTTTTGCAGAGGTCCAGACTTTTTTGGGGGAGAACCGAATTATCACTGTCAGTGGTCTGCTTAGTTGATTTCACTGTCTCGTGCTCACTGAGCAAAGAGCTTTGTTGACTGATCTTATCCCGAAGCTCCTTATGTGCTTGTGTGAGGGGGCTCCTGGTTTTGTGAATCGACTCTGTCTCAACCTTGATTTCAAAGTTTTTCTCGAGCTGTGGTCTTAACTTTTCAAACCGTTGTTTCAGTTCCTGGACTTGGTTTTTGAGTTTCTTGCTGTGGTTTATCTTGTAGTTTTTGTAGTTCCTAAGAATACTATATCGAGTCCTTGTCTTTTCTTCATCTTTCAGTTGCTCTGTCAGCTCTTTAATCTGCTGCTGGAGATTGCAGCAGTCTTGATCCAGGGCTGCGTTCTTGTACTCCTCCACTCGGCATTTCTCTTCCAGCTGATAGACCTTTGAAACTTTCTGTATGAGATCTTTAACCCTCTTTTCCAACACATGCTTTTGCTTGATCAGGGATGTTGTTTCAGCTTTAATTCTCTTGTATTTGACCTCCAATTCAGTTGAATCTTTGACTTTCAAGAGAATGTCCTCAATTTCTTGCTGGAGCTCCTGGTTGCATTGGATCAGTTGTTCTTTCTCCTCTTGGGCAGACATAAACTTTTCCTCCAAGGCTGTTTGCACCTGGAGTTTTTTGCACAGACCGTGCACTTGCTTCTCAAGCAATTTCTTTAAATTCCTACCCTCCTCTCTGTCTGCTTTTAAGTCTTGATATTTTTGCTGAAAATCTTCAAAATTTGCAAGCTTGTCCTTGAATTCATGGACCTCGAGGTTCAGGATGGCATTCTCTTGTCTTATGGCATATGTTTGCCTGTTTACCAGTGAAAACTTTCTGAGAAGACTTGTCTTTTCCGACTTCTTGTCCAAGAGTTGTTCACTGTCCCCATTAAATTCATTGTGTTCACACAGAAGAATTTTGTCTGTAATTGTTTTGTGTCTGTATGGCAACATAATAAAATGGTCAATACAGAATTCTCAGTCCTCTGTATCTACAGAAAATGTGTTGACACATGAATGTTCCAAACAGAAAAGTGTTTTAGTCACCTGCTTCAGTGCTAAACAATCTCCTGCTATGCTTTGTGTGCTTTGATGTCTAAAAAGCCAAAGTGACATCACTTAGGGTTTTGTGGGAAAATGGGTGTGGCCAGTAAACTGAGATGATGTCATATCACCATGACACCAGCTCATTCGGATTGTGGTTGCACAATTCATCTGGAAACTGGAGTATCTTTTGATTAAACAATAAATACATTTGAAAAAGAAAAGCTAATTTACGTCACTCCATCCGGTAACACAGGTTGTGGTGCATTGTCTGAATAGTGCATGACCAAAATTCAAAGTTCAATAATATCAAAGTTATGCACTATTGTTATAGATACTTGTCATAGCTATAGAAATACAATAATGATTCTCAACTCTGTCCTGTTTCTGCGGTAATGTATAAAGTTTTGGCGACTTAAGTGAGCCACGATTCCAGTTGGGGTGTAAAGTGGAGTAAATTTGGCCTGGTGGCTCAATGGATAGGACATCAGGCTGGGTTGTGTGTCCTTGAGCAAGACACTCAGCATTCGCTCCTCTGGCACCATCTGTGGCTGCCCACTGCTGCCCCCAGGGGGGATGGGTCAAATGCAGATGACAACTTTCATTGTAACATGTATCTGTGCTGAATACAAGAGCTTCTTCTTCTTCTGTGGATGGAAGAGAATGACAGAACATTACACTGTCCACCAATTTAACAGTCTCACCTGGCTCAAGCTTGCAACTACGCCCCCTTTGTCAACACCCAAATCATGTCAGCCACGTTTGATGCTCATGTGTTACAAGCATGTCACACAATCAGTATGTATCGGTCGGCATAACACGCGTGCTATTTTTTTTGTTTGTTTGATTTAATGTATGAAATGTCCAGAAATACTTCTTACAGTATGTGTTGTATGTTTCAAAATCAAGTTGAGCAGTTGCAATAGTTAAGATGTAATATTCTGGTGTAATTACACAACTTTGTGTATCACTTTTCATATTCATTGACAATTCGTTTCATGAATTCCCACACAAACTCAACCAGCGCCAGTTTAGGTCACATTGATTGCTGTTGTGAATGTGGTGCAATCTGCGCATTAGCAATTGCAAAAAAACCAAAACTGTTTGCGAAATTGTAAATCATATCAAACAAACCTGGACCTGGACAGTAACTACCAGGTACAAAATGCTCTTGGCCTAAAACCAGAGCAGCAACTTTACAAGCAAAGAATGAAGCAGCTGTAGTTTTAGCTCGATGAAACAGGGCAGACGTTCAAAACGGCAGTGTCTGAATGAGAAACATCTGTTTTACCTGATTCTGTGCTCTATTAACATGCAACATTTCCTCTGTGAACTGAGTGTAAGTCGTTTCACCTTCTACTGAACTATTTTGACTTTCACCTCAAAAAAAACAAAAAAAAAACAACAATCTCCAAGGTAAGAGGTTTTCCTCCAACCTCTGTGTGTGTGTGTGTGTGTGTGTGTGTGTGTGTAGGTCACAGAGTGGCTGTTCTCAGGGAGCTGCTGCAGGTCTTGTTAGTAGCAGTCAGGGACAATGTTTATGCAGGTGAAATTCCCTGATGTCAGAGCACACATAAATCTGCCAGGGCAAGGAGTCCATGTGTAACCTGCACCCAAGCCAGGACAGGCATGTTAACTGCCGTAAAACAGACCACATAACCTGTTATTTCCCCAGCGAATTAGCTAGTTGCTGTAACAGATTATTATGTTTATATTTTGTTTTTTGTGACATAGTTTAAATCTTTCTTCTGGCAGAAGAGACGGCAAAAGAAACGAGATGAACTTTTCAAAAAAGTGTTCCCACCAGTAGCTGTGGAAGTTTGCTTGTTATATTTCTTAATAAAAGTTACATGGCTGAAGCTTTTATGTCATGGCCTCAGAAAGGTAAATATCAAAGTCTCCAGGTGAGAACAACTTTGACCTGTGCTCCCTTGCTTTTGTGCCCCTGGTGTCACTTGCACCCTAATTCAGCTTTTGCGTCAGGCGCTAAAATCCCGAACTTTTGCTGCTGGCGGTTTCGAATCAAGTTTCCAGAAGGCTGATGACGGTATTCAAGTTTCAATAGTTGGATCAATAGTAGGCTTTTTGCTTTCTACACGAATCGTTATTTTCTAAATCACAACACTGGAATACACCTTCCTCTACCTTGTGGTATGTTGCTACTGAACTCCAAGTGCAAACCAACGATGTCTCAAATGATATAATCCAGCAATAAATAAGAATACTTTCCTGTTTAACCATATTCCTGAGATGAGGCATCAGAACAGCTGACTGGAGCTAGTTTCAACAACTTCAATGTGCACTCTGCACAGAGCCACCGCCAAAAGGGCTGTGGGAAGATTACTCTGCACCACTATCAAGTCTGTGTGCCCCTGCAATATTATTTTGGATTCACCATTATCCATTTTGGTACAGGACAGATAGACAATGTGACCCTTTATAATAGTAAACCATAAACTGTCTCTGGCTTTGACTGTAGCTGGAGCAGCTCTGCTTGGCCGGGCTGATGGAAGCTGGGGGATATGGTTACTCCTTGGACTACAGGTGCATTTGTCACTGAATTTATGTCACTATGGATTGAGCTTCATAGCATTTGAACCCGCTTCTATCGGATATAAAATTTTACCAATACACAGTAGCTTCAGTTCAATGCTTAGCCAACGCACGAGTTCACTGCGTGCACATAATCCCTGCATGTAGTTAGTGTCACAGCCTGAAACCTCACAACCAAAGTACAGCCACAGAGTCCTGCAGGTCATGTCACTATGGCCAAAGCTGGGCCATTTGGACTATATACTCAGGAACAAATCGAGCAGCAGTAATGCTGATAACAAAATCTTACAAGCCCTAGACTCAAGTGCAAACTACGCCTTCTTCAGATTTCAGGCTGCTGCCTGCGGACCTTCCTGTTACACGCGGGTCTGTCTATTTTAATCAGTTCAATGTCATCCAAGTGGACGTTTATACCAGATGTATTGAAAACCCCTCCAGGCATTCCTGAAATATTGCCTTGACAAGATTAGGACAGACATGAGGTCACGCTGACCTTGACCTTTGACCACTAAAATCTAATTAATTTATGCTCGAGTCCAAGTGGATGCTTGTGCCAAATTTGAGGATATTCCCTCAAGATGATACGGAGATATTCCCTCAGAAGAATGTAACAGACAGATGAACAACCTGAAAATAAAAACTCATTGGTGTGAAAGGACAAAGAAATGCCACAGGAAGCTGGGTTTTTGCAGGGAGTGTGGGCACAAACCACCGCACTGTTTTATCCAATCCTCTAATTCACCCCGCTTTGTTTCCCCTCTGCAATCGAGTGTTTCAACGCCTTCTTAAAACATATGCCATTTAATTTAGTCTGATGAGCTCAGACTAAGTGTCGACAACAATGTCTGACACAGTGTGTGAACTGTAATTACTGAGACCCGCATTCAAACTGCATGTTAAAACCCATTAACATTTCCTGTTCACAAAAATGCTTAACTGACCACTCACACATCTAGTAATGATTGTGTTGAGTGGTGGTTTCTGGGAACAGGCTGTCACAGTGGACTAATAGTTAAATTTTAAACTGTATTTCACTGCTGTGTTTTATTCAGCGAAAGATTTAGTGAGTGTTGCCAATATTTACTTTACTGTGACGGTGTGCTTACCCACATCAAACTGAATAGAACGACCCAGTTAAATGACCAGAGATCTAGATAGGTTTTAAAGAGTTTATTGAAAAAAGAAGTGCAAGGGGTGTAGGTGATCATCAGGTGGGGGGTGGGAAGACGCTCGACCGGGATTTGGGAAGACAGGAGAGGTCAGTTAGAAGCAGTTTAGATGGTTACAAGATGGCAGATGGTTTCCTCAGAATGTACTGCAGTAGGCTTCAGCTGAAGGGAGGTGGAAGGAGAAGGGAGTAGTTTGCATCCACCACATGGTCCGGTAGAGAGGGGAGGGGGAAAGCTGTCGACCCGAGGAGAGGGAACAGAGGGAGAACTAACACCAGTTCCACAATCCAATACCCAAAAACAGAGTCCGAATCCAGCGAACCAGAGACCGAGAAACACAGAGTAGACAAAGACAGAGACAAAGGCAGAGCCGAGAAACTGAGCCAGGGCAGGTAACCAGAGAGGCAGAGAAACAGGAGTACAATACTAGATAGAGGCAGAGCCAAACAAGGTCCAAACCAGGGTTCGATACACAGAGTCAGGTCAAAACACAATAAGGAGAGTCGACACACAGTTAGACAGTCTGGCAATGGGGGAGAGAATTTGGGCTGCTTAAAGAGAGAGAGAGGAGACCCAGGTGAAAACAAACTGATAATGACGGTAAAACTGGGTCACTGCAGAAAGGTAGAACAGGAAGTGATCATTTGAAAACAAAAGTCCTGAGGCGGAAGTAAAACTGGAGGCCGTGACAGTTTACTTTTTTCAATTTTTTTGTCTCTTTTTTAAAGTTCTGTGTCTGTTTCTGGACCTACTTTAGGGTCAACTCATTTAGAATCTTTTTGTGTTTTAACTAAACTTCAAAACACAAAATGTGAACAGTATCTTCAGAGGCTTAGGCACCGCGGGCCCCTGGGCCATCCATACATACTGTACATGTCACCTGTCTTAGCTCTGAGCCTACATGTTCATGTCAGTGACGGGGTGGTGGTGCCAGCTAGGTGTGGTATTTTGGGAAACACACTGTACGGCATCTTTATGGAAAGCTACAGCCAACAGTCAGCCTTGTGTAATAGAAAGGTAACTAAATCCATTTACCAGCATGTCTAAAGTTCACCAATCAGCTTAAGTCTTAATCTTTTCCTTATTTGAAGAGTAGAAAATAAACAACGAACATACAATTTAGCCAATAACACATCCAACGCTCACTGATTGTTGTTGCACACTTTCAGCACTCATCTCATTCAGACCCCATTGCCATCACATTTGAATGCAACTCTGCTGTGGGATCAATGTGCACCATAAAGTTGCACAATTAGAGAAACTTGTGTCGGCCTGTGACATCATGAGCCACTGATGTATTCGCTGACACACCTGGTATTTATTAGCCATTTCCTTCTCACCTCTGCCTGCTCCCAGTGATGCTAAAAGTGATGGTAAGCTTGAGAAAAATGCCACCAGGCCTCAGTCACTTCTTGTAATATCTTCAATATTTTATCAAAATAATGTACATGTTTGATCGCTTCAGGGTGTGATTATTTTGTGACACTAAATATGTAGTGAGCTCAGCAGATATCAGGCAGACACTCATTCTGGGGGGTTACAGGATGGTATGAACAATCACTCCAGCATCTACTAGATGTTCATCGATGGTTCTTGTACAGTTTAGATTCTGATGTTTCCCAGCATCCTCTGCTTTCCATCTCAGTTCATTTCTGTTACTCCATCTTAACACCCTCCAGCCTCTGTTTCTTTACGCGCCGTATGTGTTAGTGCAGGACAAACAGCTGGCCTCACATCTGGTAAGGCTCTGCTAAAAACCTTAATTGACTTACAACCAAGCTAATTTGCCTTTTTAAAGAAACTAGCCTTCCAAGATTTCAGCCCGAACAAGAAACGCTGGGATTTAACAGCATATAAAATGTAAAAGTGGGACTAACATGTGACTTTTAATGCTACTACAGTAAATGTTTTGCTACTACTTTTACAATCATTACAACTAAAATTAATACAAAAGTAGCAAATGGTAAATGGGGGTTTGTTCCATTCTTAAACACGTTAAGGAGTAATGTGTCTTTTATGTCTCTTTTCAGACACGTTTACCACCGTTTGTTAACTCCAACAGCCATTATGTTTAATGGCCTATATTTGTGAGCCAACTGTCAACAGGCATGTTCATCACCTCAGGCTGTGTATGAAATCATCCCCTACTCACTATATGCAGTAGTGTGTGTGCTCTATATAGTGGATAGATTTAAACATCAAAGTATCCCACAGTGCAAAACTAAAAGTAGTGGACAGTGGACATGTGCACTAGTTTCTCCTAACAATCCCACAATGCAGTGCTTCCTGTTTTTACAGCCATGCGGCCTAAACAGCTGTTAGTAACTTGTCATGTTGCGTCATCACTAAGTGTGCGAAATGTCAGGTGACTGCACACTATTGAGTGAACTGCTTAATGTACATTACATAGGGAGCAGGGAATGAGTGAGTAGGGGGTGATTGCAGACGCAGACTCAGGTTTTAACCAACATCCCGTCATGTTAAAGTGTATTAAATAGCACTGTACACAAAGTATAACTTGGGCTTATGAGAATGTCATCGCATTTTCCAGTATTTGGTCCAAAAGCAAAGTACTAGACTTTTACCTGATGTGATGATGTGACTGGTGAAAAAGGGACTCAAAAGTAACATGATAGGAGAAACCTGAGAATGGTAATTGTTTTTGTGTTGCATTTTAATTTATCAGACGTCACTAATGGCTATTTCAACCACCAAACTACTTTTCTGACTGCGGTTATAGTTTCCATTATATAAGTAATAGTCCACAAATAGTGTTTTTCCGTCACATGGTATCAGCTTGGCTCGGTTTGCATGTGGTACCAGGTACTTGTTTTTCCCCTGCAGATACACACGAACACTGGAGAATATTCAAGGAAAGCTGTTCTTGATTCAGTGTATGTGGCTGTTTGTCACAGTAAGGGGATAAACGTTTCAAAAGGGCTGAAAGCAACAGGACCAAAGACGGCTAGACCAAATCAAGAGTGTTTAAAAAAATTATTTTAGAGGACGCAGTGTTTTTACATCATTTTTTTGGCATCGTCTCAGCGCGTGATACCAAACTATCCACAACTTGTGCCTGATGGAAAAGCAAAAAAAGAAGGAATAGCAGAGTTGAGCCGAACCAGGCAGAGGAAAAGAGCTAAAAGTCTGAGGTATGACATGATTAGCGAGAAGACTCTTCAATCCATCAAGGAAAAAAATGTTTGAATTTGGCCAAAAACAATTTTTTTTTGCTCACAATCAATTTTATTTAGGAAAAATATGGCTATTTTATACAGACAATGTTCTATGTAATTATGTGTACAGAAATTCAATTTCCTCTGGGGAACATGAATATCTGCATTAAATGTAATTGTGGTCTGTGTTGTATTAAGGTCCACAGTATTTCAGCTTGGACCAAAGTGATGGCGTGAGCTACTTTCTAAAACTGCGAGTGCTGCTAAAAGTATAATGGAGGACAGAGTGGTTGCTTGGGTCGTCCCCATGAGAACCACCTGCTTCAGAGGATGTTAAAGTGTAACCCAGCCAGCCTCTCCACAGCCTCACAAAGAAAGGCGTGTGGAGTAATCTCCAGCGCCTAATCACTAACCTTAATCACCGAGACACCACGGAAAGAAAAGGCCACGCTCTTTTTGAACGAGCACCAACCAAATGGTATGTGCAATTAATCTCCAATTCAGCTGCACAAAACAGCCAATTTGTATGTTAAAGAAGGACGACAGAGGAGGTAGAAAGGGCCAGTTGTAGTTGGGACATTAAGGTCGGGGTGTATGTGGCCTCCTTCAGTGGCAATCTGCCGCTTGGTGAATAGTGGTGTTTTGATGGTGGGCCATGTGGCGGGACATAGAAGGGGTACAAGGCTTTTCTGGAGGTTTTTGATAGAGGTGCACGGGGCAGACAGAGCAGGGAAGAAGCTGAGAGCGTGGGCTGGGTGCAAGTAGGGGTCAGAGTGTGACACGAAGGAAGGAGGCTTCTCCTTTGTTCCTCATTATCTCCTTAAACACACAACTTGTTGTAGCTACACTGCTGTGACACACTGTGACGTGGTGGTCCCAACAGCAGACAGATGGTCGAGAGCCTGCACTGTACGTCACTGTCAAACAAGTGGGTGCGCGCACACACACACACACACACACACCATTCATCTCTCAAATGAAACGGTGCATAAAATAATCACCAGATGCTTTTTGCTGTAAAATAAAGCTTCACATTCAACTAATGCAAATTTTGTCTAAGAATCAACGTGTGTGTTTTGTTTTACGTTCCGATTGATTTCGAAATGACTGGGAAATACAACGGGCTGCTTATTATTTTGTTTTCATTTTCTCAGACGTCTGAACTCATTGATCTGCTGAGCAGACAGGAACCATTAGTAATAGCTTTTTCTTTCCTCTTTGCTTTTCAGACAGATTTTACATTTTAAACAAACCTAACAAGCAGCAGGTACCATCAACAACCTTCGCCTAATTGAAAAGCATTAAATGGCTCGAAACCATTTTAGTAATTTGCCGTTTTTTTAAAAGTTCCAAGTGAGCTGAGGCGATATCGAAAGGTAATGTTGAACACACTGCAGATTCCAATCGTCTATTTTCATCGCATCATCTGAACCAAACTCCAATGAAGTGTTTTCAAAACTGATCTTGCTGCCTTCAGCCTCTTCCTAAAAATACATAAAAAAAAAAAATAAAAAAAAAGTCTCCTCGCTGTGACAGACCATAAGACACCAAGTCAAGAACAGCATTCTTGTGATATTCCTGTTGCTGTGTGTCACACTGAGGTCACTGTGGCTTTGTGCAGCATCTTCATGAAAACCAAGTGGCACTTTGCAGTTTAAAAACAAAGCTCCATGGTGGAAACGTGCTATTAGAGTAACTCACCAGCATGTCGTCGGACCGTGGGAGGAAACCAGTGAACCCACGGGAAACCCACACAAGCACGGGGAGAACGTGCAAACGCTGCCCCATCATTCAAACCAGGACCAGGACCTCTGCACCACACAATGTGTTAACAGCAGCATTAGGTTTAACACAGTTTAAAATACATTGTACTTTTGCACTAGTAACCACCCGCCCCACCTCTTCTTTACTAGCCCTTAACCATTGGGCCATGATCCAAGGCAGACCTGCTAAATCCATTAACACATCTTTCTCTCTGCATGTTGGTCAACGCGTGTGAGGGACAGTATTTTTCACTCTAGTGGATCCCGTTATGTCAGTTGCAGAAGTTTTAGTTTAGTTTTATTAATATCAATAGTATTTGCTCTTAAATGATTGTTTATCAGAATAGGTAAGATGCAGCTGTCATGTCTAGGTGTCAGATATTTATAATTAATAAGTATCTTATAGATAAGTATGACATCAGACTAATATCAAACATTAATGTTGTTTGTACACTTGTGGGAAAATCCAGTAGCTTAGCAATCATGCTGCTTTATGCAGAGTATGTTTGATCACCAGTGTCATTTTAGAGTCGGCCATGTGTCTCCTCCAGTATCAACACTCACTCGGGATCTGTTGGCTGCTGAATCAGTGGGGGCAGACTCGGCCCCACAGCCAAGGATGGTCTGCTAGTCCTTCTTTGTGCCTGTTAGTCCAGCTTTGATGGGGGAATCAGAGATAAAGCTGTCTTTGCCTGGAGAAAGCCGAGACCCACATGCAGCAGGGAGGAGAAGGGAAGGTGTTCTGTTTCAGGATTCACAGGAATTAGCGGTGAAAGGTTGTGAAAATAACACCGAGGCCCAAGCTGTGCATGAAATTGTGGGCAGGGGGATTAATGGGACTGTAAAAAAGAGCATTAGAGCCCCTCACCCCACCCCCAAACCACTTCACTGATGTCCAAGTGTGGGACAAAGCACCGCTCCTCAGTGTCTCTGCTAGTGTGTGTGAGTAAGATGGATAGACGGTCTCTTCTTACTCCATGATGACTTAATGAGAAAAACAGAAAAAAGCAGGAGACACTGTCTGAGGACCTAATAATCCACTAATTGATTAAAATAACAGGGACACGGGTTCGGAAAGCTTTGATATTAGTTGATCTGTGTGCAACTCTCCTTCTGAGAGATGTTTTGAAATTCCCAGATTTTTTTTAGCTCAGAAGTAGAAAGGCATTATTTTTTTTATTTGAGCGATTTAGATCATTCTTGCTCTGCAGCTAAATCTCAGTATCTGAATCTAAAATAAAACAACAAACATTTCAATCTGTAGAACATACGCCAACAACTACGTTAGGAACCAAGTTCACACACTTTGGGTTCAGTATAAATACAGTCGGAGTGGTGATTCCTCGGATCTCACAAATGCACACGGGACAAAACACAGGACCTCCGAGCAAAACAGGCATGAAAGCAGACTATGAATGTCAGCTATAGTAGAAATTGTGTGTGCTGTTTTACACTGAGAAACAAAAGGAGAGAAAAATTGGACAAAGTCACAGCTGAGAAGAGAGAATCTGGATCAGCTGGAAATAAGTTGTTTTTTTTTTCAGTGTTAGTCTTTGAGCATTGGTGACCCCTCTGCTGTGGTCAGCTCGCTCCGAGTTTCCTCGATTCTACATCAGTGAGACTCTGATCCAGTCAGTAAATGCCTGCTCCAAAGCGCTTTACAGTGACTGTCCTCATTCTCACACACACACCCTCACACACACAGAGCAGTGGTTGCCATTGAAGTTGGGGTTCAGTGCCTTGCCAAAGGACACTTTGACATGTACCACTGACCCTGTGGTCCGTGGATGACGGACAGCTGCCGCAGTAGCATTAAGATCCTGACTGTAAACACCCCAAGGACCCTTGAAAATGATCAGAAAGGTTCAAATAATCAGACCAATGACAGAAAATGCATGGTGCTTCATGCAGCATACAACGAAGGTGTTTTTTACAAAAAGCACCAGAATAAATCCAAACTGTGACAGAAGCCACAGAGCAACATGGCTAAACTCCAGTTATCATCCATCAGTACTTTAAATATTTCACTGCTCAACAAAAAACAAAGTTGGGGATAACATGCAAACAAAAGGTAGCAGGAGGGCGGCACGATGGCAGAGTGGTAAGAAGTCCTGCATCAACCCTACTACTGAAGGTCACGGGTTGGAACGTACTTCTGTGTTTCCCTCCGACAACCCAATGTCAGGCTTGGATTTCAGGTTCAATTGCCTGGAGGTGTGAGTGGTTGTCGGTCTCTACATGTGGCCGTGTGACAGATTGATCTGTCCGGTGTCAGCTGGAATCAGCTGGAATCGACTCCAGTCACCCATTGACCCCTAACGGGATAAAGCAAACAGCTAATGGATGAAAAAAGGCTGTGGGGGCCCTCAAAGCCAGAGACAATGAGATTTTTTTATTTGCATCATTCATTTCATCACAATCATCCTTTTATTGCAGTCTTGTGCTTTTGTTGTTGTTTGACTGACCCATGTGCTTCTACTGGAAAGACAATAAAATGTTCATATTTTCACTTATATTCCCTGTACTGAGTTCTGCATCCTCGGAGGTATTGCATTTAGTCAACCCTGCAGCACATTTGTGTTTAACCTTTTTTCTCAGCAGATTGCAGTGACATTTTGTGACATTTGAGCATACGGACACACATCTCAAATGGGACAGTGTGGAACCGGAATTCGAGATAATCCTCAAAACTAACACTGAAGTCTGTTGTCTGCCTTTCAGGGATCAATAGCGCAGACATGCTGATCTTTCCACAGCTGAGCTCCAGGTACCTACAGACACAAAGAATGTTTGAATGTCAACAGCACAGCAACGCAACAATCCCAACAAGGACCGTCTCCCACTACAGGAGTATCTCTTAGTGCCCTAAGCGAAAGATCTTCATAGTCATGGAAACAGTCACACTATTCTGGTTTGGTTATGCTGAGGTGCAAACAACGTGTTTTTCATATAAAAACTATTTTGGTTTTCTTTGAAAGAAGTAGAGCTTAAATTTATTCAACTATTCAGTTATTCAAATGAGGTGTTTGGGCAAAGTATCCAAACTTTCAGCTGTTTGGAATAAATAAAAGAAGAGACAACAATTGTTACAAGAGGTTCCTTCAAAGTCAAGGATCCTTTTAATGACTACTGCATCTCAAAATGATTCGACCAATCTCCAACGAGCGTCTTCACCCATTTACAGTTACGACCAGCTGCAACTGTGATGCACAGACAGACACCAGCTTCATGCAGTGTTCCTGAACATTTCTCAGGCCTCCAGTTCACTCTTTTTTCGTTTGCCTGTTAAAACTGCCGTCTTTAAATCCCACCAGAAACATTCTACAGGGTTCCAGTCAGATGTCTGACAGCTTTTCTAGAGTCGTCGAGGACTTTTTCTGCAACCAGGCCTCAGTGGACTTTGAGGTAAGCTGTCCTGTTGGGACGTCCAATGATGCCTAAGCTTCAACTGCCTCACAGACTGCATGTTGCTTTTTCCCAGGATGTCCTGATCAGTTGAATGAGTCCATCTTGCCTTCCGCACTCTGACGCAAAGCAGCCCCATGCATCACTGTAGGCAGGATGTTCGTCTTAGCGCAGACTTCCAGTTTGTTTTATCGCTCCGCAGAACAGAATCCAAGAACCTCTGGTTTATACACACATCAGGTCTTTTCGTTTTTTTCCATGTCCAGGTAACGTAGCCTTTGTTCTGTCCATCTTTGAACTTACAAACAATGCGTCTCTCAGTGTCCCTAGGAACAATCAGTGCCTTCACTGTGTTTTTGTGTCCTGTTCCGTCTTTGTAAAAGGCAATAATTTTGACAATTCTTTACAGTTGACCACATTTCCACAGCCCACAGTGGACCTGTGGCTCTCTTCCTTAATGTCATCCAACCTGAACACCCATATAGGTAATATGTCCCTGCTTGTCTTATATGACCCAAAGACGCATTCATTGGAAGAGCAGCACTAAAACGAAACAAGATCAAAAATGCTGCATTACAACTGTGCAACATACAGGTTTATAAGGATGTTTGGGTTTGGTTTAGAGAGATCAGGGTTAGGTTTAGACAGTAAGACCTGGTATGATTCAGAAGAAATGTTAGGCTTCCTAACATCACCTACATTACCCCATCACAACAGCAACAGAAAGTTGGTGATAAATGCTCCAAAATACTATGAAAGTGGTGACTGCTGCCCTGTGTTGTTGGCATTTTTATACGGTTGTTTCATGCATCGTTTACATCAGAGAAGGCTCATAGAGCATTGATGGGGAAGCTTAACACTTCTTCGTACTGACCTCACCATTGTGAGCCAACTCCTTTAATGACACTTATTGTTGGTTTAATTAACAAATTCATTACTGTGTGCATGCATAGCGTGTTACTAACACTGTGGGGACCAAATGCAGCACTTGCGTAAAAAAACTGATTAGGAATTCGGGCGGGGGAAGTAATAACAGCCATGGTTATGGCTAAGTTACGTCTCTAATGAACTGAAGTAATGTATGTTCAAACAGACAGCTGGTCTTTCACTTGTCTGAAGAAGCTCAGTCACTGAATGCTTGCTGTGGAGGATCAGCTCCCTCGCTGGGTGGTTAAGCTCCGTCTGTGACAGCGAGTGTGTTCACACTCATGCGTCTCTGCTCTTGTTGCTCTCCATCACTAGTGTGTCAATGTTGTGCCGCAGAGTAAAACAATTCTAATAAACAAAATTATTAAAACTATGGGACATTAAAGCATGTCCAGGTCAAGTTTTGGACCTCTCATGGTAATAGGGAATTATTAACTTACTTAATGCAGATCCTTCAGTGTGTTAAACTAGAATACTCATTACTGCAGGCTGGCTGAAAATCAAATACTATTTCTACTCATTTGTTTATTGTTTTTCAATTGTTCCTGGATTTTAATATCTAAATACTTAAAATGTTTTATGCTGACATAAAAAGGGAACAATTAAGAAGGGAAATGTGATTAAAATTCTAAATGGTAATTCACTGGGCCTTGACGGTTAGATGTGCAAAATGCTCATGTTGAGGTTTTAACTTTGCTTAAAATGCTTTGGGGTCATGATTAAAGCAGAAAGACATCACTCAAAACCTCAGCAGAGTAGGGGGTTGAACTCAGGTCAGCAGAGTATCTGTCCATCAGCCCCACCACATCTTCACAAGTCAGACTGCGGCCTGAAATGATCCACTCAAGTCCTGCAGAGGAAAAAACTATTTCACCGATTTCATTTGAGGCCTTCTTTTTACAAAGTCTACCTGCTGTTACATGCTTATGTTGGTGCATTGAGCTGCGAAAGCGTCTGTAAATTATTTATCAGCGAGATGGGCTGGATGATCGGACGTGAGTGAGGAGACACGGAGAAAGGTTCACAAAACAAATGAGTGCAGAGGTTAACCTCATCCAGCCCCAATTGGACATGCTCTGCTACCTCTAACTGCAATGAGGCTGGTGGGAGGATGAGGAGCAGAAGGGGGGAGGAGAGAAGGAGCAGAAAGACTGAACTTCTATCACTGTTAGGAAACACTCAAAATAATCCAATTAGAACAACCAGGCATTGTTGTGAATGCAGAGTAAGAGTGAACAGCCGCCGGGCTCAAGTGCTTCACCTGTTTTATCAAGTGAAAGTCAGAGAGCACTTGTGACTGATGACTACACAAGACGCAAAGGGCTGTTAGAAAGAATCAGTACATGGCTTGTGGACAGAGGCCGAGGCTCACATTCATGTGCTTTTGTAGTATTGTGTTCATACATCGTGGTCTTCAATGACATTATGTTAAATGTCATCAGGAGGATTGGGCCAGACATGATGTTTAAATGTAAACATATGACAGAAAAATTATTTTTATGAATTATCTTACGTCACATGTTTGGATAAATAAATGTGCAGAATAAAGAAAGTGCAAACATAAATAGGTGTAGTGATCTTTACCAATAATGTCTCAGACTATATGCACAGGCCCCAATTTTCTTGGAATATCTATAGCTATAGTGTAGCTCAGTTTGTAAGGCAGTTGTCCACGGACCACAGGGTCAGTGCTTTGATCCCCGGTCCCGGCTATATGTCGAAGTTTCCCTGGGCAAGACACTGAACCCCAAACAGCCCATTCCCCTCCCCAGCTGTGCAGTGTCGGTCACAAGCCCGGTACAAATTGGGGAGGGTTGCGTCAAGAAAGGCATCCTGCGTGAAAACTGTGCCAAATCAACATGCGGACGATGATCTGCTGTGGGGACCCTGAACTCACGTGATAAGCCGGAAGGACACACACACAAAAAAAAAAAACTAAAAATAATATCTATAGATATTGTGTATGTGTAGTACATAAATACGACCGTATGAAACAATGGCAAACCAGGATAAAACTGAATAATGAACGTTACACTGATTTCATAGTAAAAAGATTATATCTGAAATACATTATATTGGCTGAACCTCAGAGGCCCAGTTTTTCTTTATTTGTGCTGCCTTGCAAAACATGTTTGTACTTAATGTGAAGAGTTACCTCAGCCTTCGTGACAGTGAGTGCAACCAGCTGGAGCGGACAGAAGCTGCTAAAAGAAGAGCTAAAGTGAGGCATAACTAGCCACATGAAAGGCTTTTAATGCTGAGGTAATGGCTCCAGCAGCAGAGCAGAGTGAGATGACTAAAGCAAACAGTGAATGTCCAGGATGGAGAGAGACGAGCAGCCCTCACTGCTGACCTGCACACAGCCACAAATCTACGGGCTTAATTGGAGATTCTGCCATATTGATTTCCATCAGCATTTCTTATTTGCCAGAGCAGCCAGAGGTAACCTGAGCAAATTTTAGCGTGTTTACACTTGGGGCGAAAAAACATAGCTATCTTAAATTAATCAAACTCGTGTGATGGAAATTCACATGAAAATTTCACCAAAAAAACTGTGATTTTTGTTTTTATATCTGAAGTCTAAGAAAACCACAAGCACATATATCATGGTTGCACTTGTGAAACATTTAAAAGCTGTGTCATATAAAATAATACACCAATGCGTCAGTAATTCATTAATATGACAAACGTTTCAACCCCAACTTGTGTCTTTAAGGCAAACAGAACAGTGGTGTCAAACAGCCTTCATGGCCTCACATTTCACATCTGATGTCAATCTGTAGTCAGTGACAAGCCACACAGGTGGATTAATAATTGGTGGTGTGCAATATTTTTTACATTGTTTAGATGCTTCAGTAATAAAATATGATATTAACTGCATTTTATGTTGCTGAAAATAAAATGTTAAGAAATTGTCATTATACCTAACATTATGAATGATTCCCTTCAGGATTTCGCAGACCTCTTTTCGAATGCCTGGTATTGTGACAGCTTTTCTTTAAAAGAATTTTCATTCATGTTGTAATGTTTTTATGATGTTTTAAATTGCAAGCTTTTGCAGCGACAATGGGAAATTGGATCATGCTGAAAAACACCAACCCAAAAACACTGTTTTTTTTTTACCCAAGAATGATTCATGGAGGAGATATGTAATGTTTGTAATGTCTGTAAAAGAACCTGAACCAGGTGGTTCATGCAGGAACTCAACAAACATCGCTGAGTTACAGGTGTTCAATAGGGAGTAACGGGCTAAAATCCCCCCAAGCTGATGTGCAGGGATGATAAACAATTATTGGGAACATTTAGTGGAAGTTATTGCTTTAGACGAGCACCAAGCCCAGTTTTAGATGTTGCCCCACCTAAATTCCCATAGTAAACACATGAATAAATCTTATGTTTTAGTTTTAGGCTTTAAATGAAAATCTGACCACTGTGAGGGCGACTGTGGTGCAGGAAGGTAGAGCGGATGTCCACCAATCTCACAGTTCTTGGTTCAATCCCTGGCTCCTCCGGTCACATGTTGAAGTGTCCTTGAGCAAGACACCGAACCCCAACTTAGTTGCTCCCGGTGAGTGTTGGCCTGCTGCATAGCAGCTCCCCCATCGGTGTGTGTGTGTGTGAATGGGTGAATGAGAAGTAGTGTAAAGTGCTTTGAGTGCCAATAGGTAGAAAAGTGCTATATAAGTGCAGAACATTTACCATTTGTACCGTCTGTGACTTGAACCGTTCAACATGTGACAACCCTTGGATGGTTAGAATACTGTATGTGAGCTTAGCACAAATGAACTAGTGTTTTCCATCTGTGTGGAAGGAACTGCTGGACCACGTGTTGGACCACCTGCTGCCTAAAAAAAGATTTTGTTGAGTTTGAACAGTCATGTTCAAGTGTTTTAATAAAGCGTCACAGCCCATCTCTGCAAAATGATTTTTATTTGTCTTCTTTTAGAATTTTCTTCAGTCAAAAACACACTCAATGTACAAGCAGTTAGACTGGACCGAAGTTATATTTCAAAATCATAAGAAGCATTTAATTAATAAATACATTTTTGCCCATGTGCTTAAATGTGGTGAGATTTTCTTTTCTGAGTATATTTACAATACACCATAAATAACTTTAAGAGATGGAGCACATTCTAGGCTTTGACAAAACAGGAAAAAATAAAAATAAAAAAAAATCCAAACTTGTATAAATATAGGTTCATCTAAATGAACAGAAGAGGACATAATGAAGAAAAAAAAAAATCCAGGAGAAACCAATCATTTTCTTGTACAAACACGCCCACGTAACAATAATAACAGTTTTCTTCAAAGATCTGTAATAATAAATGCAATAAGCTGCCTTACCTAGAAATCCAACTGGTCGAATTGCATATGTCTTCCTACTGTCCCTCAGAAATGATTACTACAGACATCAGGATGGGAAACATACACATTTTCTCATCTCTTGTGATTCATACCAGACCGTACTGGTACACAGAGTGATGTCAACTCATTTTACTGACTCAGAAATCAACTATTCTCCTTTCACCATTATTAGTCACCATATATACCAAAGCAGCAGACATCCTGTGTCACTCATGAAGGTGTGTTCCATTCAGTATCTACTGTTCTCACTCGACAGTCAAATTAATGGAGTACCAGTGAGAATCAAGGAGGCATCTGCCCTTTTTTTCTCTGCTGTGTTGACTTTTTGACAAATCCCCAGAAGTCAGAGAAAATAAATACACAAATAAACATGTAGGCAATGGTTTTGCATATTATTCCACCTCAGGGCCAACTGTGTTGTACGTTTTAGGTCAGGTATACGTGCACCACACCCATCCTTTTATTTCTCCTCATTCAGAAGGTATTGAGCAAGGAGCCCTCTTCACAGAACTCCATCTCTTTTAGTGCAAAAGGTTACACAGCTCAATGAAACTAAACATAATGGAACAGTTAGACAACAGAGATGAGAAAGAGAGGCAGAAATTGGAATAGATGCTGAAACACAATTTCAACCACCTCCTACCCACCTCTGGTTTTCCTTTCTTTATCCATCATACTCATCCACTTTGATATAGGAGGTTAGTTTTTCCACTCAAGTATCATTTCTACTTTCCTACTTTCCCTCTTTAAATGTTAATACACAACAGACAAAAAAAATGAATGATTGATGAAACAGCATTATCAGAGTGGGAGCATTGTTCCCTATTGAGAATGTTGACTGATGAGCCTATTCAGAGAAACACACACCGAGTAAAATGTTCTTTTGCAGACGTAAAGTCTAAGCAACACTATAATTGAATAAAAGAATGAATGAATCAGTATGATGGAAAAACAAGCTAACCGGATCCAGAAGGAAAAAGGCTGTGATGAAACGAGCCGGCTCAGGCCATGTGACTGTTGGATGAGTGTTAGCTGCCATTGGTGATAATGACAGAGGTGCCTTTGTGTCCAGGGGGCTGCTCTGCAGGTATGCGGAGGTGTGGGCTTACTTCATAGTGGGTGGGGCCAGTGCTAGCTGAGGTGCAATAGCCCCGGATGCTTTCCGGGTCATAGAAGTGCTCCAGCGTGTAACCTGTCAGGGAGTAGGCTGTATGCTTGTCCAGGTAGGGCCGCGGGTGGGTGTGGGAGGGGTAAAGAGCCGGGGCTGGAGTTGGAGAAGCTGAGCACTGGCCCTGTCGACCAAACGGGTGGTGTAATGGCAAAGAGAGAGGGGACAGTTCTGTTTGGAGGTAGTCTTTGGGCTTTTGGAGGCGCTCAGACCCTGGACTGCTGAGCCTGGACAGGGGGGTGGGGCTGTTTGCAGGGCTGATCACCTGACTTAAACCTCGACATGACATCGTTTGCAGTGGCAGTGGCCCTTGAGCATACTCAGGAGTGAAGCACGGACCAGGGCCCTTGGGCAGTCCATTTGCCGGTCCCAACGGGGCCTCCGGAGGGCCCTTAAGCAGCTGAAGTCGACTTTCTTCTTCTTTAATCATCTGCTGCGTGGCTCGGATCAGTGTCTCAATCTTGCTGGGTTCCTGCGGGCTGCAACGAAAGTGGTCTGCTCGGTACCGATCCCCTGAGTCACTGGCTGAGCCTCCATCTGGTGAGCTGACCACGCTGTCCTCGTCCCAGTGGCCACGGCCTGCAAGAGGACATAGAGACAAGGGAAACATTAACAAAAACTGAAGTCACTTCAACATGTGGCAAAAGGAGCCGGGGATTGAACCAGCAACCGGGGGGTCGACCGCTCTACCTAATGCACCACACCTGCCCCAAGTCTTGGTCCTCACCATGGTAGCTGTGGATGGCTGTTATGTTGGGTATGCTGCTGTCAAATCCATCATGGTTCTCTAAGGAGCTCTTGTTCAGTGGAAGGATGGAGCGGGTAGTGTCCCACCACATGTTCCTGCTCGGAGGGGGTGCTCCTAAAAAATACCGGCCCGCTTCACATCGACCCCGCTCACAAGTCTGACCTTGACCATAGGCGTGGAGGTGTGTGTGGCCATCGCTGGTGATGTGATGCTGCTGCTCTGACAGGGTGTAGCGGAGTGTGTGAGATTCAGTAAACTGTCTGTACACACAGGAGGCGTCCAGGCCGTCGCTCTGCTCTAGCAGCTGAGGGGATGCCGAGTCGGTGAGGGGGCTGCTACCCCATGGACTGTCCTGGTCAGATTCCGACCGCTCCGTCTGGAAACTTGGATAATGCTGTAAAAAATTATGAGAAAGAGTATTGTTGTTATTATCAATTCATCCGCTATCTGTATCTGCTGATCCTGCTCAGGGTTTAGGGGGCTGGATTCTTTTAAATCCGCAAAATGCCACATAAGACAAGGTACAGTTCGATAATTCATCTCTGCTCTGCCCATTCCAGGTAAAGGATGTGGCTCATTTGCCATTAGGGCCCAGTGAAAAGTGCACATGGCCACTTTTATTATTAGTTTCAACTTTTTGCAATTTGTTTCGGTTTGTATTTCTTCTTCTGCATCATGTTATTTAGTTTAGTGTCTACTTTTTGAGGTCTGAGATTCAGTTTAGTTTCAATTAACTTATTTAAAGAAATTTAGTTTTAGTTTTATTAGCTTATGAAAATATTTGAATGCTTGTTATAAATTTGATATTTTAACACCGCAAGTTATAACTTCTGCATATTTTTTTTTTTCAATTTAACTATCATTGATTATTTATCCACTTGAAGGTTGATGTATAAAACATAACCAAGTATTAAATACCAACACGAGGATTGATTTATTTGTGTGTGATGCTGTTCCTTCAACTGCAATGGGCTCCTCTCCTCTTTCTCTCTATACATTTATTTGTCACCACTGCATGCTATTAATTGTGTGTCTTCTCTCTCCTGTAGTTGTCTTTGGCCTTCTCTGTCCACTTCTCTCTGTCCCTTTCTGCTGGTGTCCTCGGCTTTGGAGCTGTGTGTCTTCCAGCGTGCAGCTACTGGTCCTACCAACCTGCCCGATGTTTTGTTGTTTCTTTTCATTGCTCTGTTCTTTTCTCTCTTCACTTTCCACTCACCCCCAACTGGTCGAGGCAGATGGCCGCCCACCCTGAGCCTGGTTCTGCTGGAGGTTTCTTCCGTTAAAGGGAGTTTTTCCTCTCCACTGTTGCCTAGGGCTTGTTCAATGGGGAGTTGTTGGCTTTCCTCTACATACTTGTGTAGTCTGGACTTTATTCTGTAAAGTGCCTTGAGATGACTGTTGTAAATTGAATTGAATTGAAGATTACTCCTCGCACTCTAAAAATATTTATCCTACAAAAACACCACGCTAACTAACTTGGGATAAATAACCTCCCTTGCTTTGCATAACTGGACTACTTCAATTACTTAATTGTTTCATAGCCCAAAATGTAATAATAGTAATTACTTTTGAAACAAGCCATATTGCATTCAGTTTTACTTCAGTGTCTATAGAAAACGTCATTTTAATTTCAGTTCATACATAGTTTGCTTATTATGTATTCGACAAAAAAAATATATAAAAAGTAGCAAAGGATCAAGCAACTTCATGCAATCATCCTCCAGAGAGTAAATAAAGACAGGAAGTAACAGAAAGGGAGAGACATGGGGTTATAACAGGCAACAAGTTTCAAGCTGGGAGCCCAAGCATGAACACTGCAGTTTAATGGCATTCACCTTAATCACAGTGCTGCTACTGCTCAGTTGAGTAAAAGAAATTGCTATGAGAAAGGCTGTAAACCAACACCCACGTTAAAAAAAAAACAACTTACTTGGTAATAGGCAAAGGGAAAATGTGACCATCTATCATGACAGTATAAAAGTGGATGTGATGGCTTTACTTTGATTTACCGAACTGATAGCAGATGTGTTTGCATATTATGATCCTATAGAATTAGGCATTATTACCAACATTTTAGCTGTGTTCAGTTTTACCTCTAAATGTCCACGTATCAGTTTTCTGTCCAAGGCAGGAGTAGCCAAGACATGTTTTTTTTACAGCCATATCCTCCAGTGGTTAGATCACGAGAGATACCCATTGTCATATGAGATGAATAAACCCTCCAAGAGATATGCTAATCAGTTACCCAAACCACTTCAACTGATTACTTTAAAGCAATAGAAGCAATAGTTCTCTAGCTCTGTGTAGGGAAACTCTTTAATGCTGTTTGTAACTGTATCTCATTCTTTTAGTCAGTCAAGCTGTTTCAGGTAAAGCGGTTCAGATAATCCAGCTAAACTGTCTTTATCTGTTGTTTATCTGCGTGTGTTATTTGCTTTGCCGGACACAGTGTCACCCATTACACATGTTCCTACATTCTTCGGTGAGTATGTCATTACCAGACAGCATCACATCAGATGCAAGGATACATTAGACCCTCACCTGTGTGTATGGTGAGAGTCTAGTTTTGGTCTTGGGCCGGGAAACTCTGCTCTTGGGAGTCCTGCAGTTATCCGTGTGGCCG
Organism: Channa maculata; assembly: GCA_020496755.1. Lineage (NCBI taxonomy): Eukaryota > Metazoa > Chordata > Actinopteri > Anabantiformes > Channidae > Channa > Channa maculata. The sequence goes on along the minus strand of CM035605.1, from coordinate 4,272,004 downwards.
CTGCTGGTGCTGCTGCTGCTATAGGGGAAGGAGGCCTTGGATGTGGCTTGGTCCAGTGAAAGCTGAAGGCCTTTATACTCTGTCTCCCTGAAAGCACAAGCATAAATTCCATGTGGTGCATTTGCAGCAGTATTGTTGCTGATTTTTATTTGCATGTGACAGATTTAATATTGTCTATAATTAAACGGGACGTAAACAGATTGTGTGTACCTGATGCAAAAACCACATTAACATCTGTTTCAATTAGAGCCTCATCATGGTGCTGATGGTGCCAGCATGTGGAGAGATTGTGCGTCTGTGTTCCAGTGTGCCTGTGAGCGTGAATGCTGGGAGGGGTGGAGGTGTGCTAAGAGGTCTGGAACGGCTGTTGGGATGCTTGTTTTACCAGAAGGATTGCAGCAAGGCCTTTAACAAACACTCTACAGAGGAAAAGCTGTCCAATCAAATACACTGGGAGATTAAAGGCTATGTCTGGCTAAATCAGGCCCATAGGAGAAGCTTCAGCGTCTCACTACTGGGAAATGGGAATTGATTTTTCGCTAAAGTGTTCCAGAGATCTCACAATGGATGATGAATCGAGTTTGAGACAACAGAAAACCTGGACAGGATTATTTGAGACAAATAGTGATCCACTGTCCACACGTCTGTCTCAGTCTCTCTCTACAAAAATACAAAGTCATACATAATGCAAACACATATCATAGGATTTGTATGAGTCACGTTTGGAGAGAGTACTAAAATACCCTATTCAGGTACAGCTACTCTAACAATGCAGCCCACACATTATGTATAGCTTGAGTTAGCGTATTGTCTTATTGTCATGCTAATCCATTTTGTAGTTTTAAACTCAAGGCGGATTAGAATGAATTTCACATCCATTATTCGGCATGAACTTAGGAGGAAAAATGTGACTGTAGAGAACATGTGCAGTGTTTTATACAGATCATTAGGATATGTTTTGGTATAAAATGATGGCAGAAGGGCACCCGGCGTAAAGATTCATGCCGAATCAACGAGTGGAACACGTTTCGCTGTGGCGACCCCTGAAGGAACAAGCTGAAAGATGTTGATTGATTAAAAGGTTGTAAAAATCTCGCGCTATGAGATTTACATCATGTACATTGTTAGATCTCAATGCAGCTTCACACTGTGTAAGATAACACTCTCTCTACCGCCATCATCAAAACAGCTGATGAGTAAATATCTTTTTAAAGAACCTAGGACACGGAGCTCTGGTGGTGGAACTAATTGTTGGTATTCATTCATCTCCAGTCGACACAAACATGAATCAGCATCCTACTGCTTGTTTTTAAACTTCAAGACAATGAGTAGGTGATGTTGAGTTATTGCCGGTTGGCACTCGCTGACCTGTAACAGGTCAACTAGGGTTTTTTTTGTTCTTTTCTCCAGTGAATAGTTTTCAGATTCTCAAACATGATCAATTTACATCTATATAAGAAAGAAAAGCAAATGCTTTATATATCCAGCTACAAAAGAAGAAATGTATCATTTGGAATACCTCCACAGTAAAATCTTTGTGTAAGTTGATTGTTGCAGTTGATCTATAAAAGATAAATTACAGCACACTAAAGCACTGGGTTGTAAAATTCTTCCATAGCAACCATCAAAATTAATCAAGATTTAGAATCTTACATGTGAACCCATTGTAAAGGTACTGCGCAAAACAAAGGCAAAAAGAAAAGTTACAAAAAAAAAAAATAAATAAATAAATAAAATATTGGCCGGAGCTTAACTGTTTATAATGACTTCACTGAAAACTCATTTTGCCTGCACAGTAACCAGCCACAGATTCATTTAAATATGACAATGTATTGATCCAGGTCACAATATTTGATGCTCTGTTCACTGTGGCAGTGTGAAGGCTGTGACGAGTTTGTTCTGAGCCAGAACAGTAGGGAACGGCGTTAACTAAACAGACGGGGTAACTGTCAGACAAATGAAACAAGAGGTGACGTGCTTTTGCTGCAGACAGGTCTTTATTAGAAGGATTGCTAAATTACTATCAGGTTATTGTAGCAGCGGTAGGTCTACAGAGTTGGGACAGGATGTGCAGAGTTTATCATGGCTAAACACACAGTGAGAGTTCACATGCAGGTGAAGTGCTGATATCACCTGTGTTATCCATGTCTCCATACACAAAGGTAACGGGCAAACCACCTCTGCTCCTAAAATAAAAAGCCTACTTCCTGCCTACCTCCACCTGTTTGTAGTGTGTGGCCCAATTCATACAGTAAAAGCAGAACAAGATGAATGGGAATGAAATAAGACTTCACAGCAATCTGAAGCCCATAAACACTCAACAACTTTACAGTCTATCAATTAAAAGGCCATAAACACAAAGCTGTTACGGATTTGGTGTAGGAGGTAGAGGGACTGTGTGTGTCAAGCTGTTCTCTGCCTTTAAATGCAGCCATCCACACTGCTTAATGGAGGGTTTTATAGGCTGTGTTTCTTCACATGCTCACTTACATCTGTGAAATACACACATCAGGGGTAATAAAATGATGTAATAAGAGGCTGGTAAACTGTACTTCTCAGTTACTAATAAGAATGCAATGGTCACAGTTGGATGTTATTGAAGGAGGAGAAACGTAGCAGCTAATAACAATGATGTGAGTGGGCTGTCTGTGCAGGATAAAGATCGAGCAACAGGTCCCGTCTCTTGTTTATTGTGCAGGCAGAGCCACCAGTCTTACAGTGGATCAGCTTTACTCAGTGAATGACTGCTGCGTGCAACCTTCAACATACAGTATGAGCACATTTAGCAAACTTTGTAAAACAAGGCTCAGATGTTCTGACACAACCGGTGTAAAAGAGAAACAACACCGTGTTAGAACAGGAGTGTGTAAGTTTTGGTTTTCTCTGAAGAAATTATTTTCTTTGAAGAAAACAGATTATGACTTCACACAAATGTTTCTCAGATTCTGCAAAACAGGCTTCAACAAACACGTCCTATTTCCAATTAACCTCCAGTTAATTGCTTTATGTTTTTTGTTTGTGCAGATCTCTAGTACCAACAGTCATTATCTCATTGAAGTGGAGAATGATGGCACATCAGAGATGTGAGACAACCTTATTCGACCTGGAGCTGCCATGCCCACACCAAACCCACCTGCCAGGTGTCCATCTAATCCATAGATACAACTGCAAATCTATAAAGTGAAAATAAATGTTCTTTTTTTAGTTCATCAATACTATATAATAGTGATTGATTTGTTACTTAGTCTGTGTTTTAGATCCTTAAATGTGTTTCCTGTTTGGATTTGAAAAAATTACTGACATTACTGAAATATGTCTACAAGTTTACTCCTGAGGTCCGGGCGTTTACATCAGCAATCTTTCAGCCATTCATCCATTTTCTGAACCACTTCGTTCACATCAGTCATCTTTCATTTCTTTTGAAATGTCCCACTAGGTTACATGACCACACTACATAATTTTCAGACATCTATCTGACGGAATAGACAATTCAGTTACTGAAGTCTTAATATTTCAGCCGGTGGAAGACAAAGCTGGGAATATACTGATACTTAATTTCCTATTGTTTTCATCATCCTGCCAAAGATGGAAATCTTTAAAAAAAAAAGTTTATTCAATTTAATGAATTTGATATTGCACTCCATGAATAATCACTAGCTACAATACACAGCATCTTGTGTGTCAACAAATCTTAAAATCAACAAACCAATTAGCTTCTTACTAATGACAGTTATTTGCGTTCCACACACTGTCAGCTGGTAGAAGCAGTGCTAGTCAGCCTGGCTGACACAAGCAACCAATAGTTACTGAACATAAAAAGCAAATCTAAGGGAAAAAAGTGAGACCTAACAATGCAAGAATTACAGCAAATGCAATTAAAAAATAAACACCAAGACATTGTCAGCGTCAGCAGTTTATCATAAATGTAATTCTAGCAAACAAAGACAGATACTCACGTGAGAACGTAGTTGACACTGACAATGCAGTGAGGTCGAGATGAGCGGCTGTTGTGTACAATGGTTGCGTAGCTCTGAACCCAGACCCAGCCACCTTGCTTGGCCAAGAAACGGTAATACTTAGTGGTGACCTGACCCTTCACCAGCACTACAATAGTAAGAGAGGGGAAAGAAATAACAGCTATAAATAACTGCACAGAAATTAAGGGATGACATCATATTTTAAATTAGACGCACACCAAAACTAAGCTAAGCTAAGTGATAAATTATTAAAATCTGACTACTCATGTGCGTGAGCATGTGTGTCCATGTGTAGATACTTTGTAGAAGGGTAAAACAAACCTAACTCACACAAGTGATGAGCACAGCGCAGATGGAAAGAGTCACAGCTATGAACGTGATGATAAAGAGTTTTCTCAATTAGATCCTGAGGCTCGTAGCCTGTCAGCTCTGCCACCCTGAGCATCAAACAGACACACAAAGAGGTTATTAAGTCTTCCCAGATCTAAAACACACAGTCACGTGTCAAACTAAATGTAAACATGCTAAAGTATTCACACCCAAATAGCCACACACTGTTCACATTGTTGGCAGGCAAACACAGAAGAGTATAATGAGGAACTTGCCTGGAGTCGAGGAAGATGAGCTTCATGTCCAAGCTGGCCCTGAACATGAACATGTTGCTATGCAGTTTGATCTCAGTGACAGCGCTAGGTGGTAATGAGTGACCCACAGCCACCAGCCCAACGTTCTGATAGCAGCCATCAAATGGGGACATGTCCAGGCTGTACTGGCGGATCTTCAGGTAGCCACTACAGTGGATCACCTGGGCCAAGAATTCAAAGGAGGAGTAAGATATGTAGAAAAAAAATAGGTAGAAATTTAAATCCATTCATGTTCCAGTAGCTATATAACGCTACTGAGGGGTCAAGCGATCAAGAGGAGTCTGGTCTTTACTAAGCATACTCAATATTTATGATGTAGATTTATGATGACATTGTGACCTTTTCTTATCTTTCCTTATTCTCGCTCTATACCGACAGTTGATACCCTCAACTAACTTTACCACTTCATTAGAAAAGCAATGTTCTCATTCAGACCATTTACGATGTGGCAGCAAAGGTGTCACCTTAGAAAACTCTAGGTTTTATTCAGTGAACACAAATATGAGCCAAAAATGGCCGCGATGCAACATTATCTTGCTCGTCACCTATAACATTTTTACATGCACATTCCTGCAACCAACTATTGATTTATCGATTATCACAATGAAAGATAAAACCTTGCATCAAAATATTAGAAATCAAAGTGCAGCACACAGGACTTGTATCTTGCTGGTTCCTTGAGCAACATACAGTGTCCATAGTGCAGGTCAACCTTGTCCATCTGACAAGTCCCTGAGCAACGAACTGACTTGAAACCAGTCTGATGGTCTTCAATAACTCAGCCTTCTGGCTCTCCATGTAGTGACACCATGATTGTAGGAGGCCTAACTTAGCACAGTAATTTTACTTCTATACCAGCAATATCAAAATCCCAGGGGCCTGGTGGTTCAGAAGGCTGCGGGTACGAATCCCACCCCACCAGGTGTAACCCCGGTAGAAAAATGGAAGGGTTTCAGCAGAACGGCATCCGGCGCAATGTGTGGAACATGTATCGCTGTGACAACGCCTGAAGGGCCAAGCCGAAAGCCGTTGATCTTTGACAAGAAATATCAAGATCCCATGAACACTTTCCTCCTGCCCATAGCATGACCCGTCTCCAGTTAGGACACTCTACAAGCATTTTTTCATAGCACCACCTTCATCAACAAAATTTTGCACGCAACCCTAAAAAGATTACTTCCCTGCAATCTTTCAAGCAGAGTCATGTAAAAAGGAAGGAACTTAGAGTAGCAAAAAAAATGTTGCTTATTCTGTTGACCGATTACATATAAGGTGTCAAAAACAGCCCTTTTAGACTTTTAGTCCTGCATAATGACTTTATAAATAATGTTTTTTAAGAAAATGTGTATTAAGCTGCTTTCATTTATTTATTATTCTCTGCTGCATATATGAATGTTAACTGCTGAACGCTGTTGAAAATATGAAAACATGAAAATATAAATAAATATTAATCATTGTGTAAACATCCAACACAATCACCAGAAACCCAGAAAAATAACATTTTTAACAGCTGCTTTTCTCTCAACCTATTGTCTAATAAATTCACTTCAATTAACTTATTTACTATAAAGATTCTAGGTTTGACATTAAATGCATAAGGACAGCAGTATTTATTTTCTAAACGTGTCATTTAAATGTAAATATAGCAGTCAGCATCCTACGTTATCAGCACCACCCTACTTACCTTATAGCCTCCACAGGTAAGACCAGCGTTCCTTTTAGCGAGAACACATTTCATTCTCAGAAAAAAGGAGCGGGCCATTTCGTATTCTGCAGAGAAATAAAAGTTATTTATGCTGTATAATGACTCCATGTCATGTGCTGTGCAAAAAGGGCCTTGTTGAGTTGTTGATTACCTTGGACAAAGTGTGAGTGGTAGGGCTGGTGGGCTGTGAGGACAGCTGTCATTTCATCATGATCTGCTGGGTGGATGTATTCATAAATGCTGTTTCCTGTTAACTCTACCTGTGGAAACAAATATTCATCTCAGAACTGTCACACGTCAGCCCCAAGATACCAGAAGAGGCTACACAGAGTTTGTCAAACCAACCTGCGACAGGCCCAAGTGAACTGATGCCGTTTCTGATATGTACATTATTTTTCCATCTGGAGCAACCACAAAGATAAAGCCGTCTAATGTCTAAAGGAAAAAAAAAAATGGATAGAATTTAATTAGATTAAATACTAACAAGAGGCCAAAAATAATTTGCTTTCTATGTATGCAATATAGTGTCCAGTTATTATGATGGTCTATCACAGACAGACAAATATAAAACATAGATAAGACAAAGACAAATTAGAAGACAGACTGATTCTGGTAACAACATGAACAATTACATAAACAAAAGCAGGACACAAAAACATCATACAGCATGTGATTTAAAATGAGCTGCTGAGATTCCTTGGCTACCTGCTATGTACGGCTTTATACAAGTCTATCCACAGATTTTTAATGAAATTCAAGTCTGGAGAGTGGGAAGGCCATTGTAAAAACATCCACCTTATTCTTTTGAAACCATTCCTGAGTTGACTTTGTTTTGTGCTTTGGATCATTGTCTTGTTGAAAGTTCCACTGCCTCTTCATTTGTAGACTTTTGGCTGATTGTAGGAGGCTTTACTTTAAAATCTTCTGATATTGGGCTGCACTTATTCTTCCTTCCACTTATTGCAGAGCTCCAGTCCCTGATGCAGATGTACACTGCCCAAACAGCAGTGAGCCTCCACCACATTTGACTGTGGAAATGGTGTTCACTCCTCATAGGGAGGAGGGTTTTTTTTCTCACCACACATACCTGTGCAAATTAATCTTGTTCCCAAGCTCATTTGATTTGTTTACATGCTCCTTAGCACACTCCAACCATGCTGCTTTATGTCAAGAAGTACGTCATGGCTTCTTGTGTGCTCTTCTTCAAAACAATCCAGAATTGTGAAGATTAAACGTGACAGTAGATATGTGGACTTTTATATGAAGCACTTTGTTGCTCTTTATTTTGGATTATTATATTGCTCTCAAGCAAGTTTCCCAGCACTTTTTTTTTCGGGTATTTGCCTTGGTCTTCCACTTCTTAGAGTGTCCATGTTTCTTCCATGTCTGGATTATGGTCTTTACAGTTGGTACTGGTATACCTAAAAGATTTGAAATATTTTTAAATCCCTCTTCAGCTTTACTCATTTCATTTTGATGTCTTTTGAAAGCCATTTTCCTGATCCCATTGTTTTTGTTGCAGTCAGCAAACGGCTTGAGACAGCCTCTGGAGATTTGCAAAGTGTTGACAGTCTTTTAAAGATCAGAAGCCTGTCTTTACATATTAAAGTTAATTATCTAGAGGATTTATTAACAAGGATGCAAACATTTACGATGATATAATTTTACTATAAATTATTTATTCACTCTTTAATACATCTTTGTTACTTCTAATGATGGAAGAACACTAGGATACTAGTTGAATGTGCCTTCAATGTCATGTTGTTTTTAAAAAAAATTATTATTATTATTATTATTATTATTCTTTGTTTTACTCTACTTGCCATTTCAACATAAAGATGCATAGATGTTTTTACTCAGCTGCAGCTGTAGTGCTGCATAGCCATATTGCAGCCAGCTGTCCTTATTAATGGTCCTGTTTGGCCAGCACTGGCCCGCGTACACCATTATTTGTCACACAGGTATCATCATCTTAAAGCCATTTTAAGACAAACTGCTCCCCCATTTAACTATTCTGTAGACCTGTTTGACGGCTTGTAGCCATGTGGTCCTCTTTTGTAGCAACTGACAGTCCCGCAACGTGAATCTCTGTTTATGACTACTAGCCAAGCTGTGCTTGTGTCTGGCCAGCTATAGCCTTGCAGCCTGCTCCATTGTGTTGTTGCTTATTTGAGAGGGGCTGCAGCGCAGACTGAGGCTCTGTGCATGACCAGGAATGTCTTCAGCTCATTTCACTCTCAAAGCACAAGAATGAAGGCAGCAGGAGGCAGACAGCAGCAGCTACTAAACCACACACACACACATACACACACAAAACACACACAGTCTATCCATGACTGAATAACATTAACTATTATTATTTTTATTATTATTATTATGTTAAGGTGAGTTTTCCGCAGGTTAAGCTGTTAAAACAAGCATTTTATGGGCATGTATAAAATCTCACCATTTTTTGCAGTTGATTTAAAGTGTGAATACTATATAATCACAGTACCTGTAAGAGATGGGACCCTAATTCCTGGCTCATTCCATCCAGAGAACTGCTTCGACTCACATGACCCCACGACTCCCCAAGGCCTGGTAAACAAATCACACACACACACACACACACACACACACACACACGCAAACACACGCGCACACACACAAACACACGTGCACACACGCGCGCACACACACACACACACAATCTAAACCACAAGCAGAATGTCATATTGTAGAATAAGCAGATGAGAAACAAAAAGAGTGTCTAAATCTACAGCTTAGCCTACATATTCCATTATTTGCTTCAAAACATCTAAACTTCATCATATTGTAGTCTAGTTTTTTTAAATCAGGAAACACAGGGATGTGGCTTACAACATATTAGAAAGGTTGTACTAAAAATGATAATTTATTTATATCGTTAATACAATGGGTAAAACAGTATCTGCAGGTGAACGTTTGATAAACTGACATGCCTTCTGGTTTTCAGTCTAAAAAAAATACAAATATACGAATCCAAAGTTAGACCGGGACCGCATTTTGATGGAATCCAAATTATTGCAGAACATTTTCGTAAAGCCTTCACATAATATCTGATGTGGTGTGGGCCAGAGCAAACAGTGTGCACAGCGGCGATTCCCAATTCTAATGCAAATCTCGCTCCGCAGAATAAACAGGCTGCGTGCAGGTATCACAGCGGCCCGCCGACTCCCGCTTCTTATGAAGCTAAAATGGACTTCACGTGGATAAAAAGACAATCAAATTACACCACCCCACCCTCCCACTATTAGAAAATGAACTGACAAACAAATTCGAAATATTTACACGCCAAATGCTCGGTTTGAACCAGTAATAATAATAATTATTATTAATAATTGTAGAAAATGTTATTAGTATCACACAATCCCTTCCACAAACAAGTATTAATAATTTATATTTAAAAATGGTTTGCATTTCCTAAATGAATTCTGGTCCAGGAAGCTACAACAATAACGAGCTTACACAAAAAATAAAAACACATTTGGTTCATTTATTGACTCAATCTCCGCAGCTATGGCGAGATATTATGTCCAGAGATTATTTTAGAGACTTTATAATAATGTCCGTGAAGTGGCCTGGTCAAGTAGTCAACTGCCCATCACCAGCTACAGGTAAACGGATTGGCTGTATATGACTTTTATTGTGAAATTTGTTTTATTAACACAAAGTGAATCAAAATCAGCATCTTTCCTTATATTATGTCATTTTATTTTAATCGAACTTACCGATTTAAACACAAGGTGTTATCCAACAATTATTTCGATCCTATTTTTATCTGTCAAACATGGCCCAGGACTTTTTTTTAGCAACGACTTTACTTCTGATACAATCATCATATTTACACTGTTAGAGCGGTGGTTTCCAACCATTTCCCCGTGGTAGCCTTTAAGAAATCATGTCTGCGTATTATGGTCACAGTGGCGACGAGAGTTTTAAGCAGTTTGATCGAAAGCTTTTTTTTTTTTTGGTTTTCATCTGACTTATTTAGAAGCTTGAAGAGATAAAATTCCCAATGTTTCACGTGTTAAAAGAAAGGAACTTCTAGCTTTAAACTCTCGGGTTTTTTATAGGATACAAAATATTAAAAATAAAAAATCCAAGAGAACAAGAAAACAATTTGGAAGACATGTAAAAGTAACAATAGGAATAAATGAAGTTAATAAATGTGGATGAGAAAACCGAGAACTTCTTGGGAGAATTTCGGCTTCGTCATTTTAACTTCAATTCAAATGATCTCAGGCCTGATTTGATGGCTGCGCAACATTTTAATCCTATATATTAACGTCAATGCACAATAAAACGTATAAAATAATGTTACATTATTTTTATAGCACTATAAATATGAAATAACCATCGTTATAATATAGACCGTTAACAACGACATATAAGAAGATTGAATCATGTCAGGATGACTGAGAATCTTCACCGAAAGATAATAATAATAATAATAATAATAATAATAATAATAATAATAATAATAATAATATTGCTTTGCCATTCAGGATAGTGCACACATGTGGCTGAGGGGACAGCCTCAAAACCATGTGGAGTGATGGAGTAATATCTCATTTAGAAATGTGACCATTAATCTTTACTTACACTGTGAAACATTCTAAATAATAAAACCAAGCAGCCCCTTCGTTAATGTGTGAACACAGCAGGAGTTAAGCTGCTGGCCAGAGCAGTGAGGTACAGTTGAAAGCTAAGGAAAGAGCTGGAAAGTAAACCTTGAGTGATGATTCTTTTTTTTTTTTTTTTGGCAACATTTTACAATGCACATTTACTTTCATATCATTGCTGTTACCTCAAGTATTGTAGCTTGTAAATACACTATAATAATAATAATTACTCAATATATACATTGTGTGGGATGTCAGGTCATTCCTCCAGGATGGACCCCATGGCTGAGGTCAAAGTTCCCACAGGTACACAAATTAAGACCACTGTTACAGCTAAACCCACTACTCCTAATCGTTATACATGCTTTGGTGGTGCATGTGTACAACAGGGACTCTTTCCCTGAGTTAACAGGTCTGGTCTTTAAAACACCAGAGGCAATTTGATGAGTGAAGCACAACACAGGGACAGAGGAAGCAATTAAAAACAATAAAACCCATGCAGTCTGGATGAGCAAAGACTGCCCTTTCACGGCTTCACATACTTCATACGCCTGCTTATGTTGACACGTGCGAAACAGCACGGTGCCACAGCTGTGTGTTAAGTATGTGGTCTTACAGAGCAGGATCACACTGCAACACCTTCCCCTTACCTTCACAATACCCTGACTGAAGGATCTCCTAGCCCCCATCTAGCTTGTGTTGAAAGCTTTGATAATCTTGTTATTCAAAAATAATTCGATTTCTTAGCTTTCTTTTCATATTTCATATTTATGTGATCCACTAATGCAAGTAAAACCACAGGGGTCATTTTTTTAAGCTTATTGGATACATGTTTATTTTCCATAGCAGGGAATTCTCTTATTTCAGCTCTTTTTGTAATTAATAAAAATAAAGAAATTCTGCACATTGATATATTTAAAGGGTACCAACCTAACCTAAACCAGGTAAACTGTGCAGTTTGCATCTTGTATACATCACATTTAGAGCTTACAGATAAAGCTTTCGTTGGTGTTATTCTGTGTAACAGAATAGAAATGATATATAAAGTACAATGTCTGATGGGTCTTATCACAGCTCAGAGTGCACTTTGACACTCATATAACCTTACACTGTATAATTTAACTCTATTATACATCTTATTATGTAGGCTACTAAATGCAGACATAAATGATCATTATGAGACCACCGACCATCCTGTGTTTTTCCTTTGACGTCCTTTATCACAGCACCTTCCCTACACCACAGCCTGCTTTACAGTTACAAGGGGCTCCATATGTTGAGGGATCAGACGTGCACATCATGTTAATATCTGCAGCTCTGCAGCAGTCACGGAGGATAGCGCCTCATCGCAGCTAATCTGCTGGCAGGGGCCGCCGGGGGCCCCAGAGAGAGACCACAAAAGCTGCAGGCTGCTTCACTAAGGGAGGACATTCTGTGGAGAATATCGGCTCTGCCGAAATGTAACATTTGCTGATTGCAGCGATGCGAATACTTGTATTTACCACTTTAACAAAAGGAAGATTAGCACTGTACTAAATCTGTAAGAAAATTAAATGTTACTTTCCTCCATTTTATCCACCTTGATATTTGCTGTAGATTAACGCCCGAACAATAAAAACAATAAATTAATTAGAGAGTTTACAAAGTTTAAATGAAAGCACGAAAAGGTAAAATAGGATAATTAGTATTTCATTTGGTATTTATCTATTTAAAAAAAAATCTGTAACCAGATAATTAAAGGCGTAAGAAATAATAATACAATTATTATTATTATTATTATTATTATTATTTAAGTTAATCGCTTATTTAAAAAAACATTTAAAAAAAACGCATCGGACGCAGCACCAAGAAATTAAATAGTCCATTACAATTAGCCTATTAGTCTACTACTGCTAAAAGCCTAATATTAATAAGCTACAGGCCTAAAGTTAGCTAACAACAACTGTGATTATAGTAGGCTAATACAAAGATTAATACATAATTTATGTGGCATACAAGCTGCATAAGGACCTAAACAACAGTATAACTGTTGCTTGTGTAAATACTATATGAATATATACTATATTATTATAAACGTAAATACACTCTTTAGTTCTCTCACCTTCAGGAAAGACTATTCTCATTTTCAGGTAGCTTGTTGTCAGCCGGATGATTGAGGCTTTATCCAGCTGCGAGGTGATGGCCGAAGGCAACGGCAACAGTTTGGCGAGCTCATAAAATTCACTATTTTCCTTTTCCCGTCGAGTCCGGGCAGCGTTTTTCGATTTCTCCTTCATGTCGTCTCCTCCGTGCCACCGACCACCCGGCCGCAGTAGCTCAGTGTCCAGGTGTCTCAGAGCATTTTCATGGAACTGCGACGTCTCCACACATTAAAAACAGGACTGTACCCGCGGCTCGGCCTAAAATCCACAGTCGCTTGCTCGGGAACACTTTCCCATATTTCCCGGTGCTCCGGTGGTTGGCGACAAGCAGGACCGCGGCTAATTCCTGGATTTCTGGGGATTACAGTGGCATTTTGGTCACCCCGTTGGAGGGCTCACCGCGCGCTGGGGTCCATCATTGCCAGTGAAACAGGTAGCAGTGAAACCCCCTGGAGACGTTGGGCCCTACAGGGTGAAAAGCATCATTATTTACACCCTCAGTCAGGTGAGGCCTCACGTGTTCCTATTTTTAAACGCCATTATGATGGTCCTTGTTTGTATACTTATAAATATATGTACTGATTGTTTTTTTTTTTTTAATTCACATGTGTTTGGCCCATAGACTTATTCGCTTACCTCAGCCCATATACGAGCGGCAGTTTGATAACGTGGCTCCTGCTGGGAACGAACGTGTCCGGACAGAATCTTCCAAAAGCTCAGCGTCCGTATATCCTCCACCAATGTGCTTTTTATGGATAACAGTGCGCGAGGAACGTCCTCAGCGCTGCAAGCGCCGAGACCCGCCCACTTGCAGGCATCTCTGCTCCTATTGGACAATTGGATACTCTGTTCTCATATCTATTGGCTAGTACTTATAACTATGCGCTCCACGGCTAACGGGGACTGGCTGGGGGGAAATGTTTACCTCTGGTCCAAACTGGATTGAAAAATGTTTTTTAAAAAAATCTCTCAGAGCCCGTTTGAGGCTCTGTTTGCTCTTTCTTTTCTGAAAAAGCGACACGCAGACCTCGTTTTAAAATGTGTAAGTTTAAAAATGCATTGCCTGTCAATAATACACACACAATCCTTGATACAATTTAAGAGTGTATGGGAGCTTCTCTTTCATCCGGCTTTCATAGCTGCATATTACCTGCATGTCGCCAAGAAAATGGGTTTACATTTGTTAGCGGGGAGAAGCACTGTGCAACTTTCAATTAGATCGTACAAATATACGATCTACGAGTTTGTTAAGAAAAGTCAGAATTCTAAATGGTTAATGGGCAGCAAGCACAGGCCTCCATCCTGGGCAGAGAATAGAAGATAACACCCTGGACACAGTCTACCACTGTTGAGTTAGTGCTGCTGAGGTGACGCTGTATTAATGCATCCAGCCAAAGAATGTAAAGACACCTTTAAGGACATACGCCTTTAAAGGCCTACAATTAAAGCTGACATTGGTTTTAAGCCTGTTACAGTGCAGTTAGACAGAAGCATATATATATATATATTTAAGTTTGATGCACAGTTGAGTAAACAAAAATTCATACTTAATTTAGATACAGAGGCGACAGCACTGCTTAGTGATGATTTATATCAGCTCAATATTCATGAGCTGACAGGTAGTAGATCACTTTAATTACAAACCAAACAAAAATATTTTCCATGTGTTCAAGGTCGTTTTCAGTCAACTTCTTGTTTTCATTTTTCCTCTGTGTTCTTAATTATTTTTATTTTATTTTTTATTTTTTTGTCCTTTCAGTTTATCCCGTGAGTTCAGGGTCGCCACAGCGGATCATTGCCTGCCTGTTGATTTGGCACAGTTTTTACGCCGGATGCCCTTCCTGACGCAACCCTCCCCAATTTGTACCCGGCTTTGACCGGCACTGCACAGCTGGGGAGGGGAACGAGTTGTTGGGGGTTCAGTGTCTTGGCCAGTTAGTTTTTATTTATTTTTATATACTTAAAAGACCAACAGCTAAGGAATTGCGGATGCATTGTGTGTCCTTATAATTCACCTCATTATCGTTTTAAATGGATACATTTTTAATCATAATTTCGGGGTAACTGTCCATTTCCAACATCTGTACAAGACAGGATGATGATGATGATGATGATGATGATGATGATGATGATGGTAAAGCGGGTACACAGCAGCATGGCTCTCTCTCCGTCCCTGGCTTCGTTGGATCCAGTGCGGCCGGGCTGTAATGGGATCCAGCCTGCGGTAAGAAAATCATCCGGGATGCCGTAGACGCACGGAATAGTTGCAGCTGGTTTAACCTTCGCTACAACTACAAATTTACTGGTTATTAGACTGCGCCTGTGGAAAATATGACTCCCGCATGCAGCCGGGGACGGACTTAACGCAGATATGCAAGTTGATGTGAAAAGATTAAGGCTTCACTGCGACTTTTGTTAGTGTTGTGGAGAAACACACAATTTAACAAGCGTTTCATCACAAACGAAATCTCTAAAAATATTTTCTGATATGCAACTCACTCTTTCCTGTATGAGACAAAATTGTTTTTCAATTAAAATAAAATAAGCCATCATAGGGGTCGCTTGTAGGACCAAAGCATTAACCAGTTGGTATGTTATGGCATCGCATTTGCATTTTGTCCTCCAAATAATGTAGCATATTATTAGTCTTCTTACTGTACATTCAAGGCTGGAGTACCAACAAGGCAACTGCTCTCAGGCACCCCTCTTGACCACCCCCCACATTTGTCCAGGAAATCAACTGGAGTACTGCTTATCCTAGATTTATTGTGTGTCAGTTTATTTTTAAGAAGTTGATTAGCTGCAACTACTTAATTACTCAATTAAAATTATTTTTTTGCAAAGACCTTGAAGAAAAATCATTAACAATAATCAATTAAACATAAAAAATAAAAAAAAATCAGGATGTCGACCACTGATTTGACGAGACGTCCCAAGATGTCAGCTTTTACAACAGGCATCCTATGATTCATAAATCAAATAGTGATAGTTTATTCCACATCAAACAGAATCATAAAAGGCAGCAATAGATGATTTGTTTAAAAATACAGAGCAAATAAGAATAAAATGTTGAAGCTCTGACTTTTTGCAATTACTCAAATAACCAAAGGTATTACCTCATTGCCTCTTGGGTCCATATGCATGTTGTCTGTTTTGCCCTGTTAATAAAACAGAGACCATAATGTTTCTACCAGGTTTGCATTGATTGATGAATCAACTGCTTAAGGACAGAGCCAGGATTTTAAAAATGCTGAGGTCAAACTCTTCCCCAGCAAAACTCAACCCAGAGGGGAAGAAAGAGAATTTAAATTCTTTTAGAGAAAAAAACGGATATCTTCATCTGATATATTTTCCAGTTGTTCTCCCTCAACATTTCTGTTTACATGTTGTTTTCAAACCCTTCTATATGGTAAAAATATCTTTAAAAGATATCTAAAAGATATATACGAGCAGAATTTACTGTTGGCTTCTGTTTGACTGTGAAGTTCTAAGGTTCTAAGGATCTTAATACCTTTTTTAAATCCATATAAAATGTTAATTTAAAATGAAATGACAAACTTAGTTATACAGATCTTGCATATGAGTCTATCCTAATTGGGCAAAAGGCAATGATAGTGTATTTCGAGACTGATACAGTTCACGATCATTTTCCCATAACCATTCTTCCATGTGTCTTGCATTTTAATGGGGAGCATTAGCAAGTTGGCCCAATATATACCACTGAGTGTCACTGAAGATGCCAGTGACAGAGTTCAGTGCCAATGGGCAATTTTCACACAACACATGCTGACATGTCACAGTATTAACAACACAGGTGTACATAATCAAATGACTGATGGCTGCATTCCATTCAGCTGCTGCAGTCTCAGGGTCCTGGTGTGGTGAATGCTGGCTCACTAGGGCCATCATTCATCTTATTAGTACCTTCTGTTGTTCTTCTATTGTGATAAGTCACAATGGGGAGCTATGAAATGATGTAGAGTGAGGATGTCAGGGTGACGCTGAACTTGGGCAAACGGCTCATAATCATACCATAGCCTGGAGTTTGCAACAGATCTAAAAATTCCAGGATTATTATTTTCCCACCTACATTTCTTCAATGTTGAGAAAAAAAGCTTTTGAGGTCATTGTTTAGCATCTTGCCAACAACTTTACTGTTTCAGTTCAACTTCATGAGCTTGTAGTGTTTGGTTAATCCTTTTTCAGAGTAAAATCTCTAAGAATATACTGTTTATTAGTTGCATAGCACAAAACAGCAGGTCCTCACAGATACAGAATAGCTAGTGAACAAAGCTCAAGAGTTTTTTTTTCCCTCAGAAGGCGGTGGAGGCCAAAACCAGAGCTAGAAAACGAGTTACTGTTTGACAAAAGAGGACAGAATCACAGGACTAATGTTGCTCTAAAACTGGAAGATGTATTAAAAAAAGTACCTGCTTGCTATGTGCCCTAATTTAGAAGGTCATGATACGTCAGCAAGTTGCGATTGCAATTTGCCTTTGCTGCCACCTAGTGGCAAATGGCAGGTTGTGTCTGTGTCTAACCTTCAAGCCAACTGAAGCTAAACCCGAGACCCAAACTAAGCCTAAAGGTGGATTTATACCTGTCGATATACATAAATGTCAACATAGACCTATGTTCAGATACGTTCCCATAGGTTTCTTTTATACTTGCACAATAGATGTACATGTCCACAGGGGGGCAGTATTCCATTTAAAAAAACCTTAAATTGCTGAAGACAGCGAAAGTATCCGAAACGGAAATTGAATAGGCGTGTTCTTTGTGCCAACAATTTACAACACTCAGCCTCATTAAAGATAAAGGCAGATTTCAATGATACAATGGACCCGATGAAACCTTTTCCAGACGCCTGCAGGAATGGTTCTTTAGCAGGATGCTCTGCTGAGGTGTGGTGTACTGAACTGAATTTCACAGAAGTACAGTGCATAAAATTACAACGAGAAGACAAAGTATGTGAAGCCTCTGGAGTTCTCGTTTTCTTCAGCGATTGCTCAGATGAGGATGTGTTGTATTTGATAGACATGGAGAACTACAATGTACTGTCCTTTGTTGTTATTGAATAAAGCCATGAATATTTTGAGCGATAACAGGATTGAACTATCCTATTTGGATGGGAAGTCAAAACACAGTATAAAACAAAATGATTACAAAAAAAGACAGCAAAGAAAAATGAGATTTGCAACCACAAGAAATATCAGGGTGCTCTTCAAACTGAACAATGCTTTTATTTTGAAGTGGATTTGTACATTCACATCATATATTATCAACTCACTGATACACATTTTCAATTTTTGACAACCGCATTGTTTTTGTAGCTTTCAATTTACAACACTGACGTTACTTCAAAGCTGTTTCAGATTTAAGAAGAGGGAACAAATTTGTTTTGTCTGTTTTCTAAATTTCTCTATAGCGTCAGTGTCTCTTTTCAGTCTGATTTAAAGTTCAGAGCTACAGCACTTAACTCTAAACCTCCAAGTATGACAAGGAGTGGGGGGAGATGCTGCCATACAAAAACGGTTTCAATCCGCTAATGCTGAACTCTCTTATTATGCCTTTATCTTTCCCAGGTATTTTCTCATAAGGCCACAGTAATTATTAAAAGCAAGTATAGTTAATGTGAGTGAGGGGTTATTTATATGTCTCTTCTAAAGAGCCTAAATATAAGTGTGGTCTTTGATGCACTGGAGGCTATGTGGCTAAGGACTGGAATGCTTCAGAGGAGTAGATGTTGAATTATTGGAAACCCACTTTCTGGGGGCACACTCTGCTTAAAGAGAGATCTAGACCTGTCCGACAGCTGGGTGTAAAAGTGGAGGTTTTAAAGGCAGTTGGGCTTTAACCTTTCTAAATCTAACTCTTCTCTTTCTTTCATTAGTTTATTTGAAGTATCCATGACCTCTAGTCTCACGTGGAGCAGTGTCCAGCAGTTTCAGATAAGGGCCATTTCTGTCCTCCAAATTTGTGGAAAATATGTATTTCTTGACCAAATGTTTGAAAGGAGCCACTTATTGCTCTTTAAAACCCAGCATACTTAAATCTTCTCCATAAGTGATTTTGCATCTATTTGCATCTTCAAAAACCCCTGCTGTGACATCACTAACAGAGATGTGGCACAAAGTGAAACACACACATGCTCAAGCTCAGTTAATGATGTCATTCATTGTTAAATGTGCCTAAATATCTAAAATGAAATCCTATCGTCTGTTCTGTACTAATAGTGGCCTCAATAGATCAGAATGAAATGCAGAAAGAAATGAGCAACTGAAGCAGAACTAGGAAGTGAGTACAGCAAGATGGTTAAAGCCAAACCATCACTGTAATAATCACTGGAATGCAGTTTGAGGTATGCGAGCAAAGTGTTTAGTAACACAGTTGCTATGGTTCATTTCTCCTATTAGGGAACACTGCAGATGTTTTTGGAACTGTTGTATTGATTATGATTACTTTTTTATTGTGAGTTTCAAGTCATTTACTGAGTCTGACACCTCTGTGTTGACCTGAGCAGCGATGCTGGCAGGTGTTACGTTCAGGTAGATGTCATACTGCTGGTCCAGACCCAGGTAGCTGTCACTCATCAGGTACAGTGTGTAGATACACCTAAAAGCAAAAGGGACACGGGGCAATGTTAAAGACGATATGCAGCTAAAAGAAATCAAAATGTACGGGACTGTTTTCCCCAGTGGAACTGTAAGATTAGGAGGCAAAAGAGACAATTAGCTGGCATCACTGAATGAACGTTAATGGAAGATTTGCCTTTTTGCTGGGCTTTTTCTCTGGCAGCAACAAATGTTTCAGGTGACACACGAATGTGCAAAACCAAACAAATACAAAAATATGACTGCGTGTTGAGATGAAACCTGAGAACGAAGGAACACTCAAAAATGAGGTGTAGGGCTATAAAATATAAATAAAGCTTGGGCCTAAGTGAACCTAGCTGGAAGAAACTATTTATATTGTGAGGAAATTACTGATTTGCTTTTCCTTGAGAAATAATCTACTTTAACTGAATGACATTTGTTTATGTTAAAACATCACACACGTCACCTGTCTGAACTGCAGCTGGGTGACTGAGGTGTTTCCTATCAGTTAATGTGTACGGAGTGTGTGGGAAGGGTTTAGGTTTATTTCCTCCTTGCTTACTTTCCAGTCCTCTCAGGTGTGTAGAAGGCCACAGACACTGTTGTGCTGTTGCGCACGTATCCAACTCGTTTGACAGCCAGCAGCTCCCTGTGATCCACCTCCCCCATGATGAGGAACCAGCCTTCATCCTTCACCTTGGGGAACCTAGGAGCCTGGGCCTTACTGTCCTGCTTTCTCTGAAATAACACAGACACACACAGACACACAACACACGATGTCATTTTTATGCTAGATTTAACAGAGAATATAACACAGGCGATACAACAGTCTGACTTACTGTACAGAGTTTGTACTTTTTGTGATGAGTCACTGTATCATAGTTAAACTGAAAACTGAGAGGTGCCTTCTACTCTTTTTCATTTTTTTCTTTTACTTTGCCGATGTCGATATGAATAGTTTTGTTTAGCTCCTGTACTTCTTTCGAACGTGAAGACAACTCAACTCAGTAAAAGTAAAACCACTAATGTCTGAAAAAGTAAAATATTTTCTTACAAAATAGAGAACTCTATATCCCAGCACCAATGTGGGGCTACATTTAACTTTCTGAAGGAAAGTTCAGAGCAAACTGGAGACATTTTCACAAACCAGTCCACCAACATTAAG
Source organism: Channa maculata (assembly GCA_020496755.1). NCBI lineage: Eukaryota > Metazoa > Chordata > Actinopteri > Anabantiformes > Channidae > Channa > Channa maculata. The sequence continues at coordinate 4,251,133 of CM035605.1, read as the reverse complement.
GATGCACAACACTAAAATCACTCGACTAATAAGTACCCACACCAATATCAGGATGTCTTTCTGAGACAGAACTGCATCATTAGCAGAAAAAGATAAAAAGGCAGTGACATTGAACAAAGTCTATTAATCCTATCTGCTCCATTGGAGCTGCTCATTGGCCACAGGTCGGACTGTGGTTGTACTGGCAGCTGTCAGGTGTAAATGTGTGTCACTGTGTGAATGTTATCAGGGTGTTCCTGCAGAAGAGAGGGTGCCTCTCCGTAAAACTACCCCGAATAAATAAAGCATAAAAACTACACACAGTAAATTTCAACAAATCCACATTTGACAATGTTATATGAAGACTTTATAATGATACACTGAAAAACCTTGGCAGAAAGTTGGGTATTGGTATCGGAAGTACTGACCCTCTGCTGGCCCATATTGATGCGTCTCAGTGACACCTGCAGAACGTACTCCTGGTCAGCGTGGACGTCCATCCAGCTGCTCTCCTCCCTCAGGTTTGTCCCCACTGCAGGGAGGGGACGCTCTGTTTGCTCCTGGCTCTCCTCCCACCAGCCCTTCACACTCATTCTAACCTCGATCACTGGGAGATGGCTCAGGAAGGACCAGGCCTGACAAGGAAAGATGAAGATAAATTAAATTACTGAGACTATTCACTGCTGACAGTCTAGCAGGTCTGTATTGAAGACACTGGTGTCAAACAAGGAATGGGCAGATAGGTCTGCAGGAGCTCTGTACCGTTAAACATTTCTACAAGAAAATCAGTGAATCCTATATTTGACACCACTTCAACAGTGTTGATTAACCACAAGCTGTAAACATGCATTGGCAAATGTAGTCTTATCTTAAGTAAAAGTGCAGTACCAATAGCATACTGTATATACTGTCTGCCCTACAATAAATGTTGAAAAAGTATTAAAATGTACTCATTATGCAATTTTTTTTTTTAGATTATTCTCTTCAGAATCATCAGTTAGAGATCATAGTGTAATTTCCAACCAGGTGCTGACTCTGGACCAGCTGGTTTGGGACTGGTTTGACTTAATTCTACTTTTTCCAATTCAGGAATATGGCATCTCCCAAACCTATGGTGTCTCATGCGGATTATTCATGCTTCATTCCCTTTTGCCTTTTCATGTGTCTTTGCAAAACATCATTTACAGGTGGTCCACATGGCTGCAAAGCATTTGACCAAGTCTTCAAAGAGGGAACATATAACACCAATGTTGGACTCTACACTGGCTTTCCATCAAATTCAGAATTCAACTGAAAATTCTTGTTATGACCTTTGGAGCCCTGCATGGTCAGTCATCCGTCTGCATTAGAGATGCACTGCAGCCTTATGTCACTAGCAGGTCTCTAACATCCTCTAATCAGGGTTTGCTGGTTGTTCCTCACTCAAGATTTAAAACTAAAGGAGACTGTGCTTTTCAAGTCATGGTTTTTAAACTCTGGAACTCCCATTGGAATTAACATATGTGAATCCATCTGTTTGAACTCTCCTATGAACGCTGTTTCTTATTGAATGTTTTTTTCTTATTATTGCTCTTTTTATCTTCTATCTGGTATTGTGAACTAGTTTGTGACATCGGATCTAGAAAGCTAAATAAACTTTCCTTAGTTACTTGTTCATTAATGTGTGTTTGACATTTTACTATAGTAATTACTCCTACGACTGCGCCAAAGGCAGGGACACACACACACACTCGCATGTATGGGCCCCAGTATCTGGAAAAAACGCAGGCAGAACCACAGCTGGCGGGCCATTTTATGTTTTAATTTAAAATTTTTAGTACTTTAGTAGTGATAGTAGTTTAACTGTTGTGATGAGTGTCCACAAAACTAACGTAGTTAAATGTGTATGAAAAAAACAAAATGTTGCGTCTCCCTCGACTCTTGTTACATGACTCGAGAAAATCCAAGAGACTATCTGGACCCTCCCAAAATGTTCCTGAGATTTTTTTTTCATCGACCCCGAAAAAACCCCCTGCGTTTTGGATTTGCTTGCCCAGAACATACACACTCGCACCCACCACATCACATGGCTCACCACTTTGTACTTTGCTTTCCATAAAATGGCCAATCAAAACAGAGTAAACTTTGGGTGATAGCAGCCTGAGCCGCTATCGGCTCATATTAGCTCATAGAGACATGAGCTAATATGAACCGATTCACACAGAGCTGAAGAAAAAGGTAGTGCATGAGAAAAAGCTATTTTGTAATTGTAAATCATCCAAAACCATCTCAGCAGAGCCACAGAATAAAACATAAACCTGAAATTATGCATAATATGGACTCTTTAAAGCAAAGTACTCGGGCAAATCTAAAGAGTTACATTCCACCACTGTTAACACTAAGTCAGACTCATTTTTATTGGACAGTTATAGTGACTTTCATGATAATACCTGTATCCATATGAGAAATCTAATGTGGTAAATGACTGAGATCTTACATATAAGTCACCAAATAAATGGGGCAGCAAGTTTAATAGTAGCCAACTTAATTTCTCCCCCACTGTGGAAATGAGATGTCCTTTTTCTCATTTTCTCATATGTTATGAGTGGAGGTCAGAAGTGACCAACAGAATCCTGGGAAAAAAAAAGAAGTTTTAAGAGGGTGGGGTTGTGTTAGATAGACAGATTCATGAGCTAGAGTTCAGTAAGCCTGATGTTTGATTAAACCTTAATTCATTCTAACAGACGCTGTTCTCTGTTCTTAGGTGCCTCTTAAGTGTTTTTATGGAGAATTTAATCATTGGTTCGGCCCCAAACCTCCACAATGAGGACATGAGACATAAAAAAAGAAAAAAGGCACAAAGTGTGTGGCAGATATTAAAGTAAAAAAAAAAATTCACCAGAGGAAGGGGGAAGGTGTGTGTGTGTGTGTGTGTGTGTGGTGCTTTGATGGCTGGGAGGAGAAAAGCCTCTCTGATTCACCCAGCAAAAGCTATTTATGTGAGGATTACTCTCCCCAAGCAAGTCAGACAGGAACGCTGCTGCACATCTAATTATTTAATTAGTGAGGCTGCCACACTGTGGGGTGGAGGGTGGGTGCAGGGGGGGAGTAAAGGTGGGGAAGGAGGAAAGCGTGAACACTGATTGGGTGAAGCCACAGGGCCTGCCGTTTTGCCCGGACACTCTCATTACTACTGCAATTAGCTCCTAAATTGGAGCTGTAAACCCTATCAATGGAGCTGTAATTGGGGATCCTGGAGGTATCTGAGACCACAGTGGCAAGACTGCTCCTGGCACGTCACTCATAATGTGTGAGGTGGTTTGTGTGATCTGCATATGTTAAATGTGACTGTAGGCATATTCTGAAGATTGTTCTGCCTGATCATATCTTTCATATAGGTTTGTAATATACTGTCCCTTACAGAATCATACAGGGGACTAAACAATATGTCTGATTGATCATAATGTAAATCTACTATGTTGCTGTGCTCTGTACCGACCCTGTCTGCTAAAAATTACGTTCCTATACAACTACACTGCAAACGCGATTACGTTTTCCTGGAAAATGGTATTTCACACATTGTGGGGGCGAAGAGAACCAGGCTCATTGGCTGGACAGTCTGGGGCATTGTACACTAACCCCCCTCCCCAACCACCTTCTTGCAGCTCCCTTTCACTTAATGAAACTACTCTTTCTTTCAATCAAAAAAAACTTTTCCGAACGTAATAATACTAATAATATGTAATAATAATTAAGTTTCCCTACAAAAACTTAATCGCGTTTGCAGTTTAGTTGTATAGGAATGTAATTTTTTTTTCTGTTGCATGTCTGTCTGATATCTCTCCTCACTTGCTTTTTCTGAGGTTTCTTTCTTTCCATTTCCCCCCCCACTCTTTCCAATGTGAAATGAGGGTCTAGGAATGGAGGTCATTGTGGTTGTTGTGCAGTGTAAAGACCCTTTTGGCAAAGTAGTGATTAGTAAAACTGTCTATATACATACAACCTGATTTAGCTGATCATTTTTGTTGAGGTTACAATATTCAACAATATACTCAGTTTACTTTTCCCCACTAATGCTAAAGTAAATTATCCTTCTCTAAAGCAGTGATTTCCACATCCCCAAAACAAAAAAAAAAAAATATACACACGATATTCAAGTACTGTATATTATATAGCTGATAATATATTTTAATATTTTAGCGAAATAATTCAAACTAAACACCAGCAGGTGTTACATGTATTTTTTTTTGTTATTATCAACTTATTTTTAAGTCATACAAAACATTTCCTGATTTTGATATTTTTAAGTCTTTATTATGTTTCAATATGTTTTACTTTAGTTAATGTGAGTAAATGTTGGAAATTTGATGTTGTGATATATCACTAAAATCACAAAATAAAACCAGGTCACCTGCTAAAGCACCCACACTGGAAACCACGGCTCTGAAGGACATACTTGACTAATACCGACAGGCACTCATATTGCCAGTGTGCTCCGGAGCTTTTAGTAGTGATCTTACCTGGGCAATTTGGCTTGATTGAAGCCCCTGGCTGACAATATCAGTGAAAACACTCTCCCTTCCATTGCAAGCAGCAATCAGCTCAGGAAGTCCTTCGATTGGCCCCTTGAAACCCCCTACATTGCTCCTCCCGCTCTTGTTGGCCCATTTCCTGTGGAGGTTTTACAGAAGAGGGAAGAGAGAGATTCTTTGTCATGAGAAAGCAACAAATCCTACTGTCAATCATTGTGGGGCCCTGTTGGTGTTGTTTCATATCTGCTCTTTTTCATATCTTCCTATTTTATCGAGTTAGCATACTATTGATATATTCTGGGGATGGAAAAGCACTCCAATCTGCTTAGAAACACACCAGCTGCTAATTGGGCAAACAACACAGAGTCTTGTTTGTTGTTACACCACCTGGGAATCACAGCTTTAAAATCCTTAACAACCAGAGTTTGTTCGATGATATGAAAAAGAAACGTAACGAGATGTAATGTTTACAGCAGAGACAACGGGTGATGTTCACCTGAACAGGTAGAGGTCTTGTTGTTCCACATGTGGCAGTGTCAACAGAGAGGACTCATGCAGCCAGCGGCCCTGGACGATCATCTGCACCAGGTTGCATATAGTAATGGCTGTAACAAGCCAGCCTTCATTGGCAGCTACATCCAGCATTGCCTGGGGGAAAACAAACAGAAGAAAGTATAACGGTGAAAAATACAAGTCAGGACTTCTATGTTTTCTCTACCCAAGTCATTTAGAAAAGATCAGAACAGAATAGAATAGTAAATACTTTGGGAGTAAGAATACCACAAACATGAAGAGAAGCCGTAAGGTCCACTACAAACAGATTAAGGAAAATGTTAACATATAACTTTTGAGGCCACTAGAGACAGTGGTTTGAATTTATCTCTTAGAACTCAACAATGGCTAATTTCAGTGAACTGCACAACTTAATTTGCTATGGATGCTGTTATCAAACAGAAAGTTCGATCATATAGAACAACCTTGATTCGCAAATTCTTTTGCGCCTGTTCAATTTTTTTTTGGTTTTATTTTCTTATATGACACTATTACATTGATAACATCAGACAGATGAAGGTGTTCCCTTTGTCTGTGCCAATTTGACTTCTTGGTGCATTGCGGTGCGTCCCAGTGGGGGAAGAAAACAGGGGGGGCAACAAAAATCTACTAAAACCACTATAGCACTGCAATCTTTGTGCCAAGAGTGAGGTTTGGGAGTCTGTTGAGAACCTGCAGGTTGACTGCTCAGTAATTTCATAAATCCTTCCAAAAAAAAAAAAAAAAAATCACACAAACCCCTGTGTGTAGAGATTAATCAAAGATTCTACCAAAATCTCAAGGCAGCAGGTAATGCATGTAACAATTTAAGAGGACCTTGCATGCATATTAACTGAAGTAAATTTAAAAAATGTGAAAACTAGATCACATCCGGTAAAAAAAAAAAAAACCTAGTTCCATGTGTGTGTGTGTGATCAGAACCTGATTTAACAGTGTAAAACTTTAAAATCAATCAATGGAATCAGCACAAATGTTGAGTTCCAAACAGCAAAAATATGATGGCAGTAAGAGGTGCCCCACAAAAGAGGCACTATCAATATTTAAAAATCATTTAAATTATATTTAAAAATCATTTAAATATCATTCATTCTGTCTGCAGACTAAAGCTCATAAGAAGCTGTCAGATGCTGCAGGATTATGGCGCTAAACATCAAAGTAAATCGACTGCAAAATGGCTATAGATCAATGGCTTTTGGCTTGTCCCTTCAGCGGTCGCCACATCAGAACCATCGAAACATGTTCCACACGTGACATGAGTTTTTACGCCAGATGCCCTTACTGTTGCAAACTTCCCATTTTTATCCGGGCTTGAGACTGGCACCATGGTTGCCCTTGGTGGCTGGGTGGGACCACACCTGGTGGGGTGGGATTCAAACCCGCAGCCTTTTGCATCCCAACCCATAGCTCTACCACTGAGCCACCAGGTCCCCACAACAGCTTTTGGCTTGTCCTTTCAGGTTTCACTGATGCCCTTCCTGCCACAACCCTCCCACTTTTTAAACCGGGCTTGGGACCGGCACCACCAAGGCCACACCTGGTGGGGTGGGATTCGTAAAATGCTCTACCACCAGGGCCCCTGACTGCAGAATGGCTATAGAGACACAAAATCCACTTGTTGGATTGGCCCAGACCTCAAACCAAGAGAAATGCTGTTGAATGACTTCAAGAGAAAGGCTGACAACAGACGTGCTAAGGATATGGCTGAGCTGAAGCAGTTCTGTAAGGAAGAATGATCCAAAATGCCTTCATTACTTTTTCCACCATCACCCTGTACGTTTAATAGGTTTGTTCAATAAAGACATGAAAGATCATGATTATTTTCGTTTTATCAGCTTACAAGTAGCACGTTTCTACCTCACTGGTACCCAAAGCACTTTACACTGCTTTTCATTTACCCATTTGCACTCACAATCTCACACACCGATGCTATGCAGCTGGCCTGTACTCAGCAGGACCAACTAAATTGGGGTTCGGCTTGCTCAGAGATACTTCGACATGTGTCAGGAGGAGGGATTGGTGGACGACTGCTCTACCTTCTGATCTGCAGTCGCCCCAGTGAAGATGGTGAACATCAGATCACATTTCATGACCAATTTATGCAGAAAACCAGAAAATTGCAAACAGCGCTGTTACTTTTTTCATTCATTGCAGTAGTTTGAGGTTATATAATCAATGTCCAGAGAAAGCAACAGTTGTGAGCTGCATTAACTTAGTCAATAAAATATACTTCCATTCAACAAAAAAATACCCATAAAGATAACGAAGACCAGAACCATTTCAGTAGCAGGAGGATACCAAAGAAGTAACCACATTCATGAGCCACTCAATATCATAGCCAGACACACAGCATGGAAAATCACAAGCACATGTACATATGCACACACCGACACCCATCCTGAGTTGTGGACAATGGCTTACAGACATGTTCTCAAATTCAAACAGGGCATACAAAGAAACTAACATAAACAGGACCTCGAAGATTACACCTTAGGCTGCATGGACATGATTGATAATGTTGTGAAAAGTTGTCTGGTGTCTTCTGCCACTACTCAAATAAACACTGAGTAGTAAAACCATTGCCACTGCCAGACAATGTAACCCCAACGTGTTAGATCTAGCTCTGAACATCATGTTATTTATGAGCCGGATCAGCAAGTTAAACTACAAATCACCTACTAATATTTAACATCCCCTGGTCCCTGTAGGTTGGAGGTAAGTTGCTGTCTAAATATCAGATGCTTACAACCTGATGTGCTGTGCTTTGCAGTAAACCTAAATACATTTTGACAAGCTAAATGTTTAAACAAAAAAAGTCAATTGACCATGTTTGCAGGCAAAAACAAAAATATTCATGAGAAATGTTCATCATTCGTGGATGTTATGCTGCCATAAGAATTCTACCTGACAGATCCGGATAGCATTGTCGAGAACTGTCTTGGTGTCAGTGGTATAGTCACTGCATGGTAGTTGGGCGTGGCTGAAGTAAGCTTGCAGCAGCAGGTGGGTCTTCGTGTGGGCGCTGTCGTAAGAGTGGGGGTTGACCTGTAGGGGGAGCTGCTGAGCCAACTGGCTGTTAAGCTGGTCCTCGTTGTGTCTGACGGGCAGCTCGGCATACTCTTCTGCATCCTGAAAGGCAGAGATCAAAAGTGAAACGGGAAGTTGAAAGCACGCTTGCGGTCAGACCTTTTTAATCCAAGCACCTGTACTCTTAACAGCTGCATTTGAGCCGCTGATAGGAAAACCAGCTTTGCCTTTCCCCAAACAGAGTGCAATGAATCTTTTCTTCATACACAATGCTAAGTATTTTGCACACCTGTTTAAAAAAATCCACCGAGTTTTGGCATGTGGATTAAAAAAAACAAAACATTTCTGAGGAAGATAACCACGGAATGACACACATGCTCTAGGTCAGGTAAAATAATGCTGATGGTCCATCCGTCTATTTGTGCTGAGACTATGTATTCAGCCTTGTTTGTAATTGTTCTACAGAGTGATGCGTGGACACGCTTGGCTTCTTTCCACTAATTCACTCCAGTTCAACTTCAGCTATTGTAGTCCCATCAGCAGGCTGTGCTGCAGGCATCTGTCACAGGCTGCCCCCGGCCCCAGATTTTTAAGGCCCCATCCATCATTGACCAAAGCCTGTGTTTCAAAAGCTAGGGCAGGAAAAAAGGACATGAGCAGGGCAGGGGCTGGGGTGAGCGAAAGGAACAGAAATAATCTCTTAATGATTTATCTTTCATGTAGTGGTTTCTGCATATGGATGTCCTGGAGAGAAAGACTATATTTCTTTAAGCCCAAATAACCAACAACTGCACACTGCCTTACAACTCTGATATTAACCTTAAAAAGACAGATGAGGGAGGGTGCGATGGCAGCGTAGAGCAGTGAAGTAGCAATTGCATTTGAGAAATCAGAAAGAGCGGAGATAGGCAAGAAAACAGGGAGGGAGGTGTACACAACTGGGACCCCTTATGAGGAGTCTGGTCCACAAAGCAACTGCTAAACAGACAAGTATTTATGCATTTTACACATTTAAATCGGCCTTGTGCACTGGCCGGCCATTCAAACAACATTTTCTTTAAAAGCCTATGCCCATGTGTTGTCGTCAGCTTCTCCAAAAAATAATCTGTAGAAAAATGTTTCAACTTTTCTGCCTTTGTTGCCAGTCCATTTATTAATAACACAATCAGTGACAGCAATGTCGTTAATACGTTCATACACTGAGTCATTTATTAAGCAAATCTGCAAAACATGATTTGGTGTCATCCTTTCCAACTTAACGATTTGCTGCTTTGTCTCTGTTTGACATGACTTTGTAATATATCCATTACCATTAGGTCTCAGAATGTTCAAAAGACATTTTAAAAAGGTTATTCTGGACTGATGATGGTAAACTGCAGTGAACCAAATCCCTTACCCAACGTTTCATTACCTTTGTTTAATTCAAAAACTTTGTTTTGAAAATTAAAAGAGTCTCATGATGAACAGAAATGAGTGATAATGCAAGCTGTGTGTCAGTTTAGCTGCAGAGTTGAACCCCTGACCCTAATGATGTGACATTAATGATAGGTAGTCGCTAACTCACCCACTCAGTCGCCCACATCCAATTAAGAACAGTTGTTAAAATAAGTAGGAAATCATCAGTAGTCTCCTTTCAGTCCTACAACTCATATGTTACTACTGCTCGTCATATAAAAGTAAAAACTTTATGATTTGGTATTTGACATTTTTGATAACGACGATTGTCTCATCTCGGCCAACTGTATCTTATTCACTGAAGTTAGTCTTCAGGTGCTGTTTTTACAGCTGCAACACAGCTCAATAGAACCTCATCTTTCTTCACCATTATGTCAGGTTCCCCTCTGAGCTTGTATGCATATGCATATTTTTAGCATATTTTAATGCATTTTGACTTCTTAGTGAAATCGCTGCTATCTTCGGAAACAGAAGGCAACAAATACAGCAGGAAGGTAAACAAAGAGAGGCTGAGTGTACTGCTCAGGGAAACAAACAAAAGGGTAAGAAGTGTGTAAGAAGGGTGGGCAGTGGTGGTGTAGGCGAGGTGTGAGTGTTGCTCATTAGTGGCCACGCTGCTGCAATTAGGGGGAACTGGGGGAACATACCAGTGCTTTGTAGCTAACAAAGGGGGAGTGGATGGGGCGGCGGGGTGACTGGCCTATTGAATCACAGCTTGTTGGGGAGGTAGCCAGGCATAGCATGCCCTGAAGTGGACTCTATTCCATATGTTAGCCTCCTTTTTGAAGTCAGCTTTAACCATTCTGAATTCAGTGAACACAAAAATGGACCTAATACAAATGCAAAGGCTCAGTAAGATTAAAACAAAAACACAACAGAGAATATTCCTCTAGTGCAAATATTTTCTTCTCAACAAGTCTGGCTGAATGAAGTCTTTTAAATCCCACTACGGGACATTTTTCATACTATTAAGATTAAAATCATCGTAGTTTGATTTTTGTTTATAAAGTCAATCGAGTTGACTTTGCTTTTTGTTTTGGTCCATCAGTTTGGGAAAAAACAAAAATCAGTCAATCAAAGGAGGACAGTAGCAGATAACACTAAACCTCAAAAGTGAGGAGAGTTAATGAAGCCCTGATAAATGTGTTAAAGTGTTTGCATATGTCTGCATGAAGCTTTTTAATTGGATAATTCGCTCACCAAAGAGATTGCTTAATAATCTGGAGGACGTCTACCGGGTTTCTGGGACTTTTTGTCTTGTCTTATGTACTGACATTCACTGTGATTTGTGAGACTTTACATGCACAGATGTGTGAACTATCTAAACAAAGTTCTAGATACAATGAGTTTTTGATTTTGAATAAATTTGGGCAAAAAAAAAAAAAAAAAAAAGTGTTTTTTTTTTTAAAGCCACTGTATGTTGCACATGTTAAAAGGAGAGAATTATAAGAAGGTACTGTATGCTTCCAGTGTAGCTGTCAAATACTGAAAGTACAGATGCAAACATTTCCAAAGTGTGGACTGGGTTCGAAAAAAAATAAATAAAAAACACACACACACACACACTTCCAACGAAATTAATCTCTGGAGTACTAAAATTCCTGCAGTCTCATTTCCACTTGAATTTCTTTCAACAATAAATTGCAAAATAACATGTTAAATTTTTTTGACACTCTCTCAAAGTTTGAGTATTTAAACAATATTTAAAATAAAACAAGATGTGCTTAGATTGTACTCTTTCAGTTTTAATTTGAGGTTTTGTCAATAAAAGATATTGGATCAACCATGCAGAAGCCAGAATCGTTGTTATACACAGAGGACAAAGTAATGTAAGCATAATTAAATTGTTAGTTTTAATGCTTGGGTTTCCAAAAAAAAAGGCAGCAATTAGATAGTAGTTGGTGACAGAACCACAGTACATAACCATGTCCCCACAGTGTAAAACTCACCGTCAGAACAGAGAGCACTTCGTGTATGGACAACTCAGCTTTCAGTCGTTCTTTAAACATGCGGATGGTCTGATGCTTCAGGTAGTAATAGGAGGAAATCCGACCATAAGTTCGTGGGTCAATAGTCCGATCATCCTGGAGATTTGATGAAAACAAATATACAAACTTTATATCATGTTACAGCAACGTTTGTTGGACTACAAACATAAAGGTGCAGTGCGTAAGATTTAATGGCATCCGGTAGTGAGGTTACAGACAGCCATTATCTGATTATCCCCTCGAGTGTGTAGAACTATGTGTAATAGCTTCCATGTATGTGAAAATGTGCACTTCGTTCTCTAAAGCCACTGTTTGGTTTGTCTGTTCTGGGCTACTGTAAAAACACGGTGGCCTTTGTAAAAGATGACTCAAGATTTTATGCTAAGAAAACACAATGGTTCCTATTTTCAGACAATTACACTGTAAAGAAAACACAATTATGAATATTTTACTACATTTCTGCTAATTGACCCCTTTAAATATTACCCCCACCTATTTATAATAATACACACACACTAACACACACACACCTCTTGTATCTCTATGCAGTAAGAGCACTCCAGGTCCCGCAGACTCCTCTCCACCAAGTTGGACAGGTATTTGTTGATAGAATCATGGCTGATGTCTTCTAGGCTGTAATAGCTAAACAGCAAATCATACTCAGTGCAATTACAAAAAATATCAATTACTTTTCTTACAGGTCAAAACCCATTTTAGCTTTTATGTGTTTGGTCTGTTAAAATGAGAACTTCTGTTTCTTAAGCATTGCCACACCCTGTAACGCGAGACTCAAGAAGAGATACATTTGGTTTAGGATGTGTATATTGTACCATTCAAACACTGCCAATATTTGTGGTTGATTAGTCCTAGTCAAATGAGAGCGAGAAAGAAACCAAGCAGGCACTATAAATAGATGCTAAAAACTCCTAAAGGTATGTTTGCATGAGAGAAAACTGCTGTGTACTCTGAAATATGTAATGAGAACTGTTCATTACTGGTGCTTATTTGTGCAGCCATTGGTACGGATTTCATTCAAGTAGGATCTGAGCACATCCCCTGAACACAAGACTAGGGCCAACTTGCACATATACGTACTGCGATTAAAATAAATAACTCTATATGTGCTCTGTGTCCGTCATTGAAAATAGGAAAAGAAAAAAAGGGGGGAAAGAAAACGGAAGATTGCGGATGCAAACTGTAAACAATGCAGTGAAAAGCAAAAAATAATCTCACACCGCTATCAATTACCACACAGCTCAAATTTCTTAAATCAAGACTATCATGTGGTTGTGAGAAAATGGTCTTATATCGGAATACTCAGATGAGGGGATGTGTCCCTGCTTGTCGTCTTTGATTGGTCTTCTTGACTTCTGTTGCCCCTATTTACTAAGCTGAAGTGCCAATCTAGTTACTACCAAGGGCTGAAAAGCTGCTGTCAAAAATTAGACCATTGTCACCAATGTGGGAAACACCTCAACAACTAGGACGACAGATGCTTACCGACTCCCCAATATTGTCCATCAGTCGGACATCAGCTTGGTGTGTCATGGCTCATAAATGCCCATAGGTGTGGAGGTAAACGTGAATGTTTGTCTCTCTGTGTAAGCCCTATGATCGACTGATGCCCTATCTAGAATATATCTTGGCTCTTGCCCAACTGGACAGCCAGGATTGGCTCTAGTGCCACGACCCTCCTAAATGTTATAGATAATGAATGGATGGATTGGCATCCACCTACAAATTAGCTAGTTTACTAAGCAAGACAAGAGATAGGAGGAGCCAGGAATCGAACAAATATCCCTGGCATTGGTGGATGACTGCTATACCTCCTGAACCCAGTCGCCCCATTAAAAATCCGCCTGCTTAACACATGAAAAGTAGGGCTTGCTTTGAAAAATCACCTACATTTCATATGGATCCAAACAAATCATTTCTTCTTAATCATCCTAGAGAATCATTTATCGTGCAGCTGGGAGCAGGAAGGTGAAATCTCAGCCGCAGCCACAGGCTGGAGGCAGCAGTTGAGATAGGTGATGGCCATATTCAATGCGTGTTTAATGTTCAGTTAATGTTAATTTCCACTGCTCCACATGTTAACAGCAAACCATTCTGAGCGCTGAATACGTTCATTACTAAACACATTTCACAGCGTTTTACCGATGACAGGGCCTGTCTGATTAAGTCATGGCCATTAGCATCATCACCATTAGGCTCCTGATGGAGTTTGCCTGCAGACGTTTATGATACCCACGGGACTCTTTGTGTGTGTGTGTGTGTGTTTCGTGAAACAAAGCCTGAAAGCAAAAGTGATATATTAGCTGTTAACATGCAACTCAGTTGCATAAAGATAATGGTGTCTAGGGAGCAGTACTTTAAGAAAGAATATTAATAGCATTTCATGTAACATGAAGCTGAATTTAAGGGTGCTGATGTATAACTCTCAGTTAAAGAGCTTGCATAAAGCCAAAATATGTTCCTCATACTGGAAGCTCTTTTTGTGTTGATGTGTTACATTTATGTTTCCAAGTCACATGTATGGAGCTTTGGCGTGAACACAGTGTACTCCTGAACTGACAAGCATGCACAAGTTTAACTGAAATGTGAGCCACATGCTCCCAGTAACAAGTCATTTGTCTCATCAACAGTCAAATCTCGCAGTTCCCTCAAAAACTTATCCCTTCCTATATATGGCTTCCAGCTGAAACAGAAGCTTCTCCATAAAGGGCCATCAAATCTGAAAGCCACTCATTTGTTCTTCCACCTTCATCTCTGTTGTTGCACTCCTGTTTATTTTTACAAGCTAATGGCATTTTTTGCCACAGCTCCATTGTCCGAGAGCAAGCATGAATCGACGTGGGACCACATACTAAGGGGCACAGACTAGATTTGTCATTTTTGTCATTTGAACTTTTGTCGAGACTGTTAAGTTTGAATACATATTAGGGCTGTTAACATTAATGTGATAATAACATGTTAATGTAAATTCCTTTTAACACCACTAATGTTTTCTATGCAGGTACTGTTATGATGAACACTTGCCACAACGGTACAGGGTTCGACAGTGCGAGGGACTCTGAGAAGGAATGCCAACCCGATTAAAGGCATTTCTGCTGCCAGTGGGAGAGGAGGCAAAGCCCAGCAGAGGTGAGATGCTCAGGTCGACAAGTTAACATTCGCAATAAAAACTCGGCAAGTAAAAAGCCAAAAAAAGCAATTTATTGAAATTTATTGAAAAACTGTAGTTAACCCAATGTAAAATACTCTAGTTTAATTAGAAGCTGTATTCCTGTGCATATTGTATGTTGCTACTGCGCAGCCTCAGAAAATGTGGGCTGACAGCCATGGAAATGCCAACAGGCTGTAATGCTTTGGATACTTCTCTGTCTAAGCAGCAGATATCTAACAATGTACAGTAAGCGTGTGTGTGTGTGTGTTGGCTTCAGCTTTGATCAGTATGAATCGCTGCTGTTGGATGAATAAGGCGTGAGCATGGTTTTCTAACCTGGGGTTCATCACCATCCGCCTGAAGAAGTATGTCCAGGTGATATAGTCCATCGCGTCCTGCTTGGATGAAATGGTTCCTGCAGAAATCTCAGCATTCAGATGGTCTGACAGCACGCTGAGGAGACTGGCGACGCAACACAGGCAGATCACATACGGGTAGTTTCCAATTTACAGTCTTGTTGCAGTGGCATTTGAGAGCTGAGTCCTAATTGCTGTATTATCAAGCTGTAGAACTGGGATTTTAATTTCTATACTGTTTTTTTATTACCAAATTAATTGCCTGAACTTATCCATTCATTGTTTATTTGTCAAATGAAGTGCTAACAAAATGTGTAAGAAATATCTATCAAATAACGTGACTGTTACCTGGACTCCACAGGAAAAGGCTCGTAGAGAAACTTCTTGTAGAAATCCTTCTTAATGTCGTGGACAAGAATAACGGCTTTGCCTTGGTCATCAAATTGAGGTCGACCTGCACGGCCCATCATCTGCAGGACATCTACACACACATAGCACATATTTTAGGGCTATATAAGCTGCTGCAAAAAGTGAATATAGTTTTAACTGAGTCTATTCTAGCTTGAGACTGACACCTGGAAGCTGCCCACCACTGCTCCTTTTTCACTTGCTCCACTTTCTCTACCCATTATTCATCCACTGCTCACTCCTATCCTGCTATGATAGATTCAACAAACGATTCTGTGTGTGACCGGGGGAGAAAATACCTCATTGATAGCAGTGTGTACCTGTGATAGGGTAATCCACATAGCGCCTTGATTTGCCATCATAATACTCCGTTCCTTTGACAACCACCAGGTGAGCGGGGAAATTCACCCCCCAGGCCAGAGTACTCGTGGCAATCAAAACCTGAAAAAAGAGATGAGAACTTGTAGGAACAGTATGAGTAGATAGGAATAAACCTACACGAAATTCATGCAAAACATGGAGCATTAATAAATAGAAAAATAACAGAATCCTTTGATTTTAGGTCATTAAACATCTTTTGAAAGAAATACAAATATTTAAAGGAGATCTATTGGATTACACATTTTTCTTTCAGGTTTAACACTCATTGAATCAGAGTGGATGCTTGAAAAAAACACATAATAAAATAATTTTAGTTATTATTATTTTTTGCCTATCTACCAAAGCACAAACTATTAAACTTTGGCCAGAAGGTAAATACACAAAAATATAAATTTACATGTGTTTCCTGGGTGACAAAGATTTTACTCCTGCACAGCACTATATGAAGAGCATTCCACCAACAACCAGTACAGCAGTGATTCATTCTGCAATAAAATATCTTTAACCAAATTGCACGTTTATGTGACTTATCAATGGTAAGAATTTGGTTATTCAGTACAGATGTGGTGTAAAGTGTGAAGCTGTACCTGGATCTTACAGTTGACAAACAGCTCCTCCACAGTCTTCCTGTCTCTTTCATGCAGGCCGGCATGATGCATGCCGATCCCAAAGGCCAGCGTTAGCTTGAGGTTGGAATCTCTAACAGTGGCGATGATGTCTTCAATCTGCACATCAACCAGAGCAAAGACAACGACAAACACAAATTCCGTTACAAACAGACCAAGAAGCTTCAAATATAAGCACACTCCTGACCACTGACCTGTCAAACCATGACACACTAACATTACAAACTATACATTCATCAAGAATCATCCCTAGTTATTTGCACTGGCAGAAAGATACAAAACTGAAGGTTAGGAGACTGCAAAGGTCAAGCTAGTTGGACGATAGAAACATGCTTATACATTGATAACATTCTCAGCCATTTAGCATAGAGATTGGAAACAGCTTGGTTTTTTCCAAATGTAACCAAATCCACTTACTAGGACTTAAAGTTCACTGATTACAATATTGTACCTTGTTCAAGTCTCCATAAAAACAAAGCACGAAAATATTGGGATTTTATGGAGATTAGTCCATGTGCCGGGACTATTAAGTTTCACTAGTTGCTTGGCATCCTTAAAGTGTTGACAAGACATGAGCATGGATCTTCTCGTCTAACTGTGGGCAAGAAAGTGATATTCCCCCATCATTACAGCTAAAATACAGTAACTTCAGCATAAAATAGCAATTACTGAGTTTTTGATGTTCTTTAAAATATTCCATACCGTTTTGACCTATAGATGTGTAATATAGAGAGTCATAAATAGCTAGCACAGCTCCATAGTCACATTTACTTAGTTGCAGACATGTAGCTGATTTGTACGACTCTTCTCTGGTTCCAGTAGGAGTGGAGCATTTTGTCTTGTACTAATATAAATCTAATGTCTTCCAGCCGACACAAACTGTATCTCGGCTGGAGGGGGAAAAAAATGTAACCCGAGCTGTAACCTCAGAATAAACAGACATGGAGCAAGTGGAGCAGAGCTGCAGAAGTCAACGAAAACCAAGACAACAGTTGGCTTCTGTCCTCATTATATGTGCTATTTGTATTTCACAAAATATATTATTTAAATATAAACTTTGAAACGTTCATATCTCTTCTTTGAAAAAGTAAGAAACACTATGTGCATGTGCAGTGTGTCAGTAATATATTAAAAAATGGATATAATAGTTTGAAAACATAAAATAATAAAGAATTAGTGCCTCACCCATGAAAAGAAAATTTATATATATGTATATATATATTTTCTTTGAAGTGGAGCGAGAGAACATCTACCCCAAGAGACGGAGCTGGTGGTCTCAGAAAGCTGTCAGGTCGGAAAGAATATTGAGGGCGGTGGGTGACCCCCGATGAGAGTTAAGTAGTTATAGCTAGAAGCCTGTCAGTCAAACAGCAGGGAGCTGAGCTGCTACCCAGCAGAGAAACAGCAGGCAGAAGCATATATCAGCAGAACACACACAGCGGCCGGACACGCTGTGCACATATGTACAGAAACTCGGCCTGTTCTATAAGACTGTATATATTTGCATTGAGACAGGGTATCTGCACAGTTTAGAGAAGCAAATTCAGAATGTTGTAATGGTTCCACATCCGCATGTAACATTTTGTAGCTGCTATGTAACACACACAAACGGTAAAAGTGATGAGGGAAACTATTGCAAATAAGTCCACACCATTTGCACCAAATTATAGCAAATATTAGGTCAGTGTCTACATCAGTCTTAGTCTGTATAGAGCTTTAAAACGTTACTATTTAGCTTATCGATGGGCATTACAGAAACCCTACAGTACAACCTCAAACCTTTAAGTTCCCAAATAAATGCAAGGGTCTTTAAACCCTTCAAAGTTTTATAAAAAATCTACCGCACAAATGGCACTAAGAGGAATAGAGTAATTACAATGTAAATATCTTCGGCTATGCACTGAGGGTGACAGTGCAGTACATATGTTCACTGGGGGTCTAAAATGTCTTTTGCAAATCATTTGAAACCTACAGTGCCTTGCCAAAGTATTCGGCCCCCTTGAACTTTGCGACCTTTTGCCACATTTCAGGCTTCAAACATAAAGATATAAAACTGTAATTTTTTGTGAAGAATCAACAACAAGTGGGACACAATCATGAAGTGGAACGAAAGTTATTGGATATTTCAAATTTTTTAACAAATAAAAAACTGAAAACTTGGGCGTGCAAAATTATTCAGCCCCCTTAAGTTAATACGTTTTAGTTAATCAGTTTAAGTTAATCAGTTTTGCACATCGAGAGACTGAAAGTTTTGCCCATTCCTCCTTGCAAAACAGCTCGAGCTCAGTGAGGTTGGATGGAGAGCATTTGTGAACAGCAGTTTTCAGTTCTTTCCACAGATTCTCGATTGGATTCAGGTCTGGACTTTGACTTGGCCGTTCTAACACCTGGATATGTTTATTTGTGAACCATTCCATTGTAGATTTTGCTTTATGTTTTGGATCATTGTCTTGTTGGAAGACAAATCTCCGTCCCAGTCTCAGGTCTTTTGCAGACTCCATCAGGTTTTCTTCCAGAATGGTCCTGTATTTGGCTCCATCCATCTTCCCATCAATTTTAACCATCTTCCCTGTCCCTGCTGAAGAAAAGCAGGCCCAAACCATGATGCTGCCACCACCATGTTTGACAGTGGGGATGGTGTGTTCAGGGTGATGAGCTGTGTTGCTTTTACGCCAAACACAACGTTTTGCATTGTTGCCAAAAAGTTCGATTTTGGTTTCATCTGACCAGAGCACCTTCTTCCACATTTGGTGTGTCTCCCAGGTGGCTTGTGGCAAACTTTAAACGACACTTTTTTATGGATATCTTTAAGAAATGGCTTTCTTCTTTCCACTCTTCCATAAAGGCCAGATTTGTGCAGTATACGACTGATTGTTGTCCTATGGACAGAGTCTCCCACCTCAGCTGTAGATCTCTGCAGTTCATCCAGAGTGATCATGGGCCTCTTGGCTGCATCTCTGATCAGTCTTCTCCTTGTATGAGCTGAAAGTTTAGAGGGACGGCCAGGTCTTGGTAGATTTGCAGTGGTCTGATACACAGTGCTCCTTGGGATGTTTAAAGCTTGGGAAATCTTTTTGTATCCAAATCCGGCTTTAAACTTCTCCACAACAGTATCTCGGACCTGCCTGGTGTGTTCCTTGTTCTTCATGATGCTCTCTGCGCTTTAAACGGACCTCTGAGACTATCACAGTCCAGGTGCATTTATACGGAGACTTGATTACACACAAGTGGATTCTATTTATCATCATTAGTCATTTAGGTCAACATTGGATCATTCAGAGATCCTCACTGAACTTCTGGAGAGAGTTTGCTGCACTGAAAGTAAAGGGGCTGAATAATTTTGCACGCCCAATTTTTCAGTTTTTTATTTGTTAAAAAAGTTTGAAATATCCAATAAATTTCATTGCACTTCATGATTGTGTCCCACTTGTTGTTGATTCTTCACAAAAGATTACAGTTTCATATCTTTATGTTTGAAGCCTGAAATGTGGCAAAAGGTCGCAAAGTTCAAGGAGGCCGGATACTTTCGCAAGGCACTGTAAGTAGCAACAGCATATTAAATGTCGAAATTTAGAATTCTGATGTTGATACTGTTTCAAAACAATGTGACAGTGGCAGCAAACTGGTCAAATAACACTAAAATAAATTGGGTGGGAAATCTCATTACTAATAAATGTAACTTTTTACAGGTCACTGTCATGATTGGGTTGTGGACAAGGTTTATGCAAAGAAACAACGATCTCTAAAGACTTTCTCTGAGCCTGGACTGAGTGATGTGAAAAACCGCCCTGTGGTCTGGCAAATCAAAATTCGAATCAAAAACCCATTTGAAATTCTTTGGTAAATCATTGTATGACTTTCTTTAAATTTAAATTCTATACAGTGTCTCAGTTTTTCTGGAAATGATGTTTGTACATATGTGCTCAACTTGGTCGTGGTCCAAGTATCGTTTGGTGGGGATGCATTCTATTTTGTAGGCTCATTCTAAAAAGATCAAAAAAGTTTAATTATACAATTACAGAAAGTGCCAGAGTTCAGGAAGCCTTCTGAGTCTCATGCCAGTATAGTCTTGCTGCTCTAGTCTTCAGAAGTTGTGTGTATGAAGATTTAAACAAACAAACAAAAAAAAAAACACACTTAACTGAAAAACAGTTGAGTGATGTCCTCCTTATTGTTAGGCCTATCATAAATGCATGTTGAGCTATTTAAAGTTCAATATATCAGGCTGGGGAATCTATTTTAATTGCACAAGTTTCAGATGTGAACACAAAAGAGCTCATTCTGAACTTATGCTAAGGCTAATATGATGTACTGAAGGATGACAGAGACTTTTATGGCACAAGCTGGGCCGAATTCCACATGGAATTCCACTTGAAGCAGTATTTACTGTACACAGAAAAATTGATTATCGGCACAGATCAGTAAAGGGAGACAGATGAGCAAAAGAAAAGGTTGCCGAGGAAAATACACACTGGAAACAAAGGAAACACAAGAGAATAACACACAAACAGATTTGCTTAAAGCGTTACATGATGTAAACATAAATAAGCACTTCAGCCAGTTAGTTGTCGGTGTCACATGTCTGCTATTTTTTAAATCCAGCTGCACAAATGTGACCATACTGTTTTCTGTTCTATACACACTACAATTGTGGCTGTGTGTCACATTATGAGTAGGTGTGTGAGCTACTCTTGGTGATGTCCTAGAAAGGATTCTGTGTGTCATCCATGAAATACTAAAGCTGCTCTAATGTACTTCTAGCGTAGGTGCTAAAGTACAGTACCTCTCTCTCATCCTGGTGCAGCCATTGTTTGGGGTTGTCCTCTGTGGCCAGGTAGGCGATAAGGTCCAGCGCCGTCAGTCGAGTTTGACGTCGCGATGAGACAAAAATCAGCACTGGCTTTGCTGGGGAGTGGCTCCGTATCGCTGGAAAAATAATCATTCAAATAATGAATTGAAAATAAAGACACAGAAACAGTAGAGGGGTGGCCTGGTGTGGCACTGGCCACACCCTAATTCTGATTGGACGACCACAGGTTGGCCTCCCTGCCCGTGTGACAAGGTTGTTGCAATTGCAGCAAGGCAGATTATTTCTAACTGACTTGTACGTTGATTTGTACGAATATTTAGAGTTTAAAATGATAGAAACGTTACATACTGGACATTTCTGAATCTGAGCAAACACTTTATAAACATACTTTTAGCCTATTAATATACCGTTTATTATCATTTACAGAAAGGTTTTTAAATTTGAGTTTAATAACTTTTTTAAATGTGCCACCTTAGTGTGTGTCCCAGTTTGGACACCCCAGTAAAAAAAAAAAAAAGTTTCTAGATCCACCCCTGCTAAGAAAATGTAAGCAATAAATAGAAATAACTTTAGCCTTTTAGAAACTTTAGTATGAAATTGACCATCCTTTAAAGATGTAATTTAATATAGGAACATAACAGGAATTAAAAAGACCTGTCTTCTGATTACCACATTAGGTCCTAACTGTGCCAGTAAAAAATATCAAACGCTACTAATATGTCATATTAAATCGGAATATTAATATTGGCATTATTTTAAGCAGTAGGATTATTGTTTTACTTTGTTTCTCCTACAGTCAACAAAGGATTTTGAATGAGTTCAAATACAGTAAAGAGAAGTTTAATACATAATAATGTACTAACCAAATACCAGCCACACATTAGGAATTCTAAAATATTATTGTAAAATTAGGTCTAGTAATAACATGTCAAAAAGCCCGTGTAACTCGTGTGGAGCTGTACCTTGGAAGGTGGGCTTGTTCATGCTGGCCATGCGCGGGCAGTAGTGTTGTCCTGGGAAACCATGGATGTGAACTTCAAGCGGTACAGGGCGAACAGACGGACGGAAGTTAAACAAACCCACCTGTTACACACACAAGAGGGTGGTGGCGACAGGGGGGAGGGGGAGGAAGAAAAAAAGAGATTTAATGTGAGCAGCTGGTATCTGAAGCCCCATCTGGCTGCAATGTGAACTGTCTTTCACTGCCACTGAGGCACAGAGCAGCCAGCCTCTGCAGAATTGTGTTAACCTTTGATTATTGTGTCACAAGGTGCTATGATGCCACATATAGAGAGAACTGAACTTTGTAATGTGTGCACTGTGTTGATTCCTGCTGCATGTCTACAGACATTTCAAAAGCCTGGACTGGGCAGCTACAAATCTTCCAGCTCAGGGCCAACAGCAGCCAGACAGTCAGATTTATGCGTGGCACACAGCCACTGTGGGGTGTCTCTTTACAGCTCTGGCAGCAGAGCAAAAGTCAAGCTACAATAATCTAAAATGTGTCTGTGATGATGGAAAATACTGTATGATTAATAGCCTACAGACATTACCAGAATGTCATGTTGCCGAGCAGCTGAGCAGCAGCAACAATGGTCCAGAACAGAAAGTAAAAAATAGTTGGCTTCACACAGCTGAAAAATGTAATTGATAAGGAAAAAGCACTTCATTCAAATGAGTTTTACAGATGGCTGATGTTGTAAACAGCTCACTCTACAGATAGAATAATGAATCTAACTCTTTTGAACTACCCATTTCAAACTATGAATACAATGGAGCTTCAATCTTAAGATAATGGTTACATTTTCAAAATAATCCGTACTGTCCGCAATCACCACACAGACACTAAAACTAACAGTGAATCTTTTCTACTCACATCTTACTCAGTCTCTGTCAGCTTGGAGCCTGGATTAGCTTGTTCATTTGTGTCATCGACCTCTTTTGTTGTCCAAAAACTATTAAAACCCATCAGCCAGAACAACTGCTTCAGAGGGTGATTGGTTTCTTCATTCCAAAAACCAAGATCGTCATAGTTTTAACAAATGTTGCTCCACATGCTCCAAATCAGCATTTCTTTGTATCGTAGCCATTCAACTGCACTTATGTGACACCTCCAGTAAAATTATGAAGATCAGCATGAGTCTTGATTTTCAGAAAGAATAATTATTTCTTTCTATTCAAGCTATTCATATTAGAAGTAGTTATAAAATAGAAATACTTGGCATTTTATTTAAATTTGAAAACTATATAATGGTTTTGTTTTTGTCTGATTTATTCCAGTTTGTCTATATGTTTGAGTTCACAAATATGTATATTAAGTTAACCAGTAATCTGTGCTTTTTCATTAATAGTTATTCATGTAGAAACATGATTTGTTTTTTCATATTGCACTGATAATTCTGTCCATAGTAATCGAAAAAACAACTGTCCGATCAAATCGTACAGGCCTAAGCGTAATCCTGAAAACAGAAAGCAACTGCAGGCACATGAATTTAAGACTGGATAATGTAATAACAATCAAAGACAAGTAGAACTCTGCTTTGATGCACTCCCACATTTCACAAACCTACATACAGGTGTGCGGCCTTTAAAATCATACCACTCATATTTATTCACTAATCTTTGCATCAGTTTGATGCTCCTCTCTCCTCCAAGCTGATAGGCCAACTCATCCATCTACATCACTGCAGTCATCCCTGATGACTGGAACATAAGCTTGGCATCCAGACAATTATAAGGAAACACTACTCCACACCAAACATATCTGCTTCTCCAAATTGCTGTTATTATATACATTATTAGATACAGATTTACAAGAGGCAGGCAACAAATGAGCCATATATACACAAATACTGTGATTTTTGTCTGGCTTCACTTCAGCATTGTTCTCGGTACATAAAGCCAGTCTGACTCTTCCTGAAACAAGGGAGCTTATGGAGATGATCCCTCCATCTGGCCAAAGAACATGGGGTCAAAAGGTATCAGAAATACAGTGGAAAAGAGTTTAAAGAAATGTTCTGATATTTCTGGTAAAAGACTACTGTATGCACTGCTGTATGTCTTGGTGCCTGGATATTTTTTCTGACCTCCCGGATTCCCAGCCAGTCTGCGAGGTCTCGGGCATTGGCCAGAGCTGTGGACAGGCCAACTACTCGGACACTCCTAGAAGTGTGTGAGGAGATGAAGTTGGTCCTGGACACAATGACCTCCAACACTGGACCTCTGTCCTCACCTGTAAAACAGACACATTTGTGAAGTTCCAAAAGGTTTATGTGAGAAACAACTAAATCTTTGTGCTTTCAGACTGGCACGAGCTTTCTGATACACTGTTCCTTTGAAGGTATTCAGAAAATGAATAATACTGCCTTTCCTGTGACTCTAAAATGTAATCAGGTGATTTTTGTTTGCCTTGAATTTTCTTGAGGTAATTCTAGAATGTCACCTGAAGCAAACTGAACTGATTGGGGAAAGAAAGCGGTAAGGCACAGATCAGGCTTAAGTGCATAAAACCATTTCTAAAGCGGTGTTACCAGGAGTCAGACCGAAAAAAGTAAGAAGGACCTTGGTCAGTAAGGTGACCAGGAACCCATCCGTCACTAACAGAGCTTCAGAAATTGTCACCTGAGATGGGAGAACCTGACAGAAGTCTGACCATCTCAGTAACAATCAATCAATCTGGAGTTTTTGAAACAGACTTTAAAGGGCAACTTCATTAATTTTCAACTTGCTCTCTATGGCTTTAGTTTAGCATGTAAATGCACATTAAAATTAAACTTCCCTCTGACTTCCCTTTATTAAAACATGATATAAGATGACACTAATACCATCTCTTGTTACAGTATGTAAACTAGCTGCCCCCTCTAATGCTCACAATTTGAGAAACCAGAGTTTTAAACATTGTTCAGCTTAGTTCCTGCATCTTGTCCTTACTTATGTAGAAGCATTTCTGTGCTTGTTAATAAATAAAGCTGAAGAGCTGCTGCCTTAGACTCCACATCTGCTTCCGGAAACAAAATTGTTAAAAAAAAAAATCAGAAAATAAATGTAAACTATCAAATTCAATCGGCAAGAGTTTTACACAAGAAAAGCTCATTGAAAGCACTATATATACGGTAGCTGTATAGCTCTAGCTCCTACCCAGGAGGTGGATCTCGTCGATGATGAGAATGGCAACTTTCTGAACATAGCTTCGATTCTGCCAGCTTCTGCTCACTCCATCCCATTTCTCTGGCGTAGTGACAATGAGGTCCGCCTGCGCTATAGCTTTCATGTCAGGAGTCACATCACCCGTCAGTTCCACCACCCTACACACAGATTAAGATACATTTTTTTTATTGTTTCCCATCATGACCACAATTACAATTACATTCAACAGAATTATTGAACGTGATGTGAGGGCTAAATGTCTGTTTTCACTTACTTCTTTCCCAGTTTTTCCTCAATCCTGACCTTCCAGTCCTCAATCCTCTCTCGTACCAGAGCTTTCAGAGGGGCGATATACACAACCTGCACAAATGGCAACAAATTCATTTCAATAAAACAAACATTGCCAGATGGTTCAAATAGAATAAGTTTACTATAAAATCTAACTACATTCTCACTGCCTCCCATATTATCTATGATCCGTCCCATAACAGCTTTCAGGTGATGTGTGCTATGCTGTTTAATGAGCTCAAATAAAGATTCTGATAGTATGTGAGTATGCAAAGGGTTCAAACCACATGATATGGGGTTCACAATCACCACACCCAACCCACTTGAACACCTATGGGAGATTTTAAAGCAACATGTTAGACAGTAGAGCAATTGTGGCTTAGGAGGAAGAGCAGTTGTCCACCAATCCGAAGGTTGTTAGTTTGATTCCCAGCTCCATTCCAGGCCAGCTGCATAGCAGCTCCCCCACTGGTGTGTGATTCTGAGTCTGAATGGGTTAATGTAAAGCAGTGTAAAGTGGTTTGGGTCCCATGAGTTAGAGAAGCGCTATATAAGTGCAGATGATTTACATTTACAGTGCACTCAATCACTATTAAACAAAAAAAATCAACACCATAAAAGAAAATATCTTTAGGAAAAATGTTGTTCCATTCCTCCAGTAGAGTTTCAGAGACTTGGAGAATCAAAGCCAAGGTGCCCTCAAGTTGTTCTGGTGGCATGTGGAGGCCCAACATTTAAAAACATTTCATTCTGTATATGTAATATCCATCCATTATCTGTAATCACTAATACTGGGTCATCAGGGGGGCTGGAGCCTATCCCAGCTTCCACAGGGGGAGAGGTGGGACACACCCTGGAAAGATTTCCAGTCTATCTCAGCATCAACACAGAGAGCCACAGACAGACAGAGAGTCATTCTCACTCATTCAGACCTACAAGCAATTTTGGAGTCATCAATTAACCTAACATGCATGTCTTTGGACTGTGGGAGGAAATCTGAGCACCCAGGGGAATAAATATTAAATATTAAGCACTGCTCACCGTGACACTTGAAAGAATAAACTGTTCCCAATAAGCTTTGCACCATAAATTAATAACAGTGCACCCACCACAGATCTTGAATCTGGGATCTTGAATCATGCTCCCATGTGAGCTGCCTGTTGTTAATACATCTTTATAACATTATAATTGCTGGAAGACGTTTGGCTAAATGCAGAACTGTCCATACAGTTAAAATATATTACTTTTTCAGAAGGGTTGAACAGGTTCCAATGTTCTTTCTGGTGGTTCTGAGGTTCAGATGTAAGCCACACTCAACACCAAAACTGACCTACAGACAGAACATTGAAGTCTAACCTTAGAGGTTGGATACTTGTTGAAGACCCGGAACATGGCCAGCTCTGCTGCTATGGTTTTTCCAGAGCCAGTTGGCGCCCCCAGGAGGACATTAGTGTCAGTGTGATAGAGCGTGTAGAAGATCTGAGTCTGGATGGGATTGAAGTGAGTAAACTTGTACAGGCTCTCCCACTCCCGGTTACCTAAAGCTGTCACCGGCAGTGGTTGCAGATCCAACAGCTCTGACATGGAGAGAGTAAAATGAAAAGATAAACCGGGATTTGTTTCAAACAGCTATGCATGTGCTAGCAAAAGCTACAATATATAAGACACATTAGTCACACAATTTGTTTCAGGTTTAAACAGTTATCGAAAACAAACCACTTATTTTCATCTAAAGTTTTTTTAAATAAAGAGACATTTTTAGAGGCAAATATGCCTTTGATTCAGTTCATATATTAAAGCACTAACAACCCTTACACATCATAAATGGCAAAGACAAGTGTTTAAGAAATACTGAAAACATTATCTACAGCAATGCAGCTCGGATTAAAACTACTCATTTCACTTTCATTACATGCAGTTACACAATATATTCAATGTAGTGATATGCATGTTCAGTGCAAGTGTCAGCATGTGAAGATACAAAACAAAGGCAAAGTCAGTATAAAACTAGTTCCACTGGGTTCAGATTCTTAAATTTTAATAAATTAACAATTTATGAATAACTTTTTTCAAAGTAAAAGCTGAATGAGGATGCAGCTGCAAATGTCTGGATTTAGGAAGGATGGCTGTTTTGCCAATTCATTTATTTCCCCAAGAAATGACCTTTGTGTGATTTTTTACATGATTTGTAACAGGTGATACTTCAGAGACATTAAATATTTGGTAGGAGATATGTCACTCGTCATGCAAGATAAAAAAGGGGACACTACAACTATTATTCTCTGACCACAAAGAACGGCCTCCTATAGCATAAAAATACAAGGTGTCTTTCCAAGAAATACATCCTATACAGATTTGCAGACTGGAAGCACATGCAGTATTTTGCATAAAACTGGATTAGAGCTCACCATAATTAGTCTGGATCTTAACAACTGACCACAGCAACTGGTAATGTTAGACAGTCAATGAATTGCTAGTGGTCTTATAACATGCCAAGAGTTAAATGCATGTTACGTTAAATCCCTCTTGTGACAACACGAATATGCACGTGTTTACCAGTGTGTGGAGGGTGTCTCTCAGGTAAAATGAGATTCTGGAAGTTGATAATGCAGACAGCCTCGGCCCCAAGCCAGCGGTCTGACACAGCCTTGATGTAGTATTGGGAGGGTAACGGCTCAAAGATGGGAATGGTGAACACTATTTGCTGAGCCTCTCCTGTCACCACCTAGAAGTGAACCATGCACACAATTACACACTAATGATGTTACATGATACAAGAACACAGGAGAGCCCTGTCTTCACATGGGTAGAGAGAGAAAAACCTAAACCTGTTTCTTCTGCAGGAGGAAGTACTCAGAATGGTAGATGTGATCATTGATGGGATCCTCCACCCATAGCCACCAGGGCTCACCCACTGACCCATGGACCTGTACCAAGAAAGAAGGACAATTTCAATTAGAGCTTTGTTATAATGACTACTTACAGTAGTTACTCGGTTTGACCTAACAGGCAACTTCCACCATCTGACAAGTAGCAATGAACTGTGCTCCTTGGAGTTCAAAGCATTTAAAACAGTTTGATACCGATGAACTGTTGTAGGGACAATTGGGGGTTAATCTATTTATTGTTCAATTTTCATTTCGAAATATTAAAGCACACCGAGCAAACAAACTGGGACATAGCAGGCAGAGGTACAGCCAATGCTACATTAGAGTATGAGTAAGAAGACAGCCTCTTCTGAAACATAAAATACACATATTGACAATGAGCATTTTCAAAAGAAAACACTAAATACCAGCCTTCAAAATCCACTGCCAGTTTTGGTCTAAAGAACAATAAACTATATTCTCAGGACTGTGGCAATATGTATCATAATGAATGAGTGTGGTCTGTTTCCTGGGTGCCATCAGGGAGGCGGCTCATGTGTCAACACATGTGTCCTGGCTCTGCAGCCGGATCAGAGCTAAGCCAGCCAGTGTTCCATTACCACTCTCCCATGATTGCAGCATGCATTGCTAATCGGACATAAACATTCATCTTCATATTCAGCTCCAGTACAATGAGCATCCTGTTCCCCTCAGATTCCATGACAAACTCTGCACTAAGCTTCCCATGATTTCCTCCGGCCTTTCTGCCCACTGAGGTGGGACATTTTGGAGAGGACTGGAGGCATTCTGGGTCTCAAGGACAGATGGAGATTCTATGGTTGTAAGAATAACAGCATAAGAGGAGAAGCGATTCTTTTCTCCGATGTGAAAATGTGACTATGGTTATACTAGTTATCTCGATTAGTAGTTTAGGTGTGTATACGGGGTTTGCTGCTAGATGTGGCCAAAGACTAAACTTAAAGTCCACGAAAAATACATTTGGTATAAATGTATTGCTCCTTGACCCAGGGTGGTTTAAAATGCGACTCTGAAAAGTGAGTAGCTTCTTACTTCAATAGGAAAAACAACGGAATGTTTTTCTTTTTGTCTTTTGTCACATTATTCATTGTTACACATTGGCATGTACTGCAGAATTACTGCAGAATTGTCTACATGTGTAGAAGGTCAATAATCGCATTTTAATCCTACCAGTAGCATTTGTTTGGAAGAACTGCTTAATGATATGAGTGCAACAGTTGGCATGCCTTCCTAAAAGGAAAAGGGTGCACTTTCTTGCCTCCTTAATGAGTTTGACACAGACCCTCAGTAAAAAAAAAAGTCCCACTTGACTACAGTAGGAGTCCATATTATGGGAAGAACTCGGCTAAATTAAATTCAACTAAATTAAATGAAATTAAATTATAAAAATAAATTATTATTATTTTTTGGTTATTACATGTGGTGTTTGTTAGTTTAACAATCCCCAGGATGGGAGGAGTTTCAGGCTATTGAGTTTAGTTAACACGATGTCTAGTTGGGAATGTGCCAACATTAGGTTATTAATATGTTGCACATGCTCACAAGTTACTATGATAAGACACTATGAAAATAGAGCTTGCAGTGTTTGTTGTGTGGCCGTTAACAGAGATTGAGAGATGGACATCTAGAGGAAAAGAGATGGAGAAATATCAGTGTTCACTTGCCTAAGTTCATTTTGGTAACCTTCATCTTAATTTTTGTCCCTGAGTCAAGTCTGAACCCTATATGATGCATGCAATGTCCATAATCATGTCAAAAAGGACTGGTTGTAGATCTCGTTGCTGATGTTATATTTGAACATGAGAGTGTAAAGTAGTCACTACAGAGGAAGACCAATGGGCGGAATGCTGGGCTTTCATAAGACCAGTAAACTTTGGTGTGATGAGTCCAAGACTATGTCCAAAGTACCTTCTTTTTCAATCATTCGCTACTCACTATATAATGCACACTATAGAACGTCTCCAGTAGTAAGTGAGCTTTATTTGACTAAGAAGCAGAATGATGGAGAGCTGCTTTAGATAACTTGATAATTAGTCTATAGAAACCTTTGGTAAGTGAGATGGCTTGGAATACGTTGGAGCACAGAGTGAGGGAAAATCAGCCAACAAGTGCTCAGCATATGTGGGAACTTTTTCAACACTGTTGGAAAAGCTTTCCTTCTGTCTACGTCATGAACCTGGCTGACAGAATGGAAAAGATGTGAAAAAGTAAGAGGTGACGTTTTTACTCTTTTTTTTTTTTTTTTTTTTTTTACTGATTACAGTACCTGTTTCCATGTGATTAATTTTAGGGTTTTTGATGTCCACGGTATTAATCGGCAATGTAGGAAGTTTGATAATGTTATAGCCACTACAATCGGTACTGAAGATGTTCAGCATCACAATTTTACTGATATGTGTATAATATTTTACTGATATGTTAACATATCTGCAACTTGCCAGATACACACCCCGTTTCCTGAAATGTTGTTAAAATGTAAATAAAAGGGATGTTTATTTGAATGTAAATAGGACAACATATTCAATGTTTAAATGAGAAATGTGTTTTATGATATCAAAATATTTGCTCCTTCCTAAGTATTCGGGAACTGAGATGAACCTAAAAGTACAGAAGGTCTTGTCCCTTATGTACAGTGACAATTCTGGATTCTCTGAATGTTTTAATAATATTATTGACCAAAGATGATGAAATCCCCAAATTCTCAAGTCACTGAAAAGGCATTTTTTTACAGGGAACCTAAAAGTTGATATCTAGGAGACAGGGTTGCTTTTAGAAGTTGTCCTCAGAACTTTAGGTGCTACCAAGTCATGGAAATCAATTGATCTTCCTATGACTGGATAGACAAGGTTTAGGCCAATAGTCATGGTCACTTCACCCTTTGCAATTTTAAGTGTTATGGAACCGTTAATCCTCCTTTATATACCCATTATATCTTTTTCAAAAGAATAGTAGCACTGTCTGTTTAAAGCAAACAAACAATGCTACGTATCCAGATAGTTTTGGTTCTGAGACATCTGTCTCTGATCTGTTTTCATACAATCAAGAGAAAGGAAATTTAGTTTGTGGTGTCATTAAAAAAAGCCCACACCACTGCAAACATATATTTACTGCAGCAATGTGGTTGTGCTGGATAATCCATAAAAATAACTGCATTGAATTCCGCACCGGGGCTACTTATAACACAGTTAACAATCCCTTTAAACTCTCCCACTGTGTAAAATAAAATAAGTATGAATGAGACAAGTGGGAGTTTATCTCTACAGATCTTGGGGGCTAATTGAGCAGTAACTTGTGCCTGTGTGTTGTCAAAGAAAACCGACTTTTTAAGCAATCAGGGGGAGAACCTGGGAAAGCACAACACAGGACCACGCTGCAGTACACTAAGACATAATAACATCTAGAGGCATGTGTGTGCTGAAACACACCAGCTGGGTAGGCCTGTATGAGGACGAGCACTGGAAACTGAAATATGCGCACAGTTCAGTGGTTCAGCAGCTTATTAGTGATCAGGTTATTATTAAATCACTGTATTTGATTGGGGAGCACAGTGGTGGAGTGGTAAGTGCTGCCGCCTCATGGCAGTTCAAATCTACCTGCCAACTGTGGCTTTTCTGTGTGGAGTTTGCGTGCTCTCCCCATGCTTGCGTGGGTTTCCTCCCACAGTCTAACAACATGCATGTTAGGTTGATCGGTGACTATAAATTCTTTGCAGGTGGGTATGTGAGTGTGAATGTCTGTGTATGTCCATCTGTGTTAGCCCTGAGATTGGATCGATGTCCAGAGTGTATAATATAATCAGCATAATAAAATTAATTTTAAAAAATAGCTGGAGGACACAAAAGTATTTTTTTCTCATCTTAAGTCACCTAACTTCATACATTGACATGTTGTACAATTTTTATACACACAGAAATATGTATTGATGTTTTGATTAAGAATTTTTGTTGTGGAGACAGCGGCATGATCGCGTGTTAATGTGTGTACTGTACCGTCCATATTTACCTGGTCGTTCCAGTGAAAGTCAGGTGTGACAGTGAGACGAACACGTAGGACGGTTCGAGTGATTGGCTGGATGCTGGCCTCCATGGTGACTGAGGGGATCTGATGAGCACACTGTTTCACTGATAAGCCAACGTTGACGTGGTGCAGCATGTGACCTGGGAACATAACACCGAGCATTAATGTGTTGATAATGTGCTGAATAAACCTGATCTACTGCATGCAAGAGCATTAGATTCAAGTGTTAGCTACTATTGAAATAGCAGCTGAGTCAGCTAAATTCCTTACAATGTATGACAGCACTAATATGATCAATTCTACCACTCTGTTGCTTTGACTTGTACTTCAAATTTGCTGCTCTCTGATTGCTATCAACTACTGTTAACTACTGTCACATGTTTCACATTAAAACCCAACCAGGAGAGTAAGTAATTACAAACTCCGTGTTGAGGAAACATCAGCGATCTGTACAGGATGTACCACACCTCGCCCAACAACAGCCAGGGCAGTAGCTGATGCAGTAAAGGACTGTTGGACATAAGGAGTCAATCACTGAGAACCTGGTGGCAGCAGAGTGCTGCACATGACATAACTGATGCTCCTTATTCTCAATCTGGTAAACAAGGTATATTGTTGAGTTGGCAACAGTACCGTGAAAAATGTAACACATAATGTAAAACATACTCAATACCTTGTCTAATATAAACCTTTTTTTCCAATAAAGTCCTGGTTCTTCCTGCAGTTTAGGCAAATAAATGCGACAGCCATGCTTGTATTTTAACAATAATCTTTCTATACAGTCTATAGACTAGTAAAACTACAGATTTAGTTCTTTTTACCAATCTCATCCTTTCTCATTTCCTTCAGTTTGTCCACGTGGAGCTTCTTCTCTTCCAGCCGGTTCAGTACAATGTGGCTGAGGTTGGGGAACTGGCGCAAGGGGTGGGCAAATCCCCACAGCCGCTTGTCAATCACCTTACAGAGGGTGAGCAGTCGGTAGGTCATGGCCGGCCACCGTTTTCTCAGAGCTATCTCAAACAGAGCCCTGACAATCCGAGCAGCATTCTGTGAGAAGAAAAAAACAGACTGAATCAACATCAATCCTGGAACATATGTCCACATATTACTGCTGCATTTGACATATTGTTTCCTCTTTCCTAAGAAAGAAACTGGTTTAACACTAACGTTGGACTGAAACAACTGAAACACATTTGTACTGGAATTGAAGTCACTTGCAGCAGCTGTAATGTATCATACTGTATTCTGGTAATTATTAAGGGTGGTCAGGAGGAGATCTGACTGGGTGAGGAAGTCCAGGTTCACCACAGCTGCACCCTGATGGATAGCTCGTGTCAGTTCTGAAGGAGTTTAGGAGACGGTGTTACTCTCTGATCATCCGCTCAAATCTAGTCAAGCTGTGATTGATTCGGTCGGGTGTTGATGGGATCTGATTATTTGGTGAGGACTGAAATTACTATTATGGGGGGTTATTGAAATCTGAAAGGCCTCTGATAGCTGAGTGAGTAAGGAAAACCAGCAATCCAGAGAAAACAGATGTTCCAAAAAATATATTTTTCCTCTCCAATTTCAAAGCCAACCTCCCCATTCAGTAGTTTGTACTCTGTTACTAGCAAAAGCTACCGCTGTTCATTTGTCAAACCAAAAAAAAAATAATTCTAGCTTCTTTAGCACAACCACCAGTTTTTTGTCTGATTTTAAAATCAATTATTGTATATATTTCCAAAATTGGAAAATCAAACACAAACTTCAGTGCTGCATTTTTACTACACTTATTTGATTTTTGGAACGTTACCCACCGGGAAATCTTTTATCACCATAAAAGGCAATGGGTTTATATACACTGAAGTAACCTGGTACTCAGAGAGGCAGTTTCAAAGCATGAACTGTCTAAATTGAATATAATATGCAGGTGAGATAAATGTATTCAGGCTCCTTCAGGCCACTTAGTGTTAAATCTGGTTTCACTCAGACAGATTTTAGATACAAGGAGGCATCCCTCCAAGATAATGATCTGTCCTTTAATCCAGCCACTACTCCTGTCTGCAGCCTTTGGTCCTGTACATGTGCTCTTCTAAAAGGCTAATAAGAACATTGAATACATTCGTACCTGGCAGAAAAATCCCCCTGGGGAAATTATATTTCTCTAGTTCTCTACCCCAATACAGTAACCAGCAGACTTATTTGATACTCATTCTTTTTTTTTTTTTTGCATCACACTGAAAGAAAGTTAAAAAGCTGGACTCGTCCCATAACCAGAGAACCGTGGCAATTAAACCTGCTTGATTGATGCATGGCTTCCTCCTTGTATATTCAAGCTTGTGTTTCTAGATGCAGGGGTGCAATGTGACTACATTGGGATGACGCTTTCTCGTGCAATGCTGCCTTAGGACAACAGTGGTTTCCACCCTGTGGCCTTTACAGAACTCAGATTTGACCAGAGTTCCTGAAACCTTTCACTATATTATGTGTTGTAGATGGTGAAAGACCTGAATTCTTCGCAATCTTGCATTGAAAAAAAAAAAAATGTTTTGAACTCAGCCACAAAATTTTATATCACAAAGCCTGAGCTTTAGGTGGATGCTACTTTTATACCTGATCATGATATTCTCATCTGTAGCAATTAACATCATTCAGAATACTGTAACCTAAAAAAGTCCTAACTTTTCTGGAGATGGGCTGTACATGGGATGCCCTTTATGACGCAACCATCCCCTATTTTACCGGGCTTGGGACAGGCACTGCACAGCTGGGGATGGATGGTTTGGGGTTCAGTATCGGGACTTGAACCTCCGACCCTGTGGTCAGTGGGCGACCACTTTACCGACCGAGGCACTGCCGCCCCCCATAAAATGTATAAATTATTCACTGATTTCTCAATAAGGGGCGCCTCAATATCTTCTCATTTTACTCTCTCCATTAGTTAATTAGTAAAAGAAAAAAGGTAATTAGTAAAAGAAACACATGTTAAGCATTAGTAAGTATTTTTATGTATGCCAGTCCAAAAACTTAATTAAAGCTGTATTTTGGTGGTTCTTTTACTTGGTCTACTACCTGGAAATACTACTTTTTACTTGGAACTGCCCTGGAAAGAAAACATCCAGTGTGGCATCAGCATGGACAAGAAACAACTGCCAAGTGCTACAGTGCACCAAAGGAAGACGTGATTGAACCCTGAAATGTGTTGGTTGTGTCTTTGATTAATGGATGTATTTGGTGTGTGTGTGTGTGTGTGTGTGTGTGTGCTGTTTCTTTCCCCTAACCTGTGCCACATATGACAGGTCTGAGATGAGGGAGAAGCTGTCCACCTCTCCTCGGCCGATGTACGTCTGCAGCAGAATGTTAACCTTGCCATAGCCGTTCTCCACCCCACCTGCAGCTGGCAGCTCACAGTAGTTACACAGCAACTGCTCCAGCTCCTCCATCTCCTCATCACGAACCTACCAACACACAGGATACGCTGCTGTCTTCATACGATACTGGAGTTTTTATTAAAGTAAAGTTTAATTATAGCCTGAGAAACCCTGACAGTCCTAGTTTTAGCATATAAACGATGAGCTCTCACCTTAAGCTGTTCGAACTCCTCAGACTTGGAGACAATGCTAAGGATGTCACCTTCTGTTCGCTGAGAGTTGAAAAATTCATTGAACGTCTTCACAGATGGAGGAAAAAGGATAAAAAGTTAGTAGAGTTTGGCATAGGCTCATTATGTCTGATACTCACTGGCCACTTCATTAGGCTCACATGTACAATTTACTGCAATTCAATATTTAACTAAATAAATAAATAAATGTTGTAATTTCTCTGTTTTTACTGTAGATGAAACTCAT
Organism: Channa maculata; assembly: GCA_020496755.1. Taxonomy (NCBI): domain Eukaryota; kingdom Metazoa; phylum Chordata; class Actinopteri; order Anabantiformes; family Channidae; genus Channa; species Channa maculata. The sequence continues at coordinate 4,214,690 of CM035605.1, read as the reverse complement.
AGTGAGTCATACTGGGGTGCATTATATTCAATGGTGGTCTTAATGTTTGGCCAACCCTATTTTAAGGTAATGAGGGGACCAAAACATTAGAACCATCTACAGTAAACAACCTAAGTTAGTAATGACTTAAGTCCCTAACAGCAGACACCTATGTCAATGGGAACAATCTCAGTTGTTGTCGTTGTACTAATTTTGTGCAAAATGACTTTCACAGGGGAAGAACTGAATCTTGAAGGTGATAAATATGAAAAGAAAACAAATCTGTCAATTTAGTATCTTAGTTTTTTAATATCTTGAGTTTGCTGAATGGGTTTAGTCAAATTCAGTTAATTAACCGAAACTAAAGAATCACAGAAGGCTGTTAAACTACCTTTTCAACCTAAGATCAGATAAATTGTGTTTTCAAAACCTGAAATGATTTACAGTTATTACATATACCCTATATATATACACCGCTTTGTTGTTTGTTATATTTTATTTGTTCTTTTGTTTAGCATGGTACTGCTAATACAAGAAAACGTACATATGACCGGTCTCACACTAAACTATCCCATGGTGTTGCACCTGGTGGTCATTCAAGACTACCTGTATGGTGTTATATCTGATGTAGAAGTGGCTGGCGGTCCTGCCCAGATCAGTGGAGGCGAAGTAGCCTGTTCGCTCTTCGAAGCGGATCATTTTGGCCTTATCCAGTTTCCTGCCGGACTCCACCACCAGTTCCTTTCTGTACAGCTCTAAGCCAGGATCCATCTGAAACAGTCTGAATATTTCAATGTGTTCCACCGACAGACCAAGTTATACAGGATTCAAATATTAGCAATAATTCATAAGTCTAAAGCAATAGATCTGCTTTTTATTTTTACATTTTACCACATGTTCAATATGTCACAATAGTAATAATAATAAAAATTATACTTTCATCACTCACCGTTATATTTTAACTGGTGACCACATACGTCCCACATTACACCGAGAAAACTCATGAGAAAAAATTCTGAAGAGAACTTTGCAGCACACAATCAGCTAATTAAGAGATGACTTACCTGATAAGCCTTGTGGTTGATGCCGTACGCCAGTGGGTTGGCCCTCATACGAACATAGAGGTAAGTATAACTGAGCCACTTCACCGCCTCCTCCACGTTGGTGACTGTCCCCAGAGCAACCTGAAGCAGCAGAGGGAAGGGGAAACATACGGGACAGTCACTAAGATCACTAGTCTTTGCCTCCATCTAGTGGTCTTATTGAAAAACTGCAGTGTAGACACAAACGGTTTAGTCTTGTTCCTGTCTACTACTTACAGCAACACTTCCACAATAAGTAACAGTGAAGGTTGCATCACCTTCAATTTGAAAAAAAGGTCAAGGAGTATATTAAAAAAAAAAAAGTTAAAATAATGATAATCAGAGCAAAAGTTTGCATCCCCCTTGATTATTAATAAAAAGTAACTTGAATTAATTTCTAAGGAAGGAACATTTTTACTTAGCCAAATGTACATGCGACACTGTGTTTGTATTGTGTTATAATCTATTAAGTCCAAATATGTAACACAAATATTTCAAACCTGTTTTCTTACTCAACAGTAACAAAGAAGCAAGGCAAACATGCAGGGTGGTGCATATTTTGTTTCCCACACAAATGGAACTTATCTCCGAACTTATCTCACTCCAAAATGATACAGGGTGATGAAACCTGCTGAAACCTGCAGTTGATCCATTGTCACTTGCTGATACAGCAACACCCGAAACTGTTTCTACAACACACACTAAAACCCTTCCTTTTCTCTACTGTCTTTATTTTTCTAGAAGAAGAAAAAAAAAAAAAAAGCAATGTTTCTACAACTTAAAGAAAGAAGAAAACATTACTTTTAGTCCTGTCCAAACAGGGTGTAAAAGAGACTGACCTCAGCATTGAGGTTGTCAGCCAGGCTGCCCAGGAACTGGCTCTCAATGGGGTTCTGCTGAGTGAGCAGGGTAAGGTAATGACTCAACTTGTCGTGGGTGGTGATGATGGTGCCCTCACCGTACTTGTCAAACTGGGGACGTCCTGCACGCCCAAAAATCTGCATGACGTCCAGAATGCCCAGATCAACCATGGCACCGCGCTTGGCATCATAGATTTGAGTACCCTGTTATAGATACAAGAGAAAGAGATGGCTACAGAGACCTGGAAACCTATCTGAGAATATGTTATTACTACTACTTATATTAAGTATTAATAAAGTAATGGGTAATGATGAATATATTACATTTTTGGACCGACAAGCCAAACACTGATAACTAAGTACTGACAAATCCCTTCATTAAAAACACTGGTGGTATTAATGTTGTGGTGCCAAAGGGTCATAAACATTTGAAGGTACCATAATGGACAGGTGTCACAAGACACAGTGGGTTTTTAATTTTTCCCCTGACTTTGCAATTCAGCTATGTTTACTCAATATACAAGCAGCAGATGTTGCTGAATACACAAGCCAAAACCCAGATAACTAAAATAAAAGAAAGAAAGCAAAACAGAGAAAGGTAAAAAATGAATGACCTTGATGATAACTGCATGGGCTGGCAAGTTCACTCCCCAGGCCAAGGTGGCAGTACAGACCAGCACTTTGAGGTGGCCTTTTGAGAACATGCTCTCCATCAGGCTGCGGTCAGACCTTAGCATGCCAGCATGGTGGATCCCGAAGCCTTCTGGGAACATCTCCTTCATCTGCTTGTTTCTGGAACGCTGGATCTAAAAATGTGTTAAGAGAGGTTAGAAAGTAAAGCACTTGAGAAATGTAGCACGGGGATTTGGGCTGTCAGAGATGGGAAGTGAGCCCAGATCCAATATCTTGTTCTACAGCAGAAAAACCCCAGGACTCAGTTATTGGCCTAAGTCATTTCCTAGAATAACAGAAACTGTCATGGGAACAACCTAGAATAAAATTCACTCTGGTGCCACAAAGCAAGTAGCTCAGTAGTTGAACCAACAGTTTTCTGACACAACCTTAAACATTTTAATGAGCCTCTTAAGAGGAATTCTAATACACTGCAGAGGTGTAACCTATCCATTCAATTAGCATCTGCATATACACACAAAGAGTCATATTGAAATAAGTGCTGGACATTGACTGCAGCTCTTTGACCTGGGTCGGCTTCAGGGGAGTCCTCATCACAGGACTCACCGTCTTGCTGTATCTAATTGGAGGTCAGTGCTCACCAGGCCTCTGAACTGCCAAGAGAAAGCCCATTACTGCCAGCAGCTGTCTGCCTCTCACACACACACACACACACACACAAACACACACACACAGTCTAGGTTGCACTGAATGTCTGGATTTGATTGCAAAGCTTGTGGATAAAGGTGAAGGCCTGAGATGTAACTTAGTTCCCAACTAAGTGACTGACTGACTGTCTGTCCATAACGAGTTTAGCGATTCCTCGTGGCCTGGCAGATTAGCAGAAATGCAGAAGTGCTATGAAAACAAGTGAAAGGACTTTTACGTCTATGTGGAAACTGAAAGACTTTATCGATGTACTGTACACGTGTTCTTATTGTGTCCCTGGTCATCACTCTGGCAGCAGATGTCTGAATCATTTATAACAAATTTGAAAGTTTTGAGTCAAAAGAATCTTTGATCAGATTTGTAACTTGAGGCCTTGAACTTGTGCTATGTTGCTTCTAATTAACCATTCATACACACACTCATACATTGACGGTGGTGGCTGCCATCCCACCCAAGTTGCCCCTGGTGGGCCACTTCAAAGACACTTTGACACGTACCTAGAAGTTGACTGTGAATCAAACCACTGGACCCTACCCAAGTAGTTCATGTTAAAAGAGCATTAATGAGTCCGGTGTCATAAGGAGACACAGCTTCATAAACCTGTGTATCACCAGCATACAGGCACATGCATTAATGTTGGGGCAGTGACATATTTCCATAATTTTTTCTCTCACAACCACAGTTTGGAAAAAAAAAAAAAAAGTAAGATTTGCCATCAAGTTTAATTTCAAAGTTTTGTAAATTTGTTCATTTTGTAAAAGTGATTGCTTTGCTATTGCTGTCTTCACTCCTTTCCTTTGATCTAGTAAAATCTTTTCTCAATCGATTTGGGTGTGCTGATGAACTCGGCTACTGCAGATCGTTCCGTGTTTGAGCCGTTGGCAATCTACACTTTGAAGAAATGTTTAATGAGTTTTGAAGCACTGAAATATCTGTACAGGATAATAAAGCTCGCTAAACAATTGAGAATTCATCCTGCTGCTTTTATTAGCAGTCACATCCGTAATAAATACCAGAGAACCAGTTCCTTTCACATCTAGATGCCTAAACCATAACACCCTCACCATGTTTCAGATTCAGGTTATCCATTATAAATCCATTAATTTCTACACACCTCACTGTAGGAAGGGAAACCACTGGTACTTAATGAAATAACACATCAAGACTAAAAGGTAATGTTTGTGGAACAATAAAAGTTCTGGTGGTCAACTGTGTCAAAAGCTGTGTTCAGACCAAGTACTGTAATACCAAGACATACATTTAATCTAACTTCATGGCAGATGCTGTACAGTCATAAACATGTCAAATATACAATATTGTTTCAAATTGAAAAAGGCTACTTAAGGTTATATTTATCCTATTGAAACATTTCTTCATTTGTAAAATAAAGAGTAAATCTCTTTATGTACATGAATCGTTTTTTTTTTTACCATTTGTACTCTGCCGCCCAAATAGTCTTTTAATTTAATGGTTCTATGATTTCTTTTTTTAAGTTAACTGTGCAACAGTTAACTGTAAAAAGATTAAAAGTGACAGAGGTATAATGCTTATTTGGCATCGGAGAAATTGGTCCCTACAGATCTAATATAGACCCTCTTCACCTAACTACTGATGTGGAAGTGTATGTGTTATGTTGGTACCCCTCCACTTCCACTTCCATGTTTTGAGCAGTGATTTATTCAGATGGCAATCCCATAAAAATGATGCAACGGAAGAAAAAGCAATTCTGCTATGCTGTCTAAAGCCATATATGTTTGAAAACCAGGCCAAACTCTCCTCAGGGCCAGGTTCTGCACTGTGCTGCTGAGATCCATGTTTGCTGGGAAAGGTAGGTAATTGAAATGCTACGGCTAAGGCTTTGCTTTGAGGTGTCAGAGTGTGTTACAGCCATATTTCAAGCCTCTAATCTAAGGTGAGGTACCGCTGATGTCTGCTGTACTATGGCTGTATTCGGGATGGCAGTGACCTAAGCTCCTGATCAGGTCCCATTAGGCCCTGCCACTCACTGCTGCTCTGCTGCAGGGCTCAGCCTATGTACAGACAGCCAGATGCCAGCTCCAGTTGCTATTTCTCATGGTTGTAACTATGTGAAGAACATCAGCAAACAACAAAGATGAAATGAACTGTTTAAGAAGCTGGCATATCTTCTGTACAAGCCACTAAATACAACTGCAGTAGGTGTAACAAACTGGTTTTGCATTTCGGATGATTTCACTTAAGGAATCACATATCCTTGTTTTTTTTTTTTTTTTTTTTTTTGACAAACATTGTACAAGAGGGAAAAAAGGCATTTTTAGAAATGTAGAGGCATCAGTATTTTTGTGCAGCATATTAGAGCTTTCAAAGTGTAAAATCCCACTAAAAATATGGCAAACGGTACCTTGGCTCAGTGGCGAAGTCTAATACATAGATGTCCTCACATCACCACCAGCACTGACTCTCATAAAGCACCTAAACCCTTCATCTACACTGCTAAATTGAGACAGTGTGGCTAATTGTTGTTATTGCTGGATGGGTAGGAGAGAGTAGGAGGATGAGATTCCACTCGCACCCACTCCCCTCCACTTTTTGTATCACAATCTACCTCTTTATATTGTAGCTGATCCATTGTAAGTGGGGTGAAATTTTGCATCATCGTGTTTTTACAATTTAGTGACACTTCCCTAAAATAACAGATGTACTGTTCTGTTGTAGTTTAGCTGGTTTGCATCAAATTTCCGATTTAGCACATCTCTGAAAATGAATAAAACACAAAATAAACTGTTCTCCGCTGCAGCAATTTGCAATAGTGAAATGTTAAAAGTCTCTAATCCTGTCTGTTCAATATAAATATATATAATTAAAATGTAAAGGTCTTCTGTATTTATAAGAAACTAACGTCATCATTTCGGGGACTTTTGGTATTTTGCTAAATCTTTGACTGATGTGAACAGATAAAAATACGACATATAATACGTCTATATTGTAATTTAATTGGCCCTTTCAACCATATAGCAGTAGACTAGAGTCAAGCAGGAGGAAGCAGTAAATGATCTTTTGTATTGTCATGGTGTCCAAATAGCTTATGCTGAAGTGATAAATCAGAATTAGTCATCATTAGTATAAATTCTAAGAATAAATAATTCATATAATAAAACAATTAATAACAAAAATGCATCTTTTTCTGTATTTTGTGCTTCTAAACAGCATCGCCTTAGGATCCATATTTCAAAATTCACATTTACTTCCTTTAAATCAGTCTACAATGAGACCTTAAATGACTACTTAGCATCGAATGACGAGCCAAAAAGGAGCTACCAACGCCAACTGTTATCAAGATGCTACTGTGTGTTGCACTCTACTCTTACAGCTGGAGTCAATGTCCACAAGAAATCTGAGCATACTGTTACTGGCAGCTTTTCCATCTGTTCCACTGCAGAGGATGTGGCAGCTCTATTTGTATCCTTGAAGTGTGAAATCCACTGTATTTATTGATATTTGAATCTATTTTTTTTTAGCACTCCAAAGCACTGTAATAATAGGGGATTGACAGGGTGAGACTGGACATGACAAGGTAATTGGGAGGTAATAAAGTTAATTTGGTCATATGTTGTAACAATAAGATATTTAGAGGGTAATAACTCAGTAATAAGGAAATGGGCATGACATTTTAGTTACACCAATTTACTATTTGATTTGAAATAAACGTGTTAGTAAACGTGAAGTAATTATTTTAGCTCTTTAATACAATATATATTAAGATTAAGGATTTTCTACCTGTTATCTAAGTACAGTTTATCTGTTGTAAGTACCAAGCTGTTACTTGGTTGTGACTTTGATAATTACCATAATATTACTTTTTGATTAAAAAATGTAACACAGCGATGTAATATATAAGTGGACATGGTGATTTTTTTTGCATGGGTGAATTTGCTGTTTTTCTGTTTCTTTTGTGTAAAGAAAAAAAAGCAGGTATGTGATAGTACTTTGGTTCTTGAAGATGGTGGGTGGCACAGCAGAACATTAAGACTCGAGTCAGCTGTCGTAATGCTGATGAAGAAGCAATTAAAGAGGGAAATGGACTTGCTACACACTACCATGATAACATGCAAGGCCGCTCCCTCAGGCTATGAGACTGCAGATGAGCTATAAGACCGGAATAGTGAAGAGTGGAAGGAGAAGTGCTTAGTTTTCTTCACACTGTCCTACTATTTTTCAAAGCTGTTTCTATTTAAGGTAGCAGATTTTTTTTCCCCCTCAGGTGACACATATTTGTCATTTCCTTTGTGTCATTCCTATTTCCACCAGCCTTTTGAATTGTGGCTTATTGTTGTTGATCAGTGTGCTGGGAGCTGATTTAGCATGCAGGCAGGTTGTCACAGATGTGATGCAATCAAAGGACCAGCACTGGACTAAACTCGTAAAAATAGCACCAAATGAAAGTAAACAGAGACATTAATGAGCAAACTCTGGTGATTTATGAGAGTCCCAGGAGGCTTCACACTCGCAGGCATGATGGGTCTGAATCGGCACTGAGGAGCTTGTCAAACAAAATTACATGGAAGCTACACATCTAAAGACCATCGAGATTAAGAGTTTAAAAAAAAAGATGTCCTCACAGGTAGAGTGAGGCTGTCAGTCAGTACCTGTCCTTCTCTAACTTTACATCATCTCTAACTGAACACTACTTTCTTAAGTCTTAAAGAATAAATCTAAGCCATGACTACAAGTTTTTAAATAGGGGTGTTACTTCAGAGCCTTCAGTAACTCGTAACAGGTACAGTACTGTATGCAGAATCCTTAATGTAATGGACTCATGGGCCCACAAGATGTCTCTTAACCTCCACAATAAAACAATCTATCCTCTGGTACCAACCACATGCTTTCCTCTCTGAGAAGTGGATATAATAAAATAGAAAAAAAAAAAGAAAAAAAGAAAAAGCGAGGGGTGGAGAAGAGCAGAGAAGGTGAAGAGAGAGGAAGAGGGGGAGGATGTTGGAGGCTGGATTGCCAAAGTTGGCCCAAATGAAAGTCAAATGGTCGTCTGAATACAGCACTCTGCGGAAAGCTTTAGGCAGAGATTTCCTGCACTACCCGTCAAGGCCATATACAGTCTGCTCAGCTCTTATGTTTATTTTGCTATTTCTTTACTTCTCCAAAATGCTTAGTTACATTTGCAGCCTCACGTACATGTTTTTTGAGATTTTTATCTATTGCTCATGTTTGTACTGTGCAAATGCAGAAGTAAAGAAGAAATTAATGCAAAGGCTGCCAATATTCTCTTATTGTCAGAAAACCCCATAGGCAGACGCCAACAATTAAGGTATCCCATAGTATCTTAATAAGTGTTATTTATTTGTCAACAGTCCCATATGTACTGTCCTGTTCTACTGTACTCAATGGACCAGCAAATTTGCAACAACTGCTTAAAAAAGCCCCTATGAATTGCACTGAGAATTGCAATTTTTGCCTGTTTGAATAATGTTACTGTAACCAGCTGTTACAGTAACGACAATTCTGAGCCTTAAAAAAAAAAAAAAAATATACAATTTATGTATGAAGAAAAAAAAAACAAAAACGATATATTTGTGGGCTACTTATTAAGATTTAGCAGGAACCCCAAACAGGGTTGGCAGAATGTTAGAAAGTCCTTATCAGCTGACAATTATGTGGTTTCAGGATTTGTTGAGCTAAGGTAAGAAAGTTGTTTGGTCCACACTCAGCACAAATCTGGAACCATGTCTCCCATTACAATGGTGGCAATGAAACCAATTGATACTTTAGCTCCATATTTGTTGACTGAATCCTGAGCAGCAAAATCTATTATGTTATGATGCTACAAAAGATAAAGAATTTATCTTTGATTTGACCTTTGCCAGCCAGAAATGCTAATTTAAATACAATAATGAGGCTGACTTATGCTATTGCATAGTCACCTACCCTACAGTCTACCCTATAATGCAGTCAGTTCAGTAATCTTAAACATCTCTTCCAATATCTTCTCTCTTTTCTATTGTGCAGTAATTTCAGCAAACGTAACTGCAGTTCAACATCTATTAGCTCACACATCATCGTGATCTGCTCAGTTTCTTTTTAACACGGTGGTGAAGAAGCTTCTTCACCAGCTATTGGTCTTGGATTCTTACTGCAGAATAAAACACAGAGCAAAACAAATATAAATGTCAACAATCGCGTAGGCTATATGTAGATTTTACACTAAATCACAAATCTGGCTTTATGTATTTGTGCAATGAATATCTTCAGGTTTTAGACTGTTGTTTAAAATGGAAAACTGACTGTGACACTGTTAAATTTAGTAAAAGGATTCAAGGTCAAAATATTTGTCAGATTCAATTCAAATAATGCTTAGCTGCATTCTTATTTGCTGTGGTTGTTCTTTTTTTTTTTTAACAATCTTTGTTTTTGGTGGTTAAAGTCAAGGAATCAAGTTATGCAAACTGTGCTAATTCTGTGTTTCTCACAAAAAACTTAACTTGCTCTAAACGTATCCACCACTAACAGTAGCATTATTAGCTCGATGTTCTAATGTGAACTGTATTACAAAGGCACGACAAACCAAGAATGGGGGGCACTCACAAAGCAGCGTATTCAACTATTCTCCTCTCACACCCACACAAGGTTTTCTTTATTATATCAGTTATTTTAAAAGCTAAGAGCACACACGTGATCAAAAGGCCAGATTGTAGGACTGTTGTGACACCGTGTTCCATTTTGGAGAGTGTTTTCCTGAGGTTTTCATTATTTACTCGACAACACTTTATAATCACTGGCTGCCCAAAAACGGTATTTAACAAGAATTGGTTGAGTGGGTGCGTTAAGATATCTAAGCTTGACTGACAGCCTCTACAATCCCCGAGATAAAGCCAATTAAATAACTTTAGGAGACTGAAAATAGAGAGGAATCATTGCGGACTTTTAAAGCTGGATAAATAAATGCAAAATTATATGACCCACCTCAGAGGTGCTTGATTTCACTGCATATGCATATTGGAGATTAAAAAACACCTATAAATATTAATGTGGGGCAATTTCCAGAGTGCAAATAAGCAGTGCATTATCTCTGTGTGGGCTTAGAGTGGAATCAGCCTGATGCCCCTTCCTTCACCAGAGCAAGCCAGACCGACACTCAAAGATGGACTAATGGAGTGGATAATACTCATTAAGTTCGAACACAGGCAGAAGAGCTAGGAGTGAATTAATGTACAGTTAATGCCTACATAACTAGATTAATTCATGAACGTATACCACAGGAGCAGTCCCACAATTGTTTAAGACACCATTTCAAAGACAAACCAGGCCACAGCACACGATTTTTTTTTTAGTCCCTGACGTAAAGTCATTGCTATTTTCAGTTTTAGAAAGCATGAAAAGTGATCTGATTTGTATACATATCCCATTTAAACAGAGGGAAGATTAGAGGTGCATCAATCTTGGCTCAGCCCCAGGGAATGAAGGAAAAGGTTACTAAATTTATCACTCTGCCTTCTGTTGCAGGAGATTTAAATATGGACTTGGAGTCTGACTGACCGTCCTCTGAGGGAGAATATAGCTCCACCTCTGTGTACTCTCACAGCACAGAGACCATTAATTACACACACACACACACACAGTGGCTCGATCACATGCCTGCGCCTGCACACATACGATATCAAAACTGAATCAGGAAATTTAGTTTTCTCTTTTCAATTGTCCGATCTGTTATCTTTGGTTTTGACAGTTCATTTCCCACAAATACTACGTGGCTTAGTGCAAAAGTGCAGTAGTTAAAAAATGATATAAATATTGAACAGGTTAGTCTGAAGGAAAAACTATTAAGAATAATAAATCACGCCTAAACATTTACTGTGGAAAAGGATTCGTATTTTTAGTTACAGTAACTCATATCCCAAAACGGGTTTATAGATATTCTCATCTCAGTTTTGTTGGTTGCAAATCCTTTTCTGTGACTTGCTGCATATGTCAAAGTTTATATTGTATTTTGGCACAAGTAGTTTAATTTGAAAATGCCAAAAAGGGGTACACCTGCTGAACTCCACAAAAAACATGTAGATAGTCTCGGTGAATGATCTTTAAGGGCCATGACACACAAACCCGTGATCAGAAAACGAACACTGATCAAGACCAACTGCCACGTTGGCCCTTGTCCTCTTTGCCTGAGCTGACAAGTGGCACTGGCTTCCTGTTCTGTGCTTGTGTGAAAAGAAGACCTGGGACCAGGTACTGTAAATGAATCCGTGTTAATTAACGATCTGCCTAATACCAAGTTACAAATTGTACCGGTGTTGTTAATAACCAGGTCTTTTTTTCTTTCGTAATCAGAGTCGTGTCTTTTACCGAATAATTTTACATGTCAAATTGGTCAAAAAGCTGCCGGGGGTCCAATAAGCGCCAACAGTGAGGGACACACAGCACAGTCTACATGCTCTGAGAAAGCCTGATGCTGGCTGCAGGCTCACAATTGGTTTGGTGTCTCCCAGCCTCAAGGACAGTTGGTTAACTACTACAATAGTCCTTTGTCCAAGTTTGCCAACACATGAAGCCTCTGATCTGATTGTAAAAAAATACGGGAAGTGATCTCATGCTTCTATCACCCTGCACTGTACATGAAGGACATATTAATACTCAACCAAAATGAGCAGTATTAGACTGCACACTGCATCTTACGTACACCAAGAATTGTGTTAGGACTGCCACACACACTCGCACCTTGGATTTTGTCTTCTTGGACTTTTTTATGTAAACTGTTGTCATGTTGTTGTACCCGGAATCAAATTTTATGTGTGTTCCATATTTAGCTGATAATGACATCATTTTAATATGGACGATGGAAACCAGCTGACGTTATAGTAGATTCAGGTTAGAAATGCCAAGACTGCTACAACTGTTAGATCGACTATTGTTTCACAGATTGACTTGACAGAATCAAACTGAAACACTTTGTTGTTTAAATGGTGAACTGATTGACCATTCGCAATAATGCTGTTGTAAGTCTATTGTTTTTTTTCTTGCTGAAATCTGAAAAATTAATAATGAAAATAACTTTACTCTGTCATTAGTTTGGCAACCATCACCAGGAAGCAGAACCACTAATAGGTTGAACCTCATCTTACAACTTCCAAAGTTGGAAAATGCTGAAATAGAAAATACACAATACATCATAATACTCCCTGCTAACTTGTTACATATAATCATATGCATACACTCAGAAACACACTCACAGTTTAGGTCTACTTAAAGTTACACTGTAGATAGATTTCTGTACATGTGTAATTCTGCAAAGTCTCTCTTAAAAATATTCCTAAACAAATAGCAGCACACTCTTGCTAAACACTGTTAAGAGGATTTTCTACCTGTTTCTCACATTGCCCATAATCTGAACCTTGGTCTGGTTGAAAGAAGCAGATTTCTCCATGGTTCTTTGCCATCTCGATCAGGCCCATTGCCGTCCTCACCGTAGCATTGCGAGCGTGGACAAACACCATCACCTGAGTCACACACACAACATACAAGTTTCCTTATGAAAACAGACAAGTTTCGTTATGAACTAATTTTGTTCAAATGAACGCTCTGCACATATTGGGAGCTTTTCGATTACTTATTTTGGTGAACTAACGACACATAAAACCTGGCAGCAAAGTTTCTGACAAAATCTGACAAAAGGTAAAGCTATCAGTCTACTGTGTTGGAATATGGAGCCAAAAATTCAGTCACTATCCAAACATACATAGATTCGACTATATATTATCAGACCAAACTACATTGTATGGCTTCACACATATGCAGTAAGCAGCTGTGTGTATGCTGCAAACACAGTGGGTCCAAAGAGACCGCTGCAGCAAATGTTATTTATTGAAGGTGTTTTATCAGCACCACTGAGCTGTGTGGAAGCATTGTCGGCAGTAACCGCCGGCTTCTCAGCTTATTAAACTTCTTTCTGGCAGCATGCTTCCCACCCGGAGGCTGCTGGGAAAGGAAATTTCATCCATCAGATCCTCCCAGATGAAATTAATATATGTCACAGCCACTTCTTGACAATTTAATATTGAGCAAAGAAGAGGAACCCGACTGCGCGGTGGCCTCAGTGGCCTCACCCTAAGAGCCGGACTGGACCATTGTATCGTTTCAACCACGGAGATTAAAAAGTTGTCAGTGGTGCAATAGAATCAAGCTGGCTTACAAGTTCTCAAGGGATCCAGAAAGACTCATATTAAGTGTGTCTCTGAGGGAACGAATGGGCAGGAGAGAGAAGGGAAAGAAAGCATGAAAAATGATGTGTATGCGTATGTATGTGTGCACTTGCAATAAAATGATGAAGGCAGGATAACAACTGTGCTCAATAGGGAGCTCAAGCTAAACAGTATAGTCTGCATTCACAACTCTCGTATTCCCACTAGGCCTTCTGTGGCTGTAGAGGCAGAATGTTAGGAGGGTGGTGGTGGGCAACACTGGGATGACTTTAGATATTAGGTGCTCAATCCAAAAGGTTTATGAAAAATAATTACTGTTCTAATTTCTTTGCATGAAAAAATGCAAAGAAATATTTGGGAACATTTTTTGCTAATATTGTTCCCTATCTTCATTTTGTTTCAGCTTGCACACTAAGCCGTGGCGGAGAGCCGACTCTAAAGGGTGTGTTAGCATTAGCAGATTCGGTAGCTGAAACACTGGCAGATTACATTTGCCATTTCAGCAGACACAATTGAAGGTACTGTAGCCTGCTAGAAAATTTTGTGTGAAAATGAAGAACAATTAAAAAACACATTTTAGAATGAAAGGCTTTGCATCAGGAAAATGGCATTACAATCTTGCAAAGCTTTCACACTACACCAGAATTTTGCATTGACTTAAATGAAATGCAGCTTAAATAACATTGTCTTCAAATACTGATGATCTGGTTAGTATGATGCCCTATTAAGGATAAAGGAAGGAAGGAAGATCAATTACACACATTCACACTAAAATCATACCCTTTCTAAATCGAACTATGCTTTGCATAGTCATATCATATTGCATCTACTACTACTCTCCTTTCGGCTTATCCCGTGAGTTCAGGGTCGCCACAGCGGATTATTGTCCGCATGTTGATTTGGCACAGTTTTTACGCCGGATGCCCTTCCTGACTCAACCCTCCCCAATTTCTACCGGGCTTGGACCGGCACTGCACAGCTGGGGAGGGGAATGGGCTGTTAGGGGTTCAGTGTCTTGCCCAGGGACACTTTGACATATAGCCAGGGCCGGGGATCGAACCACTCACCCTGTGGTCCGTAAGCAACTGCCTTTACCAACTATAGCCGCCCAGTCATATCATATTGCATATGCTTTGAAAATCCATGCATACTATGATTACAGTACATTCACTCATACATGATTACTATAAACATGTACCTGTGTGGAGTGTATCATGCTGAATAGCTCTTACCTGATGTCCAGCTTTCACCTGCTCCAGAACTTTGTTGTAACAAACCTCCTCCGTGTCATGAAGTTGCTGGATCTGAACACAGGACAAAACCACCGTAATGGTGAAGTTGTATAACTTCACTCATTATTGTTTCACTGAACAATGATAGTTTACATAGAGAATACACATTATATCAACATTATAGCCTCAAGCAATTATGTAAACATAGAATAATCAGAATGTATTTCCCCAAATTCCACTCGTGAGCTACAAATGCACAGCATTTTCATTTAGCTAACTAGCTTCACTGTAAAGATATTATAATTCTGAGCATTTGTGACAAAAAAAAAAAAAAAAAACAGAACAAAACAAACAAAAAAAAAAGGAGTCATGTCAGTTTTAGTTGTGTGGGGATGGTTAAAAAAGATGATTAATTTAGAAAATGACAGATGTTATCCCCTAAGAAGTGATTTTAATTTCAAAATCTATTTTAAAAGATTTATGAGTAATTAAGAGCCTCCCACTTACTACTTACTACTCACCCAGCGATCTAAGATCTTATCAGTTAGGTTTGGAATAAACTCAGGATCATGCACCATTTCTCTAAGGTATAAGCATTCTCAATAATTTAACACTTTGTGTGAGTGTTTCCAATTCATTACTGTGTTTTAAATGCATTGGCTCTGCCCTTTTATTGTTTTTGTTTTAAGTTCTATCAATGGTAATGTAATGTAATTGTTTTAACCTTTTCTTGTCCATCCATCCTCTTTACGGTCATAAAAATGTGTGTTTAATAAAAATAATGGTGTACATTTGGGACAAGAATTCATCTTTCCTATTTATGTTGGAGTGATTGGTTAAATTAAAAATCAGTCTCTTCCAATTCCACATAAAGTTTGAGATCATTTTTATGTGTTGATTAAAAGTGTTCTGAATTTGTAATGCTGATTATTGATAACTTATATGTGTAGCATACATTTTACTGGCCAAGGCAATGTTGCAGTATGGTTCAGTGATAATTAAAATGCAAAAAAAACAAAAAAAACAAAAAAAAAAAACAATTAACAATGTAGTTTTAATAGCTTATCTCCAAGGGTTTGTAAGTACATTGACATTATTATTGTTTATTTACCTTGTTGGTGGTTTTGATGCCGACAAACGTTTGTCCAAGGGGCACCGGTCTGAAGCGACTGTCAAAGAAGAAGAGGCCGATGTAGGGGTTGACATGCAGGAAGGCGGCCACATCCAGGTAGTTAGGCAGAGTAGCTGATAGTCCCAGGATCCTGATCATACTCTGGGTGGACTCCACCTAACAAAGAGACAATACAGTGTGATCATTAAAAAATGACTTATGCATATGGTTTTTATGCTATGCATTTACCCAGGCAAAGGGCAAAGTACTAGGGTATCCCTTCTGTGAAATGACCTTTATGAAGTGCCCACAACTCACAACTCAAGATAGGGAAGGGCAACATGTGCACTGGTGAAAAAATCTTGGGCACCGAAGAAAAGCATAGGTGAAAGACCTCCTTAGAAAGTCTTCATTTGGTTTTTGAACCAAATCCATTATGTTGTGTATCAATGTGGGTGAGAAGAGAGAAAACTGGTGGGGGTTGGGTGGACTCTATCTGTTGGCCCTGTGCTGAATGTGACAGGGAAGATTGGTAAGGCCTTTAATGTGATGCAGTACCTGTCAAACCATCCCATCAAGATAAGACCTAACCAATCCCTGCTGGAGGAGCAGGCCTGCACTACACATCAATGCTGCTGAACCTTCTTACTGCAGATGTAGACTGTGTCTCCCACAGCGAGTTTTAACTTACGTTAACTTTTACCTCATGTAGTTTAACAGCTTCTCTCCATTAGAGATCAAGAAACTAGGTCTCAGGTAAGTTTGTAAAATTCTACTTTTTTTAAACATAAGCTGATTATGGAAAGGAAATGAAAAATTAGCACAAACAAGAACTCAAAGCTTCTGTATCTTTGCTTTCGTACGAATATGTTTGCCAAGAAAATGATCGGAGCAAAAGTCATTCCACTTTTCTAAATAGAAGACAAACATAGTTTGAATAATTATAGACTATTGTCCTTGCTCTCACTATTTTGTAAAGTGCTAGAAAACTTCTTTATACAAAAATGTAATACTTTTTTAGAAATGAATAAATTGTTGAGTGAGAGTCAGCAAAAATTTTGGACACATAGATCTAATAAAATAAATGACAACAGCTGTGGTTATTTAACATTTGTTGGCTAATAGGATGAATTAAAAGTTTTAGCACAAAGTGCTGTAAATGAAATGGTCAAACGATTAGACTTCCACACTTCAGTAATTGGTGTAAACCCCCTTTTCAGCAGCTTCAGTTCTCGAACAGACACCTTGACATGTTCATGTAGAATCTGCGTGTAGAAACACTAGGCAGCAAAGCAAACCCAAATCATGACACTGTTAAAACATGACATTTCTCATTCGAGCCAAAAGGTTCATTAGGGATCACAGTCTGCCCAAAATATGGTGGAATTCCAGGAGCAGTTATTTTGCTTATCACATAAATCGGTGGCTAACCCCATCATTCCCTCACTCTAACAAATCACCCTTAATGTCTAACCCTAACCATTTTCCTTTTCATTCATCTCTGTCAAGATTTACAACTTCCAGCTAAAGTCAACTACCCCTAGCAGTCCATCATCGTTGGCTCTTTGACTTCCTTTGGAAAGTCCTACTTTGTAATTATCTGCCCAGAAAACAAACATTCAGCCAACAGCCCTCTGGTTTTTCCACAGGGCCTTGAGCAAACTGTAAACAAGTGCCAGTGTGATTTATACACAGGATTTATTCAATTTGAAATACAAGCACAAATATAAAGTCAGATCAACTGAAATTTAAAGTTACAGGTAATATTAGTTTAATCTGGATTTTCCCAGTATATGCTACATTTGATTTTTTTTACTGTATCTTAAAGGAGGATGACTATGGAAGAAAATCCGACTTTCAGCATGGACATGCATTAATTAGTTTAAAGCAGATTCATGATGTAGACAATGACTAAAAGTGGTGGTTAAAATATAATTATTTTAGTTAAAGAAAAGGCACAAAGAGATGTTTTCAGACATCCTTCTTTAATGTTACGGTTATACGTAACAGCCAAGTAACTGGAATTGACACACAGAAAGAGCAGGTAATATATTCTTTTCTCCCTGTTCCGTTGTGGCCATTTAAGTGTACACACAAATAGTATTTTGTTTATGAATCATATCTTAATCTGTAATTATGCGATGAAATGAGCAGAACGAATAATTAAATGAAATGAAATGATTAACGGCTGAATTTCAAGTTACCCTGAGGGGAGTGGGTAATGAGCTGAATAAAATCAAATGAATAGGTCACAATATTAAAATTAGTTAGTGTGACGATCTGTAAAGTCCTCTGTGGTTTTGCACCTAGATCAACATAGTACACAGAGCTACTGAGTAATGCTGAACATCACATTCAAGAAAAGCAGTGTCAGCAATTGTTAGTAGTTTTGCTGTACCTAAAAAACTTGACCCATTATAAAACCTTGAAACCATTTTAGCAGGATTGAGCTGATTCCTGCATCTATATAACTAGAAAGCTAAAGAATAGTCTAGGGTCTTGTAAAACTTCAGTGCTTGGAATAAAAATAACATTACCATATTAATGACTGAATTTAAATCTTTTAATATGACAACAACCATGATGGCTGTTGTCTCTACAACTTACACATCCGTGTATTGCATATTAGTATCGACTGTAATTCTCTCTTCATTGTGTGGTTCAGGGACCTAAATGACACAAGTGCACTATTGGTCTTTGTGCTCTTATAATCATTTACATATCACCTTTCACTTGGCAGTTTTATGAACATGAAACGTCAACAAACAATATTAAGATTAAACAAAATGCAAAATTAACCCAAGTAATAGCACATTAGGTGCTGCAGCCAGTGTTCCACACTGAACAATGTGCCCCCACTGTGACACTGTGGAGAGTGTACAAGATTATACCCACTACAAAAGTTGCAGCAGTGGTTAGAAGGTATAAGAAGAGCCATATTACCAAGAATGGAACATGCAAAGATTAATAATGGAAAAGGGGGTGTCCGATGAGTTACAGCAGCATCAGTGACCGATCAGACAGTCTTAAAGGACATCGCAGGAAAGCAGCCTTAAAGGACAGTCTAAGAAGAAAACCAGTGCTCACAAAACAGCATAAATCTGCGAGATTAAACTTGACAAAGAACATCAAAATAAGTTTGATGAATGCAGGAAGTACAGACATTACACTCTGATGAAAACCAGAATCAATTTGGGAATCAGATTGGGCTCAGCATGTTTTATGTGCACCTTGCCAGGACCGGGACAGTGGCCATACAGTGCTCTCTCAAAGAAGTGACCAGAGAGTCTGCGGTTCTACTGCAAGCTATTTATGGATCTATGCACAATAATTTGTATTTTTCTGATATGCTCCATACATTTGTATGTAGGCCTCATTGTGAAAACATATGTCATATGTAATATTTCATTGCAGATTTCTTTTTCATGTGCTTTACAGGCTTTGCCACTATAAAAATGATGTTAAGTGTTTCTTTAATTGGTCTTTGACAACTTTTAACCTTGTACAAAATGTATAAAATGACAGTATCACAGTCTAAAATAAAATGTTCCATGATGTTGAAACTAAAAAAAACAGTTTTTCTCTACTAGCAGTGAAAAAGCTTGCATTCCCGTATATTAAAATGACAAAAAACCAAGAATTCTTTTTACCAATCAACATAATATTGAATGCACAGTTGGCCAATGAGTGTATAAAATAAAGATCAACAGCTTTCAGCTTGTCCCTTCAGGTGTCGCCACAGCGGATTGTGTTTCATTAAAAAATAGAAAGGTTTAAAATAATTTTACAATAACTTCCTTTTTATACATTAGTATAAAGTACATTAGAAACTTTTCTACTAGCTGAATCTGCAGTAAATACAATGTTCCAACATCTTCCAAGACTTGAGGTAGAAGAATAACATCAAGTCTATCATTAGAGACTCAGCGGAGGATGTGCTTCCTCCAGCAGCTAAGGAATTTCATTCTACCACACGAGCTGCTAATCCAGGTCTATTCATCCATCCATCCATCATCTTATTCACTCATCCTGTTCAGGGTCTTGGGGGGGCTGGAGCCTATCACAGCTGCTATTGGCAGAGAGATGTGGACAGGTCCTGGACCCTGGACAGGTCACTAGTCTGTCCAGAGAGACATACACAGACAGAAAACCATCCAAGCACACATTTACACCTACCGACAATTTAGAGTCACCAATTAACCTAACATGCATGTCTTTGGATCAAACCAGACCAAAAGGAGAAAACCGCAAGCACAGGAAGAACATGCAAACTCCACACAGAAAATCCACAGAGAGGGATGTGAACTGGGGAGCTTTCGAGCTGTGAGGTGGCCTGACTGTGCTGCCCTAATTAAGTTCTACTCTGCTGTTCCTGAGTGTTACCTGTGCTCCTCCTTCATAGTCTGGTAGGGAGCATCCAGCTAACAGGACAAGAACAGACTACAGTGAACAGTGGAAACTGCAGAAAGAAAAATCCCTGGTGCTCCCCTGCCAAATCTCCAGGACTTTACACATCTAGAGCCAGAAAATGTCAAAAAAAAAAAACTGGACACTTTCTAGCTTTCTAGCTTCTCCTCTGGCAGGAGTTACAGAGTTCTGTCTTCCAAAACCACCAGATGCTGAAACAGTTTGTTCCTCAGGCCATCACACCCATTAACAGCAACCTCACACACTAAATGGTGTACACTAAACACTAGACATACTAATACTCAACTACATCCACATACAACGACCAAACCCGAACACACTGCTCTTCATGTACACAAGAGATTGTGTTGGAACTTCTGCACACATGCTGCAGGTACTGCTGGTTTGCCTTCTTTATGTCATTCTTATGTTGTCTGTACGTCTTTACAACTGAACATGTCCTTAAGAGCAAGTAACAACCTACAGTAAAGCAAATTCCCTGTATGTGTTGTACTTGCATAATAAATCTATTCACTTTAGAAGTTATCATTGTTTAAGACACAAGTGCCCTACTGCCAATACTTCAAACACTGATAAATGCCCTCCATGGTCTTGAGTTAATGACTTGAGTCAGTGTAAAATGGCAAAGCAGAAATGTAATGATTTTGAATTAGACCACAAATGCTGTGTTGAAAATAACACTCTAATATAATGTTCATCAAGACAGTGGACTTGTCCACAGCTTGACGTGCATTGCTCTCTGGTTCAAACCTGCAATGTTTGCAGGTACCTAAAATTTGTGACTGTCACTTATCTTCCAGAGGGCTATTTCTGGTCCTAACAAGACACGAGGGCTACTGACAATCTTCTGATTACTTGTTTATTAGTAACAATAAAACTAAAGCCACTACATGAAAAAATGAATGCCAGCACCGAGAACCCCCTCAAACATCGCTAAATCCTAGCGGTTAATGGCTGTTTACAGCCTTTGAAGTACACATTAGCCTGCACCATAAATTGTCTCAATGCACTCACTGGCAGCTGGGGGTTGGTGGTGAAGCTTTTAGAGGAAGAATTGTAATACAGTGGATGCTCCATGAACATGGCAGTGATATCTGAGCTCACCAGAAGAAATGCACCTGAATAAATTGAATTCCTCTGACTCCCCTAACCCAATTACAGTAATCAGGTTTTTGGCTTACATGAAATACTTACTTAAGAAATCTGATTGTTACTGCAGCAAACATGGACATTAATCAATAATCTGCCATCATTGTAGGGCAGCAGAATAGGTATAGAGATATTCATTCTTTTATTGCCATCTATTGTGTGGAGTTGGGCAGGTAGAGTACACTTTATTCATCATGACTTTATTACTGCAAACAACTACTTGAAGCTGCTGCTAAAACACAATTGAGGGCTGCAGTTGTTCAGGCTGCAAAAAGGGAAACACTCTGCGGGGTCATCACTTTGATATTAACATAAAAGCTGTCATTTGATTGTCTGTTTATAAAAAGATGCAATTAGTTCTGCTTTGAAAATTGGTATGTCTGTCTGACACATTGGCAGTGGCGTAAAACTCCAGTGGGCGGAAACCTTATACGTCAAGAGAGAATAGGCACAAGATTGTGTTTGACAGACTGACATGTCTACATCTGAGCAAGTACCACTCGTTTGGACTGAACAACCCTATCATTTCACACTATAGTAATTATGCTGGTGTTAAAAATCGCAATACACGTAATTATAAAATACCTTACACAGTATACAGAAAGCGTAGACAGACTACAAAGAGAAGCTCTACAGTAGTGCCACATTATAAGGTCTTTATTTTAGAGGTTAGGCCGATTTCATCTTGAATGCAGTGCATAATTGTAGCAGCACAGTCAGCCAAGAAAATGTAGAAAACAAAGCCCTTCCAAGCAAAACATCAAAGTGTCTAGGTTCTAAACTATTTGCATAAAAAGAGGGACAAATATCATTTAGTTTACAGGGATTTCCATATTAATGTGTCTGAAGACACTAGCGTATCGGAAGCAGCCACCATAATTCCTTCAGCACAATCTATTATAGCAGTCTGTCAGGTGTTGCAATTACTGGGCAGAGAGCTGAAGGAGGTGGGGGGGGGAGGGTCTGCCAGGCATACTACTGGCACTCAGCATCTTCTGCTGGAGGCTGGACTACAAGCTGTTTACAAGTTCTCACACAAAGACAAACAGAAGCATGCTGTTTCTGACCCAGTCACATAGACATATGATTAGTAGAAGGACTAGCCTGACATACTGTGTAAAGGTACAGTGACCTAATTCTGAGAAGCCTCTGCAGACCAAGAGACTCGTTTATAGAGTCTAGGCTTACATGTTCAACAGACTGGCAGTGCACATTAGCATACAGGTTTACCCCACATTTTTTATTAAAGGGAGCGGACTTAAAATGGACACGGTGCCATCCAGTGTAATTATATACAAAAGTCAAGCAATATATACTGCCTTTGACATCAGTTAACATAAACTAAAAGATAGAATACTGTGAGTCTAATGATGCACTATGATGTTACTGATGATGACACTGTCAGTGGGACGGAAGCTGAATGCACTATGCTGTAGTCATGCAGTAAGTTACAGTGACTCTGGAGACAGGGTCAATATGTCCCTGGAAATAGGAACAGTCAAACATGCTACGCTACTTACAACACCATTACTCAAATTAGTCTATGACTGGGCTTGAACCAAGCCAGTGTGTCCCACAGCCACAATTCATATCAATCCATTGTAGCTGCCCTGCAAAGAAGCCCAAGTTTTATTCAAAGACATTTTGTGTTTCTAGTGCCTAAGTGGCCTTTTTGGACAGAGATCTTGGTATAATGCCTCACAACTTGCTTATTTACACACATCCTAATAAAATCATAAAAACCAGTCTGTCTGATTTAAACGGCTGCTGGCCTCCCAGCAGTAGGGGTGTGACATTTAAGTTGACATCCAACATGACCTCAAACATGCACTTCAGCATCTGAATCATGTTTTGTCTTGAATTCAGGTAAAAAAAGAAAAAAAAAACAACACAAAGCTAATTGAATGGTTTGCTATATTGCCCAGCCTTAATACAGAGGCATGGTGGCAAAATGCCACCATAATCCTGCCTTGAAGAGACTGACTGTATAATGAGCTAGTGTTTACTGAGTCCAGCTCTACAGTTGTGTTCTAGAAACCAACAGTCTATAGAGTCTGCAGTCAAGACGCTTTAAATTTGTTCACTGCAGCACAAACTCTAGAGGTGTTAAAGTGCACAAAACGCCCAGTCAGCCCTTCTTCAGTAATATCAGTAATACCTGCAGATAAATGGGCTGTGAACCGAGTAAACAGTGGTCACATGTACAGACCAGTTTTCAATTACCTTGCGGTTAACCCCACCAAGAGGTCTCAGTCACTGCCCAGCACAGCAGTTCATCACAGCATCTTTGCCTCTTTGCCTTCCTCTCCCTCCTCTGAGGTCCTTTAGCATACAACTGTTGTGCTCATATTTGTGAAAGTTCTCACAATGGGTTATGGTTACACTTGTATGTTTGCAATTTAAAGATCTATGTATTATATACTAATTAAAGCCACAATGAAACTTTTTTAATTACAGCATTTTGTTTCTACTTAACCTGACTAAGAGTGCACATGTGCATTTATTGGTTTTTGCATACACAGAATTTTAGTCTCTAATCTTGACTTTGAACTTTCCTGGGTGTCGAAAGTCCAAATCAAAATGATTTCATGAACTGCATGATGAGTCATATCATTCAGTGCCAAGCACAAACAAAACTGACAAAATGTAAAACACAGAGTTTGGTGCTTGGCTGATTCAATGATGCTGGTGCAAATCTCTCTGCATCTTTTTACATCTTCTCCATTGGTTCATTTCATTCCGTGGACAGACACATGACAGCAGATCATCATAGTAAGATATGACACACTACGGCTGCCTTTGTCAATTACATACTAATGTGACTAAAGCTAATGTGAAATATCCAGGCTGGTTCCTCTACAGATATTAGTCATCATTGGCGAAATCACTTTCACAGACAGAGCACACATTATTTTTCATGTAGTGTAGCAGTTAGTGCAGTATGTCTCATGCTGTGTCTGTGACATGTTACTTGCACTTGTGTGCTGTTATTTCACCGTCCAGGTGCCCAAGTGACAAAGACAGGCCAACTTTAAGCAGTTCAACAGAGGACCAGCATCACTGTTTTTACAGTCAATATAAACACTCTGCAAGATATTAATAATCCATTGAGATCACAAATATAATTGTGCAACGGCACTTTAAACACAGAAAACTGAAATTACAAATAGCAAGTAACAGTAAGTCAGTAAAACTTTAAAAATTTAAAAATCACTTTCAAATATAATGTGGATATCGCAAGCATGTAAGTAGGACGGCCACTGTTTGTCAATACAATCAATTTCAGAAATGCAACATCATTAATATTTACAAGAGATGAACTTTTTATTTTATTGGTTCTAATGTTTTGTATTGCAGTTGCTTCCTGTTAGTTGTTTTTGGCTGCAGCCAGCAGTGCAGTTTTTTGAAAATCATGGCAGTTGCAGAGTCTGACTCATTTGCAAAAGATGTTCAGATCCAAGGCTGTATAAATGTGGGAGTACTTCAAATGATCAGGTTTGCAGACTGTGTTGAGTTTTGTAGGAGTATCTAAACCCCACAAGCATCTGAAGTGAAAACACAAAAGGAGCTGCTCTGATAATTAACTACTGCAAGTCTTGTCTATTTACATTTATTAAATTACAATCACCAGGAAAAGGGTTTTAATATTGTTTGTCTCCTAAACTCATTATTAAAACCATAAAGTTGTTTGGCTGCTAGATTACTATTTCCACAAAATAAGTGTTTTAGAAAACATTTAGCCATGACTTATTCTTCATTAACTAGCAGTGCCAGTGTGTCTACTATGTTCGTACCCTCTTTTATACATTCTACAGAAAGTGCTTGTTGGGACGTGTACCATATTTGAAGAAAAGTTAATCACTGTGATTATTCGACTGACCTGTGAAGTTCTTTATATATTACACTAAGGAAAAAAGTAATTTCAAATCTACTACTACTCTCCTTTCGGCTTATCCCGTGAGTTCAGGGTCACCACAGCGGATCATTGTCCGCATGTTGATTTGGCACAGTTTTTACGCCGGATGCCCTTCCTGACGCAACCCTCCCCAATTTCTACTGCGCCGGCACTGCACAGCTGGGGAGGGGAATGGGCTGTTAGGGGTTCAGTGTCTTCGGGGATCGAACCACTCACCCTGTGGTCCGTAAGCAACTGCCTTTACCAACTGAGCTATAGCCGCCCCGTTAAAAAAGAAAAAACGTAATTTCAAATACCACACACAAAACAATAACAATTTCACATTTCATAAAAGTAATAATACTACTACTAATGACTTCGGATATGATAGCTGATAGCAGCACTGTAGGTTGTTCCATGTTTAGGTTGGAACTACATGTTTAGACGTCATAGATCCGTCCCCGCCAAAACCACTGGGAGGGCAGAGAGAGACATTTGTTTTACAAGTCACTTGTGATAAAGTGGAGAAATTGCTGTGGGAAGAGTTAATGAGATGGGAAAACCATCTGAACTAAATGTGAAAAAAATGTCAGAGGTGCCAGCCAGTCTTCACTCACAAATAACTGGTGCACAAAATAACACGTGAAAGCAGCCCACCAGCCATGATACATACAGCATACCTGCACACGTCGTGCTTAAAGACCTACAGCAGCTGAAGCTAGACCAGAGCAGATTTAAGCACATACACTTAAATCAATCAGGAGAGGAGATTAGATCTTAATTACAAATATTCCATTTCTTTCATCATGTATTGAATACATAGGTTAATGGTCATTTACACACACAGACACACACACGTACTTGAAAGCTGAGCCAAAAGTACAGGCACCATAAAATTGAAACAACTCAGTCCACAGCCAACCAGCAGCATGCACAAGACAGAGCTGTGTCAAAATATTCACACTTGCGATTTTAAGGCCCATATTTCTTTAAATGTTGGTTTCTGCTTGTAGTGTATCTATAGATGGACAGACAACTACCACTGAACTACTTTATAACGGAACCAAAATAAAATAAAAACATGATCACTGTCAGGAAAGTTGAGAAGTTAAAAGAGGCATCTTTTTCCAGTCCTTTCTAAGCAAGTTTATGGTTGTTTATTTGCAATGAACAGAGATAATGATCCCACTAATCTATATCTTTTTTATGATTGTACTCTGAGGAGAAGTAGGATGTTTAACTCAAACTGCAGGAATTGATACCTTAATTATTATCTCACAGTCACTGCTGCAGGCAAAAGTGTTCAGTGGCAGTGTAACAAGGTGTATGTCACATGTTTAGTCTGTACGTAAATACAAATCTATGATGAACAAATGACTGTGGAGGAAACCGGCAGGAAACAGGACTAACCTGTCTGATGGTCCTAGCCACCAGGCTCTCCAGTACTGGGCCTCGATCTTCATGAAGAAGGTGAACCTCATCCAAAATCAGGAGACGCACTATCTGAGAAAGAGCCACATCTCCGACACTCTTCCTGGTTACAACATCCCACTTTTCTGGAGTCGTCACCAACATCTGGAAAAAAAAAAAAGATCCTGGTTTGATGTTTTCTAACATCAATTCTAACCACAGACCACAATTATCAAGCCAGTGATTCACAAAATGAAATATATCATCGACCAGACCAGAACGAAAATTAAGACAGACTATACATGAGCATTAAGATGAAGAAACACAAGAAAAAAAGAAATGTGTAATTGTGTGATGACCATGGTAATTAAAATACAACTTTTGTGTATTTAATTATTTTGTACACTAATTTCAACATGACTGCCTTATTATAGTTTCTACAAATAAAATAGATACTAGGGCAGAAGTCTGTTGCTTCTGTACACTGCATTCACATTGAATGAAACATGTACGATCACAATTTTCAAAAATGTTGGGACGTGGTGTAAAGTGTAGATTAAAAAAAAAAACACAATGATTTCCAAATCATTTCAAACTGGTTTTGGATTGTAAACACTAAAAATGGTAAAACTGGGAAACGTAATCAGTTTTTGAAACTTATACAGTTGCCTGCAAAAGTTTCCCCTTAATGTGAAGTGGCAAAGAGAGTAAAACAAATGTAAAATTGCAATAAATTGGAGAATTTCATTATTTGCTGCTCATTATATTAATAAAACTTTCAGAGAATTCAGAGAAATCGCTGTAGGCAAGGGACAAGGCTAAACAAACAGTACTATCCTAACAGGCCGTTAGGAGGAAATGGATTCTGCACGTGTTACAACAAGTATCCAGGTGCTAAATTGGCCTGCCTGCAGTTCAGACTTGTTACCCACTGACAACATCTGAAGCATTATTATACCACAATTCTTTTACTAATGTACCGTATATCTGAATTCATAACAAAGCTTATGGAAGAGAGTCAGTCAATGACAACAATTAAAATCACAACATATAAACATTTGTTTAATTGTAATTGTAAAGAAGGACACTCTATAACAAAATAAAATAAAGTTTTCATTATTGAGGGTCTTTGTGCAACTCCTTACCCTCAGTAACTGCCTGGGAAAAAATAATATACTGCTTATTATAGAAACAGAAGCTCTGAAAGCCTGACTCAGTGTGAGTCCAGGAACTGGAGAGCAGCAGCAGGCGAGCAGACTGTCAAGTGTCGATCATATCTGTCATTCAACGCCCACATGACACGTATCAAAGTCAAAAGAAATATTAACTTAGTGATTATGGAGAGAAATTGAAGCTTTTTGAATGGGATTCGGTTGGAGCCTGCATCTAGCAGCCATCAGTGGCACTGCAATCTACAATAAGACATGTTCACGCTGGCTTCAGTCTTCGGCTGTGGTTGTTGCCTCTTGATTTACATCCAAGTTGTTGCTGCTCATGCAAGACTCAGGTTCTAACAGTTAAAAGACTAGGGAGGAGTGTCTGGAGCCAGAATTTGTTTTGAGTTTCATCACATCTTCCCTTGGCTCCACCTAAATTTCATACTAAAAGCTGCAGGAAGATATATTGGACAAGGTTGCTCAGATTGAACCTTTTCTACTGTCTTTCAACATCTCTTAAGAGTCAACCAGCTTTGAAGAGATCCAGTAATACATTCTTTACATATGCTTTTGGACATTAGCTCTATCCTCTTTTGGACAATCACGTTACTCTTACCATCTGCCAGGTTTTTAGGTATACAGTTGCAAAATTCTCTTTGAGTGCACCATGGATGTTTTAAGATTTTAAGATTATTTTCGAGATTGCTGCTGAGAAAAACATGCTCACAAATTTCTCCAGGATACCATGTTGGATCCATGGTTCATCAATGCTCAATTGCCCGGAGCTCAGCTCATTACAACAGGTAAAGCTGCCAAATCATAAAGTTATTCACATCCTGTAGTTCACAGTGTTGTATGTACACCGTTGCCCGTAAAGTTCGGAATAAAATATCTTTTGACCTCGTCTCATGAAATTGTTGGGACAATGTGAATTTATTCGTAAAAGAAAAAGTGTATATTTTCTCAAAACCTCATTGACCAATCTGTTCCAAACATATCCCATTGAAAAGTAACCCAAAAAAGAGGAATGTATCTTTAAACTAATTTGATCCAACTTTATGGGCAACAGTGTAACATGTGGTTATGTCAGTCTAATCAATTACATCCACAAAAAGTATTTTTTATTTGTTATGTGTGATTTGATGTGAACATTTAGAATAATTACTATATGTTCAACAGAAAAAAATAGCTCATCTTCTTTGTCCATTGCTCATTACTTTTAATAAATGCAATTTCATTCTCTCTTTTCAGGAAAAGTACTACAATGCATAAAATGGTGTGTGAACTGTTTGGCAACCTGTCTGTGGGTGTGCAAATTCCTATTAAACTCTTTCTGTAAAAGCAGTTTAATAAATCCTCTCTAGTTTGCATTTAAATCAATCTATCCACCCATTAGAGACTGGCATGCTCATAGAACAGGAGGCGTTTGTTCCTAATTGGAGCTACTGGTTAATTTAAATGGAGGCTCTGGCAAATGGACCGCAAGCCAGAGTGCTTTCTTAATTGCTTCACAAAAACACAAATTTGACAAACTATGTTTTCTGAACATCATGTCCTCATGAAATACACGGTATATTTGGTACCATATTCAATTATAAATGCTGTTCTCAAAGCTCTGAAGTTAAATTGTCCTTGAATCCACCAACAGTAAAATTTTAGTCACTGCTTGCAATGCACCCATGAGAATTTAAATATTTCTGGCACCAAAGCACCACAGCTCAGGACTTGAAAGTCACCCACTGTTGTGATGTGGTAGCAAAGAGAGAGAAGCTTTTCCTGCAGCGTCATGCAAATACCCTCTGATATCCTTGTTACACCATGTCTTCTACTGAGTTTCTTAGTTAAAATGGAACAAAAGTAGTTGATTAGAATCATCACGTTCAACATTTAAGAAGAAAAACAAGTAAGTCTATGTCCACTCTCTGAGCTTACAGAGTAGGCCATCATGGATTTTGGTCATTCACTGATGTAAGGGATTTACCCTTATGTTAAATCTTTGGCCTAAGTTGTTGCGACTGTATAAATGTGACAATGTGAGCAATGCATTTTTCTGTCAATTTGTGGCTGGAAGGTAAATCTAATATATAAATCTGGATAATGAGATATATATATATATACATTTAAAATGAATGCCTTGCTTTCACTGTGTCTTTTTGTAAAGCACAGGCACTCTGCACCTTACATTACATGGCCCTAAAGTTTACCAGTATGCGAGTGAAGGTAATGGATGTTCATTTAGCCAAGCTTCATGTCTTCAACCAATAACAAACCGTCTCTCTTCATTTAGCCGAGTGGTTTTTCTCATATTATTACTACAGTACTCCAATAAGACTGTTGGCTGTCCACACACTACTTGAATAGAACTCAGCTGATGGTGTCAAACATATTAAGAAGGCAACAGTTTCTAAGAAGAACAGTTACCAACTGCTTTTGGAAAGTAAAGCAGAGAAAAAGCAAAGTCACCGTTAATGTGTGCGCACAATGGTTAGTTAGGCCAAAAAAGAAAAAAAAAAAAACAAAGTTTGCGCATATTTCAATTTAGTTTGTTTTTACGACATGAACAAAAAAACCCAACAAAGCCAGTGATCACCTGAAAAAATATTCTGGATCTTTACAGTAAGAACATGACCCAATGCAGTCTGACATTTCAGTAATGAGTTGTAATAACTGTTTGTCAGTTGCCATCTGTGGATTTTACCTTTACATTTTCTGTCACTAATTGCTTTGTTCCTTGGTGTTATTTTTATAAACCCCATATTATGAAATTGTCTGAAAGACATCGGCAGCCATGTCAACTACTCTGCATTTGAACTGACTTTACCAATACATTCTGAAACATAATCCTTGACCTCCCATTTACAGGACAGTTGTCTTGTTATGAGATAGTCCTTTCTTGGATGTCATTGACTGATATTTTCTAACTGGACAGAGAAGCAAAAAGGGTCTAGAAGTCCCA
Source organism: Channa maculata (assembly GCA_020496755.1). Taxonomy (NCBI): domain Eukaryota; kingdom Metazoa; phylum Chordata; class Actinopteri; order Anabantiformes; family Channidae; genus Channa; species Channa maculata. The sequence goes on along the minus strand of CM035605.1, from coordinate 4,183,903 downwards.
GGAAGCCACCCACCTGCACACTGGCACCCGCATGGCGGCATCCCCCCGTACCATTTCTGTTTCCATGGTAACTATCGCAGTCATGGAAAGAGAAGCATGTGGGAGGAAGAGGTAGGTGGGAGGAAGATGGAGTGGGGAGGCTAGAGAAAGACATTTCCTGGATTGCGATATGTGAATAACTAACGGCTCGTCTAGTCAAATTGTAATGAAAACCTTTTCAACGCCTATTTATTTCTTTGGATCCCCGTTAGTTCTTATTAATATAGCAGCTGCTCCTCTTGCATTGTCATTTACAACTGTGTGTGTGCGCTCATGTTCAGTCCCCATGAGAATGCCACTTAACAATTAGCTAAATATGGGAATACACGTAATTACAATGGGATCTGTTGTTTTCTTCTGTTAAGTGGATAATCCTTAGTGTTCAGCGTGGGAAAAATTAATAAATACATTTCAATACAAGAATATTAAGTAATGGTAGACTGGTAGCCGGTCTATGTAGCCTGATCTAAGGAAGAGAATTAGCGGCAAAATTAAAAAGAAAAATGGAATCACAATGTCAAACTTAAAATTCAGACTTTTTAGACATTTATTTAATTTTTTCCAAGGAGTTAATACTGTAAGTACTGTTGGAGTTTTGATCCTTCAACAGTACTATCCCCTTTTTATACACCGTGCAAGCTGCTGGAGCCATGCCTGAAACCTGAACTTGACTAGGTCTGTCAAAAGGGCATGATCAAAGAACTCTGAAGAGAACCTGAGAACTTCGAGGAGAGATAGAAGACACCTCTGGCCCATTAAGTGTGGACAGCCCCTTTCATTCAACCGCTTGGTGTAAATGTACTGACTACTACATTTCAGATAGAAGGATGAGAGAAAAAGTTGAAGAAGGTGCAGTGTGGGATAAATAGAGGAATACTGCAGAACTGCAGTGAATCTAACTAATCGTTCCCTTTGTGTAATCTTTTCACATGACCTGATAGAAATGCAACTTTAATACACCTTCAGATTAGCTGGAATTGGCCTCATTTCACACACATACACACACACACACAACCCAACCTTTCCTTTTATGCGTTGATAAGTCCCATAGGGCTTATAAACTTTACCTCTAAGCTGTGCTACCCTCTCAAATCCAACTCTTTTGGATTTAATAGATATGTTTCTCCAACCTTCTCAGTTTCATAGTTCAGTCTTTCAGGATGGATTCTCCAACCTCCATTTCCCTCTGACCTGAAGAAGCCAGGCTCTCACACTAAATATGTGCTCAGCCCACAGCTTTTATCAGCATCGCTGTAATAAATCCCTCTTTTTAAAACAGACACAGAAACCCATGCGTAGGGCAGTTTTTTTCAGACATCTGAATGTGGATACACGTTCCACCAGTAAAACAAATTTACTTTATCAGCAGCTCAGTACTTAATTACTTAAATGATCCATTGAAATAACATATCTAATTGACCGACAAATCGAAGTCAGCAACTGAACATAATTGGTTAATTTTGCCATTGACACAACTGTTCTCACTTCAATGGCTTTACGAACAGACAACTTTGGGAAAAGATATATAACAGACATGCTGCAATAACACATTTTGAAGGTATTTTCTGAAACTTCTTTAAAGCCTAAAAGTTGGTTTCCCTAACTATTAACTAAGTTGGCTACACCACCATGCTTTAAGAGCTTGTCATTTAAATGATGAAGACAGGTGTTATTCCATTTTTTTTTTTAAAGAAGAAAACCCATTTCAACACTTTAACCAACAATCCTTCAGTCCCTATCTGTGGCACCCAGCCCTGAGCCAGCATAATTCTATTGAAGGACCAATGGGCTCGGGGCCAGCTGGCCACAGCAGGTTTATATCAAACATTACTGAAATAGGAGAAAATAAGTGCGTTGTTAGGGGATATTTTCAGCAGTAGATTAATCCACATTTGGTCTCTGCCAACAATTATGTGGGTCAATATAAATTGCTGTGCTTGTTTATGGGGTCTTTTAATAGTTTTTGGAAAACAATGGCGTTCTATGCCACACAGGACTAAGATACTGTACAACAGGGTCTGTTTACACACCTAATAAATGGCAAATGGCCTGCATTTACTGTATATGGTGCATCTCTACCTTATCGGTACCCCAAGGGATTTACACGGCTTCTCGTTCAGCCATTCCCACTCACAATCACATACACACACACACACACACACAGAGTGGGGATGCTATGCAGCTGATCTGACCCACCAGGAGCCACTAACTTGGGGTTCAGTGTCTTGCTCAAGGACACTTCAACATGTGACCAGAGGACATGAGAACTGAACCAATAACAACTGCTCTCACTGTCACAGTCACTCCTGTAGTATTACTAATGCATATTGTTAGAATGCATTCTTAGTAGATTTTGGTCTCAGAGAGAGCTACCAATTGTTTTGCACATTGGTCTTTGCTGACAAAAACGAGAAAGGGAGGTTTTTTTTTTTTTTTTTAACCCTCCGAGCAAGCAACTTGTATTTTGTCAACTCAGTTGCAAGACATTTGTTCTACCCTCAAAGTTTTTTTAGTGTTTGTAAAATTGTTTTCACTCACATATGCAGAAAAGTATTCTGTGCAATTAACGCACACAGCACATCACAGCAACTTTTAATTATTTTATTTAAACCTTCTAGCTATAGAGTAGGCTTTCATCCATCTATTATGTATACCGCTTATCCTGTTAGATGTGTGAAATCATGCTGTGTTGAGGACTATTCAAGAACTAACGTTTTAAGTACATTTTTATTTTAAGGAAAGATCTAATACTATCAGTAGTGGCATTACTGGAAAAACTTAACTATATAAATAACATACTTATATTCCAGTAATGGAATACCAGTAATGACAAGATTAGCAGGTGGTTTTACTAGAGAAATGTCTGTTTTAAACCTTATTGGGACTACAGAGGCACTTAGTCTATGCTGATTGCTAAGGTGTTGCAGAGTGAAACTTCTTGCCCCATTTACAATCTTTGGCTACACACAGTGGTGTTGCGTTGAAGCCTGTTTCCCCACCAAAAAACAAGGAAACAGACCCACACAGCGCAACAGCTGATCTGAGCTGCATTTTAACCTGCAACAGTGACATTCAGCGCTTAGATCATCAGCAAAATGTGAAGCTGCTCTGTAAACAACAAAGACAAAAAATATTCTTTTTTATTTTAATATTACACATTGTATATCACAATATACGGTCTGTAAGCCCGCAACAATTTGGATCGTCAGTTGTGAACGTGGTCAGTAATTATCACTACACTTACGCAAGATGCAATCCCCATACATTGCTAATGCTAATGCTAAACTACCCACATCTAAATATCTGCCACTTATGTTGTTGTTGCTGTTTTCCCTGACATCATTTCAAGTCTTCTTGAAGTCTTCAAGACTTTTTTTAGTCTTCAAAACTTCAAGTCTTGCCATGGCTTTTATTTATGTTGTAATAAAGAGGACATTCAACAGGAAGAAATGTTGTTGCTGGATGATTAGGCCTGCGTCTGCCACATGTGGTTAAAGTTTTAAAATCTCCAAGCGGAGAAGCACATGAACAATGACGCAGATGATCCTGCCGTGGTCTACGCATGCACTTGGGTTGACAGCATACATATCTTCAGATCTGATGATTTTAGAACTGATGAATTAAAATTGAACTCAAGCCAATGAATCAAAGCGTGAACCCAGGAACAGTGTCATTACTGTGGTGACAGGATTTGGATAATTTTACTGTCCTTTTTGCATTTTATGCACAAACAACAAAAGGAAATCGAATAAAATAGACATTGACAGACTGTATTGTACCATACTGCCAAAGAACGGAGCAATGCAGAATAGCTCTTCTTTTAATCTAACACACAAAAAAAAGTTACTAACTGATCTTAGACCATGGATGTGAGACACAGAGCACTTATTATTAAATATTTTTTATTAAAAAAGAGAACACCTGGTTTATCATTAGCAACTGGATGTAATGCAGTACTACTGTAGGTCATCCACTCAGTGGGTCCTGCCACAGCAGCACAGAGCTGCATCCCACAGACAGATAAGAAATTGCTGTAGTCAGCTAAAAAACTAACCTGAGAAAACAGGCATTATCTTAGTAAATGCAGTAGGGTAAAATGCATAATAAAAGGCTGATATAAATATAAAAGACACTTGGAAGATCAATGGACAATAAATTATTTACATAAAAAATTTACCACATTACTACACCATGCACTCAACGTAACTTTTTCTAAGCATGCATTTGTTGCAGCTTAAAAATAATGCTTCAATGTATTTTACATCCAAAGCACCTTGCAGCTGTAGATTATTATAGGTTTTTAACAGTTGTACAATTTGTGATATTCTAAGCCTCAAGGACATTGGTTCTTACTCAAGTTATTAGGTCGCAAAAACAATATGCATACTGCATTTAAGAAAAAAAAAAAAGGCTCTGTAATTTCCTCGTGGATCTGGACATAACTTGTTCTGTACTTGAAAGAAGCTGTTGATTCATAGCTACAGTACTTGATAATAAATTATATATTATGTTGCGTTACTCTGACTAGGCAGAAGTAGTGTAGATGTCATTTCTTTGCAGCAAACACTTTGTGATGAAATAAATGTCACAATTCAATCCACTTGGGGGTGCTAGAGAACATGCATGTGTAGAAGAGGTAACCTGGCAGAGGGACAGCTTTTGTCTCCTTAGTTTGAACTATTTTTATGGATATGGATATCTCATAACGTACGTGTGTGTCTGTGTGTGTCTGTGTGTTTGTGTACCTGTGTTCGTAGGATTTCTCCTTTGGAGAGCTGCATGTCTCCTGTGAGTTCTTTAACAGTGATGCCCAGTGGCTCCAATCGCTTACTGAAGTAATTAGTCATCTCTGCTGCCAAGGCCTTCATTGGAGCCACATATATGATCTACAGGAGGAGAGATAAACATTGAAAGAAATAGGATAAAGAACACAGAGGTATAGACAGGTAGAGTGGGGAATATAGGAGATGGGGATGTGGGTTGAGGTGGCGGTGGGGGTTCCAGAGCGAGAGACTAGAAGGACACAGTAGTGATAAATGAGCAAATGGAGGCAGGATCATTTGTTCCTTGGCAACCAGCACAAATCCCAATTTATTGAGAAATATGATGCCAGCTACTTGCATGGGCAATGTTTAATGGTGATGTATGAAAAGTGACTATCATCACTGGCTGGCACAGTGTAACACTCGTAACTGTGTATAAATGACTGTGTGCAAGTGTGTGTGTGTGTGTCTTCCTAAAAGGGAACAAAGCCTTTTGGCTGTGTGAATGGTTTATCTGACTGTGTGTTAGACTTCAACTTTCAGACAAAGCTGCAAATAGCTGACTAACTACAATTCGTTATTATTGTCTTTAAAATATTTTTCATCTTCTGCTTTTTAATATAACTACTCATAAATATGGAAAAACATCGGGAAACAGACAATCAAACCTCACTGTCTATCTTCTAGCAACAAACTGAAAAATCAGACGGAAAGTCTATGCTTATACTGTAGGTGGAGTTAAGTGTGTTTTTTTTTTTTTAGATTTTTGAATTCTAAACAACTATGATGAGGTCCTAATCCCTCAGTTCCCTCATTATTCACCCAATCAAAACACTCAGCAGCTGGTGTATCTGCAGCAAAAAGCAAAAACCATAAATTGTTTAAATAATGAATAAAAAAATAAATAAATAAATAAATAGTTTGGTTTTACAAAATCGATACTAATTTAGTAAATAAACAAGCCTGTACCTGATTTCTAAAGTGAAAACCTTAGGTTGAAGCTAAAGTATGTAACACTATTTTACTTGTGTATGTAACAATTACAGTTTTGGGCATTTACCAGTGAATTTAATTAATTTATTTTTTTTATTGTTTGTGGTTAACATTTATTAGCTGTATAACTGTTTCAGGAGGCTTTTTTGATGGTGTAAAAGCAACAAATCAGGATCAGGTTTAATAGAGCTAAATGTATCAATTTATGCTTATATTGAACACAATCTCAAATATGTGGATTAGCTAACAACATCACTGACCGTAGACAAGAACTAGCGGCATATGCTTAAGGTAGGAAGAAATGGTAGATAGAAAAGCAGGGTATTCATTTTACATTGGTCTACAGCTGTAAAAAAAAAAAAAAAAAAAAAAGGAGATATATTAGTTCTGCGCAATCTCTCTTTAAATCAATAATGCAATTTAATGGAATGTGACTTTAAAACCTTCAGGCTGCAATTTAAGTGATTAAAATATGTCTTTAATGGTACAGATTCTAAACAATGAGAGAAGCATCCGTGCAAGCTTTACGGGAAATCTGTTGAGTAATTAAAGCAAACAAATAAGTTTAGACGGGAGGATGTACTGCAGGAACAGCTGTGCAGAGCATGTCAGGCTAAAGTAGCAACCAAGCGAGTTAACACCACAAATCTTCTCCAGCATCAATAAAGCACTACTGGGCTATGATAAATGATTTAAAACGCATCTGATGATACATCTTCCACCCTCTACCTGGGTCCACTCGGACAGGAAACGACCAACAGGCATCACTGGCTAAAGTCTATGAAAGCATCACTCTACAGAAACTTGAGTTCATTTAACTGAGTTCAGGCTCAAAGCTGCTGTGTGGGTTCTGGAGACCATCACTGGCAGAGAGAGAGGAGGCAATGATGGCCATTTGCAACTTGCTGTTGGTACATATATTCCATATATATAGTCTTTATAGGAAAACTGACTTTCTTTTTGTTCTTGGCAGAGGGGGTAGGGGTCGGGGTGAGAGGTCGAGGGAGAATTGGGAATTGGGAAACATGTGCACACATGCTGGAGCTGCTTGAATAAAAACATAATAAATCGCAATAGCAATGCTTGTCCAAAAAGATTAAAAACAGCCAGACACACTGCTCTACTGGGTGACATGTGTCTGCACTCCAAAACGAATGGTCATGTGAGTCACCAAATGATGCAAACGAGCATCCCGTTGTTCAGTGGTCTGAAGTAACTGCACATGCCTGAGATCTCTGGAGGAATTATGGCAATTCACAGTAATTTAGGATGTTTTTCAATGCTCATAAGTATTCTTTAAACGAAAAAGAGAAAAGCAAAAGAAATCAGACAAACAGACAAAGCCTCTTGAAGGAAGCATAACCAAGTAAACCCAGCTGTCCTTGGCTTAACACTATTCAAATGCTGCCTCTAATCTCAGCATCCAAAGCTCGGAGGATCAGATCAGAATCTTTGCATGAGGTGTGTCAATCTCAGCGAGGAGTGTGCTTTATCTTCTCAAGGCATGTTAAAGGACTCTGTGGTGAATAACCCTGGAAAGGTTAAGCAGTTATCACACACATTCACAAACCTCCCAGTGAAATTCTTTTCAATTCTGATTGTGACTTTGCATAGAAGGCCAGAGAGGCATTACAGTCAGGCCTGCAAACAGCAAACCATCCCCAGTATCTGTGATAAGTGAACCCAGGCTCTGGATTTCTAGCTTGTGTGCATCTGTTTGTTTGTACGTGTGAGTCAGACCTTGAATTCATCCTTTTTTATGACGCCGCCCGGCTGTAGGTGCTGGCGGATCTCATGAAGGACAGTCAGCATGGCGATGTTGGTCTTGCCGGCGCCAGTTGGAGCACAGATCAAAAGGTTTTCATTGGTGTTATAGGCTGTCTCAAACACCATGGACTGGATTCTGTTCAGACGCTTCATTCCCTTGAACACCAGCTGGCCAATCTGAGCAAACAGAATAGAGGAAGGAAAAGATTATGATGGGTTAGCACATCATTACATTAAACAGCACTCATCATGCACAAAACGCAAAAATACTGAAGGCTTAAGGCGCCATTTCAATTTCTGTAAAAGACCATTAAGTCACAGTTACAGCTTCAAGCTTCTTGGCCAAGTTTCCACTAGTTTTACACACCTGGTTTTGGGATTATCTAAATCTTTCTGGTTGCACCTCTCAATGTCATATTGAATTAGAAGTGTCTGTGAAGGTCATTTTTTTTATGGTTCTTTGCCAATGTCCTGTGGGATGGCCCACCCAGGGACCGTAAAAGCCTGAAGCCACTCGTCATCATCATGTTCTCAGAGTCATTTCAATGTTACTTGGCAAAGCATTCAAACCGACCACACTGTCCTGTGTCTTTTACCAAGTAAAGTCTTTCAAGCCACTTTTTGTGCCTGGTTATTCAATATGCCAGGATGGGGAGAGTCCCAGGGGTTCTAAGCTCCAACCTCTTTGCAATTATTATCCACGTACTCCTGGAAACAGTTAAAGGTGTAGAATTGTTTTATACTCTTGCTTGAAGTATGCTTTGCTGCAAAGTAACAAAAATTTGTTAGACTTAGTGAATTAATTTTTGATCGACCATGCAATGTGAAATGTAAAATAATAATAATAATAATAATAATAATAATAATGTAATAAAATGTAACAAACAGATGTATGCCTTTCTAAATTATGTTCAGTCAATAGAAATTCTCTGGACATGTCAAGGTAATTTAAAATAAACAGGATGAATCTGACCACAATTTGTAGAGTTACTGCAAATGTCAGTCCATCCACATAATTTCCTATGAATTCTGCGCGACCTTGCGACTTAAAACATCATAGAAACATTCAAATGTTTATCGAGTTTTAGGAAAGCTGTTGCAAAAATCAGGCGTTTTAAGCAGCAACCGTCACTAAAATGTGAAATCTTTTAGGAGCTGAAATGTTGTACTTTAACAAAGATTCAAAATAATAATAATACAATTCCTACCATTTGTTCTAATTATTGAGGGAATGTTTTCCATCTTCAACCAAAACATAATAAAGTACATAAAAAGTGTAGGGCTCTGCATTCTCTATAAATACATTTTTTATTTACTTCTCTAAATACATATTTTCTCTAAGCGTTTCCAAAAGATACATCGACAGAAACTACTTCACCTATTAATTGTGATCTGCTTTAAAAGCAGAATCATCTCACTTTCACTCCCTCGTTTAAACTAAGTACAACACTTGTTTGAGTACTGGTTTTATTTCATGTATTTATTATAGACAGTATGCTAACATATCCACCGATTAGCCACAACTTTGATACTAGTAAACTTAACAATGTCATGGAGAACAATGGTCAGCATGGCCACTCTGAGCAGTCAGCCACTACACAGCCCCTGGTCCGTAATTGCAGACTGCTGCAAAATGATGTGATACACTGTGTGCACAGGTGGTAGAAGTACACAAACTCAATACTAAGGTAAAAGTGTAAGTACTAGCTTAAAAAAAAAAAAAAAAATAGACCTTTACTCAAGTAAAAGAACTCGGCAAATTATCTACATTTTACTTGAAGCAAAATAATAATAATTATGGTAATTATAGCAAAACATTACATAATTACAGCTACTAATGGTTTTATTAGATTATTATTAGGTCAGTGGTTAATGATTAATTTATAATGTGTAGTGTATTTTATTTTGCTCTTATGTTTTCCCATCCATATATACAAATACTGTCACTCACTCATACCTATCTTAATTGCTTTACTGTGATCATCATGAAACCACAAATAACAGATTCTCCATCACAATCCATATACATTCTTCTTGCAGATTTGATTGCAGTGACTAAGTCTGCAGGTAAACAGTTCATCTAGCCAGTCTTCAGGAAAGGAATACACACAGGTGACCTGTTCCCCTCTATGTCAGTGACTGAGTCACCAAGTTTGAGGTGACTGGACAGAAAGTGGAGCATCGAGAAGCATTATGGAAGAGAAAATGCTTGTGGTAGGATCAGCTGTCACTCTGACTGCCCTACGTCTGCTTTTACTATGGCAACAGAGTGTGGATGATGGCCCTCAATCTCACACTGCCTCTGATAAGTAGAGAAATGGCCACTGTGAAGGAGAGTTGGCGACACGCACGCACACACGCACGCAGAGAGATTGCCACCACCCAGCTGCTACACAGGTGAATCATATCCTTCTGGAACACAAAGTGCACAGCTAAAAAATACATGTAAATGATGGCTGAGAATGATGAAGTACATCCTTTTTTTTTTTTTTTGATTTTCAAAGAGATATATCCACATTTTCAACAACAACAACAACAATAATAGCAGTCTGCCTGATGTAGCAGAGGCCTGTAACAGTAAGCAGCAGAATTATTGTATTTTCTTTGTCCAGAGTAAAAAACAAAAGCAGTCAGTACAACACAGGGCTGTCTTTCAAATATCTGCTTCAATAAGATTCATTGCAACTTGATAAAATTAACAGTTGGATGAGGTTTGTGTGATAGCACTTAATCCTAATGGACAGAAATTGCTTGAGCGTGGAAAATGAATGGGCTCACCACTGAAAATAAAGACATGTAACAGCTAAAGGATGTGGTGGGATTTCATTCAACAGAGGTCACTGTTCCAGGTGTGGTCTCGTTTTCCTTCATTTTGTTACCCTCCTTCTCTCTCTCTGCTTCCTCTGCGTTCCACCTTTCTCCCTCTACATTTGGTTCTGGATGCCTAAAGCTTAGACAGCAGTATTATTTATTCAAGCATTCATTAGAAGTATGTCATCACTTTCCGTCTCCTCTCGTTTCGCTCCAACACTCATAGAAAGAAATAATTAAAGAGTGCATGTCAGGCAAGGATATGCAGGGTGCTGCTCAAAAGTTGGCCCCGCAGCCCAGCAGGGAGGAAGAGGTTATTAATGCATCAAAGAGCAACTTTATTAGAGTCCACTTAAGCCAGGAGGAATGAAGGGTGGTTGTGGTTTCAGCTAGGTACATTATTTTGCCTGCGGGCTTCTGATGAATAGCTTGGCACAGCGACTGAAGTATACGTACGATAGTTTAGATGTTTTGTGCTGCCTAAAGAATGCTGATTACCAGCAACACCCAGTGTCAGTGGCATTGGTCTCTCAAAGTTACAGCACTGAAGCTTAACTGTGGGATGCATGCTCAGCACGAAACTGGCTACATTTGAATGTGAGCTGTTGTTGCTCATCTGAAAAAGGGAAGCTGACTGTGAACAGTTCAAGCTTCCCAGTTTGTTTTCCAGTTGTTTTGTCCGGGTTTGTTCTGACAGATTTCACATAGACAGGGAGAAGGTGAAATTACTTTCTAAATTAACCATTTTGTCTGCAAACGAGATACAAATGCTAAAGCCAACAATTTAACTACTTATGTTTAATGTCCATCTGCAACCTGGATTCTTTGTGTATGCTACACCTCCATAGTTGTCCAAACATTATTAAAAACAGATGTGTGACATATTTCTTGATTTATTTCTCATTTCTTTCTCTTATTTCTAAAATGGCAACAATGAAGGTCTTAGGCACAGATAAATAAGCAAATCCAGGCTGCAAACTGAGAGACACTAAACCTTAGAGAGGATTCATTGTTAACTTCTTTATCTGAATGATGATTATGATTAATTCGGAAAATTATTATCGACATATAGCCCTGGCTATATAGTGTCTTGCCCAGAGACACTTCGACATATAGCTCTGGCAAAGTGTCCCTGGGCAAGACACTGAACCCCTAACAGCCCATTCCCCTCCCCAGCTGTGCAGTGCCGGTCCAAGCCCGGTAGAAATTGGCGAGGGTTGCGTCAGGAAGGGCATCCGGCGTAAAAACTGTGCCAAATCAACATGTGGACAATGATCCGCTGCGGCGACCCTGAACTCACGGGATAAGCCGGAAGGACAAAAAAAAAAAAAAAACTTTTATTTTTATTTCAAAACTCTGAACAATATGTTAATTTTGTTACTCAATTTTGGTAGCATTTAAAAAGTAGTGAATGAATTATGCACATTTATAAAAGAGTAAATTGACACGGCCCTGAATTGTCATTTGACATAAATGAACAATCAACTTAAGATATTTTCTCACTAACTGGAAATAGTCTGCTTGATGTAGGTAAGAGATGGGTAGAGTGTGCAAGACACATCACATGACCCAAATCACAGTGTTCTGTTTATGGAACAACAACGCAGCATCAGTCGCATGAAAGAAACATTGCTCACACGCCTGCTTGCCGGCTGTGAATTCTCCGGACAATCCCCTGCTCCATTTACCCATGGGACTATCCATACATTGCAAAGACTTAGTAGGGGGCAAATTCTGTATTGTCTGGTGTAACATAGCTCCTCAGGGTAACGTCTAGATTAGTTCAGGATTGCAATGTGTGTAATTACTATTTCTGTTTATTTGTGATTAATGCAACCTAAGTAGATATTGATGGTTCTTTTACTTAACTGTTGTATTTGCACTTGACTGGTGCCAGCTACAGCTGGCTGAAAATCTGTCCAGCTGTTTGCCGCTTGTACGCAGTCCAGGCCACAATTTTGAATAGCAAATGTGCATTTATATCACAAACCCCACATTAACTGCTGCCGCCGACTCCAGTACTTCCATTACCAAACAAGTAAAGGATGAATGTTTCTGAAGTGCATTTGCTTCATAATGACTGCAGGCCTTCTACTCTCTGTGAATAGGGATGGCGATTCCAGTCTCGACTCTACCCAATTATTTCCCTCTAGGCCAGGTCTGGGATGGCCCTCATTTTGATTTATCGACTTTGTCTGTTTGTAACGAAAAGTCAGTGTCCCCCATATTCCTTAAGCAATGCTAATTTATGCAAATGTATGCTTGCCCCAGTATTCACCTTGAGGTAAAGCACACATGTTGTAAATAGAAAGTTGCCATCATTTAATGATCTTTGGAAATCTTCAGTGCTTTTTATTCACTCTTTAAAACCTCTCCAGCTTCATTGTTATGTTAATGTATGCACACACATCTTCCAATTGGAAATCCAGCTGTGCCTGCCAAAACTTGCCTCGAGGGTGTGATGTCCATGTTGCGAGAAGGTAGTTACTGTACTACGATGGGCATCATGCAGCTGTTAACATATAGGACGAACCCTGCTTTGCTGAAACGTTGCTTAGTAAGAATTTAAACATGCAAGTTTAAACATCGGGGTACAAACTGTACTTATTCTGTACAGCTTTTAATTGGTGCAAAGGTGCGCTTCCCTGTGATGAAGGCAAAGGGGGCTTATACTCATATTTTTGCTAATATTATGTATTTTGATTATTAAAACAGTAAATAAAAAAACAAATAATAAACAGGTACGTATCACACTAGATAGGAAATTGCAGCATTGAGCCTTTTACTTTAAAAAAAAGTCATCTGTGGGACTATGAGCATGTCCTTTAATGTTCTTCACTGTTTGTTCCCAGTGAATGACATGTTCATTGTGCTGCACTTGCAAGGATGAGATTATGCCTTGTAAGAGGAAACAGATCATTAGCTGTCATCACTAACTTCTTTGCAGAAAACAGTGTCCTCTGGCAGCAGGAAACATTTTTTTGCACCTCAGTTAAAGATTTAATGCTGAATTTGTTTTAAAATTGAGAAAATGGTGGTAATTTTTTTAATAAAATACTCTGATTAATTCATGGTTAGTACTAGGGCTGGGCCAAGGTGTATTGTGACTTTATATATCATACATTTACATGTTGGGGAGGAATTCCTACAATTGATGTCATGTTGTGATACCAACTGTTTACTTGCACGATCTTGGGTTTGCATGTGTCCTGTTAAGATGGGCATCTCACAAGATCTTACCAACAGAACATGTGTGGTGGAAGACCAAGAATACACTTTGGAAGAGTTGAGAGAATAATCTCTTAACAAAGAGCTTCCTCTGTCATTTGGAAATGGTTAAGCTAAAAATCAGATATAAATAAAGCATCCATGAGTTGTAAGTTGTGTCAGAAACCTGATATAACAAAGGGGTGTATTCATTCCATCCCCCTCAACACAAACGGCACCGACATAAAATGAACACAGCAAATGATTTATTTAATTGTTTTTGTTTGTGTGTCATCTAGTTCTAGTTGGTGCCTTAACTACTAGGACCGCCATGGTGTGGGTGCTGCCGGCGTTATGCAGACCTTGAAAATCAGTAGTCTGTATCTTCTGATCCACAGACCAACGCTGTACGTAGACAAAAAGTAAAGAAACCGTGAACACTTTACAATACTTGAGGCAATAGGGCAATCTGACAATCTGAAACAACCACGTTATCAACCAGATCTTACGTTGACATATACATAGCAAAACTATGAAGTTTTGATCTAGAACAGTGATTTTCTGTTTTCCCTGTTATGTTCTTCTACAGCAGCATCCTGTGTGCTGTCCATAGCAAATGCCACAGTGTCGACAGCAATGGGAAATAGAGCAGGGCTCACAAGAACGCACTGATTGCTGAAGACAACGCACACTAACCTATAGAGGAGCTTGAGCGCGATCCTCCACAGGATGAGTGTTTCAGACCAAAGTCAACTTGACATTGTAAGACAAAATGGCAAGTTAATGAAGCTGACAATAGTTTAGAAGACATCATAAAATAGAAGTAAAAACACATCCAGAGTCAACAGCCTCATTGGTTTTCTTTTCTACAGATACAGGGCTGAGGTACAGGCCTTCGGCAGCTTTTGTACCTCATCACAATTCCATCTCTTAAACCAAACCAAAAGCCACTAAAAATCAAAAGCAACTTATGACAACCAACTTGCTGCTTAATTGCAAATCAATCCCATCATTGCAGCTGAAGGTTCCTGGCTACATTTAGCCAAAAACATTACCCCATTTAAGCAAGGCCGCTGCATTTAAAACGAGGATTGAAAAGTCTGCAGAGCCCAGCTGGCTAATATAGAACTATACACATGTGGCCAACCTTTCAGCAGCAGGGTTAAATAAAGTTTCTAATGAGAGCAGCTGTTTGCGGCTGGGGCAGAACCAATCTCTAAAACCCAGCTGGCTCCAACAAGACTCAGCAGGCCATTCTACACAACATTCTCTGGTCTATAAAGATACTCCAATTGATGAGCAATCTCTGGCCGTACATAAGAAGAGAAAGGCTGAAAGAATTTTTCTGAATAAAGAAAAAACAGACTGAGTAAGTTAGCTGTGTGTGCTGTCTGGAAAGTGTAAGCATCGTTCTCAGCAGCATTACATACGCTGAGTGGGACAGAAACTGACAGGCTCATTAACACAGCGAATACACAGCCTGGAGCCATATGGGCAAACTGGGAGGACTGGGAATATTTAATAATATTTAATATTTCACCAATCCACCGGCCACTTAAAGCTGAGTAAATGGAGCCACATAGATTGCACTAATGATTCAACAGTAATAACTAAACACCAGTGTTGTCCATATCAATTGGCCTCCCTTTAAACCCTTTGGTTTATTAGTGAAACTGAGATAGGCAGTCTGTGTGTATGCACATGAAGAAACCAGTTTTTGCTGTGTGTGTGTGTGTGTGTGTTTTGTGTCACTTTGGGCTTACTGTATGAGTCACTATATGAGCTCCTAAACTAATTAAATTCCTCTGTGCATCAGTAATGGGAAGCTAAGAGATATAATTGTTGTCATTTTCATGCCATCCTTTTAATTACTTTCTGGTTCCATTTCATTCCATTTGAATTGACAGCCTGATCAACTTTTAATTGCCAGTTTTTGCAAACAGCTTATCAGCCTGCTCCAAGCCTGCATGCAGAGTACAAAATGACCTGGCCAAACACACCCTCACAAACACACTAACAAACACATGCACAAACACACACGCACACACACGCACACACACACACACACACACAAGAAATCCCAGAGCCAATCCTATGGATCCACATACAGACTGAGCAGACACATGCACACCAAGACTTCGCACCAGATGCATGGTGGAGTTTGACAGAGTGAGATGTGGATGCAGCAAACAGGAGGCCCATTCATTTCCCTCCAGAACAGCGGCAGCAGGAAGAGAAGGAGGAGAGAGCACAAAGAAGGGAGAGGGAGAGCGGGGATTAGGATGGAGATAGGGAAGAGTGAGGTAATCCATCACTTCCTCCATAAGCACCTGCTGAAGAAGCATTGAGAGCTGCTTGATTCCCTAAACATGGAACGCACACAGTACAGCCCAGACTGTGCTACCGTGATGTTCTTACCATAATGTGATTTTAATTAGACATTTTCAATCAACTTCAGTCCTTATATGTGATGTACTGTACACTACTACAAAACATAACTTTATAGAAATAGTTTTCTACAAACAATATCCAACTAAACCAAATAGATTTTTTTTTTCAAAAGTGACAAAAATCAAAAACCTTATTCTCAGAAAACACTAAACATTGAAAAATATAGGCTCATTTTAAATTTGATCCTAGCAACACATTTACAGGTGGGAGGGGGGCAGAGAAAGACTGGAAAAGCTGTGTAATGCTTAAAAAAAAAATAAAAGGAACACCAGGTGGATCCTCTCACAACTAATCCTAGAGAAGGTGAGTCAAGGATCAGGCAGTTCATTAATTTGTGAAAAGATGCGTTTGATGCATTGAGTAACATTTCTCTGTGTAAAATTGCAAATAATTGGGGGATTTCATCATTTATGGTTCATAATAACATTAAAAGATTTAGAAAACATGAAGAAATCCTCAGTGATCTTCAGGCGTTCTGGTGGAACCACACTAAAATCAGACATGCCTCTGTAGTGGAAATCACTGCATGGACTGGGGAACACCTCTAATAAATTACGGTCCATAAACTCTACCTCTACAAATGTAAAACTCAACAGCACTGTGCAAAAAACGAAACTGCTGGCCTCTCTGAGCCTAATCTCATTTAAAATAGGCTGAGGTGAAGCTGTAAACTGTGGAGTGATTTGGAAAATATTAAATTCAGTCATAAAACAAATAAAATAATGTGACAAAGTAGGCACATCCAAAATTAAGACAGGATTAAGTCATCAAATCGATATTTCTTTAAGTTTATTAATTTTTTTTAATGTAGACTGTTGTTTATGCATTGTGAGGAGAATGAGTCCAAATGTTAGAGTGACCGTTTCCACAGTGGTTTTAAAAGATGCCAAATTTAGTGATGTGAAAACCATCTACAGGGACCTACTGCTTCTCTGTATACAGACAGAGCACTTCCCATCATTTCTACTAAATGTGACATGTCACTCAATGTGAGTGAATTTAACCACTACACATACACATTTTAAAAGGACAGTATGCTGGACAGGAACTTCTGGTAGGGAACTCTATTAGTAATTTTATTTGATTTTTTTTCATGAGTTCATATCAGTTGTGTGTATGAAAATGTGTTGTTATTCTCTTAACAATTCACTACGGCTAGTAGAACAAGCACTATGTGGGTTTAGTGGGTGAAGAGGGGATGTGATTTGACAACTGGCAGATGGAAGAGGTCACATTCTGCAAGAGTGTCTTCTGCTTGATTAGAGTATACTCATAAATTCATGCTAAAATCATGGTCAAATTAGTAGTTACAAAATAAACCATTACTAAATAGCTTAATTACTTAAAGTGTCTTTCTTTTAATTAGAGTAAAAGTAACAATAATGAGCTTATTGAAATTAGAGTAAATGTCACAATATGAAATTGGCTCAAATATAAACAGTGCATAATGGGTTTTTTTTTCAATGGCTAACAAATAATGGCTTGATTGATGACACACGGCAACTCTATCAGGCAGAATCATAAAAGTCCTGAACCTTTCAAAGAAGCCTTGAAGACTCCCGGATTCTACTTAGCAAATCTAAGCAAACACACAGAGCCAAGTGTGTGCTGTGGGGGAACCACATCATAACTGGATTAGGAAATGCAATCAAGGTGGATTAATTATGGATGGAGAGCTGTTCAGTTTTACCTCATCCTTGCAGGCCTGTGCTTATACACTGGCTGCTTCCTGCACAGAAAAGGGGAGGGGAAGCTATCAACACCCTGAAGAATCAAAGGACGGTGAGTGAGGGTGATGACGGCTGAACATACTGGAAAAACAACAACAAAACTAGGCTCAAAAAGTAAATTGATTTTGATTTGAATTCGGTGAAGAGGACAGCCAAAAAGAAGGAAAGATAAGCGGGGGTTGGAGGGGCTTAAGGTAATGCTCCAATCATAAAAAAAGCCTTTATTAACTTCAGCTGCAGGAGCTGACCTTTATTAGAACCAAGTGATATATTAATTAACATCAACACTTCTTGGAAATGTTTCATACCAAAAGATTCTCAGCAGTTCTAAGGGGCATAATCCTTTTAAGGACTAGTGGACCCTTGATGTCGAACATCTGCAGGAAGGGTTTTATTGATAGGGGTCACCATAATGTTGAATAGTGAACCTCCTTCCCATGTACAGAACAGCCCCACTCGCTGCTAAAGAGAAACATTCCCATAAAGGATGCTACCACCAGTCTCATATGGCAGCTTTTTCCATTAGGCCCTTAGAATCGTCCATGTGCTTTTTGAAAAAGCTCAAAGGAGAGTTAATGTGTCCTTTTTCTGAGACGTGGTTTCTTCTTGAAGTCCTCCCAAACAGGCCAGATTGGTGGAGCACTTGTGATACTGTCACATGCACACAATGACCACTCATTGCCATGCAGTCCCAGGAGTCCTTCAAAGTTGTTACTGGCCTCTTGGTAGCTCTAACCAGTTTTGCTCTGCCATCCAATTTAGAGGGCCAGCCTGACCCGGGTTGAGTCAGTACCAAACACCTTCCACTTGTTAATTATAGACTTAATATGCTCCTAGGGATGGACTAACACTTTGAAAACCTTTTGTACCCATCTCCTTTCTGGCTTTCTACAAGTCAAGTTATTCAATTTTTAATGAACTTTTTTTTTTTTTTTTTTTTAATTAATTTTATCAGGTAATTCAAGCTGGAAAAGTCTGGGTTTCTGCGTTTTCATGTCAGCGTGTGAAATTAATCAATTGTTTTACGTATTATTTGTATCATGAATAATTGCAAGGGCTATGTAAGCAATTTAACAAATTTAGAGCTGAATGATTTATATCAAAAAGAGGTGTGTGTGAATACAGTGGGCAATAAGGCCATGGTGATTTAAAACCCCAAACTTCAAATTAAACTTCAAAATCTACTTTTAATATTAAAATCTTTATATGTAGACTGTAGACTAAAATACCATTAACAGAATGAATCCAAACACTATAATTAATTCATGCTACTAAACAGTGTTTTGAGAAAATAATATTACATTTAGATGGTCAAGTTAAATCCATCTATCATCTCAACCGCTTATCATGTTCAGGGAGCAGGGGGCTGGAACCTGTCCCAGCTGTCATTGCGCGAGAGGTGGGGTGGACCTTGGACAGGTCAGCAGGCAATTTAAAGTCACAATGTACCATGTGTGTCTTTGGACTGTGGGAGGAAACGGGAATACCCCGGGGGAACCCACACAAGCACAGACTCCACACAGAAAGGCCGCGGCAAGCCAGCGGATTCAAACCTCTACCTGTGAGGCGGCAGCGCTAACCACACTCCACCTAATCAGTTAAATATTTACTTCAGACCGAACATGTTGTTCTCCTTCCTAAACTTTTTAACACGTTTAAGTTGAGTCACAGACACAGGAGAGAACATTCCCTGACTAATTTTAGTAACCTTTCTTAAGGTTTTTTTTTTTTTTTTTTTAAGCACAGCGCAGGCGTGGGCTGAGCCGCAGGGCTGTTGCAGTTGCTCTGCTTTTCTTTGAATTTATTCTTCCTTTTTCATATTTTTAGTGTAGCATTTTAGTAAAGTATCCAGTTTGCTGTATAAAGCTTACCCTCTCTGATCATGCGGTTGAAGGAGTTTTTATCTTTGTTTGTATCATCAACAGGTGGTGTCACACTGGTCATGATACTGTTAAAGAAGGAGTCTGTTGCCCAGAAATTGAACTGTTGGCGGTGAACCTCCGTCCTTACTATACACCCAAAGAGTTCTCACATGCCATATTGATCATATTGAACGTCTATATTCCTCCCTCTGCCTCCTGAGATGGCGCATGTGATCTCATACACTCTGTCGCAGCAAGACTCCCGACCTGACATCCTGACGCCCTGTTTATGATCCCAGGACACTTTAATAATGCAATCCTGTCCAAGACCCTCCCCACCTTTACACAGTATGTGGATTGTCACACCAGGGGGAGAAGACACTGGACCTGATGTACTCAAATGTGAAAGAGGTGTAAAGCTCCCAGTGGCCATTAAACTGTTCAACTCATGCCCAAATGGACAATTAGTGTTGTTTCTATTTCATTAATTTTTACTCCTCTAGCTGTTTTTTTTTTTTCTTACTTATTGATCAGTAGTTTGTATTTGTTTATTGTCTTGGTTTGGTGGATGTTCTTTTCCATTTTTTCTACTTTCCCACGGAGAACAGCTGTAACGTAAAGTTGTAAAGAATTAACACAAAATGTTGTTAGATTTGGCTCCATTTTTTTTTCCTAATGCATATTATAATGTAATTGAACTGCCTCTGTGTTTGAAACATGCTATATACATAAAGCTTTCTTGCCTTGTTTAAAAAGTCACAAAATCTAGCAACACTGTAGCATGATGTCTATTCCCTTCCTCCTGTTTTGCTCCCTGAAAATCCAGCAAATGTGACACTCATTAATACTAGTGGTGCAAGAAAAGGTGTCCGTCATCCTTTCTTTCTACAGATTGAGTTGACTCCTATAAATTAGTAGTCTCTGAAGTGCCAGGCTTATACAGTATTTGAGGTACTGTCCATTGTGTTGCTGGTATTGTGAGGGACATCAGCAGTGCAGTAGCAGTATATGTTTCTGCATATGTACGTAGATCTATCAGTGCTCCTAAAGACAGTTGCTCTCACTCACAACACACTCAGAGCCCTACTCATTCAGATGAATTAGGACTGCTTTTACCACTGGTGCCTAGACCCTGATTCATTAGTTAAAAAGCACCCTAATAAATTCCACACTTTTAATGTTTCGCAGAGCTATCAAAGGCATACTGAGGCTTCCACAGCCCTGTTTCCCATTACAGCTTTCAATAAATGACAATCGGCACTCAGTGTAAACGGGAACGAGGGCGGGGGAGCATCAGACTTTTCAGCCTGTCTTTCAAAGCCTTCCTAATAGCACGTAAAGACTTATTAGGCATTGTGTGCTGGCACTTTAGAGGAGTGAGGCACTTTGTTCCAGAGTTGCCTAGGCTTAAGTTAATGAATAGAGTCGCTGCTTGACTGAGGCTAATTCACATCGCTCAGCAGAAGAGGTTCCATATCAATCTATATCGGTTACACAAGGACTTTCAAAGATGAAGGGAAAACTGCTAGTGAGCTAGGGAGAAACAAAAGAACAGATAAGCCTTTTACAAAGTAAGAGGGGGTAGAAATAGGATCTTGGATGTTTTGCTTCACTTTCTATTCAGAGTGTGTAAGTTTAGGTCTTTGCATGGAGGTAGGAGTGGAATTTAGTGGTGCCTCATGACTGACAGCTCAAAAACAGTTAGCTGGTAACAGCAGAATCATTTTTTTTTTCTCTCCAGAAAATGAGATCCTTGAAGACAGATCTAAACCATAAATCATATGACTTAAGGAAAACTACATAATATCCAAACAGTACAACTGGTCCTTGTCTCTGCGTTTATCATTTATGCATATTGTACACTGTAAATTATAGAATGTACTAGTTATGTACTAATTGATGTATAATAATGCATCAGGTTTATAGCTACACTACATTGTCTGCTTTGCTTATTTTTTGTTAATGAATATAATTTCATTTTCAATTTGTGCACACAAAATACAATTCTGTGCTAAAAGCATTCAAACAAACAAAAAAAAATGAATAGATTAAGCATAGAGATTTTATTTCAGTCTTGATGATGCCTCAATGGCTTCAAAGAGACCTCATCGGTTTGTAAGTTAGACTGACCTGGTTACGACACTTGTTAGTCGAAATAGATTTGAATTTTCAGATGACTCTGAATGACTGAGTCATTAAAAAAAATAAATAAATAAAGGATGTTGGTGGCTAAAGAGGACCTCAGGTCAGCAAAGCAAAGCGGGTAGACAAGCTTAATGAGCGGATGTTTCTTTTGGACGTTAATGCGTAAATGCGTAATTAACCCTGTCTACAAAACTAGTTGTTTTAAATCCTTCCTAGCTGCATTCATTCTACCTTTTCCCAGACAATGAGAGCATCTCTCTCTTTTTCTCTCTGGGGACCAAAGAGACTCATCCAAATTAAGAACAAAGCATGCATTTTCTGGGTTGTTCATTTAGATATATTTCTTAATGCGTGTGACCTTGAAATGTAATTTAAAAGTAGTATCTACCAATCATCAGGCTGGTGTTCATACAGCATGTCGCCATTTAATCTAATTAGGTTGTGTGCCACATCTCTATGAATATATTGGAAGACATTAAAATTACATATATTCTTAGTGTCATTTTTTAGCACTGGAACGTCAGCAGTCACGAAGAACAATTTTCCTTTTTTTTTTTTTTTAATTGTCTGTGATTATGTGAAGGTGCCTGGCCAGGGATCAAAATAAAAATACCTGACCTTGAGCTGTTCGTCCTTTGTGCATCTCTCTTCGTCCTTTCCCCCAGACACCTTTGTTTACCTTCACCACAGGCAAACGTCTCATCAACCACTCAGCAGATTATAGAGTTGACCAACACACTGGAACAGTAATTTTACGAATCTGCAACCCAGTCTATAGACATCACCAGCGAATACCAAAAGATTGGACAGAAAATAGTATTAGCAAATTCGAAGCTTGCTTGGATGGTACAAAATGAGATGTGTTGTACGGCACAACTCACCATCTGACCTAAAGTAACTAGCACATCACATTTCTCCTACACATCACAGGCATTATGTTGGATGGACACAAACATTCCTGGTGAAAAGATCACAGTCTTCCCCAGCAATAAACCATGGTTCAAAATAAACATTATTTTAAATACAGGGAGCAGTTAGGAAAAGAATGCAATTACTTAAAGGAGAAAAGAGATAGGACTCAAAAATCCTAAACGTATGTAGAGTACCATGGACAACTCAGTCAAGCCGACATTTATATACACAACACAGTAATTTGTGCAAAATCTGAAGGGGTTTGCATTTGTTAAGAAGGAACCGCATTTTCAATTAGCATTACAAACTTATCTCTGAGCCTATAACACTGACAGATACATCGACACAGCAATCATGTACATTGATTTAGTACATTATTTGCAAGATAGTGTTGTAAAACAATATTTCGCCCCCTTCTTATTTCTTTTCCTTGATATGTGCATCTCAGATCTTGAGACTAAATCTAACATAAAGCGGAGGCAACTTGAGCAAACACGAGATACAAGTGGAGCAATATAAATGATTAGGTGTGTAAAGATTAGCCTATTTCTATCAGAAAAGTGATACAAGAGTCCGAGATAGAGCTGCATTCTTGTTATTTCCCTTTGTGCTTTAGTCTGTGTCCCTGTGGTGTGTGTGAGTATAAAAACACATCAGAAGCTAAACCATGTCCACACATAAAAACCTTTTTCCAAACAACTTGTCAAGCTGCTCAAAATCCAAGTCTGACATAACTGGTCTCATAAAAGCTTTACTTGACTCCACATTGTCTTTTACAGTGGCTTTTACCTTCCCCAGTTGTAAGTACCCGTAAGTAAAAACAATGGGGCTAAACAAAAAGGTAGTCAGCCATGGGCATAAACACTGCTAATAATTTATACGCAATGTTATTTGACTGTCCAATGCTCTTGTGTCTGTGTGAACACAACCCTGTGCCTAATGAAAGGATTAATTATCAAATCCTCAAAGACTACCTTGATGAGGACTGAAATTTACAGGCGCTGAAGAGACCCGAGTAAACACAGCACAAACAAACACAGGCACAGACCTAGACCTACACACACACACACACACACACACACACACACACACACACACCTGAGTCAGTATCCTCAAACTGTGAAAACAACATGAGCAACAGTGTAGATGTGATTAAACCATCCTTTTATCAATTTGTCATGGCACAAGACACATTGGCATACTCCAATCCACAAACGCTCAATTTCACACATACATTCACCATTAGCATGACTGACAGGAAGGTTAAGAGAGATGAGCAGTTGCACCAGTCTCCTGTAGTGTGACAAAATGCTTTTGAGGTTTATGGATATTTAGAGCTTCGTAAACAAAAGACCAAAGCAGACAAGAAGGGGTGACCTTCTGCACTGTGGCAACTTCACTAGTGATGCGGTAATGATGGATTACAAAGTTTACTTGGGCAGGCGGGATGGGAGCAGGGCCAATCCACGTAATGCCTATGTACAAAAGGAAACTGGGAAATTGGTATTTTTTTGGCCCCAAAGTTATATTTTCTTTTTGGAAAAAAGATTTTAGCCTTGTTTATTAGATTTGCGATCTATGGAGAAGAGATACAATACTCTTTTAAACCTATTTTGTAATAGGTTTGTAAAGACAACATATCAAATGTTGAAACAGGAATTTCATTGTTTTGTTGATATAAATATTTGCTCATTTTGATTTGTTGCCACATAGCATTGTGGTGGAGACCCCCAGTTCGAATCCACCATGCATGCTACAATAGCTTAATTGGTAACTTTAAATTGCCCATAGATGTGAGAGTGAGTTTGAATGACTGACTGTCTGTGTATGTTTCCCTGTGTTGGCCTGAGATACACTGATGACCTATCCAGACTATACCCTGCCTCTCAACCAATGAATGCTGGGATAGACTCCAGTCCCTGCGACCTGTACACGATAATCTGTTACAGCTAATGGCTGAATGGCGGATGAATTTGATGCCAGGAACACATCTCAAAAATGTTGGAAAAGGCCATGTTTACGACTACTGAGCCATTGTGTAATATTTTAACTTCTCAGACCACATGACGCAGTTTTTCTGGATTTTATTTAAATGTAGTTGTTTGTTTGCATTAACTTCCATTTGTGAATGCATCCACAAAGAGGCACTGAGAAAAGGTATTCTTAAGTCATGGAACACACTATTGTTCCGCTAAGTGATGAACTCACCCAGTGGTGATTTCTGAAATACTCAGCTTCTGTTGCGATTAACATCAATAGTTGTTGATGATGTTCCACTTTTTCTTTCAGCATCTCACAATACTTTTTCCAGTATGTTGTTAACCCTGTTCCATCTTCGAGACATTTTGCTGGCATTAAATTTAAAGTATACAGTTTAAAAAAAAACATCAGTTTTAACATTTCATATGTTGTTTGTGTACTATTTACAATCAATAACAGGTTTTAAAATGATTTCCCAGTAATTTCTTTCCCACTGATTTTGGTTTACAAGTTCTCACTTAAGATTAGAAAATAGAACAGAACCTTTATTGTCATTGAGCACATATGCATATTGCACATATTGGCTCCGGCATGACTGCAAAAATAAAATAACATATAAAAAAAAATGTCAAATTACTCATTAAGCTGACAAATAAAAATTACTATTTTCTGTTTTTCATTTATGAGTATTCTCAATTCTCTAGCCATGCTTCTTCTCCAAGAGCTGCTTTTCCAGGCTGATGCCTTCTCAGAGGGTTGGTAGACTAAAGCCTGCTGAAGGCTAGAGGGAATTTATGTCCCTGTATGAGTGTGAGTTTGTCAGTCAACTTGTCAGCCAGACTGACGGGTCATTGTGTTGTTTGACAGGTGGCTGAAAAGCTACAACACTTCCATTAAGAAGGAACATCAGTCACTGGCCACTGCAGCCACAGTCCTCTCCTGTTCACTGACATTGAGGATAACAGAAACTATATATGCATGCACACACGAGCCATCAGCAAACTCCCGTGGCAAACAGAACAGACTTAGAGACAAGTCCTGTTGTTCATACAAATGTACTGCAAAAATCTCAAAGATTCAATTTAAATGTGTTGTCTCAGAGATCAGAGACACAGCAAAAACACAACCAAACGGACAACAGGGTTCAACATCAGCGCCTTTAAAACTCAGCTTATTTGCATTCACATACACCTCAAGCCCAGAGATTCTAGACTTAATAGAGAACTTCATCTACTGTATGTAAGCATCCTTATCAGAGAGCAAAGGAAATACAGAAGTACATCAAAGTGCTTCTACTCTAAGCCTAGTGTACAAATACGCACATTTCCACAGACAACATGCACAAAAATAAACCCAGGTGCATAGTGGTTCCTACCTCATCTAGTTCAGGGATGTAGATAGGCTTCTCTTCAAAGCCGATCGGCATGGGTTCATTGGGTGGGATCTCCACTTCTTCATACATCTTGGTGTTCTCTCTGCGGATTCCCTCGGGTAGCAGCATCTGAACATCACATACAAGAAAAATAAAGAAAACCTAAATGTCACAAGTGATCTCAAAGACTCACAGTCCAAAACTTGAAAGAACATTCACAGTCAAAAAATATACTGAATAATTACTTTTTCTCAGCTTTTTTTCCTTTATATCCATATGCTTTATGATGCCTCGCAAATACAAAGCAGATCAGTCACAGCTTGATCATATTTGTAATGGCCATACACATTAATTTAAAGTACTGCATGCTCTCTAAATAGAATATAATGCCCATGTGTGTAAAAAATCCCAATAATGCCATGCATCTCTTGGTGTATTATGGATGTAGTAAAAGTTTATTGTGATTCTCGGTATGATAAACGTAAGCTTTTTATACTTCATTTTGTTAAAGGACAACTTCTGTTCCTTTCTAAATTACCGGAAAAATTCCCAAACAAAAACTAAAACCTAAAAACTAAATTTCCTTTACTCAAGTTTAGGGTCTGTCAGTCATCGCTCTAGACCTCAGTTGTTGTCCTAATTATTATTTTTTTTTTTATTAACGCATGACAGACACTCCTCTTCACTGATTGACGTGGTTCTTCATTCTAAAATGCTTAGGCAAGAAATTAAGAGCTGTCCCAAATGCTCCAAGTCTCCAAAGTCCACCAGAGATCTTGCACATGCAGTTGACTGCCTTGCATCAGACTCGATTTCTCTACCATGCATTTGAGATGGATGGACCATAAATCTGAGTAAAGACAATTCACTGTATGTTTTAGTTAGCGATAGTTGATACAACAATACAGCTAATTTAGAAAATGACAAAAGCTACTTTTTGAGGTTTGTGGAACAGTGAGTTGAACGAATAACTTCAAAATCTTTTTCGGCGTTCATAAGGGCACCGGACCAAAACAATAGTCAGGTAAAATTATCTTCCTATTCTATAATATTCCTCAAGCTATATAAAGGCAGAATCTTATTGTATGTCTGTTGATAGGGTGGACTGCTAGAAAAGCGCAGCCCTCCCCCAAGTGTATAGTTTGTTTATATACCCTGAGACATGAGTCAAGTGACAACTAAAATATTTTTGAGATCAGAGACAACCTGCTTGAATTTTGAACATTTCAGTTCTGTTAAGTATTAGTCTAATGATGCATTCAAAAACAAGCAGACTGAAAAAGTTTTCTTAGACTCACCCTGGCTCCTCCAACAAATGCAGGTGTCTTTGTGGCCTCTGCATAGCTGTCATAGACATTGGGATATTTTATACGTTCATACACTCGCTCCCTGCTCAGTACAGGCTCATGTCGTGCAGTCAGCAGTGCCTGCTCCCTGTACCAAAAGAAAAAAAAAAACAGGTTTCACATTTTAAACAGGAAAAGGGAAACTAGCTAGTTAAAGCTGGGAAGCTTTCACTAAACAGCGCTTGATGCATTACAGTAAAATTAGATATTCTAATACACACCAGTGTCATTTCATCAGCACTATGTCACTTCTGCAAACACTTACTGTAAATCCATACATGAAATGTTACCCATCCGTATTTTTGATATAAAAAGAAAGAGTGCAGTGATGAATGATTCTTCCTAAAGTAACTTACCTCACTACTAATCTTTTCCTTCACACTGTGCTGGATTTGTCCGAGCTAAGTTTTTAATTAAACAGATCACTGCTCTTTTTTCCATGCAATGAAATTACACTTTCAGAAAAAGCCACCAAAAGGAAAGATGCGACAAGCTGCTCTGTTGCTGTGCTTTTGTTTAAATTTTGTCGAGCTCCAGCCAAGTTGTCATGAAAAATGCAGGAGCTTGTTTGTTGTGATACACGAGAGCACAGGAGGACATGAAGAGACAATGACAAATGGAAGAAAAAGGACCAAGAGAAAGTTTTTTAGAGATGATATACCGAAGGGCTCTCATTTCTCTGGGGTCAAAAGCCATGGCAGCATCCGAGGACTCGCCGTCATCTCCTCCTTTGCCACCTTTCCTCTTCTCTCTCTTCTCCTCCCTGCGATACATCTTCAACATCTGCTTTTCCTGTTCCGACTGGATGGTCACCTGGCACCCATAGGTAGGTTTGGTCATTTCACTGGTGACTTTCTGGCTCAAATCTGCAGGAAATACAAGACCAAACAAAAAGAAAATACTACTACATTAAATGTTTTCCTGGACTGGGTTAAAAGACATATATTACAGCCACCTATATGATCATCATATGACGTTAAATGCAAAAAATAAACCCCAAAGAACAAGCAAACATAGCTTTAGCAATCCATAGCAATAAAGGAATTTACTTAGTGATGAGAGAAAACTACTGTAGTTAGCTCCACCACCGGTTTTAACTAGTTTCCATTTAGGTTTTTTTTTTTTTTTTTTTTTTAAGTTTGTTTGATGTGAAAAATGTTCTGATTATCACCTGTTCCATGCAACCAAAATCAAATTCTGTCCAAAAAAGACAAGCCAAGACTGAATACATATTTATTTTACAAGCATATTTATTTATATGTTAAAATATTACAAAGTTAAATTCTATCATATCTGTATGGTTTATGGTACAATATACTATTTAAATGATTACTAACATGAGACTTAAAACCAATCCACTCTGCAAAACCTAGCCCTCCTCTGCCACCATGCTCTGCAAAGCCCTTAAGGTATTAGTCATAACCAAATGACAATAAATTAGAAACAGCAAAACCTATTAATCTAACATAAATTATTGATTTTCTCTTATTTTAGTAGTATTTAGTATTTAGTAGTTAGTAGTACTTAAGAATAAAAGCTGCCAAGCAGCAGGAAAATGTGAAAGCATAAAAAAAACAATTCATACTGGCAAAATCTTCGTACACAAAACATTACAATCAAAGCATCCATAGAACAAGTTCTAAATGTGTACATAGGAAATGAACGCAATATTCTCAGCTGTTCTATATCCATTTGCTTGAGCATGTGCAGCCTCATTTACATGCATAAACACCTTATAAATACTAAAGAGCATTCTGAAAGTCCTAGTAGCCTTTTGTTGTGGACAAAAGTAGCACGTAAGAAACATAAGTTAAGATAAAGAAACAGACACAGGTGACCAGACACAGGTGACATGCGTGGTATTAACATAAAAGTAGCAAATATATTTGGTGCAGTACCACTTCTATGTATGCAGTAGACTGCCTTGCATGTACTTGATTTTAGTTTTTAGTTGTTTCAGGTTTCACCAGTTTAAGAATAGCAAACAAATAACAATAAGTAGCCTTCCTACATACTTCGCTATTAATTATAATTGATCACAGATTCATAACCAATTATAATTGAATGTTATGAACCGACCCATCACACCATCATACTGGTAAACTGCAAGAGAAACAAGATGAAATAGAGGCATAGCAACAGGTGATAAATGAGGCCCCAGGATTAAATATGTACATATTTATATATATGATGAACATTTACTTTTGGTTTAGCACAGGCATTAATAATAAATAACAAATTTAGAAAACAGACTGGCAAAATACCCACTCTTGTTTTTGAGTTTGATGCCTGTTCAGTTTTTTTCATGAGTACTGTCATTGCTTTGTGTTAACGTTGTCAGATATTGCTGTTTTGATTGGGTTGTCACATTTATCTACTGTACTTGCCCCTTTTAACACTTTTAAGTGTTTAACAGTTTTGAAGTCAGCATTGAGATAAAGTAGACTCTCAGAGTGGCTTATTATGAAATACGTAGTTTTCACTTAGAGTGAAATAAACAACACTAAAAAAATAGATTTAAGAGATTTATTTAACCTTATTCTTTTGAAAAAATAGTGGCTTGTCAATTTATTTAGTTTTATGTAGTTTATAAAGTGTTTCAGCAATGACAACCTCTGGCTTCAAGCAGATGTACCCATGAATAAGCTATTCTAAATTTTAAGCCTGGGCTTAGTGTCACTTTGATTATAGAGATATGTGCAGATTCTCATATCTGAACATGAACTACTAATTTGTATGCAATTGTTTCCTATTCCCAATGACAGCTGCGATGATCAAGACTTAAAAGGACATGTAGTAGTGCAGTAGTAGTTTGATAATTTTGCATTGTTTTCACTGAAAAGTGTTCATCCCCAGGTGAGCAACAGCACTATTTGTTCACACTGAGAAGAAAAAAATCCGATCAGCTAGTGTCACTACAAACTGATATTTCAGCTCTAATCTTGATAGCCTATTGATGTTAGGTAGAGATGCATGTGGCAATGCAGGGGTTAATGTCCCCCATTGCAGCCTCCCTGTTTGAGGCACAACAGCTCAATAAAAGGCAGAATTGCTCTTGAAAACAGATGAGATCTGATGATTGCACCGTGGCCTGGACTGATTGACTGAATGATTTCTTCTTTATCTCATCTAGCGGCTCTACCTGCTGCACAGCCCTCCTCTCATTCTAGCAGCTCTCCCCTTTCTGTCACTTTTACCTTCCCTCCCATTACCTCTCCAGCTCCAAACCCCTTTAACTCTGTCACCCTCTATACACCAATTCCTCTGTCTACAACATTCACCATCCTTTACTTTCTGTCTCTCTGTGAGCTATTGTGCCTTGTTATGTGTCTCCAACAGTGATTGCCTCCAAATCTCCAGGGTTCTCATTTCCACAAGTGATCATGGTGCCATAATGACTGTGAGGAGCATCGACAGGATAGATTTTGCTTGAAAGATGGTTTGAAGGTATTCTCAAACATTCACAACTGTACTGTTTAAACCCATTCTCAGATGTTTAACAGTCTTTTTTTTTCAAAAACAAAATTTATAGGATCCTCACATTTATCAGTGATTAGGAATCATATTAATAACAATAATAATGGACATCTGCTTTACCCACTGCCATAAAGTTGTATATTAACCTATCACACTCAGATAAATACTTCTGATCATTAAAATAGTTATAATTCCTGTACAATTCATTTAGTATTACATTATTATAACATTACATTGAAGCTGAGTCTACACAGCACATCTTGACTGCTTTTTGTTTTTTCAATCCCACTGTGGTGTTGTACAGAGCAAAATTGATCAAACTTGTCCAAATTGTCCAAATATACATGGACATGTATTTTCATGCAAATGTATGCATTTTTACATATAGTAAACCTCAAAATTTAACCTACAGTGGTTTTAAATGTATAACTGAAGATTTTTGATTATTAAACAGCACAACCGAATGCATCAGAAAATGTGTAAAAATAAATTAATTTAATCAATTGTTAATTATTCAAACAGCATCTGTTACCTCTAGATACCACTGCTTACACAGTGGTCGAAGGTCTAAATCTTTAAACCAAAGGGGGCAGCAAAACACTGCTTTTCAGTCTGGTGTTACTCTTCCAGCTTGTGTCTTAAAATGTCTTGTGCTGTCTGTCAACAAACCAAACTGATAGAATGTTCAGTTTTTTTGTCATAGAAGACTAATTACACTGACACATATTCATATTTAAGAAGCTGGAACTAAAGAACACATGCCATTAGTAGTCAAAGATGACCAATTAATGAATAATCAAAATATGCAAAGGTTAATTTTATGTCGCACTAATTGGTTATTGCACAGCTCTGCCCTCCTTTTCCATCACCTTCTCCATTTCACCTCTGAGACACCAGACACAGCAGGAAATGCTAGAAGCTTCAACTGATAACACGCAATTACAATTAGGGGACCAATGTTTAAGGCAGCCATAAATATTTCACAGTACGTCATGGTGATTGTATTTTCCCTTCCAATATCCCAATTTATCTAGCAACTTATACAAAAGAGTTTATGGATCTGTGGACATCTTGCCTTTTTAATTGTCCATTCCATTTAACCGCTGCCTCTATCAGCCATTGAAATGTGAAGGAGAGCCACTTTGATAAACATGCAAGTGCCAAGCTGCAAACTTGCAATTTAAAAGCTAATCAGCAAGAGACAGACATTCCCACTAAATCCCACTCTTCCTGATGGCATGCAAATACTGGAAAATTTAATCAGCCTTTTTTTAACCCCTCCTGACTTCACCATCAGTTGTCAAGGCAACACTAATCTCAAAAGCTGTCAGGCAAGTGAAAATTTTAACACTGATCTAAAGTTCTTCACAAAGCAAAAAGCATCAGTTGAACAAAGCTGCATATGGGTGTGACTACAAGTAGGGCTTGTTTGTGGTGTAAAGAACAATTTCAATTTCTATATTTTTATATGGTTAATTTCTTTAAATGAAGGGAAGCAATAACGTCATGCTCAAACATAGGTCAATTTTTCAAACACAGTTTTGACTGTCAAGTTGCAGTTCTCTTGATTGTCTTCCCAGACTCATATTCTAATCAGTTCATTCATAAGTCCAAGAGGATGGATGTGCCAGATGTAAGAAAATTCCTTTAAGATTGTCTAAATCATACCATTAATGAGAATGGAACAGGAATGAAATCCAGGTAAAAGCTTGTGTCAATGTGACGAAATTTCCTCAAGACGTTCCTGGGATATCGTGTTATGTGGATATCAAAGGAACAAAAAAATGTGAGGTTAGTAAACTTGAACTTTGACCACCAAATCAACGAGTTCATTCCTACCTTCATATGGACCTTTGTGCCAATTCTGAAAAAATTCCGTCCAGGTGCTCATGAGATATCATTCTACAAGAATGACAGACATAACGTACGTACAACACGAAACATAATGGCTGCAGCCAATGCAGAGGGTTGAACACACATAGACCTAGTAAAACACAATAAAACTGGCCGTT
Source organism: Channa maculata (assembly GCA_020496755.1). Taxonomy (NCBI): domain Eukaryota; kingdom Metazoa; phylum Chordata; class Actinopteri; order Anabantiformes; family Channidae; genus Channa; species Channa maculata. The sequence continues at coordinate 4,151,036 of CM035605.1, read as the reverse complement.
GAAAAGTCCCTGGTACTTACTGATTTACATATACATATAAATGTCATAGCATATTACTGACTGTGCATGTATTTTCCTGGAGTAATAACAGTCATTTAGATGTGAAATCTGTTTTCTGTGATGAGGGTAAAGAATCAGAGATGTCCGGATATCCACAGATTGATATTTGCTGGACATCCCTGATTTTTCTGCAACTGGTTTTCTAAATGGTGCACTACAAGAGTTCATACTTATGAAATGAGACTGTAGACAGAAAAAGGTGGTGGAGTGGTTGGATAAAAGGAGAGATCATTAGACATATTGATATCTCCTCATTTTTAAAACAAGTTGAACTAAGCTGACAGTAAGACAAAGTCTGATTAAGTCACCACCACACTATTTAAAACATTCAGACATTGTGCTGTAAAAAAAGAGCTACTTTTTGCCTGTCTTTCTCTCACACAGTGCTGCCAATGCACAGTGCACGCCAACACACACACACACACACACACACACACCATTAAAAAATAAATACTGAGCTTTAAGCATGTGTCCTCATGTGCCACATACCTCAGTAGGATCAACTCCAAGGATACTTGTATCTTTAGCTAGTGCCATCAGTTGCATATAAAACAATTACAACAATCATAACAAGTAATTGCATCTGAATTAAAGTATTTGATTTAGTTTAATCTAAGACATTAGATTATTACTGAGACTGAGTATCTTTGAAACAGAGTAAACACCACTGGGTAAATTAACCATTTCACAAGTGCAGCAATGCTCCATGTGGTTTCACATCCAGTGTTAAAATCTATATTTAGGAGCTGTGAACATCACCTCATTCCAAAAACTCTAAACTGTGAGTCTGTGTGACTTAGAGATTATTCTGACAAAGCAGGAGCTCTCTCTTCTAATCTTTAACCACACTCTGATGCCCACCTTGCATATGGATCAGAAGACAGCTCTGGCAATAATAAATTATCCATCCTTACCGTTCGAGCAATATCATCAACTACTTACACCACCATAGCGCACATTAAGCAAAAAGAGGAAGAAGAGGAGTTTGCCTCCTCGGGACTAAGGAAACGGGGTAAATCTACAGCAGTGGCTCAGGAAGGAAGAGATTTTTTGAAGGGAGAAAAGGAAATGGGCATGGAAGGCACGTCACTTGGAGGGCTACTGTAGTACAAGCTACATGAAATAGATTCTCACACGAGGTCAAGGAACTCACCTTGAAGCTGTTTGTCAAAAATCCATGTAAACGTAATCCACACAAGGACCTTCGCAACAACATGCACATCAGCCATTGTCTTTATTAGTACAGAATGATATTCTATTGTAACTTGTATTTATGGTAGGTTTTAAAGCTGAGACAGTGGAGCCCACCTTATTGGCAGTCAGCGTTGTTTGGCTGGTAGATGGCATCAAGAAGGTAAAAGAAATACGAGTTTAAGACCCTATGTGTAGGTAATAGAATTTCACTAGACTGAGCCATTTTAATAGCATTAAGAAAACAGGGGTGCAACAAAGCTAAATCACACATAAAGTGATAGCTTCGATGTGTATACGTCAATTTTCTAAAAATATTTGTATTAAACGCTAAATCATCAGCAAAGAGTAATAATCTATATACAATTATATTCTGTGGTTAACTGTTTCCCAGTTTATAGATTTCACAAGACTAAGTTGAGCTTCTCTCAAAAAAAAAACAAAAAACATATTAACACCAAAAAGTAAATAACAAAAATAATTAATCATCTCTAAAATGTGCTATTATTATCATCAAACCTGATTTGAAGAGTTATAGGTGTATCTATCAATTTAATATCACTGTATATTATAATATATAATATTATACTATATTATACTATTAGATTAGATTTTACTGTAAATAATACCAGGACAACATATCAAACCTTGAAAAGAATATTTGCTCATTCTGAATGTGATGCATGCAACGTGTTTCATAAAACCTGGGACAGGGCATGTTTACCATTGTGTTGTATCACCTTTCCTGTTTACAAGACTCTGGGCTTGGGAACCGAGGAGAACAACAGAGCAACATTTCTTTTTATACTCTTGCTTGAAATAGGGGCCACCTTTGTCATAATTTTGTCTGATATTGCTTCACATCTTTTCAATTGGTGACATGTCCGGACTGTTGGTAGGTCAGTTTAGTATCTGGACTCTTTAGCACCTAAACAATGATGTTGTAATATGTGCAGAAAGGTGGTTTGGCCATGTATTGCTGAAATAAGCAAGACCTTCTTGAAAAAGGCATCATATGAAGAGCAGCATATGTATAGCTCCAAAATCTCTCAACATTAACGGTGTCTTTCCAAATATGTAAATTATTCAAACTGTGTGCATGTATGAACCCCCAGAAGATGGCCTTTGAACTATATATCATGTCAGCATCACCACAGTGATGTGCGCATGCAAAATAGTCACATGGCAGAACAAGTGATATAGGGCACTGAACTTAACACATTATGCTGTATTTTGTTGCTTATACAGTAACTAATCCACAAGAATCAGTGATGGAAAGTGAAGCAATTTTGGCAAAGGGGCTAGAAGTGGACATGCAACTTCATTTATCAAGTGACGCACACTGGCCAAAAAGGATGTTTCCCATGGAGAATATTTTTAAAAGGAAGGGTTATAAAATCGGAAATACATTTTTGTTTGATTTTTGTTATCAAAATTAGATTAATTCAGTCCAATTCTAATTTGGAAAACATAGGATTTTTTTTTTTTATTTCACTCCAATTTTGCATTTATGAAATCAAAAAATACAATTGGAAGAGGTCACTATTATACTTTGGAGGTCACTATTAAGCATGATCTATAGGGTAGAAAAAAATTAAAAAATTAAACGCTTCAGATATTGTCATGCCATTCAATGGATATTATCCATTCTTATCACAGCCATATCTGCAGTTAAGTTGATACCTGCTCCTTCACAGTGTTGTCTCATTTTGGGTCACAGCACCATGTTGTTTTGTTTTGGCATTAAAAAGAGAAGACATGATTTGTGGTACACATACACCCAACAAGGAGATATGGTTATGGAAAAGGGAAAATACTTTTCATTTTTCCAATATTTTTGTAATAGAAGTTGCAGCATCTCTAATGTCCATAAAGAAATTCAGGTTTTGACTTGTCAGACCACAGTACATTTTACCACTTCACTTTAGCGCTTAAATGAGCCCAGGCTATGAGAAGGCAGCAGCATTTCTGGATCTTGTTCATATATGGGAGTGTCATTGCCTGTCATTTAACTGTGGGGGCGGAAACAAACGGTTCGAGGTGCTCCTAAGCTCAAGCAGTAATTTCCAATTAAAGATGGTTACTTTCTTAGGTACACCCTTCTAGTACCAGGTTGGACCCCCTTTGCCTTCAGAACTGCCTTAATTCTTTATGACATAGATTCAACAAGGTGCTAAAAACAATCCTTAGACATTTTAATCCACACTGTATTCACATAACAGCATCATGCCGTTGCCACAGATTCCTGTGCAAATCTCCCATTCCACTACAGTATGTCCTAGTAGGGGTCTATTGGATTAGGATCTGGTGAATGTGGAGGCCATTTGAGTACAGTGAGCTTAATGCCATGTTCAAGAAACCAGTTTGAGATGAATTTAGCTTTACAGCATTGTGCGTTATCTTGCTGGAAGTTGCCATCAGAAGATAGCTACACTATGGTTAGCAACGATGCAACAAGGTAGGCTATGGCATTGAAACAATCCTCAATTGGTACCAAGATGCACAATGTGTGCAAAGATACACTATTACACACCATTAACCATTATCAAAAACCTGAACGGTTGGTACAAGAAATGATGGGAAATGCTTTTACGTTTTTTATGCAAATTCTGAAATTACCAATACAATGTCGCAGCAGAAATCAAGATTCACCGGACCACAAAATCCCAGTCGATCAGCAGTTTCTGAAATACCCCTCTGGCACCAACACACACAACACGATCAAGAGCATGTCACTTAAATTACCTTTCTTCTTTATTCTGATGTTCAGTTTGAACTTCCACAGATCATCTTGACCAAGTCTACATGCCCAAATGCAATGAGTTGCTGCCATCCGACTTACAGTAGATAATTGCACAACATGCATTTAAACAGGTGGACTTACTAATGTGGTGAGTGAACGGGAAATATGTTACTGTTTTAATAAGCTTAATAAGAGTATCAACGTATGTAGAAGTGGACACACCTAGTGATGGTACAGATTATTAAGTGTCCTCTATCTAGTTATCTTCCTAAATAACAAATTCCCCCGATATTAATCACTGGGTAAGTTTTACAATGATTATAGGAACCAGTTACTATGGAGGGTGCAGGTTTAGGGGGGGAGGCTGCTGATACACTTCACCAGATCTTATTCAGATATTCATTTATGTGACAAATCACGCTAACCAGTTAGCGCAAAATACAGACAGCTATTGCTTTAGCAGATTCAAATCAACTAGCAATTAGACAACTCACTATGGTTAAAATATGTTTACCTGCCAAGTTGTAGCTGTGTGTAATGATACAGTAAAAGAATGGTTGACTTGAATGTCTCACCTCAGCTGGGATCTGCCTCCTTGCTACCTTGCTACCTTGCTACAGCAGCTCCTGCTGCTGTGCATTGTGTGTGTGTGTAGGAGATGCCCTGCCCTCAGTTACACAGAGAGGCAAACAGCAGAGAAACTCCATCCTAAACACCACAACCATAGCTTCACATCTGTTAATCTAACTCAGTGCACTCTTTGATTGCAAATAAAATGCTGAGAATGAAAATGCACAAGAAGAATAAAGGACTAGTCACTATTGCACAGGGTTTGACACTGTTATCCTGTCACTTTTCAAATGGGCTACTGTATTTGTTATCCAGTCTGTACCTGTTGTCAACAGTTTGCACTATATTTTTCTTTCAAGTACTGCAACGTTGATGCCCATATAAGTCTTTTGTCCCTACACTCTCATACAACCTACAGTTCTCTTGTTGTAACAGTGCTGGGAAGTGGAAAAGGAGATCTATTGAAATTGTACTAATTTTGGAAGCACGTAACAAAATGGCAGATACTGTGGTTTACACTGATGCCAAAATGACCACAGTTTCAAAAGTTATTTGCTCTAAACATTCAAAAACCGCAAACATACAGTAGAGGTTTGGTGTGAGTTAGGCTCACAACATCGGAGTTAGGTGTAGGCAATTAAAAAAAGATGTTTGGGGTGAGTAAAAGAGTGCAGTTTGCCTTACAAATGACTTCTTGTAAAGGGAAATCATCATGCACAGCAGTGTGCAGGCAAATTGTTGAGAGGTTCCTGAAAAACTGAAGGGGCAAGAAATGGAATACGTCCTATCTGCATCTAAGCAAACCAGAGTCTACATCTATAGTTCAATTGATTTGGTTGGTGATTGACACGGGATACAATGAATGAGTTTGTGCAACTTTTCAGTGTTTGTGGCTTATAGGATAAATGCAAGAATAAGTTGCTCTCAACGTGCAGCAGCAGAGCTGCAGTCAACACTGTAATTCAGAACACATTCTGTAAACCGCCCACACAACTGCGCTAAATCAGCTGATTGCATGGTTCCATACTGAGACATTTAATTGCTGAGCTGTCAAGCTGCTAAGCTATTATTTAAAGAAATAGCAGAACAACTAAAGATGTAATGTGATAAAAATTATATTGTCTTTGCAAAGCTGGAAATGATGATATTAATGATATGAGATGAATAGCATCATGAAAAAAGTATATTTTTCTACCTTCAATTCATGTTTAATTGCCATAAAACACATTTCTGGTTTCTGGTGTTTTCTAGCCAACATGCTTTACCCTCTAAACATTTTAGAGGAATACAGGATGCTGGAGGATTTACATTCCCTCAGGTTGGTGAGCTCACAGAGCTGACAGTGTTAAGAGGACTAACTTATTCATTTTAAAACATACATAATTCTTTCCGATTTTGATTCATAAACTTGGGCTGATGAAATGCAGAGCCCCCACAGTTTTGGCAACACGCTTACAAACATGCTTCATAAGAGACCACTGTGTCTGTAGATAGAATCCACAAGGAGGAAATGTTTGACAGCTTCATCTTGGAACATAATGAAGATCAGCAATTCAGTTAATTCAGCCAGCTGCTGACTATAGGTGAGGTCAGATCATTGTAGGCTCAATCAGTGAGAAAGTAGCAGGCATACATTATCATCATCTACCATGTTTGAAACAGAGAAAATAATCAGGCCGGTAGATAATGACAGCGGATTGTAGGATAATGCCTCCACGTGCAGTGTGAGTACAAAGCAACATATAGATGTACAGATGTAGAGAGCATTTTTGTAACCACTTGGTTTGTTTGTTTTACCGACGAGTGGACAAGACTCGTGGTAAATTTTGGTTAAATACATGCATGGGCTGACATACTAGCTCAACCAAATGAACCTGTTCAAAGTCAACAACTATTTTTTCTTCTGGTGGCCCATGATATTAAACATTTAGTTGAAAATAGTGGTTCACTAGGTGGCAAGATCCATCCCTTTATGTTGCCTTGTAGTTTTCCGATTGCCTCTAAACTTGTACCCATAATTTGTACTTATTATGAGGATTCGTGCTACCCATACTGGGATTTAAGAATTACTATATGATCATTATTCTATGCACATAATTACTTTAGTCAGTATCTCAGCAAGTCTTTTTTTTCCTGTTTTATCTTCCTAAATTTTTATCTTGTATTTACAATGATCTCAATAGTAGTTGAAACAAGTGGAGTTTGTGTTACCACGGAGATGACCTGGTTGCCATGGGGCTCTCTCACCTGGTGGGTAGCCAGTCCTGTCAGATGGGATAGTGAGGAGGGAGTTGACGATGGCCGCCCTTCCCTGGAGTAGGGTGGAGATCATTTCTAGCCCCTCGGGGCCCAGCAGCTCAAACAGCTGGAGGCAGAGAAAAGGAGAGGTGGAAAATCAGTAAAAAACAAAATCATCTACATGCAACAGCAGCAAACATTCCACCACACACACACATCCAAACATGTATGCACATTGTATGGCTCACCAACACCCCCAAACATAGCTATTGCCAAGGCTGAGCACCTGGTAATTGCCATCCGCCTGGTACGGAATATGCTCTGCTGCTTCGCCTCCCAAACATAGCCACCTGGCACTTAGCAAGTGAGACAAAAACAACAACAACAAATCCTGGGCAAAGCAGCGGCACACAATTAAAAACATAGCAGAGACAGGACTGCACAGACAGTCATCAATATATGTGACGTGATAAAATGTGTGCTTTCTAATTGGAAAATAGCAGACTTGAAATCCAAGGGTATGTAATGTGAATGTGTAAAACAATGCAGTATTTCTGTGCCTCTTGTTTCAGGGTTAGTTTTAGGATGGAGGTATGAGTTGCTCTTTCTCTCTGTCCTCCCTTGGGATGGCAGTAGTCAGCAGAGCAGGAAACTAAAACAACAGATGCACTTTGATGTCAGGTCAGCCACCGTCTTTGTTGGGGTTATCTTTGTTTCCCTCTGTGTTCTCTTATATCTGGTCTAAATTTCTATTGGTGCCTATGAATGTCTCTGTTTCATTAGAGCTGGGATCACTGTATGTTGGGAGTGGGTGAGAGGTGATAGTGGGGGGTTTCACCTCCTCAAAAGGACTTTTTTATGAATTGTCATGAATACTGTCCTTGGAGTTGGACTGATTAGGCGTGGGCTGTGCTAGGATTGAGAGGCAGGGTTTCTCCTTCAGATGGATTCTGTACACTCTGCCATCCGGTAAGCAAGCCTAGTTCTAAAGTTACTTTTAATTAACTGTCTAGCATTAATAGTCTGGTCACGGATGTATTTCTTTTAGGAGCATTTCAACATGAGTGTGCTTAGGATTCATACTTTTAAGTTTATGATGACAAACTAATATCATGAAAATGTCCAAAATACATTTAAAAAGTCCAAAAACCGAATATGTACTTCCACTATACTGTGGACTGAAAATAAATATTTCATAACTAATACATGAAGTTGTATGTGTAAACAAAACAGTACATCAAATTAGAACACCATAAAAATATTCTTTGTGGAATCCAATGCTGACAGCATAAAATGTATTGGACTAAGCTTTGTTAAACAACGTACTTATTATTAGTAATGGTGGGCTACTTTTTGCTTATTTCCAGGCCCCCATGTGCAAGCTGTTATTTAAATCAATGATTTATGTTAAATCTAAATGTCAGTGTAGAATTGTAAAAAACCTCTAGGCTTTTGAGCATTGTGCAGCATTGGCTAATTGTAGATATGTATAATGACACAAAGAGGGGCGGCAGTGACTCAGTTGGTAGAGTGGCCGCCTACCGACCATAGGGTCAGAGGTTCGCACTCCGCTCTGTCAAAGTGTCCCTGGGCAAGACACTAAACCCCCAACAGCCCGTCCCCCACTGGTCTGTAGTTCCTAGGAAAAAAAAGAGTACCAGGAACCTTTTGGTGTTTAAAACGGGAATAGAGAACGGGCCAAGTAATAACAACTAGTCAGCATAAGTGGAAGGCCAGAACCACAAAAATGAAAAAGGACTTTGAGGAAAAGAAAAAGACCTTTCAACTCTCCAAGTATGTTGTATTTTTAGCACACACACACACTGGAATGATAGCTGATGAACTAGCAACTGATGTGAGTCAAGCCTTTCTCCAGTGTTTAGTAATGTTTGCTTAGCACAATTTTCTTAGTTTAGTTGGTACCTGAAAAGTATTGCACTTCAATACTGTCCTAAAACTATGGTGTATTATTGTCTTTGTAGATTGTCCAGTTTCAATATACCAAATCTCCTCCTCGATAAACACGTCACTGTGCATTTTCACTTTTAATTATTATGATCCTAGGCTACTTAAATCTACTGTACAGTGTCAAATCATCACACTGTATATAACCAAACAGCTTTCCACTGTACCACCTCCGTCTTGGTCCTGAGCGACTGCCACAAAATGTCAGCAATCCAGGGTCACTGATGAGAAATACAGGTTCACTACATTGTCAGCTTTAATGGCACAGAGTGTGGAGCCTTCAAACTTTACTGCTGACTTTGGAGTCACACAGAGGTAGATGCATGGAGAGTCTGCATCTTTCTTTCTTTCTTTCTTTCTCTCTCTCTCTCTCTCTCTCTCTCTCTCTCTCTCTCTCTCTCTCTCTCTCTCACACACACACACACAGGGCATTCTGCATTTAAAGATGTCAGTGGGAGAGTTCACTTCCAAATGTCAACTACGTGAGGAACATTGGAACCAACTGTAACCAGCTGAAGTTGTACAATTCTGCCTCTGTGGTGAAGCAATTGATAGAAAAGATGTGGAGAGACAGAGTCAAACAGTATATATACACAGACAAAAACGGTGGGGAGCTATAGGGGCGATATAAAAACCTTAAAGTATAAGAACGAATGAGAAGAAAAGTGGGTGAAAATGCAGGACTCATGGAGAACTTTCCTGATTCTTAACTAAATATAGGAATGAAAAATCTGCTTGAGACACAAAGGAGATCAACATTGAAGACAGTGACTAGAATTTTATACCTTTCAGTTTATTCTTCTCACTTCACATGGAAAGATAAAGAGAATAGGCAGTACTGCATTTTACCTTATCTTAGCTGTACTGGTCAACAAAATCAAGGATTTTTCCAGCAGTATTTTATAATTTCTGTTGTTTTAAAGTATGTGCAGATGTTTTAAAAAAAAGGTATTCTAAATTAATGTATCCGCCTTAAAGCCTTTGTGTAAGACGCCTACCACTACAATATGGCCTAACTTAAAAGAGTTATAAAAAGTAAAAAATATATATATGAACAAATTGATGAGTAGGCAAAATAATGGTTACATGTTAAAGTAATAAAGAAAAATGAAGAAAAATGTTAGAAAAATTAAGAAGATCATTCCTGTGATAATTTAGTATGTTCTAGATGTATGTTAAAAAAATGACCATCTACACATCAGATTTGCAATGAGTTAAGCACTGTGGAGAACCATGTGTTTCACTTGTACAAGAAAAAATGGATTTGAATACAGAAAAAAGCTTCAGGTCACATATACACAAGTTTAGTGTGAGTGTTATGTTACTGATATGGGCGACTGTGGCGCAGGAAGGTAGAGCGGTTGTCCACCATTCCCACAGTTGCTGGTTCAATCCTCGGCTCCTCCACATGTCGAAGTGTCCTTGAGCAAGACACTGAACCAACACTCCCGGCTGCATAGCAGCTCCCCCATCGGTGTTTGTGTGATTGTGAGAGTGAATGGGTGAATAAGAAGCAGTGTAAAGTGCTTTGAGTGCCAATACGTAGAAAAGTGCAGACCATTTACCATTTGTGGCCATGGCACCTAGATTGATGATCAGGCATGTGATAATGCAATGTAAAAGGGGGCACAAGCCAGTGTCTTCTTGTGCCAAATGCAGAGGGTTGTGTCAGGAAGGGCATCCGATGTAAAACACATGCCAAATTAAAAATCATGACTTTCACACCAAAAATGACTTCCATTCGACTTCGAGTTAACAACGACTGCCACCAGTGCTATTGACCTACAGGGTACAGGTGGAAATTGGACTACTGTTGGAGGAAGGTGTGTTCGTAGGCAGAGAGAGAAGAGGAAAGCTAAGAATGTAGGACTGACAGTAGAGACTTTGAATGTTGTTACTATGACAGGGAAGGCTAGAGAGTTGATTGACCTGATGCAGAGAAAGGAAGGTGGACATACTGTGTGTCCAGGAGACCAGGTGGAAAGGTAGCAAGGCTACAAGCTTAGGGGAGGGTTCAAGTTGTTCTACCATGGGTCAGATAGGAAGAGAAATGGAGTAGGAGTTATCCTGATAGAGGAGTTTGTAAGGAACATTCTAGAGGCGAAAAGACTATCAGACAGGATGATGAGTCTGAAGTTGGAAATTGAAGGCGTGATGTTTAATGTTGTCGGTGGTTATGCTCCACAGGTAGGATGTGAGTTAGAAGAGAAGGAGAAATTCTGGAGTGAGTTAGATGAAGTGATGCAGAGCATCCCCAGAATTGAGAGAGTGGTGATTGGTGCAGATTTCAAGGGACATGTAGGTTAAGGGAACAGAGATGATGAGAATGTAATGGGCAGATTTGGTCTTCAGGACAGGAACACAGAAGGACAGATGGTGGTAGACTTTGCAAAGAGGATGGAAATGGCTGTACTGAACACTTTCTTCCAGAAGAGGCAGGAACATCGGGTGACATATAAGAGCGGAGGTAGAAGCACTCACCTGGACTACATCCTGTGTCGACGTAATCTGAAAGAGATCAGTGACTGCAAAGTATTGGTAGGAGAGAATGTAGCCACACAACACAGGATGGTGGTGTGTAAAATGACTCTGGTTGTGAGAAAGATGAAGAAGACAAAGGCAGAGCAGTGGATGAAGTGGTGGAACTTTAAAAAGGAAGAATGTGTTTTTAGTTTTTAAGGAGGAGATGATACAAGCTCTGGGTGGTCAGGAAGTGCTTCCAGATGACTGGACCACTACAGCTAATGTGATCAGGGAGGGTACTCGGTGTGTCATGGAAAGAGGAAAAGTGGACAAGGAGACTTATGGAGAGTGTATACACTCCTGAACGCCCTCGTTCCACTAGAGAAAGAGGTTAGGTAAGAAGAAGTGGGACACTGAGTGGACTGAAGAGAGTATACAGGAGCAGGGAGGGAGACAGGGAGATGCAGCGTAAGATTAAGGTAGAGGTGGCAAAGGCCAAACAAAGAGCATATGAGAACTTGTATGCTAGGTTGGACACTAAAGAGCGAAAGAGAGAACTAAAGAGGAACTACAGAGGAATAAAGCTGATGAGCCACACAATGAAGTTGTGGGAAAGAGTAGTGGAAGCTCGGCTAAGGGCAGAGGTGAACATTTGTGAGCAGCAATATGGTTTCATGCCTAGAAAGAGTCCAACAGATGCAGTATTTGCTTTGAGGATGCTGATGGAGAAGTACAGAGAAGGTCAGAGGGAGTTGCATTGTGTCTTCATAGATTTAGAGAAAGCGTATGACAGGGTGCCGAGAGAGGAACTGTGGTATTGTATGAGGACGTCTGGAGTGGCAGAGAAGTATGTTAGAGTGGTGCATGTATGAGAGCTGTAAGACCGTGGTGAGGTGTGCTGTAGGTGTGACAGAGGAGTTCATGGTGGAGGTGGGTCTGCATCAAGGATCAGCTCTGAGCCCCTTCTTGTTTGCTCTGGTGATGGACAGGCTGACAGATGAGGTTAGACAGGAATCACCATGGACTATGATGTTTGCAGATGACATTGTGATTTGTAGTGAGAGCAGGGAGCAGGTGGAGGAAAATCTAGAGAGATGGAGGTCTGCTCTGGAAAACAGAGGAATGAAGCTTAGCCATAGTAAGACAGAATACATGTGTGAATGAGAGGGACCCAGATGGAATGGTGAGGTTACAGGGAGCAGACGTGAAGAAGGTGCAGGACTTTAAGTACTTAGGGTCAACGGTTCAGAGCAACGAAGAGTGTACAAAAGAGTATCATTGAGAATGAAAGGAAAGGTGTTCAAAACGGTGGTGAGAACAGAGATGTTGTTTGGCTTAGAGACAGTGGCACTGAAGAAAAGACAGAAGGCAGAGCTTAAGATGTTGAGGTTCTCTTTGGGAGTGACGAGGATGGACAGGATCAGGAATAAATACATCAGAGGGACAGCTCATGTTAGATGTTTTGTCATAGTGGCCAGATTGAGGTGGTTTGGACATGTTCAGAGGAGAGACTCTGAATATATCGTTAGAAGGATCCTGAGGCTGGAGGTCTAGAGGAAGACCAAAGATGAGATTTATGGATGTAGTGAGAGAGGACATAAGGATGCAGAGGACAGGGTTAGATGGAGGCACATGATTCGCTGTGGCCACGCCTGAAAGGGAACAGCCGAAAGGAAATGCAGATATCAAGCATGTGATGCGAGTTAATATAGGATGCAGCTGACTTATTTACTGTGTGAACATGATAAGAAGGACAATATTGATGGCAGGTGGCATCAAAGCAGTAGACTTTTACATGGATGAAAGCAAATGATTACCCACTTCCAACAACCTAAATAACAATCTTCCTCTAAACCTCTAATTCATGATGCTTTTGTGCCTGGACATAACTGAAGACAGTCAGAGACTAAAAATCTGCGATAGTTGGTGAACAAGTGAACTGTCCAGTCTTTGTCGTCAGTTGTGTGCCACTTCCAGACTGTCAGAGTAAACGACTGGTTGGGAATGACTGGATGTTCTATGCTCCCAATCCCGCGAGAACAGAAATTCCTGCGTGTTCTTGTGCCAAAACAAATATGGCAGCAAACGGGAACTTTGACTTTTCAACTGAATTTATGGGTAAAAGAACAAAAGACAAAAAAAAAAAAGCACCAAAATCATAAACAAAAAAATCGAGAACAATGTGAATAATTGAGCCTTACAGAGGGAGATGAAGGTGCATAAAGCCAAGAAGATCATAACTACGTGTTATAACCATGACAACAACCATCAGGCTCATCGTAGTGCCTAATAACAATCTATTTAACATACTCAGTGGATTAGACTGTTATTGTATATGGCACCTGCTCAACCCAGCAGGAGGTGTAAGAGTGGTTCCTACCCAGTTGGGTGACGTTACACTTTTCACTATTCTCTAAAGTACTATGAAATTATGTAAAATGATGGAAAATCCTTTCAAATGAATGCAGTTCATTTTTGTAGTGTGTTTTTTTTTTTGGTCATTGTTTGTGCCAAACTGAGTTTAGCCAAAACCGGTTTGCTTAACTGCCAGTTGCATTTCATATTGCAATCTAGAAAACTAAGGACATAAGTTTTGAACTGGAACTGTTATTATTTTTTTGTCCTTTTGGATTATGCTGTGAGTTCTGGGTCACCTGGGAAAGTAGATTGAAAATGATGTGTCCATTTTAATTTGCTGGATCAAATTATGAGATTTTCTAGCCATTATTTCAATTGATGTTGTACGTTAAGTAAGGCTTTCTAGACGTCCCTCTCTCTAGCAACATTTTCCAGCTCCTCTGGCAGGATTTTGAGGAATTCCCATGCCAGATGAGATATATAATGTCTCCAGCATGTTCAGGGTTGGAACGTAGATTCAATGGTAAATTCAATCTACATTCTAAAGCGAAACCGACTTGATTGGCAGCTTAGCTTCCTCTCCACCACAATGTTTGGTACAACATCAGTATTCCAGCTGTGGCACCAATCCACCTGTCAATCTCATAACCTCATCAAAAAAAAAAACAAAAAAAAAACTCCAAGACACAAGAAACTCCTTTGTTTGTCCTCTTCCAGTTGGGAATATGTCACTGTCCCAAGTGAAGGTTTCCAGCAGAGAACCACAGCTTTAGACATGGAGGTGCCAACTCCCATTCCAACCACTTCCCAACACTCATGAACAAACTGCAGTCCTGGTTGGGTTAAGGACCTGGTTGTGCCCTGGTTGTGCCTTGAAATTGTAACAATAGCTCCGGCACCCCATACTCCTACAATAACCCCACAAAACCCCCTGAAGGAACACAGTAATAAGACTTTCCTTAGTCCACAAAACACACGTAGACTGTTATACTGGCATACTCCCATGATACTTCCTGTAGTCTAGTAAGGATAAAGAGTTGGTCCAGTGCTCCACGGCCAGGGCAGAATCTGCATTGTTCCTCGTGGATGTGAGGTCAACAGCAGAGTAGCCTGGCATAGGCAGAGTGATACCCCAATAACTGGAGCACACCCCCTGATCACTTTTTTTTTTTTTTTTTAATGGGGACCACTACCCCAGTTTGCCAGTCTACCTGCACTGTGGTCAAGCCCTGCCTTCCCTTCTGAGGCATCCAATGGTTTGCCAGAACATCCTTGAGGCCAACCAAAAGTCCTTCTACATAGCCTCTCCAAACTCTTCACACACCCACGTTTTTGCGTTGGCAACCACCCTAGCGACAGCCATACTTGCCTGCTAGTATCTATCTGCTGCCTCAAGAGACCCTTGGGCTAGCTATGCACGAAAGGCCTTTTTCTTAAGCTTGACGGCCTCCTTTACTGCTGTTGTCCACCAGCAAGTTTTCAGGTATCTACCACGGCGGGTGCCAACAACCTTCTGACCACAACTCAGAGCAGCCACTTGCAAAAAAGGCTTTAAACCTGTTCCACTTGCATTCCATATCCCGAGCTTAACTTGAAAAGCATGAGAAATTCTTCCCAAAGATCCAACAGACAGGGGACTCATCCAGGCCTTCCCAGGACACCCTTGCCCCATGTCAGGTATGTCTGTCCATCTCCCCAGCCACCAGGTGGTGATCAGTTGACAGCTCTGCTCCCCTTTGTTCACTTACGAGTCTAAGACACATGGCCTAAGATCTGATGATACGACACATAAGCACAAAGAACAGCCAAACTCTTCCGGTCAGCAACATTTCGTGGCATAAAGGTGGGCTTCTTGTTCCCCAGGAAGAATTTCAACACACCAGCACTTAAACAGAAACTTGTCAGCAAATCTACACACGGCCGACACCTCTTACTTTTGGCAATGCCAGAAAAGAATTGAATCCAACCCCTCTCCAAGAATTTAGTTCCAAGTCAGTGCTATCTATAGAGGTAAGTCCAACTACATCTACATAGATCGCTCAACCTCCCGCACCAGCTCCGGCTCCTTCCCTGACAGGTGACAGGAGAGGTGACATTCCACATTTCTAGAACTAGCTTATGTAACCAGGGATCAACACATCTACCAATATAGTCTCTCCTCTGAACATGTCCAAACCACCTCAATCTATAGGGATAAATTAGCCACATGATGAGCCTGGTATTTGGCACAAATAGTGCTTAGGCTATATGTCGAAGTGTCCCTGGGCAAGACACTGAACCCCTAACAGCCCATTCCCCTCCCCAGCTGTGCAGTGCCGGTCCAAGCCCGGTAGAAATTGGGGAGGGTTGCGTCAGGAAGGGCATCCGGCGTAAAAACTGTGCCAAATCAACATGCGGACATTGATCCGCTGTGGCGACCCTGAACTCACGGGATAAGCCAAAAGGACAAAAAATAAATAAATAAATAAAAATAAAAATGCTTAGACTTACACCCAAAGAGTTAAATGTATGTCTCCACGGAACAGACAATCTATGTACTCCTGCTCTTGAAGTGCTTTAAATGCTTTTTGGGAAACCCCAAAGAGGCTGTTGTCTGCCATGCCATTCTACCATAAAGGCCTGACAAAGTGTTGCTGATGTAAGGTAGTAGTCCTTCTGGGATATTCTATCTCTATTATCATTATCATTTTTAATCACCAGTGACAGTGACAGTAACATGATATTGTAGATAATGTAACAACTGGCGTATAAGTGGTGTTAAAAACCATTGTGCGTTAACAGAGCTTGGAAATAGACTATGTTCAGTGTAAAGCCGCAACCTCATTTCTTGCAACAAACCAAAACGCTGGCATAGAGTAGATATAACGTCAGAGGACATTCCTTAATTCCACCTCTTCCTGTCTTGTAAATACTCCACAAACAAGTGAAAGTCAGTCAACACATCAGGTCAGTCAGGAAAATGTTCTGGGAGTCATAATTTAATTGGCTTGATATTGCGGTAAATTTTCCACTTTTATCATGTTAATCATATTACACCCCTACTACATGGACAAGTCTTGGGAGGTTATTGAGAGTTCGAAACATCCTCGACCTCACAAATATTAGGGCAACTGAGATTAAGATTACAAACCTAAATATAAATATAGATCAGCCACAGATGGTTTTATCATACCAACATAAAATAAACAGAATGAAAATATACTTATAAACAGTGCCTTTAAAAAGTATTCACTTGCCTTGAAAGTTTTCACTTTTAATTTTTAGTCTTTTTTGCATTTTCTACATTAATTTACCATAAATCAATGTTGTACAATAGCATAATGCAAAAACTTCTTAGGGGGTCAATACTTATTATAGGCACTTTGAATTTAACTGAGTTAGCAGCACATCCCATTGTCTTTCAAACGCATACACATAGTACCATGATCACACCTCATCCTTCTGTCTGCTGCAATGTTAAGACATTTGGTTTCTTAAGACTGCTGTCTTCAAGATTGACCTCTGCTTCCATGTGTTCATAGTGATTTGTTAATATTTTCCAGGGGTCTTCATTATCAATAAAGGTCAAAGCCATGGAGAAAGTTGGAAAGTCTAAAAAAGGTCTCGAAGTAAAGGCCAAGAATGACTCGGTATAACAGCTAGAACTTGATAATCCCAGCATCTGCTTCAAACTGAGGCCTGCTGTTGAAGGTCAAGGTTACAGAATCAATAGGAGCTCCAAAATATTAAATGTTCTACTGAGACTCATAAATACTCTGCTCCCCCCTAAACACTGGTGATACAAATAAAATCTGTTAAGTTTATTGTTTGTTATTTTCCTTTTTTGCTATTGGTTTGATTTATTATGTACAAAATTATTTGTGCAGCACAGTGGAATAAATATGCTATTTCTATATTTCAGGATAGGTAAAATTAAATTAAGTCTGAAAAATACTGTAAATAGGTAACCTTACAAACCTGAAACCAAAAACCCCTAAAAATACAAACCTAAAACATGCTGCCGGTTACTAATGTTTATGCAAGTTGACCCAGTCCAGCTCATATGCCTACAGATTGACCCGTCAGTGTTGCATACAAATGGTGCTCTACACAGACAACCATTCACACTCACATTCACATCTACGCGCAATTGAGAGACACAAATTAACCTGACATGCATGTCTTTTGATTGTGGGACAAAAGCGGAGGACCCAGAGGAAACGGAAACACAGGGAGAACATGTGGAGGAGGGAGGCGGAGGGGTCAGCCTACATGCTGCATCACAACATATCAAAAGCCAATATATTTTCTATTCCTACAATCAGGCGTGATTGACTCCTCAGAAAACACAGCTAGCAGCAGGTCCATTGTATGCAAGAATTTTATGACTAATGCCCAATTAGTTGTATCTTTAACTATATGTAAACATAAGACTTCATGTAAGATAGTGTCCCTGCTCTGTAGAGTTTGCTAGCCTGTAACTGAGCAGAGGAATGCAACATTAAGGTAAAAAAGGAGGGATTTCAATGGAAAATCTTTGTAACAAATAGGAAAACTGCATTTAATGCATTGATTCACATTTAAATAAATATAGATATGAAGACACTGAACCCCTAACACCTCATTCCCCTCCCCAGCTGTGCAGTGCCGGTCCAAGCCCGGTAGAAATTGGGGAGGGTTGCATCAGGAAGGGCATCCGGCGTAAAAACTGTGCCAAATCAACATGCGGACACCACTGTGGCGACCCTGAACTCACAGTATAAGCCGAAAGGAAAAAATAAAAAATAAAAATAATAATAACAAATATAGATATGAATATAAATGACTTTTAACCCAATTACCTTCTCTGTGAAGAAGCCGTTTGGGAGTGACCAAATAAAAAATATATACCTCTGTGCAGCTCCAAGCTTTGACAGTATTCAATTTAAACAGACCCATTGTAAATGAAAACCAGTGTATCTGGCCAAAGCAGAAGGATTCCAAAATAAGTGTCAAATTGACAGGATATATCTTCATCCGTTCTGAAACTTAAATAATTTACATGCCAGGCAAGTTGCCTTAGACATACCCCATTCCTGCTGTACTGCTGTACAACACATTCATAACTCGTACATGAAGGCTGCATATGGCTGTCAAGGTATGTACAGCTGATAAAGTTTATCAGAATACTGTTTCATTAGGTATGAGAATTGGACGTCTACCTTGAAGAATCTTCCATCTGCTTCACCCAACACTTTTTAATAAAAACATTAATTTCCTAGTGACACAAACCTCATTCTGTAGCTCATCGTTGCTCTTGTGGGAGGCCAGCATCTCAAACAGGGAGGTGCACAGCTCCTCTGGGCTGGAGGAGATCATGTTGCCTCTGTTCAGATACTTCTCTACCTCAGTTCTTAGGATGGCTCCATTCCCAGAGCTTAAAGATGTTCCTAAGCTGGTCACCTCTTCCTTAGTGTTGGCCTTCTTCCCACTCTGCTGATTGTTGAGGAAGTTCAAAAAGTCAAGACTTGTGTTTCCCTCTTGGATGCCTGACCAGGGCAGGTCTTCCAGTGGGTCTATTGTATAGCTCTCATATGAGAAGGCAATGTTACGTCCAAACATAGATCCTCGCTGAGGGTTGTGACGGGAACTCTGGTTCTGAATAAAGTCTTCAACTCGTGAGTCTTCAAGTGGGGCCAAAATTCGAGCTACGCAGGCACAGGAGGCTTCAGCTGCAGATGACGGAAAGGGGCCGAACATCTGTTTTATGGCCCGGGTCTCTTCAGTGCCCACATGGTCTTTGTTGTGAAATGTCTCAAACAAAAAGACAGCAGCACTTTCAATGATCTCCTGACCATGTTCACTCCCCACTGTGAAACAAAACACAAAATATTTACACTTTTATGTCATGAATGCACCACCAGAAATTAGTTAAGTCCTTTGGGAAGCGTAGGCAGAAGAATGCATTTACTCAAGTCTGGTACTTAAGTACAACAAAAGTTAAACCAAAACTAAGTAAAGTGGAATCTTTTGTAATAAGAACTTCATCTACCTTTCAAAAATATTGGACCCCCTGCCTATTTCTTCTCTTTGTGTGTGTCATGCAAAACTGTTTCAGATCTTCATAAAAAACATAAATCCAAGGCCGAGGAAACAAGTTTTAATTGACAAGTGTATTTTATGAAATAAAAATGTTTTTGTTTATCTAATCACCAATGTGAACACTTTGTACCCAGATGCTAATAAGTTTGGGTGCAGACTTCGACTAGGCCACACTAAAACTTAAGTTTGATTCCTTCTGAGCCATTCAGAAGTAGGGTGGTCTGCACTTATATATAGTGCTTTTCTACCTATTGGCACTTAAAGCGCTTTACACTGCTTCTTATTCACCTATTCGCACTCACAATCACACACACACTCACACACCGATGGGGGAGCTGCTATGCAGCTGGCCAATGCTCACCGGGAGCAACTAAGTTGGGGTTCAGTGTCTTGCTCAGGGACACTTCAACACGTGACCGGAGAAGCCGGGAATTAAACCAACAACTGCAACATTGGTGGACAACCGCTCTAGCTTCCTGTGCCACAGTCGCCCCTGATTGATTGCAGGTATAGTGTTCCTTCTGTGGAAATGTATGTTTGGTTTGTGCAAGATTTACCACTGCATGACATTAACTTTGTATCCTTCTCTCCCATAGTTGTCTTTGTCTGTCTCCCTCTCTGTCCCTTTCTGCAGGTGTCCCCTTCTCTCTGTCCCTTTCTGCAGGTGTCCCCGGCTTTGAAGCTGTGTATTTTCCAGTGTGCAGCTACTGGTCCTACCAACCTGCCCGATGTTTTGTTCTTGCTCTTTTCTTTTCCTCTCTCCACTCACCTCAACCGGTCAAGGCAGATGGCCACTGGGGCTGATTCTGTTGGAGGTTTCTTCCGTTAAAGGGAGTTTTTCCTCTCCACTGTTGCCTAGAGCTTGCTCTACCTGGCTACCTGTTGGGTTCTCTCTACATCTTTAGAGTCTTGACTTTATTCTATAAAGTGACTTGAGATGATTTTGTTTTGAATTGGAGCTATATAAATGAAGTTAAATTGAATTGAATTTACCATTAACCATTTTCAAAATAGTTCAGCTTTTGACTGAGTTCATGGAATATTGCGCTAAAAAAAAATTGCAAGTCATCTAGGGCATGCTGTAGCAGAAATAAGATAAATCATTATGTTCTTTTAAGTTAGGAGTGGGATTTACATCACGACCTTCACATGGATGCCATTTCAGACACCCTGTGTCTTTCAGATAGTGGAGTAATGACTGTGGAGTGTCCGTTTGTTGTATTCAATTTTAGACATGTTTGTTTTGTTCTAGGTATACTCAAGAAAAAAAATCATCTTGGAGTAGTTTCCAGTGATTACTGGAGTAGTATTGTGGTGCATTATAAGAAGAGCATATAAGAAGAGAAAATATTAGAAGCAGCTCTTCTTATAATGCACTTAAGTACGACTCCACTACCCTGTTCGACCTCAATAAACCCAATGGCAGCTGGGATAGCTGTTCCACCATTGTGAGGCCACTGGCCTGTAGAGTTTCACATGGGATCTTTTGTTGTTTGGTAGTTGTCGTTTTTAATTCTTTTGGTGGAGTAACTAAGGAGGTAAATACTCCCCACAAGTCTAGTTGGTATTATATTACTTTTGCTTCAGTAAATCCAGTTGTCATTTAGAATTTGTTTTGTTTTGTTATTTACATTTGCTCAGGTTATCATTGGTTTTGTCTGAATAGTGTAGTATAAGAGAGATTATGTCACAGTAGCTATCAGATGCCCTTTGTTTTGTTGTATGACCCAGTCCCTTGCTTACTTTGGCTGATGGTAATGTCTGGACATGACTACTGCAAGAATGAAAACATTCTGAAGGGGACAAGTAAAGCTAATGTCTAAGGTCAGTATTTGATTAATGACGATTATTAGTTATTGCAAATGATACATAGATAGCAGTGGTGTTTTAAATTTCTATTAAAATCAAATCTTTGTAAAATTCATAAATAAATAAACAGCTGTTTCTCAGCAGTAAAGGCTGCAGCATAAGCTCATTGTTTAAGGCCCCTGTAACCTCATTTAATAATATTCCAAACAATTCATGCTTAACCAGAACTGCACTTAGGAAAAAGAAATACAGAGTAATTGTCCAATTAGAGGAAAAAATGTCACAGGGACAGGGGGAGAATATAGTGAAGAAGGTTGAAGAGACAGAGAAAAGCGAAAAACAGATGAAAAGGATTTAAACCAATTAAAATGGTCTAGCAGCATCAAACTCGTTGCTGCATGTAGCAGAGCAGAATGGCTGCTTTTATCCTCTCCAGAGTGTTTTTAAGAGCAACTTTTTTATTTGGATCCAGTCACGTTGACTGAGGGCAGGTTCAACACAATGCACTGGAAAAAAATCATAACAAATACTGTACTATTTGACTGATTGAGAAGAAAAATAATAACATAAAAGTGAAAACAAACTAAATGAAAATCATCACAGTCTTCTGCGAGAGCTCCATAACTGACTCTTAACGTTCAACACTTGAAGTCATAAAGGATTACAGCATGCATGGCATGCTGTTTTTGTGACTGGAGTAAATATAGTTTCTGTTCATTCATTGGGGAGCATTTTTAAATGAATGGAGAATTCTAAAAAAAGCACAAATTAATCTCTGCATAATTCCTGGACCTTAAATGAAACTTTTTGCAGTAATTACATGTATATCCAGTCGGTATTATTATTCTGCACAGTCATCCATTCAAATTACAAACTAGCATTTCTAATGACTAAAAAAAAAGTCCATTCTTCTGCCTCAGACCAGCTTTGTGTTTATATCAATTTAGTCTCAGTACTCTATGTTACCATGTCCAACTGATGATATCAGTACCTTATGATTGCTTGCAAATCAACCCACAGTACAAAACAACTAAAAATGTGTTACCTTCATGCAATTAAAGCGAGGCAGGTAATAATAAGGAACTAGATGGGGTTGCAACAGTTATTTTCTTTATCTACCGTTAAATTTGTGTGTGATACCAAATTTATAACTAGAGCTTTTCAAACTGATGACTTACTATATTAGACCATTAAAACTTAAGAATCGCTTTAAGTAGCAAAGACCCTAGTGATGCGTAAGTCAGTTAGTAAGAAACACATTGTACAACCCTATAAAAACTATATAAACAGAAAGTCAGTGTGGTATCAGGTGCTACATAAGCTAAACTTTTATAATAAATATTAAACTTTACTGACAATCTATTGTAAATCATATTACCTGACCTTGCTGAATTTACACAGTTGTGCCTATTATTTATGCAGAAATAGAAAAACTTCTAAAGGATCAACTTTTAGGCACAATATGTGCACATAGTAATATACATATTCTATTAATCAGAACATCCAAAATGAATGCAGTTTTACTCCGGTTATGCCAAATAAGTGTATATTTAAACTTACCTTGATTTGCAATCCTGGTCTACCAAAGGCACAAATGCAATAACGTCATCATTTAAGCAACAGGTAAGTGTGGCATACTCACTTTTACAAAAATAGACTAAAAACAACATTCTGTGTAACACATCAGTGTCAAGCAAACATTAAAATAAACTGAAAGAAGTGACAATAGATTTGAGAAAGAGGACTTAATTACCAATCTGTTTGGCTGCCAGAAGGAGGCTCTTCAGTTCCTGACTGACAGCTTGGTGCTTAGCTTTGCCCTGATGCTCAGTGCAGAAGTGGACTATCTTCTGCCACGTCAGGCCCTCTCTGGCAAACAGCTCCTGTCTCTTCAGACGCTTGGTCTAACATGAGTGACAGAGAGAAATACAACTGCATTTGCAAAAAGAGAACAGTTAAGACAAACATTCTCCAATATTTTACCAATACATTATAGTCACTAATAGTAAAATAGGATAGTTCATCTTAAATATATACATATTGACTCTAGAATCAACCAAGACAATAAAACTGAGAAAGCCTATGGGAGATTTTTAGGTATTTATCTCCATTTCATGTATCTACTTATCATGACATAAGTAAACATATCTGTAAACATGTTAGTGTTAAACTCAACAATAGCAAAAAAACCAAAAACAAAGTCACCACCTGTTAAAATAGGTAAGATTCTTCCACTGGATAATAATTGATTAATCTGTCTCTATTATAATCTAGCAACACATTTTCAACCCTAACTGATGCAATGAGTAGCTGATTACCAGCACATTGAATGACCATATTTTTCCACCAATTTTTTCTTCCCATATTTCAAGATGAAAATGCCACGATTGCCGGCCTTAAATTGTGCAAGATTGGTGAAAGACATCAAATTCACACATGAACTGGCTACCTAAACCCCACTGAGATGGTGTGGGGATGTGCAGGAGAATGTGCTTGAGCCAGTGGTCTGACTTTGCCATCATCAATACAAGATCTTGGTGAAAAAGTAATGCAGCTCTTGACAGCAGTTTACTTTCTAATCCCATCCCAGTAATAAGATATACATCAGAACTAGGGTTAGGCAAGAGAGTATTAGGTTTTTGATCATAGTGCCATTAGAAAGCCTGACATTTTTTTTACTGATATCACTGAAAAGCTATTTTTGCTATTTTTAAAAGTGCCTTTCACATTGTTCTCCACTACAGTTAGTCCACTCTGCTATAAATCCATCCATTATTTAAACCATTTATCCTCTTAAGAATCACAGGGTTGCTGGAGCCAATCCCAGTATGAAGGTGGGCTACACTCTTAACAGACACGCTGTAAATTAAGAATGGTTGAATAATTGTTTTTAAATCTTGCCTGGACATGAGACATGTTAGACCTGAGCTTCAGCCGCCACACCAGGGAGTGAATTAAACTTTTACTATCTCATCCACATATCAAGAATGAGTTAATTGTGACACCAAGACTTTTATGTTTAAAGTTCTGGATTTAAGATTGGTACCGAGACTTTTCTAAATAAAGTCCACCCAACTTACTCTAAGTATTGACAGAAAGGGTATAAGGGACCAAAGTAACTTGGTTAAAGAGCTAAGTAAATCTGAGTGTGGTAGGCATTGTTGTGATTAAGGACATTATAGTTAGATATGTTTTGACCTAAGACAAGCATGAATAGTCTGAATAACATCCTGGTAACGTAGTCCTGGGAGATCTCCTTACTAATCCACTCCAGTCTATATTCACCAATGGCAACAAGCACACGCCTTCAAAGTGTGACCTGAACCAACTGGGGACTGTATGTAATCCCACCCACTTTTCTGATATATCAATAAGAATTGGGGGGTCCATTGTTTCCATGGCTGCACTAAGATCTTGATTTTGTGTAATATAGAAACCCCATTTCCATAAAGGTTGGGTTGTAGTGAAAATCATAAACAAAAAGAATTAAATGATTTGCATATATTTTGATTGTAAAAACACAAGTTGAAACTGAGAAATTAGATTTCTTTCTTGAAAAAAAAAAAAAGCTCATTTTAACATATTTTTGAAAAAAAAAAGTTGGGCTAGGGGCAACAAAAGACTTCAAAATGTTGTGTAATTTTAAAACACATCTGGTGGGACGTCTCACAATTAATGTCGTTAAATGGCAAAAGGTGAGTATCATGACTAAGCTTTTCTCGGATGCTCTTTTTATTGCTGGTCTTTTTTAAAGTAAGGAGTGGCCCAGATTCATGTTGGATGACTGCTTGGGTAATGTAAGTGTTTCAACAACTTAAGAATAATAGAAAATTGCAAATAATTTGGGGAATTAGTTATTTACAACTATTAAAGAAAAGAAACCAGCGAAATCTCTGTATACAAAAGACAAGGCCAAACACTAACACTGAATGGTTCCTGCAATAAAAAAAATAAAAAATCTGCAGTGGAAATCACTGCACGGGCTCAGGAACACATCTGAAACCACTATCCCTGAATAGTTTGACTCTGCATCCACAAGGGTAAGTTAAAACCCTTTACACGCAAAGAAATAATGATACATAAACAAGAGCTAAAACAGCAGCGGTCTTCTGAGTCTGAGGCTATTTTAAATGCATAGCTGAGGTAGAAAAGTGTCCTGTGGTCTGATAAATCAAAATTTGAAGCTCTTTTTGAAAATTATGGATAGTGCATCCTCCATGCTAAAGAGGAGAGGGACCATCTGATGGTGTGTGTGTGTGTGTGTGTGTGTGTGTGTGTTAATGTTAATGCTGCTAATACTGGTAATGCAAACAGTATGGGTAACTTGCGCATGGGTGCATGGGTGGGTATAAACCTGGGTATACACCTTTAATGCTGAATGATATATATATATGCAGTTCCACAGCAACAGATGCTGCACTCCAGACAAAATCATTTTCAGGGAAGAGCTTATTTCAGCAACACAATGTGAAACCACATTCAAAAGCCAATGCAATTACTAGGATTAAGAGTCTAGGTGCTAAACTCGCCTGCCTGCAGTCTAGAACTATAAAAAATATTTGAAGCATAATGAAGTGAAAAAAACAACAAAGCAGACACCAAAGTGCTGAGCAGCTGAAATTCTATATCAAGTAAAAATGCTTTCAAAATTAACAAAAAGTGATCTCAGTTCCCCAAAACGTACAGAATGTTGTTAAAAGAAAAGGTAATGCAACACAGGGCCCTGTCCCAACTATTTTGAAATAGCATTCAATTCAAAATCCCAAAAATCTTTCAAACACCAATCTTTGTGGCATGTCGGGGCCAAACCTGGTGGTGATACATTCAAACCATCAGCCTTCTAAATTCAAACCCAATGCTCCACCACTGAGCCACAAAATTCTTCAGTCTATCAATATTTGATGCTGTCTTTGTAATATTTATTTATTTTTTGTCCTTTCGGGTTATTCCGTGAGATCAGGGTCACCACAGCGGTTGTCCACATGTTGACTTGGCACAGTTTTTATGGCGGATGCGCTTCCCAATTTCTACCGGGCTTGGGACCGGCACAACACGGCTGGGGATTGGGATACTATGGGGGGTTTCAGTGTCTTGCCAAGGGACACTTCGACATAAGGTCAGGAAGAGCGGGGCACAAACCTCCGACTCTAGTCTACCAACTGACCCACTGCCTGTCTTAGTAATAGCAACAATCAAAAATAGGT
Organism: Channa maculata; assembly: GCA_020496755.1. NCBI lineage: Eukaryota > Metazoa > Chordata > Actinopteri > Anabantiformes > Channidae > Channa > Channa maculata. The sequence continues at coordinate 4,124,375 of CM035605.1, read as the reverse complement.
TTTAAATTATTTGCATCATTCTGTTTGTACTTTTAAATTATAGTCAGACTTTTGTTGAAATGGAGTTTGTATTGAGCCTACACGTATGGTACTTCTCACATACTTAATGTAAATGAAAACTCAGAAACAGTAGATTTACTCTAAGTTATCATGACATTGTGGCAACACATCTTCTTTCACAAAATTAATATGCATCACACAGCGCTCTCTAATCACATACACTGATTGTTCTTATTTCTCACTCAAATAACTGGATATTGAAATCAAAATTAAAAGCTGGATTCCAGAGCAGAGCCTGCATGGGTTTTTTTCCACCATGTGTAGGGATTATACAGTATGTAAGCTGTGCCATTAAAGATAGTAAATTGCATTATACAACAACTACTATATAAACAAAAATCCCATTAATTGCTTGCTCACAGATTTAGTAGAAAAACAACCTTCTGTAGTTGATGCCAAAAAATGTAACCCTCCAGTGAGCATCAAAGCGGCACACAGCTTTAGTTTGGGGGAAAAGCGCTGGCTAGATTCCTCTTATATTTGCTAATTATGATAGAACTATTTAACATCTCTGAATTTGGTCATATGTGAAAGGAGCATTATACCAACTTAAACAAAAAGGTCAGTTAACCAAAGACATTAACACAAATGGGAAAGCCGCTGTTTTCATTAAAGCTGTTGACTCTAAGCTAACTTTAAACTACCAGATTCTCTAATTCTCCACAAGTTAATGATTATAACTAGCCTACACACCCTTCAACTAATTTACTAAACCAGTAATTGTGGATTGCATGATTTAGCCAGCACCATGAAATACAAGATGGTTACTGCAATGAACATCTATGCCTGTACATATTTAAACTTTTATCCATCATTCAGTTGCGTTGCTAAATCAATCCTCTGTGTGTAGTGTCAGGTTATTGGTATATACACATTGTCAGAGCAGAAGGCTCCTTTAATTTGCTGTCGTAAGCTAATGCACTTTTAGTGTTTCTTTTGACAATATTTAGCTTTTTGTTATTTAAAACACAGAACTGTCCCTTAAACTCACTCAAGCAGGTTGCTAGTAAGTTCCAATAAACACCCAATTCACCACTTTTTAAAGCAACAATATGCAACTTACTACTCTCAAGCTAGCATGAGACTCAAATTCTATCGAGTCTGAAGTCATCAGTCAACAATGTGCATTTACTCAAGTGTACAATGCAGTACACTGCAGTTAATGCTTTTTCCTTTTATTCGTCACCCATCCAACTAACACTGATAGCAGAACAGACGTACAATGATTATGGGGCCCACAATGCTTTTTAATCTCAGTTTTGGAGCATATTTATCCTAAAAAGGTTTAAATAAGAGTTAAATACTGCAGCTTTAACTTCAGATTGCAAATTTTTCTTTCAAATTCCATATCAGCTCCATGTACTCTGACTATCCAGTGGTGGAACACCATACTTAGGGAGAAAAATAGTGACTAGAAACATTCCTATTCTTTTGCATGTCTAGTTTCCCTGTATCTACCAGCTGCTCTTACCTTCAGGTCATAAAGCTGTTCAGTGACATCCTCCTTTTTGCTGACATTGGAGAAGGAGCGCAGTGCACCTGTAAGCCGTGGAGGAGACATTGTCCTCTCACACTCTCCTCCACACAGTGGTTCTCCAGCTTATTTCTGTGAGTGACAGACAGAGACAAAGAGTAAACTTTCTTGACAGTGTGCTAAAGCATAAAGCAGAGACGTACCATCAGATGAGGCAAACCAGGAAAATGGGGCCTCACCAAATTATTTGGCCCCTACTCACCACTCATTTTGCAATGAGAACCCCCCTTAAAACTCCCATAAAGGCTTTACAAAGTGCACTATTTCTGCTGCCACAAACCAACCTCTAAGTGGGGATCCTTTTAGCTACTAAGAGGACCATAAACTGGCTTCAATCAAAGAGCTGTCAGAGTAAACCCTAAGTTCTCTTTTTATACGTATCACAACTACCCCTCAAAAAACATCTTACATCTGTGCCTCTGATCAATGTCTTCAAAGAAGCATTAGCCAACTAATTTTGGAGCATACCAAAGATTACTGTGCCTATACTAAGCTGGTTCTTTTGGAAATAAAGACTAACACTATTATTATAATAAAAACGATTTTTACTTAGCGTTACTTGAAACACACAACATAACGAAAGATACTAACAGCATGTCAGTCTGTGTTGCTAGCTAATATTAGCTTGTCAGCTTGACTGCCACTTACCTAGCCGTATTAGCTGTAGCTCGTTTTAGAGCTGTCGGTTAAAAAAAAACTAATTACAACAATTCAGAAAAGAGCGTTAGAAAATGTTACATTTCAGTGGCTATTACACTACTTCCCAAAGTGCCGAGTAAAGTGAACTGTCAGTGTATGAGAGGGGCCTACCGGCAGATGTCAACAACAGTTGCGTTTAAGCTAGGAGCTATGGGGCTTGTAGTTTTTACGCCAACATGCTCCGTGCATGACAAGGGTAAAAGAACTACATTACCCAATGACATTGAAAGAGCTTCACATAGGGTTCGCTTCTAACTGAAACTGGCGTACACCGAAAGCAGTGTAGGTGAAGCGGCATTCGAGTTAAAACGTGGCTATACATTCACGGGTAATATCTGGTCTGTTTGCATGGTGTGGTGACATTCGCTTCCCCCACAGTTATTTCTCACAATCCATATACGGCTTCCACCCGCGAGCCTCATCTCGTCGGTATGAATAACGAGCGCCAACTTACAGAACGTATCGCTTCGAAGAGCATCACCCATGGGAGCCGCTCGCTGCCGGAGGACCTGCAGGGCGCCGCCACCCTGTTTGCACAAGTATTTTCGTTCGCCTGGTTAATGGACGAGAGCAGGCGACGGCAGCAGGGAGCAGGGACGAGCTGCAGTGAAGACACTTTCAGAAATAACTTGATAATGACGAAAGTAAACCGCAAAAAAAAAAAAAAATAATAATAATCTGAATTTTTATTTTTTATTTTACAGAATGTTTTAAATGATGAGACAAAGGGCAAAACAAACAACAATGTGGGTATTTTTCTCCAATTAAGATATAGTAGACATGTATAATGCTAATTAAATGGAACAGTTTGAAATATCACTCTATTTAGTTATAGGCCTTTCTAACAAATCTTTCCAGGCTATTTTCATTTGTTGTGTTTTAAATATTCTACTTAATCAAACTGAAGTTATTTTATAGATTTTCACTTTTCTTTTAAACCCATCAGCTCTTAAATCTTAAATCAGTGGACAGCAACAAAGATGAAACTTAATAATAACACTCAGATGAAACTTGCTTACCTAGCCTTTGAGATGACTTGTTTTTAGCTTTCAGAATGTCACTACACATGCATTTTTTATTATTATTATTTTTTGTCCTTTCAGCTTATCCCATGAGTTCAGCAGATCATTGTCCACATGTTGATTTGGCACAATTTTTACACCAGATGCCCTTCCCGACACAACCCTCACCCTCAATTTCTACCGGGCTTGGACTGGCACTGCACAGCTGGGGAGGGGAATGGGCTGTTGGGGGTTCGGTATCTTGCCCAGGGACACTTCGACATATACCCAGGGACAGGGATCGAACCACTCACACCGTGGTCTGTGGACAACTGCCTTTACCTACTGAGCTACAGCCGCCCCTCTTGGATGTGTCCTGTAAAATGGAAGAAAAAAAAATGGCTGACCAGCTGAGTGGCTGCACCATAACCAGCTCTATTAATTAATATACAATAGCAACTAAATTGAATTTCAGCTAGATGCAGCCTTTCTGGGTAGAGTATGATGTTCTCCGTATGCCTGTGTCGGTTTCCTCCAGATTCTCCAGTTTGCTCCCACTGTCCAGGGACTTAACTGGTTAACTGGTGACTCTGAATTCTCCATGGGTGTGAATGTGATTGTAAATATAGGGCAACTGTAGCTCATGAACGTTTTTGATTACAATGACCCTATGCCGTTCTGTGTAGCACCAAGAATCAGGACAAATACTAAAAGGGACCGTTTCTTGATGTTCTGATGTCTTTGCTTTAAAGTTCATATTGTTCTATGCACGAGAACAGAGGTAAAATGTCTTTGAGACTCTTTGTTGCATATCATTTTATGTTGGATTTTGCCACAGTGCAGTTCAGAGCAGTCTGCCATGTGCATTCAATCACACAGCCTCATTAGAATTCATGACTCACCAAGTGTAAGTTCAACCTGTGAAGAAGGTGTCTCATTCGCTCTCTCGCTTTATTTGCTTCATTCTTTTGTGTGTTTTGTCTTCATGGTCAGGCCCACATCACCACTCCCCCTGCCTCCAGCCCACACCCCAAACACGTACACACAGCAACACACACACATGCACACATGTACACACATACACTAACAACAACAACAGCACACACACATGCCCCTGAGACCACACTAAAGGGCACGGCTTGTAAAGCACAATGAATCACACTGAGTTTTATGTGAATTTCTCATGTTTGACTTGTCATCCATGATTTCGTTGTATCCAACATAAGCCACATCCCAAACGAACATTCTGTGGATGACATTACCATGGGCAAAGACAAAGTAATATGATTCAAAGTGCAATGAAAACCACTGAATGTATGATGCAAACAGGATTCACATGTACAACAGCACTGAGCAAACAAAGGCCTCACAGAGTTATGACAGATATTCTGGATATGTCTGGAGGCAAATGGCCCTTCTTTTTCTTGGTTGGAAACCAAGCTTCTTCACACTGAGGGAAGTTGTACCCTTGTTTCTCACCTGGCCTAAATAAACTCATTTTGTAGATGGCAGGGGAGTTTTGAGAACAGGGCCGAGTTATATGGATTTAATGATCATAACTCTTCAACACCCTTCGTCGGCCTAGGATGGGAATGTTAGGCGGAATGCTTGGTGGATGTGTGAGGTCTTAATCTTCCTTCGTTGAAACAAAGATTCTCCATGCAAACATAAATGACTTCACATACTTCCCTCTCACACAACTTGTCTTCTCTGTCCAAACCGTGTACATTGTTTTCCTCAAACAAGTGCTCTTTGTCCTTCTTCGGTGTAGGTACACTGCTGATCTTGTTCCTGAGCTCTTCTCCTGTGCTGGGCTATCCTCCTGTCTAGGGGCTGTTTGTTCAGAGCTCTTCTTTGGAAAAACCACTCTTTGCTGCAGTGGCACAGCATCAAAATTGCCTGCATGCTCCATATGCTTCTGTGTTTTCAGGCCCATAGATCATGCAACACTAGTGACCTCCTCCTTGCTAATACTGAACATATCCTACCATCCAGACCTTGCTTATGTCAACCAGACAAACCACACTGTGCATGTATAACAACTGTAAAGCTCCGTGAAAGAGTCTAAAAGGTGGTAAATGAACCTGCCTGCAGTTGAGAGCTGTCGCCTATTGAAAACATTTGGAACAGTATAAAGTGAAAAATATGACAAAGGAGGTGTTGAAGAGTTTAGGCAAAAAATTAAAAACAGCTTTTGCTTTTTAAATTAACCCAATTGATATTCTCAGGGCCCAAAAATTTGATTTTTTTTTTTTTTCATAAAAGAGGTTTCTCAGTTTTAATTAAAATAGGTTTCATTTGAAATTATCGCATTCTGTTTTTATTTACATTTTTAACATCCCAACTTTTCTGGAAATGATGGGCTTGATCACAACCAATGCTTGGCCACTAAATGAAAGGATAATAACCAAATCAGCTAGGTACATACACTTTACTTTCACAGGTAGGTTTGCTTCGATAAGAGATTCACAAACACTCTCATTAAACTCCCAGATTTTAAAACACCAGTTGTGGCAGAGCAAAATACTTGGGGGATGCAGTTTGGACTTTAATCACAACAATACTTACAACTGTGGAGATGCCAAAATTGAACTTCAAACTCTACAATTAACAGGCATTCGAATTCCTTCTTGTTTTTAAACTCTCCTGCCACTCAGCTCTGGCCCAATGTTAGAATAATGTAATGGACTGCATTGGTGGAGGTGTGGTATTTAATTTTTTAAGCTTATTAGTTGCCAAAACACAGCACAGTGGCTTGTAATTTTCACAGACAGGGTTGTACAACATTGGAAACCCATTACACCTGTAACTGCAAATTAAATTTTTCAACTGATAATGACAAAGGAAAAAGAGTCATTCATCATGAGGGGAGCATGAATGTGAACTAAATTTCATGGCCACTTATCCAATATTTTTCACAACATTTCATAAAAAGGAAAAAAGTGCTGAACCTCCTAGCAGTGTGAGGATCACCAGAGTCAGAAGGATTCATTGTGAATAATATCTGTTCAGAAATTGTGCCAATCCTTCCAGCAGTTGTTAAGATGTTTAATTAAAGCCAAGAATGTCAATGTAAAGTCTGTCCTGGGGTGGTATTAGAGTAAGACATGAGTTATTAAAATCAAACATTTCATTTGCCTAACACATTTCAAAGCAGACTGACTGTTATTTTCACCAGGTGAACAAAATTATTATTTGAACCGTGAGGTGGTGCTTGATAAAAACTGTAGAGGTCAGTTTTGGTACCAAACATCATCAATCAGTAGTAGTACAGCACTTGTTATTCTAGGACCTTATCGCTACTAGAGCTAGTCCAATTTTAACATGAATAAATTTAAGGCAGTCTGAATATAAAACTGCATCTATTTCCAAGTGCAAAATACCCAACGGTGTGTATTATTTACAGTTCCAGCTACTGTACATTCCTATTATTTCTCTGTCCCACAGTCACAAAGTGCTCTGCACAGAGTGTGAAGGGTATGTGGGCGCATTAAGGGAACATTGATGCAACACAGTCTAACTGAGAAACACTTCTAGCTCTCAACAAAAACAATAAAGAAGCTCCTTTGTATCTCCTGTGGCACGCAGAGGCCATTTGTTTTTGTCAGAAGGCTGCTCAACACCCTGCTAATGTGCTTCCAGGATGCTGCTACTAGGTTTTCCCTCAAGGCAGAAATCCATCCTAATTATTCACATTTTTGAAGTGAGCTCCACGGTGAAGACCTTCTCCCACAGTGCAGCTACCGTCACATACATCTTAATAACTCACCGCCCTGAAAGCTGCAGACAATCTGCCACACACTCCCAACAGCTCACTGTATAGCCAGTACAGTGTGTGTACTGTGTGTTTATAGATGTGTGTGTGTGTGTGTGTGTGTGCATACATGCATGCATGAAAAATGTTTGAGTCTGTGTTCATATGTGTAGGAGTGACTGGTTAAGTGTGTCTGACCACACCTGGATGTCAGGTTGTTCAAGTCATTAATCATTCGGGTCTATTCTTTCACATCCTCTACGTACATTCACTCACTTATACAAGTATTTCTTACTTTCAAATAAATGTATATTTCTTCCAAAATTCTGATGGTCTTTGTATCTGTTCTATAGCACATTTGTATTCAGGTACACTCCTTCTGTGTTATGGGGCTTGTAGTACAGTTGTAGTACAATGTCTCATTATTGTTTTCTCCGAGAAAAAGAGACAGAGAGGGAGTTAGCATTTTAAAAATCCCACATTGTAACAGGCAGTACCTGAATGCGTCATACAGTAAACTAGGAGAGAGAGTATTTTTAAATGTACTGTAGGTAAAAAAAAAAACAGAATGAAAGAATGGGTAAGCTAAAGAAGTAAGAATGACATTTAGAAGGAAAAGTAAGAGAAAGTGAGAAATGGAGGGCGAGACAACAAAACAATCCACCATTATTACAGCCTGACAGAGCAGGCAGCGACAAAGCAGGAGGCATGATAATTAACAGACAGTGGTTGGCAAAAGTCAAGCAGTAATATTTAGAAACAAAATAAAGGGTTAGGCAAAAG